>OY728151.1:1225007378-1227507378 GCA_963277665.1 Viscum album
GATATAACTAGGGCTTAGATTTCCCTTATTTCCAAATATCATCACTCTATTCTAGAGAGATATTCATATAAATACTGTGTCACCCACTTCAAACCCTAGATCTTTTCATCGATGGTCAATATAACTTTTTTATTGACTATGAGCTGCTCTTATGTGTTGTTGAGTAGATATAAAATTATCTACCATTTACTTAACTAGATCATGTCCCAATAGCTTTCTTTCCCCAACTTCAATATAGAATGTTAGAGTTCTTAACTTCTTACCATATAGGTATTCATAAGGATCCATCTGAATACTAGACTTAAAACTATTTTAGTAAGAAAATTCTACCAAAGGTTGGTGTTAATCCCAACCACCTCTTAAATCCATAGGGTCAAGCTCTCAATATGTCTTCTAGAGTTTAAGTTATCCTATATCACTAACCATCTATATAAGTATGATAATCAGTTATGAAACTTAACTCTGTATATAGATCATGATAAAGTCTTCTATAGAAATTTGAGGTAAACCTCATATCCTGATCAGATATAATTAAAAGTGGTACTCCATCCAATCTCACCACTTCCTTAATATATAATCTATAAAATTGATAAAGGGATAAATATTCTCTGATATCAATGAAGTGTTCACACTTTTTAAGGAGATAAACTATAAACTATATAGAATTATTGTTTTTAGGTGTTTTATAAATTCTGATGACAAAATACATGGTTATGTTTTCTTATTTCCATTCTAGTATAGGTAATGGTTGTAACATCTTCTTATACTTCTATCTCTAAGCCTTAACTTTATGACAAACCAATCATTTATAAACATACTCTACAATATATTTCTATATTACATCCCACTAGAAGCAATCTTTGAGTTCGTTATACATATTTGATATTCCTGGATGAATAGATAATGATAAACTATGAGCCTCCTCAAACAACATCTTTAATTCTAGTATGGTATAGATACAAAAATAGTTTATAAACCTTATTATTCCATAACAATCAAAGCTTGTCTCAGGAAAAATTCTCACCATATTTTTTAGCTCTACATTTTCCTTTTGTGCCTCCTTAATCTTCACTTGTATAGATTTTTGAACATTCATTTGAGCTAGATACATTTTCTCCCCTTCTATTAAAATTTCCAGATACATCCTTTGAAAATACATAAATATTAGATATTTTTTATCCTCATCATAGAAAGTATAGAATAGTCCTTTCAAGTAAAATAATTTGTCACCTTTTTTGATTTCGTATGGTGGTAATGTGTTGAGAAGTCATTATCTTTAATCAACTCCAACCATATTTTTTGGTACATATTCATCTCCTTTTGAGGGAAAATATACTTAAAATTTTATTATCAATACATATTTCACACATTTCTCAATAAATAGAATTTCCCCCATATCTTTAATGCAAAAAATACCACAGAAAACTCCAAATCATGATTTGGGTAATTTTTCTCATGTATTTTCAATTTTCATGAGGCATAAACTATCACCATATCATTTTTTATGATAACACATCCCAACCCCATCATTTTTTCATAACTATAGATAAAAAACCTTTATACATTATAGGATAGTGTGAGAACTGGTGCACTAACTAACCTTCTTTTTATCTCCTTGAAATTATTTTCATATTCCTCCATCCTTATGAACTTAAATCCATTCAGAACCATCTTGGTGAGTAGATTAGATAATCATGAGAAAGATTTAACAAAACGTCAATAATATATAGCCAAACCAAGAAAACTGTGGATCTTAGTTAAAGTTGTCGGTCTAGGCCAATGTTCAATAACTTTCATCTTTGCTGGATCCATATAAAACCACTCTCTTAAGATTATATGCACCAAAAATCAAACTTTATGAGGCCAAAATTCACACTTGGTGAATTTTTCATAAGATTCTACTTTATTAAGGTCTTTAGTACAATCATAAAGTGATATTCATTTTCTTACTTTATATTTGAATATTCAAGAATATATTTTATAAAGACCACCAAAAACTAATCAAGATAGTCCCTAATGAAAATATTCATTAAATACATGAAGATAGTGGGGGAATTTATAAGACCAAAAGGAATCACTATAAATTCATAGAGTCCAAACCTATAAGAAATGTATTCTTGTGTATATCCTCCTTCTTAACCCTAAATTGGTGAATTATAGAATAAAGATAAATCTTAGAAAATTATTTATCTTAACATAGTTGATCAAATAAGTCATCAATATATGGGAGGGGATATTTTTTATACATAGTGATCGTGTTAAGTTCTCGATAATCAATGAGGAGTCTCATTGATCCATATTTCTTCTTAAAAAATAGAACAGTTTCACCCCCAAGGTGACGCATTAGGTCATATTAATCCCTTTTCAATATTATGTTGGAGTTACTTCTTTAATTTCTACAACTCAATTAGAGTTATTCTACAAAGAGTCTTCAAAATAGGCATAGAACCTGGTTTGAGTTCTATTGAAAACACAACTTCATGATTTGGTGGAAGAACTAGAACTTATTTTAGAAATACATCAACAAACTATTGTACAATAGGTTTATACTTAATGTTTAATTTCTCCCCAATCATCTGAGATGGGTAACCTCTATTAATAGTAATTAAGACCCAAAATATGGATGTAATTACCACTGGAAGTTCATATTCATCCTTGCATTGATAGATGATCATAGATTCATTTGGAATATGAAATGTGAATTCAATTCCTTATAAATTGATATGAGATCCATATATTGAAATCCAATCCATTCCAATAATCACATCGAATTCAACTAAATAATGATCACAAGATTTTCAGGAACCAGTTTCCCACAAACTTCAACCAGAGAGAAATTATAAACTTGTGATGCAACTGTTGTGCCTTTATGAGTTTTCACAGAAAAATCAACATCTAATTATTGAGATAATATGGTTATACCCATAGAAAATTATTTATAAATAAAATATTGTTTGGATACATAATCAAATAAAACATTAGATGCTTTAAAGTGGATGGTAAGTGTACCTTTCACAACTTCGTTGTTGTACACCACATCACCACCAGTGATTGCCTGAAATTTTCATTCGTATATAAACTTGAGTGGTTTCTTATGTTGATCATCATTGATAAAGCTCATATTTGTGAATTTATTAGAATAATCCCCATTTTCCTTGAACTTGAAACATTGTAGTGTGGGGGGTACATTTTGTACAACCTTTTCTCTATTCACATTATTAGCTATATTTTTCCCATTACTTCAGTATCCAATTTCCCGATGACCTTATTTCCCACACTTAAAAAATTTACTATTACCCTTAATATAGTTTCCTCCAGGTTTATTTTCACACTTTTAGGATAAAGTAAAGCTTATAATCTTTTCGCCATAGTTTTTATATTTTAAGTTGAATTCCATTTTTCTCTTATTATTGAATCCATAAGATTAATGGGTAACTCCAATCTCTATCTCAACCATAAGAGAACATAGAATGATTTCCTCGTAGTTATTAAATTCCATTATGGATAATGCCTTTTGGAGACTTGGTTTTAATCCCTTGAAGAATCGATCAACCTTACTTTTAGTTTGGATGATAATTCGAGAAGTGTACCATGAAAGTCTTGTAAAGTTTCCTTCATAGGTACCAATTGATTCATCATCTATTTGTTTAAGCTCAATAAACTTATTCTCCATGTCCATTCCAATAATAAGAGGAATGTAATTATTGAACAATAAGTTCTTTAACTAATCTCATTCCATAGAGTCAATTTCATCACATTACCTTGTATTATTGATAAGATTCCACCATTTATCTGCTTTACCATACAAATTATATACTAGAAAAACTAATTTCTCATGTTCTGAACATTGAAGAACCAAAAATATATTTTCAGTAGTATAGATCCATTTTTCATCCACTAGTTGATCAGAATACCCACTAAAAAAAGGTTGAAGATGTCTCATGAAGGACACAACATGATGTTGTTCCCTCATTTTCTCATTTGGAAGTCTAAATGATTCATATCTTAATAAATTTGTGTGAGCATGGTAACAAGATTTTTCATTATAGATCCCATAAAATTTTATTTCTCCGGAAGATAATTATTGCATTTCCCGTCACATTCAGCATTAACACAGTTCCTTCAGGTTACATTCATTTACTTAAACCAAAAAACATAGTGTGAGAAACACTAATCATAATGAGAAAACTACATAATCAAGGTAAATTACTTATAAATTTTAAATTTCTGATACATTAGTTTTAATATTTGGTTATTCATGATCATTCCCAAACACTATGATTGTACCCTATACTTAGACTTATCCTTAGGATTTTTACTAAGGTTTTGTTATCCTAGTTTCCAAAGGTTAACTAAACCTTTATCTAATACCAACTATAACGGTCCATAATTTTCATACATAGATATTACATATAAATAGATGAATATTAATTATATAACATAAGAAAACCACAATAAAACTGTATAGTTTTAGTTTCTTTGGAAACTTGGAATCATAAACAACTAATTCATAGAACATCTATAGAATCTCTCACTTATTCCTTCATAACTGGAACCCTTTTTGACACATCTTACATAATGCCTTTATTTATATCCTAGGGAAAATAAACATAATAAAGACTGATATGTGATGCTCAGTAAGGGTAAACAAGGGATATATCAATAATATCACAATCATAAGACATAATAACAAAAACAAAATATTTGAAAATTATATCCTACATGTCAAAGATAATGATATCATGTAATTGGATAAATCATAGAAGTTCATAAAGAATACAAGAACATATTATATTAGAGAATAACATAAGACATGGAATTTTGGAATATACATAATCGTATAAAATCATTTCTATATTATTCAAGGATAATTTCCAAGTCCATCATAGTGGATAAATTCCTTTACTAAATTGAGCTCACTCCTAGTTCCAACCTTCTATTACTAAACTGATTTCACTCCTTATTCTACTCGTATATATCTCATGAGATATAAATATATACCCAATAAATTGGAGGTAGATATAGGTCTCACCCATCACATAATGAAAACCATACATATTTATTCTATATTAACATAATTCATTCATCATATCAGAATCTATAAAAATAAATGGGTTTCATAAACATCATTTCATCATAACATAACCCATGGAAAATAGATGAGTTTGAAAAATATCATTACAACGTAAATCAAACATATAAATAATAGGGATATTATCCTTGAAAATATCCCCAATAAATCATAAGAAACATCAAATAATGTTATCATAAATGGAAAATAATTTTCATAGGTCGCTTGAAAATAATTATTAAAGAAAATATCCTTTCTTATATGAAAATGTTTTCTTTTCATAAAATGTCATACAATTTTAAAATAAAAAATTTTCTTTGAATATAACCTTATAATATTGTAAATGGATATTCAATTCATTAAGGCCTCATGAAAGAGAAAAAAATTATTCAAGTTTTATAAGTTAAAAAAACATTCCTTTCGTAATTTTTTTGGAAAAGTCACAAAGTACCATGTTTGGAAAATGACAAAAAGATTCCTTTCGAAACATTTAGTAAAAATTCAAACATGGGTAAAAATATTTTGGAAAACATTTTTAAGATACATAGACATGGAGGAGAAATATCTCCCAGCAGATATTTATATATAAATAATCCTAAATAAAAATGAGATTTTAGAAATAACCCTTACCTTAAGTATGATTTCTTTTGTAAGTGTCTGAACCACCTATATAATAGTTTAAAGAATGTTATTAAATTATAAAAGAACCATATATATTTTAATGATATTATATATGATCTAATTTTATCATCTTATCACTAGTATGTTAATAATATTTAATTATTATCCTTCTCCCAGTTGTTAACTACTTCATTTTCCTATGAATGTTTTGTCATATAATTACCAGTTCTTGTGCATAATGTATACTTCCATCATCAAAATATAGATATTAAGGTAATATATATCATATTTATTCATTATATACATTTTTATATTCATTCTTGAATGGTGAACTTGAAAAATGAAGCATATCACATCATAGAGACGGTATGTCGTATGTATGCACAAGCAATGGAATCATTCCCTTAATGGAGAAATTGTAAGGAAGAGGAGGGTATATTAATTTTATTTTTAGAGTAAATTTAATCTTAAAATTATCATATATATATATATATATATTATTTCAATCATTATACCTATCTAAATAAAGTGGTGATGAAAAACAGATTACACCATAATGTGGAGACGGTAATTCGTAGACATGTACGTGTGGTGCTTTTTTCATAGGATGGATAAAAGATGAAATATGGTTGTTTCATAATCATAATAAAATACCATCATATTTTTTATACTATATTTATTAATTTATAATGGAAACATTACATGAAGAGGAAGTAGAAGAAGAAATAATCTTCAAAGAATCGGTAAAGACGATTACCTCTACTTTGGATAACTAACTTTAGATCTCCAACTAGGGACACTAGGGTTGTTATTTTAAGAATACCATAAACTATAGAATGTGTATAGGTAATTTTAGAATATAATTTTTCAAGTGATGGTTGAGCTTGAAGGAAAAAATGTGATATGAAGAAGTGAGGGAGGCATTTCCCTTTTATAATTGAGGTGATGGACACTTTTAGAATTTTCTCAAAATATTAATTTATAAAAAATTAAATATAAATATAAATTCCTCAAAAAAACCATGTAATATTATATAATATTATATAAGGTTTAAATAAATAATAAAGAACATTTTGGATAAGTTTTGGTATTATTTTAAACCTTATCAATTTGGTTAACCATTAGTTAACCTATTTTTATTTTAACTAAGGTAACAACTTTTTCAATATTAGAAGGTTGTTATTTTTACTTATTTTACGTAAATTAAATCATAAATTAAAATTTAATAAAATTTTAGTCTTTTTATTTTGAATTTTTAAATTTTTTTTATGATTTTTAAATAATTTAATAAAATATTTTTTTTATAAAATATCATTAGTATCAATTTTGACATTATTCATTACTCAAAATTTTAAAATATATAGAGAACAATTTAACTTAGAAAAAACATTACATTATTTTCCTAATAGGTAAAGTTTATATAAAAAATTCTTTGATGCCATTAATTATCTGAAATTTTATATATTTTAATATTTTTATAACATTTATTTAATATTTCCATTAATAAAATAATTATTACATCTGTATTGTTTAATTATTTAATATACATACTTGTTAAATAAAAATTAAAAATAAAATATTATGATGAATATAAATATTCTATATTTTAGAAGGCAATTTATTGTCGAATATATCTTTTGGGTAACTCTATATTAAAATTTATATAGTATTTAAAACATGAATGTGACCTCTTTAAATTTTTATTAAATGAAATATTATAAATATCATAATCACATCTAAGTGGAAAAAAAATCAAAAAATAAAATTTTATCATGAAAATGTGTTTATCAATTTAAAATTTAACATTTATATTAATTCATAACATACCTTTTTCTCTATTTAGACACATAAAGGATATTTAAGACAAAAATAGTGACATTATTTTTACTTTCTTTGATTAAATATTATATAAGTAATTTTCATGAAAAACTGTCCATTAAATAACTTAATTTAGATATTTATGTGTTAAGTGTCTAATTATATTCATCCAATAATTTTTCCTTAATTTAGGGTCATTTTATAGTCCTTATTATATTTTTAATCTAAATTACCCAATTTTCCATTTACCATGGTAATAAAATTTTCCTAGGTTACTATTCATATTGGCCCCAATTAAAATGATACTATTCAATAAATTTAAAAATTATGAATCCAAATTTGGTATCCATATTTAAAAATTCAAAGCATAGGAGTTTCAAAATTCAATTTAAAATAAAATCCGTAAAAATCTATGATAAATAGATTTTTAGAAAACTTCTCTATTAAACATAAAATGTTTATATAATAAATTTGTGCATAAGACCCTTTTCAAAAACCAAAATTTTATTATTTTAAATTTAAATTAACTAATTAAAATTTTAAACTAATCAAAAACATAATTTTACCTTTTAATTCCTTTAAAATAAAATAAAGCTTTAAATAAAAATCAATATTTTCACTAATATTTAAAAATAAATGCTTTCAAAAAAATAATTTAAAGATAATTTTGACATGGTGAATTAAAAAATGAAATTATTTTTTTCAAATTAATTTTCTATAAATTTTAAAAATTAATATTCATTTATAAATAGAAGAAAAACTCATTTATGAAGAAACAATATTTTTGAAGAATAAAGTGATTTTACTAAAATTATGTGATTATTTTATAATCACTTAACAATACATTACTATTGAGTTATATCTCTATATTTATTTCATAAATTATTTATCAATATTTATTTCAACAATTTAATGGTTATTTTATACTAATAGTGTCTCACAGTTTATTTAAACTCACGGTTTCGTACAATGCAATCTATTGAAGAATTAAAATTATTTAAAGTGAAATATTTTATAAAAATATCTAAGTGTTACAATCCATATTATCTATCTATATGGATTATATTATATTATTTTATATCTAATATATGATCTATTGTTTCATTTTTCATGCCCAACCACCCACTATGAATTGGCATAACATTTCATCTAATGAATTTCCATTGTAAATACTCTATTTTACATTACTTTTATTAAAGGTTGTTCACCTAGATACAATACCTTGATTTATTAGAGAAATAATTAACTTAACCACATAACACTTATATATACATATATATTGTAAATAACATATTATTTATTATATTCATAGAATGGTTTTTACCTGTAAAGTTATTTAATATCGTTGGATACCTATTTATTTTCTGTTGGTTTATCATGTTATGATTGTGGATGCAATTATAAATTATTTCCTTTTATGAATCCATTTGAAAAGGATATAAAACCAATATTATTACCATGGGTTATTTATGATATTATGATGACTAATTTTATATGGTACACATGTGTATGTATGATAACTAGTGGGGTTATATATCACTCTCCAATGAATTGGTTAAGGAGTTACATATCAAAGGATAATTATGTGTAGACATGCTTGTTTTTTTAAGAATAAAGAGTGTGCATACATGGATTTTTCACAACATAAAGTGTAGAAATTATTGTATTTGTTCACAACGTGTCACTATGGTTATTTTTGTGCCACAGTTTTAAACTTATCCTTATAACTATAGTATGATCTCATGGAGTATTTTTAAGGACTCGTGTTTCCACACACTCTTGATTAGTTTTTTATGTTATAACTTGATATATGAAATGACTCATGTTTTATACTCTAAAATTTATTAGGTATGATTTTTTAATATATATTTATTATACTAATATGTTAAAATTATGCTTAGTTATGATATTTGATCGTTATTGTTTAGGGTTACCCTTACAGAATATCAGATCCCACCCCTTTATTATGTCTCCATTTTCATAGGTTATGAAGATAAGAATAGTATGAAATTTCTCTAAGAGTATCTTATGTTGAGAATTATTGGGAGATATTTAAGACTTGTTATGGATTAATAATTTTCTTATATAGTGGAAAAATATAAATTGGTTTAAAAAGATATGAGTTTTTTTAGTTAATTTGTTTCCTAATTGTCCAAAAATATAAACCTAAAATATCATAGGAATGAAATGTAATCATATATTTACTTTAAGTTATATAATTGAGATAGTTGTATTTAATGGGAATCATAGTTGGTATCAGAGAAATTTTCAGATACCATTAGAGATTAATATGTTGTAAATTGTAGATGATTTTAGAGTTATAAATTTCTTCAATGTTTTATAAGTTATAGTCATCATAATTTCAAAGTTATCGATAAACCTTTATATTAGTTAATTTAATACTAAATATTTTATGGAATATTTCAGTGGTCCAAAGACTCTACACCAAACTAGCCACTCATAGGGTATACTCTTTAGTTAATCATATTCTATTTACAATAAAATTTGTAGGACTTATTATGTTAAGAAGTTAGGTTAAGTAATATGAGATAACCCAACCTAAAGAATGCTAAATTAAACTGAGGATGATTTAGGTTGAACTGAAATCTAATGTAATAATTCTTAAGTTTAATCTATTTTGAGGAATAATTTATAAAATAATTATCTTATAATAATTCTCTTATGGTGTTTTTCACTCATGTTAACTTATTTTGGTTTTAGTATTGGTTGAAACCCAATGGAATCAAGTTAATAATGAATTTCATAGAAAATGTAGAGATTTTTCGAATTACTAACCTCATAAGATAAGATTTAAATTTATAAACCTTGTGATTACGTCAAACCAGCTATTAAGAATTATTATTAACAACATAAAACTAATTATGTTTTCAAACACACCAGACAAGATAAGGATGGAGTCTCCTAAATTTTACCTGACAAAGATGATGAAGGAAAAAATGTTCAATTTCCTACATGTTAAAAATGTTGGAAGAAGTAATAAGGAAAATGTCCTAAAGGAACTAGGAGATGTTTTATTTATGGAAAGGGAGTTAATAGAACAACTGGTTACTATGGAAAATTTAAGATCTCAATGGGCATGATGAATGGAAAAAAAAGATCATCCTAAAGTAACAATGAAAATTCACTATCCTAAATATGAGGAACTAGGGAATTATTCAAGCCAAGGATTTGATCCAAGGGAGAACGAGGATGATAACCCCCCATCAACTTTCAAGATAAGTTAAATCCTATAAAACTACAACTATGGAAGTGTGTTTTAAAGATAATATAGAGTATAGAAAACTAATTTCCCTCTAAATAATTATGAGTACGATATCCATATCTTGTTCAACCTACTCCTCTATACCTAGTATATTTTCTAAGAACATCAAATTTCCACCGCAGTGACTACATGTTGAATTATTAATAAAGAAATTAGTGATATGTTTATTTTACCCAAAGTATATAACTCTTCTCTAATATATGGTTACAGTAATGTGCTTCCTATAAAATCCTATTACACGTCCTTTACTCAAATTTGAAGTGATATTATGCATGGATTTTTACTCTTGACATAGAGGACATGATAACTTACATGATAGGAAATAATATCTAAAAAAACCCATTATCACCTATTAATACAAGGATAATTATAAACTCCCTAAGAAAAATTACTTTTATTATATTGGGGTATTTAACACAAATGGTTATAGAAAAACTCAATGTTAGTTATATTCCTATAATGAGGGAAAATATGATTTCACTAGTCATAATATGGATAGTGGGGATGAAAACTCATTAGAAATTAAATATACGCATGCATATCTTATGAAAAACATGAATATTTTATTACTTAGGAATAATTAAAATTTCTAGGATGAAATTTATTTATGGGAGGAGAATGAAATGACCTAGAATTTCACTATGTATTTTCCTTAATTAAATATTATTTTAATAGCTTATTCTACACACAATACTAAAATAATCTATAAAATATTAAATAATAAAATTATGAAAATAATTAAACCTATTGTAAATAAAATTATATTAATGAATTATAAATTTTTTAAAAAATAGTATTAGGAATACTTAGATTTTTCAAAGGGTATTTTTTTAATAAATGTTGTTTTCATATATATATATATACATATATATTATCATTTAAATTATACATTTATAAATTTTAGAATTTTAATTTTCTAAAATGAACTTAATTTTTGAATTTATCATGTCAAAATTAGCTTATGGTGAATTTTTAAGATTTTTCTAAAATAATTGATTTTTCGGTGAATAGTGAAAATACAGATTTGGCTAAAAGCTGTCACTTTTATGACACCAAAATGAATTAAAATTTTTTGAAACATTTTTTATATATAAAAATATATTTAATAAGTATTATAAATCATTTAAAAATAGTACATTGAATTTATAAAACATATGTCTAATGCTTTAGAAACTTAAGTAATATTTTACTCTAAAAACATATTAATTCACTTATATAAATATTAGGTTTTCATCACATGTAGAAATTAAACAAAAAAATGGATTTAATATTTTATATCAATTATATAATATTACTTAATAATTAAAATTACATTTTTTGGTATAAATTATTATTACTAATATTAAATTTAATGACCATGATAATGGTAAAACTATTATTTTCAAAGAATTGTTTTCTTAATACTGTGTAATTTTTATCTAATAAATTAAATTAAAATATTTTAGATAATTTTTCTAATATAATTTTTATAAACATATATAATTATATTTTCATACATTTAATTGGTAATCAATTCTAAATAAGATTAAAAACTCATAATGATTAATACATTATTTTTCTATAAAAAACAGTTCTTCAATATATAAAATGTCTTAGCATAAAATTTAATTTTACATTATTTGAAATTTTAATCATATTAAATGGATATTAAATTTAGTTTCATCTCACTCAAAAATTTTAATAGGTTTTATTTTATATTTTTAGTGAAACATATATTACTTTGTAAAAAACTGGTTACCTTGTTAAAAATAAAAATGGAAAAATAAAAAACCTAATTGTAAACAACTTGAAACATGTTCAAAACATGCTTTAAAATGATTATTATTGGAATTTTTACCATATATTACCCAAAAATCTATTGTTTCTCATTTTTGAAACCATTGATACTTGAATAGTGTCATTCTCTTATTGGAGAATAATGGGTGTTCACAAAAGTGTCATTTTCTTCACTTATAAATGGGTATCACTTACAACTTATCAAATTTACACTTACCCTTAGAAAATTCCTGAAACCATACTCAATTTTACTCTTCTATAATTCCCTTAAACATATTAAATCCCTTGGTTTTAATTTATCCTAATATATCCATTTCCAATTATACTTTTAAGGAAAAGTTCAAGGTCCCAAAGTGAGTATTGCTTAATCATTATCCTTTCCTTATTATTATTTCTCTTAAAAAACTACCCTAACCAATGTAATGTAATGACCTAAATATTTTTTAGATACTGAAATGTTATTATATTAACTTAAAATCCCATATTTATTAATTTTCATCCACTAAGAATAACATAATAACAACAATCATATATATATGTGG
Organism: Viscum album; assembly: GCA_963277665.1. Lineage (NCBI taxonomy): Eukaryota > Viridiplantae > Streptophyta > Magnoliopsida > Santalales > Viscaceae > Viscum > Viscum album. The sequence continues at coordinate 1,225,020,490 of OY728151.1, forward strand.
ACTAATGCCTCCACGAAGCGCCATGTTTTTCTTTCCATCACTGTCTTACATGGGTACCTTTAAAAATGTATTTAAGGTTAAAAAAAATATTTTTAAGGTACTATTAATATTATGTAAAGATAATATTGTATATTATAAAAGTGATATTAATAATAAATGGTTATAGTAAACATATTCACCTAAAATGAACATATCGAAGTATCATTCCTAATATGTCCTCATTTTATAAAAACCTATATAACTATATAAGTTTTTATATAATATAAGAATAAAATAAATAAACCCATAAAATTATAGATATTATTATGTTATTATAAAGTTCCGTTAACCATGTTCATTTGGGTAATTTTTCGTATAGATTTTCAATTTTTATGAGGAATAAACTATCATCATATCGTTTTTCATGATAACACATCCCAACCCCTTATTTTTTGCATCACTATAGATTACAAACCTTTCTCCACTATATGATAGTGTGATAACTAGTTCACTAACTAATCTTCTTTTTATCTCCTTGAAATGTTTTTCACATTCCTCCATCCTTATGAACGTAAATCCATTCCAAGCCAGTTTAGTGAGTGGATTAGATAATCATGAGAAATATTTCACAAAACGTTGATAATATACATCCAAACCAAGAAAACTATGGATCTGAGTTATATTTATTGTTCTAGGACAATGTTTAATAACTTATGTCTTTGTTGGATCCATATATATCTACTCTCTTAAGATTATTTGACCCAAAAATGAAATTTTATGAAGCCAAAATTCACACTTGGTAAATTTTTCATAAAGATTCACCTTTATTAGGGTCTTTAGTACAATATTAAATTGATATTCATTTTCTTCCTTTATCTTTGAATATAAAATAAAATCTTCTATAAATACCATCACAAACTGATCAAGATAGTCCCAAAGGACTCTATTCATTAAATCCATGAATATAGTGGGGTAATTTATAATACCAAAAGAAGTCACTATAAATTCATAGAGTCCAAACCTATACAAAATGTCTTATTGTGTATATCATCCTTATATACCCTCAATTGATGATATCTAGAATGAAGATAAATCTTATAAAAGTATTGAGCTTCACATAGTTGATCAAATAAATCATAAATATGTTAGAGGGGATATTTGATCTTGATATTGATCATGTTAGGTTCTCGATAATCAATGAAGAGTCTCGTTGATCCATATTTCTTCTTAAAAAATAGAACAGTTTCACCCCAAGGTGATGTAATAGGTCATATCAATCCCTTATAAATATTCTCTTGGAGTTACTTCTTTAATTTCTATAACACAATTAGAGTTATTCTATAAAGAGTCTTCGAAATAGGCATAGAACCTCGTTTGAGTTATATTGAAAACTCAACTTCATGATTTGGTGGAAGACCTAGAAATTCATCTAGAAATACATCAAAAAACTCTTGTACAATAGTTGTATCCTTAATGGTGAATTTCTCCCAAACCATCTGAGATGGGAAACCTCTATTAATATGAATTAAGACCCAAAATATGGAATTAATTTCCCCTGGAAGTTCATATTCATACTTTCATTGATAGATGATCATAGATTCATACGAAATATGAAACGTGACTTCCCTTACTTATAAATTGATATGAGCTCCATATATTTAAATCCAATCCATTCTAATAATCACATCAAATTTAAATAAATAATGATCACAAGATTTGAAGGAACAACTTTCCCACAAACTTCAACCAGAGAAAAATTATAAACTTATGATGTAACCGTTGTGAATTTATGAGTTTTAACAGCTAAATCAGCAACTAATTATTTAGATAATATGGTGATACCCTTATAAAATTATTTATAAATAAAATATTTGGTGGATATGTGATAAAATAAAACCTTAGATGCTTTAGATTGAATGGTAAGTGTACCTTTCACAACTTCATTATCGTACTCCACATCACCATCAGTGATTGCATGAAATTTTCTTTCATATCTAAACTTTAGTGGTTTCTTATATAGAACATCATTGATAACACTCATATTTTTTAATTTATTAGAATAATTCCCATTTTCCTTGAAATTTAAGCATTGAAGTGTGTGAGGTACATTTTGTGTAAACTATTTTCTATTCACATCATTAGTTATCTTTTTCTCTTCACTTTAGTAGTCAATTTCCTAATGACCTTCTTTCCCACAATTAAAACATTTACCAGCCCCCTTAATATAGTTTCCTCTAGTTTTATTTCTTAAATTTTAGCATAAAGTAAAGATCATATTCTTTTCACCATAGTTTTTATATTTTAACTTGAATTCCAGTTTTCTCTTATTATTGAATCCATAAGATTTATGGGTAACTCAAATATCCATCTCAACATTAAGAGCACATAGAATGATTTCTTCAGAGTTATTAAAGTCCCTTATGGATAATTCCCTTCATAGACTTGGTTTTAAGCCCTTGAAGAGTAGATCAACCTTACTTTTAGGTTGGATGATAATTCTAGAAGTGTACCTTGAAAGTCTTGTAAAATTTTCTTCATAGGTACCAATGGATTCATCATCCATTTGTTTAAGCTCAATAAACTCATTACCCATATCCAGTCTAAGAATACAAGGAAAGTAATTATTGGAAAATAAGTTCTTGAACTCATCCCATTCTATGGATTAAATTTCATATCATTGCCTCATATTCTTAATAAGATTGCACCATTGATCTACTTTACAATCCAAATTCTATACTACAAAAATTACTTTCTCATGTTCAGAACATTGAAGAACCAAAAATATCTTTTCAGTGGTACCAATACATTGTTCAACCACTAGTGTATCATAAGACCTACTGAAATAAGGTAGAAGTTATCTTATGAAGGATTCAACATAATTTTGTTCCCTCCTTTTCTCATTTCAAAGTCCAACATGATTATATCTTAAGAATGTTGTGTGAGCATGGTAACTAGATTTTTCATTCTATCTCCCATAACATTTTATTTCTCAGGAGTAAAATTGTTGCATTTCCGGTCACATTCATCATTAATGTAGTTTCTTCAGGTTCCATTCATTGACTAAAACCAAAAAACATAGTGTGAGAAACACTAATCATAGTGAGAAAACCGCATAATCAAGGAAAATTACTTATAATATTTAAATTTTTGATATATTAGGTGTAATGCTAGGTTATTCATGATTGTTACCAAACTCTATGGTTGTATCCTATAATTAGATGTATCCTTAGGGTTTTTACTAAGGTTTTCTCATCCTAATTTCCAAATATTAACTAAACCTTTCTGTAATACTAACTATAATGGTCCATAATTTTCATACATAGATATTACATATAAACAGATGAATATTAATTATATAGCTAAATAAAAATACAATAGAACCGTATAGTTTTAGTTTCTTTGGAAACTTTGAATCATTAAAAACTAATTCATAAAACATCTACAACATCTTCCACTTATTCCTTCATAACTAGAACCCTTTTTGACACATCTTACTTAATTCCTTTATTTATATCATGGAGAAAATAAACATAATAAAGACTGATATATGATTCTTAGTAAGGGTGAAAAAGGGATATATCAATCATATCATAAGCATAAGACATAATAACAAAAACAAAATATTTGAAAATTATATCCTACATATCAAAGATAATGATATGATGTCATTTGATAAATCATAGAAGTTCACAAAAAATCCAAGAACATGTTCTATAAGAGAATAACATAACACATGGAATTTTGACATACACATAATCATAGAAAATAATTTCCATATTAGTCAAGGCTCATTTACAAGTCCATCAGAGTGGATAAAGTCCTTTACTAAACAGAGCTCACTCCTAGTTCCAGTCTTGTATTACTGAACCAAATTCGCTCCTCATTCTAGTCACATATATCTCGTGAGATATAAATATTTACCCAATGAATTGGAGGTAGATATAGGTCACGGACATCACATAATAAAAACCATACCTATGTGTTCTATAAGAATATAATTCATTGATCATATTATAACCCATAAAAAGAAATTTATTTCATAAACATCATTTCATCATAACATAACCCATGGAAAAGAGATGGGTTTCATAAATATCATTACAACATAAACTAAACATAGAAATAATAGAGATATTATCCTTGAAAATATCCCCAGTAAATAATAAGAAACATCAAATAATGTTATCATAAATGGAAAATAATTTACATAGGTCACTTGAAAATAATTCTTGAGGAAAATATCATTTCTTCTTTGAAAATGTTTTATTTCCTTAAAATTTTGCACAATTTTAAAAGAAAAAAATTTCTTTGAAAATAAACTTATAATATTGTAAATGGAGATTCAATTTAGTAAGGCATCATGAAAGAGAAAAAAAATTATTCATGTTTTATAAGTTAATAAAACAATCCTTCTGTAATGTTTTGGGAAAAGTCCCAAAGTACCATGTTTGGAAAATAGTAGAAATATTACTTTCAAACCATTTAGTAAAAATTCAAACAAGGTTAAAATTGACTTTATAAAATATTATAAGAATAGTAAAAATATTTTGGAATTTTTTTAAGAAACATGGACATGGAGGATAAATATCCCCCAATAGATATTTATATATAAACAATCCTGAATATTAATGAGATTGTTGAATTAACCCTTACCTTAGGTGTGATTTCTTTTGTACATGTCTGAACCTCCTATATAATGGCTTAAAAAATGTTATTAATTTATACAAGAACCATATTTATATTTTTGATAGTATATATGATACTATTATATCATCTTATCACTATTCTGTTAATAATATTCCATTATTATCCTTCTCTCAGTTGTTAACTACTTCATTTTCTTATGAATGTTTTGTCATATAATTACCATTTCTTGTGTATAAGATATAGTTCCGTCATAAAAAGAATTATATTAAGGTAATATATATCATATTTATTCATTATATACATTTTTATAATCATTCTTTAATGGTGAACTTGAAAAATGCAATACATCACATCATGGAGATGGTAGGTCGTACATACGCACAGGCGATGGGATCATTCCCTTAATGGAGAAATTGTAAGAAATAGGATGGTATATTAATTTTATTCCTAGAAGAAATTTAATTTTATAATTATCATATATATATATATATATATATATATTATTTCCATCATTATACTCATCCAAATAAAATGGTGATTAAAAACAGATTACACCATAACGTGGAGACAGTAAGTCGTAGATATTCACGCATGGTGATTTTTGTTTTTCATACGATGGATAAAAGATGAAATATGGTTGTTTCATAATCATAATAAAATATCATCATATTATTGATATTGTATTTATTACTTTATAATGGAAACAACACATGAAGAGGAAGTAGAATAAGAAATAATCTTAAAAGTGTTGGTAAAGGCAATTACCTCTTCTTTGGATAACTTCCTTTAGATCTCCTATTATGGACACTAGTCTTGGTATTTTGAGAATACCATAACCTCTAGAATGTGTATAGAGAATTTTAGAATATAAATTTTCAAATGATGGTCGAGCATGAAGGCTAAATATGATATGATGAAGCGAGGGAGGTGGTGCCCTTTTACAATTGAGGTGATGGGCACTTTTGGAATTTTCTCAAAATATTAATTTATAATAAATTAAATATCAATTAAAATTATTCAAAAAGGCCATGTAATATTATATAATACTATATAATATTTAAATATAATAATAAAAAAACATTTTAGATAAGTTTTGGTATTATTTTAAATATTATCATTTTGGTTAACCCTTAGTTAACCTATTTTTATTTTAACTAAGGTAACACCTTTTTCAATATTAGAAGGTAGTTATTTTTAATTATTTTATGTAAATTAAATAATAAATTAACTATTTATAAAATTTTAGAACATTTGTTTTTGTAATTTTTAAATTTTTTTTATGATTTTTAAATAATTTAATAATATATTTGTTTTAGAAAATATCAATAGTATCAATTTTGACACTATTCATTACTCAGACTTTTAAAATATCAAGAGAACAATTTAACTTAGAAAAAATGTTGTATTATTTCCCTAATAGGTCAAAGTTATATACAAAATTCTTTGATCACATTAACTATCTAAAATTTTAAATATTTTAATATTTTTAGTAACAATAATTTAATATTTACATTAATAAAATAATTATTACATCAGTGTTGTTTAATTATTTAATTTACATATTTTTTAACTAAAAATTAACAATAAAATATCATGATGAATATAAGTATTCTATATTTCAGAAGAAATTTTTTTGTCAAATATATCTTTTGGGTAACTCTATATTAAAAATTATATAGTATTTAAAACATGAATATGACATCATTAAATTTTTATTAAATAAAATATTATAAATATCATAATCACATCTAAGTGGTCAAAAAAATTTCTCATGAAAATGTGTTTATTAATTTCAAAATTAATATTTATATTCTTTCATACAATACATTTTTCTCTATTTATACACATAAGGGATATTTAAGACAAAGAAAGTGACATTTTGTTACTTTTTTTTATTAAATATTATATAATTAATTTTCATGAACAATTGTCCATTAAATAAAATAATTTATATATTTATGTGTTAATGGTCTAATTTTATTCATCCAATAATTTTTTCATATTTTAGGGTCATTTTATAGTTCTTATTACTATATTTTTAACCTAAATTACCCAATTATCCCTTTACCATGGTAACAAAATTTTCCTAGGTTGCTATTCATATTAACCAAAATTAAAAGGAACATATTCCCTAAATTTGAAAATTATGAATCCAAATTTTGTATCCATTTTTCAAAATTCAAAACATAGGAGTTTGAGAATTTAATTTAAAATAAAACTGGTAAGACTTCATGATAGACAGTTTTTCAGAAAAAAAATCCTCTTTCAAACATAAAATGTTTATATAATAAATTTGTGTATAAGAACCTTTTCAAAAACAATAATTTTATTATTTTAAATTTAAATGAACTAATTAAGATTTACCACAAACCCAAAACATAATTTTACCTTTTAATTACTTTAAAATAAATTACAAATTTCAATAAAAATCAATATTTTCTCTATTCCTTAAAAATAAATGTTTTCAAAAAATAATTCTAAGATAATTTTGACATGGTGAATTAAAAAATATAATTATTTTTTTCAAATTAATTTTCTATAAATTTTAAAAATTAATATTCCTTCATAAATATAAGAAAAACTCATTTTTGAAGAAACAGTATTTTTGAAGAATAAAGAGATTTTACTAAAATTGTGTGATTATTTTATAATCCCTTACTAATACATCATATTGAGTTATATATTTATATTTATTTCATAAATTATTTATTAATATTTATTTTCACTAATTTAATGTAAATTTTATACTATTATTGTCTCATGGTTCGTTTAAACTCACGGTTGCGTGCAGTGCAAGCTATTGAAGAATTAAAATTATTTAAAGTGAAATATTTCATAAAAATATATAAGAGTTAAAATCCATATTATATATCTATATTTATTCTATTATTCTATTTTCTATCAAATATATGATCTATCGTTTCCTTTTTCTTGCCTAACCACCCACTATAAATTGGCATAACATTCCATCCAATGCCTTTCCATTGTAAATACTCTTTTTTCTATTACTTTTGTTAAATGGTTTTCACCTAGATACAATACATTGATTGATTGGGGAAATAATTAACTTAACCATATAACCTTTATCTATATTGTGTGAATAACATATTATTTATTATCTTGATTAAATGGTGTTTACTTGGAAAGTTATTTAATATCATTGGATACCTATTTATTTTCCATTGGTTTATGATGTTATGATTGTTGATGAAATTATAAATGATTTCCTTTTATGAGTCCATTTGAGAAGGATATGAAACCAATTTTATTCCCATGGGTTATTTATGATATGATGAATACTAATTTTATATAGTACACATATGTATGTATGGTAACTGGTGGGGTTCTATATCACTATCCAATGAATTGGTTAAGGATTTATATCTCAAGGGATAATGATGTGTATACATTCTTGTTTTTTAAGCATAAATAGTGTACATACATAGATTTTTCCCAACATAAAGTGTAGAAATTCTTTTATTTTTTCACAATTTGTTACTATGGTTATTTTTGTGCCACTATTTTAAACTTATCCTAATAAATATGGTATGCTCTCATGGAGCATTTTTAATGACTCATGTTTCTACACTCTCTTGGTTAATTTCTTATGTTATTCCATTTAATATGCAATGACTCATGTTTTATGCTCTAAACTTTATTAGGTGTGATTTTTTAAATATATATTTATTATACTATTGTGTTAATATTATGCCCACTTATGATATTTGATTGTTATTTTTTAGATTTACCCTTACATATTATTAGATCCCACCCCTTTATTATGTATCCATTTTCATAGGTCATAAAGATAATAATAGTATGAAATTTCTAGGGGTATCTTATGATGGTAATTGGTGGGAGATATTAAAGTCTTGTTATAGATTAATAATTTTCTTATATAGTGGTAAAATATAAATTGGTTTAAAAATACATGAGTTTTGTTAGTAATTTTTTTTTCTAATTATCTAAAAATATAAACCTAAAAGATCATAGGAATGAACTATAATAATATATTTACTTTAAGTTATATAATTGAGATAGTTGTATTTATGGGGAATAATATTTGGTATCAGAGAAAGGTTTAGATAGCATTAGATATTAAGATGTTATCAGTTGTGGATAATTTTAGAGTTAGAAATGTCTTCAAATTTTTATAAGTTAGGGTCATAATAATTTCAAAGGTATTGATAATCCTTTAGATTAGTTGAGGTAATAATTAATATTTTAGAGAATATTTTAGTGGTCCTAAGACTCTATACCTAACAAGCCACTCCTAGCGAATATTCTTTAGTTAATAATATTCTATTTACAAGAAATTTTGTAAGAATTTTTATGTTAAGAAGTTAGGTTAAGTAATACGAGAGAACCCAACCTAAATAATACTAAATTAAACCAATAATGATTTAGGATGTATTGAAATCTGATGTAATAATTTTTAAGTTTAAGATATTTTGAAGAATAATTTATAAAATAATTATCTTATAATAATTCTCATATGGTGTTCTTAACTCATTTTAACTTATTTTGGTTTTAGTATTGGTTGAAACCCAAAGGAATAAAGTTAACAATGGATTTCATATAAAATGTAGATATTTTTCCCAGTTACTAACCTCATAAGATAAGATTGAAATTGATAAACCTTGTGATTATGTCAAACTAGATATCAAGAATTATGATTAACAACAAAAAACTAGTTATGTTTCCAAACACCAGACATGAGAAGGATGGAGTCTCATGAAAATTTGGCTGACAAAGATGATGTAGGAAAGAATTTTCAATTTCCTACATGTCAAAAATGTGGGATGAAGTAACAAGGAATATGTACCAAAGGAACTAGGAGATGTTTTTTTTATGGAAAGGGAGTTAATAGAACAACTTGTTACTATGGAGAATTTAAGATCTCAATGGACATGATGAAATGAAAAAAAAAGATCATCCTAAAGTACCAATGAAAATTCACTATCATAAATATGAGGAACTTGGGAATTATTCAATCCAATGAATTTATCCAAGGGTTAATGTGGATGATAAGCCCTATCAACTTTCAAGATAAGGGTATTCCTATGAAACCAAAACTATGGAAGTGATTTATAAATATAATATGGAGTATAGAACACTAATTTCCCACTAAATAATTATGAGTATGGTATCCATATCATCCTCAACCTACTTCTCTATACCTATTATATTTTCTAAGAACATAAAATGTTAACCCCAATGACTACATGTTGAATTATTAATAAAAAAATAGTGATATGATTATTTTACCCCAAGTATATAAATCATCTCTAATATATGGTTATAAGAATTTTCTTCTTATAAAATCCTATTATACATCCTTTACTCAAATTTAAAGTGATCTAATGCATGTATTTGTACTCTTGACATAGAGGACATGATAACTTACATGATAGGAAAATAATATCTACAAATGAACCCATTATCACCTATTAATAAAAGGATAATTATAAACTTGCTATGAAAAATTACTTTGATTATATTAGGGTATTTAACACAAATGGTTAGATAAAAACTCAATATTAGTTATATACTTATTATGAGGGAAAATATGATTTCACCAGTCAAAATAAGGATAATGGGGATGAAACCTCATTAGAAATTAAATCTAGAGTCATTTATATCTTATGGAAAACATGAATATTTTATTAATTAATAATAATTAAAATATCTAGGATGAAATTTATTTAAGGTAGGATAATAAAATGACCTGGAATTTTACTATGTATTTTCCTTAATTAAATATTATTTTAATAGCTTATTCTACACGCAACACTAAAATAATCTGAAAAATATTAAATAATAAAATTTTGAACAAAATTAAACCTATTGTAAATAAAATTATATTCATAAATTTTAAATTTTTACAAAATAGTATTAAGAGTACTTAAAGTTTTCAAAGGGTATTTTTTTCAATAAATGTAGTTTTTCTATATATATATATATATATTATCATTTAAATTCTAAATTTATAAATTTTAGAATTTTAATTTTTTAGAATGAACATATTTTTTGAATTCATCATGTCAAAATTAGTTTATGGTGAATTTTTGAGATTTTTCTAAACTAATTGATTTTTCAGTGAATAGTGAAAATACAGATTTTGCTAAAATTTATCACTTTTATGACACAAAAATGACTTAAAATTTTATGAAACCTTTTTTACATAAAAAATTTATATTTAATATGTAATATAAATCATTTAAAAATAGTACATTGAATTTATAAATCTTATTTATAATGCTTTGGAAACTAAAGTAATATTTTACTCTAAAAACAGATCTATTCGCTTATATTGAGATTAGGTTTTCATCACATGTAGAAATTAAATCCCAAAAAATGGATTTCATATTTTATATCAATTATATAATATTATTTAATAATTAAAATTACATTTTTTGGGTATAAATTATTATTATTAATATTGAAGTTAATGACCCTGATAATGGTAAAACTGTTATTTTCATAGAATTATTTTCTTAATAATATATAATTTTTATCTAATAAATTAATTAAAATGTTTTAAATAATTTGTTTAATATTATTTTTATGAACATATGTAATTATATTATCATACATTTAATTGTAAATCAATTCTAAATAATATTAAAAACACATAATGATTAATACAATATTTTTCTATAAAAAACAGTTTTTCTATATAAAAAATGTCTTAACATAAAATTTAATTTTATAATATTTGAAATTTTAATTACATTAAATGGATATTAAATTTAGGTTCATCTCAACAAAAAAAATTAATAGGTTTTTTTTATATTTTTAGTAAAACATATATTACTTTGTAAAAAACTAGTTACCTTAGTAAAAATAAAAATGGAAAAATAAAAACCTAATGGTAAATGACATGAAACATGATTTAAAATGATTATCAGAGGAATTTTTACCATATATTACCCCAAAATCTATTATTTCTCACTTTTGAAACCACTAGTGCTTGAATAGTGTCATTCTGTTATTGGAGAATAATGGGTGTTCACAAAAGTGTCATTTTATTCACTTATAAATGGGTATCACTTACAGCCTATCAAAATTACACATAACCATAGAAATTTCCATGAACCCATACTCAATTTTACTCTTCTATAATTCCCTTAAACATAATAAACCCTTGGTTTTAAGTTATCTTAATCTATCCATTTCCAATTATACTTTCATGAGAATGTTCAAGGTCCCAAAGTGAGTGTTGCTTAATCATTATCCTTTTACTATTAATATTTCTCTTAAAAATTTACCCTAACCATTTTAATGTAATAAACTAAATATTTTTCATATATTTAAGTGTTATTATATTAATTTAAAATCCCATATTTATTAATTTTCATCCCTTAAGAAAAACAAAATAGCATCAATCGAGCGTATGTGTGGACTACTACCTCCACAAAGCAGCATGATTTTCTTTCCATCACTGCCTTACATAGTTTACTTTAAAATATATTTAAGGAAAAAAATTATTTTTAATGTACTATTAATATTATGGAAAGATAATATTTGATATTAATTAAGTGATATTAATAATAAATAGTCATAGTAAACTTAGTCACCTAAAATGAATATATCATAGTACCATTCCTAATATTGATTCATTTTATAAAAACCTATATAACAATATAAATTTTAATCTAATATAAGAATAAAATAAATAAACACCTAAAATTATAGATATTATTATGTTATTATAAAGCGCCTTTAACTATGTTCAACATACCAAAAGAGTTACATAAAAAATGACTGAACAATTTCAAATAAACAACATAATAAAAAAATTTATAATAAATAAATAGAATATTCTACTAAATGGTACTTTTAATTAAAATATATATGAATAAGGTTCTTAAAGAGGTATCTAATAAACATAATTTGATTATTTAGGAAGTTAGTCACATGCATGGAGTGAATCAAGACCAAGGTAAGTGTTTATGCTAAATCGAATTTTCTTCTATTGAGTTACAAACTTTCTTATTAAAATATATTATTCCAAGTTTTATTTATTCTACCTAATGAATAACTTATATTATATTTCATACTTATTTTCTAGGTCTTTACAATTATTCTTTATAACCTCATTATCAAATTATTCTTACCATAAATATTATGTTACTTAAAATGGTTTCTTGGTCTAAAATTCTATTTATAGAGACATAATTCTTATTATGCACCCACTTGATTTTATATAGTGAATATACTACATATTTGATATATTATATCAGGAATTATATTCGTTCATGGTATTTTTAGTTAAATTTCAATCTATTTCTCCTTCCAAGGTTTGGATTTTAATGTTACTCAAGCTATAAGGTTTCTTTTCCCAATCCAGTTTTAAAAATCAAGGTCTCTCAAATGTGATAACCCATATGATAATTTTATATAGTATCTCTTCCAATGTAATAATAATTTTCATCCCATTTTTTTATCTTTATTGAGCTTTATATCCTCCTTATCTTATTATAAATTTTAATTTCAAAAATATTTTTAAGCGAAGTGGTTTTTCAATAAATGTTTTTTTAATACCCAAAAAATGGAAGTTCGTTTTCACTCATATTTTATCTTCAACTACACATTTTATGGATAACCCTATTTTTGTTTGAAAATTTGAAAATGGTCACTTTCATCTACCTTTAATTTATTTCAAAATATTTAAAAAAAAGAATCAATATAATGTTTTTTGTATGGGTTATTTTCAAAAAAATAACCTCTTTGATAATTTCTATGTGAATATATATTTATGATGCCTTTTCCATTTTATATGAAACATTACCTATAAATATTCATGGTTTCTAAAATATTTTTTTTAATATGTATTTATAAAAAAATTATTTTAAAATTATTTCAAAAAATTAAGGATATTTATTATTTTTAAATTGATTTTTCAAAGAATCTTGAAAAGTGTTTTTCATTTAAGCCATTATCCTTAGAAATATATTACACTTGATAAAGTATATTCTTCAAATATATCTATCTAAATTATTTCTCTAGATGTATTATGTAATGTTTTTTTATATAAATGATATAATTTTTTAACTTCCTTTATCTTTCATAACCATCCACTGTGAATAGGCATAAATTTTTTTTCAATTCATTTCTTTTGCAAATACTTGGTTGCAACTATTGTTACATAGAGAGAAACTTAATTATTTATAACCCTACTTAAGACTATTTTAGTGGTGAGTAGGGGCCGATCCAACATGAAGGACTATTGTGAGCAGGTTTGTGACTAAGGAAGATAAAAACAAAACTCAATAAAATAATGAAATAATAGTGATTCATCGATGAGAGAAACTATGTTGGTAGTGATGAGAAAATTTGAATTCCTAAAAGATATAAAAATGGAGAACAACAGATCCAGAGTAAATAATAACAATTAGATGATAGATTAGGTAATTTTTATTGAATGGTTTTAAATATATTTTTTCATTCATGAATCTAAAAAAATATTGTTAGACTGATTAAAATTGGTGAACCGACTCTATTGGATGGTCAACCTATGACTTAGTAAATCATACATTTATTCAAATCTAGAATTCACTGAATCAAAAAATGATGATATAATTTATATTAAGTCAAATTTTTCATTTAACTCAGTTATCTTCTCTCAATATTTATTTCCATCTAGAAAATGTAGATTTTATTAATTTTGATCAAGTCTAATTTTCATTGACTCTTTATTTTCTTGAAAATTAGTTTAACAAAAAATGATCAATATAACACGATGTAGGTAAATTAACATGAATTAAGTAATAATAGTTACCAGTACAATCTCATTATCTATAGAAAATTTACCTGGTCATGTTTTTAAAATCAATATTATAAAATTTCATTCTAAAATATTCCATTAAATAATGAAATAAGAAGAACAAAAGGGATAAAGATATTATTTATTGATCATATTCATTTCCTTCCCTCTATTCTCTATGATATATTCCCCCAGAACTTCCAAAATATCCTCCACTATCTTGATCCTACTCTGATTGCATTCACCTTAATGGTTATCCTTGATCCTCTTATTTTTTTCAGGGGTTTTTATATTAATAATCAGAGTTTGTACCAATCTCACCTCTAAGTCACAGTACTAAGAGTATCTACCAAGCTTCCATGTGGAATACATATCATTGAACATATTCCTCATAAGTTATTCTTGAAAATACCTACTAACTAATTGTACTCTTGCACATGTGGTAATGTCTCTAATTTTAATAAATCTCTAAAATATTATTATATATTTCTTAGTTAACTCTAATAAAGGAAAATATTCTTATCTTGCATTGATCTCCTTAAAATTTATGGATTGGGGGTTTTAGAATTTAGGGCTTGTGAAATTTGATGGGTTGGGTTTTCAATATTGGGCCTAGACATGGACTTGGGACTGGGTCAATGAAACTCAATGGAATGAGCTAAACAATTTCACTTCCATTGAACACATATAAACTTATACATCAAATAATTCAAAAGTTTCATCCATCATTTAAATGATCCAAAATTTTAAAATTTTCTTTCTATAAATAAACTTGAGTCATGATTAATGACACTCTTGCATGCTTCCATCAAACTTGTTGCCTCTAAAAATATAAATTAGGTAGTGATAAGAAAGATTCCATTCTATAATTTGAAATAAATTCATTTATGGAGTTATTATAAACTTATAATTTTGATTTTTTTGATATTTTATAGGTTTGAAATTGTCTTCAATAATTTAATCTCAGGAAATCCTTTATTCTAGTTCCAATCAATCAAAAAATATTCCATTTCTCTATAAATTCATATTCTATAGTATTGAGATTAGTTTTTATCAAGGATTAATCTTATAATACTCATTTATATAAAAACCAAATTGTTTGGTGGAGCACATAATCCCTTTTATAATTATTCCATCTAACTAAGAAAAATAAAAAATGGAAACCTATTACATTATTCAATCGAGAAACCGGCGTGCACACAAGCTGAACAACACACTTGGGATATTGGAAGACCAAAAGGCCTTGTTTTCTTCACATTGACCTATACAAGAAACACCATCATCAAAAAACAACACATATTTGACAAAATCTGTTCAGGCTTCTCATTTTAAGTTATGCCAATGAATATATTTTGATGACTATGAATCACTCATATTCAGTCTATCTCTTAGTCATAAATTATCCTAAAACATCATCCCAAGTATCTTTAGTCTCATTCTGGACTTGATTGATCATATTAAGCATTATCGATTAGAGTGGATTCATTTTCTTCTACCTATTTAAGTTGATATACTATTTTTTCAACCTCAGTTCGAGTGAATCGTGAATTGTACCTCAATTATTTCTCAGCTTAAGATTTTTTTCATCACCCATGATCAATATAGATTAAGATAAGTTGATTTTTTTAGATTTTAGCTTCAGTCAGAACTCAGATGGATTCATCTCAGATCTCGGTTCCACATTCATAAAAGCTTCATCAATATTGGGTTTGTCCTAATGAATCTCTCCAATGTCATCCTCTTAATCATGATCTAGTTATAGTTTATACTCATCGTCAAATTCAATAGGTTTTCATCCAAAAAATGACTATTATTGTAACACCTCGAGATTTTATGAAAAATATTATTTTAATTTCATTGATGTCTTATGTTGTAAGATACAACAAGATTACCTTGCGCTATACGCAACACTGTATGAGCTTGTAGTATACACAACACTATTCTTGGATCATGTTACACACAATTTTTATAGTAGTTATTCTACAAAACATTGAGTGTATATATATATATATATTTAATGTATAAATGAAAAATGGTTGGATTATATTATAACGAAATAACAAAGGAATCTTGCACAATATGCAACCCTAACTTGGCTTTCATTACACGCAATCATGACCTTCCTCGATAGCGTGTGTTGTACGCAATACCAGGTTTTACTAAACAACGATATGCTATTAAAATATTATTAAAACTATGCGTTATGAATAGTAATACCCACTTTTTAAAATTTTGTAAATTTTATTTTTCAAAATGGACTTCATTTTTGGATTCGGAATATCAAAATTAGCCTAGGGTGAAATTTTGGTATTTTTCTGAAAACTTTCAATTTTTGATGAATATTGAAAACACTGGGTTACTATTTAAAAACTGACTTTTTATTTAAATAATTATTTAATTTATTTAAATTTATTTTAGGTCAAAATTGATACATAATACCTTTATAAGTTCAAAGTAATTCATTGGAGTCATTTTATAATAATTTTAGATATATAAAAATTTTATCGAACTTTTCACTGTCTTTTACCCACCTCCTAGGCGAATTTGCAAATTTACATAAAACTTAATTTTACCGCTTCTGTGAGTGGAATTTAAAAAATCCGAGAGACATGGTTGATGTTAGTAAGTCAAATGTGGTTCAATGAGATGAAAATAATTTTTGGTGAATAGTAACTTTTTACTTTTATTTACCACTATTAAAAGTAAATAGGGTAATTAAGGGTAAAAATGATATTATTATTACCCAAAAACATGTCATAATTCTATTTGATAAGTTTAATTCGACAAAAAACAACCTTAGGAATAAAATATGACCACTTAGGCCCACAAATATTAGATTAGGACATTTATTATTAATTTATTTAAAGAAGGGTTAAAATAGTTAAAATCAAAGTTTAATAAGTAAATCATTTTTAATATAGGTTTATACATAAGATAAATTAGAATATAAATATTAATTATAAATATAAAAAGATTTCTTACATAATGGTATTTTATTTGTAATTTTTAGACTTTAAATAATTTAATTTATTTATGACACAATGATGATGAAGTAATTATATTATTAATAAAATATTGACATAATTGATGTCATAAATACCCAAATAAATGTAATTTGATACTTTTAATGAATTAAAATAATTTTACATGTTAATATTACATGTTAGTGTTGATTTAGTTATCTTTTTTCTAACTAATCTTTCTGTTATTATTTTCACAAAAATCAATTACCAAATAGTGTCAAAATTGACATAAAATAGTTTTTAAAAAAATATTATATTATTAATTGTTATTTTATTCCTAAAAATATAAGGTTTGGACAAATGACTTAGATAATGTTATATATATTAATAATAAACAACTTGAGATTCGTTTTTCTTATTATAGAAAGTTTATTAACCTTATAGTGTAAGAAAACAAAAAGACACGGTAAAAGTAAAATTATTTAATTTAAAGTTAAATCTAAATGATAAGGTTAAAATAGAACCCTAAACTTGTCTAAATTCTATTGGATGAGATTATTTTGACCCATCCCCACCTTATCTTCAAAATAAATCAATTTCGAGCTATTAAAAACCGAATATGACTTTATAATAAAATAATATTTTTAGTTTTTCCTAAGGTGCCCCTCTCCTCCCTTATAAAAGGGAACCTCCTCCCTCTCTTCCTCACACCACATTGAGCATTCAAGATCAGAAAACCCCTACCAAATTATATTCTCCACTTCCCTATAAACATCTTAGAGGTCCTGGTCTTCTTAAAAGACCATTTTTAGTGCCCTAAGAGGAGGTCTCAAAGAGGCGCTTCAAAGAAGAGGTAATGTCCATTACCGATTCTTTCAACTTTATTTCTTCTTCCACTTATTCTTCTTTAGTTGTTTCATTATTAATTAATAAAATAAGTATCACTCATATAATGATATGTTATTTTAAATATAAAACAACCCTATTTCACCATCTATCCATCCTACAGAAAACGAAATCATTGTGCGTGCGTACGTACGGAATACCATCTCCACGTCGTGGTGTAATCTATTTTTCCCCACCACCTAACTTGGATGGGTATAATGGTGTAAATAATAACTATATATGATTATTGTAAATTGATATTTATTCTGAAATATTATACATACACTTCAATAAAATTCCACAATCATGGGAATGATATCATCGCTCGTGCATACGTACGGACTACCGTCTCCATGTTAAACATTCTTTAATGATTATAAAGTATATATAATAAGTAATCATGAAATATATGACATAATAATGATACTGGATTTATGTATATATATATATATATATGTCATCAACTTAATTCCATTCAATTCAATAAGGAAACGAAAACAGCATTCATGCGTACGTACGGCCTACCGTCTCCATGAATGGTGTATTTCATTCCATTTATCGATATATCATATATATATGTATATGCTGAATATATATTACATATAAATCATGTTTTACATTATGGAATTAATTAAATCAGGTTATAAGTAATAATATCAAGAACAAAAAGTCCAAACATGTAGGATAAATAAAATGATTTTACCCAAAACGCTAGTTTAACATGGAACTTTCAAAAGAACGGGTAATATAAAGTCATAAGTGAACCATATATGATATCATAATAATGAATATGATTCTTTAATAAGTAAATGACATTATTTAAATCATTATATATGAGGTCCGGATATGTACGAAGCATATCGGACCTAAGTTAAGGGATAACCTTTCCAATCTCGTTCTTATCCGAGATTGTTTATACGTAAGTATTTACTAGGGTTATGTTTATCATCCATGACCATGTTTTCTAAAAATGTTTTTATAAAATGTTTACTATTATTCCATGAATTTTTAAAGTCATTTTCACCCTTTATTTACTTTTTACCACATTGTATGAATGGACTCTTTCCTTTGGTTACCATATAAGGTACTTTTTGACTTTTCCAACAAAAGTACGAGGTGAATGTTTTTTTAATGTATACAGCATGAAAGGATTTTTACGGTTTTATAAAGCCCTATTTTCATGAATCTTCCTCCAAAATATTTCATGAATATTTTCAACCAAATCCTTTTCTTTTAAAATTTCATGACATTTTGTGAAAAGAAAATGATTTTGAAGAAGAAAGGATATTTTCCTCAAGAATTCATTTCAAGTGTTTTATCAAAACCATTTTTCATCTAAGATGAAATTATTTCATATGTGTATGTTTCAAGTATAATGTCTCTATTATTTAAATGGTTTCACTTTCCTTATTATGAAATGAAATATCCATTTGTTTTATATGGAGTATGTGATGACGGGATGATGTTTATGAAACTCATTTTATTCTTTGGGTTATGATGAATGTTTTAAGTTTATTTTGCGGCACAAGTAAGAATGATTTCATTATGAGATGGGTGGGACCTATATCTCCCTCCAATGTATTGGGTAAAGATTTATATCTCATGAGATAGACATGGATGTAATGGTAAGTTAATCCAGTTCCGTGTTACAGGACTGAAACGAGGAGTGAACTCAATTCAGAAAGGGACTTTGTCCACTAAGATGGTCTTGGCAGCAATGCCTTGGCTACCATGGAAATAATATCATGTGATTAATGTTTTGACACAATTAAAAGTTTTATTCCCAAGCTATTTTATCGTGATTGATGTTCTATTATGATCTATTCCTTACGTACTGCCATTTTTTATATCATTGCTCAAAATTTTGATGTTTAAACATTATGATCATGTTTTTAAGTTCAAATGTATATGATTTGTTTTATTTTATCCATGCTTACCCTTACTGAGAATTTAATCTCACCCTTTATATGTTTTCTTTTCCCCTAGATATAAAGAAAGGTTTTAGGTAAGAAAAGAAAAGGGGAAGATCTTTATGGGAGATATTGAAGATCTTTCACCACGATTAGAAGATTACGTTCCACATTTCCAAAGACACTAAACTATTACGGTCCTTGTGTGTCTGTTTTTGTTATGTACTAAGTATTAGGAAAAAGTAATGTAATGTCTATGTACGTCAAGCTACGGGTCTCTACAGTTGGTATCAGAGGAAAGGTTTAGTTAACCTTTGGAAACTCGGATGCGAAAACTTTAGTGAGATCCCTAGAGATATTTCTAAGGTATGCCTAGGGATGTCCCTAAGGTTAGGTATAAGTATAGGTTATAGTCCTATAATTATGGTAACGATCTTTGGATTTAACCTAAGATGTTAGATATTGAAGGTGATCCCCCTTGATTATGATTTTGGCCTCTCACACTATTTTTTTGGGTTTTAGAAAATGGATGGGAACGGGAAGATTCATGATAATAGAGGATATGATAGACAATGGAATGATATTCTTCATGAGCAACCAAATGAAATGGGATTTGGAAGTCCGAACATCGTTATTATTCCTAATCAGAAATCTCATAATATGATCAATAATCTCAACTTTGTTAAGTTTCCCAACTCAGATAATAAGAGAAATATGGAGTTTCATGATGACCATAGAGGAAAGAAAGTTCAATTTCCCTCATGTAAGTCATGTGGGAAGAGGCATCAAGGAGAATGTTTCAAAGGAACTGGAAGATGATTTGAGTGTGGAAAAGAAGGACACAAATCTATTAATTGTAAAGGAAAAGGTTCAGTTAACACCATGGAGAAGGATAATAGTATTGCTAAGACATCAACAACAGTTAAATGTTTTAAATGTGGAATGTATGGGCATTATGCAAACCAATTCCCTAAGGGAAAGTCTTATGAAGAGAATCAGCATGGTCGTATGGGTAGTATTAATTTTGATGATGATGAAGAGACTAAAAATGATATGTGAGATGAAAGAATTGTTCAAGCTCGTTCAATGGTTTAAGAAGGTAGTGGAATGATTTATGTTTATCAAGAGTTATGTTGTATAGGTAATGGTACTATGGAATAAAGACACATCTAAGGATTGTTACACCATTGTCTTTCCTAAGTATTTTATAGTATATATTGAATGGTACCAATAACCATGAAAGGTTATTCGAATATTTTTGGAAAGTAGATGATATGCGTATAATGAAGGGATAAGGAGAAAATAATATGTATGATAGTATTCATGATCTCATGACTGATATAAGGACAAAGTGATATCATAGTTTGAGTATATCGAAATTTTGGGATTTTGGTATGTGGAAAGAGTTAACTTTTGACAGCATTCATGTTTTCACTAAGGTTTAATGGGTATTCATTTTTCAAGAGAATACATGATTAAGGTATTCACATGATTGGAATGTGACCAGCAAGATATATGGGGGATAAATGATGGTATTCACATGCTTGGTTGATGACATTTCAAGTAATCGTTTTCTTTATACTATGAGATTGGACACATGTATTTTGGATAAGCCTAAAGATTGGAATGAATTATGTTGGACATAAGTTAGTATTTTTTAAGGCTAGAATTTTATTTTTGATATTATTTATAATGTAGTATTAGAAAAAGGAAAACCTACAGGATGGGCGACAACCCGTTGCGTCGGACAAGGCTGTGGAAATCGAACCCACAACCGGAGTGCGATAGGCCTTTATCGCCTACCACTGGCCTACAGGAAGTCCCTGGTTAGTGGAAAGTAGTTTTATTTTATTAAACGGTATGATAATTAAAGTATAAGTCCATTTTTGGAACCATATACGATTAATCTCACCATAAGATGGACTTATAACTTTTGCTAACCTTTTGTTTGAAACAGATGGAATGACCCATAATTCTATCACATGATCTGCTAACACTTCACAAAGAACAAATTCAACTTCATTTCTTAAAGAGATGAAATGGAAATTGTTCAATTCACGAACAACAGTGAGATTGTACCAAAATCATGTAATTATTTATTTTAATTCAACAACTTTAGAGAAATGATATTGAAAACCAAAAATGTTGTCCTAGTGCCCTTATATCCGATGAATCAGATGGTACCTTAGATCATCACAAATCTATGGCTTTGTGATTGATGGATTTTTCATAGCCATGTTCTCTACCACTCCCCATCAGAATTTGATGGTTATATTTTTCTTCCATATCCATATTTTCACTTATGTTCTCCTATATGGAAACCTAGTGATGATTTACTTTGGGTAATCGTTACATTTCATACTTTAGTTTTTAAAATTAAGTTTTAGTATTCCTTTTTACGATGTGGGTTTCTATTAATAGTAAACAATTTATAACCCCGACGAATTTCGAGGGATAAATTCATTTTAAGGGGGGTAGAATGTAACAACCCGAGATTTTATGAAAAATATTCTTTAAATTTCATTAATGTCTTGTGTTGTAAGCTACAACAAGATTACGTTGCGTTATACGCAACACCATATGAGCTTGCAGTATACACAACACTATTCTTGGATCATGTTACACACAATTTTGATAGTAGTTATTCTACGAAACATTGAGTGTATATATATATATATATATATATATTCAATGTATAAATGAAAAATGGTTGGATTCTGTTATAACGAAATAACAAAGGAGTTTTGCACAACACGCAACCCTAACTTGGCTTGAATTACACGCAATCATGACCTTCCTCGATAGCGTGTGTTGTACGCAATACCAGGTTTCACTAAACAACGATATGCTATTAAAATATTATTGAAACTAGCTGTTATAAATAGTGATACCCACTTTTCGAAATTTTATAAATTTTATTTTTCAAAATGGACTTCATTTTTGGATTCAGAATATCGAAATTATCCTAGGGTGAAATTTTGGTATTTTTCTAAAAACTTTCAATTTTTGATGAATAGTGAAAACACTGGGTTACTATTTAAAAACCGACTTTTTATTTAAATAATTATTTATTTTATTTAAATTTATTTTAGGTCAAAATTGATACATAATAACTTTATAAGTTCAAAGTAATTCATTGGAGTCATTTTATAATAATTTTAGATATATAAAAATTTTATCGAACTTTTCACCGTCTTTTACCCACCTCCTAGAAGAATTTGAAAATTTACATAAAACTTAATTTTACCGCTTCTGTGAGTGGAATTTAGAAAATCTAAGAGACATAGTTTATGTTAGTAAGTAAAATGTGGTTCAATGAGATGAAAATAATTTTTGGTGAATAGTAACTTTTTACTTTTATTTACCACGGTTAAAAGTAAATAGGGTAATTAAGGGTAAAAATGATATTATTATTACCCTAAAACATGTCATAATTCTATTGTATAAGTGTAATTCGACCAAAAACAACCTTAGCAATAAAATATGACCACTTAGGCCCACATGGATTAGATTAATACATTTATTATTAATTTATTTAAAGAAGGGTTAAATAGTTAAAATCAAAGTTTAATAAGTAAATAATTTTTAATATAGGTTTATACATAAGATAAATTCAACTATAAATATTCATTAGATAGATAAAAAGATTTCCTACATAATGGTATTTTATTTGTAATTTTTAGACTTTAAATATTATAATTTATTTATGACACAATGATGATGTAGTAATTATATTATTAATGAAATATTGACATAATTGATGTTATGAATACCCAAATAAATGTAATTTGAGACTTTTTATGAATTAAAATAATTTTATATGTTAACATGACATGTTAGTATTGATTTAATTAACTTTTTTTGAACTAATGTTTCTGTTATGATTTTCACAAAAATCTATTACCAAATAGTGTCAAAATTGACATAAAATAGTTTTTAAAACAAATATTATTTTATTAATTGTTATTTTATTCCTAAAAATATAATTTTCGGCAAAATGACTTAGATAATGTTATATATATTAATAATAAACAATTTGGGGTTCGTTTGTCTTGTTATTGTAAGTTTATTAACCTTATAGTGTAAGAAAAAAAACACGGTAAAAGTAAAATTATTTAACTTAAAGTTAAATCTAAATTATAAGGTTAAAATAGAACCCTAAACTTGTCTAAATTATATTGGATGAGAGTATTTCGACCCATACCCAAATTAACTTCTAAATAAATCAATTTGGAGCTGTTAAAAACTGAATATGACTTTATAATAAAATAATATTTTTAGTTTTTCTTATGGTGCCCCTCTCCTCCCTTACAAAAGGGCACCTCCTCCCTCTCTTCCTCACACCACTTTGAGCCTTCAAGCTCGGCCAACCGCTACCAAATTCTCTTCTCCACTTACCTAGAAACATCCTAGAGGTTCTGTTCTTCTTCAAAGACCAATTTTAGTGCCCTAAGAGGAGGTCTCAAAGAGGCGCTTCAAAGAAGAGGTAATGTCTGTTACCGATTCTTTCAACTTTATTTCTTCTTCCACTTCTTATTCTTTAGTTGTTTCATTATGAAGTAATAACATCAATATCACTAATATAATGATATATTATTATAAGTATGAAACAACCCTATTTCACCATCTATACATCCTACGGAAAATGAAATCACCGCGCGTGGGTACGTACGGAATACCGTCTCCACGCCGTGGTGTAATCTATTTTCCACCACCACCATAATTGGATGGGTATAATGGTGTAAATAATAAATATATATGATTATTGTAAAGTGATATTGATTCTGAAATATTATACATTCACTTAAATACAATTCCACGATCATGGGAATGATATCATCGCTCATGCGTACGTACGGACTACCGTCTCCACGGCGCGATGAGATTCATTCTCCACGTTAACCATTCATTAATGATTATAAATTATATATAATAAGTAATCATGAAATATATGACATAATAATGATACTGGATTTATGTATATATATATATGTATGTCATTAACTTAATTCCATTCAATTCAATAAGGAAACGAAAATAGCGTTCATGCGTACGTACGGCCTACCGTCTCCAGGAATGGTGTATTTCATTCCATTTATTGATCTATCATATATATATATATATGTATATGATGAATATATATTACATATAAATAATGTTTTACATTATGTAATTAATTAAATCAGGTTATAAGTAATAATATCAAGAACAACAAGTCCAAACATGTACGATAAATAAAATGATTTTACCCAAAATGCTACTTTAACATGGAACTTACAAAAGAACGGGTAATATAAAGTCATAAGTGAACCATATATGATATCATAATAATGAATATGATTTTTTAATAATTCAATGACATTATTTAAATCATTATACCGGATTTTCATATACGTATGAATCATATCGGACCTAAGGTAAGGGATAACCTTTCCAATCTCGTTCTTATCTGAGATTGTTTATACGTAAGTATTTATTTGGGTTACATTTATCATCCATGACCATGTTTTCTAAAAATATTTTTATAAAATGTTTACTATTCTTCCATGAATGTTTAAAGTCATTTTCACCCTTTATTGACTTTTTACCACATTGTATTAATGGACTCTTTCCTTTGGTTACCATATAAGGTACTTTTTGAATTTTCCAATAAAAGTACGAGGTGAATGTTTTTTTAACATATACGGCATGAAAGGATTTTTACAGTTTTATAAAGCCTTATTTTCATGAAGCTTCCTCCAAAATATTTCATTAATATTTTCAAAAAAATCCTTTTCTTTTAAAAATGCATGACATTTTGTGAAAAGAAAATGATTTTGAAGAAGAGAGGATATTTTCCTCAAGAATTCATTTCAAGTGTTTTATCAAAACCATTTTTCATCTAAGATGAAATTATTTCATATGTGTATGTTTCAAGTATAATGTCTCTATTATTTACATGGTTTCACTTTCCTTATTATGAAATGAAATATCCATTTGTTTTATATGGATTATGTGATGATGGGATGATGTTTATGAAACCCATTATATTCTTTGGGTTATGATGAATGTTTTATGTTTATTTTGTGGCACAAGTAAGAATGATTTCATTATGAGATGGGAGGAACCTATTTCTCCCTCAAATGCATTGGGTAAAGATTTATATCTCATGAGATAGACATGGCTGGAATGGTAAGTTAATCTGGTTTAGTGTTACAGGACTGAAACGAGGAGTGAACTCGATTCAGAAAGGGACATTGTCCAATAAGATGGCATTGGCAGCAATGCCTTGGCTACCATGGAAATCATATCATGTGCTTAATGTTTTTCCACAATTAAAATTTTTATTCCCAAGCTATTTTATCATGATTGATGTTCTATTATGATCTATGCCTTACGTACTACCATGTTTTATGTCATTGCTCAATATTTTGATGTTTAAACATTATGATCATGTTTTTAAGTTCAAATGTATATGATTTGTTTTATTTTATCCATGCTTAACCTTACTGAGCATTTGAGCTCACCCTTTATATGTTTTCTTTTCCCCAGGATATAAAAAAGGTTTTAGGTAAGAAAAGAAAAGGAGAAGATCTTTATGGGATATATTGAAGATCCTTCACCACGATTAGAAGATTACGTTCCAAGTTTCCAAAGACACTAAACTATTACGGTCCTTGTGTGTTTGTTTTTGTTATGTACTAAGTATTCTGAAAAAGTAATGTAGTGTACATGTACATCAAGCTATGGGTCTCTACAATTATATACTGGAAGATTTTGAACTCAGTCAATAATCTTCAACTTAGAGGGGTGTCTTCTTTTGGATCCCTAAAAATACTCACATGGTATTTTGTCTTTGATTTGGTTTTAGTGTCATTTTCTTGTGTGGTTGAACTTCGATCATTCATGGTTGATTACATATTTAAATTTTTGGAAGGTCAAAATCCCCACAGGTGTAGTTTATTTCCATTCATTCTCATGGTTGATTGATCAACTATGGTTCCTAATAGTCTTTTGAGGCTTCAAATTGTGTAATGTCGATTAAATATCTAACTCCATAGGTGGTTGATTAGAGAGGCATGGTTACTTGAAGTTACACGTTTTGGTTAGTTAATTCCTTTACTATTTTTCTTGCATGGTAACTACAACTGAAACTTGAAGCCAATTTAAATTTTCTTGGCATGGTAGATTTAACCATTTGTCAATTTTGTGGGCATGATCACTTATATTATTTTTAGTTTAGTGACATAACCTTATTCATGTTTAGGTTTCCCACTGACAATTGAGAGACTGTGACTCCTTCATGTGATCACTTTTGGAGTTTTCTAAATTTTTCCTTGGGGTATAAAAAATACATAAAATTATAGACTTTATGAAGTTATAAAAAATAAATAAAAAAAATTAACCAATTATGTTCTCCAATGTGAATTAAAAATAAAATTAAAAATTAAAAATTAAAAAAAAATACACAAAAAAATATTAAAATAAAAGCCTGAAATTAATTAAATAATTGATTTAGAAAATTCAAATTCATAAATATCACACACAAAAAATATGTGTTCTTTAAAATAAATATAGAATTCTAATCGAGAATAATTGAGAAATTAAAACACTAAATACACATACATTAAACAATATTTTAAATAAATTCATATTACTACCTCAGTTTAGAAGAAAATTAATAATTCTCAATTATAAGCATATTTTATCTTCTAAAACTCCATTATTTCACCAAAATGGATGTGGAAAATATGTAAAACACATGAAACATCAAATTCCCTTACACTTAAAAACTTTTTTCCTTAAAAAACTATTATTTTACTTTATACATAGAAAACAAGATTTCAAAAATCATCTCACTCATTATCATGATTAAAAATTGATGTATATAGGAAAAATAATTTGATATAGGATAATATTTTCAAATAATTTTCAAATAATTCTCACAACAGGTGGCTTCCAAGATTCAACTACACACCAAAGATAAATTAATCATAGATTAATCCACCATTGAGAATTTATTACCTCCTGTATGAAAATAAATCATTTTCTTACTTCAATTCAAATTCAAGTATTAGTTTTAGGAGTGAAAAATTCAAATCTAAGTGGAATTAAAACTTTAATAAGAGGAAAAATCAATTATCACTTTCCCCTAAGTTTAAAAATTCAAATTTCCATTTTTTAATTCACTAATACAACTCAAATTATTATCTTATAAATCAATTTCCCCTTCTTCATTTTGGTTCAATATTCCCCTATATTTAATGAACTCATTTTTGAAAAATTAAGAACTTTATTGATTTTTTTATCCATAAATGTGTAAAGAACTTATTAAATGTACAAGTGGATCTTTTTACTATCTATTGTATTAGAGAGTCACCATGTGATCCAAATTTTTCATTTTACTCTATTTTCAAAGTAATTATGTGATTATATTTTGACTTGGATCCTTGAGGTGTTTATTTCAAAAATTTTGAGTCCCCTGGGTTCAAGTTCAAAAAATTAGTTTCTTGAAGTTCTAATTCTAATTATAATAGGATCTATCCTATCACACTCCCTTTACTGGTTCCTAAAATTAATTTTCATAATAAAAAAGTGACCAACATCACTCAGTGATCATTTAAAACTAACAATTTTATAATAAATGTAAAACTTAGCAACCATTATGCAATTATCTACTAGTCAAGACAATATTAAAGTGAAATAAGTTTACTAGAATATCCTCCAATTTTAAAAAAAATGATTCATTTTTTGATATGTAAAAATCATTGAACTATAACTAAAAAAAGTGAAAGGTCCCACTCCCCACACTTAAAACCTAACATTTTCCCCAATATTTAATCTTAATATGGGATATCATTTTTATTCACAATTGGTTGATGATTTAGTAGTTCACGATATGTTTAAAGGGGTATAAGAGTCTTGATATAATTTTTTCATCATTAACCAAAATATGTAGACCATATTTACAAAATTTTATTCATTTTTTTTAATATAGAATAATTAATAATTTGTCTAAAAATTTAGCATTATGACAATTATGTACACCAATGGAATTTTAATCAATGTAATTTTAATGGGAACAATAAAGTTTTATATCTGGTTAAAATTTTATTTTTTGACTCCAAGAAAGAAAATTTTGAACACCCATATCAAAAAAAATACATTCATAAAGTTGATTTTAAAATGACTAGAGGAAATCCCCCACACTTAATCCACAAATGTGTAAAAAATAATTTAATTAAATAATTTTAAAAAACTCTCCTCTATGTGGAAGATTTATATGATTCAGTCAAACACAAATATATTCTCCCTTATATCATTAATAATTCCCTCTGATTTTTATATTCAATTACATTAAAAATTGAAACAAATTAAAATTAATAAAATGCATGGTCAAGGATTAAGTGAATGAATACTAAGTTTGAGTTTATGAAAATTTTGTCTAAAAATATCCAAGATGTATCCTCTCTTTACAATCACTCCAAAATTTGAGTGAATTTACAATTAATTCACATGGTTGATGGACCTGTACAGAACTCGGGGCATAGAAATATGAATTATTTGTATTAAAATAAATTATAGGAAAATAATAGTCAAACCATGGGTTATCTCTCATGAATCATTATGTTTATAGTCATAAATTAGACTCATCGAGGGATTTATCTTTCAAGAAAGAAGATGGTATTAAATCCCTTTAGATTCCCCTCAATATATTGTTTCATTCATTTAGAATTGGCTATAAAAGGTTGATTCTCCTCTCCAAATAGCTCAATAGCCCCATTTACAAGCAATCTTGGAATTTTGAATGGTTAAGACCATGTGGTTTTGAGTTTTCCTATAAAAATATCCTAAAAAAATTAAACATCAATATCCTTTTTCTAAATTTCAAGTCTATATTTTTAATGATAGAATCATAAAAAAATTTCACCCTTTATAAATTTGGTAATTCTCAAAAGATTATCACCTAATTTCTTCCAACTCACTCAAATCCTACAACCTTATCTCACCAGTAGACTCAAAATCATATTATAAGGTCTCCACTTTTTAATAAGACTTTTTATTCATTTTCATAGGTATATGACATGTTTTTTTCAAAAATAATCCTTTATATAAAAATTCTAATAATATTTTTGTAAGAAATATTATAGGACCAAAAATCCTAATAAAACTTCATAGAATAATCTTTTCTTGAACTATAAACTGTCTTTTCTAAAAAATTGATTTATCTATTTGAAATTTCCACCTATCCACTAGACTATGGGTGATAGGTGGTTCTGTTTCTATGTATATGCCTATATTTCTCCATTAAATACATACATTTGTAATTATTAAATTCAGTACCATTATTAGTGTTTAATTATTTGGGTACTCAAAATATGGAAAAGATATTTTTATTGATGAATGTGAAAAAAACTATAAGAAATATTATTGGGGATGGCCACTACCACAACCCACTTGGATACATAATCAAAATCCATAAGTATATAATCATTACCATAATAATATTTAAATTTCCCCAAGAATTATAAACCTCATACATCAAAAACTTCAACCTCAAGAATACCCTTTTGGGTAATCTCCTTCCTTATACCAACATTTACAAGACTTTGACACTTATTATAGTCATCTATAATACACCTATCATCTTTAAAGAGAGTGGTCCTATAAGAACCAGCCTTTAACACCTTTTTGGTTATCCTTTTACTCATATAGTGTACTCCCCATGCTGAATAATGAAAAATATCAAGTATGGGAATCATCTCTTCTCTAAACACATATCTTCTTTTTATACCATCATCACAAATCCTAAAAAGTAAGGGATCATACAAAAATTAATATTTCAACCTGAAGATGAATTGTTTCCTTTAGCTCTGTAAAAGTTACTTGGGCATGATTCCCACAACATGAAAATTAGTTATATTATAAAACCAGATAGATTTCTTAATTGAGGTAGTAAATAGTTTCCCATCTTGGAAGGAAGAATTTTTATCTTTGGGTTCTTCATCTTGGGTATTTGGTAACCTTGAAAGTGGTTTGTAGCTAAATTTTCAACTAATTTCTTATCCTAGATTTCCATATTAAATTCCCCTAGTTGAAGTTTCTATCTTATAGGACTTGGTTTGAAGTCTTTCATAACCATCATGTATTTGCGAATAGAATGATTAGTGAAAATAATGACCTTAGACAAAATCATATATTTCCTAAATTTTTCATGGGAAAACATAATTATAACCAAAAACATTACAATGTTAGTTTGATTTTTTTGGAATCATCTAATAGATTTAAATTTTAATAAATCACATGCATTTTCTTATCTTTCCTTTTTCCCTAAAATAGCACCAACTACCACATCACTAGCATCACATGTAACCTCAAAATGAGGCTTCCATTTAAGTTAAATGAAAATGGGTGAGGTTGTGATTTTACCTTTAATAAGGTTAAATAACTCTAAGAAATTATAATAAAACAAAAAGGGTGTGTCCTTAACAATTACTAAACATAGAGCCCTAGTGATTTTATAAAAGGCATTAATAAATCTCTTATATAAACCATCATGGTCTAAAAGGCTTATAATTACTTTGACTTTTTTAGGTTTTATTAGCTTCTAGATCATTTCAACCATATCATTTTCAACTTCAAAAAATCTCTAAGAAATATTATGACCTAAAAAAATTCACTCAATGACTATAAATTGGAAATTTTTCCAATTTAAAAAATGTTTTTTTTTTCTTGAAATCTCTCCAAAATAGTTTCTAGATTCTATAGGTAGTTTTCAAAATCACTTACAACTATTAATAAATAATCAAAAAAACAAAATTATCCTATCAATCATATCATAAAAAAATATCCATCATGAATCTTTAAAAATTTGTTGGCCACCACACAAGTTAAAGGGCATTGAATGGTAGGAAAATATTCTAAATGGATAAATGAAAGTGGTTTTCTCTTATTCCTCAAGTGTAACACCCCGACTCTAGTAACCTAGAGCTGATATCTACTTTATTACATTAGTATAGGATACAAAGTATCTTATCCTGATGGACCAATAAATTTAGTAGTCTTGAAGAACCATATACATACATAATTTTCATATTACATTAGAAATATAAAATGCATAGCATAAAAACTTTATTAAATCCTTGATATTATTTATAATATCATTCTTCATATCTTGGGGATAAGAAAACACATAAATGATGAGCTCAGTTGCTTAGTAATTGTTATGTATAGAAAATTTTATTATTATTCAATAAGGAATAATCAATATGGAAAAGAAAATAACTAAAATACATGTTATTTAATCAATAATTTGAGCAAAAAATGAATCCAGGGATAATATCAATTCAATAATTTAATGTATAATAATAAAAGATTCATCAATTAAGTAAATGATTAATGTTTTATGTCATTATCTTCAACATAATGATATGTCAATAGTCAAATACTTTTTCCAAGATAGTTTAAATTATGGGTAGGCATACACCAAAACCCCATTTAATATGCCCAACTAATTCATCTCATGAGACTTGTTGATAACTCAAGGTGCTATAAAATTCTAGGCCCTACTCATCAATGAATATCCAATTCATTCCTTATATATTGAATTTAATTCATAAAAATATACCTTATCAGGAAATATTTGTATCGATTAAAGAGAAAGGAATATCAATATTTAACCAGTCAGTCAAATAACCACCATAGTAAAACATTGTATATATAAATGGTATATGTTTTAGGAAACTATTCTGTTCATGATATAAATAATATGGATATTTAAGTGAAATTTAATGTTCATTTATCACAAGAAAGTGAATTTTTCCATAGAAATTTAATTACCATAGAATTAATAAGAGATAAGATATGGCTATGGATTCATTGGAGAAATAGGTTTTGCAATAAAATCATGTCCTTTGGAGAAATAATGAAAATTGAAGTGAAATATTAAAATAATATTTCATTAAATATTTTTATTTATAAAACCATTTAAAACTTTTAAAATAATCTAAATAGAATAAAACATCTATGCTGACAGAAAATTTTTTTAATGATATATACATTAAAAAACATTACTTTTAACTTTTTATAGAGAAAGTCAAGAATTGAATTTTTAGAAAAAAATCAGAAATATTCAATTCAAATTATTAAAAAAATTAAAGGATAACGTAAAATTTATTTAATAAATAATTTTAGTAAATAAAGGGTTTTTAAAAAAATTGTTAAAAATGGATATCGAGGAAAAATATACCTGATCAAAAAGAGAAATAAGATCGGCTTTTATTTTAAGCATTAATCATAAAAATGTAACTTTAATTGAATAATTAATCATCATAAATAAAAATATATTCATTTTAAATACTTAAAAATGGTATTATATACACCACATAATGTAAATAGGTGCATAATACCAAATATATCTCAATTGAGTGTAAATTGAGATGAAATCCCTTACCAAAAGTTTGAATTTCCTCATAAGTTCTTGTAACCTTTTCTATAATAAATTTATATTTATTATACTCACATAAAAAAACAATATAAATATCTATAACATCATATATGATCCATTTAAAACATTTCATCACTCATTTGATAACAATATTTTATTATTATCATTATTTTTTGTTAACTACTTCATTTTTCATGTATGTTTTGATTCAGTAGTTTTGGTCCTTGTACTTTTATTATAGTTACATTATCTTCAAAATTTTATTCCTGATATAAATATAATATATATTTAATATATATATATTTATATTCATCTATAAACAACAAAGATAGAAAAATTAATTATATCATTCATGGAGGTGGTAGGCCATACGTATGTAAGAACATTGTTTTCACTTTTCGACGTATGTAATGAAAGAAAGGTAAATAATAATTCAACTTTAAAAAATAGTTATTATAAAATATATATCATATATATTCAGTAAATAAATATTTATTATCATCTATGTAAATAATAAATGAACAATGAATTACAATGCTCTGTGGAGGTGGTATTCCACACGTACGCACGAGCGACATTATCGTTTTCCAACAAATTGGAAGGTAAGGAGGTATATATGATATTATAATTAAAAAATTATAATTATGTCATATTTATCATATATATTCATTATTTAAATATTTATAACCATAAATTTAAGGTGGTGATGAAAAATGAATTACATCTCTATGTAGAGTTGGTAAGTCACACGTACGCATGGGAAATGTTTTCACTTTTCATATGATGGAAAATAGATATAAAATGGATGATACATAATCATAATAACATATAATTATATTTATGATACTGGATTTATTATTTTATGATGTTTACATGTCATGAACCAAGTCGGGGTTCCATCCAACCTGACACCCATCCCGGCCCAAGACATGGCCTGAAGGGTGTTCCCAATCCCTATAGGCAGGAAACTAGTTCCTAGGTATCGACAATACAATTTTGGGAATTATTTCACACATGTATTTAATAATAAAAAACCAACATGAATAATAAATCATCACATAAAGGATAACCTAACCAAAAAGGTAATACAAAAAAATTTAGATTCAATGTTTTCAAACTTTAACCAAAACCGAAATACTACAAAAGAAATGGATACAACTAAAAAACCTCAAATAATAAATGAAATGGGAGGGAAATAACCTTAAATATAACTCCACCAACACAATAATTGTAACACTAGCAACCGGATCCACCATCACCACCATGATAAATCTTTCCTTTACCTGGGTCATACATAACAAATTCTACATACACACAAGGGTGTATATAGGGTGTGAGAAAAATCATAGTAGGATGCCACCTAAATAAAGATTTAATTCCATAACATTTGAATAAAAATCAACATGCACAATTTAATTAGAACATTTGAAACATTTCTAAGAAAAAATTTCTAAATAAAACATTTTTAAAGAAAACATTTCTAAGAAACTTTCTCAAAATAAACTTACATTCAAATTATAATGTACACAAGGTCCACTATATACTAATAGTTACCACCGCCTCAAAAAATAATCATTTCACAAGAGATCACAATGGGAAATCCCTATAGGTAACTAGCACTGGTGGGACCCTATGAACCTCGTACCTCGGTGATAAGCTCCTCCAACTAAAACCCACAACATCCCCATGCACGAGCCACTATAGGGTAATGAATCCCATGGTCTAGTGGTCTCCAAATATAATCCAAAACCCATATCATCCTCATACACGAGCCACTATAGGGGAACTCATCCCAAGCTATAGTGGTCTCTAAATATATCACATGTTTAGTTAGTTTTGTGTCATCAATCCATCTAGAAGAAATCAAACCTTGGCCCCACCAAATCTATTAGTGTACTAGTTCTAGTTCACCCACCTAGATACCCAAGATTACCTATGTACTCAATTTACAATTCACATGTCACATAAATCATCAATTTCACATACACATGCCAAGAATCATGATCACACATAAAAATATGCTTCATTCACAAGCACGTTCATCCAAAAATCAAAACTCACATGAAAACCACTATTTTCCATAATAAAAACTACATTCAAATTCACACGAACACCAAATCCATTTGGAAACACATTCTACACCATGTGAACAATTTATAAAACCCATTTGGAAACATGATAAGAAGTTATCACATGAAATCCAACCATTCCTATAGGAAAATACCCTTTCAAATTCATACACACACCAAATATATTTTAAAACATGCTTCACATTACTTGCATAATTAATAGAACATATTTAAGAAACATAATAAATAATATCACATGAAATAAAACCCAATTCCTTTAAAAAACCAAATTTCATCACATATGTACCTCAAAAACTCTTTAAAATATATTTATCACCTTTCATACAATCAATTGAACAAACAAAATCAACTTCTTTTAAAAACACATCTTCCAACACATGCGCAATTCAAATAACTTTGAAAACATATTTTTCACCACAAACATAATCTATAGAAAATATTTATGAAACCAATCAATCATATAAAAACATATAATAATTTAAAAATATGGAACCACCTACCTCAATCTTGGAAACATCAGGAATCTAGTGGAAAACCACAACCACACCTCAAAAAACCCTATAAAGGAAAGTTAGAACCAAAAACATCAATATTTCACCCAAAAACTCTATATTGAACCCTTATTAGGCCAAGAAACCCATTGAAAAATAATAACCCAAAGATGGAGGGATAGAAAACCTATAAAAATGAAGAAATATTGAGAAAAGAAACTTAATTGATGATTTCTTGAAGTTCCCACACCAAAACCACCCCAAATATTGGAGTTCAAGAGGTACAATAGTGAGAAGAGGAAGCTCCTAAGGCTGAAAATATTGTATGTATCATATTAAGGGTGATTTATGGTTAAATACGAAGAGATATAAAGAGTAAATTTTCCATTTTTAATGACCTGGATAGGTCGCACAATTAACCCACATAGTTTTCCAAATCATGTGGCAATTGTGCATCTATCTCTATCTAAGAGGAACATGGCCACATGGTTTCATGGTGGAGGGTGCA
This sequence comes from Viscum album, assembly GCA_963277665.1. NCBI lineage: Eukaryota > Viridiplantae > Streptophyta > Magnoliopsida > Santalales > Viscaceae > Viscum > Viscum album. The sequence goes on from OY728151.1 coordinate 1,225,057,158, forward strand.
TACCTGTGTGGATTTATATTCATCTTGGATAGTTCCATTGTCCTAGGTGCATGGTTTTCCATAGGCTGGCACACGATTTCCCCTAACTGTGTTCCAACCATGTACCACCTGCTATACGGCCCGAAAATACCTTTCTTCACCAAAAACTATTAGGGTAATGAAGAAACCAAGATAATAACAAAAAATAACCAAATAATACCTCAAAATAAAATCATGTATGTGACAAATCTCCCCACCATGAAAATATTTTTCCCCCGAAAATTCATTCCAAGGTCTGATTAGAAAATAAGAATGGGTACTCCTCATCAAACCAAAATTTCCACTCCCATGTATCATGCTCATCACTACCATGTTTCCAAAGAAATGGGACCAATGGTATGGACTTCCCACAAATCACTTTCTCTTGATATTCCACAATCCACATTGGCCACTCAAACATAGATAGATCAGGCTCTAACTCTAACTCCTCATAATTCAACACATGAGAGGGATCTGAATTATACTTTTTCAACTAAGAGACATGTAACACATCATGAATTGATTCCAACTAGGTGGGGAAAAACTATTATTCCACCTTACTGACTCTCTCGATGATATTAAAAGGTCTAAAATACCTAAGTGTATTCTTCCCTTTCTTACTAAGATAATAGTGACCCAATAGAGGAGCCACTTTTCGAAATACCCAGTCACCCATAGAAAACTCCAAACCTTTGTTCCTCTAATTAGTATAAGTATTATGATATCTCTACACTATCTAAAAGTGCTATCTAATTAACTTAAATATTTCATAATTTTCTTTCATAAGGCTTGATCCCAATAATAAGGTCTCACCCACCCCATCCCAACACAAAGGGGACTGACACAGCCAACCATAAAGTACCTCAAATGGATCCATTCAAATTAAAGATTGATAAGTGTAGTTATATGAAAAATCCACCAATCCCAAATGGATATCCCACAAGCCTATGAAATCCAACACACATTCCTAGAGTATATCTTACAATATCTGATTCTCCCACTCTGTATGACCATCCATTTTAGGGTGGTATGTCATACTCAAATTGACATGTAACCCCATCACTTTCTGAAAACCTTCCCAAAACTATGATGTAAAGCAAGGGACCCTGTCAAAAACAATTCCCATTGGAACACCATGAAGCCTAACTATCTCTTGAACATACAACTGACCCAATTCATCCAATTTTGATGAATCCTTGATTTGAATAAAGTGGGCTGATTTGGTTAGATGGCCAATCACTACCCAAATAGAACTCCATCCCTAAGGTGAATAAGGTAGGATAACAATAAAGTCCATGGAAATATATTCCCACTTCCAAGTGGGAATGGGTAGTGGATGAAGAAAATTGGAGGCCCTTTGGTGCTCATATTTAACTTTATGGCATATATAACACTATGATACAAAGTCAGTTATATCTTGCCTCATACCTAGCCACCAAAACTGCCAACACACATCATGAAACATCTTAGTAGTACTAAGATTAATGGCCCACTAATAATGGTGGATATCCTATATCACCACTTTCCATAACAACAATGTCACCATGAAGCGGCCTCTAAATAAAAAAGCTCCCTCATGAGACAATGACTATTCAAAAGGCACATCCCTACCATTTAGTAACTGTATAGAATATTAGAACATCTCATCACTCAACTTATCTTGTCGAATCAACTCTATAAGGGAATGTTTTAGTTGAACACTGGCCAAGAACACACCCCCACTATGATCCTTGGTATCTAGATGCAACTAGACAAAAAGACCCATCAAAATACACTCATTTATGGACTCATTCAATGTCACGCTAGCACTTTCCTTCTCAAAGAATCTTCCACCACATTTACCTTACATAAGTTGTATAAAATATCTATATTGAATCCATGAAGGTACTAGACTCAATGACGTTTCCTTAAATTCAATTCCTTCTAGGATAAAATGTATGCCAAGATATTATGATCAGAATAAATCAAAAACTTCACCCCAAAAATATAATAACACCCCATCTTCAAGGCATGAATTACCACCGTTAACTCCAGGTCATGGGTTGGATAATTATTTTCATGTGTTCAGAGTTGGTTTGAACCATACACCACCACATGATCATCCTACATTATCCCACACCCAAGACCCATCCCAAATGCAACACAGTAGACCATATATACCTTTCCAGACTCTAACAATATCAAAATATAGGATTGGGTAAATCTATACTTAAGATCCTAAAAGGATGTCAAACATTCTGGGTTTTACTCAAACATTTCCCCATTTTGGGTAAGTGTAGTCATGGATGAAGAAATCTGAGAGAAATCCCAAACAAATCACCTATAATACCCTGATAGACCCAAAAAGATTATAATTTTAAAAACATTATTGGGATACTCCCATGACATTATTTCACTAATATTATTGGGGTCTATGAAAACCCCCTTCTCTGAGATCATGTGACCCAAAAACATCACCTCCTTGAAACAGAAGGTGAACTTAGACAATTTTTCATAAAGACAATGATCTCGAATAGTTCCCAACATAGTCCTAAAATGATGTTCATGCTCATCCTTAGTTCCTGAGTATACCAGGATTTCATCGATTAATATCAAGAAAAATAAATCAATATACTCGTGGAACACCCTATTCATGAGTTCCATAAAGACCACTAGATAATTCTTCAATCTGAAATGCATTACCAAATACTTAAATGGTTATAGCTGCTTCAGACAACTATTTTTAAAATATCCTCCTCTATAACTCTGACTTGGTGATACCTATAATGCAAATAAATCTTGTAGAACCACCTTTCCCCCTTAAGATGATTGAAAAGTTCATCAATACAAGGAAAAGGGTAATTATTCTTGATCACCACCTTATTTAACTTCTCATAATTGATACACAACCTAATATATTTTTCAAATTTTCACAAATAACACTAGGGTAGACCAATGTGATGCGCTCGGGTTAATGAATCCTTTGGATTCTAAATCATCTAGTTGTACCTTTAATTCCCTCAACTTGATGGGGGATATACTTTACAAGGGAAGATATATCAGTTGTGTTCCTGGTGCCAAATCAATGGTAAACTTCACATATCACTCTAGGGAAATCCCTGAGAAATCCTCTAGAAACACCTATGACATATCATCCACCATGGGAGGTAATACATATTTTAGACTGCGATAGAGAGAATGGGGTTCTGCTCCCGATGCTCCCGACGCTCCCGAGGGTTTCCCCGATGGTGGATCGGGATGAAACCCTAGTTTTCCGATGGCGGATGCTGTGCCCCCTCCTCCCGCAGCGGGGGGAGGGGTTTATTCATCTTCTGGTTGTGCGCGTAGAGGTATGCCTGATTACGGTTTCTTTATGCCAGAGATACAGGTTTCTCCGAGGGTTCCGAGATGTGTTTCTGGTCAGCCCATCGTACTAGTCTCAGTTCGAGAATTTTCCGAAGCAACTTCGATGCTTTCCACAGCCTTAATTGCAAGGTTTGTGCGGCGACGTCCTTCGGTTGAGGATTTTGGAAAAATGGTGAATGAAGATTGGGGTTTGAAAAACCAGGCGTCGTTTGGGACTTTCGGGCCTCGACAGATTCTCATCTTATTCTCTGATGAGGAATATTTGGGAAGGGCGTGCTCTAGACCAAGGAATTCTTACTCATTCCAGCTGCTTAGATGGTCTTTCAATTATCATTTGAACCGGGACTCTCCGAATCTTGCCATCTGGTTGCAACTGCTGGGGATTCCCCTCCCATTTCAGAACCCTGGGCTTCTGAAGTCGATAGGCAACTCTATTGGGTGTTTCATCTGTGTTGATCGGAGGACAGGCTCCATGGGAAACCCTACATCTGCACGAATCTGCGTGGAGATGGATCTCTCAAAGAGCCCACCTGATACTGTTTGGATCGTAGTGGAGGGTGAGTACAGGTATGCACAACGGATTTTCTATGAGTCTTGGATGCCATTCTTCTCTTTTTTCCATAAGCAGGGACACGGGATGGAAGTCTGTCGAAGGATTGGTCGAGATGCACGGTCAGTGGAGGCCTGCACAGCGGTGGATGATCCTGCTCCAGATGTGCAACAGGTTGATGTTCCGGCGCCCACTGCTATCATGGAGCAGGGAGTGGCACCAGAGGATGTGTTGAATGGAACATCTCTGAGTAACAGATCTGACCAAGTTTCAGTGGAGGATGCTGGAGAAATCCAACTGGTCAATCCTGGAATGGATATGCCTCGGCCTGGAGATTCAACTCTGATTGAATCTAACAAAAATATGAATATGATTGATATCTCAGTTTCACATATGGCGGGGTCAAATGATGATTTTCAGTACTCTAGCAGGGGATCTGCCTTGATGCAGGATAGTATTACACCAATGGAAATGGTGTCTGAACAGGAGAACACACCTGTTTGTATGGTAGAGGTAAATCCTAATGACTTGATTACTTATTCTGCAAACAGGTTGGCAGTGCTGGGTGATGCTAAATCAACTGAGGAAAAGGTGATTGAAGTGGCAGAGGAAGTTGGAGGGAAAGAAGGTCATGTGTACCTTGACAGAGCGAATGATGAACATAAAAGTTCATGTGCTGATGACACAGTCAAGAAAAATCAAATGGAGGGTGGGAAGGATGGAAATATCAATTCCCCCATGACCCTTAAGAAATGGGGGGATAGAGTCGAGTGTGAAGAAGAGATCCATAACCACAAAGCATCCTACACGGAGGTGGTAAAGCATGGAATTCATGAGCCCCTAATCAAGGAAGTGGAAGGGAAAACCCAAAGTAGGAGGAAGACACGGAGGGATTATAGGGACCTACCCAGGCCAATGGTGACGAGGTATGCTTTCAAGAATGTAGGGTCACAAGAAAATGTTCATGCAAATGGGAACAGTGCCAAGCGAAGGGGAGGGCCTCCGAAGGCGGATACTGGGCTCAGTGGGAAGCGGTCAAATAAGGCGAAGATGTCTGAGGAGATGCTTAGGAAGAAAAACATGTATCTTGAGTTGATGCGGAAGTATGAATCTTCAGAATGGGAGTCAGCTGATCCTGGCGATGATTTATCTGATGATAGGGAGAGGGATGAGTATGGGTTTGATGTAATGTAGCGCTTTTATTTTCTACTATCTGTACTGCACTTTTTTCTTAATAAATTTGGGGGATCGGGCTTTCGCCTGGTTCAGACTTTCCTGGTATTTTAGACTGCTATTATCATCCTCCAACATGATCGACAAGATATGATGAATGATATTTCCCAATTTCGTAAGTGGAGGTCCATCATGTCCTGAATAAGGATCTCATTCACCTTGAAAAACCTAGTTAATTCCATAAGCTTCCAAAAAACATACTTGCTACCAATAGTAATTGATTTGTTCTTGAAAATTCACCATTAAATCCATATTGAGAATCATGTCAATGAGGTCCATTTTCAAAACCAAGAAATCTAATTCTAGCTTAAACCCTAACATGGTAAGTTCACAAGATGGACACTTAAAACTCTACTCGTGCTTATTACCAAGAATTGTTTCTAACTACATCATGTAAGGCATAATCTCGGTTAAAAACATTAACACATCGATGTGATGGGAATAAAATAAAAGATACAGAGGCACCAGTATCAAATAGAACAACAACTAATGATGATGCAATAAGAATAGTACCTTAAACTATCATAGGACATACATCTAATTCTATCGGTTCTTGATCCACAACATGAATATTCCTCACCTATACCTAACCCTGATAATGACCTTTAACTTATAGTTATTACCTGAACTAACTCTACCCAGAAGAAGATCCAACCCTACCGCTACAACTTTTGCATCAAGAACCCATTGTTCAGGATAGTTATGACTGGGTTGAAATCACTTTGAAAGATAGATATCCCACACCACCCTGATATATGGGAGATACCTTGAAAAATAAATACAAGTTCTTTATGGTTCCGCACTAATGGAAAGGTTTCGGTGGAGCTAAGTACACAGATCACATGTTCCCTTCCTTCCCACACTGATGGAACACAATAGACCCATCATCAAAATCCATTAACAAAGACCTCGAGGAAGGATGGCCTGAACTACCACCTCCCTTATTCTCTTGCTCGTCCCGCTTTATCTTTTTATTAAATAGGCCACCGATCCCATGTCCCACTTCTGAAATTTCTCCATAAAAACCAAACTTTCCACTGCGATCAATCTCTACCATCAAAACATGATCAACCACATCATCATAAGTCTTCAACTTGAACAAGAATACTTAGGAAAAAAAATTCAACCTCATTTAAAAATTTTTGTCCATAAACTTCTCACTATAGACTTTTTTTGGTGAAAACCAAACCAAATCTACAAAGCGGTTAGCATACTCTATCGTGGTCTGGTCTCTCGGTTGAAGATCCAGAAACTCTTGAGACTTATATAAGGCTAAGGTATCATGGAAATAGTGGTCATTGAATATGAACTTGAAATACTTCCAACACATCTTCTCATGCTTACCATCTTTCACCATTGATTCCCACCACTTCTGACTGGAACCTTCCAACATGAATGATGTACACATTACCCTGACTACCTTTTGATTATCAATAAAGTCAAACATACTCTCAATATTCTCAAGCCAATCCTTAGATTCTTAGGGATTTGTGCTACCTTGGAAAGAAGGAGGCTTATTCTTGAGTAACTCCTAATATTTTTCTATTCTAGGACTTGGTTCAGCTTCCCCAGTATGAGCAGGACCAGAGCCTACTCAGTGACCCAAATATTGGATAGCACGAACCACAACTTCCACTAATCTCTAATCAATTGGTGAGGGTTAACTCTCTCTAACCTATTCCTGTGGCTGGACAAGAGGTCCCTTGGGGAGGAATTATGCTAAAATAATCAATACCCACAAAGAAAAAAAATCAATACAACCTCCAACACAATATTCTAAAAAATTTCACCAACAAAAACAATTCCCAGTCACTTCCATAAATCAAAAGAAAGCCATATCCAAAATAATAACAATCCAATCCACTTCAGCCCTACCCGGTTTCAATGTATATTTTTCATCATGTACATCTCACCTGGAGGATAAGTCAAACTAAATTTCCCAACATCCCATGGTGACCCGATTCCTTTCATGAGGTGTGCTAGCTAGATACCCCATTTGAAACCAGAACATAAAGCCTTGATAATCCTAACCCTGGTATATTCGGACTCTTCCCAAATAACTTGACCCAAAAAGAGTGAAACCTCCTCTGATACCAGTTTTTCATGAACCAAGTCAGGGTGACATCAAACACGACACCCAACCCAGCCCAAGACATCGCCTGAATGGCATTCTCAATCCCCATGAGTTGGAAACTAGTGTATGGGTATTGATACTACACTTTTGGGAATGATTTAACCCACATATTTAACAATAAACAACCAATATGAATAAGACATAATCACATAAATGATAACCATATCCAAAAATGGAATACAACAATTTCCAAATTCAACATTTTCCAACTTTAATCAAAACTGAGATACTGTAATGGAAAGGGATACAACTAAACCAAAAATCAAAGAATACTTGTAATGAGAGGGATATCACCCTAAATCCACCTCCACCAACACCTGTAAGAAGTGTAACACTAGCAACCAGATCCACCATCACCACCACAAAACATCTTTTCTTTACCTAAGTCATACATAACAAAGTCTACATACATCCAAGGTTGTAGGTAGGGTGTGAGAAAAATCCCATTAGGATGTCACCCAATGAAATATTTCATTCCATAACATTAGAAGACAAATCAACATGCATATTTTTATAAGAAAATTTGAAAAAATTATATGAAAACATTTTAAAAAAAAACATTTTAAAGGAATACATTTCAAAGAAAATTTATCAAAAGAAACTTACTTTGAAATCACAATTTACATAAGGTCTACTATATATATATGGTTACCACCACATCACAAAATCATCATGTCATAAGAGATAACCACAAAAAATACCCACATGTAACTAGCACTAGTGGGACCCTATGAACATCGTACCTTAGTGATAAGCTCCTCCAACCAAAACCCACAGCTTCCTCGTCGATGAACCACTAAAGGGGAATACATACTAAAATCTATTAGTCTCTAAATATAATCCAAAACCTTAGAGTCCTCATGCATGAGCCACTATAGGGGAACTAATCCATAGGTATAGTGGTATCTAAATATATCACAAGTTTATTTAGTGTTGTATCATCAATCTAGCTAGAATAAAGTGGTCCTCGACCCTGCCGAATCAACTAGATTACTAGTTATGGTCCACCCACCTAGATATTTGGGATTCCCTTTGGGCTAAATTTCTATTTCACATGTCACATAAATCATCAATTTCACATAAAATTTCCATGAATCATGATCACATATGAAAACCCACTTATTTCACAAGCACATTCATCCAATAATCAAAACTCTCATGGAAAACACTATTTTCCATAATCAAAACCACTTTAAAATTCACACCCACACCATATCCATTTGAAAACACATTATGCACCACATGAACAATTTTTAAAACCCATTTGGAAATATAACAAGAAGATAACACGTGAAATCCAAACATTCCCAAAAGAAAATTCCCTTTCAAATCCATATGCACACAAAATACATTTTAAAACAAGCTTCGCATTACTTGCACAATTCATAACACATATTTAAGAAACATAACAATGAATATCATGTGAAAAAAAACCATTTCCTTTGGAAAACCAACTTTTGTCACATATATACCTAACAACCTCTTTAAAAAATATTTTTCACCTTTTACACAATCTATTGAACACATTTATAAATCACAACAAAGAGGTACACTTGAAACACAATCAAATTCTTTTAGAAAACCATATTCCAACACATGAGAACTTAAAATCATTTTGAAAACACATTTTTTAACCATACACATAATCCATAGAACACATTTATAAAACCAATAATTCATATCAAATTCATCTAAAAATGTAAAAGCATGAGACCACCTACCTCAATCTTGTAAACTTCCATAATCTAGTGGAAAACCACAATCATGCTTCAAACAAACCCTATAAAGGCAATATTGAACCACAAGAATCATTATTTCACCTAAAAACTCATGATCAAACCATTATTAGGTCAACCAACCCACTGGAAAATAATAACCTAAATATGGAGGGATAAAATCCCTAAAATAATGATTAAATCAATAGAAAATCGACTTACTTGATGATTTCTTGAAGTTCCCACACCAAAACCACCCAAATATTGGAGTTAAAGAGGTCTAAGAGGGAGAAGAGTAACCTCCCAAGGCTGAAAATCCTACATGTATCGAATTAGGGGTTATTTAGGGTTAAATACAAAGAGGGAAAAATAGTAAATTTCCCATTTTTAATGAGCTAGACAGGTCGCATGGTTAATCCATATGGTTTTCCAAGCTGTGTGGAAACCATGTGTCCCTCTCTTTTCAAGAGGAATGAGTCTGTATGATTTCCTGGGGTATGGAACATGACCATGAATCTAGCCATGTATCCTAGATAATACCACTATCCAATCCATGTAGTTTTTCCTATGTTAGAACATGGTTTTCCCTAACCTTGTGCCAAGCATGTGCCACCTGCTGTCTGGCCCAAAAATCCCATTTTTTCACCAAAAAACTCTTAGGGAAACTAAGAAACTAATATAAGACAAAAAAATAAACACTAGAATACCTCAAAATAAAATCATTTATGTGAAATTAAAACACATTAAGAGGAAGTATAAGAAGAAATAATCTTAAAAAATTAGGTAAAGATGATTACCTCTTCTTCAGTAGACTTCTTGTAGATCTCCTCTTAAATAGAATAGGGTTGGTCTTTTAGAAAGACAATAATAAATAGAACTATATAAGGATGTTGAAAAGATAATTGGATAGGGTTTTCATAATCAATATGACGCAAAGTGATGTAAAGAAAATATATTAGGGGTGTCATTTTATAAGTGAGAGGAAGGGAATTCATGAAATTTTTTAAATTATTAAATTAATATAAATTATTTTTTATATCCAAATTGATATAATTAAAATGTAATATGAGTATGAGTTGAAATAATATCACAAAACAATAATTTAATAATTTTTGGTTATTTTTCACCCTTTTCTTTTAGTTTTAACCCCTCATTAAACATTTTGACAATTAATGTAATATTAAAGTTTTCTTCCCTTTAAGGGTCAAGAATGTTACCATAAAAGGACAAGAGGCCCATAAATGAACCATTATTGATTTTTTTAAATAATATGTCATTTATTTGGATGAATATAAGATTTTTATGAATTCAAAATCATTTAATAAAATATTATTTATTATAAAATATCATCAATGTCATTTTTGGCACTATTCATTTAATTTGACTTAAAATATAGAAATACAAAAGATGGAATTTGAATATATTCCTTTAAAACATCCCTAAGATGTCATATGTATATATAAAATTCATATAACATAATAAGTCATAATATTTTTATTAATTTTAATATTCTTAAAATCATTTATTTTATTTATCAATTAAATGAATAAATATAGTGTCGACGTTGTGTAAGAATTTAAGCTAATTATTCAATGGAAAAAAATTAAAATAAATTACTATGATAAAAAGTAATTTATATTTAAAATAACCTTTTATAAATAAAAATATGTTTTATTTATCCCAATCACAAAATATTATAGTTATTAAAAGCAATAAAGTTACATTTTCAGCTTTATCTTTTATTTAAATATTATAAAGGCCAAAATCAAAGAAATATGGAACCAAGTTTCAATATTTTAAAAAATTGGAGGAAAATTTCATAACTCAATTCATTGAATATGATAAAGGAAAGTTTTAGATAAAATTTAAATCCCTATCCCAATGTTTTAAACCTATTTTACTCATTTTACCCTTAACGTGGTGACAAATATTTATTAAATTTACTATTCATAATGGAAAAAAATAAAAGCAAAATATTTATAAAAAAAATTGACCTTCTAATTCCATTTATAGAATATATTTTTTATGATCCAATTTCTAGAATTTTTGTAAATTAATTTTAATGTAATTGTATAAAATGCAATGAAAAAAAGTTTTTAGAAAAATGCGTTTTTAAGCATAAAAATTAACTTATATCAAAATAATGAAATTTATTAATTAAAATTAAATTATAAAAAATAAAATGAATCATAGGTTTCTTTAATACCAAAACCAAAATATAATGGGACTTTAAAATTATATGATTTAATGAAAATTAATGATTGTATTTAAAAAATTAGTATTTTTCACTATTCCCTGAAATATCAATTATTTTAGAAAAATAAGAAAATTCATCCTAAATAAATTTCCATTTTCTGATTGCAAAAATGAAATTAATTTAAGTAAATTAAATATATAAAATTTTAAAATTCATGTTTCAATCACATTATTGAATAAAAATTTGTGTATCGTGTTATTATATCTTTACTATTATAGTCATCTGATTCCTCAACACTTATTCTCTAGTGTCTAGAATATAGATAGTGTAGCGTCCCTTAATACAACACTCTCTCGCATAGCCAAAAATGGTTTGTTACAAGACCTCATGTGCACCTCACCGTATGTCAGAGACTGTTGACTAGCAGTGGGGTGTGAAAAGTATAGGGGGCGACTATACCCCCTGGTATGTGGTGTCATAATAGTATAAAATAAACCATATAGACAAAATAAAATACAATTATAGCCATAGCAGAAGACAACGATAAGATCCAACTTAATAATCCAATAAATAATAAGGAATAATGTAATGATGTGTTGGAATGAAACAAAATGTCATTCTATAAACAATATAAAAAACTAACAGAATAAAATAAAGACTCAAAAATTCCCAGATCTCGTGTCCCATGTCTGTACCACCTCCAAACTCCAACCTATTCAGTGAGAAAGAAAACAACTACAAGGTCTATTTCCGCTATCCAAAACATCATACATGTAATCTTCTTGGGTACCAAACGGTGGCCCTAATAGGGTGTGAATAAAACTCAATAAGTCAAAACCACCATGTCTAAACTAAACAGTATGATAATAAGTGTATGAAATAAAGTAATAAATATTTGTATTAATTAATTCAACAATTTATAAAATACAATAACTAATGGCTTCAGTACAGTGCTGAAATATCTCTGAGCATGTCTTATGACCAGGATAACCGCAACCATATAACCGTGGTAAAATAACTTACTTTGGAACCATTCTAGAATATCTCTGAGTATGTATTATGACCATTCCAACCACAAAATTATAACCATCGTATAGTAACAACAATATAGGTCAAATCCCTATAAGCATTATAGCATTTGGGTTAAATCCCTATAAGAATTACAACATGGGACTGGGTATATCACACTCCCTATAATAATTAAAGTATGGTAATGGGCCGAGCTGGTCAATATTAGCATTACAGCATATAAGTGTGCAAGTTCTAGGGCCGAGCTTGATATATAAGCATTTCGGTATGAACACAAGTCCTTTAATGCAACATTTATATCATAATATCACATCATATATCACAATTGTTAATTATGAGAATTATTACTTATCTTCCAAATACCACTTTAAATTTAAAAATAAATTGATTAATAGTTATATTAATAAGTAATAATCCAGAACATAGGGATTCTATATCATGAAATCACCTAATATCTCATCTCATTCAAAACACACATTAAACCATTATCCAATTAAATTATTTTCAAGGTTTTCTCACCTAACATGTAGTCATAATCCAGGTCAGAATCCAAATGAAACCAAAGGACTACAACAAATAATATCATTCATTTATTTAATTTATTTGGGAACGTGTTACATTGGCACAATCACAATATTTCATAAACTTATAAATTATGACTCTATAGGTTTAATATTTAGACCCCCTACCTTTAACTAACAATCCAAAAATTCTTCCAACGGCATACTCCCATGACTAAGAAGTTGTGGATCACTATAAAGAGGTTCCTAGATCAAAACTAGTCAAGATAAAAACCAACAACAAAATCGATCAAATGATTTCACCACAACATTTGGATGAAGTGGGAGAGAAGGAAGAAACCTAACCAAAAGGGCTTACAAGGAATTCCTCACACAAACAGGACATCTAGAAGGGAGGTTGGCACTCCAAATTCACCTGGAAGATTCTATAAGATCAAGAGGAGAGGATCTTCAGTGGAATGAAATGAAAATCCAACCTCACATCATGTTTAAAAGATTAGATCGTGGAATTACACAGTGTGTAGTATAGTTACACATCATGTAAATATTTTTAATGGAATACACCAAAATACTCATCACCTCAGGTTTATTTTATTAAAAACACCCAACATTACATGATGTGTAATACCTTTACATGGTGTGAAAATGTTATGTAGATAGTTTTCAAACCCATTTTCCCTTTAAACAAAATTAACCCCTTTTAACGCTTCTCAAATTAATAAGATCCCATATTAACACTTAACCCATTTATACTCAAACTCCATTGCTTCAAACAAGAATACATCCTCAAACATTTGGTCATTGTCCCCAATAAAGCTCCCTCCATGGATCTTCTTTGGTTTCCTCAATTTTTCTTACAACCTATGACTACATTTATTCAAACGACAAACATACATGATAAAAATAAAACCGAAATAAAAATTAATGAACAAATCAAAGAGATACATACCTAGAAAAATACTGGATCTTACAACCTCTCCACTTTATAACAGCTCATCCATGAGTTGCTCCAAGAATCACTGTGAGTTCTTAGTGAAAAATTATGGACACTATGTTTACATATCATACTCCCTCTCCTAGGTCTCCTACTAAACTCTCATATGCTTCCAGTACACTCGAACCATCGTTATAGTCTTACCCCTAAGATATTTCTCACTATGATATGAAACCCATATCAGATGATCCTTAAAGGATACGTTCACACAAATATATGAGTCTACTACTTCTATCACATGGGAAGGTTCTGAATGATATCTTTGTAGTTACGACATGTGGAACACATAATGCATGGAAATATAGTATTTTGTAAAGGTTAAATGATACACCATTGTACCAACCCTTTCCACAATCTCAAATGACCCAAAAAAATTGGGCACTAGATTTCCCTATTTTCTGATATGGTGTTTCCCCAACCTAGAAGACACCCAAAGGAAAACATGATGACCAACCTCAAATTCCATAGGTTATCTCTGATGTTCAACATAATATTTCTACCTACTATGTGTGGTCATGAACTATGTTTTGATCAAATGAACCTACATAGATGTCTCATGCACGAAACTAAGCCCAACAAGTGCTGACTCACCATCTTTCAACCAACAAAGAGGCAAATAGTATATCCTTCCATAAAAATCCTTGAAATTTTCCATTAGTATTGATGTATAGAATCTATTATTATATGAAAACTCCATGAGTTCCATATGTTTATCCTATGAAGCACCAAGGTCTAAAACACAGTCTCATAACATATTCTTAAGAACCAAAATAGTCTACTTAGATTTACCATCATTCTATAGATGATAGGATGTACTCAAAAGAACTCGTGATCCTAGAGCCTTCTGAAGACCCTGCCAGAAATGAAATTTAAAACGAGGATCTATTCTGTAAATGATACTCCATGGAACACTGTGCAATAGAACTACCCCATGCATGTAAATAATTCTTAGATAAAAAATTGTGAAAGTTTCCCTGATAGGTAATAAGTTGTCTACCTTATTCATTCAATCCAAAGAAACCCATATAACATCATTCTTATGGGTTTTATTGGGTATCTTGTCACAAAATCGGTTGTGAAATCATCCCATTTACACTCAAGAATGGGAAAATTCTTAAAATACCATATATTCTATGATTTTTGTCTTTCACTTGCTAACAGGTGAAGCATATATCCATGAATCTTACTACCTCCTTCTTCATTCATGACCACAAATAATGTATACATATATCATGATACATATTTGTTAAACTAGGATGAACTTACCATCTAGAAGCATGAAACTACCTAATCATCTCCTTGTGTAATTTCCTAGGAACCCATACTCACCCATGGAAAAGAATAGAATTTCCACTGCTGAAAGACCATCCTAACAGTGTCTCCCCACTATATATTTTTTTTTCTTAGAAATTATCCATCTGGATAATAAAAATTCTCATCCTTAATTCAGTCCAAAATCATGGGTATAATAGATGTCAAAGACAGAGCTATCTATCCTTGAGACTCCAGAATATCTAGATGAATATTTTTAAAAATGGACATTATTTGACACTCATCAAAAGACTACCATACTTACTTTTTCTATGTCTTCTGGATTAAATAATCATAAAAAACTTTTCCATTTCCTAGTGTGTAATCCAATTCAAATTTCAAATACTATAGATACTCGAGCCACCTCCTCTACTGAAGGTTCAAGTCTCTCTAAGAAAATATTTACTTAAGGATCTTGTGGTCTATTTACACCACAATCCTCTCACCCATGAGATAGTTTATTTAACATATTAGGTCATGTACCAATACTTATATCTCTAGATCTTAAGTAGTGTAATTCCTCTCATGCAGTCTCAGCTTCCTAGAGCCATAAGAAACCACTTGATCCTCCTGTATTAGAAATTCTTTGAGTCCAACTTCAGATGTGTCACAATACATGATATATGATTTACCCAGCATATGTAATGTGAGGATAGGTGTGGATGTAATCCTTCCCTTAATCTCCTAAAAATATTTCTCATAAGCATGAGACTAAACAAACTTCACCCATTTCTTAGTTATCCCTGACATTGGTGCTTCCAAATGGGAGAAATACTAGATAAACCACCGATAATAACCTTTTAAACCTAGAAATATTTAAATCTAAAAGATGTTCTTGGGTTTATCCTAATTTACCATGGTTTTGAATTTATATGGGTCCACTAAAAAAACCTTCCACTAAGATGACATGGCCTAAGAATTTCACTTTATTGATCCTGAAACAACATTTGGTTAGCTTGGCGTAATGTCGAGCTCTCTGAATATACTCAGGATGATGTCAAGATGCTTGGTATGATTGTTTTATGACTAGGGGTACACTAAGATATCATCAACAAAAACCACAAAAATTTTATCCAAAAAATGATGAAAGTTTATATTAATTAAGTCCATGAATATCATCAATGTGTTAGTCAACCCAAACGGCATCACTACGAATTCATACAAGTCATATCTTATCCTAAAAGCATTCTGAGGTATGTTTGGAAGTCTCTCCCTTAACTAATGGTAACCTAACTTCAAATAAATCTTGGGGAAGATCTTATAACCACTCAAATAATCGAAAATATCATCAATATACATAAGAGGATATAGGTTCTTGACCATTATCTGGTTCAACCTTTGATAATACAAACATAAAAACAAAGATCTGTCAGCCTTGTTGGTGAAGAGAGCTATAGAAACCCAATTATATATACTAGTATGTATGAATACTTTAAATTATTGATATCTAACGTAAATTTTAACTCTCAAATCTATGTTGGTGATATTCTTTAAGAAAGGATAGAAACTATCTCTGCTCCCATCACCAACTCGATCGTGAAATCGATCTCTCACTTAGGAGGTAAGTCATTGAACTCGTCAATAAATACATTATAAAAGTAGTCTACCACTAGAGGAAAATAATAATGTTTCATTCCACCATTATCTAGAGAAATACTATCTATCTTAGCTATAAAACAATCAAATTTACACTAAATTGTTCCTGCACAACCAGCCTGAAGATCCCACTCACCTTGGTAATAATATCTACCTCCTTCTAGAGATAAAAAGGTAACTATACTCATATAAAAAATGATATGAACCTAGTATAGAACCAAATAATACATACTAATAATCAAGTTGAAGAATATCATTTATAGAAGGAACGGTTCCCAAAAGAAATGATAACCATCAATATCTAGAGAACACACCTTGCAATATTTTAGATTCTCTGACTGCACTCCAAATGGTGTGTCGGTGGTTAAATAACCATCAAATATTTCCACATCCAAGCCCAATTTTTTTTTAGAAATAGATGATAGAAAAGAGTGTGATGATATTGAATCAAAAAAAACAATTTAAGTTAGATGATATAAGAATCATACCTTCGAAGGTAGATAGCCCTGTATCCATGATAACTAGATAAGTTTTTATAATGTGCAGTTTACTTGTACCTCTACCATGGGCTCTATCCTAACTACCCTGAGCTATTTTTCTTTCTTGGTTCTATTTCTCATGCATTGGGATACCATATACCCTACCTAGGCCTAAAAGTATAGTGGAAATCCAGCTACTAGCCTGCAAAGGGGTAGTTGAGCCCCTTCCCGACTCAGGTACCTGTTATGATCCTATGACACTTGTTTATGATGGAAATTTCATACAAAATCTCTAAATACAACCTAGTATACCATGGATAAAACATTTAAATATCGGTTGAGGAAATTACGGGTGCTTGTGACCAAACTTTCCAAACTGATATCATTGGAACTAAACACGGTCTTGAGATGGTTTTTCACTACCCTGAAAACTCTTACCACTACTACCTTGGAGGAAACTATCATAGTGGTGCTTCTTTCCACTCAAAGAAGTGCTCCCAGATCACCCTGATGAAATAGCCTTGTTGTTTCTTGGGCCTCTCTCATATTCCCTTCCATGATGAGTTCTCGGTTTATCACATCCTCAAAGTTTCTAAAATGAAAAATTTTTACCTGTTACCTGATCTCATATCGAATACCATCCTGAAAACATCACACCCCGAAGATCTCATTAGATTTCAAAGATAGCGTAAAGCACTGTAGGTTGGTGAAATGCCCAGCATAGTCCAGCACTGACATTAGCTCATGTGTAAGATTCATGAACTCATAATATTTTTCATCCCTCATCATCTCAGGATATAAATGTCTTAGGAAAGTTTTTCCAAGATAGCTCATCCTACTACCCATCTTCTTCCAGAATATCCCACCAACACTTTCCAGGTCCACATATCATATATACATAAAGATTCAACCTTATATCCACAGGTGTTTCAAGATGCATGAAGATTTTCTGGACTGACTCGATCTAGAACTCAATTGTCTTGGGTCCCCCTTCCCCAGTAAACATTGGTGGATGCTACAGGTGAAACTCTTTTTTCAGCTCATACATCAAGTGAATGGTATGAACAATCACCCTTTCCATGGATCACGTGACCCTTAGGAATCTGTTGTGAAGCTAAAAATTCATCTTCTCCTCACGAAATATATGAAGCTCTGGCTCATCTACGTTGGGAGCATTTTTATTTACACTCTCCTGACACTCAAGTTAATGAATATGAGGAGGTATTTTCTCTAGAATACAAATGGACACCTTAGAGAACTACCTAGAAATAAGTTCAACAAAAACAAGTGACTACAACATATAACCACTTAATCCTAGTATCTCTAAACATGGATTTAAATTGTTTTATCATGACACAAAAAATCATTTTAGTTATCTGTTTAAATAGATATATCATTTCATAGTTCAATAGGAAAATATATAGCACATGAAAAAATAGATATTTACCTATCATGAAAAATTCATGTCAATATATCCCTATGTACCTATTATGATTCATTTAATGTCATCTAATGTAATATCGTTCCATGAGTACAATCCCAAGAAAAAGTAACATCATAAAATAGTAGCCTCACACAACATGTGAATCATCCAAGGTGAAATAAAATCAACTATGACAAGAACACATCACAAATAGAAATCCCATCCTTGGGTAATAAGATTTCCCCTCATACATGGGTTAGCTACTCTCATTAACAATATCATTACCAAGTCCTAACACATCCTACTCTCCTTTATACTATTCATAAATATTAAAGTAGAAGAAAATAAAACCTAATCTTTTGATACCACTTTGTAACATCCCCCAATCTGGAACTCTCTCATGTGGCCAAAACAATGTTGGTTACGATACCTCAAACAAACCTCCCTGTATGATAGAGGCTTCCAAATAGTAGTGTGGGTTTGAAAATTATAGTGGGGAGACTATACCCCCTGTTATGAAGTGTCATGGAAGTATAAAATAAACCATATAAAAAATAAAATCAAATTATATACAAAGAAGAATAAAAAAATAAGTTCCAATTGAATAATACAATAAATAATAAGTAATAATGTAATGATGTGTTGGAATAAAAAAATCATGCTATAAAAAATAAAATAAAAAGACTATTAGGTTAAAATAAAGACTAAAAATTCCCATGTTTCGATCCCCACATCGGTTCCATATCCAAACATCATCCCATCTAGTAAGTAAACAGCCAACTTCAAGGTCATTTTCCCTTGTCCAAACATGCATCCACATATTCTACTTGGGTACCAAATAGCAGCCTGAATAGGGTGTGAGTAAAACATAGTAGTTCGATACCACCATGTCTAAATTATCCATTATGATAATAAGTGTATGAAAAAAATTGATAAATAAGTGTATTAATTAATTAAAAAAATTATAAAATACAACAACCACCTACTTCAGCTCCATACTAGAATATCTCTGAGCATGTCTTATGACCATGCCAACCAAAACCATATAACCATGGTAAAATAACCTGATTTTTCACCATGATTTAATATATATGAGCATGTATTATGACCATGACAACCAGAACCATATAACCATGGTATAGTCACAAAAATCTAGTTCAAATCCATGTAAGCATTATAGCATCTTGGTCAAAGACCTATAAGCATTATAGCATGGGACTGGGCATAGCCTACCCTCTATAAGCATTAGAGTATGGTGTTGGGCTGATCCCACTCAATATCAGCATTGCTTCATATAAGTGTGCAAGTTCTAGGGACTAACCTGATATATAATCATTTCAGTATAGAACACAAATTCTTTATTATAGCATGGATATCACAACATCACATCATATATCTCAATAGTTAATTATGATAATTACTATTTATCTTTAAAATATCACTTTTAATTCAAAAAAATTGATTAATAGTTATATCAATAATAAATAAGCCACAACTTATGGATTATATATCAATAAATCACCTAAGGTTTCATGTCATTCTAAACACACTTTAAACCATTATCTAATTAAATTATTTTCAAGGTTTTCTCACCCAACAGGTAACTATATGATAGTTCATAAGCCAAATGAAACCAAAGGACTCCAAGGAATAATATCTTTCATTCATTTAATTGATTTGGAAAAAAAATATGTTGTCTTAATCACAATATTGCAGAAAATTGGATATTATCAAACCATAGGGTTAAGATTTCGACCCCCCTACATTTAACTGATGATCCAACAATGCTTCCAAGGGAAATTTCCCATGAGGAAGAAGGTTAAGATGACTAAAAAGAGGTTCCTAGATCAAAACTGATCAAGATCAAAACCAACAATGCAATTAGTAAAGGATCTCACCACAACGGTTGGAAGAATAGGGAGGGAAGAAAGAAACCTAATCCAAAGGGCTTACCATAGATTGATAACACAAATTGTATGTCCAAAAGGGAGGTTGGAACTCCAAATTATCCTGGAAAATACCATAGGGTCTAGAGGGGAGGATCTTCAATAGAATGAAATAAAATTTAGTTTTACTGCATTTTTAAAATAGTAGGTCAAGGAATTACACGGCATGTAATGTAGGTACATGTCGTGTAAATATTTTTAACATAATTTATTGAAAAACCCATCACCTTGGATTTATTTTATTAAAAACACTTAAATATTACACAACATGTAATCCCTTTACATGGTGTGTAAATGTTATGCATATGGTTTTTTATCCCATTTTCTCTTTAAACAACCCAAAACCCTTTTAAAGCTTCTCAACTTTCCAAGAACTCATATTAACACCTAACCCATTTATACTAAGACTCTATTACTTCAAACAATCATACATTCCAAAATATTAGGTAATTTTCCCCAAAAAATATCTCCACATGGATCCGATTCAGTTTTCTCAAGTTTTCTCGCAACCTAAGACTGTGTTTATTCAAACAACAGACATCCACAATGAAAACGAAACCAAAATAAAAGTTAATGAAAAAATTAGAGAGATTCATATCTATAAAAAAATATGGGATCTTATAGATAGGCTCCACAAAATAAGATAAATTAAGTTCCTATCATATTTAATCATAGGTGAGAACATGTGTTGGATCTAGTACATAATCCATTAATAAAGAGATATGGAAGACATCATATAATTTAGAGAGGATAGGTATAACTTCCAAACAATAATCCATGTCTCTAATTATTTATATAATTTAAAAATAATTGATGTACCTAGGGATAATTTTTTCTTTCTTACAAAACCTTATAACACCCTTACATGGATATAATTTCATGAAAATGTGATATCTCACTTCAAATTACAAATATTTACTTCAGTTGTCAACATATAACTTTTGTAATATTTGAGATTCTTTAATGTGTGTTTGAATAGTCTTTACCATTTTCATTGTCTCATCAACAATTTTTGGGCCCAAAATCTTTATTTCACCAAATTCATCCCAACATGTTGAATTACGAGATCTCTTTCTATATAATGCTTCATATAGTACAATTTGAATACTTGAATGGAAGATATTATTATAGGAAAACTCAACTGATGGTAAATAATGATCCCATATAACTTAAAGTCAAGTGATAATTATCTTAACATGCCTTATAAATTTTTAATAGTCCTTTCAAACTATCCATTGGTTTGAGGGTGATAGACATTTCTCAAATAAAGTTTAGTATCCATAGCCTTCTAAATAATCCTCTAGAATTTCAATGTAAATCATAGATCATGATCAAACCCAATTGAAATAGGTTCTCCATGAAGTCTTATTACTTGATTAATATAGATTCATTCATGGTTATCAAGAGGTAAATCTTCTTTTATAGCTAAAAAATGTGTATATTTGGTAAATTGATCAATAATAACCCATATTTCATCATTATTTCTAGGATTATTTTGGTAAAACAATGAAAAATTCAATGGTAAGGTCATCCCATTTACAAATATGAATAGGTATAGGTTGCATGAATCCTCTAGGATGTTATATCATAGCCTTCACCTATTGAAGAACCAAACATCATGATACATAATCAATAATTTCCTCCTTCGTATTATCCCAGCAAAAATGTTTATTCAAATATCTATACATCTTGGTGACTCTAGAATGTATTGAGAAATTAGAACTATGAGAATCATCTAATATTTACCATTTAATCTCATTTATATATGTAACACATATTCTCTACCCAAATTTTAGAACTCCATCTTCATATACAAAGGTTGCTAATTTCCCATCATTCATGAAGTTAATTTTCTTCTGAAAATTATCACCATCAGGCTTAGAACTTTTTATAATTTCTAATAAAGATGGTTTTTAAATCATTTGAAAATAGATTCATATTTCCCATTACTCAATAATTTCCATATCCATCCTTACTAAATCTGTGAACATGGGATCCCCATCAATCCTAATTTTGGTCAGAACTCTGTGATCTTTCCTACTCAATGTATTCACTGCCTTATTTGTCTTTCCTATTTGGAATTGTATTGAGAAATTATAATCCTTGAGTATATTGAGTTATTTACTTTCCCCTATATTGATCTATTTATATTAAAATATTTATTTTAGGATCTTATAGTGTTGGATTCACCTATGTTGATAATCCCAAATCATGTTTAATTCTATAATGGGTTAGTTGTTTGACAATTTATTTCAATCTATTTTAATCTCATGAATTTACTGGAATCATTTTACAGTATATAAAGTTTCTACCTCAAGGTCATTGTTGAATGTTACTAGTAATAGGTCACTGGTAAAAAGATCATTGATGAAGACCTTACTGATGAAGGTTACCGTTATAATAATATACAATTATAAAGTTACTATTGGAAGTCACCAGTACAAGGTTACTATTATAAAGCCTACTATTGGAGTACTTACCGAAACATATAGATGTTGAGTCAATGTGATAGGTCACTGTTGTGACAAGGTTGCTGCTACAAAGAGTTTCTGTTAGAATTCCACTGTCAGACTTATTACAGTTAGTCTAGTCTATTGTTGGACAAGTCTACCGTTGGACAAAGCCTACCTTTGACAAGTCTACCATTGGAAAAAGCCTACCATTGAAAATCCTACCATTGAACAAGTCTATCATTGGACAAATCCTACCGTTGAAAAGTCTACAGTTGGAAAATTCTACTGTTGGACAAAGCATACCGTTGAAAAGCCTATCATTGGACAAGCCTACCATTGGACAAGTCTACCATTGCACAAGACTACCATTGGACAAGACTACCATTGCTGAAGCCTACCGTTGGATACACCTACTGTTAGAAGTCTACTGTTGCTTGATCTTGCTGCTGAAGATGCTATCGATTGACGGGCTATTGTTATTAGTCTACTGATAACATATTCTATACTTTTTCTATTTTCTTGATATTATCATAACAGTCATATTTGATTGATTTAATGCATTTGACCTTAATTATTACTATTTGTAGACATGTCAGAATACCATATCTTGACAGTATGAGGTACGAGAAAGATTTCACGTGATGTACGTACTCCTATTTTCGGACCTCAAATATGAAATAAAAAGACCAAGGAAGATAGAGGATGAAAGATATATATAGAGGCACAGAGAAAAACAAAATATACAGAGTCATGTGTTGAGAAGCTGATTGCATTACTGAAGAATAAGAAGAAGAACACTCCAGTGCATATTCTAAAA
Organism: Viscum album; assembly: GCA_963277665.1. Lineage (NCBI taxonomy): Eukaryota > Viridiplantae > Streptophyta > Magnoliopsida > Santalales > Viscaceae > Viscum > Viscum album. The sequence goes on from OY728151.1 coordinate 1,225,080,919, forward strand.
ATCCAAGAGCTTAACAAAGTGGAGAGGAATAGGTCTCAGCTTGAGACTGAACCTCTTGTTTACATTGTTGTGCCAATATTTAAATACTCTGTTTTATTTTATCCCCTTATTATATTTTTCAAAGACAGAAAACTATTTTTGCATTCACTCTGATAGTTAGTTTTGGTTAGTGTGTATATATTCTTAATTCAGTAAAAATGTTTCAAAAGTTGAATTAGTGATTTCATTGATTCAACTGAGGACTAATCAACCTTATAGAAACTTGTTAAACAATTAAACATTTATATCTCTACTACCTTAATTAACTGGGCTGTTTTGAATTGGGGGATTTTATCATAAAGTTTTTAACAGAAATTTTAATTGGAACTCAATTCACCCCCCTCTTGAGTATCCACTCCGACCAACATTTGGTATCATAGGGTTATTCACTTTAAAGTTTTCAAATTATTTTCAACTGTGATTTTAGTTGTATCGTAAAGATCTTAAATTTTCTGTCATATCTAAATTTTCTGTTCTTTAAATTCTAAGTAACTATGGAAACTAGAATTGAGGTTTTTTCTACTAACATGCCACCTTTCTTTAATGGTAATAATTATGCTCAGTGGAAATTAAAAATGAAAATGTATCTAGAGAGCATGGGACCTAAAATCTAGGACATAATTGAAGAACAACATGTATTTCTTGATACTGCTAGGGACACATGGTCTCAGTTGAATAAAGCTACATATAATAATAACTGTAAAGCAATGAATGCCTTGTACTGTTATCTAGGCAATGATGAATTCAATAGAATATCTGCTTGAAAAACTGCATATGAAATTTGGGATACTTTAGTTGTTTCTCATGAGGTAACAACTAATGTTAAAGAAATGAGACTAGATACATACACTATTAAATATGATAATTTTAAAATGAATCATGATGAACCTATCTCTGAAATGTGTCTCATGTTCAATGAAATAGTGAACACTATGAGTCTTCTTGGAAAACTAGTGGAAAGTAAGGACCAAATCATGAGACTTCTTCGATGCTTACCTGACAGATGGATGGGAGCTTCTATTTCTATCTGAGATTCTTGTGACATAATCAAGATACTAGTAAAGAAACTAATTAGAAATCTTATGATGTATAAATATGAGATTAAGGTCAATCAAGAAGTAGATGAAGAACCAAGGAAGAAATCAGTATCATTCAAGACTACTACCGTAAAGAGAAAAGACAAGGAAAAACCTCAAGCTCCTATAGATACTTCCACAAGTGAAGACTCATACTCTGATAGTGATGAGGAGATGGCTCATCTTGCAAGGAGATTCAAAAAGTTTTACCGAAAGAATAAATTCTTAAAGAAGTAAAACTATAGGGGAAAGTATGATACCAAAGGAAAATAGAAGAAAGATAGAAAATGGAATGACAACTCAAATGAAATAATCTACTATGAGTGTGAATGAAAAGGTCATGTGAAGGCAGACTGTCCCAAGAAGAAATTTAAGAACAAATATAAAGACAAGGTCAAAGGATATAAAAATGCTATGAAAGATACTTGGAGTGATTTAGAAGACATCTCTAGTGGATCTGATACTTCTTATAGTGAAAAAAACAATCATGTCAACTTATGTTTCATGACAGAAACATCTGAGGTAACACTTAACTCTCCTATACATAATGCCTATTATTTTGGGAATAAGAGTGAGTCACATAACGATGAAGATATGACTAAGGATGAAATATTTGAATATCATTAAATTCTTGAGGATACCTTTAATGAGCTCAAGGAAAAATATAAATCATTAAAGAGACAAAATACTTTAAATGAAAATTATAAGTCAAATTTGGATATTGAAAAAGAAAAATTCTCCCATATGTTAAAAGAAAACACTGAACTTAAATTATCTAATGAACAATTAAGAATACATCTTGAGAAGTTTACTATTGGTAGGGATACCTTGAATCAGTTTCTAGGAAAACAGATTTCCCCAAAATATACAACTGGTATAGGATATCAACCAGGATAGAGAAGGATCATTAAAACTAAATTTATTCCAAAATATGGACAATTCATAGCTAGTTGAAGTTCTGGACCATTTCTTGAAAAACAATTCTCTAAAGGACCAAACAAAGTATTTATGTCTCAAAATATATCTGTTTATTATATTAAATCTATGAGACAAGTATGGGTTCCCAAAGTTTTTCATGTTAACCTCTCTGGACCCAAGAAAATTTGGGTACCAATTTTACCCCATGTCTAATCTGTTTTGCAGGGATGTTTCCTAAAGAGTTCCTATAAGACTCTGTGGTACTTGAAAAGTGGATGTTCAAGACATATGACAGGATATTATCCTTTCTTCAAGAGCCTAATCAAATTTGATAGTGAACACGTAACTTTTGGTGACAATTAAAAGGGAAAAATCACCGGCTTAGGCCAGATTGGTAACCCTAATACAATATTAATTTCCAAATTAATTTTTGTTGAAGGATTGAAGTACAATTTACTTAGCATCTCTCAGTTGTGTGATGATGGTTTCAATTTCAAATTTGAAAATGATGCATGTAATGTTTTTAATTCCAAAAATGATTTAATATTTACTACTCTCAGAAATGAAAATGTATATGTTATTGATTTAGATTCTTTAGTTAAGAAAAATGTTTCTTGCTTTAATGTTTTTCATAAGGAATCCTGGTTGTGGAAAAAAAGATTTGGACACTGCAATGGGCACTCACTTAGGAAACTAACTAAGAAAGGTTTAGTTAGAGACTTACCTAAATTAGAATTCCCACATAACAAAGTGTAAAATCCATGTCAAAAGGGAAAATAACATAAAGTTTCTTTCAAACCAAAGAAAGAAGTTTCTACTTCTCAACCGCTTGAATTGGTTCAAATGGATTTGTTTTGACCATCAAGAGTTTCATGTTTAAATGGGAAACACTATGTTTATGTTCTTGTAGATGATTTTTCTAGGTACACTTGGGTATACTTTCTGGCTCACAAAAGTGAAGCTTGTTCTTATTTTATCAAATACTCTAAGTCTATAGAAAATCTTAGTCGACTTAGAATTAAGACCTTGAGAATTGATCATGGACATGAGTTTGAAAATTTGGAGTTTGAATACTATTTCTCACACAATGGATATAGTCACAATTTATTTTCTCCTAGAACACCTCAAAAAAATAGAGTCGTGGAAAGAAGAAATAGGACCCTTCAATAAATTTCTAGGACAATGCTCAGAGAGTATAATCTACCTATTTATTTTTGGTTTGAAGCTGTAAATACAGCTTGTTATACTATCAATAGAGTCTTTATTAGACATTTTCTTAAGAAGAACCCTTATGATCTTTGGAAAAATACGAATCCTAAGGTCAACTACTTCAGAGTTTTTGGTTGCAATGTATTTATCCTTAACACTAAGGACAGTCTTGACAAGTTTACCTCCAAAAGTGATTAAGGAATTTTCCAAGGTTACTCAATCTCGAGTAAAGCCTATAGAGTATTCAATAAGAAAACCAAATGTGTGGAAGAGTCATTTCATGAAAAATTTTATGAGACTAATCCACATGAACCCAAAAACTCTCTTGAATATCTTGAGAAAGATATGTTAATTCTGGACCTTAATGATAATAATAGTGAATCCCCTATAAAAGTAACCAGTTCTGGGAATCTTCCAGAATTTGCACCTGTTGAGTCTGAACAGATAGACAATCATGAAGATTCTAGTTCAAATCTTTCTAGAGGTATTATAACTCTCAAGAATCATCCTTTAGATGTTGTAGTAGGTGATTTAAATCGAGGGACACAAACTAGGGCTTCTTTGACAAACCAAGTTGAACATCAAGCTTTTCTTTCACAGCTTGAACCCAAAAATATTAACGATGCTATCAATGATGAATTTTGGGTGATGGATATGCAAGAAGAATTAAATCAATTTGAAAGAAACAAAGTCTGGGAACTAGTTGAATGACCTAAGGACCCTTTGAAAATAATCACTAAATGGGTTTTTAGGAACAAATTTGATGAGTTTGGAAATATAGTTAGAAAAAAAAGCTAGGATAGTTGAACAAGGTTACAGTCAAGAGGAAAGAATATACTATGAGGAGACCTTTTCACTTATAGTTAGGTTAGAGGCCATTAGGATACTACTTGCTTATGCAGCTCATCTGAATTTCAAACATAATCAAATGGATGTTAAAAGTGATTTTCTAAATGGGTATATAGTTGAGGATGTGTTTTTTGAACAACCCCCTAGTTTTACAAATTCCCATTTTTCAAATCATGTTTTTAAACTTTCAAAATCTTTATATAGTTTAAAGAAAGCTCCAAGAGCTTGGTATGATAGACTTAGTTCCTTTCTTATTTCAAAAGGTTTTACAAAAGGAATACCAGATCCTACTTTGTTTATTAAAATGATTTCCAAAGATGTTTTAATAGTACAAATCTGTGTATATGTTATAATTTTTGGATCTTCTAAAAAATATTTATGTAATGATTTTTAAAAAATAATGCAAAATGAGTTTGAAATGAGTTTAATGGGATAGCTTAAATTTTTTCTTGGATTTCAAATTTTTCAAAATAAAGAAGGTATTGTTTTAAATCAAAGTAAATATATTAAGGATCTTTTAAAATGTTTTTTTTTGATGGTAGTAAAGGTAATGATACACCTATGAGTACCACTTTTAATTTGGATGTAGCTGAAATTGGAGAACCAATGGATCAAACCAACTATAGAGGTATGATAGGGAGTCTTCCCTATCTTACTGCTAGCAGGCCTGACATTATGTTCAATGTGTTCATGTGTGCTCGCTTTCAGGCTAATCCTAAAGAATCTCATTTAAATGTTGTCAAAATTATTTTCAAATATCTAAAATATACTCCCAACTTAGGACTATTTTATCCAATAAGACAATCATTTGATCTGATAAGTTATTCTGATGCTGACTTTTTTGGTTGCAAGTTAGATAGAAAAAGCACCTCTGGAACATGTCACCTTTTAGGCAAGTCACTAGTATCATGGTGCAGTAAGAAATAGAATTTTGTTTCATTATCTACTACTGAAGCTGAATATATAGATGCTGGTAGTTGTTGTACTCAAATTCTGTGGTTGAAACACACCTTACTAGACTATGGATATCAATTCAAACATGTCTCTATAAACTATGACAACACAAGTGCTATTAACATTTCTGAAAATCAAGTATCTCATGCTAGGGAAAATCATATTGATGTAAGACATCACTTCTTGAGAGATCGTTATCAAAGAGGTGATATCACTCTTGAATTCATTGGCATTGAACATCAATTGGTTGATTTATTCACAAAGCCTTTAAATTAGGAGAGGTTAAACTACATTAAACATGAATTAGGAATGAATAATTTCAACTGTTAGAACCTCACCGTTGAACCTCACTGTTAGAACCTCACTATTAGAACCTCACCGTTAGCACCTCATTATTAGAACATCACTGTTAGCACCTCACTGTTAGCACCTCACTGTTATCACCTCACTGTTAGCACCTCACTGTTAGCATCTCACTACTAGAACCTCACTGTTGCACCTCACTGTTAGCACCTCACTATTAGCACCACACTGTTAGGACCTCACTGTTATCACCTCACTGTTAGCACCTCACTGTTAGCACCTCACTATTAGAACCTCACCATTGCACCTCACTATTATCACCTCACCATTAGCACCTCACTTTTATCACCTCACTATTGGGTACCTCACTATTGGACTCTACCATTACTTCTTATTTTATGTGGGAATATGAAACGTTTTATTAGTATTGGTTTTCCCAATTTATTTTTTTTCAATCCCTAAATGATAAAATTATATTACAAACACATTTTGATCCACTCTCTTCCTCACTCTCGAACCCCTGCTCTTAAAATCCATTAACCATACCTTTCTGTTGAACCCTCAACCCTCTTTGAATCTTAATGTAAAGGGTCAAGAGACCTTTGGATGATGATGGAGATGTGACAAGGCCTAAGAAAACCTAAGTCGAGTCCAGCGGCGGTAGTAATATATCATCAGATCCTGTTAACCCACATCTGTTAAAGACGACCATTGCAGCTGAAAAAGAGCTAAGGGAAGATTGGATAATCTTGAGAAAATCCTTAGTGTTGGAGGAACTAGAGGCTCAAAGCTGGGTGGAGTTCTTTTCCAACAATAATGGACCGTATTACCTGATTATAGTCAAATAATTATATGAATATTTGAAATTTGAGAAGTCGGATGATGAGAACCGACTGGTGTCAAGAGTAAATGGAACTGAGGTAACCTTTTCATCTTCTGAATGGGATGAATGTATAAGGGTACCTCATGAGGGTATTTGTGACTACTATTTTGGAGTGATTCCTCCAGACAGTGAGATCTTCGAGTATAATAAATCATTGGAAGAGCTGACAGGAAATGGGACCTCAAGAAAGATTATTGCTGCTGAAATGAATGGAGAGGATAGACTTTTTTTAAGTTTTTCCAACATGTGATAAGTCCCAGGAGAGGGGACTTTACTGTGTTAAAGTATCAGGACATTTTCATTTTTTATTTACGGAAGCCTGGACAGAAGATCAACCTGTGTAGGTTGCCGATGGCTCAGTTGGAAGACATGACCAAGCCAAGTTCTAAATCAAATGCTCTATTTAATGCCAAACTAATTTTTGCAATGATGAAGGTTAAGGGAATTTATAGAGATAAGGAGGAAATAGTTATATCCAAGAACAATTTTTTTATCTCTAATATAGTCTACAAGTTCATGAAGATCATATGGAATCCCTTGAGAAGAGAATGGGTAAATGATGAAGAGAATATTTATGAGAAGTTTGACCCTGAAAATAATCCTTCTAGGACAAAGGATAAGAGGGATCCAGGACTAAAGCCTGATGAGGCAGAACCTGTATATTCTGATGAAGAAGTAGAGGAGGCTGTGGAACTTGAGAAAGAGGGTAGTCTTATAGTTGATAGGAGTTATCCTGATCTACCTACCAGTCCTCTAGATGGAATGATAGATTCTGGAGAGCCCAGTCCTCTAAGAGAGTTACCGAGAAGGGACAATGAAGTTGAAGAAACTAGTGATGAAGAACATTATGAGGCTCATATCATTGTTGGAGATACCTCATAAGAGGAAGAAGTTGATAAATATGGTCATTCTGACCATGAGGAACATGAGGATACTGTTGATAAGGATAGTGAAGGAAAGGAACTCAGTTTTAGTCCTCTTATAGGAGTCACTAAAAAAGAAGTGAGTGAAAAGGAAGAAGAAATTGTATTTTCTGACCTTGCTATGGAAATTGTGGATGACTCAGTCGAGGCAGTAGCTCATTCTACTAGTGATACAATTGATCAAGTAGCAATAGTTGAAGAATTTGCAAGGCTGGAAGAAACTGAAATAGTTGTCCAAGAGATAGCTCAAATTGAGGGGGAGCATCCTATTTCCAAATGATTAGTATCAGTTGTGCATAAAATTTAAGACTGGACTAAGGACCCTAGGTTTCTGGTGTTGGGACTAGATTATGATGACTCAGAAGATGAAATGACCAATATAAGAACTTCAGCGTCAAACCTCATTTTCGTAACTCCATAAAACTCTTTCCCTCAAGACTGTGTCAGAAAATCAGACCTTGAATCCTTGAGATCTGACCTACAGAGAATGCCTAAGGATAGGTCCTATGATATGGACATGGTCATTGCCCTAATTTAGGAGTATTCTGTATCTGAGTTAACCAAAATACACTCCAGTGTTCACTCTGATCTTCTTTAGGAAGTAAGGAAGTGTAAGAGTCAATTGAATGAGTTGTCAGAATCTATGGAGCTTCTAAAATAATCAGTGGTGAGATTGAATTATCTTCTGACCTCTAGAGTTCAAGTGGAAAAGGATATTCAATTTATCAAAAGTGTAGTGCATTAGTTAGTAACTGTGTTTGAGTATTTTAATAAGTCCATGGAAACACATGTGAAAGTTCAAGATGATGATGTGAAGAGGTTGATCAGTGGCTTGACTAAATCCTTTAAGGAGACGGTAGATTTCTCTCTGGAACCTCTAGGTGCATCTGCTTCTACCTCAGCTTCTCCTCCAGTTGACATTGAGGCTTTCAGATCTATCTTTAGAGAAGAAGTGGAAAAGATCTCTAGTGTTAGTACTTCAAACTCTCAGGTCGTCACTATTACCAAAGAGATTCATACCATTGTAGGAAATTATTTAAGGGAAGCTACTCAAGATCATAAGGCCATCAAGGATCAAGATGACTTTTATTAAAAAAGGGTCTACACTAAGCATCATATGGATTACCACTTCAAGTTGTTGTTGGAGAACCTTATGATTCCACCTATTACTCAGGCATTTAAGGATCAAGTGAGAAATCTTTGAGAGATGATTCCTACCTTAGAGAAATTTATAGAGAATAAGGATGATTTTATCTTAGCCATAGAGAGAGGAGGCAGTATCATCATGGACTTCAGGAATCTTCTTTTACCTTTCCTCCATGTGGACTGTACACCCATCATTATCCCTCCAGCCTTGCCCTCTACCTCCGGTGCCTCAGGATATTCCAGTGATGCTCCTATGATGTCTCCTGCTCAAGCCATCAGAAGCTTGACCCCTACCATTCCTCATAGATCTACGCACTACAGGTCTACTGATGCTTCTGTTCAAGCTCCTCCTACTCTCCAAACTACCATCCCTTGGACTATCCCTCCACCTTCGAATCCTTCATCCTCAGCTTCCAAATCCAAAGCTCCAATGGAAATTTCTGAGGTGGATTGAGTGTGGTTGTATCTTTTGATAGGGATTTTTTACTACTCTTTGAATCATGTAATGATATTTTAGTAATATACATATTCTCTTTTATCTCTTATTGTATTTATTTTTACTAATCACAAATGGGGAGAAAATACATCACACATAAAACACAAGAAATTCAATATCCATATCACATTAATCCCTGCTACTACATGTGTGACATGATTTTCTGTAACACCTATTTATTCTATTAACTTATCTCTTTTTTTCATTATCTTTGATAATATTATAAATATTCTAAAGTTTAATGGCATAATTTGTGATTATCTAAAAGGGGGAGATTGTTGGATTCACCTATTTTGATAATCCCAAATCATGTGTAATTCTATAATGGGTTAGTTGTTTGACAATTCATTTCAATCTATTTTAATCTCATGACTTTACTAGAATCAGTTTATAGTATTGTTGATGCCGAAAAAAGACCGTAACTCCCGGAGGAAGTTTCGAAATGACGAAGCGAAGTCATATTCAGAATCAGAGGCCCGATCCAGAGGCCCGGGATGTGGTGTGCGAAATAAAGGAGGATCCGCGCGAAAAATTGTTCTTCACGCGTAGAATCACCGGGTTTCGTGAAATTGAGTCGATGAGGCGTGCAATCTTTGCGCGCCTCGGTTCTGCGCGGCGACTTTTTGCACGCCGGCTATGCTCGACGCGAAGAATTTCGCGCGCTGCCCGGATTCCGCACCAGAGGTCGCCTATAAATAGAAGGTGACCCCGAACGGTTTGGGGGTTGAGGAATCCGAAGCGACTCTCATGCGCGCAATTCGGCTCCCCCCGCGTGCAAGATGACTTCCAGGTAATCCCTCATTTCGCGCAACCTTTCCCCGGAGTTCGCCTTTGCGCGCAACTCCATCGGCTTCAGTGAATTTTCCCCATCCCCAGGGTTTCAGCCTTATGCGCAATCCGTGTCTCATGCGCGCAACACCCTGTTGTGCGCGCAAAACCCTGCACATAATTCCCTCTTCACGCGCAATTCTCTTGCTCCAATTGCGCTCTGTCCCGGTGTTTTGCGCGCAAACCTTCCCTTTTGTGCGCAAAGCCCAGGACCCCTCACCTTGACGCCCCTTGGCTTCCACCTGCACCGGCACCTGATGTCTCCCCTTCCGGGCGCGCACGCCATGCGCTGTTTTCCCGTACGGCCTTCCAGGCTCATGAGAAGTAACTTCAAGGTCCCTTGGGCCGTGTTTCCTGTTGCGTTGCTTTGCCTTATGCTTCTCCTCATAGGCATGCTAACGGTTATTGCTTCTTCGCATAGCCACGCTAACGTGGACCCCCCGGTGGTTTGCCCTGTAGCCCCCCTTCACTATGGCCTTGACGATGCCTTCCCTCCCACGAGGGGTAGAGGGCATTGGGCATGTAAGCCCTAGGGGTGTGGAGCAAACCCACCTTGTCCAAGCTGTAGGACGTTAAACTACTAAGCACCTCGTCCTTAACACAAGACGTTAAACTATGGTCCGACCCCGTGCTTCGCACGCAGCGTCCCCCCAGCTCGGACATTTTTTACTCCCACTCGTCTCCACAGGAATGGACTCTTCCTCACATGGAATGAGATCCTCCTTGTCAGAGCGGCGTTTGTCCGCAGGGGAAGGGCTGCCGCAGAGCGTAAGCCCCTATCCTTTCTTAAGGATGAATGCACCCATGCATCTCCGTACTTCCCCCCTGCCAAGGCCAGTGGAGTCCTTTTCCCACTGCGCTTTGTCACACCACGGGCCTCCACCCTGGAGTAATCCCCGACACCAAGGGCCGCTAACCACGCGTAATCCCCTGTTTCCTCTTTGGGCTGCTCAACACGTAAGCCTCATTCCGCTTCTCACGGATGCACCCTTTGCGACGTGATCGTCTGGTCCCTGTTGCCTCTTGTTTCCCACACCGAGCATGACTCACGTGGGCTTAGAGTGCGCATCGACCATGAAATCCTCTTATGGGCCGCCCCAGAGCATAAGACCCATCCCAGCGAACTACGTGGACTTTGATCTATGCTAACGCATGGTACGTAGGAAGCCTCCAAGAGGTTCAAGCCCACCACCCAGTCGTCCCGACCTCTCCATGTCGGTTCCCTGACCACCTTGGGCCACCTCAGAGCGTAAGCCCCAAACCCCTCGTCCCGCATGACGTTAAACTGTATCTCGTCCCGCATGACGTTAAACTGTATCTCGTCCCGCATGACGTTAAAATTTATCTCGTCCCGCATGACGTTAAACTGTATCTCATCCCGCATGACGTTAAACTGTATCTCGTCCTGCATAAAGTTAAACTGTATCTCATCCCACACGATGTTAAACTATATCCCATCCCGCATGACGTTAAACTGTATCCCGTCTCTTGGGTCGTCTCAGAATGTAACCCCCATGTCTCACTCCACCATCCATCCTGATCCTTACCCGGGCCGCCACATCCCGGTGAGATCATGCCACCCCATCCCACTCCATGATATATAGGAAGTTGCCCATGTGTTGTCCCCAACATCAGTGTTCCCCCCTAGGGGTCCTTCAACACGATCCATCTCTGCAAGATGTTAAACTCGCGACATACCCCGTGTTAAACATGGGAAGCTGAGGAAAACCTCAGATGGTACACATTCCCCACATTCGATGTGGGATGCCTCGGGCTTCCGCGCCCTCGAGAAGCCCTGTGATGAGGGACCAAAGACATACATGCCAACGACGCCCCAACGTGACCATTATCCTCACCGAAGGTTGCTACCCCGACAAGACCCCTTGGAGCGTCTTGACGGAAGTAGTGTAATTAACTGGAGTCCATGTAGATATGACACCGAGAATGAGATTCACGAACGCGTCTTAAATCTATGAGGGAGACCCGAACTAGGTGATGAGCTCCGAGGAGGAATCCATGGAAGGAAGAACCGACATCCCATCATCCCGGTTTCGATCAAGGAGCAGACATCCCTGGACAAGGAACGGATGCTGCCCACCTTTGGAAAGTGGGAATGTGGGGTAACAATCAGTGCGTACTCTCCACAGACGCATGCGCGCGCCCCGGCGAAAGCATCGGAGTAAAAAAAATGGTGAACCCGACATGAATCTCTTCTCCTCAACACGGGGAATGGTATCCATCGGGGCGTCAAAAGAATAGCATGTCACCATTCCCGGGTAACCCTCACTGGGACATGAACCTGCCAGGGGTCAAGGCCGTCAGGACGTTGACTACTCCGTTCTGCGACATCGTCGGCGTGGATCCCTCTCGCCGACCATGGAAGATGGGATGAATATGGGCCTTGGTTGTTGATCTCCTTTCCTATTGATACTAATGGGTTCATCTCCCTGCTTCTAGGAATCAGATCACTGCATTCGGAGCTCGATCGCCACCTTCCCACCGGCGCAGGGGCAGGGGCAGTACCGACGCGGCTACCCCGCGCGGTCCCACCTATTTCACGGTCTCTCAGACTTCGACCGTCGTAGCATTCGGGCGCTTGCACCCCCTCTCCTCGTCAGAAATCATCCAGCGGAGGGTGATCAATGACCTGGTTCATAGGTATGATGAGGAATGGGTCATCCCCCCAGGGGCATGGCCCGCTTGGATCTAGAGGCGGTTGTGCCTCACCACCATCACCGCCCTCGAGGGCCGCGAAGGGATCCTCCGCTCCCCACGCCGACCTTCAACCGCTTCAGGAGCCTATCCTCGGAGCTCCTTGACACATCCCTCCCCTACGCCAATGAGGTGGGGGATGTCCGGATCCACCCGATCGGCGATCCGTCCCAGGGGTTAATGGAAAGAACCCCCGCCAGGCTGCGTCGACGCCGCCGCCCGACTCCCCGAGCCGAGGAGCAGGCAATCTTCATGCCCGCACTGCCGGTTCTGGCCCATCTGACTCGACGCCAGCGTCGGGCGCGATCGGGAGAGAACACCCGTCCTGGGGCACCAACATCAGCAACCACTGTGGCCCGATCCACTGCTGAATCCTGTTACCAGATCCCCGCACACGTTGAGAAGGGGCATCCACGTGCCCAACTAGGATCGAAACCCCGACCGTCCTGCAGGCAAGTTGGGTCGAATCTCCCGGTCGCGGACACTGGCAACGGCCACCGCGGACCAATCCACGGTAGTGCCGCTCACCATGAAGGCTCATTCTATGCCACCGATCTGGGAAGCCGAAAGCTTCTTCACGGCGGTTATGCTCTGGGTATGACTCCTTCCAGCGCCCACTACATGGGGTATGAGGTCACTCCCCCTATTGTCGGCCGCGATCATGGAGCCGTTGTGTATCTAGTTTCTCACTCACATAGAGGTCCTCCCCATGTCCCTTTCGACATCTGTCCCGGTGCTTCTCGCACTCTGGCCTTCAGTGCCCTCTGCCCCAGCTCTATTGTGGCTGGGGGACCCCATGACAGAAATCATCCTTACCCTGAGGAGCTACCCAGGGGCAGGAAGGCCGGACGTCGTCGTCGTAGGAGGAATTTCAGGGGAGTCCGGACGGAAATTAGACCAGTCCGTTTCTAGGATTCTGAGGCAGAGTACAACTCGACGATGGAACCTCCCCTCCAACCCTTTGAGTTGAGGGTAGGGATGGGGATGCGGTGTGTCAATCTCGTACTCCCCAAATGCAAGATCCGTATGATTCCCTTCTGCCTTCGAAGGTATATCCAGGAGGACGAGGACTTGGAGTACCGCTGGGGATCAATCCCGCAGTTTCCACTGGCCTCCTCGGAAGCACCTCCCACCCCTGTTAGGGAGGGTGAGGGACTTTTCTAGGGACCGACGGAAGAATCGCGAGGCGATACACCCTTGGAGAGCACCGACGCTATGACAGGAGGCCCATTTGTCGGCCCATCCTATCGCGACGTGGCAGCCAGGGCACTGCAACCCCTGGAGGATGACCCAGGGATCGGCGGCCAATCATCTTGTTCGCTGTATTCCCTGCCGGCCAGCCCATCGCCCCGATGGCCTGCCTCGGCGCCATTGACACTTCCCCGACTTTCCTCGGTGGACGAGTAGGGTCGGAAAGTTCCGGACCCCGAACCGAAGCCGTGGAGCTTCTGGACCATTCTTGCAGCGGGCCACTTCCCTGAGAAGTTTTGGCCGGTCGCAGAATCGGATTTTGATGTGCCAGATTCACTCACCCCGGGAGAGTTTGAATGCTTCCACCAGATTCTTAGGGTGACTCACTCCCGCCTCCTCCATCATCTAGCGCCTTATCCCAGGATCCAAGTGCATCTCGAGGAGATTGGTGAGCAGTGTCGCCGGGTTGACCTAGCAGCACTCCCCGCGGTCTAGCACCCCGAGTCGCTGGACCACCGTGAGGCCCTTCAGCAACGATGCGTCCAGAGTTATCAAGTACTCCATAGAGTTATTTAAGAAGCCACCCCCCACGCTCACGTTCGCAGATGGGGGCAGTACGCTGCTCTCCTCTTCTGTGCGATCCGCCGACAGCCCGATTCACTGGGCGGCCCTGAGGGAGCGTCGCCAAGGGCAGTCACGGTCAACATGGCTGACCTTTCAGACGAGGGAAACATTGTGGAGCCCCTCGACAGGGACTCACCCCCCGAGGACAGGCCACTACTGGACCCATCTGGTAGGATTACTCGCCAACAGAGGATCCTCCTAGGTCTTCCTGTACCCACGGAGGCGCTGGCGCTGGGTCGAAACATCAGCAAGGGTAAAGAGCATGTCGGGTCTGTCAAACTCACCGACCCATCTGCCTCAGTGTAGAAGGTAGAGGAAGATCCTGAGAAGGCCACATTGTTCCAACAGATAGCCGAGAAAAAGAGGCTGGTTGATGAGCTCCTGGCCGAACGCATTGCAGAGTGGCAGCCTGACTACGGTGGCCCTAGACCGGGACAGTAGGGGCAAGAACATCTACCCCTTGCTGAGATCCCCCCGGGCAACCGTGACCGTGTCATGTTTGCCGAAAGGGGAGACACTAGAACCCATGGAAAGACGGTGCGATATGTTTCGCCGAACCCTCCCGATTGGCGAGACAACCTGGGGGACCCTGCTCGGTTTCCTCCCGCTGCTCCGAGAGTCGCTCCGCCAGCTGCCCCGCGAGCCGCTGAGCGCGACTACCGTATAGAAGAGACTGGAAACGCTCTTGTGGTTATAGAACCCCGTCAGTACATGAATCTGCATCTGGATGATCTGATGGAAGTACTCATCGCCTGCTTGGAGGCCCTGGAAACTCGGAAGGTGGCAATCCCACCGGATGGCAAGCCATACCCAGCATGGGTGGATGACATGTCGGCCCCGCCGGGATTCGGGAACCCCACTTTTTCCCCCTTTAACGGGACCGGAGACCCGCCACAACACTTGGACCACTTCAACTTGAGGTGCGGGCCTATGTTACGGACTCCGGCGCAGCAGGAGGCTACCAAGCTCCGGTGCTTCGTTCAGACACTAGAAGGACCAGCATTCGTCTGGTACAGCCAGCTCCCCGTTGGATCTGTGACTAGCTGGGAGGACCTTCACCGGCAATTCCTCTACCAGTTCATTTCCACAACCCAGAAGACGAACATTGTAGACCTCTTCAGGTGCAAGCAAAGGCCCGATGAGCGAGTCGCAGACTTCTTCACCCGGTGGAAGGGGCTCACGTACTCCCTTAACATGCCGCTGACTCAGAAGAAATTACTGACGATGTGTGTAGGGAATGTCAAGGTAGAGTTGGTTCCTTCTCTAATCACGCATAATTACCCTGGAGGGTTCCGGGACTTCTCGAACAAGGCTCAGTGCCTCGAAGAAGCCCTGCAACAGGCCGGTCAGGCACACCCGCTGCCTCCTGTAATCTCTACAAGGAGAGCCGCCAGAGCCGAGCTCGCTGCTGTGGCCCAGATAGAGGCCCCCAGATATCTATATTTGCTTCCAGTGAGGCCAGCTCAGCATGATCATAGGAGTCCACCCCCACGGGCACAGCCTCCAGCCCAGCAGCGACCGCCTCAAAATCAACAGGCGCCTCCGCGTAATGCACCGCCACTACTTAGGCGATGTAATCCAACTCTGCCTCCTCGGCCTGCTCCTCCGGCCCCTGGACATGGTCAGCCCCCAAGAGTCCCCTTTCCAGACATAAGGAATCAGGCTTACTCATTTGGTGAGGCCCAGGACCCCGGTTATTTCTGTAGCGCCTTGGAGCAGAGGATCGTGCGACTGCCTGAGTGTCGGAAGCCAGAAGAGGCATGTCTCATGGGTCACCCTAACTACTGCCCTTATCATCGGATCCTAGTAAACACCATCCAGCAATGCTATGTATTCAAGGACTAGCTCCAAGACCAAATTGACAACAACATAGTCAGGTTGGGCCCAGCCCCGGCACAGGTGGCAGGTGTCTTCGTGGGATCAGATGGCAGTAGTGACAACGGGGATGGGTGGGAACAGGTTCCTGACCATGGGTCCCAGAATTATAATGAATGGATGGCCCGCAGGACGGTCGCCCGTTCCCATGGCATCATCTTTGCCCGACTGAATCATCCAGAGCCCTCAGAGTCTGCAATCGCCGCTTTGGCTTCGTCATCCCAGCCTATTTCTTCCCAGAAGAGCAGGAGGCGGCGCAAGAAGAAAGAACGTGCCCTGCCATTGCCGTCATATTCTCACACACTTGGCGATTTCATGCCCTCGGAAATGGGGATCCCTCCGAGACCCCGTTCGGTAGTGGATGAATCCTCGAGTGAAAGCTCGGGGTACACTTCGGTTAACACCGTAGAGTTGGTAAATCCCTTTTTGGCTCCCAGTGACGAGGAGCGCCAGGTGGACATCCCCGGAAGTCCGGGGTACGCTTCGGTTAACACCGTAGAGTTGGTAAATCCCTTTTTGGCTCCCAGCGACGAGGAGCGCCATGTGGACATCCTCGGAAGTCCGGGGTACGCTTAGGTTAACACCGTAGAGTTGGTAAATCCCTTTTTGCCTCCCGACGACGAGGAGCGCCAGGTGGACCTCCCCAATGTCCCCAGCCGTCGCCAATGTCGCCGGAGCCGTGGCTACATGAATCACCGGGGCACGGCAGTTGTCACCTCCAGTCAGTTCGTGCACGCCGTCGAGACCAGGCAGCAGGCCCGGTACAGAGAGCAGCACTCGCGTCTCCCTCATCCGGTGACAACAAGTTCGTTTCCACCACCGTTTGTGTTGCTGGATCGGGCAGAACCGCCTTGCTCGCGTCGTAGCCAGCCTAACCCTGCCACTGGCCGGCTATGGCCTTCCGGTCCTAGCACGACAGCCACCTCCCGGGCTTCGTCTAGTGAACAACGAGACGTGCCTAGTACCAGTCAGTCACCGGTCCCGCCAGCGTGACCCGTCATGCCCCCAATCGCAGAGTGACCTCCTGTAAGCAGAAGCTCGCGTTTGGCATGAAAGTATGATGTCCTGAAGCATCTGGTCGGCATTACGGAAAGGATTTCCATCCTTGAGGCCCTTCTCCTTTCGTCTGAAATGCGTGAGGCGCACGTCGAGTCTCTAAGGAGCCCCCTGTAGTTTGAAACAGAGGTAGCGGCCGCATAAGCCTTCCACACCGAGGTGATTGAGGACGCCGAATGTCAGGCGATTATCTCGTTTTCTGGTGAAGATGAAGACCCTCCCATACAGGGGCACATCCGCCCGTTGTACATCACTGTCCAGTTCAATGGCATGGAAGTTTGTCGTTGTCTTGTCGACACGGGTTCTGGGATTAACTTGATCCCAACTCGGACACTGCGAAAATTGGGGTTGTCTGAGGATGATTTAACTCCCTCCGACCTCAGAATCCAGGGGTATGATAGGACCGAGCAAACTCCACTCAGCAAGATTCGTCTGAAGACCCAGTTCGGCGGCTTAATTGCCAATACTGAATTCATGGTTGTCTCTCAGGACACTGCCTACAACGCATTGATGGGCAGGCCGTGGCTCCATATTCACGCAGCGATTCCCTCATCATACCATCAGTGCCTCAAATACTCCCTTAAGGGTCGAGTGGGTGTGCTCCAGGGTGATGCGTCTCTATTTGCCTCTTGTGAAGCTCGTTACCTGGACTCTTACTATTACAAGAGCATGGACAAGCAAATCCTGGCAGGTGAGGTTGAGCCTGCCGCTGTCGTGAGTGATCCCTGGGCAGGTTTGGATGACGCATATGTCTTCCCAATCCATCGGTTGGAGGCCACAACTCCTGATATGGGAGAGTGATTTGTTGTCTTGGGTACCCGAGGAAGCCATATTTCTGGGTCTAAGAGACGGCGGTAAATCACCTCGTACTCTTACACCAACCAGGCTCAGGTGATCCCTGAGCCTCCTACCCCTGTATGATATCGGGACGTTGGGCTCATGGCAACGGCAGTACGTCATACGTGCCTATTTCGCTAAGCCGGAATCGACTGGCTCAAGCCAACGCGCCACCACTGCTTTGATGTCATAAATTGTGGCCCCTTGGGCCGAAGGCCGGATGGGATTGGATCAACCGCCTTCGTCACCATGGTCTCCGCGGTGCATGAGTCTCCCGTCGTGATGACCTCTGCCGCCCAAGCCAGCGCCAGCTCCCCATCAGGGTCGAGCAGCCCCGAAACGGCTCCCCTCGTGGACGATCCTTCCACAAGAAGAGAAGAATACATGGAAGATGCTCCTCCTGACTTTGAGGAGGGCATCTCCACCATGGTCAACGAGCTAGTACAGGTGAACCTCGATAGTGAGGCGGACCCGAGACCCACATTGGCCAGCACCGCTATGCCTCCCGAGGAACGGCAACAGTACATAGACTTCCTCAGACAGCACCGTGATGTGTTTTTCTGGAGTTATGATGAGATTCCGGGACTAGATCCCCAGGTGGTCTTCCACCGCCTTGGCCTCCCATCAAACCATCGTGGGTTCAAGCAGCCTCCTAGGAAAATTCACCCCTTTCATGGTGCCATGGTTGAGGCTGAAGTTGATAAGCTCATTAAGGCCAACTTAGTCAAGGAAGTCCAGTACCCCAGGTGGCTAGCAAACATTATACCCGTCAGGAAGAAGAACGGGCATATCAGGTTCTGCATCGACTTCCGCGATCTTAATTGCCACTGTTCGAAGGATGAATTTCCCCTTCCCATGACAGAGCTGTTGATCGACGCAACGGCCGGGTTCCAAGCCCTCTCCTTCATGGATGGGTACTCCGGGTACAACCAGATCCAGATGGCCCCCGAGGATGAAGAGTTCACTGCCTTCAGGGCCCCCCAGGGCACTTTCTACAACCGGTTTATGCCCTTCGGCCTGAAGAATGCGGGTGCCACCTATCAACGGGCTATGCACCACATATTCAAGGCGATCCTCGGGAAACTGGTGGAATGCTACGTAGATGACCTGGTGGTTAAATCTCGTCAGCGCCGGGACCATCTCAAAGACCTTGAGAAAGTGTTTGTTTTCCTCCGTTCTCGCCATTTGAAGATGAACCCGTTGAAGTGTGCCTTCGGGGTCACCTCCGGAAAGTTTCTCGACTTCATTGTTAGGTATCGAGGTATCGAGATCGACCCCGGGAAGATCAAGGCCATCAGTCAGATGCCTCCCCCGAGTAATATTCGGGAGCATCGAGGCCTCCAAGGCCACTTAGCCTATATACGCCGATTCATTGCGAATCTGGCCGACAAGTGTAAGCCCTTTTCTCGACTCAGGAAGAAAGGCGCTGCCTATGGGTGGGACGAAGAGTGTCAAACCACTTTTGAGGAAGTCAAGCAGTATCTGCTTCAACCTCCGGTCCTGATGCCACCCATTCCCGGAAAGCCGCTGGTCCTTTACGTGGCCTCCCTGGAGCGATCCCTCGGTGCCCTTCTCGCCCAGAAGAACAACGATGGAATGAAGAATAGCCTCTACTACCTCAGCCGCATGCTCCTCGACGCGGAAATTAGATATTATCCCATCGAGAAGATATGTCTGGCGCTCGTATTCGCCATACAGAAATTTCGGCACTACTTGCAGCAACATGAGGTACAGTTGGTATCTCGGGTAGACCCGTTGAAATACATCCTGAGCCGGCCTATGTTGATCGGTCGATTGGCACGCTGGGCAGTGATCCTCCAGCAGTTCGACATTAGGTTCGTACCTCAGAAGGTCGTCAAAGGAAAAGCGTTGGCAGACTTCTTAGCTGCCCACCCAACCTCTGCGGACCAGCCACTGGATTTGGGATTTCTTGATGAGGCAATCCTCTCAGTCGATCACGCCACCCCATGTTGGCAGATTCACTTTGACGGCGCCTCTCGAAGCCCTACCAGTAGAAGGCTCAATGATCCTAGGATTAACAGAGTGGGCATGGGTATCGTCTTCATCATCCCAGAGCAAGTCATTCTGCCATATTCTTTCTTGTTGTCAGAAGGCTGCACCAACAATGAGGCAGAATATCATGCCCTCATCACTGGCCTCGAGTTGGCTCTGGAGTTTAACGTACCCCACCTGTATGTAAAAGGGGACTCTGAGCTAGTCATCAAGCAGGTTAATGGTGACTATGCTGTCAGGAATTCAGAACTCATGTCGTTGCTAGAGTGCACCCTCCATCTAATGGCTAAGTTTCCATCCCGACCAGATGTCGTTCACGTTCCCCAGTCGCAGAACAGTCGAGTAGATGCTTTGGCCATCCTGGCCGCATCACTCGTGAAGCCCGAACAGGATGACCTAACCATCCACATGGCGCACCGGAGAGTCATTGCTCCTGTTATCCCAGGGGGCGATCGTGGCCCGTGAGTAAATCATCTCACCACTGGTGCCCCTGCGTCAAGACCCCCCAGGGCTTCAGGCATGGTGATCGAGACAGTTTCTGACTAGAGGACACCCTTGGTTGAATATCTCCGACACGGAAATCTTCTGATGGACCGAGCAAAGCGGGAACGAATTCGGCACCGCACGCCGTAGTTCACCCTTCAAAGCGGTCCCAGCCGTGAGCAGCTCCTTTACAGGCGCGGGTTTGACGGTGTTCTCCTCTGTTGTCTTCAAGGATTTGAGATCCCACAGGTCATACAGGAAGTGCACGCTGGTTCCTGTGGTGCCCACCAGGCTGGGTCGAAGTTGTCTCACCAGATTCGGAGGCTGGGATACTTTTGGCCCTCCATGATCCACGACTGCATCGAGTACGCCAAGAGGTGTCATTCGTGCCAAGTTCATGCTAACTTTGTGCATCGGACACTGGAGCCTCTCCATACTACTAAGTATTCTTGGCCCTTTGTAGTCTGGGGGTTGGATGTCATAGGGACTTACCCACCGGCGATGGCCCGCCGGTGCCGGTTCATCTTGACCGCTACGGATTTCTTCTCAAAGTGGGCAGAGGCAGCCCCACTCAGGGAAGTCAAGGCTGGTTCTATCGCCGAATTTGTGAGCTCCAATATCATCCACCGGTTTGGAATACCTCACGCTATCCTCACGGATAACGGAACCAACTTCCGAGCGGTCGAGCTGAAAAGATTGTACGCCAAGTACAACATTCGCTCTAACCACACCTCCCGCTATCATGCGCAGGCAAATAGACAGATCGAGGCGTTTAACAAAACCCTCTCTAACATTCTGAAAAAAATGGTTGGTCAGAACAAGAAAAGTTGGCCGGACGAGCACCCCAACGCCCTCTGGGCTAATAGGACAGCGACTTGGAATTCCACCCAGGTGACTCCATATTCCCTAGTATATGGAGCTGAGGTTGTCCTTCCCATCGAGGTTCAGCTGCCCTCATTGCGCACGATGGTCTATGACCAGCAAGTGCCGGATAGAGTTGCTGAGATCCGTCTAGCCGAATTGGAAGCACTGGATGGAAGTAGGCTTCGTGCTTTACATAACTTGGAGAGGCATCAGAGCAGGATGGATTGAGCTTTCGATAAGAAGGTTCGCCTCTGCTCCTTCCTGCAAGGTGACTTGGTGTTGGCTCTCAGAGCGCCAATGATTCCCGGCAGGAAACCACCCATGTTGGAGCCCAAGTGGGAGGGACCTTTTATTGTCCACAAGGTCTATCCCAATGGCGCGTATTCCCTGGTAACTATGGATGGTGAGCATATCACTCCTCCCACCAACGCCAGGTTCCTCAAGAAGTACTTTGCCTAACCAGTATGGTCCCGCATGACCTTAAACTGTATGGTCCAGCACGACCTTAAACTACACTCTGCCCTACATCTGGGCTCCATGGTCTGAGCTCTAGGACCTAAAACTAAGATCCTATTTTGGTTCTGCCCTTTTCATGGTCCGAGTTCTAAGACCTAAAACTAAGATCTTTTTTTCGTCCAACATGATGTTAAACTATATTTCCAGAACTACGTGTGGTTTGATTCTCATCCTAATGAGATACGTAGGAACGCCCGGACATTTCGTCTTGGGTCCAGCCCCAGGAGTTACCAAACTCCGCCCTTTTCCTCATGGTCCGAGCTCTAAGACCTAAAACTAAGATCCTCTTGGTCCGAGCTCTAATACCTCAAACTAAGATCCATATTTTGTCCAACATGATGTTAAACTGTATCGCTAGAACTACGTCTAGCTTGATTCACATCCTAATGGGATACGTAGGAACGCCCAGACCTTTCGTCTTTGGGTCCAGCTTGAGGTCCGATGTCGCGTCTGTTTCGCCTTTGGGACCTTGACCACAGGATCGCGTGGTGTGGTGTGAGATTATGTCCCCATTCACGTTGGGTTTGCAATAGCTGCACCACGCGCACCCTGTCCTCAGGATTTAGCCCTCCTATGTCCAAGGGCATTAGAATATGCTTTCAAGAACTAAGTATGGCTTGATTCCCATCCTTATGGGATATGTAGGACTGCCTGAACACTTAGATGTCAGGTCCAACCCCATCTTTTCAGAGATCCCACGATCTCCTGGTTCCCAGGGTGATTGGCATTATGCCCCCTCTTTTGCCCGGGGATCCGCCATTTTTTTCCGCTCTCGGACTGAGCCCTCTGACCCTTTCCAGTGGTCTGATGATGTGCTCAGGGTACTCTGGTCTAGGACTTGGAATGCCAGATTCAACTTAGGCAAGTTCCATCCACTTTTCAAGCTTCATGTTCCCCTTCATTCGGGCCCCCGTCATCCTTCACACCCGGAGGGACCCCCAAGAATGGCCTGGATACAATTCCCAAGGGCTCTCCTACCATCACAGGCCAATGCCCCTGAGGGTTTTCAGACAATAAATTGATACAAATCCCACGTTGCGAACATGGTCAGTGGTTGATTCTCATTTGTCGGTCCCCATGACTGACACGACAGGATGCTATTTTGCGAACATGGTCAGCAGTAATCCTCAGTTGTCACGCCGGTTCCCCGGGCCCTAAATGTTGGTGGCATGGTTCATGTCATGTTCCGCCCCACCGTGTCAAGGTGGAATCTTGAAACTCCTTGTACTAACCCTCAGTACACCCCCGCACATTAGACAGACCGAGCTGCATAACGGTGTCTCTCGGGGCTCCCGCGATCTGAGCGCTAGAGTATGTGCTTGGGTCTCTTCTTTACAGGTTGTGTGCAGCTTGACCCTCATCCCCATGGGGAACGAGGAGTCGCCCAGACATTGCATTTTGGGACCAGCATTGCTGGGAGCTAGCATCTCCTACCCTCCCCCCCTGATTGTTGAACCCTCGTAGGCCCCTTTGGCCCGAGGCTCCTCTCTCAGACGGTCCAAACCATATGACCTTAAACTGTGTTGTCGGTCCAAACCATATGACCTTAAACTATGTTGTTGGTCCAAACCATATGACCTTACACTGTGTTGTCAGTCCAAACCATATGACCTTAAACTGTGTTGTCGGTCCAAACCATATGACCTTAAACTGTGTTGTTGGTCCAAACCATATGACCTTAAACTGTGTTGTTGGTCCAAACCATATGACCTTAAACTGTGTTGTTGGTCCAAACCATATGACCTTAAACTGTGTTGTTGGTCCAAACCATATTACCTTAAACTGTGTTGTTCGTCCAAACCATATGAACTTAAATTGTGTTGTTGGTCCAAACCATATGACCTTAAACTGTGTTGTTGGTCCAAACCATATGACCTTAAACTGTGTGCTGGTCCAAACCATATGACCTTAAACTGTGTTGTTGGTCCAAACCATATGACCTTAAACTGTGTTGTTGGTCCAAACTATATGACCTTAAACTGTGTTGTTGGTCCAAACTATATGACCTTAAACTGTGTTGTTGGTCCAAACCATATGACCTTAAACTGTGTTCTTGGTCCAAACCATATGACCTTAAACTGTGTTTTTGGTCCAAACCATAAGACCTTAAACTGTGTAGTTGGTCCAAACCATACGAACTTAAACTGTGTGCCGGTCCAAACCATACGACCTTAAACTCTGTGCCGGTCCAAACCATACGACCTTAAACTGTGTTGCTGGTCCTATCACATGACCCTAAACTGTGACATTATTGTCCTGGACGCAAGATAGAAAACGACACTGCATTTTGATGACCTCGTTGTAGAGGACATCCCGTTGGGTATTGGTCTTGTGCCATGCCATTTGTCAACGCCTATCACGGCTTGATTCTTGTGGCGACACCACGACCTACTACTCTAGGCCTTTCACTTCACAAAAAAAACCACTCACCTTAAAGGACAAACAAGATTTATCAAATTCCTCTTCTTTTAGTGCAAGGGCCACGCCCGAACTCCCCTTTTCCCTTGGCACTGGTATCTTACCATTTCACCTTTCAAAACTATGTGTGGCTTGATTCTCATCTTTATGAGATACGTAGGAGCGCCTGGGGCACTTCCCCGTGGGCCCAGCCAGCCTACCTTCGTGTTTGGTCCCTCAACTCGAGCATTTCCCCAGAGAGCACATGGTAAGTAGGGATTAGGTCCTCATTCACGTCGGGTTTTGTAACCGCCTTGAGATGTGTCCATTTCTCCCCTTTCCCAGTCTCGGTCCGAGCTCTAAGACCTAAAACTAAGATCCTCTCGGTCCGAGCTCTAAGACCTAAAACTAAGATCCTCTCGGTCCGAGCTCTAAGACCTAAAACTAAGATCCTCTCGGTCCGAGCTCTAAGACCTAAAACTAAGATCCTCTCGGTCTGAGCTCTAAAAACTAAAACTAAGATCCATATTTTGTCCGACATGACGTTAAACTGTATTCCGTCCCGCATGACGTTAAACTGTATTTCGTCCCGCATGACGTTAAACTGTATTCCATCCAACATGACGTTAAACTGTGTTTCAAGAACTACGTGTGTCTTGATTATCATCCTAATGAGATATGTAGGACCACCCAGACATTTCGTCTTGGTCCAGCCCCAGGGATTACTGAACCTCGTCCTTCCTTATTGTCGGCCCCTCGGCCTGACTTCATGGGGAGTGGTGTAATCAGGACATATACCCCGAGCAGGTTCAGGATGCCCCATGATAATAATGGGAAGCAGCAGTTCTCTCGCCAAAGAGGTCCTGCCTGGAAATTGGGATGACCCGTGATCAGGTCGGTATGTCTGCCTAATGCGCCTTCGCCATGGTGGCGCAATTTCGGGAGTGTTGGACTCTGTTCGAACAAACCACCACTCCACCTTCCACGCTTTGCGTCCCCCCTTATTCGGATTCTCATTTCCTTTCATGTTTGACGGGACCCCCTAACAGTATGGATGCTCAACCTATGGTCCACCTACTATCCTGGGCCAACGTTCCGAAGGACTGGTCATGTTTGACGGGACCCCCTAACAGTATGGATGCTCGACCTATGGTCCGCATGCTATCCTGGGCCAACGTTTCGGAGGACTAGTCATGTTTGACGGGACCCCCTAACAGTATGGATGACAGACCTATAGTCTGCCTATTGTCCTGGGCCAACATTTCGGAAAACTGACCGACGATATTTGAGTCAGGCCCTATGTTGCGAACATGGTCAGCGGTCAGCCCTCATTTATTGTCCCCATTTCAGGAAAACATGATATGGGTGTTGTTTTTCCGCCACGGTTGATAGTTATCCTCCATGGTTTCTCCCCATTGGGTTTCGAATTTGGGCAGCGTGATTCACCCTTCCTCTCCATCCCCCTGTGTTCGGATGGATTTCAATGCCCCCGGCATCGCCCTGCTCGTGTGTTAGATCACATTGAGGAGTCGACACATCAATCGGCCCAGGGTCTCCTCAGAAGTTCAGGCCCAATTTTGGATGCCTAAAGCTTGGTCAATGCCCCACAGTTGAACGAAATGATGGTACGAGCATCTTCTGCTTCTTGCGTTGGGCACGACCCACAGGAGCATAGGGATGAGTTGTTATTCGTTTTGGAACTATGGTTGAGCGCATTAAAACAAGGGTACAAATGAGTGGATTTGGCCATATATTGGATTGAGACGATGAGCGGTACAAGCAGAAAGTTCATGAGATGGCAAAAACAATGCCCTTAGGGATCAGCGTGTTGAAGCGATCTTTCCAGCGCTGCTACCCTTTGGTTGGTAGCCTCCAGGACTGCTTCTCGCTCTTTGAAGACTCTCTCCTCATCGTCCACCATAGAGCGCAGCTCTCCATCCCTAGCTTGTGCATGCGCCTGCTCGGTTTGAAGTACGGTCATCTGGTGACTCGCCTCCACCAGTTGTTCCTGTGCATCATCCAGTTGGGCTGTCAGTTGCTCTATGAGCTCAGAGCATGTTGTGATGAAGGCCTCCTTATCTGCCACCTGCTCTTTGAGGTGTCGGACTTCCTGCTTTGCCCTCAGTAGCACTTGAGTGCTCTCCGATCCTTCCTGGCACTGGGAAATGTCGGTGCGCTGGCTGCTCTCGCGTATCTTCTCATCCATATAATCACGGACCGTTAGATGAAGACGCTGAGCGTCAGCCCCTCCGGCGCACAGGAAGCGCAGCCAGGTCTGAAGTGATCCCATCTGCCTCAGCCAATCTGACTAGGGCTGCCTGAGGAATTGCTGGATACACTTCCACCCTTTGCGCCGTGTCATCCGACTCTCCTAGACTGCCTCTGAGTCTGAGTCATCAATCTCCTCAGGGTCAGCAGGTCGGTATATGGGGAAGGACGCCAGCAAATCGACAGCATGATCCACCACAGGGACGCCTTCGTGAGGAATAGAATCCTTGACGTCCGGGCGAACTTCTTCTCTTGCCCCAGCAGCAATTATGCCTCCACCAGCTTCCGACCTCGTCTCAGGAACATCGCCACCGATGTCCGCCTCCCCCTGTTCATCAATTGTCGGGGCCGACTCAGTGTAGAGAGCATGTTCTGAATGAGGTGGTATGTCCGCCGCTGGTCCACTCGTGGACGGCCCAGGCTCTGCAGCCTGACGTGCCTCCAGTGTTGAGATCACTGTGCAAGGCATACGCTGGTCAGACGGGATCTTTTTCCACCAAGCACCAGGAGTGAAGCGTGAGACTAACAGGAATCTAGAGCATCGGTCCCCAGTGTTTCGGCTGCTGTAGGAGCCACCGTAAGGGGAGACCCCTCCATGCTTGTTAATTCAATGATGGGTATCAGATCCCCATCATGTCCCATTGGTTCCTGTCCTCCCTCCTCTGGTGGGGACGCCCGTCCAAGGCTCAACTGCTCCTGGGTAGGATGGGGAAGTGAGTTAGAAGTTGGAAAGGAGAATGGATGAATGAGGGGAATGAATGAAGACAGAGACAAACCTCAAGAATCTCGGTTATGTCGAGATCAGAGTCGGCAATCTCGCCACTCTCTCGGAGACTCCCTTGGTAGGTCGCCCCTTGAGACCCCTCACCTCCGGAATCCTCTTCTTCATCTTCTCCCTCGCCTTCGTCATCTCTAGTTTCCTCCTCCCCCTCCGGCTCCTCGTCACTGTCACCTTCTCCCGGTGGCATCGCTTCTGAATCATGCTCCTGGCCGAGCATCACTTTCACTAGGAAAGTTGGCTCCGAACGCCGCCCTCATTGGTGTGCGTATGCATCCATGGCCGTTAGATAAGCATGCCGCCAATTGAAGTTTACTTGGTCGGTAATTCAAACGAGACCGACCTCTGGCAGTTGGATCCCGTTTTTCACTATCTTCTGCCTGATGGCTTCGATGCTCAGCAATTGTCGTAGGGTCATCCAGGCTGACCACAGTGCCGGGAGATTGCGTCTTGGGGAGGTTCGAGAAGATATCTTATCTGCTTCTCGGGAAGTTCCCTAGCCGCCTCATGTGACCCCCCTGCGGGTAACGAGGACGTGGCAGCGCCATGTGATGTCCCCGCTACCGAAGTCCCGGCCTGCGCAGACCTCATTGCCTGACGCACCCATGGTCCTCCCCTTCCGACGGAACCGTGCCTTCTTTCCCGTCGCCCGATTTCCGCACGAGTAACCTCGAGTTGCCGGACGCGCTTGCGTAATAGCCCCTCAGGGTACGCAATGGTCCAGTGTTCGGCGTATTCGGTTGCTAGGCCAGCATCGACCCCGGTGGGAGGAAGAGTAGTGACATTGCCAGAACCGAAGGTGGTAAACATCAACCACATCTGGCATAGGACGCAGGGATTCTTCTCCTGCCAGACAGCCGTGAATACCTTCTTCGGCATTCGTTGGAGGCACCCGAACTGCCTGGTGAATCGGGACGGCACGTAAGGCTCGCAGATCACCTTCCCGTCGATCCGAGCCATGAGCACCCCGCCCCGAATGCTCTGGAATTATTTCTGCTGTTCCAGAGATCCTCGCCCGTTGTCCACTAGCTGGCCTACTGGTGTGGGGAACGGGCTGAAGGTGAAGTTGGCATGATTGCCAATGCGGATCCTCATGCCCTCCTCATTTAGTGTCAATGGTGCAACCCCTGCGATGTTTAGCAAGGACGGTCATAGGCCATTGCCCGGAGGACGGACGACGTTTGGGAAAGTATATCCGCCGAGATGAGCCTCCACCCAGCCATGGAAGATCTGAAAGGGACCACATACTCTCCGAGGCGACCCCCCTCGCGAGATGCGCCCCGAGATGGTATACAGCTTGGCCATCATGGGGATGACCAAGTTGAACCATTTGTTGGCGGCCATGGATCCCACCATCACCAAAGTTGTTGGACGGACGCCCATCCTCGCGTCCTGCATCGGCAGGAGCCACCCACTCAGAAAGGCGGCAAGGAACCCGGCATACCGGATGTTCGGGTCCCGGGTCTCAATGACGCGGTAGCCCCATGCTTGGTATTGCCCCGCCTCTAGGGTCCTCCAGTATGACCCTCCCTTGCTCCTCTGAGTCGCGGTTGGGCACCGTTTGCCCCGTCCCGACATCTTAACGGCTGAATCCTTCTCAAGGAACAGGCTGAACCAGCCCTTGAAGGCAACGTCCTTCAGGAGGTCCTTGACCCCCAGCCTCTCTTTGGCCAGCTCCAACAGGTTCCACGTCAGCATAGGCGTCCGCGACCTGTCTCCCCAGGTGTTCTTTGGAGGAACGAACTCATCATATTGGTAACCCTCTAGTGGGATACCTCTGATGTAGTGAACATCCCAGATACTGATGCCGACTACCCCATGATGAAGGTGTAACATGGAACTGTGATGTCTATACCGCCTCGAACAGGCTGATATACCACAGTTCATCCCCGAACTGGTCACAGGTATGGCGAACCCAGAACGCCCAGGCCCATTCACTGGTGAAGTTGCCCCCGGACTGCAGGTCCCAATCCTTCATCCAGCCCTTCGTGTCATCTGTGACGCTCTGACGGAACATGCTCGCGTAGACGGCCGGAGAATCCTCTGCCACAGGATCGTCCCAGGTAATGGTCCCAGTCCTCGAGTTCAGGACATATACGTCCATATGTCTAGTTTCCCTGGCAAGATGGCCATTTTTGTTAATGTTGTAGCGAGGAAGTTCATCCTCCCGAGTCACCCAAGACCGCGGCGTGTCCACTTCGAAGCCCGGCAGGGGCACCTCCTCCAGGATGCCAAAATTCCAGAGCGGTAGGTTGTCCGACAAGGGATATGTCTTCTGGGCTGGAGTCAGCAGATTGAACAAGGTAAGATTTTTGGAGACAATCACCTTGGCACCATAAACCTCCTCGTTCGCCGCCATTTCTGTCCTACGGGCAGTGGCTTCCCCCTCATCAACTCGGTTTGCATCCATCTCGAATCTTTCGAGAGTTGGGCGAAATCAGGATGCAGTGCGCGGAATCGGAGAGTTCTGCACGAAATCTGAATGAGTTGCGTGAAATCTTGGAGATGAGCGCGCAATCGGCACGCGGACCGCGAAAAATCCCGAACAGGCGCGAGATCACGGCCGAATTTCGGATGGAATTCCGAGCTGCGAGAGCGTT
Source organism: Viscum album (assembly GCA_963277665.1). NCBI lineage: Eukaryota > Viridiplantae > Streptophyta > Magnoliopsida > Santalales > Viscaceae > Viscum > Viscum album. The sequence continues at coordinate 1,225,110,757 of OY728151.1, forward strand.
ATTACGCGCAGTCGCGGAAGTGATTTCGCGCACGATAGCGATGATCTTATCGCGCGGAAAAATCAGAAGTATGGATTTGGGACCCAGCACCCCTTTTTATAGGCGAGGCCAGGGTTCCGCACCACGCGGAAAGGGGATTCCGCGTACGTCCGTAGGTTTTGCGCGCCCCGTCAGAATTTTGCGCTCAACTTGATCAAGGGACTTAGCATTTTGGTGTTTCAGTATTTCCCTTCGAATCCGATCGTTGCAACCTCTCGCCGATCCAATTCCAAGGGGGGCATTTTTTGACGCCAAAAAAAGACCGTAACTCCCGGAGGATGTTTCGAAATGACGAAGCGAAGTCATATTCGGAATCAGAGGCCCGATCCGGAGGCCCGGGATGTGGTGCGCGAAATAAAAAAGTATCCGCGCGAAAAATTGTTCTACGACGTAGAATCACCGGGTTTCGCGAAATTGAGCCGATGAGGCACGCAATCTTTGCGTGCCCCGGTTCTGCGCGGCGACTTTTTGCGCGCCGGCTGCGCTCGGCGCGAAGAATTTCGCGCGTCACCCGGATTCCGTGCCGGAGGTCGCCTATAAATAGAAGGTGACCCCGAACAGTTTGGGGGTTGAGGAATCTGAAGCGACTCTCATGCGCGCAATTAGGCTCCCCCTACGCGCAAGATGTCTTCCAGGTAATCCCTCATTTCGCGCAACCTTTCCCCGGAGTTCGCCTTTGCGCGCAACTCCACCAGCTTCAGTGAATTTTCCCCCTCCCCAGGGTTCCATCCTTGCGCGCAATCCGTGTCTTGTGCGCGCAACACCCTGTCGTGCGCGCAAAACCCTGCACGTAATTCCCTCTTCGCGCGCAATTCTCTTGCTCCAATTGCGTGTTGTCCCAGTGTTTTGCGCGCAAACCTTCCCTTTTGCATGCAAAGCATAGGACCCCTCACCTTGACACCCCTTGGCTGCCACCTGCACCGGCACCTGATGTCTCCCCTGCCGGGCGCACGCGCCATGCGCTGTTTTCCCGTACGGCCTTCCAGGATCGTGCGAAGTAACCTCAAGGTCCCTTGGGCCGTGTTTCCCATTGCTTTGCTTTGCCTTATGCTTCTCTGCATAGGCACGCTAACGGCTATTGCTTCTTCGCATAGCCACGCTAACGTGGACCCCCCAGTGGTTTGCCCTGCGGCACCCCTTCACTATGGCCTTGCTGATGCCTTCCCTCCCACGAGGGGTAGAGGGCGTTGGGCATGTAAGCCCTAGGGGTTTGGAGAAAACCCACCTCGTCCAAGCTGCAGGACGTTAAACTGCTAAGCACCTCGTCCTTAACACAAGATGTTAAACTGTGGTCCGACCCCATGCTTCGCACGCAGGGTCCCCCCAGCTCGGACATTTTTTATGCCCACTCGTCTCCACGGGAATGTACTCTTCCTCACATGGAATGAGATCCTCCTTGTTGTAGTGGCGTTTGTCCGCGGGGGAAGGGCTGCCTTAGAGCGTAACCCCCTAGCCTTTCTTACGGATGACTGCACCCATGCATCTCTGTACTTCCCCCCTGCCAAGGCCAGTGGAGTCCTTTTCCCACTGCGCTTTGTCGCACCATGGGCCTCCACCCTGGAGTAAGCCCCGACACCAAGGGCCTCTAACCACGCGTAAGCCCCTGTTTCCTCTTTGGGCCGCTCAACGCGTAAGCCCCATTCCGCTTCTCACGGACGCACCCTTCGCGACGTGATCGTCTAGTCCCTGCTGCCTCTTGTTTCCCACGCCGAGCATGACTCACGTGGGTTTATAGTGCGCATCGACCATGACATCCTCTTATGGGCCGCCCCAGAGTGTAAGCCCCATCCCATTGAACTACGTGGACTTTGATCTGTGCTAACACATGGTACTTAGGAAGCCTCCACGAGGTTCAAGCCCACCACCCAGTCGTCCCGACCTCTCCATGTCGGTTCCATGACCACCTTGGGCCGCCTAAGAGCGTAAGCCCCAAACCCCTCGTCCCGCATGACGTTAAACTGTATCTCATCCCACATGATGTTAAATTTTATCTCATCCCACATGACGTTAAATTGTATCTCGTCCTACATGACGTTAAATTGTATCTTGTCCCGCACGACGTTAAACTGTATCTTGTCCCGCATGACGTTAAACTGCATCCCGTCTCTTGGGTCGTCTCAGAACGTAACCACCATGTCTCACTCCACCATCCATCCTGATCCTTACCCGGGCCGCCACATCCCGGTGAGATCATGCAACCCCATCCCACTCCATGATATATGGGAAGCCGCCCACATGTTGGCCCCAACATCGGTGTTCCCCCTAGGGGTCCTTCAACCCGATCCATCTTCGCAAGACGTTAAACTCGTGACATACCCCGTGTTAAACATGGGAAGATGAGGAAAACCTCAGATGGTACACATTCCCCGCATTCGATGTGGGATGCCTCGGGCTTCCACGCCCTCGAGAAGCCCTGCGATGGGGGACCAAAGACAGACATGCCAACGACACCCCAACGTGACCATTCTCCTCACCGAAGGTTACTGCCCTGACAAGACCCCTTGGAGTGTCTTGACGGAAGCAGTGTAATTAATTGGCGTCCATGTAGATATGGCACCGGGAATGAGCTTCACGAACCCGTCTTAAATCTATGAGGGAGACCCGGACTAGGTGATGAGCTCTGAGGAGGAATCCACGGAAGGAAGAACCGACATCCCATCATCCCGGTTTCGATCAAGGAGCAGACTTCCCTGGACAAGGAACGGATGCCGCCCACCTTTGGAATGCGGGAATGCGGGGTAACAAGCAGCGCGTCCTCCCCACAGACGGATGCGCATGCCCCGGCGAAAGCATCGGAGCAACAAGTATAAAAAGTTTCTACTTCAATCTCATTGTCGAATGTTACTGGTAAAAGGTCACTGGTGAAAAGATCACTGATGAAGACCTTACTGATTAAGGTTACCATTATAACAATATACAGTTATAAAGTTACTGTTGGAAGTCACCAGTATAAGGTCACTGTTGTAAAGCCTGCTATTAGAGTATTTACTGAAACATACAGATGTTGAGTCAATGTGATAGGTAACTATTGTGACAAGGTTACTGCTACAAAGAGTTTTTGTTAGAAGTCCACTGTCAGACTTATTACAATTAGAGTAGTCTACCGTTGGACAAGTCTACCTTTGGACAAATCCTTCCATTGACAAGTCTACCGTTGGACAATTCTATCGTTAGAAAAAGCCTACCATTGACAAGCCTACCATTGGACAAGTCTACTGTTGGAAAAATCCTACCATTGACAAGTCTACCATTGGACAAGTATACCATTGGACAAAGCCTACCATTGACAAGCCTACTGTTGGAAAATCCTGCCGTTGGACAAGTCTATCATTGAACAAGCCTACTGTTGGACAAGACTACCATTAGCGAAGCCTACCGCTGGATACACCTACTGTTAGAAGTCTATTGTTGCTTGTGCTTTCTGCTGAAGATGCTATCGATTGACAGGATACTGTTACCAGTCTACTGATAACATATTCTATACTTTATCCATTTTCTTGATATTATCATAATGGTCATATTTGATTTATTTAATGCATCTAACATTAATTATTATTGTTTGTAGACATGTAAGGAGACCATATCTTGACAGTACGAGGTACGAGAAAGATTGCACGTGATGTATGTACTCCTATTGTTGGACCTCAAATATGAAAGAAAAAGACCGAGGAAGACAGAAGATGAAAGATATATATAGAGGCATAGAGAAAAACAAAATATATAGAGCCTGTTGTTGAGAAGCTGAATGCATTACTGAAGAACAAGAAGAAGAAAATTTAAAGACCTGGAAATTTCAAGGAAATTTTTTTCTTAATTCTTTTTAATTTTTCGAGTCTGTGGCTTTTGACAGCACCTGATTCTGAGGCCCGGTGTGCCCATAATCAATTTCCGAAGTTTATCTTGGGTACGTTTAGTAAACGAATAAGCGGGTTTTAATATCTTTTGAATCGGTGCTCAGAATTGAAATATGAGGGCACCGATGAATCCGCAGCCCCGGTAATTGCTTAAGGGGACCTTTACCGCGGTTGTGTTTGCACGGAAGGAGAAGTTAAAATTTGTGGATTAAATGTGAAGTGAATAAAATTGTGGAACAATTTTAATTTTATATCTAAAGTGGTTATATTCTACATGGGGAAGTTGGGGTGGGACCCAAAATCTTCTAACTACCCATGTAAGGATATTTGTGAGGTGGGGCCCACATGATCCCCAACCTTTCACATTCCCATAACTCTATTTTAACCCCCAATTAATCTCCCCTTCTTTAACTCTTGAACAACTTCCCCTTATTAATGAGAACTCTTCACATTACACTCCCCATCTTAAGTGCACGCCAACACATTTTAATTAATGAGTTCAAACTCTTAAATTAATTATGTTATTTGAATTTTGAATGGCATGTGTGAATAAAAATAATGGATTTGCTCTTATTTTTGGGGCTTTCGTTGTGTTGAGAGGTTTGGGGTGAGAGAGCTTTGGGAAAGTAGTGTAGGGTGTTCTTCTCTCAATGAAGAACACCAACCTTCCAACGAAGAATGTTCTTGATGAAGAACAACGCCTCTCCGACGAAGAACGCGAAGTTACCAACAACGTTCCTTCTCTTCTTATTCCTCCGCGACATGGGAGGAGACATCACTGTGGGGAACGTCGCCATCGATGACAGCTCTTCCTCCGACGTCAACGGAATCGGAACCAATCTTCCCTGGCGTCCGATCATCGCGACGCTTTCCTCTTTCCGTAGCTCGACGACGTGCGGCGTCTTTTCGAGGTAGGGGGTTAAGAAAAAGTTTTGTTTGAATAAAAAGTGTGCCTCTTTACTGATTAATTTAAATCCTCATACTTAATCTATTAATTGTGGTACATGGATTGCCAAATGTTATCACCTAACGTAGAGGGTGCGGCCCAAACAAACACAGCCCGACGACCCTTCGTTGGTTGTTCTTTGTGCGCGGTTTGGCGGGAAACAATGGAACGGGACCACAACGGCATATGGAAGCCTTCATAGTAAATTTCAGGACCCGAGAAGATTGCAGGCATAGACGGAAGCTAAAACGGACCACCGTAGCAACTCTGGTGGCCCGTGGAAGTTCCTGGCGGTGCAGGTCGCCGGCGCAGCGACGCCGGCGATCGGAGGTGGTGGACAGAGCCGTCCGGCCGCCTGGAGGCGGCGGTGCCCCAGCACGACGCCAGAGAAGATCCGCTGCGGTTGTGCCGCAGCGGCGATGCGGTAGATCTCGTGCGGCCGCGGGATCTGGGACGACCAGGGCGGCACTTTACGCCGTCGGTACCAATTAGCCCCCCCCCTTCTTTGCGTACCCGCTCGGCCGGGTGGCGCCCTACTGGGCCAGACCCGGACCCGGTTCGGGTCGACCCGGTTCGGGCTGACCCAGGGGGTGTTGGGCCGGGTTGGATCGGGCACAGACCCCCTATTTTCATACCATTTTCAGTTAAACGGACATATCTTGAGTCACGGACCTCTAATTGATGCAGTGTCATTTGCGTAGGATTACTTGGATCGAGACGGTTGTTTTAGTATATTACACTAAAGGTTTTGGTGAAATTTGGGTATGGACGGGTTGGTTTGAACCCGAAACCAACCGGGCCCTCGGAGCGGAAACGCTTATAACTTGAGCTCCGGACGTCCGATTGATGTACCGTTGACTTTGTTGGATTCATCTCTATGAGAAGGTTCTTTTGGAATACCTCACCTGAGGTTTAGATGCAGTTGGATTATGGTCGGGTTGGATTGTACCTGAAATCCAACCGGGCCCCAAGGACGGAAAGGTTAATAACTCACAGACCGGGCGTCCGATTGACGTGTCGTCTGTTGCGTTGAGACCCCTATGACGTGGCGGACCTTTTTGATACTTCCACGTGAGATTACGTGACACTTGAAAGTATCGACCAGTAGCTCGTGGAGCGGACCCTTCCAGAGATGAGAATACGGAGTACGGAGAACTTGTAGCTGGCTGAGACCTCATGACTGCTTATCCGATTCGACTTGTAGTGATTCGGTTAGCCCAGTGGACGGAGCGCCTGGTATTTGGCAGCAGAACCACGGCAGAAAAAGCGCCTGGTAGTTGGCAGAAGACCCGCGGTACTCGACAGGAGGAGTACCTTTGTAGGCTAATAGGGAGAGTGCCTGGTATTTGGTGGCAGACCCCCAGCGGACGGAGCGCCCGGTATTTGGCAGCAGACCCGCGATACTCAATAGGAGGAGTACCTCAGCAGTCTGAGGTTAGTGAGAAGCGCCTCAGAGTCGTGACAGGATCACTATACTCGACAGAGGAGGATCTCTTCCGCAGTTGTGGTTTCGATACCATTAATGAAAAATCCTAGTTTGAGCTGAGTCAATGACCTTTGTGTTTACCTCATGATTGAGATGGGTTACTTGATAACTTAGGTATATGTATGGGAATATACAAAAGTAAAGTTTATCTGTTGATATCATTCTTTGTGGTTTATCCTTGTTGGATTTTAGTGAGACCTTTAGGGTCTCGGGGTCCTTACTGAGTATCATTATACTCACCCCTACACGGGCTACGCCTACACCTCGTTGTGTTGGTTGCAGACGATAGACATCACTGATCGTGGTTGAGGCTTGTTGAGTTGGACAGTACCTGGAGGTGGATCTCACGACGAGTCGGTACCCGGAGGAGATGGACGGACAGACGGTCGGATGCGGAGTGCTGAGGAGGACATATGTACCTACCCTTCAGGTAGGATCCATGGTGGACGATCTAGGAGCTTCTTGTCACCTTTCAGCTGTTGTCCTTTGAGTTGTACTTTACTTTCAATTGTAGTTGTACCTTTCTATTGGGCTTGTATTTCCGGCCCATTTTTATTTCTAGCACACTTGTTTACTGCTTTACTTAGGGTTTTCTTCTGCTTGTACTCTGTTTTGTTTTTTACTTTTATAAAGTCAATGCCTTCCCTTTTTATTGGGATTTACGCCTTTGGTGCTAGTCGCCAGTCCCTGGCCTATGGAAGGCGGGCTTGGGGTAGTCATGGCACGGGCCCCGTGGACGGGTCGTGACAAATTGGTATCAAAGGAGTCGGTTCTACCGTAGAACTTATAACTCTGATATTTCTTTTCTGTGAAGCAATAGTGTTAAGGGTACCGAGTGTGGTTTTCAGTTCAGGGAGTCCAATGCTGGTGCGGTGGTCGACATATCCATACACCAGGACCCTAACTTCTGATTTCTGACTCAGTGCATGAAAAAATGACTGTGTTTGTGTTTTCACAAATTTTCTTTAAGTCAGCTCAAACCAGGTCAGCTCACCAGGTTTAAATCATTTGACCATGTCACATCTATTCAGGATGTCACCACGCAGACAGACAGTTGGTGTTCCGAGAGAGTACTTGATGACGGCCCACCGAGCAACGAGGCTTTGATGAAGGGCCCTCTTGCTATGTTGGCACCTTTGGGTGGTTTATCCGACGCACCACCACCCATTAGGCAGCAGATGCCACTAGCCGTACCAGCGAATGGTGCACGCTGACAGAGCGCGTTGCATGAGTTACAACAGCAGAGGCCTCTGAGGTTATGAGGCGAGACAGATTCTTAGGAAGCAGTGGACTGGATGGAGGTGATTTCTAGAGTTCTACGCCCAGTTTAGACACTAGTAGAGTAGATGGAGTTCTTAGCTACTGGTGTTTCCCAGTGAGTGACCATGAGGTTGGTCCGCATAGTGATGAGGCTTCGGTATGTGGACTGATGCCTGAGATAGTACCTTCGGGTAGTGTGCCAGCTATATCACTACATGTTGGTCAGAAGTTCCAACCGGTGGTATTGGTAGATGACACATGTAGGCTTAGTGCCTTAAACGTGTTTCAGCATCAGATATCCCTCAGGTTCCGAGGCAAGCCCAACTCACAGGCAGCTGAGGACTGGATTGAGGAGGTGGCTGAGAGTTTTCTGGAGCTTATACAGCTTCGTCAGGATGACATGTCGGTTTATTAGTATTCATTGGGGCGTACCAACCATTCCTGGTACTCGATGAATACAATTCGATTAGTTCTTTAGATCTCAGACCTCAGAGCGAGGTGTGTTTAAAGGACAGATGAATCTGCAGAGCAGCAGACGTGGAAGCAAAGCTAGGAGAGCAGCATGTGGTGGTGAAAATTTCATTATGTTACAACCACCCGCCTTTGTAGTCCCTGCTAGGCTTGGGGAGCTGGAGGTCAGGGGAAGAGAGTAGCTGCAAGCGGTCAAGGAGTGTGACCTAAAGGCTCTAGGGATGATTTGAGGAACGATCTATGTCTACTACTAGCTACTGTATCAACAGAAATTGATACGAATCATTCCTTCCTTCCACGAATCTTGTCCCAGACCTAGATTTTCCAGTTAAATTGTTGACTTGAACCTCACGATTGGAGATACCTTTGTAAGGATACTTGATAATCACACTTACGCCGACAGTGTGATATGACCCTTGAGGCGATAGTTTCGTTTGGATCCTCTTGGTGGCAGTGTTGAGGCCTTACGATGTTAGTTTGGGTATGGACTAGACATCCACAGTTCATACCCGGACTGACTGTATTAGGAAAAAAGGTTGTGGTTTATCTATAACGTTGGGATGGTTTTTCCTTGGTCGGAAAAAAGGAAACCCTAGTCAGCATAGGATAAACTCATGCATAGGAGGGTGCGGCTGATCACTCTTGAGTCAGCTAGCCTTACCCTCGTGGCAGCGAGAGTTTTGAGTAATCAGTTCTACCAGGACTATGACTTCGAGATAGTCTATACTCTTTGGAAGGGGAACGTTGTTGCGGATGTGCTCAGCAAGGGGACTAGAATTCAGCTACTAGAATAGGCGGTGAAGCAGCTGGTCGCGTAGCTGATATCCTTTGTGGATAGGAGCAGAACTAGTTCCATGCATGGAGGCCTTTGTTCTTGGTGATTCTAGTTTCCATGTTGTTGTTGTTTGTGTTTGTTGTGTGTCTTGTACTACGATCTGCATAAATAAAAGACACTTATCTTGTGATGTTTACTTACCTATCCTTTTTGTATGGTTGATGCTGAGAGGTTCTGGTTAAAACTGTTGACTTGACCCTCACTTTCGAGATTCCTACTAGAGGATACCCAGTGACCACACACTAATTCCGACAGAGTGACTCAACCCTTGGAGGCAAGAGTGACGGTTGGATCTCTTGGTAGTGGTGTCGAGGCCTTACGACGTCATCTAAGACATGAATTGTATTGTTCATGTCCGGATTGACTGTATTTGGAAAAGAATGTGGTTCATCCAAGGGATGAGACCGGGTTTCTCTTTTCGGAAAAGGAGAAATTTTAGCAGCTCTTGTAGGACCAGAGATGGTATTGGCTATGACGAAGAAGGTGCAGATCATCCAGGAGCGGATGAAGACTACATAGAGTAGGCAGAAATTCTATGTTAATAGGAGACGGGACCACTGGAGTTTGAGGATGGTGATCACGTTTTCTTACGGGTCTCACCTCGACGAGGTCTATGGAGATTTGGCCGAGGCAGCAAGTAATCTCCAAGGTTCAATGGACCTTTTCAGGTCCTCGGCAGGGTAGGTGAGGTGGCTTACCACTTGACCTTTCCACCACAGTTGCACCAGGTGCATGACGTCTTCCACATATCATAGCTGAGGAGATACGTGCACGAACCTTCACATATCATCGACCATAGGGATCTATACATTGATTACAGGGTGACGTTTGAGGAGGTTTCAATGGAGATTGAGGATCGACAGGAGCGGGTCCTATGTGGATGGTCGATTCCTCAGGTGCGCTTTCACTGGCAGCACGAGAACCTCCAGGAGAGCACATGGGAGCAGAAGTCTTAGATGCATGCTCAGTACCACTTTTGTTTTCCCTAGTGTGTGTTGAAGCTTTATGGGGATGTAAATTCCTGAGGTGGGAGTAATGTAAATACCCGTAAATTTCAAGGAAAATTTTTTCTTAATTCTTTGGAATTTTACGATTCTGTGTCTTCTGACGGCACCTGATTCTGAGGCCCGGTGTGCCTAGAATCAATTTCAAAAGTTTAGCTTGGGTACGTTTAGTAAACGAACGAGTGGGTTTTTCTATCTTTTGAACCGGTGCTCGGAATTGAAATCCGAGGGCACCGATGAATCCACAGCCCCGGTAATTGCTTAAGAGGACCTTTACTGCGGTTGCGTTTGCACGGGATGAGAAGTTAAAATTTGTGGATTAAATGTGAAGCGAATAAAATTGTGGAACAATTTTATTTTTATATCTAAAGTGGTTATATCCTACATGGGGAAGTTGGGGTGGGACCCACAAGCTTCTAACTACCCATGTAAGGATATTTGTGAGGTGGGGCCCACATGATCCCCAACCTTTCACATTCCCATAACTCTCTTTTAACCCCCAATTAATCTCCCATTCTTTAACTCTTAAACAACTCCCCCTTATTAATGAGAACTCTTCACATTCCACTCCCCCTCTTAAGTGCATGCCAACAAATTTTAATTAATGAGTCCAACCTCTTAAATTAATTAAGTTATTTGAATTTTGAATGGAATGTGTGAATAAAAGTAATGGATTTGCTATTATTTTTGGGGATTTCGTTGTGTTGAGAGGTTTGGGGTGAGAGAGCTTTGGGGAAGTAGTGTAGGGTGTTCTTCTCTCAATGAAGAACACCAACCTTCCAACGAAGAACGTTCTTGAAGAAGAACAACGCCTCTCCGACGAAGAACGCGAAGTAACTGACGTCGTGCCTTCTCTTCTTCTTCCTCCGCGACATGGGAGGAGACATCACTATGGGGAACGTCACCATCGACGACAGCTCTTCCTCCGACGTCAACGGAATCAGCACCAATCTTCCGCGACGTCCGATCATCGCGACGCTTGCCTCTTTCCGCGGCTCGATGACGTGCGGCGTCTTTTAGAGGTAGGGGGTTAAGAACAATTTTTGTTTGAATAAAAATTGTGCATCTTTCCATATTAATTTAAATCCTTATACTTCATCTATTAATTGTGGTACATGGATTGCCTAATGTTATCACCTAATGCGGAGGGCGTGGGCCGAACAAACACGGTCTGGCGACCCTCCGCTGGTTGTTCTTTGTGCGTCGTTTGATGGGCGATAATGGAATGGGACCGCAACGGTGTATGGAAGCCTTTGCAGTAAAGTTCGGGACCCGAGAAGACCACCGGCGCAGACAGAAGCTAAAACGGACCACCAGAGCAACTTCGGCAGCCCGCGGAAGCTCCTGGCGGCGCGGGTCGCCGGCGCGGCGGCGCCGGCGACGGGAGCCGTCCGGCCTCCTGGAGACGGAGGCGGCCCAGTGCACTGCCATAGAAGATCCACTGCGGTTATTCCGCGGTGGCGACGCGGTGGATCTCATGCAGCCACAGGATATGGGATGACTGGGGTGGCGCTTTGCGCCACCAGTACCAATTATCCCCCACCCCGCTCCGCGTACCCGCTCGGCCGGGCTGGCCGAGCCACGGCCGTGCCAGTCGGGTCAGATCGCGCCAGCCGGGCCGGACCCGGTTCGGGCCGACCAAGGGGTGTTGGGCCAGGTTGGACCGGGCCCAGACCCCCTATTTTCAGACCATTTTCAGTTAAACGGACATATCTTGAGCCATAGACCTCCGATTGACGCACCGTCAGTTGCATAGGATTACTTGGATTGAGACGGTCGTTTCGGTATATTACAATTAAGGTTTCGAAGAAATTTGGGTATGGCCGGGTTGGTTCAAACCCAAAACTAACCGGGCCCTCGAAGCGGAAACGCTTATAACTTGAGCTCCGGACGTCCGATTGACGTGCCGTCAACTTTGTTGGATTACTATTGATGATATGGTTATTTTTGAATACTTCACATGAGGTTTGGACGCAGTTAGAGTATTTCCGGGTTGGATTGTACCCGAAATCCAACCGGGCCACTGGAACGGAAAGGCTAATAACTCACAGATCGGGCGTCTGATTGACGCGTCGTCTGTTGCGTTGAGACCCCTATGATGAGCCAGTCCTTTGATATACTTACATGTGAGATTAAGTGACACTTGGAAGTATCGATCAGTAGCTCATGGAGCGGACCCTCCCGGAGACGAGCATACGGAGTACGGAGACCTTGTAGCTGGCTGAGACCTGATGACTGCTTATCTGATTCGACTCGTAGGGATTCGGTTAGCCCAGTGGATGGAGCGCCTGGTTTTTGGCAGCAGACCCACGGCGGACGGAGCGCCTGGTAGTTGGAAGCAGACCCGTGGTACTCAATAGGAGGAGTACCTCTGTAGGCTAATAGGGAGAGTGCCCGGTATTTGGCGGCAGACCCTCAGCGGACGGAGCTCCTGGTATTTGGCAGCAAACCCGCGATACTCAACAGGAGGATTACCTCAATAGTCTCAGGTTAGTGAGCAGTGCCTCGGAGTCGTGACAAGATCACTATGATCGATAGAGGAGGATCTCTTCAGCAGTTGTGGTTTCGATACCATTAATGAAAAATCCTGGTTTGAGCTGAGTCAATGACCTTTGTGTTTACCTCATGATTGAGATGGGTTACTTGATAACTTAGGTATATGTATGGGCATATACCTAAGTAAATGTTATCTGTTGAGATATTTCTTTGTGGTTTATCCTTGTTGTATTTTAGTGAAACCTTGAGGGTCTCGGGGTCCCTACTGAGTATCATTATACTCACCCCTGCACGGGCTACGCCCGCACCTCGTTGTGTTGGTTGTAGACGACGGACAACACTGATTGTGGTTGAGGCTTGTTGAGTTGGACGGTATCCGAAGGTGGATCTCATGACGATTCTGTACTCGAAGGAGACGGACAGACAGACAGTCAGAAGCGAAGTGCTGAGAAGGACATCTGTACGTACCCTTTAGGTAGGATCCATGGTGGACGATCTAGGAGATGCTCGTCACCTTTCAGTTGTTGTCCTTTGAGTTGTACTTTACTTTCAGTTGTAGTTGTACCTTTCTGTTGGGATTGTATTTCCAACCCCTTTGTATTTCCAGCACACTTGTTTACTGCTTTACTTAGTGTTTTCTTCCTCTTGTACTCTATTGTGTTGTTTACTTTTATAAAGGCAATGCCTTCCCTTTTTATTGGGATTTATGCCTTTGGGGATAGTCGCCAGCCCCTGGCCTATGGAAGGCGGGCTTGGGGTAGTCACGGCATGGGCCCCGAGGACGGGTTGTGATAGAACACTCCAGTGCATATACTAAAAATCCAAGAGCTTCACAAATAATTTTTTGAAGAACATATTCAAGGTTGTCCTGATGTGTTTCATCAACTCTCTTATACCAAGAATTTGAACATATCAGTACCTAGAAGCTAGTACCTGGAAGTTGCGACACTCTGTTTTTTGAGACAACTTGCAGATAAGAAAAAATACCTTAATTTCCTCACCTAAAAGAAGTCCATAGCTGACTTTCAAACACATAGAGAATTCTAAACTCCTTCCTAATTTCTCTAGCCCTACTGTGTTCCTTATTTTACATTTCTGAGCAGTGTGTGTTTGTTACACACACACTGTCTCCTATGCTTTAACTGGGGGATACTGAAAATATCCACTCAAAACTCTCACTTTTTTACCATGCATAATTGTGGAAGAAGCTGTGTGTGTCTTGGTTGCTTGTTTTCTCACGTAGAACTGTGGTAGAGGTTGTAGAACCTGGAAAATGTAAAAACCGTTGTAAAACCCAATACAGGTTGTGTATCAAGTTTATTTATATAAACAGCCTGGTGGAAGGTGATCACTGAGTAGAGAGGATGAGGTCTCGGCTTGAGATGGAACCTCTTTTTTACGTTGTTGTTACAATCTTCAAATACTCTGTTTTATTTTATCCGCTGCTTATATTTTTCAAAGACAGAAAATTGTTTTTACATTCACTTTGATAGTTAGTTTTGGTTAGTGTGTATATATGCTTAATTCAGTAAACCTATTTCAAAATTTGAATTATTTATTGCATTGATTCAACTGAGGACTAATCAACCTTAGAGAAACTTGATGAGAAATTAAACATTTATATCTCTATTGCCTTAATTTATTGGGCTATTTTGAATTGGGGGATTTTTATCATAAATTTTTTAACAAAAATTTTAATTGGAACTCAATTTACCCCCCTCTTGAGTATCCACTCTGACCAACATATAGTATGTGTATATCTCAAATATTTTACTATAATGATAAAATCTCCATATCTTAAAAGAAAATATTATGGCTGAAAACTCAATATCATGAGTTGTATAGTTATATTAATGAGTTTTTAACTACCTTGATTCATAGGTAATAAATGTATCCTTATATATAAGGAAACAACCAAGTCCCTTCTTTGATACATCACTATATATGAAGAATCTATCATTTCACAATTGTATATTCATAATTGGATCATTCACTAATCTTATATTCAATTCATCAAAACATTATTCACACAATTTTTTATGTTAATTTAATCCCTTTACATTTAAGATTGGTTATCATGTTTTCCAATTAGAAGATTTTTTGAATAAATCACCAATAGTAACCTTCTAGTCCAATGAGACTATATACCTCAATTATGTTTGTTGTAAAATTCCATTATTTGATTGTCTTTGTCTTTAAAGGATTAACTAAGATTCCATACTTTGAGATAATATTCCCAAGAAAATAAATTTTATGATGCATGAATTCACACTTGCTAAATTTCCTAGATAAATACTTTTCTATAAGAGTCTCAAGAATGATACGTAAGTGATTCGCATGATTCCCATTGATTTTGGAGTACACCTAGATATCATCAATAAATACCACTAAAAATTATCATGATATTCCTTGAATACTCTATTTAATAAATCCATAAGAACAAAAGGTTCATTATTCAATCGAAATGGAATTATTGTAAACTCATAATGTTCAAACCTCATAAGAAATGATTTATTCATAATATTTACCTTCTTTACTCGCTATTTATGATACATAGAGTGAAGGTCAATCTTTGAAAAATAATGAGCTCTATAAATTTGATCGAATAAGTCATCAATGTAAGGAAGAGGATACTTTTTATTTATAGTAATAGCATTGATTTACCTATAATCAATACATATCCTCATAGATCCATATTTCTTCTTAATTAAAATAATAGGGGCTCCCAAAGGTGAAACACTAGGTCTTATAAATCTATTATCACACAAATCCTATAGTTATTCCTTAAACTCCACTAATTCCTCTATGAACATTATATATGGAGTCTTTTATAACTCAACTTCACATTCTAGTGGATGTCCAGGTAATTCATTAGAAAATACATCAATGTATTCCTATACAATAGGTACATCCTTATTTAAAATATTTCCATTTTTATCCCTATATTGTGGATTCTCTTCTTCCCTAAGAATTTTAATTAGAATATTTGTTGGAGGTGGATCTAGATATGACTTGGATAATGAATTATTCCCTCTAAAGATAAGGAATTCTATATCCTTATTAATAATTGTAATTTCATTCTCTTGGTGATAAATATTTTCATTATATTTTGAAATAAAATCCATACCAAGGATTATATCAAAATAAATATTTAGTATAATAATAAATTATGAAAATAGGGAATATTTATGGGTCATTATGGGAATTGGATGAAACATCCATATTTTTGTGAGATTTAAACTTCTTGTTTTTACTGAAAACTATCTTCTTAAGGTGCTAGGGAAATTTCAAATTTTCTTAGAAAAGATGGAATATATGAAAGGGTGTGAAGATCAAAAATAAAATAAATCATTTCCTAAATTTAAGCCCCTAATTAAAGTACCTTCCAAAAAATCTTTAGGAACTTCAACCTAATTTGTAGAGATCATATAAGTTTGGCCTTCTCCCCTTGGCTACTTCTACGGTCAGTTTCCTTGATTCTTGGAAAATTTGGGTGAATAATACACCATTAATCTATAGAGGAAGAACTATATGCCATTGATTTATTTATCCCACTTATATTTTTTAGAAAAATAATTCTTATATTTATACTTGAAACAAACTATCATTCCCTTCAATAATTTTCTAGGATGGTTCATTCAAAAAAAATCATATGATGGAAATTTATTTGTTCCCATATTATTATTTGACACTTTACCATTTTATTGGTTCTCATACAACCTATTATTCTATTGATTTCCCTTAAATATATAGGATCTAGAAAATTCCTTCTTCACATTAATGGAACTTGATATTATATCATCATATGATGAAATTTTTTGAGAAGCTAGTGCCCTTCGAATACTCAAATTAAAACCATCAAAGAAATGGTAATTATTTATTTATAGGATACATATATACTCCAAATAATTCATGGATAATCTAGTGAAGTTAGCCTTATATTCCACCACACTTGTTACACCATTCTACTTTAAATTTAGTAACTTCCCTCTATTTTTTCACTTTTCTCTCGAGGGAGGTATTTCTCAAAGAATATCACATTAAAAGTTATAAATTTCATGCTTTATATTTATGCAGCCTCATTAGTGTTATGGATGAATGGACACTATTGATCAACATCTCTTCTCAAACAATATACTTATATAATAAATTTTTCACTATCATTACATCTCAAAGATAGGAATATCTTTTCAAGAGATTTAATCCATCACTCGGGTACCAATGGATTAGTAGTTCCACTAAAATATGGAGGCTTTTGTCGAATAAATCGATCCAACAAAGGTGAATCACTCTATGGAAAAACATATTTCTCCATTAAAGCATGGTTACTTGTCATATCCTAATTCAGTTGTACTAATATGTCCATGATCTACTCAGTTCCAACACTAGCTATATTTGTTTTTTTAGTATAGGAATCCCTACATTATTTATGGGTGATGATTCTATTTCTTCTATTAAGTTTCATTATTAGATAATGGAACACACCGAGTTAGATCTTAATCATCATGAATATTGATACTTAAAATAAAATCATCATAATTGTAAATTTTATCAAATACTGTAAGGTATTATAATAATTATAATGTAATATATGTTTATTTAAAATCTAGTTCCCAAGGTATCTACTAAACTTCCTCTGATACAAAATATAACACCCTAACTCTAGTAACCTAGAGTCAGTTTATACTTTATTATATTGATATAAGATATAAAGGATCTTATCCCCAAGGACTGATCAATTTATTAGTCTTAAAAATCCAAATTCATACATGATTCCCATATTACATTGGAAATATAAAATACATAGAATATAAACTTTCATACACACTTTATATTATACATAAGATCCTTCTTCATATCATATGTAAAGGAAAACAATAAATGGTGAGATCATATGCTCATTAAGAGTTATGTAAACTGAATCTATTATGAGTTAATAAGGCATAATCAATATGGAAAGGTAAATAACTAAAACAAATTTTGTTTAATAAATAATTTGAGCACAAAATTTTTCCATGGATAATATCGATGCAGTAATCTCATGGATCATGATAACTAAATTATCAATGAAGGAAATTCTTAATGTTGGATTTCATGATCTCATACATCATGATATATCTACTATCAAACCCTTGTGCTAATACAGTTTAAACTATGGGTGGGAATACACTAAAAATCCATTTAATTTATCCAACTAATTCATCTCATGAGACCTATCAATGCATTGAAGGGATATATAATTATGCGTACTTCCTATTACTACATGTCTAATTTATTCCTTATATATTGAATTTAATTCATAAAAACATTCCTTATCAATAAATATATGTATTTATTAAACAATATTTAATATCAATATTTTCCTAGTCAATCAAATAACTTTTAAATTAAAACACTATATTTAGAAATGGTATAAGGTTTAGGAAATAATTATATCCGTGATATAAAGAATATAGATATTTTATAGAAATGTAATGTTTTTTTATCATAATAAAGTGAATGTTTCTAGATAAAGTTACTGAACACAAAATTAATAAGAGATAACATATCACCATAGATTCATAAAAAATATAGGATTTGTAATAAAATCATGTCCTTTAGAGAAATAAATAAAATGGAAGTAAAATATTTATAAAATATATTTTATTAAATAGTTTTATTTCTAAAACCATTTAAAACTTATAAAATAATCTAAATATTTTAAAATTTTTATGATGGTGGGAAAGTCTGTTAATGCTATATATGTTAAAAAACCTTCCTTTTGACTATTTATAAAGAAAGTAAAAAATGAACTTTTCAAAAACATTAGAAATTTTCCTTTCAAACCTTGTAAAAAAATAAATTATAACATAAAATATCCTTAATAAATAATTTCTATAAATAAATTATTTTTGTAAAACAATTTTTAAAAATATGGATATAAAAGAAATATATACCAGATCAAAAAGAGAAATAAACTCATCTTTTCTTTTAAACATTACTCTAGAAAAATTAACTTGAGATGAATAATTAATCTTAATGAATAAATATATATTCATGTTAAATTATTTTAAGGGGAATTATATACACTATAAAAAATTAAATGGGTGCATAATACCAAATATGTCTCAATAGTGTGTAGATCGATAGAAATCCCTTACCTCATGTTTGACTTTCCTCATAAGTTCTTTTATCCTCCTATATAATAAATTTATATTTATTATAATTATGTACTAAAACCACATATATATTTATAATATAATATATGATCTATTTATATCATTTTATCCCCATTTGTTAATAATATTTTTTTATTATCATTATTTTGGTTGTTAACTGCTTTGTTTTTCATGTAATTTTTTTATTCGATAATTCTGGTCCATGTACTTTGATTATGGTTCCATCATATCTAAAATTTTATTCATGATACAAATATCATATATAATCAATATATAAATATTCATATTCATCCATAAAATATATATATATATAGAAAAATAAATTACATCGTTCATGGAAATGGTAGGTCGTGCATACTCATGAATATTGTTTTCACTTTTCTATATATGGAATAAAATTAAGATAAATAATAATTCACCTTTATAGAATCATTATTATATCATATATATGATATATATTCATTAAATATATCCTTATTACCATCTGTGTAAATCAGAAATGAAAACTGGATCACATTGCTTTATAGAGGTGGTAGTCCACATGTACGCATGAGCAATGTTATCATTTTTCAATGAATTTGAAGGTAAGAAGGTAGATATGATATTATAATAATAGAAGAAAAAGTATTTCATAAATATTATATATATTCATTACTTCCAACTTTATAATGTCACTCATGTATATGTGTGGACTACCACCTCCACATAGCAATGTGATCCATTTTGTTATCTCGATCATACATTGATGGTAATAAGGATGGATTTAAGGAATATAAATTATATTTATATAATGATTAACATTCTGGATATTATGAAACCAAAATCAAAGTACAAGGATCATAACTTCTATGAAAAAAACATGCACAATAAAATAAAATAGTTAACACATGAAACAATGATAATAATGAAATATTGTTAATGAATGGGTGATAAGATATTATAATAGGATCATATATGATTTTAAAATAGTTCTATTATAAATTAATAACATGTTTAAAGACATTATATATGAGGTTAAATCACATTAAACTTATAGTAAACACAATGTAAGGGGTTTCTTAACTCAATTTCCATTCATTGGGTTATACTTCTCCTTGATTGAATATTTTATGACATGATTATCTATGAAATAACCTATTATTATATAATTTTTTATTTCCACTTTTTTTTGTGTGTATTTAAATTTTTAAAAAAAATCAATTCATTGATTAATTATCACTTTAACAATGTAATCTTTATAATGGACTTCATCTCAATTTCCACTCCATTGAGACATATTTAGTGCTAATTATTTTTATGTGGAGTATACACTCCCCATTTGAAGTATTTAACATGAATATAAATTTATTCATGATGATTAAAGTTTCAATTTAAGTTTATTCTTTCAATTGGTTACAATTTAAAATTTTCCAAATATGTAAGAATTTATTTTACAATCTCATTCTTTTGGGATTTGTCTTATTTTCATTGAAGTAATATTTTAATCCATCCTCCATAAAATCCATCTATTATATTAACCTATTTATATTTAATGATTTTCCATATATTCTTCTAAATTTTCTTATCCTTGAAACTTGAATCAATAAAATAAATGTTTAAAATAAAAGGCTATCTTATTTCTCTTTTTGATCAGTTAAATTTTTCTTCCATCTCTATATTTTTAAAAATTGTTTAACAAAAGTCCTTTTTATTTACTCAAATGATTTATTAAGGACATTTTATGTTATCATTGATTTTTTATAAGGTTTGAAATGAATATTTCTAAATTTTTATGAAATATTCATTTTATAATTTCTTTATAAAAATTAAAAATGAATTTTTTCTCTTTAACTTATAAAGCATTAATTAACTTTCTCACCACCATAACCATTTTATGATCTTTATATTCTTTTATAATATTTATATGATTTTAAAAAGAAAATTATTTCTAAAAATATATTTTAAATGTTTCTCTTCTATTTTATTATATTATCTAAAAAACTATATTTTACTACAAAATATACTTATCTAATTTTCATCCCTCATATTTTGATAATTTTTGTGGTCATTAACTTTTTCTAAAAATATTCTATTTCTTTTGATCATTGGATGTTACATTTCTCTTAAAAATTCATATTCTTTGTATAATGGATGTGATTATTTCATAAATAATATACCATTTATATATATGGTGTTTCACATTAAAAGTTATTTGATTGAATGGGGAAATATTGATATTATGTATTATTTACTCAATATGGATATTAATTTATAAGGAATATTATTATGAATTAAATTCATATATATGTAATGAATATGACATATAGTCATGGGTGTGTCCAAGAATTATATAGCCCATCAATGCATAGATAGGTCTCTTGAGATGAATTAGTTTTCCAAATTAAATTTCTTTTTGGTGTATTCATATGCATGTTTTAAATTTCATTGGAAGAAGGATTTGAGGTTAGAGATATATTTATGTGTGAGAAAATTAATTCTAACATTAAAAATTTCATTAATTGATAATTTAGTTATTATTACCCATGTGATTACTGCATTGATATTATTCATATATTCATTTTTTTCTCAAGTTATTGACAAAATTGAATGTGTTTCATTTATTTACCTTTCTATATTAATTATTTCTAATATACTCATGATATCTTTTTCTATACATAACTCTAACTAAACATTTGATATCACCATTTATTTTTTTTCCTTTCCCCAAGGTATAAATGATGATATTATGAATAATATCAAGGGTTAAAGATATTTTTTAGACTATGTATTTTATATTTAAAATTTAATATGTGAATCATGTATGGATCTAGTTCTTCAATAATGTTACTATAATAGGATAAATAACCCATAAATATTTCTGATATTACATTGGAAATATAAAATACTTATCATAAAAAAATTTCTTTCTTTCTTGATATTATTCATAATATCCTTCTTCATATCCAATAAAAGTAAAAAAAATAAAGGGTGAGATCAGATGCTCATTAATAGTTACATACAGTAGAATATATCATGATTCAATAAGTAATAATCAATATAGAATGGTAAATAATTGAAACAAATTTCATTTAATCAATAACTTGAGAACAAAATGCATCCATGGATAATGTAAATGCAGTAATCTCATGGAAAATGAAAACAAAATTCTCAATGAAGGAAATTCTTAATATTGAACATCATGATATCAAACTTCATGATATCTTTACCATAAAGTCCTTATGCCAATATAGTTTAAACTATGAGTAGGGATACACCAAAAACCCATTTAATTTGGCCAATTGATTCATCTCATAAGACAAGTTGATGCATTGAAGGGCTATAAAATTTTTGGATCCATATTTCACTCTATGTACAATGTATACCTTATATATTAAATTTAATTCACAATAATATTCCTTATCAAAAAATCTGAATTTAGTAAATAATATGGATTATCAAAATCTCCCCAGTCAAAAAAATAACTTTCAAAGTAAAACACCATATGTGTAAATGGTATATGGTTTATGAAATAATTGTATCCATGATACAAAGAATATGGATATTTAATATAAATGTAATTTATATTGATCACAATAAAGTTAATGTTTCCAAAGAAATTTAATGACCAAAAAAATAATAATAGGTAAGTTATGACCATAGATTCATCAAATAATTGTAGTTTTTATAATAAAATCATGTCCTTTGGAGAAATAAAGAAAATATAAGTGAAACATTAAAATAAAATTTCACAAAATATTTTTCTTTGTAAATAAACTTAAAACTTGTAGAATAATACAAATAGTGTAAAATGATTATAATGGTTGGAAAGTCTGTTAACTGCATATGTGTTAAAAACATTCATTTTGACTTATTATAAAGAAATTCAAAAATGGACTTCTCAAAAAATATTAAAAATACTCCTTTAAAACCTTTTAAAAATTCAAGGATAACATAAAATTTCTTTAATAAATAATTTTAGAAAATAAAGTATTTTTGTAAAAAATATTTAAAAATATGGATATGGATGAAAAATATACCTAATCAAAAAATAGAATTTTTTATTATTTTATTTTAAACATTTTTATTTAAAATTTAACTTAAATTGAATCATTAATAATAATGAATAAATATATATTCATGTTAAACACTTCAAAGGATCAGTATATATGCCAAATAAATTAAATTAGTGCATAATACCAAATATGTCTCAATAGAGTGTAAATTGAGATAAAATTCCTTAACTCAAGTTTGAATTGCCTCTTAAGTTCTTTTAAAATATTGTATAATAAATTTTGTTTTATTATAATTACATACCATAACTATGCATATATATATATAATATCATATATGATTCATTTATAATATTTTATTTCTTATTTGTTGACAATCTTTTATTATTATCATTATTTTTGTTGTTAAATGCTTTATTTTTCATGTATGTTTTGATTCGGTAGTTCAAATAATTGTAATTTTATTATGGATATATAATGTCAAAAAATTTATTCATGATATAAATATCATATATATTTAATATATCGATATTTAGATTCCTCCACAAAATATAGAGGTAGAAAAATGAATTACACAATTCAGGGAGATGGTAGGTTGTACGTACTCATGAATATTGTTTTCACTTTTTGAGGGATAAAATGAAATAAATATAAATAGTAATTAAAATTTATTTAATAATTATTATATCATATATATCATATATATTCATTAAATATATCCTTATTATCATCCATGTAAATCGGAAATGAAAAACAAATCACATCGCATCATGGAGGTGATAGTATATACGTACGCATGAGCAATGTTATTTTTTAAAATAGATGATAAGGTAAGAAGGTGGATATGATATTATAATTTTAGAAGCATAATTATTTCATAAATATAATATATATTCATTATTTCTATATTTATAACCATCCATGTAATGTGGTGATGACAAACAAATTACCCTGCTACGTGGTGATTGTAAGTCGTAGGTATGCATGTTTTCACTTTTCTTAGGATAGAATAGGGATGTAAAATGGTTTTACCATAATAATAATAGTATCTAAATATATTTATGATACTAGATATATTATTTTATGATGGTTACAACACATTAATAGGAAATATAATAATATATAAATTTGAAATATTTTGAAAAGATGATTACATATTCTTCGGTATATTTCATTTAGATCTCCTCTTAAGGGACATAGGTAGGTCTTTTGGAAGGAATGGAAACTCTAAAACTTATATAAGGATGTTTATAAGGGAATTTTTCATGGTTTTTTTGATCTATATGGCTTAAAGTTATGTAAAGGAAAACAGAATGGGTGTTCTTTTATAAGTGAGGGGAGGGGAACTCTTAGAATTTCTTAATGTATTAAATTAAAATAAATTATTTATAATGTCTAAAAGACTAAAAATATATATAATTCAAATAAAATGTGGGTATGGGTCAAAATAACCTTATAAAATAAAATTTTTACAAGTTTTGGTTTTTTTCACCCTTATATTTTAGCTTTAACCCCCCCCCCCCATTAACATTTTTGATAATTAACTCAAATTAAAGTTTTCAACACTTTAAGGGTCAATAATGTTACCATAAGAAGAAAAACGACCCATAAATAGACCATTTATTATGTTTTAAATAATATACCATTTATTTTACTAATTCTAATATTTTTATAATTTTTATATCATTTAATAAAAAATTATTATAAAATATCATTAATTTCATTTTTCACACTATTCGCTTAACTTGACAATAAATACATAATGAAAAAGAGGGAATTAAAATATAATCATTTACCATAGAAATAAAATGTCATATATATCTATAAAATTCATGGAATTTAATAATTCATCCAATTTTTATTACTTTTAGTATTATTAAAATCATTATTTCATTTTTCTATTTAATGAATTAATACTATATCGGAATTGCCTAAAAATTTAAGCTAATTATTCAATCACTAAAAAATTAAAATAAATTTAATAAAAATAAAAATGATTCATTAATATTTAAAATAACCTTTTATAACCAGGAATTAGTTTCATTTATCCCTATCATAAAATATTATAGATATTAAAAGCAAGAAAGTAGAATTTTAATCTTTATCTTTTACTTAAATATTATAAAGGTTTAAATAAAAGAAATATGTCACGAAACAGCCCAGATACCCAAGTACCCTATTACCTAAGCTAGCCCTAAAATTTCTTGAAGGGAGATCCCGATCCCCCTGAGTTGGTGACTAGCTCTAGGAATCATACAATAATTATAAGGGAATAAATTTTGCACAAAAATAAAGAATATAACTATTGGAACCAAGTATTTCGCATCTATAAATGGATTTTTTTCATTTGTTATTAATAGACACTAGTTTTATTAGGGAGTTTTCAATACAAGTGATCTTATGGTTCATGTGGATTTTTTTAAGGTTTCATCATTTACTAGTGTTATCTAAATTTTTGGATCTCATAATCCAGAGGAAAGGATGAGTTTCGAAAAAGATGGATTTCCAAAACAGAATCATTAAAAATATATAAAAGGAATGGATTTCATAAATATTGAATTTTTTGAAGATATGAGTCTTCATAAAGGTTTTAATCTTAATGAAATAAGTTTCATGAATAATGGTTGAGGCATGATGGAACGAAAGTAATATACACAACTATGAGAAGATTAGAAAGGGGAAAATTTTCATTGAATTTTCATGAAGAAAAGGAGCTTATTAACTATGAATGAATAGGTTTGTGAAAAAGATATGGTGATCTTGAAAGATTCTTGAAGAGGTGATGTCTACAAATAGGTGGTTTCCCATCATTTGAGAGACATTTAGAATTTTGAAAAGGGGTGACTCACTCTAATTTCATGAAGGCCTTACAAGAAGGTAATTCTTCACAAATAAGGAACTCTTTCTGAGTAGAAGCATCATGAAAATAATGGTTAAGAAATAATTAACACTAAGTAATTTAATAAAATGGAGCTTCATGAAGACTAATAGTTTCACAAAGACTGATATTTTTATTGTATCTTGGAGTTATACGAAGTATGGGAGATTCAAGAAGGTTGGAATCTTCATGAAGGTATAAAGTTTTGTGAAATATGAGACATATTTGAAATAAAAATGGGGTTTTACCAAGACTGGGAGTTTTATGAAGAGAAATTTTGAACATCTGGTTTGAGTTAATAGTTAATTCAAGTGCATAAATTCAAGATTGTAGTGCAAGAAGAGTCTCATGTTAATCAGGGATAAATACTTATATTACCAATATTTTGATGTGGCCATCAAGTCGATAAACTAAGTAAGACTTCACCCAAGGTAGTTATCAAGGGGGGTTGATGGAAGTGATCTGAGGGAGGCAGTGTGCTATACCTAAAATCCTTGTAAAGTTAGTGATCCTAGCATGGAGTGACCACATCTGATATTTTTTAATCCACAATATATAGTGAAGCTTAATGGATTTATATATAAATAAAACGCTATCATCGTATACTCCTTATACTATCCCTTAGTGGTAAACCACTTAAAATTATTGTGTTGTGTTTCTGTTTCTATATACTAGTGTTTAATATTTTCAAAATTCCTTTAGAAAAGTTTAAAAAGTTCTTAAAAATGTGGGAACAAGATCCATCTCATTGAAAGAAAAGGTGATACCTTGATTCACCCCTCCCTTCTCAGGGTGTTATGAGTTCTTAAAAGTGGTATCAGAGGATACATGTTATAGGTGTAAAATCTATCCTCAATTGTTGTTTTCATGGATAATTTAGTGAATTTTAGGAGAGTACCCCTTTTTGATGGAAGAAACTTATATATTTTGGGGAATATAATTATATATCATCTACCATATCTTAGTATGGAAGTTCTCTTTTAAAAATTTCAATAGATTCAGGTTAGTAATGTGATGGGTCATTCTATGATTGAAACGGATTGTAAAATTCTTTATGCGGATGGTAAAGCTCAAAATTCTCTTACTACAGCACTATATGATCAAATATATTTGAATATGATGAGTTAAACTACATCCAAATCCATGTGGGAGAAATTAGAAAATATATATGAAGGAGATAACATAGTAACGGATTCCAAACTTTATGTTTTGAAAAATCGGTTTGATGATTTGAAAATTCATTCATATGAAAATACAGATAGTTTATTTAATCACATTACTGAAGTTGTTGAAGCTATTAAAGTACTTGGGGAAGAAATTAAGTATATTAACACTATGAAGAAAATACTGATAATGATCCCAACTATGTACAATCCAAATGTTTCTTCCCTTGAGTAAATAGATTTTCTGATATTTATCTTTATGGTTTGTTAAGTATTCTAGTGGATTATGAAATGAGATTCAAAATAGAAGATAAAAAATCAAGTAAGCAAGGAAATATAATTCAAATCCATAAAAAAACATGATATTTCCAAAGTTGGTGATGATTGATATTGTCACACCATGACCTTGGAAATTATTTTATTTTATTATTTTCTTGGCTTTGGATATTATGGTAGCGGTTCAGGTTGATTCTTGGTTTAAATTTTTGAGTTATCAGAGAAAAACGGAGTTTTTAGGCTTGGAATTAGGTGGTGAACAGTTATCACACAGTTAAGGAAAACTATTCAACTTCACCTAAGTAATTGTTCAGCTCATGGTTTGGGGTCTGGGGCTTGGCACACAACCTATGTCTGGTTAGGTAAACCATGTGGTAAGTGTGTGGTTTGGTTTTGGAATTAGGTAGTGCCATTTGGAACGGTTGGTCCATGGTTTGGGAAATTGTGCATCCAAACTATATAGGTTTCCCCTTTGGTCTAGTAAAGGGTGAATAGTTGGTGCAATATTTTCCAAACCTTATGGCCAAATTGTGAAAGTTTCCCAGATCATTAAAAATATGAAACTACCTCTTTTCCCCTATAGTTTTTTGACACCCAATTCATTATTATTCTCAATTTCTCAACCTAGTCACACCAAGGAGTCCTCTAAGCTACTCCTCACTTCCTCTCCTTATATTTTTAAATCCCCTTAAAGGTTCCAAAGGTGTTTTCTTGTGATTTTTTTTCAATTTCCTCATATTCCTCCCCTTCTATCTTGATTTCTTGGTTCTTCCTTAGTGGGGTTCTATATTAGATGAACCCTAAGGGTGAGGGTTGATGTTTGGATTGTTTTCTTGGATTTTAGGGTGTGTAGATTGTCTCTTGGACTTGGATCTTCCTCCTCTCAAAGTTTAGTTGTGTTCGTATATCATTAAGGTAGGAATTTCCATCCATTTCCATTCCAAAACATTTTGTTAATGATTTATCTTTCCTTGAATACTTTTAAAATGTTATAATATTTATTATGATGTGATATAATAAATTTTTATGGTGTTTTAATGATGTAATATGGTCATAAAATGGTTTTAAAAATGATTTCCTTGCTTATGCCTATATTAAATGCATGCAAGGTGTTTGATAAAATGCCAATTGAGTTTTTTAAAGTGAAATTGGATGTTTTGGGTGGTGTTTATACATGATTATATTTTAATAATGTTGTTAGATTGTGAGTTGGGTGTTATATGTGAAAATTGGTTGCTTTTATGGTATGAATCTTGTGTGTGAATTTTTGTTTGATTTATAAAGAAAGTTATGCTTATTTAAAATTGTGTTTTAAAATTTATTTGATGTGATCTTGAAATAGAAGATGGTTTTCTAAAGGAAATTGATTGTGTTTCAAGTGTTCCACTTTGTTGTTCCTTTATAAATGTACTAAATGGATTGCGTGAAAGGTAAAAATCATAATTTAAAAGGGTTTTTAGGTAAAAATGTGATCAAAGTATATTTTCCAAAGAACATGGGTTTTTTGGAACATAATATTTTTGTTGTGCACCTCAAATATGTTCTCAAATTGTAAAGGTGATGTAAATTTTATTTTAAAATAGATTCAAAGTGGGTATAAAATTTAAAGGGGGATTTTCCCATGCGAATGGTTGGGTATTTATGTGCTCCCTTATTGCATTTTTTTAAATGGGTTTCATGAGTTTTACAAGTGGTGTAAAGGATCATTTTTCATTTTGAGATAAATCTTGGCATCTAAATGATTTAAAGGTCCATTTGGCATTGTGCATGTGGAAGTGGAGTTTTTATCAATTTTCAAAAATTATATGGAAGCGGATTTATGAATGTACTTGGATTAAAATATGTTAAAGTCCCGGTTGGAACTTTTTATTGTCTTGAAAATTTGGTTTTTATGTGATATGATGATAAGTTTCGATTAGCACCTTATGATGTTTTATGAATTTGATTTGGAACTTATGTGAAGTGTGGGCCCTATGGGTATGTTGGAATATTCAGTAAACTGTATTAAAAACCCAGGTATCATGAGGCATGGTTGGTGTTTAATAATGATTGTGAAAGAAATATATTTTCATGCAAATTTTGATTCTTTCTTTATACTTTGAGACTGCTAGAACTTGGGATGCGCTCCTCTCTAGTGGATCATACATGGGAACATAATGGTATTGAGTCCATTAAATCTTGGGATGGGATCCCCTATAACGGATTATACATAAGAATGATGTTGGTTGTGGTTGTTATACCATTTATTTTTGAGTTTTTTTGTTATTATTATTATCATGGGATTTCTGGGCGTCATCTAGAGGGTCGAGTGATGGTTTCCTGTCAACCCCAATTAGACGAGTTGGTACCCCCTTGACTTGATAGTGTTAGGTGGGACATGTTATTGGATTTTCTAGTTTAAAAAGTCCAGTGGGTTATTGACTATGGATATATACCATATGTCAGTAGGTTAGTCTGATAAGAGTATGTATAGGGATCTATTTAGGGATTTTTAAGAAATTACCTTGATTTTCTATCTATCTTTTCTGATTATTTATGTTTCATATTAGATATTGGTTTTTCTAGTTGTTCTTGTTTTTTTAGTTTCTTTACTTTTTTTCACAAACCCTTTTTATATATCTATCTTGGTTTTATATTTGAGTGTTGTCTTTGAAATTATTTGTGGAAAGAGAAACTATTTTTGAAAATGAAATATGCATGTGTTTTTCTAAAAAGGGAAATTTTGGAAAACTGTGGTTGGTTAATTTAAATGATTAAAATACTATTTTATATTTATGTTTTCAAAATAGTGTTTTTGCACTATTTTAGGAAAGGAAATGTATGTACTATGTGGTTATTACCTTCTGAGTTTTTTAATCTCATGCCCTACTTGTACCATTTATTGTTGGTAGGCCTGATTTTTTTTAAAGGTTAAGGTTTCTAGTTCATCTGCTTATCATTGGAGAAATTCTTTTATGATTGATGGTGAAAAATAGTTCACATGGAGATCGTGTTGTGTGGTTTTATCCCATATTTGTATTCTATTTTTTTTGTTAATCAGTTGTTCTATTTTTATTAGATTGTATATTTATTTATATTCAGTTATTGTTTGTTATGCCATGTGTCTAGTTTATTTCTTTTGATCCTAGTTTGTTTGGGGAAAAATCATTCTTGTTGTGATTACTTTGATGTCTGGCACTATTTTCCATCCCTTGGAGATTGGGAACACCCTTCAGGGCATGTCTTGAATCAGTTTGGGTGTCAGGATGGATGGCATCTTGATCTGGTTCATGATAGAGATGATGAACTTTTTTCTTTTTTCTAAAAAACAAGAGGAAAATAGATATTTTAAGGAAAGATTCATTTTGATTGTTTTCAATGTGGTAAAGTAGGTTCCATTATTTCTATTTTCTCAAATAGATTCTATGATGTAGAGAGTGAAGCAAAAAACATATAGAGGACTTAGAGGAGGTTCCCTCAAAGGGGATACTTCAAATTAGGAAATAAATTATAGATAAATAGCTTCATCTACAAAGAGGAATAAGATAATAATGAATTTTTAGAGGATGTTGAACCAAAGTTTAAATCTGATATTGAAGATTCCATGATGGATATAGTTGAAAAGGTAGAAACTATGAAAGATAAAGATAATCAGTCTAATGGTGTTGTATATCTCAAGGTGTAACTTAAGGTTGATCTTGATGGGCTTGACATTCAAAGAAATAAAAATAGAAATATGGGAGAATTTTTGAAATATTCATTAGATTATGTGGATTATATTGAAGCATATATTGATCAACTATAAGGATAGGAAAAAATAATATTTTGAAACTCTTAAAATATCAGAAGGTGTTGTGGAGTTAAAACTCAGTATTTAAGAGTGGGAAAAAGTCATCAATTACCTTAAAAGGAGATAGGAAGAAAGGATAAGATAGTTTAGGGATGTGAAGAATAATTTATTTCTTTAAGAAGTAAATTGGAAATGAATCAATGTCAAGGGAAAAAGGAATAAATTATAGTTTGGAAGGGTTTCATATGTATAGATTTTTGGAAAGAGTTAATTTTGGTTCTGAATTAGTAGAGAAATCCTTTAATGATCAAAGATCAATATTTGGGGGAAAAGTGGAATTGGATATGATATAGAAGCATCAAAGACTAGAAATGGGAAGATACAAAGAAAAGGGAAATATAAAGTTAGACATATCATAATGGCACTTGATGTCTTAATAGAGACAACATCAAACCAAATAGTGAAGAGAGATGAAAATAATACTTAATTATCTAGAAAGTGTTTTTGGTCAAATACCTATACAAAATAAGAGGACATGTGCAGGAATTGAAGTGAGAAGATATTTCCACTTATAAAATGTAAATTCTATGGATTTCTTTGTTATACCACGTCTAATTGTGAGGAGGAAAGAAGCTATCTAGATAGGTAAGAACTTAGAATTCAACAAAAGGAGAATGATATAATATCCTTCATCATATAGAGGAAATAATTTTTATGGATATTATTTTCATTATTATAACTTTAGTAATAAAAATATTCATTTCATGTAGAGGAAAGGTGGGAACAATAACTACATGTCAAACAAGAAGAATTACCCTTGAAAATATGTATTCTCCTCTAGAATGAGAATATGAGTATGATTCAACCATGCATGTCGAAAAGAGATTAGATATGCCATCTGTTTCCTCTAATCAATCAGGTATCTCATGAAAGTAATAGAAAAATATTTAGAAATACAACCTGGAAGAAATATCTCTCAAAGATACAAATAACATTAGCACATAGATTCTTGATAGTAGATACTCATCCCACATGACTGAAAATGTAATTTTTTTTAATAATGTTAAGAAAATGGTTGATAGAATAGTGATATTCTACAATAATAGATCCTTAAAGATAAAAGTAAATGGGAATAAATAATTTTCAAATGATGAGATAATGAAAATAGAAGTACTCTATATAGAAATATTGTGTCACAATCTCCTCGATGTGAGTCGGATTTGTGACTTAGGACTAGTATTAACAATTACACATAAAGATTGAACAATTAAAGGGATGACAGGTAATTCTCTCATGAAAGGATTCAAGATTAATGGTAATTTATACCAAGTAGATAGTAAATAAAACACTTGTTTCTTAACAATTGAAGAGGAAAATAACTTATCAGGACAGAGATTGGTTCACATTAATCAATAGATCATGGAAAAACTTATCCAAGATAAAGGATCTTATCAAAATTCCTAATCTAAAGAATTATAAAGAAAAGATATGTGATGCTTGAATGTGAGGAAAGATGGTCCAAAATTATTATTGGTCGAAGAACAAAAGGGCATCAAATATTTTTCATCTCATCCACATATATGTGTGTGGTCCAATGAATGTGAATTGAATATATGAAGATAGGTAATTTATTATATTTATTTATGATTATACTATAATGTAATGTGTGATGTTTATGCAGCACAAATGGGAAGTGATTTACTATATGAAGAGATATCTATGAACAGTAGAGAATGAAACTAACAGCATAATCAAAATATTAGGATATGATAATAGAACAAAATTCATATCCATTGAATTTAAAAATTACCTCAAAAAACATGGGATCAAGAATGAGGTGTCTTTAGTGAGAGTACCTCAACAAAATAGGGTCATTGAATACAAAAATTGATAGGTGAATAATATGGCCAAAACTTTGCAGATTGAGGGTTGTGTTCCTCTTTATTACTATAAAGAGGTTGTTCAAGTTGTAGTGTACACTCAAAATTGAATAGGTATTTATATAGGAGAGTAAAGGACACCATATAAGTTATGGAATTGAAGAAATACCTCAAAAAATTATTTCCATATTTTTGGAAGTAAATTATTCATCCAAAATAATGAATTAAATCAAGGAAAGTTTGGTGATACTGTAGATGAGGGGATATTCTTGGATACTCAATAAAGATAAAGTATAAAAATGCTACAATAATCATATTGGAAATATTATGGAGATAAATTAGGTCAATATAATTGAGGATAAAACTATTAATAACTCAATGATATCAAATGTTAATATGATTGAAGATAGATAATAAAGTGTAAAAGGGTCATATTCAAATATTGAAATTATGGAAGGATTTCCCAACATTCAGGGCTCTCAAAATGATGATGGTTCAGAAGTAGATTTAGAATATGATTCCATTGTTGAAGAAACTCTACCATAATTTCAAAGGAGAAATAGTATATTAGAATTTTTTTAAGCCACCATTATTAGGGGTTGGACCGCACCTACATAGACAAGGATAATAAGTAATAACTCACATTTTTCCCTCCTATAAATTGTAGAACCAACCTATTTTGAATAAGAAGCAAAGGATTGGTCATGGGTTAAGTCCAAGAATGAATAACTAGATCAAATTGGAAAAAAACCAAACTTGGGATCTTATTAAGAGACTATTAAATCACAATGTGATTAGAATAAAGTGGATATTAAAAAACAAATTTGATGAGTTATGAAATGTGATCATAAACAAGGCTCTCCTGATGTGTAAAGTACATACACATATTAAAGGAATTGATGTTTAAGAAACATTTTATCCAGTATCTTGACTTGGATTTATTTGGAACTTCTAGGCCATGGAAATTCAGAGGGTACAAATATTATCAGATAGATTTCAAAACGTCATTCATAAATGGTGTTCTTTAAGAAGAATTCTACATTGAGAAAACGGTGGGATTTCATATTGGAAATAATGAAACAAAGTTTTTTAGATTAAAGAAGGCTCTTTATAGTCTAATATAGGCACCACACACATGGTATTATTGATTGGATTTTTATCTGAAGAAGCTACAATTTAAAAGAGGTGGTTTTAATCATAATCTCTATGTGAATAATTCTCAAGGAGAACAATTTATGGTTCTTGCGTATGTGGATTATGTTATATTTGGCAAAAACCCTCATGGATTAGTGGAAGAATTTGATAATCACATGAAATTAGAATTTTAAATGTCTATAATTGGTGAACTCAGATTCTTTTTAGTGTTTTAGGTGATTTAAAAAAACTACACCATCATTTCTCATGCAAAGTATGTAACATATCTTCTAAATAAAATCAACATGCATGACTCAAAACTAATGTCAATTTTGATTACGGTTGGGAAAAAACATGGAAAGCATGAGGATGGGAAATCTGTGCATCCCACCTTGTATAGGAAGATCATTGTACGCCTATTATACTTGACTATAACATGGATATATATCATATTTTCAATGTGTTTAGTGGATTTCTTATAAAGTAATTTTAAGGAAGAGAATTTTTCAGTAGTTAAAATAATCATTAGATATATCCAAGGTACTCTCAATTTGGATTATACTTTTCAGCAGTAATAGAATGAATTATCATCATATTTTAATGTATACAGGGTTGAAGATATGGTGGATCTAAATTCCGTGAGTGGGGGTGCATTATTCATTGGAAACAAATGTGTGGGATGGTTGAGAAAGAAATAAGAAATCACTTCTCTTAGTATGACTAAAGTAGAGTATAACTATGTGAAAAATTCATGAAATCATCTATTTTGGATGAAGAAATAAATTAGTAATATTGGTGATGATGTGAAACAGTCGATGGTGACTCAATAGGATAACAAGATTGTGATAATATTACAAAAAAATCTAGTTCAATACTCTCATACCAAGCATATTGAGATCAGATATCACTTAATCAAAGAAAAATTTGAAAAATGTGTGATTAAAATGGAGCATGTTGAGACTGATGATCAATTGGATGACATCCTGACTAAGCCTTTGATAGCAATAATATATGAGAAACATCATTTCTACCTCGGTGTTTATCCACCTCTCATTACATGAGAAGGTTATGGTTTATCCCTTATCTGAATTTTTGTTAACTATTTTATTATGTTTATGGATGTGATGCAGTTCTATGGGGGATAAATGGTCCAAGTTGATGTTTTTTGTGTACTAAGGTCCCATTATATTTTTTTGGGTTTATTTCCAAAGGGGATGAATGAAATTCAGTAAACTGAAAAATAGTTGGATTGGTATGTGGTCTATCAAGGAATGAAAATATCTTTTTCCACTCTTTTTTTCTACACTGATCATTTCTCATGTATACTTATAGTGATATAAGAGTTCTTTCAATCCTATTAGTTTTTTCTTCAAGGTTGGTTCTTTATTTAATTTATCTTCATATTTCCAATAAATACAAAGGGGTAGATCATAGGAACCAAGGTTTTTTATAGTTGGAAATGGATTTTTTTGAGTTTTTTTGTCAATCCACACGGGGTTGACTAGGAAGTCTATAAGACAAGTTATATTTTAGTTCATGTGGATTTTGGGTTGAATGTGGTGAAATTTTCTAATGTTTTACAAATTTATGGATCTTAAAATCTGGAGGAAGTGATGAGCTTCATAAAAGATGGATTTTTTAGACTAACTCATTACAAATATGGAAAAGGAATTGACTTCATGAAGAGTGAAGTTTCACAAAGATATGAAGATTCACAAAGGGATAAAGTATTAAAAAGGTTTGAAGGTTTTCAAAATAAGTTTCATGAATAATGGTTGAGTCATGGTGTAAAGATGGTAATCTACATTACTATGAGAATCTTTATGAAGGAAAAATTTTCAATAAATTTTCATGAAGAAGAGGATATTGAAAAACAAGAATGAAGAGGTTCACAAAAAGGATGTGGTGATATTGAAATCTTTTTGAATAGGTGATGTATATAAATAGGTGGTTACCCATCATTTGAGACATGTTGAGAATTTGTAAAAGGGGTGAATCACTCTGATTTTGTGAAGGTCTTATGATAATTTAATGCTTTACGAATTAGTAACTCTTTGTGAGTAGAAGAATCATGAAAATAATGGTTCTGAACTAATTGAAACTATGGAATTGAAAAAAAAAAGAGTTTATTGAAGATTGAGAGTTTCTAAAATACATGGAGTTTTGTGATAGTTTGGAGTTTCACAAAGGTTGGGAGCTTCGCCAATGCTGGTAGCTTCATGAAGGTATGTAGGTTTGTGAAATCTAAAACATCATTGAAATAAAAAGAGGGGTTTTCAAAGGTTGTGAGCTTCATAAACAATAGTTTTAAACATTTAGTTTTAGTGAAAAGTGTATTCAAGTGCGTCAATTCAGGATTTTGATTCAAGTAGAGTCTCGTAATAATCATGTAAAAAGACTTATATACCCAATCTTTTTATGCGACCTTCAAGTAGATAAACTGAGTAAGAATTCAACCAAGGAAATGAGAAAGGAAGATTCAATGGAATCAACCTAAGGTAGGTAGTGTGTTTTATCACTAAAATTATTATAATGGAAGTGATACTAGTATAGAGTGATCATATTTGGTATTTTTTAATTCACAATATCTAGTGAAGCTTAGTGGATTCAGGTAAAATCAATAAACTATCTGTGTATGCTCCTTGGACTAGACCTTAGTGATGAACTAGGTAAAACTATTGTGTTGTGTTTCTGTTTCTATATATGAGTGTTAAATATTTTCACAATTCCATCATATGAGTTAAAAAGTTCCTACCATCATGGGAACAAGATATTTCTCACTGAAATAAAAAATGTATACCATGATTTACCCCTCCCCACTCATGGTTTTCTAGGGTTCTATATTAAAGGATAAATATCAGTATATCCAACACTACAGAGGGAGAGAGTACTAGTAATGAGAAGGTAAAATGGTACTCAAATGGTACATCTCCAAAATGCACATTTCCTAAAGATAAAAACTCAGACATATCTCATGAAACAAGAGGATCACATATCCCCTGGTCACCTCTATCACTTCTAGTCCCAATGATAAAGAACATCCACCACCTCCAAGTGGTAATTTTACTTTTCTTGGATCTAGAATAAGATGATCTACATGCTTCCGAAGGAAAATTTAGGTTGTGAGATATAAATCCCAATGGGGTCCCACCAATTATTCCATAAATCAATTCCATACCAATTAAAAAAATATTCTTTAAATTTTAATAAAACAAGTCATGGAATGGAATTTACACATTTTCACCAAAACATGATTTCATAATCAAAAGATATTAGAGATATATAAAAATATGACTAAATAAACAGTTTATATGAAAAATTTATATAAATAAGCTATCATGAATAAAAAGTTTCTATAAATAAATGGCATGTAATCATCAAATAAATTATATCATAGCACCTTTTATCAAGACATATGGTACAATAGTTTTTTGGTAATAGGATCCTCACACTGCTCATCAGTGAACCTGATTCAATGTGTTCACACGTACTATGACTCAAGCCATCAAAAATCAACTCTCTGTCAGCGAAAATCATGATGTAGTAAGTTTATTTCAGTGTTTTCATCGTCAATCCAGTGGTAGGGGCCAGATCCTAGTGTCCATATCCTAATTACTACTAACTACCCAGGATACATGTGATTCAAATCTGATAATAAATCAAACATGGGAAAAACAATCATTTTAAATCATTTCACATTTCAATTTCCTAGTTTCAGTTTTCAAAATTCATTTTCATTTCAAAATGAAATCATATGTTTTCATCAAATTCATGTCCTTTCAAATCATCTTTAATTTCACTCTATTTTATCTCAAGTTAAGGATAAATAATTTACAAAAATATTTCCATCATAATCCATTTTTTTCTAAAATAATTCCATGTCACAAAACCACCAAAAATAGGGTTTTATTTCATAAACACATTCCTTTCAAATCATAAATAAAATACAATTTTATTCAAAACATAAGAAATATATATTAAATTCACTTTGAATAAATCAATCAGCCCATATTTCAACTATGTTGAAGAAACATTATGTAACCACCTATCTTTAATTAGTGACCAAATGATCAAACACTATAAACGAAAAGAGTCAAAGGTATGGAAGATTAAGAGGAATACCTATAAATAGTATCCATAAAAACATGGATCCAATCCATCATTAATATGAGGATTCATCACACTCAAAGTATAAAATAGAATAAAATATGGAATTCCAAAATGAGGAGAGGTCACTTATTGAAGAAGAATCAAATTCTTTCACTGAAAATTTGATTTGAGAAGAATAGATTTTGGAGGATTTATAACTCCTCTATGGATTCTTTAATAGAAAAAATTTTGAATGAGATTTGAGTAGGATAAAAATAAATATAAAACATGGATTGGATATTTTAACTTTGTAACAACACAGATCCCACTGCATCCCCCAAGGCCATAGTATATAAAGTCTAAAAAGTTCCATACCATAGTACAGCCACCCTAGAACATGATTCAGCCACCCCTGGTCAATCATCCTCATAAAACCATCACATAAATCTCACCCATATCTGTTTCACTTGGGGTAAGTCAATGGTGTGGCCCATACACCACACTGCAACTACCCCCAAAAATAGTAGACACCCCAAACCCCTCCCTTAGGCTCTAAGGCATGGGTGAATCCCAACACTATAAGGGTTTTCAATATGGTATAAATGACCAAATCCTTCCCTTGAACCCTAACTCTGAAGTGACCTCCTCCACACTGAAATTGGTAATCAATATAAGAACATGGCCTTAATCATTACATATTCTACTTTATTTAAAATAGAATTTACTTACTTTCATTTCCAAGGATCTTTTAGGTTTGGAGTTTTTGAGATTTAGGTCATAACTTTTACATAATAATCATATATATTACAAGGTGGAAACTTCTACTTAGTATCCATTTTTTTCCACCAAACAAAACTTTTAAAAATAAACACATTTTATTTTCATGACATGTCTTCACAAATTTGATCTTGACCTAATTCTTATCCCTACTCATCATTAAATCCCTATGAAAACCATTTTAAAACATTTTATGAGAGAAACAATCTTAGTAAGGGATATAAAAGAAGAAAATTGTTACTCTAGTAAAAAACATGAAACCCCAGGAAAAATAATTTTATAAAAAAAATGCATTTTTATCTAAAAATAACATCATTTTACCTTTAAAAATATCATTATCTTACCTTTTTGAAATTAAAAATTTTCTATGAAATCTAATTATAAATAATAGAAAAGTCATGTAGATTTCTTGGTAAATCATAATCATAGAACCTTCATAAAACCATTGCAATTAAAATAACCATACGGCTGACTTGAAATATAATTCTTCAAAGAACATAATCATTACCCAATGTATTGGAGTTCCATCTGGGTGCACCCATCATATAAGCTATATCGGTATTTACCATAAGCTATAATGGGGCTCAAACCTTCAAAAACAAGATCCAAGGACCATATCATGAATAAAATCCTTAAAAACTCTTTTAAACCAATTTAAAAACACTATTGGATATTAATATATCTTTTTTTTACCCATTTTCTATACCAAAATACTAAAATAAAGGGAAATAGATTTTTTATTTTAAGAAAACAAGAAATCTTTCTAATGAATATAAACATCAAATAATAGATACAGTAGTGGAAAAAAGTCATTATTTTTATATATGTTAAAATATAAAATTCCTTTTATATTTTTATAAATAAATTCAATCATTTATTAAAATAATCCTTTTTTAAAACCTTTTAATAAAAAACCAAAAGAGACAAATTAAAATTCTTTTCTTTTAAAAAAATCATGTATTAAAATCTAAAAATTGTGCACATAATAAAGAAACCATTTCCTTTGAAAAAAACAATGGAAAAATATAATAGAAACATCAAGTAATTTAGGAATCATGATAGAAGGAAATTCTATTCATGTAGTATATGTTAAAAAATAAATTCCTCTTTACTTTCATAGAAAGAGTTGAAATGGGAACTTTAAAAGATGATTTTTTAAAATAAAGTCTCTTACCTCGAGTCTGACTCATCATGTATGTTCATTATATTCCAGAATAAAAAACTTATGTTAAGTATTTACATTCTTAAGAATATTTTCCAATTTTATTACTCTATTTATTTTACTTATTACCATGTCATTTACAATTACATAATCATTTAAGTTTATGTCGGATGTTTTGAGGATATTCAGTTTGTAAGTCCAAAATGACTTTGGTAGGTTTACAATGGTCAAAGAGGACATTATTCCATCATCTATAAAATAATAATCAAAAAAATTATCATTTTTATATACAAATTATAATTTTAAAACTAAACATGATATATAGTTATGAAAAACAAACTATGTTGCAATCATCTTGGTGGTAGGTCATACGTATGCATGAGTAATGTCTCCATTTTTCAACAATCATTATGGAAAGAATGTAAATATTATTTAAATTTTCATAATTATAATAATATCATAAATATCATATTAATTATTTATCATCCATGTGATTTGGTGATTAAAAATGAATCACGTCATTTTGTGGAGGTGGTAGTCCACACATACGCACAAACGACGTTACCATTTTCAGTGAATAAAAATATAAAATTTTAAATGATATATTTTATTTTAAGAATTATAAATATGACATTAATATTATATATAAAAATTAATTCCATCATTATAACCATTTGTGAGAGACAGTGATGGAAAATGAATTATAGCAGTTCGCAAGAAGGAAGCCCACCATACACATAAACGATGGATTCCTTTCCCATTTTATGGATATTATAGATTTATATAGGTTATTAAATTAAAATAATAACATATAAATATTTTTATGATACTTTTTTATTATATGTTAATTATTTAATAATATTTTAAGGAAGTTGAATAATAATTAAAATAAAAGCATTCGGTTAAACGTTATACCTCTTCTTCAGACAACCACTTTTTCTCAACACCTTAAGACGGATAAGTTTAGTATTATACAAAAAATAAGGCCTCTATAACATGTTTATAGACATTATAAAGTTATTTTTCAAAATATATTTTCTGAAAAAAAAAATGGGTTTTTAAGTGTTAAGAAATGATAATTAGAGGTGCCCCTTTATAAGAGAGGGGAGGGTCACTCTTGGAATTTGTTAAAATATTAAATTAATGTAAATTAATTTTTAATTTCAAATGGTATTAAAATTATTTATTTAAAATATATGATGAGTAGGGGTCAAAATTATCTCATATAATAAAAATTATAAAATTTTTAAATATGTTTTTACCCTTGTCTTTTAGTTTTAACCCTTTGTTAACCCTTTTTAAACATATCATTACAACAGGTTTTTTTAATCTTTAAGGGTCAATATAGTAACAATAATTTGAAAACTTTCCCATAAATGGATAATTTTTAATATTAAAACCCATATCCTAAAAACTTGTAAAAATATAATATTTTTATTATTTTTATATCATTTAATAAGCCATTATTTATTATAAATATCATTAATGAAAATTTTTAAATCTATTCATTTATTTGACTTTAATAACCTCAAGTAAACAAGTAAAATTTGAAAAATAAATATTTTAATACATTCCTAACATATCATTTTCATCTATAAAATTTATGTATCAAATTAATTATCTCAAATTATATTACTTTCAATATTTTTAATATCATTTATTTGATTTTTTTCATTAATCGAATAATTACTGTGTTAGCATTGGGTAAGAATTTAAGTTGATTATTTCTTCACTAAAAATTTAAATAAATTATCATGATGAAGATAAATATTTTATCTTTCAAAATATTATTTATAACCAAAAATATCCTCTAATTATCCCCATGTTAAAAATATTATAGTTACTAAAAACAAGAGTGTTACATTTTTTATTTTTCTTTTTATAATATATTATAAAGGTAATAATCAATTCTAAATGGAAAAAAGGACATATATTTTAACCTTGTAATGAATATGGATGAGATAAAATCTTAAAATATAATTTATTCAAGTGTTGGGTTCATTTTATAGTCATTATCATTTTATTTTTAACCCTTAATTACCGGATTTACCCTTTATCATGGTAATAAAAATTACTAAGGTTACAATTCATTTTGACTATAAATAAAAGGTGAATATTTACCAAATTTTGGAATCCTGATTCCAAATATGGAATCCATTTTTCAATATTAAAAACATATAAATTGTAGAATTTAATTTAAAATCAAATTGGTAAAATGTGATGAATATAGTTTTTTAGAAAAATACCCATTTTAAATATAAAATGTTTTTATGCTAAAGTAAAGTATAAAATCCATTTCAAAACCCATAATTGGATTATTTTAAATCAAAAATAAATAATTAAATTTTAAAACTAATCTAAAACATAATTTTACATTGTAAATACTTTAAAATAAAATACTTTTTTCAATAAATTTTTTTTTATTATTATTCATTGAAAAATCAATCTTTTCAGAAAAATATGAAAAATTCATCCTAAGATAATTTTTACATGATAATTTAAAAAATAAAATTAATTTTTTCAAATTAAAATTCAATAATTTTTAAATTAAACATTTAAATAAAACATTATAAGAAATGAGTTTAGTAAAACTATTTCCTTTTTTGATTTTAAAAAATACTTAATATATTTATAATGAAAATAAATATCTAATTCAAAATTACTAATAAATATAAAAATGATTTATTTTTTCATTACCTAGTCTATTAAATTATTCCCCATTTTTAAATTATATCCTAATAATTTTATTCACATATTAAATAAGTGGGGATATCTTTCCCTCATAGAAATTTCATATTGCAATGTTGCTTCTTCAACCATGTGTTTTCTCCCCAAAAACCTTAACTTGGTGAAATACCTTGTTCCATAACACTATCACTTTATTAAATAATCTTTA
The DNA here is from genome assembly GCA_963277665.1 of Viscum album. Classification (NCBI taxonomy): domain Eukaryota; kingdom Viridiplantae; phylum Streptophyta; class Magnoliopsida; order Santalales; family Viscaceae; genus Viscum; species Viscum album. The sequence continues at coordinate 1,225,153,319 of OY728151.1, forward strand.
ATGGGTTTTCCTTATAATAGAGGTTATCTTATCATTGAACTAACTCATGGATCAAAACATGAAATGAATTCAGACCATATTTTCTTAACATCAAAACAAGAAAAATGTTGTGTACCTGGGATAAACTCAGAGTCAATGACTTTTTGTAGGAAACTGATCTAAATTTATCCAAAATTTCATTTGTTCTAAAAAATCATGCACTGAACTTTACCTTTTTACCAAAATGCATAACACTTTTTCATAGAGATGCTTTTACGAAAACATAACCACCTACCTCAAAAGAAAGATCATTTCTCTAGTTATCTACATAACTTTTCTACCTACTATAAACTCTCCTCATATATTGGTGAATCATCTTCACCTTCTCAGATATTTCCTCTACCAACTATAGTCTCATTAGCTTTCTTTCTCCCACTTCATCCCAAAAAGTTGGATTTTGGATCTTCTTTCCATATAATACTTCAATAGGTTCCATCTATATACTGGAATTAATACTGTTATTATAAAAAAAACTCAACCAAAGAAATATGTTGATCCTAAATTTCATTTTAATCCATATAAAAAATCATGTATCATGTATTCCAAGGTATGAATTTTTCACTCATACCTTCCATCAAACTGAGGATGAAAAGATGTACGTAAATTTAATCCAGTAACAAATGATTTTTAAAGTCCTTTCCAAAATTTTAAAGTGGACATTGGATCCTGATTAGATATAATGGATGGAGGAACTCTATGTAACATGACCATATCCTTTAGATACAGTTGAGAAAGTTGATCCAAATACATATTATCTCGAATGGGAAGGAAATGTGCAGATTTATTAATTGATAAAAAATAACCCAAATCACATTATTACCTCAAGATGTCTTTGGAAATCAACCTAAAAATACATGGATACATTTTATAATTTTGACTCCAGCACTATAAGTATTGAAGTATCCTGTTTGGTAACTGTTGTCCTTTTTTAACCTATTGCAAAGTCAAAAATTTCATAGTAAGGTCATAAATACCTCCTTTTATTCCATCCCATCACTAATACTTCCTAAAGTATATGTACATATTAGTGTTTCTAGGATAAACATAAAATGGTTAACAATGAGCTTCACTCAGTAATTATAAACTCAAATAGGAATCAAAAGGAACACACATTCTATTTTAAAATATTTAAACACCATATTTATCAATATTAAATTCAGGAAACTTACCCATCATAACCAATTCTACCTTTTCTTGTATTTCACGATCTTCCTTCTGATCTTTCTTAATTATTTCTAATATAGATAATTACACTAACACCTAAAATAAAATAGAGTGGTTTCCTACATCCACAATTTCTAAAACAAAATTCATAAAATCATTTACCATATGGTCATGTTCTAAATATATCACAGTTAATGTATCATTATTTTTCTCACTCAAAGCATCAACTACTTTGTTTTATTTTTTAGTATAATAATAGATTATGCAATCATAATCCTTAATCAGTTCTAGTCATCTTCTCTACCTGATGTTCAACTCTTTCTGAGTGAATATATACTTTAAAATTTTATGAACAATAAATATATTCCACGCTTTTCACTATATAAATGATTCCTATAAATTTTCAAATAAAAAACTACAGTAGTTAATTCTAGTACATGTGTAGGATAATTTAACTTATGAGGTTTTAGTTGATGTGAAGCATAAGCAATTACCTGATCATTATACATCATGAAACAACCAAATACCTTCAAATAAGAATCATTATATATGAAAAAATCACCACTTCTAGAGGGAAGGGAAAAAACTAGATATTCACCAAAATTCTTTTTAGATCTTGAAAACAATCATCACATGCTTCTTCCCAGATAAATTTAACCCCTTTTTTAGTAAACTTAGTTCATGGGATAGAAAAATGAGAAACATTTTCAACAAAACTCTAGCAGTAACCTTATAAACCAAGAAAACTGTAAATCTTCGTGACATTTTTTGTTTCAAGAAATTCTTCAAAAAAATTATTTTAGTGGGGTTAACAGTTATTCTATATTTAGAAGAAATATGACCAAGTAAAGTTATTTATTGTAACCAAAATTCACATTTTCTAAATTTTCCATATATATTATTTTCTTTAAAGGTTTTCAAAACAATTATTAGGTGTCTTTAAGGATTCTCATAACTTTTAGAGTATACCAATATGTCATCAATAAACACAACCACAAACTTTTCTAAACATTCATGAAAAAAACTTTTCATAAGATCTATAAATACATTTGGTGCATTAAAAAATCCAAATGTCATAAATAAAAACTCATAATGCTCATATCTAGTTCAAAACACCATTTTAAAAATAGATTTATCCTTCACCTTCAACTGATGGGATCTCTACCTAAGATCAATCTTTGAAAATTACTACACTCCCTAGAGCTGATCAAACACATCATCAATATGAGGCAAATGGTACTTGTTCTTAACAGTAGTGTTATTAAAGTCTCTATAATCAATATAAAACCTCATGGATTAATATTTTGTTTTAACAAAAAACTGAAGAACCCCATGGTGAAGTGTTGGGTTGGAGGAAACCTAAATCTAGATAATCATGTAATTGTTTTTTTAGTTTCAAAAGTTATTCTTGATCCATTTGATAAGGGGGTTTTGAAATTGGATTAGTGTTAGGGACTAAGTCAATATTAAACTCAACCAACATATTAGGAATATCACCAGGAAAATCATTAGGAAAAACATCCATATACTCATTAACTACTAGGACATCACTAATCTTGATGGTTTCTTTCTTTTTAACAACATGTGTTAAGTAACTTTCACTATCATTTCTAATAAATTTCCTACTTTCTTGGTAGGTTATAAATGTTATAAAATCATTGAATAAAACATTATTTTCTCTAAAATATTTCTTATCATGATAAATTTAAATCCAATCCATACCCAAAATAATATCAAAATCTACCATGATAAGTTCAACAATATTTACAAAAAATAACATCCCACTAATAACAACAAAAATATTCCTATAAATCATGATCACTTTAATATTTCCACCTAGAGTTTTTACCAAAAGTTATATCTTACTTTCATGAGGTGATGTTCCTAATTTACTTGTAAATTTATCAAAAATGAAGGAATGTAAAGATCTATAATTCAAATAAAAAAATATCATACCTTTAACCACTTCATTTGATGGCCCAACATCAATAATACTAATAGAAAAATATTTTTTGACGCCCTTTTATTTCCAATATTAATGATTTATACCCAACGTAACTAATTTTAGACACACGTTAGCATAATTTCCCAACTTATTGTAATTAAAACACCTCACCACTGGATGACTATCCATTACCCCATTCTTGGATTTTTCATAATTATTTTCTTTACAACTATATGCCATATGACTATAATTTCCATACAAGTAAAACTTTCCATAATTTACCATCCATTTACCAGGATGCTTTTTTCCACACTTATTAAAAGATGATAACTTTATTTTCTTACCTATGGATTTCTTTGATGAATTATTCACCATTTTGGATATCTAGACCTTTTATGCTTGATTTCATGGAATACATGATCATTAGAGAACTCCATTTCTACCTTCTCAGAACACGAAGAAATTTTATCATAAATTTTGAATTCACGGGAAGTTAATTCCCTTTGATATCTTGGTTTAAACCCTAAGTAAAATTGATTAATATTACAATCAATATATCAAATAAAATCTGGTACATACTTTCCCAATGTTGTAAAATTTTCTTCATAAATTTCTATAGATTATTCATCCTTTTACCTCCATTCAAATAATTACTACTCCATCTTGAGTTAAACAACTTTAAGGAAGTATTTATCAAGGAATAGATTCTTAAATATGTCTCATTCCATGGAATCAATCTCATATCTCCCTTTTTTATTCTTAACCAAATACCACCATCGATAGGTTTCACCTTTAAAATGATAAATGAAAAGGGTTACCTTTTTTTGTTCTGAACACCTCATGACTTCAAATATATTCTCTAGAACATTGATCCATCCTTCAGATACCACTGGGTTGGAATATCCACTGAATGTTGGAGGATGTTATCTTAAAAAATGATCCACGATCATTGTGATCCCCTATGGTAGATCTAGTTTCTCTCTTTCATAGATTCCATCACCATTTATAGTCTGCATTAAATTATCCATCATTGTAAAAAACTACTCTTTTCTAATTCCAACCATTGGGGGCTACTGATTTGAATGAATATCATCACCATAGTGACTTCATACTCCATATTCCCTATTTCATCTATGGAAACCCATTCTGAAGAGAAATCATTGAGATGAAAAAACATGAAAATATTAAAATTTTATATCATTTAATAAATTAAAATCTATTAAGAGTACTAACATACATTATCTTAACCTCTAAATTTATCTAATCCTTGCTCTAATACTGACTATAAGAACCTAGCCTTAATCATTACATATTCTAGTTTCTTAAAACTAGAAATCACTTACTTGAATTCCCAAGGATATTTTAGGTTTATATATTTATAGAGTTAGTTCATAAATCTTACATTACAATCACATATATTACAAGGTGGACACTTCTACTCAGTATCCATTTTTTCCACACACAAAAAAACTTCTAAAAAGAAACATGTCTTATTTTCATGAAATATATTATAATCCTTGTCCCTGCTCATCATTAAGTCCCTATGAAAAACTTTTTGAAATGTTGGATGAGTAAAAAATTATCTATTAAGATACATAATAGAATAAATCCATTAGTCTAGTGAAAAACATGAAACCCCATCAAAACCCCATTTCATAAAAACATGTATTTCTATCTAAAAAGAGCATCATTTTACCTTTAAAACATCATTATATTAACTTTTTGAGATAAAAATATTCCAATTAAAACTCATTAGAATGTTTATAAAATTGATGTAGGTTCCTTGGGATATTATTATCATAGAAACCTTAAAAAAAACCCTTACAATTGGAATAGTCATACTGTTAACTTCCAATATAATTCTCCCGAGAACATAATTATTGGACTCACCTATTTTGATAATCCCAAATCATGTTTATTTTATATGATAATCATGTTTCATTAATATTTATAGTTTTTATCAGGTAATAACTATTTATTTTTAATCTCACTGTTCTCTCTATTAAGTTTAAAATGCAAAATTTCTCTAAGTAAATGGTTACCACTAGAAGGTTACTACTGGAAGGTTACCACTGGAAGGTTTCCACTAGAAGTTTACCGATATAGGTTACTGATAAAGGTTACCACTGGAAGGTTACTGATATAGGTTACCAATAGAGGTTATCACTGAGGAACCTCACTATTGAGTTATCAATGCAAGATCATCATTATGAGTCTATCGCTCAAAGGATACTGTTGTAGAGAAACTGCTAGAGGTAACTGCTATAAGGCTATCGATGAAGGCTACCAATGAAGGCTACAGATGAAGGCTACCGATGAATCTTTCTGATGAAGGCTACTGATAAAGGCTGCTGATAAATCCTACTGATGAATCCTATTAATGAAGCCTACTGATGAAGACTACCGATGAAGGGTACTAATGAAGGCTATCGATGAAGGCCATCGATGAATCCTACCGATAAAGCTTACTATTGAGAAGGATAATACTACCAATCTACCAATAACCACTCTTCTACTTTATACTTCCTCAATTTCTTAAGATTATTATAACAGTCATATTTGGAAAATTTAATGATTCTGACATTAATTAATACTGATTGTAGCTATATAAAGAGACCGTATTTAGAGAGAGTATGAGATATAAAGAATATTGCACGTGGTTTTCTTATTCTTATTGTCGGACCTCAAATATAAAATATAAGACTGGGGAAAAGAAGATAAAGGGATTCATGTGAGAGAGAAACTACATGACTAACCTGAAGAACAAAAAAAACCTACTGACATTTACACTGAGAACCCAAGAGATTCACAAAGATTATTTGGGAGAAAAAATTGAAGATTGTCTTCTCTGCTTTATCAAATATCTTTCAAACCACGAATCAGAACACCTTAGTACCTGGAAGCTAGAACTTGTAGTTGTGACACTCTGTTTTGGATACAACTTCCAGATAGAGACTCAAACCGAAATTTATTCACTCCAAGGAGTCAAGATCTAAACTGCAAACACATAGAGCCTTCTAAACTCAATATTTATAACATCATCTCTATTGTTTTTATTATCTTACATTTATGAGAATTTTGTGTTTGTCTATTACACACACTATTTCATGTGCTTTAACTATAGGATACTAAAAATCCTCACCCCAAACATTACTTACACTTTATTTCCCATGTGTAACCATGGAAGAGGCTATATATGACATAGTTGTGTGTTTTTTCCATAAAGAACTGTGGTAGAGGGTGTGAGTCCTGGACAGTTATTGAAAACTATTGTAAATCCTGATACAGGCTATGTATCTAGTTTTTTGTTAATATAAACTTCTTGGTGGAAGGTGATCACCAAGTGGAGAGGATTAAGTCTCATCTTGATACTGAACCTCTTGTTTAACTCTGTTATGTACTATATTTATAATACTCTATTTTTCTATTTTCTGCTGCTTATAACTTCAAAATAGAAAACTTTTTTACATTCACTCTGATAGTTAGTTTTGGTTGGTGTGTATATTTTTTTAATTCAGTAAACCTATTTCAAAATTTGGATAAGTGTTTTACATTCAATTGAGGACTAATCAACCTTTGAGAAACTTTCTGACTAATTGAACATTTATATCTCTACTACCTTAATTAACTGGTCTGTTTTCAAATTGGGTATTCTTATGAAAAAGTTTTTTAACAAAAATTTTAAGCAGGAACTCAATTCACCCCCTATTGATTTTCCACTCTGATCAACATTTGGTATCAGAGGGTAGTTTTTATTACCACCGTTAGAACAATTTTTTAATATTTTCATATAATTTTCAACCGTGATTTTAGTTGTATCCTAAACATATTAAAATTTCTGTCATATCTAAATTTCCAGTTCTTTAAATTCTAATTTACTATGGATAACCGAATTGAGGGTGAGGTTACTAATATGAAATATTTATTTAATGGTACTAACTATGCTCAGTAGAAATTGAAAATGAAAATGTATCTAGAGAACATGGGTCCTAAAATCTGGGACACAATTGAAGAACAGCATGCATTACCTGCTACTGCTAGGGACGCAAGGTCTCAGTTGACTAAAGCTACATATAATAATAACTGTAAAGAAATGAATGCATTGTATTGTGCTGTAAGTGATGAATAATTTAATAGAATATATTCCAATAAAACTACATATGAAATTTGGGATACTTTGTCTATTTCTCATGAGGGAACAACCGATGTTGAAGAAATAAGATTAAAAACTTATACTATTAAATATGATAATTTAAAAATGAATCTTGATGAACCTATCTATGAAATGTATCTCAAGTTCAATGAAATTGTAAATACCATGAGTCTGTTTGGGAAACCAGTAGATATCAATGATCATATTATGAGATTGATTCGATTCCTACTTGACAGATGGAGATGAACTTCTGTTTCCATCTTAGAATTCCGTGACATAAGAAAGATACCAGTGAAAGAACTAATTTGAAAACTCATAATGTACTAATAAGAGATTAAGGTGAATCAATAAGTAGATAAAGAACCAATAAAGAAATCTATAGCATTCAATAATACTACCTCAAAGAGAAAAGATAAAGAAAAATTTCAATCTTCTATAGACAGTTCCACCAGTTAAGATTTAGACTTTGACAGTGATGATGAGATGGCTCATATTGATAGAAGGTTCAAAAAGTTATACCAAAAGAAGAAGTTCTTTAGAAAGTAAAATTATAAAGGAAGGTATAATAGTAAAAGAAATTGGAAAATGGATGGAAAATGGAATGACAACACAAATGAGATAATCTATTATGAGTGTAAATGAAAAGGTCATGTGAAGGCTGATTTCCCCAAGATAAAGGTTTAGAAGAAATTTGACGACAAGGGAAAGTGATATAAAAATGATATGAAATATACATGGAGTGATTCAGAAGATAGCTCTAATGAATCTCACACTTCTAATACTAAAAATAAAAATCATGAAAACCTGTGTTTCATGACATAAACATATAAGGTAACACTCAATTCTTCTATATATAATGCTTACTATTCTAGAAATGAGAGTGAATAAAATAATGATGAAAATATGACTAAGGATGAAATATTTGAATACTTTGGAATTCTTGAGGATACATTTAATGAACTCAAGGATACATATAAATTATTGAAAATACAACATGATTTAAATTCTAATTATAAGTCTGATTTGGATATTGGAAAATAAAAATTTTCTCATCTATTAAAAGAAAATACTAAAATAAAATTATCAAATGCGAAATTAAAAAGAGATCTTAGGAAGTTTACTATCAGTAGGGATACCTTAACCTTGTTTCTAGGGAAACAAATTGATCCAAAATACACAACTAGTTTAAGATATCAACTAGGACAGAGAAGGATTATTAAGAACAAGTTTGTTCCAAAATATAGGCAGTTCAATACTAGTTCAAGTTCTGGACCATCTTTTGAAAAAAAAATCTAAAGGACCTAATAAAGTGTTCATGTCTAAAAATATATATGTTGAGTATAGGAATCCAATAAGACAAATATGGGTTCCCAAATCTTTACTTGCTAACCTCTCTGGACCCAATAAGAAAAATATGGGTACCAAAGTTACCCTATGCTTAATCTGTTTTGTAGGAAAATTGTCTAAAGAGATCCTATAAAACCCTATAGTACTTAGACAGTGGATGTTCAAGACATATTATAGGAGGATATTTATGCTTCAAGCACCTAATTAAAATTGATCGTGGACATGTTATATTTGGTGATAATACTAAAGGTAAGTTCGTCGACTTAGGCCAATTTGGTAACCCTAATACTATATTAATTTCAAAAGTACTTTTTTATGGGTTAAAGTACAATATACTTAGTATCTCTCAGTTTTGTGATGATGAATTTAATATTAAGTTTGAAAATGATGCATGCAATGTTTTTAATTCTAAAAATGACTTAATATTTACTACTCTTAGAAATGAAAATGTATATGTTGTTGATTTAAACTCTTTAGCTAAGAAAAATGTTTCTTGTTTAAATGTGTTTCAAAAGGAATCTTGGATATGGAACAGAATATTAGGACACTACAATGTGCACTCACTTAGGAAATTGACTAGGAAAGGTTTATTTAGAGACGTACCTAAATTTTAATTCCCACTTAACAAAGTTTGTAATCCTTGTCAAAAGGGAAAACAACAGAAAGTTTCTTTCAAACCAATGAAGGAAGTTTCAACTTCTCAACTGCTTGAGTTGGTTCACATATATTTGTTTGGACCATCAAGAGTTTCAAGTTAAAATAGGAAACACTATGTCTATATTCTTGTAGATGATTTTTCTAGATACACTTGGGTATAATTTCTATCTTACAAAAGTTAAGAATGTTCTTACTTCATTAAATATTCCAAGTATGTAGAAAATATTAGTGGAATTAGAATTAAGTCCTTAAAAAGTGATCATGGTTGTGAGTTTGAAAATCAGGATTTCAAATATTTTTTCTCACATAATGGCTATAATCACAATTTCTCTGCTCCTATAACACCTCAAAAAAATGGAGTTGTAGAAAGAAGAAATAGGACACTTCAAGAGATTTCCCAGACTATGCTAAATGAGTATAACCTACCTATCTATTTTTGGGATGAAGCTATTAATACAGCTTGTTACATCATCAATAGAGTCTTAATTAGACTTTTTCTTAAGAAGACACCTTATGTGCTATGGAAAAATAGGAAGCCTAAGGTTAATTACTTTAGAGTTTTTGGTTGAAAAGTCATTATCCTTAACACTAGGGATAATCTTTACAAATTTTCTTCTAAAAGTGATGAAGGAATTTTTATAGGTTACTCAATCTCTAGTAAAGTCTATCGAGTATTCAATAAGAGAACCAAATGTGTGGAAGAATCAGTTCATGTCAAATTTTATGAGACTGATCCACATGAAGCAAAAACCTCTCTTGAATATATTTAGGAATATATGTCAATTCTTGACCTTAATGATAAAAACAGTGAACCCCCAGTGAAAAAAACTAGTTCTGGAAATTTTCCAGAATCAGAGCATGTTGAATCTGAACCTATAGACAACCATGAGGAGTCTAGTCCAACCCTTTCTAGTGGTATTAAAACTCTCAAGAATCATCCTTTAGATGTTTTAGTAGGTGATACAAATAGAGGGACACAAACTAGAGCCTCTCTAAGAAATAAGGTTGTACATAAATCTTTTCTTACAAAGCTTGAACCCAAAAATATTAATGATGCTATAAATGATGAATTTTGGGTGATAGCTATGCAAGAAGAATTAAATAAAGTTGAAAGAAACAAAGTTTGGGAGTTATTAGAAAGACCTAAAGACACTTTGACCATAGGCACCAAATGGGTGTTTAGAAACAAAGTCGATGAATCTGGAAACATAGTTAGAAACAAGGATAGATTAGTTAGTCAAGAAGAAGGAATAGATTATGAGGAAACCTTTGCACCTGTAGCTAGACTAGAATCCATTAGGATACTACTTTCTTATGCAGCTCATCTGAATTTCAAAATTTATCAAATGGATGTCAAAAGTGAATTTCTAAATTGGTATATAGTTGAGGATGTGTTTGTTGATCAACCCCATATCTTTACAAATCCCCATCTTTCAACTCATGTTTTTAAACTATCTAAATATTTATATGGTCTAAAACAAGCTCCTAAATCTTGGTATGATAGACTCAGTTCTTTTCTTATTTCAAAATGTTTTACTAAAGGAATATATGATCCTAATATTTTTATTAAAAGTATTTCCAAATATGTTTTAATAGTATAAATTTATGTATATGACGTTTTTTCTAGATCTTCTAATAATTCTTTATATACTGATTTTTCAAAGATGATGCAAAATGAATTTGAATTGAGTTTAATGGGGGAACTTAAATTTTTCTTTGGATTTCAAATTTTTCAAAATAAAAATGGTATTGTTTTAAATAAAATTAAATATACTAAGGATCTTTTGAAATTTTTTGTTTGTATTGTAATAAAGGTAGTGATACACCTATGAGTACCACTTGTAAGATGGATACAGATGAAACTGGTAAACCAGTGGATCAAACCAATTACAGAGGTATGATTGGGAGTTTTCTCTACCTTACTAATAGTAGACCTGATATAATGTTTATTGTATATAGGTGTACTCATTTTCAATCCAATCCCAAAGAGTCTCATTTAAGTGATATTAAAAGTATTTTTAAATATCTCAAGTATACTACAAACTTAGGAATATTTTATCCAAGAGGAAAATCATTTGATTTGATAATTTATTCAGATGCTGACTTTACTAATTGAATGTTAGATAGATGAAGCACCTATAGAACATTTCACATTTTGGGAAAGTCACTAGTATCATGATGTAGTACGAAATATAATCTGATTGCATTATCCATTGTCAAAGCTGAATATATAGTTGTTGGTAGTTGTTGTTCTCAAATTCTGTGGATGAAACACATTGTACTGAACTATGGATATCAATTCAAATATGTATCTATAAACTATAATAATAAAAGTGGTATTAACATTTCTAAAAATTCATTATCTCATTCTAGGACAAAGAACATTTATGTAATACATCACTTCTTGAGTGATAATTATCAAATAGTTGATATCACTCTTGAATTCATTGGCACTGAACATCAATTGGCTGATATATTCACAAATCCTTTTAATTCTGAGAGCTTAAATTATATCAAACATGAGTTAGGTATGATAAATTGTTAGTTTAGGACCTCACTGCTCGACCTCATCGTTAGGACCTCACCGTTGGACCTCACTGTTATGACCTCACCATTAGACCTCACCATTAGGACCTCACTGTTGGACCTCACCGTTAGGACCTCACAATTAGACCTCACCGTTAGGACCTCACCGATGGACCTCGCTATTAGGATCTCACCATTGGACCTCACCATTAAGGCCTCACTGTTAGGACTTTACTATTGGGACCTCACCGATAGTTGACCTTACTTAGGTCCGGGATATAACGTTTTTTTGTCGAATCTGAAACGTTTTTAATATTATTTATTTCCTTTACTTGATTTGTTTTTCAATACCTAAATGATAAAAATAAAGTATAAACCACATTTCAATCCACTTCAATCTTCTCCCGAACCTCTTTCACCCTAACCATAGAACTTAACCTTTTTCTAAAACCCTCGAACCATATCAGATTGCAATGGTAAGACTGATGGTTGGTGATGAAGAATATTTGACAAATCCTAAGAGACATCAAACTAGGTCTAGTAGTGGAAGCAAGGTTGTGTTGAAGCTGGTCAATTCTCATTTTTCAAAGAGGTAAATCATGGTTGAAAAGAAATTAAGTTCAGAATGGATTCTGTCAAGCAGTTTTCTGGTGCTAAAGGCCCTCAAAGCTCAGGATTGGGTAGAATATTTTACAAATAATAATGGACCATATTACTCGAAGCCAGTAAAGGAATTTTATGAGTTTTTGAAGTTTTAACAGTCTAAGGATGAGAACCAAATGATTTATTAGGTAAATAGAGTAAGTTTGAGATTCTCTTATTTTTAATGGGATGAATTCTTAAGAGTCCCACATGAAGGAATTTTCGATTATTACTCTAGATTTGTGCCTCCCACCAGTGAGTATTTCTACTATAAAGAGGCTCTAGCCGAACTAACAGGGAATGGAATACCTATGAAGGTAATTTCTACTGATATGGATGGAGAAAAATGATTACTTTTTAAATTTCTTCAACATGTATTGAGTCCTAGGAGAGGGGACTTTTCTAATTTGAAGTGTCAAGACATATTTTTGTCATATCTGTTGAATCATGGATAGAGGATAAATCTCTACAGGTTGTTAATGGTTCAGTTAGAGGATAAGATAAATCCTAGATTCAAGTCAAATTATTTATTTCATGCCAATTTGATATATTTAATGATAATAGTGAAAGGAGTTGATAGATATAAGGAATAAATCATAGTTGTAAGGGACAACTTTTGCATTACCAAAATGATTTACAAGTTTATGAAGGTAGACTAGAATACTTGGTAAAGGGAATGGGTGAATGATGAGGCTGAACTATATGAGGAATTAAATATTTTTATTAATCCTACTAGGACAAAGAATAAAAGAGATCCAAATTTAAATCCTAATGAAGTGGAGCCAGTGTACTCAGGTGAAGAAGAGGAGGTTTTTGTTGTGAAAGAGAGAGAGCATTCTCCTGTTGATGACAGGAGTGATCCTGATCTTCCATCTAGTCCTCATGTTAATACTGTATCTTTTTTTGAGCCTATCCCACCAAATAGATTACCCAGAAGAGAGACTGTCTTAAGTGAAAATGATGATGAGGAAACCAGTGAAGAATAATGAGAAGATAATGTCTTAAGAGACATTACTATTGGAGAGACATCAGAGGAGGAGGATGAAGTTGAATCTGGACATGATGAATTTGAGATAGCTATTGATGAAAGTGAAGAGGAATTCCTAAGTCTTAGTCCTTTGATAGGATATAAAGAAGTGGGAGAGAGTTAAGAGGAAGAGGATGTTGAATCAGTTGGAGTTGAAATTTCTATGGCTATGGTTTTAGATTCTTTATAAGAGATAGTAGTGGACTCTCCTGTTGATGTAGTTGATCAGGGAGGAATGGAAGAGGTGAATGTAGTTGACTAGGAGGATGCTCCAAGTGAGGTTGAGGAACCTATTTCCATAGGTTCAGTTTTTGTTTCTCATGAAATAGAATATTGGTCAGAAGACCCTGGATTCATGGTCTTGGTCTTAGACTATGAAGATTCTGAAGATGAAAAACCTAACAAAAGACCTCCAATTCATTTTTTTTAGAGACCATTATTATATAACCAGTATTTCTTTTTCCTCAAGATTATGTGAAGAAGGATGACTTAGAGTCTTTAAAATCAGATTTGAAGAGACACTTTTATGATAGATTCATTGGGATAGAGAGATAATTGGCTCTCAATCAAGAGCTTGTGGAATCTGCCTTGGAAATAATAATCTCTACCTTTCACTCAAACTTGCTACATGAATTGAAGGAATTCCAGAATCAATTCAGAACCTTGGAATAATTTGTGGAGTCTATGAAATATTATATTATGAGTTTAGAATCATATATGGATTCAATATCTCAAATGGAAAAAGACCTTAAGTTTGTTAAGAGTCTTGTTCAGAAAATGGTCACTGTGTTTGAGGACTTTAAGAAGTCTATGGAGAAACATGTGAATGGTTAGGATGATGATGTGAAGAGGTTGATCAATGGACTAACCAAGTATTTTAAGGAAACAGTATATTTTACCATGGAACCTCTGTGTGTATCTTCTTCCTCATAAGCTTCTCCTCCTTTAGATCTAGAATTTTTCAAATTAGTTGTTAGAGAAGAATTGGAGAAGCTCTCTAGTGCAAGTACCTTAGACCCTTAGTCTATGAATCAGGTCATTTCCGCTACCGTAGATATTCATAATCTTTTAGAAGATTACTTGAGGGAGGCTTACCAAGATTATAAGGCCATCAAGGATAAATTTTACTTCTATTATAAAATGGTTTACACTAAGTATCAGATGGATGGTCACTTCAAGCTTCTGTTGGAGAACTTGAGAATCCCACCTGTCACTCAGGCTTTTAAGGATCAAGTTAGCAGTCTTAGAGAGTTAACTCTTGCTTTAGAAAAGTTCATGGATAATAAGGATGATTTCATTTCAGCTATTAAAATAGGAGGAAGCATCATCATGGATTTAAGGAATCTCTTTTTATCATTCCTCTATGTGGACTACACTCCCATTATTATTCCTCTAGCCATACCTTCTTCCTCAGATGCATCAGGCTCTACCAGTGTTTCCCCTTTGATGACTCCTTCCCAAGCCATTAGAAGCTTGACTCCTAAAATTCCTCATAGATCCACTCATTATCAGTCTACCGGTGCTTTTGTAGCAACTCCTCCTACCTTTCTCACTGCCATACCTAGGGTTGTACCTCCATCTTCTGAACCCGCCTCCTCATCTCTCAAAGACAAAACTCCCTTGGACATCTCTAATTTGGATTGAATGTGGGTTGTCTTAGTTTATAGGGATCATTGTAATATTTTTGTATATTGTACTCTTATTTCATTAATACAAAAATCTTCCTTTTTCTCCTTTTTTCTTATATTCTTTTTGCTAATCACAAAGGGGGAGAAGTTTTCAGAATGAATTTTTTAGACTGGATCCCTTGAATATTTGCTTTGATATATTCTCAATAATAAAAATGGTTCAATTTTATGTTATTTCAACTCCTGATACATAATATATGTATACTAACATATATGAAGATATTATAAAATGTGATTAACCCAAATTCAAAAACTCTTAAATATAAATTTCACTAACATAATTTGTGATTATCAAAAAGGGGGATATTGTAGGAATCACTGGTTTTGATAATCCCAAATTAGGTTTCTTTTATATGATAATCATGTTTCATTAATATTTATAGTTTTTATCAGGTAATAACTATGTACTTTTAATCTCACTACTCTCTCTATTAAGTTTATAGTGAAAAATTTCTCTAAGTAAAAGGTTACCACTAGAAGGTTACCGCTAGAAGGTTACTACTGGAAGGTTACCGCTTGAAGGTTACTGATAGAGGTTACCGCTAGAAGGTTACCAATAAAAGTTACCGATAGAGGTTACCACTAAGGAACCTCACCGCTGAGTTATCAATGCAAGCTCATCGCTACGAGTCTATTGCTTAAAGGCTACTGTTGTAGAGTTACTACTAGAGGTAAATGCTATAAGGATACTGATAAGGATATCGATGAAGGATACTGATAAGTCTACTGATGAAGGCTACTGATGAAGGCTACTGATGAAGGCTACTGATGAAGCCTACCGATGAATCATACTGATGAAGCCTACCAATGAAGGATACCGATGAAGGATACCAATGAAGGCAACCAATGAAACTTACTAATGAAGCCTACCAATGAAGCCTACCATTGAGAAGGTTACCGCTACCAGTCTACCGATACCCACTCTTCTACTCCATAATTTTTCAATTTCTTAAGATTATTCTAACGGTCATATTTGGTAAATCTAATGCTTCTAAAATTAATTAATGTTGATTGTACACATATCAAGAGAACGTATCTAGAGATAGTACGAGGTATGAGTAAGACCTCATGTGGTTTTATTATTTATATTGTTGGAACTCAAATATAAAATATAATACTGAGGAAGAGAATATAAAAGGATGCATGTGAGAGAGAAACTACAATACTAACTTGAAGAACAAAGAAAACCTACCAGCATTTATAGTAAGAACCCAAGACCTTCACGAAGATTATTTGGGAGAACAAATTCAAGATTGTCTTATGTGCTTCATAAAATATATTTCAAACCAAGAAGTATAACACTTAAGTACCTGGAATCTAGAACCTGGAGTTGCAACACTCTGTTTTAGAGACTTCCAGAGAAAGACTCAAACTGCGATTTCTTTACTCCAAGGAGTCAAGAGCTGAACTACAGTCACATAGAGCCTTCTAAACTCAATATTTATAACATTATATATATTGTGTTTCTTATATTACATTTCTGAGAAGTGTGTGTTTGGCTGTTATACACACTATCTCATGTGCTTGAACTGGAGGATACTGAAAATCCTCACCCCAAACATTACTTACACTTTTTTCCCACCTGTAACCATAGAAGAGGTTGTGTGTGGCCTGGTTGTGTGTTTTTTACACGAAGAACTGTGGTAGAGTTTATGATCCCTAGACAGTTTTTGAAAACTATTTTAAAGCCTGATACAGGTTGTGTATCGAATTTATTGTTAATATAAACCCCTTGGTGGTAGGTGATCACCAAGTGGAGAGGATTAAGTATCGGCTTGAGACTGAACCTCTTGTTTAACTATACTGTGTACTATATCTGTAATACTCTATTTTTCTATTTTCCCCTAATTATAACTTTAAAACATAAAACTATTTTACATTCACTCTGATAGTTATTTGTGGTTAGTGTGTATATTAGTTTAATTCAGTAAACCTATTTCAAAAGTTGGATAAGTATTTTACACTAATTCAACTGAGGACTAATCAACCTTTGAGAAACTTATTGACAAATTGAACATTTATATATCTACTACCTTAATTAACAGGACTGTTTTCAAATTGGGTATTTTTATCATAAATTTTTTTAACAAAAAATTTGAGTAGGAACTCAATTCACCCCCCCCCCCTCTTGAGTTTCCACTCCGACCAACAATAATAATTACCTAATGCTTTGGAGCACTATTTGGGTTCACCCATTATATAATCTATAGCAGGATCACTATGCACTATCTAGGCCCACCCATTGTATAAGCTATATCAGGCTTACCTGTGAGCTATAATGGGGTTCAACCCTCTATAAACAATGTTCAAGGACCATATTATGAATAAAACCCTTGAAAAAACTCTTTTAAACCCGTGTGTAGACACTTTAGGATATCAAAATATTCTTTTTTAACCCATTTTCAATACCAAAATACCCAAAAAAGGAAATGGGGTTTTTCTTTGAAGAAAACATTAAATCATGAAAAGGAAGAAAAAAATAGAATAATGGTTATAATGGTGGGAAAATTGTTTATCACCATATATGTTAAAATCAAATATTCATTTTTTATTTTCATAAATAAATTCAAAAATTCTATAAAAAGTTTCCTTTTTTTGAAACCTTTGAAAAAATATTCAAAAGAGACAAAAATGATCTTTTCTTTTAAAAAAGTCATTTATCAAAATTTAAAAACTATGCACATAATAAAGAAACCATTTTATTTGAAAATTTCCTTGGATGTAAATGAAGGAAAATTAAAGTAATTGACATAGAATAATGTAAATAAATTCTATTAATGTTGTATAATTTAAAAAAATACATTCCTTCTACCTTTGGTAAAAAAAGTAGAAAGGGAAACTTCAAAATAATGTTTATTTAAATAAAGTTTATTACTTCAAATATGACTCATCATGTAGTTATTTATCTTCCTAAATAAAAAAATTATAATAATTATTTAATTACTTAATAACATTTTTTTAATTTCATTGTTCCATTCATTTTACTTATTACGATGTCATATACAATTACTTAATCATTTAAGTTTATGTTGGATGTTTTGATGACTTCAGTTTATAAGTCCAAAATGAATTCAGTAAGTCGATTATGGTCAAAGTGGCCATTATTATATCATATAAAAAATAATTATCATGAAATAATTATTATTTTTATATATAAATTATAATTTTAAAACCAATCAAGAAATATGGTTATGAAAAATGAACTATGCTACAATCATGGAGACGGTAGGGTGTACATGCGCCTGAGTAACATTTCCATTTTCCAATGATATTTATGGAAAGAAGGTAAATATTATTTTATATTTCTATAATGATAATAATATCATAAATATCACATTAATTCTTTAAATATACTTATATATTCATTCATGAGATGTGGGGATGAAAAACGAATCACATCGCTTCATGGATTTGGTAGTCCACACATACGCACAAATGACATTATCATTTTTAGTGAATGAAAATTTAAGATAATAAATGATATATTATATTTTAATAATGATAAATATTTTATTAATATCACATATAAATATTAATTCCAAAATTATAACCAGTCTTGAGAGATGATGATGGAAAATGAATTATATTGGTTCGTGAGGTGGTAGTCTATCGCACACACCGATGATGGATTCCTTTCCCATTTGATTGATATTGAAGATAGATATAGGTTATGATGTTAATATAATAAAATATCAATTTATGTAGGATAATATTTTATTATATATACATAACTGAAGAATATTTTAAGGAAGTGGAAGAAGAAATAAAATAATAGCATTCGGTTAAACATTATGCTTCTCCTTCAGACAATCTATTTTTCTTAACACCTTAAGACCTATAAGATTGGTATTTTGACCAAAATAATACCTCTATAAAATGTATATGGATATTATTAATGGATTTATTTAAGGATTGGTCAAACAAAATTGGTTATTAAATGTGAAAAAATGAGAAGAAGAGGAGCCCTTTTATAAGAGAGGGGAGGGGCACTCTTAGAATTTTTTAAAATATTAAATTAATATAAATTAATTTTCAATTCAAAATAGATCCAAAAAAAATTATTTTGAATATAGTATTATTATAGGTAAAAATAATGTCATAAAATAAAAATTATACAAGTTTTGAAAATTTTATTACACTTATCTTTTGGTTTTAACCCCTCGTTAACCCTTTTTAAACTTACCATGACAACAAGGTTTTTTACTCTTTGAGGGTCAATATAGTTACAATAAATGGAAAAACATTCCATAAATGGACTATGGTTGATATTATAAACCATATAATAATCACTTGTATGAATCTAATATTTTTATGAATTTTAAATCATTTAATAAAACATTATTCATTATAAAATATCATTAATGTTAATTTTTAGAACTATTCGTTACTTTGACTTTAATAAAATCATGAAAAAAGTAAAATTCAAAAAAAATACATTTTTAACATTTTATTTTAATCTATAAAATTCATCTATCACATTAATTATCTCAAATAATAAATTTTTTAATTTTTTTAATATCATTTATTTTATTTTTCTATTAATTGAATAATTACTACATCGGCATTGTGTATGCATCTAAGGTAATGATTTCTTCTCTAAAATTTAAAAATAAATTATCATGATGAATATAAATCTTATAAATTTTAGAATAAAATTTATAACTGAAAATATTCTCTATTAATCCCCATGTTAAAAATATTATAGTTATTAAAAACAAGAGTGTGACATATTTTAGTTTTCTATTCATAAAATTTTACAAAGGTCATACACACTTATAAATGGAAACAAAAAGCCTTATATTAGACCTTAGGATGAATATTTATGAGATAAAATCTTCCAATATGATCTACTCAAGTGTTAGGGTCATTTTATTATCCTTAGCATTTTATTTTTAACCATTAATTACCTAATTACCCTTTATCATGGTAATACAAATTTCTAAGGTTTTTATTCATTTTTTGAGTAAAAATAAAAAGGGAAATATTTTTTTAAAAAAAATGACCAAATTATTATAGATATTTAATACATTTTTAAAGGTTCATAATATATAATTAGTACAATTAATTTAAATACAAATCAGAAAAAATTTGATGAAAACATTTTTATAAAAAAACACCCTTTTTAAATATTAAATGTTTTTAGGATAAATTTTATTATAAAATCCATTTAAAAAACCATAATTGAATTATTTTAAATCATAAGGAACTAATTATGTTTTAAAAATAATCAAAAATATAATTTTACTTTGTAAATACTTTAAAATAAAATACAGTTTTCAATAAAAAATTTTATTTTTCACTATTTATCAAAAAATAATATTTTCATAAAATTCTCAAAAATCCATACTAAGATAATTTTTACATACTAAATTAAAAAGTTAAATTCATTTTTTGAAATTAAAATTCAATAATTTTAAAATTAAACTTTTGGATAAAACCTGTATAAGAAATTAGTTTCGTATAACTATTTCCTTTTTTGATTTTAAAAATTAATTAATATATTTATAATGAATATTACTATCTAATTAAAAATCACAAATAAATATGAAAATGATTTATTATATTATTACCTGGGTTATTAAATCCCCCCCACCCATTTTGGGAATTGTTTCCTCATAATTTATTCACTTATTAAACAAGTGGTGATATATTTCCCTCATATCAATTTCAAATTCTCATGTTGCTTCTTCAACCATATGGTTTCTCCATAAAAATTTAATCTGGTGAATTAAATTATTCCATAATACTTTATCTCTTCGATCAAGAATATATTTCATTTATTCCTTATAAGAAATGTCATCTTCTAGTTGAACTACCTCAGGGATAAAAATATGATATGAATTAGACATATATTTTATTGACATTAAAACATGAAAAACATTGTGTACCTGGGATAAACTTGGAGGAAAGGCCACTCAGTAGGAAATTGATCCAAATTTCTCTAGGATTTCATATGATCCAATAAACTATGGGTTTAACATTACCTTTTTATAAAAATGCCAAACATTTTTTCATGGATATATTTAAGGAAAACATGATCACCTACCTTGAAAGAAATATATTTTCTTGAGTTATCTTCATAAATTTTCTACCTGCTCTAAGTTATACTCATATATTTCTAAATTATATTCACCTTCTTATCCATTTCCTCTACCAACTCTGGTCCCATCCACTTCCTTTATCCCACTTTATCCCAAAAATAAGAAGTATGACACCGCTTTCTATATAAAAATTAAAAATGTGTCATCTATATACTAGAATGAAAATTATTTTTATAAGAAAACTCAACCAATGAATGTTTTTGATCCCAACTTATATGGTAGTCTATAGAACAAGAATGAATCATGTATTTCAGGGTCTAAATTTTTTATCAGACTATCCATCAAACTGAGGATAAAAGGAAATACTAAAATTTAAGTCAGTAACCAATGATTTCTGAAGTCCTTTCCAAAAATTATAAGTGAATTTGGGATCCCAATTAGATATAATGGAGCAAGGAACTCTATTTAACCTCTACATATCCTTGATATATAATCAAAAAAAATTATCTAAGTACATAGTATATCTAATGGGAAGGAAATTCATAGATTTAGTTAATTGGTCAAGAATAAACCAAACCACATTATCATCTAAAGATATATTTTTCAATCCCACTATGAAATCCAAGGATACATTATCTCATTTCCACTCTGGCGCTAGAAAAGGAAAAAGAATCCCCTTCAAAAAATGTCATTTTACTTTAACCTATTGAAAAGTAAAACATTTCATGGTTTTATTGAAATATCTCATTTTATTCCATACCACCAGTAATACTCTCAAAGTTCTTTATAAATCTTAGTGCTACCATGAAAAATAGAAAATAGGGAACTATGAGATTCACTCAATAATTAAAATATGTATTTCGATCCAACCTCATAGTGGCCTCTCCCTCTTCTCTATGGAACCTAGGTTTTCTCTTGGATATTTTCTTCCTTCCCCCTTTGATTCGGTATCTTCACGGGGCGGTGGTGGCATCGTCTCAGGGTGTTGGGTTCAACTCGGCATGGGTGTCTTCGCTCCGTAGTTGCGATGGATTCGACTTGGTGTGGGTGTCTTCGCTCAGGCTAGGAACTACTCACAATGGCAGTGGTTTTGACTCAACATGGGTGTCTTCTCTCTGGATGGGATCTACTTACAGCAGCGGTGGGTTGGACTCAGCGTGGGTTTCTTCACTCGGGCTAGGATCTCTTGCGATAGTGGTGGGTTCGACTCGGCGTGGTCGTCACTCGGGTCTGGATCTCTCACAACGGCGGTGTGACGCTTCTCAGTGAAACATTGGCAATCAACTCAGAAAGGGATTACATTGAAATCGACCCATGGTGAGGTTAGCATCACCACTCTTTGGAGGTTCATTAGAGGTCAGTCTGGTGTGTCTTGGTGTGTTCGGCGTGGTCCCTCCGGTGCGTCTAGGTGTTGGAATAGGCCTGGTCTGGCATGACCAGGTTTACTTCTAGTGGTTTTACGGTGCGGATCTAGCCATATCTACAGTGCTTTGAAGGGGGGAGGTTCCTCAGTTTCAGATTCTGTGAGTTTTGACAAGATTTTAATTTGGTGATGTTGTGATTTTTCTCTTTGGATGGATCTGGTTATTGGATTGTCCTGTTTCAACTTCAATGGTCCTTATCTGTGCTCCTTGTCACTGTGAGTCTTGTGACGGAACTTGGTGAAGGAGCATCGCAGTTCTGATCAGAGTAGATCCTTCCCATAGTGGCATTTCTGTTTTAGGAATTCCCTGATACCTTCATCGGAGGTGTTCTCTTTGTTCGGGGTTGGTTCATCCAATCCTAGGTGATGATGACTTGAACTCATGTTCCTTGGACTGCCTTATGGACTTCGGTAGCTATGGTGGAGAGAGTGTCCTGGGTAGGATGGTGGGGTTGGTCTAGGGTGGTCTTTTTTCTAAGTTCATTGGTTTTGTTTTCTTATAATGGTGGAATTTTTTGTGATCCCTATTAGTATGGTGATGCACCCAGACTCGACCATGCGAATCAAGCCCCAGAGGAGGTTCCAGATCTTTTGTTCATCATTACAGCACATTATGGATTTGGAAGTTTGAGAGGGTACGGCATAAGCCATTGGATCGGGTCTATGCTTTGACATAGTAAATTTTCTTCCCATTCATCCTTCAACTGGTGAAGATATTTCCACTATAATTTTCTTGGGAGGGGTAGCTCTGTGTTAACAGTTTTTTTTTGTCTCTTTAGACCTTCGGGTCATGATATATTTTATGTCCATGATGTATATTTGGGTCCCCCCCCCCTTCTTCCTTTAAAATTGGGTTTTTATTTTAATAAAATAAAAATTTGAAGGCCTTTGGTCTGTTGGATGGATGGATGGAGATTCACTAAAAAATCCTCTCTACAATTGGGAATAACAAGGCACGCATAATCTCTTTCAAAATCTTAAAATGCCTACTTTATTAACATTAAATTCAGGAAACTTACCCTTCTAAATCAATTATACCTTTTCATGAAAATCATGATATTCCTTTTGAGATTTCTTAATTATTTCTAATTGATATGATTACACTAAAACCTGAAAAAAAAAATAGAGGAGGTTCCTACATTCACAACTTCTAGACAAAAATTCATCAAATCATTAACCAAGGGGTCATGTTCAAAACATAACATGGTTAATATACAATTATTTTTCAAACTCAACGCATTAGATACTTTTTTTCTTTTATAGGATGATAATGTATCATGCAATCATAATACCTAATTAGTTCCATTTATCTTTTATGCCTAATGTTAGACTCTTTTTAAGTTAATATATACTTAAAACTTTTATGATAAATATATATTTCACACTTAACTCTATATAAATGATACCTCCAAATTTTCAAATAAAAACCCAAAAAAGATAATTCTAGATCATGTGTAGGATAATTTAACTCAATAAGTTTTAGTTTATATAAATCATAAGTAATTACATGATCATTATACATTAGTACACAACCAATTCCCTTCAAATAAGCATCATTGTAGATGAAAAATCGCCATTTCTAGAGGGGAGGACCAAAACTGGAGCATTCAACAATCTTCTTTTCAATTCTTAAAAAAATCATCACACTATTTTTCTAGATGAATGTAACCCTTTTTTTAGTTAACTTATTTAGTAGGATAGAAAACTGAGAAAAAAATTCAATAAAACTCTGGTAATAACCTGATAAACTAAGAAAACTATAAATCTTTGTGAAATGTTTTGGTATTTTTTATTCTTTAACAACTTTATTTTTATCAGGGTCAATAGTTATGCTATATTTATAAATAATATGAACAAAGAAAGAAATATATTTCAACCAAAATTTACATTTTCTAAAAAAAATTATTTCTTCTTTTCTTTTAAGGTTTGAAAAAAAATTCTCAGGTTTCTTTCATAATCCTCAGGACTCTTAGAATATACCAATATGTCATCAATGAACATAACCAAAAAATTTTGTAAATAGTCCTAAAAAACTCTATAATATCCATAAATACAACTAGTGGATTATAAAACCAAAAGTGCATACCTAAAAACCCGTAATGACCTTATCTAGTTTGAATATCTATTTTTGAAACATCTTCATCCTTCATCTTCAATTTATGGTACCCCAACCTGAGATCAAACATAAAAAAGTATTGTACTCCCTGGAGCTTATAAAAAAACATCTATCTGGGGAAAAGGGTACCTATTCTTAAAAATTATGTTATTCAAAGATCTATAATCAATGCAAAGCCTTGTGTAACCATCTTTCTTTTTAAAAAAATGGGGTCACCCTTTAGTGAAGTTCTAGGTCAGATGAAAAATTTATCTAGGAACTTTGAAAATTTCTTTTTTAGTTCCAAAAGTTGTACTAAATTCATTCAATAAGGTGGGATTGAAATAGTCTTAGCATATGGGACTAAGTCAGCAGTAAACTCAACATCTTATTTATAAATAACACCAAGAAAATCATTAAGAAAAACATCCCTATATTCATTCACTTTTGGGACATCACTAATCTTGATAGTTTATTTTTAAAAACATGTTCTATGTGACCTTCACTTCCATTTCTCATCATTTTCTCAACTTATTGGTAAGTTATAAAAGGTATTAAATAATTATTAAAACATTCTTTACTCTACAATCTATCCTAACATGATAAATTAAAAACCAATACATACTCAAAATAACATAAAACTATTCCATGAAAAGTTGAACATGATTTATAGGAAATACCATCCCACTGATAAAAATAGGAATACTCCTATAAATCTTGGTTTCTTTAATATTTCTACCCAAATTTTTCACCAAAAGTCTTATCTTGATTTCATGAGGTGATATTCCAAATTTTATTATAAATTTATCAAAAATAAAGGAATGTAAAATTCCATATTCAAATAAGGTATTGGTATAATTTGAATAAAAAAATAACTTTGATCACTTCATTTTATGGCCCAACATCAAACATAGTGGTAGAAAAATATTTTTACACATCATTTGGTTGTCGATATTGATGATTTCCACCTTGTGTAACTAATTTTGGATACATGTTATCATAATGTCTCAAATTATTGAAATTAAAACACCTCGCCACTAGATAACTATCCATTATCCCATTCTTGCAGTGTTTAGAATTATTTTATTTTTAGTCACAATCCATATGACCAAATTTACCACATCGATAACACTTTCCAAAATTTACTAGACATTTCCCATGATTAATTTTTCCACACTTATCATAAGATGAGAACATTATTTTATTACCTCTAGATTTTTTGATGAATTATTCCCCATTGATTGTCATCCATACCTTTTTATGTTTGATTTCATGGAATACATAAACATCAGTGAACTCCATTTCTATCTTCTCAGCACACCGAACAATATTCTTGTTGAAAAGAACTCCCTCAAGGTGTCATCTTGATATTTTTGGGGTGATTGTGTTTTTTGAAAAATCATAGGATCACTTTTCAGTATGGCTGGTGTTACTTAAGTATATTTTTATGGTGGCATAGTTTTCTAGTGTTTTCTAAATTTTTGGGCCTCAAAATTGGGAGTCTGTTTTATGCAAAATGAAGTTTTTCTACAAGGGATTTCACATATAGAAGTTTACGGATCATGAAGTGTAGTTCACAGACTACATAGTTGTGAAACTATGTTATTAAGACCACAAAGGAGGTGCACGAAATCATCAAAGGAAATGTTTTCACATAGTAGTTCTATGTGGACCGCATACAATGCTACGCGAACCGTAAAGGAATTTTGGGGGGAGATAGAAGTTTTATAGAAAAGGAGGTTGATTTGAAGCATCATGAGGTCAGTTCATGGAAGGCGTGTAATTTTTAGAAATGAGGTGGTGATTATGTATTTACAAAGGGTTTTCATTTACAAATGACATCGTCAGCCACAACGGATAAAGGCAATATTTAGACCACATAGCAGTTTGTGGTGAAGGTTGTACCGCATTAAAGTTTTTGGTAATACTGATTAGTGGGTTTTATAGATCTTATTTTCCTATATAAAGACCCCTAATCATATCATTAGGTAGAGAAAATTTTAATAGATAAGATCATTGCTAGAGGAAATTTGGGGAAGTCCAAAGTAGTTTGTGAGGGAGGATTCTATGAAGGAGAAGAGTTCTTGTGGTAGAATTTCGAGAAGGTTGTAGTTCATGAACATAGTTCACAAAAGAAGTTTTTTTGATCATAGTAGATCACAAAGGAAAAGTGACCACGAATCCAAGGAGTTTCATAAAGCATCAATGGTTCACAAGACATTAACCGTTCATATAGTAGAAGTGGTCTGAGCACTTGTACTACGTAGTGAAAGGTAGTTTGTGAACGATGAAAGATAGTTTGTAGTGAGATAAAAGAAGTTCACAAATAGACTAAAACTATTCTCAAAATAAATTTCTATAAACTAATAGTACACAGAAAAGTGTATTTCATCTACTAGGTTAAAACAGGATTTCAATAGAGCATCTATCTACTATTGAGGATGAATTCATTATTGTTAATGAAGGTACCTAAATGTCCATGAAATATGTGTGGATCCTTTCCAGATCAGTGAGAAAAGGAAGAGGAAGAAGTTGATCCTTTCCACCAGTAGTCAACCATCAAAAGAAAGTCAGGAAGTGACCCTTGGGAAAGTAGTGAGCTGGCCCTAAACATTGCAAATCCAGTGAGTCTGTGCATAGAAGTGATCTAGCCTAAACCTTGTATTTTGGAAGTGAGGCTTAGTGGATTTGATACATCTATACATTTTCATTGTATACTCCTTAAACTTATCCCAGTGAGGGTGAACAAAGTAAAATTTTTGTGTCTCATGTATGATTTCATTTCTGTTCATACATTGTTATGGGAAAGAGGGAGAATAGTGTTTTGTTTAATAATGAAACAATATCCAAAAGGGGTAGTCATTTTAATCTTTCATACCCTTATTAACCCCCTCAAGGTATTTAATCAAATTGGGATAACAATTTGTATCAGAGCTAAAGGTTTAAAATCAATGATTTTCTCTCAGTTGAATAAATGGAATTTTTTAATCACAAAGGGATTCTGGTATTTGATGGAAAAAAATTCTACTATGGAAGAATCAAATACAACACTTCTTTCAATCATTAGGTATGGATGTATTTATAGCTACAATTCATAGTATTTGTGCTAATATGGATAGTAATGTGTTATTAGAAGTTGAACATAGGGAATTGGATGATGATGATAAAGGAATCAATGCTTTAATCAGAGCCCTATCCAATAAAATTTATACAAAGGTTATGGAATTTAATTCATCACTTTATATATGGGAAAAGTTGATAAATATTTATGATGGAAACTACAAAGTGAGAGAAGAAAAACTATAGGTTATATGGAATAAGTATGAGGATCTGAGAATTAACCCTAATGAATTTTTTTGATTCATTCTTTGAATGGGTGAATATTATCATGGAATACATGCATGGTATCAGATAAATTACTAAAGATATAAATATTTTTATGTACATCTTGAGAAAACTACCACCTCAGTTTAATCTAAAAGTTTATGTATTTAAAGATAAAGATCTGAATGAACTAATGTTGGATTTCTTGCATAGTACGCTTATCACATATGAGATGATAAATGATGATAATTATGTTATGGAATAGGGTAATTACAAAGAAGAGTCATTTAAGGCCACGAAGAATCTCACTATTGAAGATAATCAGGAAGAAGGAAATGTGGGTGATTTCATTTCATTTCTCTCTTCAAATATGCAAAGAGGAAGAGGAAAGTTCAAAGGGAAACTTCTACTTGCATGCTTTTGATGTGGAAAGATAGAATATATTATAGAAAAATGTCCTAATATGTTTCAAGTTGATGATGAAGACAATGATGAAATCCCTAGGAAGAAGTATTCAACCAATGTGAAAGGTAGGAGGAGTACCAAGAAAAATTTCTTCAAAAATAAGAATATTCTTTCGAAAGAAGATGACAGTTCAGAATAATCTGAGGTGGAAGAATTGGTTGACTGTAAAGATCATGAAGTAGATTTTATCATGGAAATTTTTATAAATTCCCAGACAAGTGAAAATAATGAAAATGATTAAGTAGAATTATAATGAATATTTTACCTTCATATCGAATTAGAATATTTTCTTGAAGAAATATACATTTGGATATCCAAAAAAATAAATCCAACATGGTGTTTGATGACGATAAAATATGTATTCAATATCATGAAGAAAAAAATTCAAATATAGAGGCTGAAATTTAAAGGCTTAAATATTTTATGCTGGAGAACTCAGAAAAGGATTTTTAGTACAGACTGAAAATCGAATAATGGAAAATAGAGATTGATATTTTAAATAATACAGGAAAAGATAAAATCAAATGTATTTAAGAACTTGGAGAGGATGTTTTCAGTGTGTGAAGGAAATTAAAATAACAAGAGAAACTCTTGATTCCAAAAAAGTATTATACAATGGAAAAAAGAAAATGTAGAAGTAGAATTCAGTGTTCTAGTGAAACAAAGAAAGGAGTAGTTGAGAGAAGAAATAGAATTCTCAACAACATAGATAAAACAATGCTCATTGAGAAAGACATTCCAAAGAAGTTTTAAAAAGAAGCAGTAAATACACCAGTCTATACATCAAATATATTGTTATTATTTTTGAAAGAATATAAGACTTTATATGATCTATGGTATGGAAAGAATCTAATGTTGAAATAATTTTGAGTATTTGAAATTAAGTGTTTCATTCTCAATAAGTATAAACATTTGAAGTTTGGATCCCATGAAGATAAAGGGATATTTCTTGGATAATCGAAGAAAATAAAAGCATATAAATTCTTAAATAAGTGTCTAGGAAAGGTATTTTAATGTAATGATGTAACTATATTAAATAATAATAAGAATCTTCAGCAAATACATGATCAGTCTTAGGAGGATATTGATGAAGTGATAAGAAGATCAGGGGATATTCCTGCTCTAGATGCTGACTAAGAAGAATATTCAAATAGTGAAAAGGATGAGCATAAACTATTATTTTCACAAAGATCTAAGAGAAGAACTTAAATTGTTGGATAGAAAAAAATCAGTGATCAGACAGTGCCATTAAAAACAAGGAGGATGAATACTATGTAGCAAGCATCATTCTTCTTACTATTAGATTCTAAATGTTTTAGGGAATCATCTGGAGATGACAACTGGGTCTAGGATATGAATAAATATCTTGAACAAATTGAGAATAATTATACATGGGAGATTGTTTTGAGGCCAACAGATAAGAATTTTATTGGGGCTAAATGAGTCTTTCATAATAAGATGAAAGAATATGGTGTGGTGATTCAAAAAAATCATGACCAGTGTGCAAAGGGTACTCCTAGATATAGGATATCGATGTTGATGAAAATATTTCACCTGTTTCAAGGCTGGATATAATCATATTATTCATGTTCATTGCGGTTTAAAGAAATTTCAAAGTCTTCCAGATGGATTCCAATTCAATATTTCTGAATGAGGTTTTAGAAGAAGAATTTTATATTGAGTATCCAAATGGTTTTCTAATTCATGAATCTGATAATAGAGTTTTTTTGGTTGAGGAAGACACTATATGGGATGAAACATTCACCAAGAATATGGTATTCAAGGCTTTATCAATTTTTTAAGAAACTTAGTTTTTTAGTGTGGTAGAGTTGATTACAATCCATAATTACAGTAATCAAATGATGATGGTTCTAGTATATTTATATGTAAAAATACTTGGTGTATCAGATGAAGCACAGTGTAAAAAATTCACATAATTCATGAAAAGTTAATTCAAAATGGAAGTTATTGGTGAAATGATGATTTTCCTTGGTTTATAGGTGACATAAGGACATAATGACACATTAATTTCTCAATATAAATATTATAAGGTGGTTTTAAGAAGATTTTTATTGGATAATTACAAGGATATAATGACTCTAGTGGCTACTCGGATGAAACATTCATGGGATGATGAAGGCGATGCGGTTAATTTCACAGAATACAGGAAAATCATTAGCAGTATTTTATAATTGACAGCGATAAAAACTGATATTATTTTCATCACATGAAAAGTATAAAGATATAAAATAAATTCCAGAGAAACCTAATTACTTGTAGTAAAAAATAATGCTTTGTTATATCAAGGGAATGTTGGATTTCAGTTTGATGTACAATGCCAAATCTCGACAAGTGTTATTGGGATATACAGATGTGGATTGGGCTGGTTTGGTAGAGGATATAAAATCAACATCAGGTGGTGCATTATATCTTGGCGGATTTTTTATTTCTTATCTAAGAAATAATTAGGATTTTATTTCATTAAGAACTGTAGAAGATGAATATATTTTGGCTACTCAAGATTGCACATAGTTATTGTGGATAAAGTAGCATCTTGATGATATGAGAGTTATAGTGAAGTCTTTGATTATAATCCATTACAATAATTCAAGTGCTATAAATATTAGTAAAAATCCATTCCATCTCTAAAGGAGAAATAAAATTGAAAAAGGTATCATTTTATCAAGGATAAGGTATAGAAAGGGCTTGTGAAGTTGGATTATGTGCCTGCAGAATTATAGGTTGTGGACATTCAAATTAAGGCCTTACCCAAAGAAGCATTTTAATGACATTGACTAGCTTTAGGAGTTCATTCAACTCCCTGTACTTAAAAAATTATAGATGTGGGACCCCCTCTCCCTAAGGTATAATATGTTTTTCTCTAATATTATGATCTATTTTATTTACCCTATTCCATTCCACAATGAAGTAACCTTCAGGTTCATTGACAGAGGGGGAGAAATTGTGGCTAGAAAAGGGAAGAAAATTTCTTAATCATGATAGGGGAGAATCTAATAGTGGTATTGGTAAAGTAAGTGGATTTTCAAATATGATGATGCTAAATGTGATCAATAAAAGGTTATATATCATGATAGATGAGGTTCTTGGTCAAAGGATTTGGGTGATTTTGGAATGAAGTGATTACTTGATGCACTTTGCATGCTACTCTTGTTCCTCACACCTTTCATGGCTCATGTGGGCATAGAGTGCATGTCATGTAAATCTATGATCACTATTTTAATCATAAGAATAAAATGTTGGAAGAAGTTATAATAATATTTAATGATGTATCATATTGTGAAGAATTGTTAACAAACCCAATGGGGGATATTATTGGAAAAAAAAACTCAAGGCATTACCTTGATGTTTTTGGGGTGACTGTGTTTGTTGACAAAGAAAGAAGACTATGTTTCAATATGGTTGGTTTTTCCAAAGCATATGTTTAAGGTGGCATAGTTTTTCAATGTTTACCAAATTTTTGGGCCTCAAAATACAGAGTTTGTTTTATGAAAAGGGGGTTTTATACAAAGGAGTTCATGGAAAGCAATCCATGGACCATGAAGTGAAGTTTGTGAACTGCAAAGAATGGTTTTTTTTTGCCACATAGTAGTGCATCTACACTATAAGGACCTAAAAGGAGGTATTCATAATTGTAAAAGGAAATTTTTTTGTATAGAAGCGCCATTCAGACCGCATACCATGTTATGTGAACTGCAAAGGAAGTTTGTGGGGTGATTGATGTTTTGAAGATGAAAGTGTTGATTTGAAGCACTGAGAGGCCATTTCACATAAGTTGTGTCGTTTTTGTAAATGAGGCAGTGATTATGGCTGCCACAAATGATTTTTTTATAGATGGAATCAGCCGCTGCAAAGGAGAAAGTCACCATGAGGACCGCATAGTAGTTTTTAATGAAGGCTATACCACATCGAAGTTTTTGGTAATGTTAATTAATGGATTTTATAGATATCATTTTCCTATATAAATACCCCTAACCATATCATTAGGGTGAGATAATTTCATTAGAGAAGATCATCACAAGAGAAAATTTGGGGAAGTCCAAAGTAGTTTGTGAGGAAGGATTTCATGAAGAAGAAGAGTTAAAAATGGAGAATTATATGAAGGTTTTAGTTTGTGAACATAGTTCATGAAATGGGTTTTGAAGAGCTTAGTATCTCAAAAAGGAAAAGAGACTGTGTAGCCAAGGAAGTCTGTGAAGCATCAGTGGTTCACAATGAATTAGTCATCCGTGAATTAGAGTTAGTCCGTGAAGGGAAGGTTTTCCATAGAGAACTCGCACTATGTGGTGTAAGGCAATTCACAGAGGATTAAAGATAGTTCATGGTGAGAGTAATAAAGTTTTCAAAAGGACTAAATAATTTTCAAAATCAATTTACGCAAACTAGCAATACATGGGAAAGTGGATTTCATCTACTTGGTAAAAACAAGACTTCAACAGAGCATCTACCTATAGTTGAGGATGGATTAATTTTTTTTAATGAAGGGACCTACATGTCCATAAACTATGTTTGGATCCTTTCAAAATTAGTGAGAAAATTAATAGGAAGAAGGTGATCCTTTCCACTGACAGCGATCCATCAAAAAAGAGTTAGGGATTGACTCTTAGGAAAGTAGTGAGCTAACCCTAAACATTGTAAAGGTAGTGAGCCTATGAAGAGAATTGATTTAACCCCAACCTTATATTTTGGTAGTGAGACTTATTGGATTTGGTACATTGGCACATTTCTAATGTATGTTCCTTTTAAATATCCTAGTAAGGGTGAACCAAGTAAAATCAATGTATCTCATGCGTGATTTAATTTATGTTCACGCATTTCTATGATAAAGAGAGAGAATGGTGTTTTTTTAATAGTGAAGTAATATCCAAAAGGGGTGGTTGTTTTAATCTATCATACACTGATTCACCCCCCCCCCAGAGTATTTAACCTAATTAGGATAACATTTCTCATGGATTTTGAATTCATGGGAAGATAATTCCCTTTGATATCTTAGTTTCAACCCTGAGTAAAATTGATTAATCATATTATCAAAATCCTTAGAAAAAATAAGGTATATACTTAGACAATCTTGTAAAATTTTCTTCATATGTAGCTATATAATATTTATCCTTTTTCATTAATTCCAAGAATTGTTTCTTGATCCTGAGTCAAACATCCTTATGGAATTATTTTTCAAGGAATAGATTATTAAAAAAATTCATTCCATGGAATCAAGATTTTCTCTCTCTTTGGTGTACTTAACCAACGGCCACTATCAATCAGCTTCACCTTAAAAACAATAAATGGAAAGGGTTACCTTTTGAAATTCTGAACACCCCATGACTTAAAGTATCTTCTCTATATCATTGATCCATCCTTTGGTTACCATTAGGTCAGAAGATCCATTTAATGTTGGAGGATATTGTCTTGTAAAATGCTCCATTATCATCATGTTCCTCTATAGTAGATCTAGTTTCTCTCTCACATGGATTATACAACCATTTATACCCTAAATTACATAATTCATCACTATAAAAAATTTATCTATTCAAATTCCAATTATTTTGGGATGTTCATTCAAAAGGATATCATCCCATCGGTGCCAACCTACTTCAGATTCCCTATTTACTCTTTGGAAAAATGTTCTGATGAGAAATAATTTCGACAAAGAAACATGGAAATATTTAAATGTTATATCACTTCATAAAGTAAAATCTTTTAAGGTTATTTACTTACATTATTACAACCTCTGAAGTTATCTAAATCTTTCTCTAATAGAATCTACAAGAACCCAACCTTAATCATTAAATATTCTAGTTACTCTAAACTAAAATTCCATTACTTTATTTCCCAAGGATATTTTAGGTTTATATATTTATAGAGTTAGGTCATAACTCTTACATAATAATCACATATATTTTAAGATGGACACTTTTACTCGGTATCCATCTTTCCCTCAAAACAAACTTTCAAAAAGAAACTTGTTTTCTTTTCATGAAATGTCTTTACAAATTTTATATTTACCACATCCGTATCCCTACCCATCATTAAATACATAGGAAAAACATTTTAAAACATTGGATGATCACACAAAAATGTTGAAAGGGACATAATTGAAGAAAACCATTAGTCTAGTGAAAAACATGAAAACCCATGAAAAAACTTTTCTTAAAAAATACATTTTTATCTAAAAATGGAATCATTTTACCTTTAAAAGATCATTACCTTATCAAATTTAAATCAAAAAAATTCTATAAAACTCATTCAAAAGCAAATAAAATTCATGTAGGTGCCTTGGGACATCATTATCAAAGAACCCTTATAAAACCCTTACAATTGGAATAACTATACATATGACTTTCAATATAATTACCTAGATAAAATAATCATTACCCAATGAATTGGATCACTATATGGGAACACCCATTATATAATCTATATAAATATCACTTGGCGCTATCTTGTCTCACCCATCCTATAAGTTATATCAGGCTTACTTGTGAGCTATAATGGGGATCAACCCTTCATAAACAATGTCCAAAAAGCATATTATGAATAAAAACCTTGAAAAAAAATTTAAAACCAAGTGAAAACACTTTTGGATATCAAAATATCTATTTTTTAACCCATTTTCAATACCAAAATAACCATAAAAAGGGAAAGAGAGTTTTTATTTGAATAAAACATGAAATATTTCAAAGGAAGGAAAAAATAAAATAATGGCTACCACGGTGGGAAAATTCATTTTCATCGTATAAATTAAAATAGAACATTCATTTTTTCTTTTTATAAATAAATTAAAACATTCTATAAAAATTTTCCATTTTAAATACCTTTGAAAAAAAGTCAAAAAGACAAAAATACCATTTTATTTTAAAAAAATATTTTATTAAAATCTAAAAACTGCGTATATAATAAAGAAATTTTTTTCTTTACAAAAAATCTTTGAAAATTCTAATATAAACATTAATTTATTGAGGAGTCATAATAGAGGTAAATTTCACTCATTTAATATATGTTAAAAAAATAAATTTCTTTTGACTTTGGTAAAAAGAGTTTAAAGGGGAACTTTAAAATAAATTTTTTTAAAGAAAGTCTCTTACCTCAAGTTCAACTCGTCATGTATATTCTTTATATTCCTGAATAAACAACATATATTAATTATTTAATTTCTTAAAAACATTTTTCAAGTTTATTATTCCATTTATTTTACTTGTTACCAAGTTATATGCAATTACTTAATCATTTAAGTTTATGTCAAGCGTTTTAATGATATTCGGTTTATAAGTCCAAAATAACTTAGGTAGGTTGACTATGGTCACATATTCCATTATTCTATCATATCCAGAATAATAATTATGAAAATATTATTATTTTTATACAAAAATTGTACTTTTAAAACCAATCATGAAATATGGTTATGAAAAATGAACTATCTTACAATCATGGAGATGGTAGGTTATAAATACGCATAAGTAACGTTTAAATTTTTCAACGATCATTATGGAATGATGGTAAATATTATGTTATATTTACATAATTATCAGAATATCATAAATATAATATTAATTATTTAAATATATTTATATATATCATCCATGTGATTTGGTGATGAAAAATGAATTACATCATTTCGTGGGGGTGGTAGTCGACACGTGTGCACGAACGACAATATCATTTTTAGTGAATGAAAAGGTAAGTTAAATGATATATTATATTCTAATAATGATAAATATTTCATGAATATATTATATTAACTTTAATTCCATCATTATAACCAGTCTTGAGATACGGTGATGGAAAATTAATTTCATCGGTTCGTGAGGTGGTAGTCCACTTTACACACAAATGACAGATTCCTTTCCCATTTGATAGAATTTGGAGATAGATATAGGTTATAAAATTAATAAAATGTAATATAATTTTTTGTTATAATTTTTTTATTATATAGGAAATATTTAATAATAATTTTAGGAAGTGGAAAAAATAAATAAAACAAAATCATTCGGTTAAATGTTATACCTATTCTTCAAAAAATCACCTTTTTCTAACACCTTAAGACCTATAAAATTGGTATTTCACCAAAAACAAGTCTTATAAAACGTTTTTAGGGATTTTAAGAAGGTATTTTGATATATCTTGGCTGAAAATGGGTTTTTAAGTATGAGAAAATGAGAAAAGGAGGTACCCTTGTATAAGAGAGGGAAGGGGCACTCTTGGAATTTCTTAAAATATTAAATTAATATAAATTAATTTTCAATTTCAAATGGATAAAAAATGATTTATTTAGAATTTACGATGAGTATGGGTCACAATACTCTCATCCAATTAAAATTAGACAAGTTTTGACTACTTTCGTACTCTTATCTTTTGGTTTTAACCCCCTCGTTAGCCCTTTAAAATTTACCATGACAATATTTTTTTTCACTCTTTGAGGGTCAATATAGTTACAATAAATAAAAAATTTCCCAAAAATGTACTATGGTTGATATTATAAACTATATACAAATAAATTTGATTAATATAATATTTTTAGTAATTTTATATCATTTAATAAAATATTCTTTATTATAAAATATCATTAATGTTAATTTTTAGAAACTATTCCTTAATTTGACTTTAATAACATAAATAAAACAAGTAAAATTATAATATAATATTTTCATAAATTCATAACATATTATTTTAATCTATAAAATTCATGTATAATTGTAATTTTCTCATATTATATTACTTTTAATATTTTTAATATCATTTATTTGATTTTTCCATTAATTGAATAATTATTGCGTTAACATTGTGTAATTATTTAATGTAATTATTTATTCACTAAAAATTAAAAATAAATTATCATAATGAATATAAATATTTTATATTTAAAAATACTATTTATAATTAAACATATCATATGTTTATCCCTATGATAAAAATATTATAGTTATTAAAAAAACCAGAGTGACATTTTTTACTTTTCTTTTCATAAAATATTATAAAGGTCATAATAACTTCAAAATGAAAACAAAATTCCACATATTCAACTTTGGAATTAATATGGATGAGATATAGTCTTATAATATAATTTAGAAAAGTTTTAGGGTCATTTTATAGTCCTTGTCATTTTATTTTTAAACCTTAAATACCTGATTTACCCTTTGCTGTGGTAATAAAAAATACTAAGGTTGTTATTCATTTTGTATAAAAATAAAAGGGTTATATTTACCAAATTTGGACATCCAGATTCTAAATATAGAATCCATTTTTCAGGATTCAAAAAATATAAGTTTCATAATTTAATTTAAAATCAAATCGGAAAAACATGATAGAACCAGTTCTTTAGAAAAACACCCTTTTATATATAAAACGTTTTTATGCTAAATTAAAGTATAAAATCCATTTAAAAATCATAATTTTATTATTTTAAATAAAAAAACTAATTAAATTTTAAAACTAATCCAAAATTTAATTTGACTTTATAAATACATTGAAATAAAAAAAATTCAACAAAAATCAGTATTTTTCACTATTCATTGAAAAAATAAATCTTTTTTGAAAATTATCAAAAGTTAATCCAAAGATAATTTTGACCTGAAAAATTCATAAATGAAATTAATTGTTTAAAATTAAAATTCAATAATTTTAAAATTAAACTTTCAAATAAATTCTTATAATAAATGAGCTCAGTAAAACTATTTCCCTTGTTCATTTTAAAAACTACTTAATATATTTATAATAAATATAACTACCTAATTAAAAAATAATAATAAATATGAAAATAATTTATTCTATCATTTCCTAGGTTATTACATCCCCCCCCCCACCCTTTGGAAATTACATCATCGTGGTTTCATTAACTTATTAAACAATTAGGGATATATTTCTTTTATAGCAATTTCATATTATCATGTTGCTTCTTTAACAACATGGTTTCTCCATAAAGCATTAACTTAGTGAATTAACTTATTCCAAAATACTTGATCTCTTCAGTCAATAATCTATACTGGTTTTTCCTCATTAGAAATGTTATCTTCTATCTGAACTACCTCAGAGCTCAAAACATGATATGAATTTGAAAGATATTTTATTAACAATGAAACATGAAAAACATTATGTACTTGGGATAAACTTAGAGGAAAGGCCACTCAATAGGAAAATGAAATAAATTTATCTAGGATTTCATATGATAAAATGAACTATGGACTTAACTTTCCCTTTTTATCAAAACTCATAACACTTTTCCATAGACATACTTAAGGAAAACATGATCACCTACCTCTAAATAAAGATATTTTCTCCGATTATCTGTATATATTTTTTCCCACACTAAGTTATCCTCATATGTTGTTGATTTATCTTCACCTTCTCATTTATTTCCTCCACCAACTATGGTTCCATCATATTCCTTTCTCCCACTTCATCCCAAAAAGTAAGAGTCTGACACCACTTTCCATATAAATCTTTAAAAGATGTCACCTTTATACTGGAATGAAAATTGTTATTATAAGAAAACTTAATCAAAAAAATATGATGATCCCAACTTCCTTGATAATCCATAGAACAAGCACAAATCATATCTTCCAAGGTTCGAACTATTCTATCAGACTATCCATCAGACTGGGGATGAAAAGTTATACTAAAATTTAATTTATTGTCGAATGATTTATGAATTCATTTTTAAAAATTAGAAGTGAATCTGAGATACTGATCAGATA
The DNA here is from genome assembly GCA_963277665.1 of Viscum album. NCBI lineage: Eukaryota > Viridiplantae > Streptophyta > Magnoliopsida > Santalales > Viscaceae > Viscum > Viscum album. The sequence continues at coordinate 1,225,192,561 of OY728151.1, forward strand.
CAATGGAGAGTTGAAATCCATGTAACCTCACTATCTCTATAAGAGATAGTTGAGAAATATGATCCAATTACATGGTATCTTGAATGGGAAGGAAATTAATATATTTAGTTAATCGATCAACAATATTACAAATTTCATTATTACCTCAAGATGTCTTCGTAAATCCTAATACAAGATCCATGGATAGATTTTCCCATTTCCACTCTGGTATTGGAAAATATTGAAGCATCTCCTTCATCAACTATCATTCTACTTTAACCTATTGATAATTCAAACATTTCATGGTAAGGTTAGAAATATCTCTTTTCATTCCATACTACCAGTAATACTCATGAAGGAATCTATACATCTCAATTCTATCAAGGTGAATAAAAAATGAGGAACTATGATATTAAATCAACAATTATCTTATCAACTAATCATCACAATGCATGCATAATCTCTTTAAAAATTTTAAAAACCCTTATTTATCAATATTAAATTCAATCATCTTTCCTTTCTTAACCAATTATACCTTTTCTTGTAATTCACAATCTTCCTTCTAATACTTCTTAATTATTTATAACAATAACAATTACACTAACACCTAAAAAAATAAAGGAGTTTACTTCATCCATAACTTCTAGACCAAAATTCATCAACTAATTAACCAAAGGGTCATATTCTAAATGTAACATGGTTAATATAGAATTATTTTTCTAACTCAAATCATTGGTAACTTTGTTTTCTTTTATAATATAATAATGGATTGTGCAATCATAATCCTTAATCAGTTCAAACTATCTTTTATGCCTCATGTTGAACTATTTCTGAGTGAATATATACTTCAAAATTTTATGATTAGTATATATTTCACAATTTTCTCCAATAAATGATACCTACAAATTTTCAAAGAAAAAAACCAAAAAAAATTAATTCTAGATAATGTGTGGGAAAAATTAACTCATGAGGTATTATTTTATGTGAAACATAAGCAATTACCTAATCATTATTCATTAGTAAAAAACCAATTCCCTTCAAAGAAACATTTTTTTTAGATGAAAAAAACACTATTTAAATAGGTAAGGGAAAAAACTAGATCATTCATTGATCTTACTTTTAATTCCTAAAAATAATCATCACACACTTTTTTCTAGATGAACTAAACCACTTTTCAAGTTAACTTAGTTAGTGGGATAGACAACTAATAAAAAATTTCAAAAAACCTATGGTAGTAACCTGCGAAACAAAGAAAACTATGAATCTCGATGACATTTTTTGGTCTTGTCCATTATTTAACAAATTTAATTTTAGTGGGGTAAATAGTTGTGCCATATTTAGAAACAACATAATCAAGGAAAGAAATCTGTTACAACCAAAATTCACATTTTCTAAATTTTCCATATAACTTATTTTATTTTAAGGTTTTAATAACAGTTATTATGTGTATTTCATGATCCTCATGACTTTTTAAATACATCAATATGTCATCAATAAAAACAAACATAAACTAGTTTAAATAGTCATGAAAAACTCTATTCATAAGATCTATAAATACAATGAGTTCATTAAACAATCCAAAGGGAATAACTACAAACTCATAATGCCCATATCTAGTTTGAAATGATATTTTTGGAAGATATTCCTCTTTTACCTTCAACATATTGTACTCCAACCTGAGATTTGTCTTCAAAAAGTACTATGCTCCAAAGATATAATCAAAAAATCATCAATATGATCCAAAGGGTAATTTTTCTTAATAGTGATGTAATTCAAAACTCTATAATCAAGGTAATGACTCATGGAACCATCTTTCCTTATAACAAAAAAAGGAGCAAACCATGGTGAATTTCTAGGTTGGATGAAACCTTTATCTAGAAACTCATGTAATTACTTTTTTAGTTCTAAAAGTTCTATTTTATCCATTTGATAATGGGGTTTTTAAATAAGTATATCATCATGGACTAAGTCAATAGTAAACTCAACCTCTTGATTAGGAATAACAGTACAAAAATAATTAATAAATGCATCCATATATGAATTCACTACTAGTACATCATTAATCTAGACAGTTTATTTCTTTTCAAAAATATGTTCTAAGTAACATTCATTGTCATTCACAATCAATTTTTTAGCTTCTTGGTAGGTTATCATTAGTATTAAATAATTGAATAAAACTTTATTTGCTCTGGAAACTATATTATCCTCATAAATTGAAATCAAATCCATACCCAAAATAATATAAAACTCTATCATGGTAATTTCAACAAGATTTTCAAGAAAGACCACCCTACTAATAAAAATATGAATATTCCTATAAATCTTGGTTTCTTTAATATTTCCACCTGGAGTTTTCACCAGAAGTTATATCTTACTTTCATGAGGTGATATTCCCAATTTACTTGTAAATTTCTCAAAAATGAATGAATTCAAAGATCCATAGTAAAATATGGTATTCTCATAATTTAAAAAAAACATAAAACATACCTTTATCCAATTTATTTGATGGTCCAACATCAACCATAGTGGTAAAAAAAGTTTTTTCATGCCCTTTTATTTCCGATCTTGAGGATTTTCACCCTGTGTAACTAATTTTTCACAAATATTAGCATATTGTCCCAAATAATTGTAATTAAAACACCACACCACTAGATGGCTATATATTTCCCCATTATTGTATTGTTAAAAATACTTTTATTTGCAGTTATAGGCTATACGAACAAACTTACCACACTAGTAACATTTTATAGAATTTACCAAGCATTCCCCAAGATTCTTTTTTCCACACTTATCACGAGATGAGAACTTTATTTTATTATGTCTAGATTTCATTTATGAATGATTTTTCATGGGATTATATCCAAAAAAATTATTGTTGATTTCATGGAATGCATGATCATCATAGAACTTGATTTTTACCTTCTCAACACACCAAAAAAATTTCTCATAACTTTTTAATTAATGGGAAGATAATTAATTTCAATATCTTGGTTTTAACCCTATGTAAAACCAATTAAACTTACTATAAAGATCCCAGATAAAATATGGTGTAAACCTAGCCAATAATATAAAATTTTCTTCATACGTAGCTATAAAACCTTTATCGTTTTTCCTCAATTCCAAGAATTTTTTCTCCATTCTAAGTCGAACAACCTTAGGGAAGTGTTTCTCAAGGAAGAGAATCTTAAATGTTTCCCATTACATGGAATCAAGCTCATCTATCTCTTTTTTATTTTTAACCAAAGACCACCATTATTTATAATCACCTTAAAAATTATAAATGGAAATGGTATCCTTTTGATTCTTTGAACATTCCATGAATTCAAATATCTTCTCCAGGTAATGAATCCTTCCTTTTTCTACCATTGGGTCAGAAGATCCATTGAATTTTGGAGGATTTTGTCATATAAAATTTTCCATTATCATCATGTTATTCTATGGTAGATATATTTTCTCCCTTAGGAGGACTCCGCTATCATTTATAGCTTGTATTAAATAACCCATCACTATAAAAAAATTGTCTATTCTAATTCCAACCATTATGGGTTGCTAATTCATAAGTATATCATCCCCTTGATGCCTTGTTACTTCAGCTTCCTTATTTCCTCTACGGAAAACCATTCTGAGGATACATCATTTTGGAGATTCAATATAGAAATCTTCAAATTATATATAACTTCATAAATTTAAGTCTTTTAAGGGTATTTACTTACATTCTCCTAACCTATAAATTCATATAAACCTTTCTCTAGTATAAACTATAAGAATCTAGCCTTAGTCAATACATAATCTAGGGTCTTTAAACTATAATTCACTTACTTTCATTACCAAGGATCTTTTAGGTTTATATTTTTAGATATTTAGTTCATAAATCTCAAATAATAATTACATATATTATAAGGTTGACACTTCTACTTGGTATCCATTTTCCCCACCAAACATAATTTTTAAAAAGAAACATGTTTTCTTTTCATAACATATCTTCACAAATTTGATCTTTACCTCATCTTTTTCCCTAATAATCATTAAATCCTTTTTAAAAAACAATTCAAAACATGTTATAATCATAAAAATCTCAGTAAGGGACATAAAAGAAGAAAAATATTAGTCTAGTAAAAAACTTGAAAACCCATGAAAAAAACTTTTCTTGAAATCATACATTTTTATCTAAAAAGTGAATAATCATACCTTTCAAAATATCATTATCTTGTCTTTTTTAAATAAAAAATTTTCCATGAAATCTCATTACAAATTGTAGAAAAGTCATGTAGGTTCCTTGGGAAATCATTATTATAGAACCCTTACAAAACTCTTATAATTGGAATAACCATATATCCAACTTCCAATATAATTATTCAAAGAACATAATCATTACCCAATACATTGGAGTGCTATTTGAGAACACCCATCGTATAATCTATATTAGTCTCACTTAGAACTATCTGGGTACACCCATCTTATAAGCTATATTGGGCTTACTTGTGAGATATAATGGGGCTCAACCCTTCGTAAACAATTTACAAGGACCATATTATGAATGAAACCTTTGAAAAAATATTTTAAACTGAACACACTTTATGATATCAAAATATCCTTTTTCTAACCCATTTTCAATACCAAAATACCTATAAATATGGGAAAGAGGGGTTTTCTTTGAATAAAACATGAAATCTTTCAATGAAGAGATAGATCAAATAACGGCTATGGTGGTGGGAAAAGTCTGTGTCACCAAATATATTAAAATAGAACATTTATTTTTTCTTTTTATAAATAAATTCAAAAATTCTGTAAAAATATTACTTTTTGAAAACCTTTTAAATTTAGGGAAAATAGACAAAAATTCCCTTTTCTTTTAAAAATTCATTTATTAAAATCTAAAAACTATGCACATAATAAAGAAACCATTTTATTTGAAAAATCCTTGGAAACATATAAAAGAAAATTAAATTCATTAAGGCATGATTACGGTAATAAATTATTTTCATGATGTATTTATTAAAAATTATAATCCTTTTGAATTTGGTAAAAATATTTGAAAAGGGAACTTTAAAAGAGTATTTTTTAAAGAAAGTATCTTATCTTGAGTCCAGCTCATCACGTATGTTCTTTATCTTCCGGAATAAAAAAAATTATGTTTATTATTTAATTTATTTATATACTTTTTCAAGTTTATTATTCCCTTTATTTTACTTATTACCATGTTATATACAGTTACTTAATTATTTAAGTTTATGTCGGATGTTTTGATGATATTCGGTTTAAAAATCCAAAATGACTTCGGTAAGTTAGATATGGTCAAAGATTTAATTATTAAATCATATATAGAATAATAATCATGACACAATTATAATTTTTATATATCAATTATACTTTTAAAACCAATCATGAAATATGGTTATGAAAAATGAACTACGTTACAATCATGGAGATAGTAGGTCGTACGTACGCATGAGTAACGTTTCTATTTTTCAAATATCATTATAGAAAGAAGGTAAATATTATTTTATAATTACTTCATTATAATAATATCATAAATATCATATTAATTATTTAAATATACTTATATATATCATCCATGATATGTGGTTATAAAAAACAAATCAAATCACTTCGGGGAGATGGTAGTCCACACGTACACACAAATGACGTTGTCATTTTTAGTGAATGAAAAGGTAATATTGTAAATGATATATTATATTTTTAGAATTATAAATACATAATTAATATAATATATAAACATTAACTTCATCATTATAACTATTTTGAGAGATAGAAATGGAAAATGAATTACATCGGTTTGTAGAGTGGTAGTCCGTCGTACACAAAAATGATGGATACCTTTCCCATTTAATGGATGTTGGAGAAAGATATAAGTTATTCCATTAACATAATAACATCTCAGTATATAGATGATACTTTTTTTATTATATATGCATTATTGAATAAAATTTTAAGGAAGTGGAAGAAGAAATAAAATAAAATCATCTGGTTAAACATTATACAACTTCTTCCGACAATCTCCATTTCTTAACACGTTAAGACCTATAAGATTGATACTTTGTACAAATTAAGGCCTCTAAAACATGGGTATGTTTGTTATTAATGTATTTGGGTAGGTATTTTATTAACCAATTGGGTTTCTAAGTGTGAAGAATGAGAATAATAGGTTCCCTTTTATAAGAGAGGGGAGGGGCACTCTTGGAATCTCTTAAAATATTTAATTAATATAAATTAATTTTCAATTCCAAATGGATATAAACTAATTAATTTCAAATATAGGATGACTATGGTTCTAAATAATCTCATAAAATAAAAATTATAGAATTTTTTTCTATGTTCTTGCCCTTATCTTTTAGTTTGAACCCCTCATTAACCCTTTTTAAACTTATCATGACAATAAGGTTTTTTACTTTCAGAGGGTCAATATAGTTAGAATAAAGGGAAAAATAGACAATAAATGAACCATGGTTGATATTATCAACCATATAATAATAAATTTCAATAATATAATATTTTTTTGAATTTTATATCATTTAATAAAATATTATTTATTATAAAATATCATTAATATTAATTTTTAAAACTATTCATTACATTGACTTTAATCACATCAATAAAATATGTAAAATTTAAATCAAATATTTTAATGCATACATAACATATCATTCACATCTATAAAATTCATGGATCACATTAATTATCTCAAATTATATTACTTTTAATATTTTCAATGTCATTTATTTGATTTTTCCATTAATTGAATAATTACTGAATCAGCGTTGTGTAAGAATTTAAGGTAATTATTTATTCACTAAAAATTAAAAATAAAGTATCATGATGAAGATAAATATTTTAGCTTTCATGATACTATTTATAACTGAATATATCCTCTAGTTTCTTTAATAACTATAATAAAGGTCATAAACACTTCCAACTGGAAATAAAAGGCCATATATTGAACCTTGGGATGAATATAGAAGAGATGAACTCTTCAAATAGAATTTAGGAAAGTGTTATGGTAATTTTATAGTCCTTATAATTTTTTTAAACCTTAACTTCCTAATTTACCCTTTACCGCGGTAATAAAAATTACTAAAGTTACTATTCATTTTGACTAAAAATAAAAGGAGCCTATTTACCAAATTTGGACCTCTTAATTGAAAATATGGAATCAATTTTTTAAGATTCAAAACAAAAAAGCATAAAATTTTAATTTAAAATTAAATTGACAAAATTTGATGAAAACAATTTATCATAAAAAGTCCCTTTTAAAATATAAATTTTTTTTATGATAAATTCAAGTATAAAAACTATTTAAAACCCATTATTTGATTATTTTAAATGAAAAGGAATTAATGAAATTTTAAAACTAATCTAAAATATAATTTGACTTTGTAAATACTATAAAATGAAATATATGAGAAAGGTTGGGGATAATCCCATTTATTAAAAAAGATAAAAAAAATAGAGAGAAATCCCTTTTGAAATGGGATAAGGGATAACCCATTACAAAACCATAGTCTCAGAGGCATATAGCCTTAAAATTCAGTGGCCTGAGAGCCCATTGGCCCATAGACCCAAGCCTCAAATACCCATTGTAGGAACAATAAAAAATTACATAGCATAACCCATAGATCCAGTGGTCAATAAAGGACAAAATAAAATGACCCGAAGGCCAAAACCTATCAATGGGCCATCCACCCCACCCACCTGACTGGTGAGTCCATGAACCACTAATGCTTGTTGTCGAAGGACCCACTACACAAGCCCTCTTTTTCCTACCTCTATTGCTAGCTATTGGACCTAGCCCTTCCACCCCTGTGTGGTTCTTCCACGACATCTTCCTTTACTAATAACTACCTATTGCGCCTCATCCACCCATGTAGTGGTATCTCAATCACAAACTATTCAACCTAGACCTACCACCCATGCAGTTTTGTCAACATAACATATTACTTTGCTCTGACCAATTCCTAGTGAGATCGTCCACCCCCGCATCGGTATCCCACCTACTGCCTCTTCCTACCGACATCACCGAAAACATCACAGAGCCAACAAACTTCATCTGAAGCACCAGTGACCAGAAGAAGACTAGATCTAAGCTAGATGCAACTAGATATGAAAGTTCTGGTCCTGGGGAACCACATCCGGCCATTTATTTCACCTTGAAGGATCAACATCCTCAAGACTTTAGTGTGAACCACATAGACACCACCCACTAAAAGTAACCACACTCAGCCCGCCGTATCAACTCCCTAGATGAGGAGATAGATCCACGAACAACATTGAGACCAGCATCCTCCATATTTGAAAGATCATAGATTTTAACATAGACGATAGAGTAGAAACCCTAGATGGGGATCCCACCATAGATGATCTCTCTTGATAGCCTCTCATGATCAACTTCTAAAATGAAATATAGTTTTCAATAAAAATCAGTATTTTAACTATTCATTAAAAAAATCAATATTTTTAGGAAATTCTAAAAAAAATCATCCTAAGGTAATTTTGAAATGCTGAATTCAAAAATAAAATTCGTTTTTTCAAATTAAAATTCAGTCATTTAAAAATTAAACTTTTAAATAAAACCATATAATAAATGAATTTAGTAAAATTATTTCATATTTTTATTTTAAAAATTAATTAATATATTTATAATGAATATAACTATACAATTTAAAAATACTAATAAATATGAAAATTATTTATTCTATCATTACCAAGGTTATTACACTCTGCATTCCACAGCCCCTATACCATGATGCAAATCCTTGATAAAAATCCCAAAATTCTCTAGAACACACCACCTTTGAACCTTTGACACATTTATACATGGAATCCATTAAATCAAACAAACATATATCCCTAAAATTTAGGTCATTTTCTCATAAAAAATCTCCCTATTTTTGAAAGTCCTGAAATATTCTCGAAAAAAAAGGAGGGAAACAAAACAAGAATTAAGAATTACCTAAAAGAAGGTAACAGGATGTTACAACCTCCAACCATATACACTTTCTATCCCTATAAAGCTTATAAAGAAGTTTTCATATCAAAAATATGATTCCACTCATCTCTCATAAGTGTATAACACTCCCAAGTCTCATGTGAATCAGAACCATGCTACCATAGAACACAGACAAAAGGTATTGTCTTCTCACAAAGAACCTTTATCTCAGAATCCACAATCCTAACTAGATGCACAGTCACAGATAAATCAGGCTCAACATTAAAATATTCCCAACTCAAAACATGAGAAGGTTCATAAAGAAACCTTCTATGTTGTGAAACATGAATCACAATGTGGTTTGAATTCAACTATGGTGGAAGTTCCAAACAGTAGGCCACTTTCTCCACTAGCTTAACAATCTCAAAAGGAATCACAAACCTCAACCCAAGATTTACCTATTTTCTAAAACATAGCTGACCCAACTAAGGTGAAACTATCAAAAACACCTAGTCACAAATATAAAACTATAATGGTTTCTAATTATTATCATCATAGTATATATACCATCTATGTTCCATCAACATCCTCTGAAAAATAAAATGAATACTTACCACCATATCTTAGACCAAACTCGACCCCACTAAGTAACTTTCACAAATCTATGACCAACACAATATAGATCTGCAATTCCAGGCATAAAAGTCCTCAAAAAGAGCCATTCTGATTGTGGAATGGTAACTATTGTTATAGAAGAACTCAATTATTCCCAAATAGTCATCCCATGCTCTACCAAAATCAAGAACGCAAGCATGTAGCATGTCCTTAAGAATATATATATATCTCTCTGTATGGCCATCCATCTGTGGATGATATTCCATGCTCAAATACACCTGGGATTCCATTGCCTCCTAGAGGACTCTACAAAAGTGAAAAGTAAAATTAGGATACCAATCAGAGACTATAGAAGATATAACTCCATGAAATACAGCAGTCTTCTAAATATATAGATTCCCCAATTCCTTAACTTTGGTTATATCTAGAATGGGTATAAAGTGAGATGATTTGGTGATCATGTTGATCACAACCCAGAACATATTCCTCCCTCAAAGGGTACGCAGCAAACCAACCATGAAATCCATAAAAATCTCATCCCACTTCCAATTCGGTACTGGAAGTGGTTGAAGAAAATCCAAAGGTATCTTGTACCCAGCTTTGACGTATTGGCAAGTATAACAATGAAAAAAAATCAGCAATATCTTGCCTCATACTCAACCACCAGAATCATATCCATATATTATAGAATATCTTCATGGTACCTGGGTGCACTGCCTATTAGAAATTATGGAAATCCACCATCATGGCCTTTCTCACAGGAAAAGGTATAATGCACTAGTTCTTAAAACATAGGATTCCCTCCAAAGAGAATGATCATTCACCAATGGTATATATACCATAAAGAGAGTCCCTAATTCCATATAATTCATCATCAATATGCTAATCCTGAATAACCATCTCAGGAAGATATTAGTTCAAATAGATGATTTCCAAAACAACCTTAGACTCATTCTCCTCAACTCCCACATGAAAATGAAAAAATATATCTATCATATTCTACTCTTATAATGATTCCTTCTTGTCGTGGGTTGTAATTTTCCTACTCAAAGCATCAGTAATGAAATTCCCCTTACCTGGGGTATATGTAATGTCAAAATCATAAGTTTTCAAGTATTCCACCCAGTGCCTCTGATGGAGGTTCAAATATTTTTGAGAGAAAATATAACCCAAGATTTTGTGTTTAGAATAAACAATAAACTATTCACAAAAAAGGTAATGCTAACAACTCTTAAGATCATGATTCATAGCTGATATTTCATGATCATGGGCCGGGTAATTATTCTCATGTAGCCTAAGCTCTCTGGAACCATAGGCTACCACATGATCACCCTGTATAAGGACATAAACCAAACCTGAACCTAATGCATCAAAAAAGACCACATAGCCCTACAGGACCTCTTGAAGAGTAAAAATGGGTGCAGAAGTCAAAATAAGTTTCAACTCAGTAAAAGAACTCTGTCATTTCTCATCCCAAATGAACTTCTCTACTTTCTGAGTGAGAGTGTTCATATGAGAATAGAACTTCAATAAATTATTAATAAAAATATGATAATATCCCAATAATCCCAAGAATATTCATATCTAAAATAAATTACGTGGTTTCTCCCATGTCATAATAGCTCTCTCTATCTTAGGATCAACCAAAACACCATGTTCTGAGACCATGTTTCCTAATAACTTCACTTCTCAAATACAAAAATTACATTTTGAAATATTTACATAAAGTTAATCATTTTTTAATATTTCTAGAACTACTCTCAAATGACACACATGGTCCACCTTAGTTTGAGAGTAAGCTGGGATATCGTCTACAAATACCACCATGAATTATTCAATGCACTCATGAAATATCATGTTCATCAAATCCATAAAAACTACATAAGAATTAGTTAGACCAAAGAACATAACAAGATACTCGTAATGGATATACCTACTCTTAAAGAAGGTATTATGAATTTCAAATTCTTTAATTCTCAATTAGTGGTAACCAGATCAAAGATTGATCTTCAAGAACCACTTTTCCCCCTTTATCTAGTCAAACATATCATCAATATATGGAAATATATATATTTTCTTTACCATAACTCGATTGAGTTTTAAATAATCAACACATAGGTGAAGTGGTCCACCAAATTTCATCTCAAAGAGAACAGGTGTCACCCAGGATGATACACTCAGGAATATAAATCATTTCTCTATCAGATCATCTAATTAGGATTTCAACTATTTCAAATATGTTTATTCCATACAATTATAACAAATTGACACTGGTTAAATACTAAGTAAAAAATCAATAGATAAATTCACCTCTCTTAGTAGTGGAATGATATAGAAATCATAAGGAAAACATCAGGAAACTTGATGATAACTAGAGGGAGATCATAACTCAAATATTCTTTCTCTAATTCAAAACAAAAGACCAATATTACTCTTCCCATATCTAGAAAAAGAGGTCTGTATATTCTTGAACTCGAGTACCGTTCTACTTAAAAGGAATGAAACACCCCATCAAGCATAGTATAGGTGACTCGTCAAAGATAACAGTCAATTTGTGCCTTATGATCAATAATACAGTCCATCTTGAAAATGATGTTAAGAGTTTTCATGTTGAGAATTAGAAAATTCCAAGTAATTTCAATCTCTGCTAAAGAGAAAACCCAAGTTGGACATTAAAGACCCAATACTCTCTTCATTCTGAGGGTCATGGTAATATCCACACATAAGATAAAATCTATATAGGAATATTCAAAAAATTCACAACATAAGTTAATATAAACAAGTGAGATGAACCAGTATCAAATAAATTAGTCACTAAAGATGAATTTATAGTGATGGTATCTCTCACAGTCACTTTAATTGAATCATCTTCCTCTAGAGACTCATCTATTGCATGAAAAGGCTAAATTTTGGATTCTTTTGGTTGGAACCCATTAACTCTTGAAGCATCTAATTTCACCATAGTACTTTTTTTATGAGACTATTACACTACATAGGGAAAAAAAGAAGCGGCATAACATCTTTAGGTTTCCAAAGTGACCATGAGAACTACAGATCTTTGGTGCCTTGGTATAAACCAGTTTTAAATTCCTAACTTTTCCACACTAAAAGAAATTGAAAGGGACCCTTCCAGGAACAATAAGTGGTCTGGAAGATTCTTTCTATCTAGAACCACTACAAGATTCATCAATATTTCTCTTTACTTTAAAGGAACCCATATAATTTCCACTAGGATAAAAAGGAACTCTCATTAACCCTGACATACCAGCTAGGTCAAGCTCAATTATCAATTCTTTATCCAGCACATCAGCATAAGAAGTGAGTTTCAGTAAGAAAATTAGTGATCAAATATCATATTTAATACCCATATAAAACCGTTGAGCCTTTAGTTCCAAATACATCATAATCTTAGGAGAAAAATAAACAATCTTAGAAAAATGGTTTGAATATTCAATCACAGTACTATCACCCTACTGAGGGTTAAGATACTCCATGGATTTTTCTAAGACCATTGACTTTGGAATGAATTGATTTATGAAAATAACTCTAAATTATTTCCACTCTAATCCTTCATGCTTCTTTCCTGACACCGTTGAATCCCTCCATCTCCTACTAGGCCCCTAATGCATGAAGGTGTCACATTTCACTTATATTGAAATAGGAATTTCCATGAACTCAAAAAGAAACTCTATCATTTTCAAACAATCCTCAGCCTCTTAAGTATCATTATATCTTTGGACAGCTAGTAGTTTTTGATAAATAAACTCTTAAGAATGATCTCAATATTTATCCATTAAAGGTCTTACAACTGGATCTTGAATAGGAACAAGTGAAGGTACCTATCCTAGAGCTTGGACAACACGCACCACCATCTCAAAAAGATTTTGGTCCACTAGAGGATTCTCTCACTATGGTTCACCAGTAGCTTTCTCTCTCATACTATTCAAACATCTCGTTAAGGACATGATGTTTCATAACATCAACAAACAACACCAAAACATCAATAAAGGTACATTAATCAACAAATCAAATGATAGATACATGAATATAATTTCCATCAAGAAGAAATAAATATTGGTATTTTAAAATACTGAGATCAAAAGTAGGTAAAAGTATAGAATCAAATCAAAAAATTCCTCAAAGATGCTTTTCCCAAACACCCATGGTGACTTAAGTCTCATTACAATGAGGTATGTTCAAGAACTCACTCACAACTACCACATAAGACCAATTAATATTACCTATTATATACTAGGAAAACATAAACTACATACTAAAAACAACAAAATATACACAACAACATGCACCATTGATACCACTTTGTCACAAACCATCCCAAATACCCTGGTACCTTGATACCCAAGCCAACCTTGACATGGCACGAAGGGAATTCCCGATCCCCATGGGTTAGTGAGTGGAACCTAGTATCATATAAGAATCAAAAGGGAATTAATTTTCCACAAAAAATAGAATATAAAGGATTCAAGTCAGTATGATCAACACTTCAAAGGGAGAAAGTTTCAAAAATGATAAAGTAGAATAGTACTCAAATAGTACATCACAAAAAGATGCATGTCTCCAAGATAAAAAATTAGACATATCTCATTAAAAAAGTGGATCACATCTCCACTGGTCACCTCCATCACTCTGGATCCCATGGATCAAGAACATCCACCACCTTCAGGTGACCTTTTTCCTTTACTTGGACCTGGCATGAGATAATCTATAAGCACCCAAAAGAAAAGGTAAGGTGTGAGATATAAATACTAATGGGGTCTTATCAAGTGTTCCATTAATCAATTCCATAAAAATTAAAACAAATATTCTTTTAATTTAAATAAAACAAGGAATAGAATGGAATTTTCATATTTTTAACAAAACAAGCTTTCATAATCAAAAGAGCTTGTAGATATATAAAAAACTAGCTTAAATAAATGTTTTATATAAAAAATTTATATAAATAAATTATCATAAATAAAATAGTTCCATAAATCAATTGAATTTAATCACCGAATTAAGAATATCATAGAACCATGTATCAATTCATGTGGTACATTCGTTTTCTTGTAATAGGATCCACACACTACTTATCAGTGAACTCGAATCAATGTGTGAACAAGTCCAATGACTCGAGAAATTGGAACTCAAATCCCCATCAGAAGAAATCATGATGCAGTAATTTTATGTCAGTGTTTTCATTTTTAATCCAGTTATAGGGGTAAAATCCTATTTTTCTTGTCTAAATTACCACTAACTAACCAGGGTACATGTTCTTCAAATCAAACAATCAATAAAACATGGGAAAACAATTATTTCACATTTCAATTTACCTGTTTTGGTTTTCAACATTACTTTTCATTTCAAAAACAATTGTGGGTTTTCATTAAGTTAATTCTTTTTCAAATCATCTTTAACTTCAATATATTTTCTTGAAAATCAAGTAAAATCATTTTTTCAATTTATTTCCATCACAATACATTTTTTTCTAAAATAATTTCATGTCTCCAAACCACACAAAATGGGGTTTTATTTTAAAAAACTTTCCTTTTAAATCATACATCAAATATACTTTGATTAAAATCATAGGAAATCAATTTTAAATAAACTTTGAATAAATAAATAAAATAAGGTTTCAACTATGTGGAAGAAATATTAAAGAACTACATACCTTTAATCAGTGATCAAATGATCGAACACTCAAAATAATAATGACAATAGAGAGTCAAAGGCAGAGAATATCAACAGGAATCCCTATAAAAAATCCATAAAAATATGGATCCAATCCATCATCAACATGAGGATTCATCACTATCAAAGGATATAAGAGAAGAAAAGAGATAATTCCAAAATGAGGAGAGGTTACTTACCATATATGAATCAAATGCTTCCATTGGATATTTGATCCAATAAGAATGGATTTTAGAGGAGTTAAAATTCCTCTAGGGAGCCTTCAAGAGCCAAAAGTTTGAATGATATTTGAACATGAGAAAAGTAAATATAAAACCGGGATTACTTATTTTAAGTTTGCAACAACACATACCACGCTGTAGCCCCCAAGTCCACGGTATAGGATGGAAAAAAACATCCAGACCATGGTGTAGCCACCCCAAACCACACTACAGAGACACCTAGTCAATCAGACTTTTGAAAACACAACATAGATCTTTCCTAAATCCACTTCAATTGGGGTAAGGTTATGGAACAACCCATACACCATGCCACAGCTACCCCCCAAAATAGTAGAGACACCCCAAACTTCACCCCTAGGCTCTATGGTGAAAATGAATCCTTATATAATAAAGGTTTCCAATTTGGAAGAACTGATCAAATCCATCCATCAAACCCTTATACTATAAAAACATCCCCCATATCTCATTCAAGATTCTCCATGCTTCAACCCCTACACCATGGTGTAGCTCCCTACTAAAAACCCTAAAAGACCCTGGAACATTCTCACTTGGAACCTTTTACACGTTTATACCTGGACTCAATTAATTAAAAAAACATACATCCCTAAACTTTAGGTCATTTTATCTGACTAAAGATCTCTATTTTCAAAATTCTTGAAACATGCTCAATCAAAAGGATGGAAACAAAACAAGAGTCAAGAATTACCTAAAATAATGTAACTAGATGTTACAAAATATGTCACTAAGTTTCTATATGTTCAAACATGAATGGACATGACCAAATTCTATTCATCCAATAGGATAAATCAAAATTATAGATAAATTTTAAATCCTTATCCCAATGTTTTAACCCTATTTTATCCATTTCACCCTTATCGAGATAATAAATTCTTAATAAGTTTACTATTCATAATGACCAAAAATAAAAGGAACCTATTTACCAATTTTGAAATGAATGATTCCATATATAGAATCCATTTTTAATGTTTCAATTTCTATAAGTTATATGAATTAATTTAAATATAAATCCATTAAAATACACTAAAAATAGTTTTAGAAAAATGGATTTTTAAGCATTAAAATTATCTTATATCAGAATCATGAAAACTATTGGTTTAAATTAAATTATTCTAAATAAAATAGATCATATGTTACTTTAAAAACAAATTAAAAATATAATAGGAAATTTAAATTACTTTATTTATTGAAAATAAATTACTATATTTGAAAATCGGTAATTTTCACCATTCACTGAAAAATCAATTATTTTAGAAAATATCAAAATTTTATACTAAGTTAATTTTGATATGATAATTTCAAAATTGAAATTAATTAAAGAAAATTCCATTTATAAAATTTGAAAATTTAGGTTTTAATCACATTCTTGAATAAAACTATTTGTACTATGTTTTGTTTATTTAAAAATAAAATCTTACTATAATTGAAGCTCCAATGTTACATTAAGTGATATGGATATCGGGTTATAACCAGAATGGCCTTCATGAAAATAGATGTACTCATTTTCATCCAATATCTCAAGCATCTCATCTAGAAATGGAATTGGGAAATGGTCTTTCTTGGTGGTACCATTAAGTTTTTTATAATCAATGCAGACTCTCCACCTATTTGATGTCCTAACTTGAACTTGTTCATTTATCTCATTTGTAACAACTATGACTCCAATATTTTTAGGGATCACCTAAACAGAAGTGAACCATGGGATTTTTAAAATGGTATAAATAATCTTAGCATCAATTAATCTAATCACTTCCTCATTAACCACTTACTTCATGTTGGGAATCAATATTCTTTCCCTTCAACTCTTGGCTTATGATCAAGTTCCATGAGTATTATATATATGAAGTATGAAGTAATAATAACAATAATATCATCGATGGGTCATACAATGGCATATTTACACTCCCTTGATACATTAATCATACTTTCCTCTTTAATTTCCTATAAAATGGATGAGATGATAATAGGTAGTGAAGATTTATTACCAAAAATAAATATTTCAGATGTCCTAGAATGGGTTTGAACTCTAGTTGTGGTTCTTGATCACTAGAAGAGAAAATCTTGGGATGAAGTGGACTAAGGTCTTCAATGTGTTACTTAAAGTAAGTGTAAAAACTAAAAATATTTTTAAAATCAAAACCAGAATTACATTTTTCCTCAACATTATCCAATGTTGAAAACACACTAATCTCAAAAATTAAATTAGATTTAAGATTGAAATCCCCACCAAAATGATCATATAATTGTTCCAAGTTCACTTCCTCATACTTTTCAAAGTATTATAGCTCATTTAAAGGAAGTAAATGGTCCTTAAATTCTCTCAAAAACTCCCTAATCTCAGAAATAATGTATCCATCCTCAAAAGAACTCCTCTTAGTAGTAATATAATTTGTTTATAAATTCTTGTTTTTTACTTTTATTTTCCTAATGATTTTATTTATTCAAGGTGTGTTCATTAATTTCTATGTTAAGAAAATAAATTGAGTATCTATAGTCCACCATCTCAAATCTAAAATATTTATCCCCAAAATTGGATTACCCTATATTTTTTAAATATATTAAATTCCACAATTTTCTCCCCATGATTAAAAATCATTTTACCCCTTGACACATCAATAACATCTACCTTGGTATCTAAAAATGGACTACCCATAATTATTGGTATGTTCATATCACACTCCATATCCAGAATTAGAAAGTCAATGGGTATAAATGGATTACCAAGCCAAACTAGAAGGTTATCCACCCTACCAATGGGGTGAGTAAGAGAACAGTTAGCTAAATGATGTATAACTATGGTGGTGTATAGTTATTTTAACCGCAATTATTGAAATTGTGATTAAGGAATCAAATTGATGATATCACCAAGATAACAAAGACAATTTTACATGACACTATATCCTAAGGAACATGGGATAACAAATATTCTTAGGTCTTAAATATTAGGAGGTATCCTATTTCTCAAAATAGGACTATACTCCTCTATGAGATTGTAGGTTGATAATTCTTCCAAATTTTTCTAGTTTGAAAAGATTTTCATCGGTGATTTTAAAAAATATAGAACTTGAATTAAATACCTAAGTAATTTAATACTAATATTTAATTATTTTAAAAGATTAATAAAATTAAGAATTTCTATTTCATTTTTATTCTTCTTTATTCTCTTAAGAAAGGGATTTGTTGTAGAAATTCTTCACAATTATTAGTATTACTATATATAATTTCTAAATATTATTCTTCCCTTTATTATTTTTTCATCTATTTTCCCTTTTAATTTTTATCAGGTACAACGGGGTTCAATGGAATTTAATTGGGGCTATACATATTTCTTGATTCATATATTTCCATATTTGGCATTTAATTTTCATCCAGGTTTTCATTATGGGAAGGTGTTGGATCTATTTGAACTTCCTGGTGTTTTTTAAGACAACTCCAAGTCATGACTTAGATTATATTACTTTAATGGTTAGTTTTAGTATTTCTGGGTATTTTATCATTTTCTCTAGAATTTATTCCCCTATATAGTTTCCCAAATTAATGTTATAGAATTTGTAATCTAGTATTAGACTCATCCTTATCATAATCGCGTTGTGATTTTTTCTTGTCAAATTGGGATTTGAATTTTTCATCTTAAGAATGTATTATATTTAATATTTTAGGAAACATCCCCTTTGAATTACCTTTTGAATATACAAATTTAGCCTTGGGTTAGGGTTGGAATTGTTTCCTTGGTTTTTTTTTGAATCCATAGGGATCAGTAGGTCTAGGAAATCTCTACTCTCTCCAGGAAAGGATATAATGGCTCTTATATCCTAGATTTTATGTTTTTTTATAATAGGTCATACTTAGGTTTTATCCTAGGTCTATATAAAATAAGATTTTAATTTTTAGAATCTTTTTAAGGTATATCAAAAATATTATATAAATATTATGAATGCCCAAACATGCCATAGTGGTGACATTGCTCTCTAAGAGTGTCTTGTTGAACCTCATGGTAAAAACCTACAAATTGATACTTATATTATGGAAGGGGATTGGCGTCCTTACTAATAATTTCTATACTTAAAGATCATTTTTGTTGTGATATTTTTGCAAGTGTGTTGAAAAAAACTTTAGTTACTTAGTAATTTTATTAGAGAAATCCTTTCTAAGGGATTGATCAACCAGTGTTTGGTGATATGGTGTGAGACTATTATAAAATATATCCATGAGAAATTTTGGTGTGCATTGGTTATTAGGGAATTTCCTAAGTAACCCCTTGAATATGTCTCAAGATTCATGGAACATCTCACCCACATCTTTTAATAATCCAGTGATTGTGTGCCTAATCTCATAATTCATCCTATTAAGGTAAAATTTCATGGAAAATGCATTATAAAATTGTTCTGATATATTAAATATTTATTCATACATTTCCTAAAACCAGGTTTTTTCATTTCCCTCCCAAAAAATGGTAAGACTCTTAGTTTTAACACCTCCTCACTCAACCCCTTAAGTAGAAGTTTTTTTATTATACCATAGAAGTACTTGATAAAGTCAAGTGAATCTTAATTAAGTAATCCATGGTATGATAGAATCATGGACAAGTGGTATTGATTAATATCATAGTTGTGAGCCCTAGGGGTTTTCTTAATTCGTGATGGGTTATTTGACATTATATCCACTTGAAAATCCCTAATCTTTACACTATCAATCTACTCATTTCTAGGTTATAGTGGATTTACATTTCCTTCTTGGTTGTTATTAAAATTTTCATCCTCTATGTTATCTTCCATTTCATGTTTATTTTTCATATCCATAATATGTATTTAATTTTTATATATATTGGGTTCTAGTTTTTTAGATGATGAACTACCTTTCATCCACTAGAAATTTCAATAGATTTTGTTTAGTTTTCTATCTTCTTTTATTGATTTTTTTTTATTTTATATATATTTTTTAGAAAAAAAATTATCAACTTGGTATCACATGACCTTCCACAGAAATGGTACCAAAATATGACTATTTTTCATTACTTATGAAGAAAATTAATTATTTATAACCCTTCTTGAGTCTAGTTTAATGGTGATCATGGGCCAGTCCATAGGGAAGGACTCTTTTGAGTGTGTGTGTGACCAAGGAAGATAAGAAAAAAAACTCAAGAAAATAATGAAATGGTGGTGATGTAGTGTTGTAAATGACTATATTGGTTTTTATGAGATAGTGTGAATGATAGGAATATAAAAAAACAAATATAAACTGATCAAGAGTAAAGAAAAAAATCATATGATAGATTTTTTAATTTTGATTAGTATGTTTTAAATATATTTTCTTTTATTAATGAATCTCAACAAAGCTTATTGGTCTCAGTAAAAGTTTTTAGCTGAATTTTTGGAAGTTTAACTTATGGATTATTAAATCCTAAAATTATTCAAATATAGAAATCATACTCGATCACAAAATGATGAATTATTTTTCAATAACTTAAGTTTGTAGTTAAACTCAATGGGATGCTCTTAAGAGTGATTTCCAATTTGAAAATATATATATGGTTAAATTTTATTGAGTACAATTTTCATTGACTCTAGATGTTTTATAAAATTATTTCAACCAAAAATGATCGAGATAGATACATCCAATTAAATTTACATGAATAAAGTAATAATAGTAACTAGAGAAATCTCATTCTCCGTGAAAAATTTATTTAATAATGTTTATAAAATAAATATGATAAAATTTCATACAATAATATTCCATTAAACAATGAAACAAGAATAAGAAGAAATGATGAAGGTATTATTTTTTGAGAAGTTGTGATTCTTTCTCCCTGTGATCTATGTTATGTTCCCCTAGATCTTCTAGAATTTTCGCCTCTCTCTTGATCCATCTCATATTTCATTCTTCCTGATAGTCTATCTCCAATACTTTTAATGTTCTCTCAGGATTATTATTCTTCAATTAATAATAAATTTATGTGTCAATCCCACCTCTTATTCATTGATTCAGTATTATCACCTCAGCTTCCACGTTGCACGCATGTTACTATACATCTACCTCGCATTTGATTCCAATAAATCTATATTAACCAATTTTACTTCTATTCATTTTGGAATGTATCTAACCTTGAAGTAATATTTAGAATATTTTTATACATATTCAAGGTAAATCCAAGCAAGGGAGATCTTTTTCTTCTACACTGACTGCCTTCAAATTCATCAATTAGGAATTTTTGAATTCATGGATCATGTAAATTAGTGGACTATGTTTTTAATATTGGTCTTAGACTTGGACTTGATCCTGGGTCAATGAAATTCAGAGTAACATTCCCAATAATTTTATTTCCCATGAACACTCATCAACTCAGGCATAAGATAATTCAAAAGTCTCACCCATCATCAAAATGATATAAAATTTCTAAATCTTCTTTATGTGAATCTGCTTCAGTCATGATGCTTAATGATCCTATATGATTCCATAAAAAACTTGCCTCAATAAATCTTTCCTAATTGGCACCGATAAAGCTTCCAAGTTCACATCTCAAATTCATTCATGCAAGGCATAGGTATCAACATAAAATTTTGAATTATTTTGACATTGCATAAATTTCCAATTATCTTCACAAATTAAATCACACATAATACTTCATTTCAACTCTAATCGATTAAACCCAAATCCCTTGTTACTTTAATTGGTATTCCCTAATGTCAAGACTAATTTTAATCATGGATTATTCCTCTCATACACATCCATCTCGAGCCTGAATTCTTCAGTGGAGCATGGAATCCCATCAAGAATTATGGAATTTAACTCAACAAAAATAATCAATGAAAACCCATTATGATACTAAGTTAAGGAAATGTTGTGAAAAAAAGTTTAAAAAAACTACTGGAGAATTGGAAGTCCATGAGGCCTCATCATCTTCATGTTTAACTACAATGAAAACAATATCATCAACAAACATCACATATTCAGCACAATCTAGTCTAGTTTCTCAATTTTTTTAATCCCACAAATATGGTTCAATAGCTGTAAATCATTCATATTAATTCTATATCTCAGTTGGATGCCATCCTCAAACTTTATACCAAGTATTTCTGATCTCATTTGAGACTCGATTGATCAGATTTAGTGTCAGTAATTAGAGAGGAGTCACTTTCTTCAACCTTCGTATGTCAAGATACTATTTTGGTTGGGTGTAGTTAGATTAACTCATGTGGTGTTCCTTGATTATTATATACATTTAGACTTGTTCATCTCCCATGATCAACATCTATAAATCTTGGTCAATTTGTTTTAATATTTTAACTTTATTCAAAACATAGATGGATTTATCTTAGAGATCCATTTCATTTCTATACCGGATTCATCTCTATCGGTTTTTTTATACTAAATCTCATCAATGTAGTCCAACCGGTCATGATCTAGTTTCAGTTCACCCTCATCAACATATTTAATGGGATTTTGGATTTAAATAAATCAGTAGAAACTTTTCTTAATAAAAGGCCCAAATGACTTGATTTTTTATTATTTTGGATAATCCAATTTTTAACTAGGTTGAGAGGGAACCCATACATGACCCATAGGCCTAGTGGAACATGGACTAGTATATGAACTAAAGTCCTAGAGACAAAATTCCCAATACATGACCCAAAGGCCCAACCAAACTACACTAGAACTTCCCCTCCCTAATATCTTTATCATTGAAGGTACCTATTTCCCCACCTTGCATTGCTGATCAGCTAGAATTTACTTGTGCATGGTTTTATGGTGCCTAGTGTTGATGGAGATTTTCATACCCTCTCATTATTTCAATCCAGTTAGCTATGTTCCGGTGGCTGCTACTTGTTATGAATCCTCTTTTGTTACCTTCTCTGTGTGGTATTTCTATGATGCTTCATGTTCTTTGTGGCCTGAAATCTCATGGCCCAAAGGCCTGAGGTGGCTCGAAGGCTCTGTATCCTGAAGTCCTTGGGTGGCCTGAAGGCCTTATGATCGTAGGCCTAAACTGGTGGCATGAAGGCCCAAATAGATTAATAGTTTTGTATGATACAGTACCACTATATTACATGTTATAGTACTTCTATTTTACTACTATAGTAACCTGAAAATATTCCTCCTCCAGGATTTGATCATGGGTTTCATGTAGTCTTATGGGGTGTGTTAACCACTCAACTACCACCCCAACTAAAATCATTAGTAACTTGTAGATTTCAAACTCAATTAATAATCTTCAACTTGGAACAACATCTTTATTTGGTTTCTTGAAAATACATAAATTGTTGTTTGGATTCAATTTAGTTATAGTGTTATTTTCATGTTTGTAAAACCTTCAATCATTCATGTTCGGTTGAATCATCACATTTATGATAGGTTGAAACCTCCATAGACACAGTCGGTTACCCTTCCTTCTCATGGTCACTTAATCAACCATGGTTCCACATGGTTAGTCAAGGCTTCAATGTGTAGCTAGTTGGTTCAATATCTACCTCCATAGTAGGTTGAGTAGAGAAGCACAGTCACTTAAAGTTAAAAATTTCATTCATTTTTTGAATTTAATGATTTTTTCACATGGTGGTAATAACCTTACACTTACAGTCACTTAAAATTATCTTAGCATGGTAGGTTCAGTAGTTTATCATTTTGTGGGCATAGTCACTTGTCTTGTTTTCAGTTGACTAGAAAAACCTTCTTCATGTGGTAGGTTTCTCCCGGTGAGTAAGTGACTGTGTCACCTTTATGTGGTCACATGGGGAGTTTTCTAAAAAAATCCACAAGTCCAAAAAACAAATAAAATTACAAATTATTTCATAGAAAGAAAAATGTTTTCAAAAATGGTTTTCTCTTTGAAAATGGATTTTCATGATTTGGAAATGGGTTTTTAAACACTAGAGAATATTTTATTTTCTTTAAAAAAAATTATGAAATTTTGATCATGTTTTTGAAAATGTATTGAATAATTTCACATTGAGAACCTTAGGTGTATTGGGAAATACACATGGGTAGACTTAGTGTATGTTGTGCCACTATGAATTGACTAGAGGGAATCGATATATGTTGGATCCAATGTATGTCTATTTAGTCTTGTGAGTGTCTGGTATATAGTTTCCCATAGGATAGATCCCAATATGTGAGTTTCTTTTTCATTATTGTTTAATTATTGCATGATTTTTTTATCATGGATTGTTTCTCATAGGTTTTTATATGAGGTTTTATCACATAGCTTCTCATGATATGTTATTTCATGGATATGTGTACCTCTTGATACATGGATATGATTTTTTATTTTATCACTTATACTTTTCATAGTTCTAGTTTGATAACATGAAAGGATTTTATGAATTCTAAAGGAAAATAATTTACAATTGAATTTTTCTTATGCAAATGATTTGTAAAACTGTTTTGTATTAAAATCTAGAATTGTTTCATTCTTGATATTAGACCTTGAATAGAGACTATGGTGGTAACCTATTAGAATTTGTATCACATCCTAATTGTGATTTGGGAATTATTAGATGTTTTATTATAGGATTTGGGTAATGGTAAGATCATCTTGTAGTATACTATCTTTTCTTATTACTGCTGATTTCAGTTCAGGTTGGTCTAAAGGTGACTGTTGGTTTTATGGGGTTTTGACTTAATTTTTAATTTAGCATATTTTTCATGGATTGTATGTTTTTTTTGTATCTCGTTTATTTCCTCTTTTTACTCTAGTTTTATGTCTTGTTTTTATTATATTCAAGAATTTTCTTCGTTATCCTATTTTACATGTATTACTTGATGAGCTGGTTTGGGTGACTTGTCTAGTTGACCTAGTTTGGTTCATTATAATTTGATATCAAATAGATTATTATCTTGACTTTTGTTATTAATTCCTGAGTTTAGTTCTATGTCTTGGGTGGATAGAAGTTAGTACATTCGGTATTTAGATATTAGGTGTAGAAAAGGGGCCTACCCAACTCACTTTCTTAATTGAAACTGAGTTACCATGGGTGGTTAGGGACTTTTACTAGGTTTGAGAATTAGATTTTTGGGTAATTTGAATGAACTATATTTGAAGTTTATTTAAATTTACATGTTCCTTTTTAAGTAAGGTTTTTCATTGGTAGTTTTTTGGTAGCTTTAAATTCTTACTATTTTAAAGCATTGTTATTAATACTTGAAGTTGGTCCTATGATTTTTTAATTTTCTCCAGACTAATTAGTTTTTTTCTTTTTTTATACAATTCCTCTAAGAAGAGATCTTAAAAATATGAAAGAGTATGTTCTAAGATAGGTTCTACAATCAAATCCTCTATTGGACCCTACTTTGGTAGAATCTATTATCTATATTTTTTAGACTCTGGGTCAAGTGGTTGTAAGGAACCCAAGACGTATGGTGGATCATGTCTTGGAATTTACTAAGAAGCATTAACCCATCTTTTATGGTGACAAAGGACCCTAGGAATCAGAGGAGTGGTTTGATCTGATAGATAGTATCTTCATCTTCTTGAAGACTCTTTAAGACTCTAAGGTGGGTTTTTCCATGAATATGCTCGAGTGACCAGGAAGAAGATAGCAGGACTCTATTGTGCAAGCTAAGTTGCATGAGGATCTTACCTGGGCTTCCTTCAAGAAAATATTTAACCATCATTTTTAACCTAATACATTTTTTATAGTGAATTCTTAGGAGTTTTTTACCATATAACAGGAGGAGTGAACCATTCTAGAGTATTCTTTCTATTTTTTTTAAGTTGGTGCATCTAGAAATAGAGATTGTCACTAATGAGTACCTGAAGGATCAGAGGATTGAGTTAGGAAAGAGGTATAATATTTAGTCTATATTTATACTCTTTTTCCTTACAATCTTTATAGAGGTATTTTACAAGGAATATTTGTTTGATGTATACATAGCTGGGAAGACAGGTTTGGGTGGAGCTTCAGTTGGTTTAGTGGTTAGTCAAGGTGTATCTTATGTCCAGAAAAGGAAGTGTAAGGGTGGTCAATTTTCTTCAAGAATAGTTTTAGGGGATATGATAGGGAAGCAATAGGTTTTATGATACCATTGTGTAAGGTAAGGGCATACCAAGCCTAACTGTGTGGAGGTTCCCAAGACTTTTCATCTTTGTGGATGATCCATCCATCTACAAGGTTTTTGTGAAAAGATATCTCAGGGAAGTAGGGTAGGATCCACTTTCACCAAGGGTTCACAGGTTCATGCAGATGATTATAAGGGTATTGGGTCTAATCCTCAGGATAAAGGGGATGTTTATGTGTCTAATTCTAGATGGATTTATGCAGTGTAGTATTCACCAAAGGAATCTGAAGCAAGGCCTACTACTATTAGAGGTACGGTGTTTATTCCATCGTCTATGGTGCTAGCTTGTTTGATATAGGTGTTACTAATTATTTTATATCATCAAATTTATTTAAAATTTTGAGTTTAAATTTGGAACTTATTCTATTCTTATTGGATCTTTCTATACCTTTGGGAAAGAGGTTTGAAAAAAGTTTTAGATGTCCCATGCGGCAGGAAATGTTAGCCGACTTTGAGGTGGAGTGGGAATTTTAAATGCTTGATCTTGAAATATTTGACTTGATTATCAGCATAGATTGGATAATAAGTGTTAAGAGTAAGATATATTTTTATCACCATCAGGTACATTTCTTATCTCTTGGTGGGTTCACTCGTGTTTTTTAGGTTGAGTAGGACTCTAGATTAGGAAGGGAAAGACTTTTTTTTCCTTATGCTGGGTAATCTCATGCTAGTTTTCATAGATTTTTCTTGATGTATTTGACCCTTGTTTGGACATACAACCTCTTACAGTGGTGTGTGAATACCCCATGGTCTTTTAAGGTGATTTTTCTAGTTTACCATCCTAGAGAGAGGTCAAGTTTACTATAGACCTTCTCCCTAGTACGATTCCCATTTTGATGTTATCTTACCATATGGAACCTGTATAGTGGGTGGAACTTATGGTCCAACATAAGGACCTAGAGGAAAAAGTATTTATTCCTCCTAGTTTATCACCATGGTTTTCTCATGTATTATTTGATAAGAAGTATAGTGGGAGCCTCGTACTTTGTATTAAATATCAAAATTTGAATCGGGTGTCTATTAAAAACAAATATCATTTACCATGTATTGATAATCTCTTTGATCAACTTAGAGGGTCTCGTTGGTTTTCTAATATTGACCTATGGTCAAGGTATCACTAATTGAGAGTCTGATAAAAGGATATACCTAAGATAGAATTTATGAGTCGATATTAACATTTTAAGTTTCTAGTTATTCCATTCGATCTCACTAATTCTTCTATAGTGTTTATAGATTTCATGAAATGTATATTCCATCTATTCTAGGACTCTTTTTGTGTTATGGGGTGATATTTTTGTGTAATCCAAGTCATAGGAGGACTATATGGACCATTTGGATATCATTCTTTGAACATTAAGAGAACACAGTTTGTATGGTAATCTTTCCAAATGTGATTTTTAGATCTAGGAAGTGAAGTTTCTAGGGAATTTGATATTTGAGAGGGGTGTTATAATAGATCCAAAAAAGGTATAGGTATTTATGTCCATGGATCATCCCAAAAAAAAATTAAGATCTGTATCTTCTTGGGTTTTACTGGTTACTATAGAAAGGTTTTTCATGAATTTTCCATGCTCTCGTCTTTGAGGAAAGATTTAACCCATAAGTTTGTAAAGTTTGAATGGAATAACAAGTGTTAGAGATATTTTGAGGAGATTAAGGTGAATTTTACTTCAACGCCAGTTTGGATTCTTCTGAAACTAGGATTGGGTTACAATGTTTTCTATGATGTATTTGTTATGGTTTTGGGGTGTGTATTGATGTAGGGTAAATAGGTTGTATATTATGGATCTCTCTAGTTACACCCCCATGAGAAGAACTACCCTACCCAAGACCTTAAGTTGGTAGTGGTTATTTTTTCACTAAAAATTTAGTGTCACTATCTCTTTGGGATTAGTTTTTGGTATATTCTAATCATAAGATCCTTAAATATATTTTTACTCAAAGAGATAAAAATTTTAAACATATACATTGGTTATAGTATATTCAAAATTTTAATTTTGATATTTCTTATATCATTGGGAAATGGAATGTGGTTGTAAATGCATTGAATAGAAAATTAGCAACACAATCCATGAATAAATCGGTTAAGAAGTGGAATCTGATGATTTTTTTTGCTAGTTTGATCTTGGAAGTGGAATTGGTAGGTGGATAGGTTTTCTTGGATTCAATGAAATCTTAATCATGTTTTAATGAGTTTGTTTAGCTAAATCAGGTGACAGAAACTGAGTGTCAATGTTTTAGTGAAATCCTTTATGGTGGGTAGACCTTTGGTGAGTGGTCTTGGTCTTATAGTGGAGCTTTATGCTTCTGTAGCAGGTCAGTTGTTCCATTTTCCCTGAGGTAGGAGTTATTGGATAGTGGACACCATTTTTTTTCCATGAACCTAGGTAATATCAAGATGTATCATGATCTAAGACTTCAATATTGGTGGCATGGGATGAGATGGTTGATTGAAGTTTTTGTATCATGGTGCCTTACTTTTTAGAGAGATAAGGCAGAACACCAGAGACTTGTGGGGATTTTACTTCCTTTAACCATTCTGGTATGGAAGTGGGACAATATTTCCATGGGTTTATTCACTGGTTTTCCATGGAATTATAGTGGGAAGGATGTGATTTGGTTGACCGTTGATTGACTCATTAAATTAGTGAATTTTGGACCTATCTAGGAGGCGATGAAAGTGGAACAACATGGGGACTTGTATATCTGAGAGAAAGTGAGGCTTCATGGGATCCTCTCTATAGTTTTTTTTTGATAAGGATTCAAGGTTCACATCTAGGTTTTGGAATGGTTTATAGGAGGTGATGTTTTCCTAGATTAAGTAGATAATAACTTATCATCCATAGATGGATGGACATATGGAGAGGGTTATTCAGGTTCTAAAGGATATGTTTTAGGCTTATGTTCTTGATTTCGATGGATCTTGGAAAAATAATTTTCCTTTGGTTTAATTTTCTTATAAAAATAGTTATCAGGATTATATTAGTATAGAACCCTATAAGGACTTGTATGGGCAGCCATATAGATATCTCTTGTGATGGGAAGATTTGGTAGATCGGTCCTTGGTTGGGCCAAGTGTTATTTATGATATGATGGGGATAGTTCAGTTGATCCAGAGGAGGTTGATAATGGAAAATAGTTTTTAGAAATATTATGTGGACCCTTAGCAATGTCTACTGGAGTTTGAGGTTGGTTATTGGGTCTTTCTTATAGTTTCACCTCTCTTAGGACATCGTCGGGTGGGTAAGCAGTGTAAGTTGGCATTGAGGTTTTTGAGACCCTTTGAGATCATTAGACCACTATGGAGGGTGTCTTATCAGTTGGACTTTCCATATAGATTGAATTTTATCCATGATGTATTCCATGTTTCTCAGTTGAAAAGGTATTTACCAGATCCTTCCCAAGTAATTAGATGGGAGGATGTTGATCTTGATCCCAATACCACTTTTCTTGAGAATCCCATTCAGATTATGGATCGCCAGGATAAGGTATTGTGTGGTAAAACAAACCCCTTATTATGGGTGTTGTGGTAGTTTAAATAGGGTATCCATGATATGTGGGAGTTTTATTTATTGATAAGGTAATAGTGGCCTTCTATTTTTGTGGATCCAGGATCTTGAGGGATTCTGGGAGAAAAATCATTTATGGTGGTGAGATTTTAATGCCTTGTCTCCTTTCTATCAGGTATTTTTTTTAACTTTTATTTTGGTTTCCTTTTTCATTGAATGATCAATACCAAAAGTAATTGGTAGGATACCTATAATGGTGAATACATGGGGTCTGTTAGAACTTTCAGCTTGAACCAACAATTTATGCTATTCGCTGGTCAATTACAAGTTATGTGATGAGAGTACACCCCGTGTAATGGCCATTAGGTAGAATCCATGATCTAGAAATACAGAATTAAGGGTTTACATGCTATGTAATAGGTTCACACCATGTAGTGGGAAAATAGGATTTTAATAAAAGGTGATTGGTTTTTCAGTGTATATGATCCTCATGAATTACATAACATGTAACAGAATTACAAGTTATCTAATTTTCAAGAGTTGAGTTTTTAGGATTCTACTTGGCTGAATTTTTATTTCATCCTTTGAAAGATATTCTCCCTCACAACCTAAAATCTATCATTAGATTATTTTAGAGACCTTCAATTCTTCCATATCATTTCATTCAACAATTTATCATTGTTTTAGTTGTAGTGTGTTTATATGGGTAAGTGTTCCTTCTGGTTATTCTTTCCTTTGGTTGTGGATATTTTTTTGGATGTGATTAGGTTTCAAATTTGTGATCATATAGTATTGTATATCAATACTTTTTAGTTTCTTTGAATTCCTTGTCTTTCAAAGGCCGTTATTTTGTTTTTTAGTCACTATTGTCAAAGGTATGAAGGTTTCTATCATGTTAAGGTAGGTGTTTCTATAAAATGGGTTAATTTTAGGAATTTAATATCATTATTTATAAATTCCTTTAGGTTTTTCACTAATTTTAAGTGATAAATTGTTTCAAATTATTTCTTGGAAAGGAAAATGTTCTCAAAAATGGTTTTTTCTTTGAAAATGGATTTTCTTGATTAGGAAATGGGATTTAAAACTCAAAATAGGATTGGATTGGATTTGAAAAAAAATATTAAATTTTGAGCATAGTTTTGAAAATGTATAAGATAATTTCACATTGGGAACCTTGGGTGTGTCTAGAAAGAGATACACATAGCCTTAGTGTGTGTAGCACCACTAGAAGGTAACCTTTTGTGATATCGACTGTAAGTACTTGATATCTATTACGTATTATTATTTAGGTTTGTGAGTGTCTAGTATATATTTTCCAATAGGCTAGATACCAATATATAAGATGGTTTTTAAATATTGTTTTTTATCACATGTTTGTTTTTATTAGGGATTTTTTCTCATGGGTTTTTATATAAGGTTGTATCATATAGATTCATATGACATGTTATTTCATGTTTTTTTGTAACTATTGATGCATGGATATGATTTCTTATTTAATAAATTCTACTCTTCATATTTTTGGTTTGAGAATATGAAAGGATTTTATGAAAACTAAATGGAAAATGATTTACAATTGGATTTATCATATGAAAATGATTTGTAAAACTATTTTGTTTTAAAATATATAATTTTTGAATTATTGATATTAGACCTTTCATAGAAACTATTTTGGTATCATACTAGGCTTTATCTCACATAATACTGGTTCCTTTGTACATTTTTAAATGTTTTATTTCAGGATTCGGGTAAAGGAAAGAGCATCTTATAGCATGTTTTCTTCTCTTGTTGTTTTTGTTTTCGGTTCGGGTTGGTCTGAAGGTGATATTTGGTTAAGTGGGGTTTTGACTTACTTTTGGATTTAGCTTATTTTGGCTTGGATTTTATGTTTTTGTGGTATCTCTTCTGTTTTTACTTCATACTCTAGTTGTATGTCTTGTTTTTCTTATATTCAAGACAGTTTTTTTATCCTGCTTTACCTATATTATGTGATGGTCTGGTTATGGTGACTTTTCTAGTTGACTTGGGTTAATTCTTTATAACTTTATTATGTATCTTGATTATACAAATATTCTCATCTTATGATAAATTATAATATTTGATTTTTATCACTTATGTTAACCCTTACTGAGCAACCAAGCTCACCCCTTTCTTATGTTTCCATTTCTCCAGGTTATGAAGATAAGAAAAGTATAAAATTTCCAGAAGAGTATCATATATAGAGAATTAATTTGAGATATTTCAGACTTGTTGTGGATTAATAATTTTCTTATATGGTATAAAAAATTTCCATTAATTGAAAAAATACATGAGTTTTTTTAGTTAATGTTTTGTCTTAATTCTCTAAAACTCTAAACTTAAAAGATCATGAGAATGTAGTGTAATGAAATATTTTATTTAAGTCATGTAATTAATATATTCACATTTTAGGGGAATCATATTTTGTATCAAATAAGTGTTTAGATAAATTTAGATACTAATATATTATCAGTTGGGAATAATTTCGGAGTTAGAAATGTCATCAAAGTTTTATAAGCTAAGGTCGATCATAATTTAAAAGGTATATATAACCCTCTAGGTTAGTGGAGGTAATATTTAATATTTTAGGGAATTAGATAAGATAAATTTAGTGAAAACCCTAGGATAATTCTAAGGAATAAGTCTAAGTATAGGATAAATTAATAAAAAATTTGAAAACAGAGATTATGCAGTTCTCCTAGAAATTGCATCCATGTCTGAATATAGACAATTAGATGTGGTTATGTAATAGATGCACCTAGGATTAATTACCCTTAAAAAGGTCAGTTGAGTATAAACTCAATCTACACTCTCGTCCATGATGAGTGGTCCTATGAATACACACCTAGATCAAGACTCCCAAGGGAAATTATTTGGTTAATCATGTTATCATTAAAAAAATTTATTAAGGATTTATTATGTTAATGAATTAGGTTAATTAATATGAGTGAACCCAACCAAAATAAACATAGATTGAACCAATAATGATTTAGTTTTAACTAAAAGAAAACAAAATTAATTTCGAAGAGTAAGACATTATGAGGAAGAATTTTTCATGTAATTAACTTACAATAACTCTATTTTGGTGTTCTCTACTCACATTAACTCATTTTTATTTTATTAATGTTAATATCCAAAAGGAATCAAGTTGAAAAGGTATTTCATGTCCAATTTATAGATTTTACCAACAATAAACCTAATGAAATAAGATCTTAATTGAGAAACTATATGATTATGACAAACCAACTTTCAATAATTATGATTAACAATGTGAACTTAGTTGAGTTTCAAAATACACAAAAAGAGAGAAGGATGGAGTCTCATAGAAGTTTGGGTGACAAATATAATAAAGTAGAGAATGTTTAATTTTATATATGTCAAAAATATAGGAATAATCGCTAAGAAAAATATCTCAAAGGAACTAGGAGATGTTTTATGTGTAGAAAATAAGGAAATATAGTAACTTATTTCTGAGGAAAAGTGAAGAGATAATGGTACATGGTGAAAGAAAAAAATTTATCATACTAAAGTTCCACTAAAAATTCACTATCTTAAATGTGGTTAACTTTCAAATTATTCAAGTTAATGACCTAATCCAATGGCTAAAGAGAATTATTGGTGTCAACAACTTTCAAGAAAAGGGAATTCCTATACAACAAAAACTATGGAAGTGAGTTTTAAAGATAATGCGGAGTGATTAACACTAATCATCCACTATATAAATATGAGTATGGTATTCATATCTTGTTCAACCTACTCCTCTTTACCTACTATGTTTTATAAGTACATCATATCGCCCCCCTGATGCCTAGATGTTGAATTATTAATAAAAACTTTTATTGATATTATCACTATACCCAAAGTATATAACTCCTCTATAATATATTTCTATATTAATGTGCTTATTATAAAATCCTATTATGAATACATTAGTCAAATTTGATGTTATATTAGGCATGGATTGGAACTCTTGACATAGGGGCCATGATAATTTCCAAGATAGTAAAATCATATCTAAAAATCAACCCATGATCACCTATTAATACAAGGAAAACTATAAACTCCCAATGAAAAATTACTCCCATTATATTGGGGTATTTAACACAAATAGTTAGAGAAATCTCAATGTTAATTATATTCCTATTATGTAGGAAAAGTTGAGTTCACTAGTCATAAAAAGAATAGTGAGGATGAAAACTCATTAGAAATTAAATATGGAGGCATTTATATCTTATAGACACCCTTAAATATTTTATTAGTTAAAAATAATTAAAAAAATTAGAAATAAATTTATTTAATTGGGGGGAATGTAATGACCAAAAATTTCACTAGGTATTTTCCTTAAATAAATATTATTTTAATAGCTTATTCTACATGAAAAACTAAAATTTTTATTGAAATATTACATAATAAAATTATAAAAATAATAAAACCTATGGTAAATAAAAATATAATAATCAATTATAAATACTTATAAAATAATATTAAGAACACTTAGAGTTTTAAAAGGGCATTTTTTCGACAAATACAGTTTTTATTTGTATATTGTATGTTCATTTAAATGATAAATTTATACATTTTAGAATTTTAATTTTGTATTATTAAATTAGTTTTTAAATTTATCATATAAAAATTATCTTAAGGATGATTTTTTTAGTTTTTTCTAAAATAATTGATTTTTAGTTGAATAGTGAAAATATCGTTTTTTTCTAAAAACTGTCACTTTTATGACACAAGAATGGATTGAAAGTTTAGGAATACTTTTTTAAATAAAATATATATATTTAATAAGTAATATAAATCATTTAAAAATACTACATTTAATTTATAAAACCTATAATTATTTTTTTGGAAACTTAAGTAATCTTTTACTCCAAAAACTGATTTATTTTCTTATATTAAAAATTAGTTTTCATCACTTGTATAAATTAAATCTAAAAAATAGATTTTATATTTTATATAAACATTATCTCGTTATTTAATAAGTTAAATTTCATTTTTTTCATAAAATTATGATTACTAAGATTAAAGTTAATGACCATGATAATAATAAAACTATTATTTTCAAAGAACTGTTTTGTTACTATTTTTTGATTTTTATCTACTCAATTAAATTAATTTATTTTTAATAATTCATATAATATTATTTTTAAACACATATATAATTATATTATCACACATTTAATTTTTAATCATTACTAAAAAATAAGAAAACATAATGGTTAAAACATTATTTTTCCACAAAAACAGTTTATATATATATAATGTTTTAATTTAAAAGTTAATTTTATATTATTTGGAATTTTAATTATATTAAATTGATATTAAATTTAGGTTCATCACACCCAAATTTTATATGGTGGTTTATTTTATATTTTTTGTAAAATATAAATTACTTAGTTAAAAACTAGTAATCTATGTAAAAATGAAAATGGTAAAATGTAAAAAAACTAATGGTAAATGAATTGAAACATGTTTTAAAATGTTTTAAAATGGTTTTAATATGATTTATAAACCTTATATCACCCTAAAATCCATTATTTATCAATTTTTTAACCATTTTCCATTTAATAGTTTTATTCTATTATTGAAAAATAATGAATGTTTACAAAAGTTCCATTTTCTTAACTTATCAAATTTTAATATTTTTATAATTACCTTTCATGTACTAGATCCCCTATTCACCATAAGTTAGACTAGGTCCTTCATTTCTAATGAGACTTTTAGGAGAGATTTCAAGGTCCCAAAGGGAGTATTACTTAATCCTTATCCTTTTATTCTTAATATTTATCTTCCAAACCTAACATAACCATAGTAATATAATGATATATATATCATTATTATAATTAATTATTATTATATTAATGGAAAACCCTTTATTTACTCCTTTCCATCCACTAAAAAAATAAAAGAACGTCGATTGTGCATACATGCGGACTACCACCTCCATGAAACGATATGCTTCTTTTCATCACCTCCTAACATGGGTGACTTTAAAATGTATTTAAGTTAAAAAATATTTTTTTTTATAAAATTATTAATATTATTGGAAGATTATATTGTACATTATATAGGTAATCTAAATAATAAACAATCACAGTAAACTTAACCACCTAAAATGAACATATCAGAGTACATTTACTAATCTGAGATCATTTTATAAAAAACTATATAACTATAAAAAATTAATACTAATATAATAATAAATTACGTACACCCCTATAATTATGGATATTATTAATTTATTTTACAACACCTTTAATCATGGTCAACATATTGAACTAGTTACGTAGAAAATAACTGAACATCTCTAATAACCAACATATGAAAAAACTATATAATAAAAAAATAGAATATGAAACTAAATGATCCTTAATAATTTAAATATATATAAATAAGTTTTCTAAGAATTTATTTAATAAATATAATTTTATATTTCTAGATTTTAGGTGCATGCATAGAGTGAATCAGAACTAAGGTAAGGGTTTGTGCTTACCCAAATTTTTTTCCATTGAGTTACAAAATTTCTTATTGAAATATTTTATTCCATGTTTGATTTATTTTACATAATGATTAGTTAAAATTTAAATTTTTTTTTATTTTATGGGGATTTACAATTCTTCATTATAACCTCATTATCAAATAATTCTTACCTCAAATATTATGTTACTTGAAAGGGTTTCATGGTCTTAATTATTATTTCTTAAGGCATTATTCTTGTTATGTACCAATTTACTTTCATATGGTGTATATACTACCTATTTTTTATATTATATCATGAATTATATTTTATTCACATTATTTTAACTTCAATTGAAATCTCTTTCTCCTTAAATTATTTGAATCTAAATGTTACTCAAGTCGTAAGGTTTCTTTTCACAACCCGATTTTAAAAATATAGGTCTATCAAATTTGATAACCCATATAAGGAATTTTTATTATCTTTATTCTAATATCAAAAAAATATTCTTTCACTCTGGTTATCCTTGGTGATATTTTTGTCCTTGTTATATTTTTTTAAATTGTAATTTCTAAAATATTTTTTTAAGTGATATGGTTTTTGAACAAAGTTATTTTTAATACAATAAAAAATAAATTGTTTTTAACTCATATTTTATCTTTGACTTCACATTTTCTATATATCCCTATATTTTTATTGAAAATTAAAAAAGTTCATTTTCAACTACCTTTAATTTATTTTCAAATTTTTTAAAATAAAACTAATTTAGTGTTTTCATTATGTGTTTTTTATAAAAGAATATATTTGGGTATTTCCATGTGAATATGTATTTTTGCTGCCTTTTAATTTTATATGAAACTTTATCTCTAAAATTTCAAGGTTTCTAAGATAAATAGTTTTTCTATTATATTAGTAAAAAATTTATTTTATAATGATTTCAAAAGATCAAGGATATTTCTTATTTCCAAATTGGTTTTTCTAAAACTCCTCAAAAAAATTCAATTTAATTCATTGTCCTTTAACATATCTTATGCTTGATTGAGAATATTCTTCAAAAGTTATCATCTAGATTATTTATCTGGATGGATTATGTAATTATTTTTTATCAAATAAATGATCTATAACTATTTTTTTCTTGCCTAACCATCCATTGTGAATAGACATAACTTTTATTATAATGAATTTTCTTTTTGAATACCATTTTTTCCATTTCTTTGATTTAAGGGTGTTCCCCTAGATGAAATACATTGATTGATTGGGAAAATTATTAACTTAACTATATACACTTTATCTTTATAGTTTAAATACCATATGTTTTATTATCTTCATTAAATTTTATTTACCAAAAAAAGTTACTTAATATCATTGGATACCCATTTATCTTCCATGGGTTTATCATGTTATGATTATTTATGTAATTATAAATGATTTCCTTATGTGGATCTATTTGAAAAAAATATTAAAACCATTTTATTTCCATGGGTTTTCTATTATGTGATTAATGAAACCCATTTTCTTCTCATGGTTTTTTTATGATATGATGATTATTGATTTTACGTGGCACATATATGTATATATGATTATGGGTGGGGTCCTATATCGTCCTCAAATGCATTTTTTAAGGATTTATATCTCATAAGATAATGATGTGTGGACATTATTAGATTTTTTTACAACTAAAATGTTGCACATACTTTCATATGTTCATAATAAAAAAGTGTGGAAGTACGTAGATTTTTTTATAATGTTTTCATGTGATTATGTTTTTTCTATGGTTTTATGCTTATCCTTTGGACTATGTTATGATCTCATGACTCGTGTTTGATGAATCATGTTTCCACACACTCTTGATTCATTTATTATGTTATTTTAACACTCAAATATTTTTTTAAATATATTTTTTTCAAATTAATTTATTCTTTTCAATGTTTAATGTTACATGTAACACTGAATTAATCTTGCATTACACGCAACATTGAGTTTAAATGAAATGTGTCATACTATTAAAATATTTTTATTTAAAATGATAGTTATATCCTAGCCATTGGAATGATGGTTAGAAATAACATTAACTAAATTATAAAAATATATGGTGTAAACATGTATAGAAATAAATTATTTCATGAATAATTAATTAAATAAAAAAAATAAAAAAAAACTATTTGAAAATTAAGGAAATCTTTTTCTGAGAAACTATTTTTATGAAAAGAAACATGTTTGCCTTAATAAATTAATAAAAACACTTTTAGTGAATGATTTTAATGAAATTTATTTATTATATATTCAATAAACTATTTAACATTCATCTTATCTATTTTCTTGACAAGTGATAATAATAAATCCAATTTTATGCTTAAAAACTATATTTTCTAAAAATGGTTTTGTCGTTTTTTTAGAACTTGTTTTAAAAATAATTTTTAACACTTTTATAAAATTTACCTGAAAAAAATAAATTAAATTTTTTAAATAATAATATAAAAATTATCTAAGGGTTAATTTTTATTAGTTTTTTAAAAAGATTAATTTTTTGATGAATAGTGAAAAATACTGAATTTTAATTGAAACTGTCTTTTCATTTAAATTATTTATAAAGTTAAATTATATTTAAAAAAATTTTTAAATTAAAATTAGTTCATTTATATATCTATTAATCCATTTTAGTTCATTGTAACCATTTTCATATTTAATTTTTATATAAAAACCTTGTAAACTTTTGAACATTTTCTCTTTGAAAACCTATTTTCTCTTTGTGTCTGTAGGATTAATTTTAAATTAAATTTTTTCAATTATGTGAATATAATTTCAAAAAATTTATTCAATATTTGGAATAATAATAATTTATAATAATTTCAACTTAATTTTGTATCATAATGAATAGTAAAAAATAGAAGAAAAAAATATTATGGTTACGATAAAAATGGGTTTACTTGGGGTTAAACTAAAAAGATAAGGGTTAAAATGAACTAAAAATTATCTAAAATATATTTAATGGCCATAATTAGACCATATAATTTATAATTATTGATAATAGTCTATTTTTATCCTTTTTTCATGAGAAAAAACGTGGAAACACCTTTTTCTTTTCAAATAATTACAAGTGTTCCACTCGCCTCACTTATAAATGGATACCCCCTCTCCTCTAATCTTCACACCTTAAAAATCTTATGGTTCAGAAAATACACTCCCAAATCACTTACCAAATTCACTAATCTCATCTTATAATCCTAATTTTGTTCATAAATAAATCCTTGAAAAGATTTTGAGGCAAACCTATGGAGGTTACCTAAGGAAGAGGTAATGTACTTTATCGAGCATTAATATTTTATTTCTTCCTCGACCTCATTAATTTTTTATTAAACCATGATGATATAATAACCTTAGTATATTATATACACTAAGATTTTTTTATTTCAAGTTCATGAACTACAACTATCTCCACTTCCATCAAATGAGTTATGAAATCATCATTTGTGTGTACAATAGACTACCGCCTCACGAACCGATGTCATTCGTTTTACCATTACCATCTCTCATGGTTGGGTATGATGATAGATATAAATTAAATATATTATATTTATAAAATAATTATAAATATTTATTCATTATATCATATATACCTTTTTATATTTCATTCCATAGGGGATATGATAACGTCACTCATGTGTATAGTAGAATTCCACCTCAAGAAGCGATGTGATTCGTTTTTCACTAATGATTTACATGGAAGATAATAAGGATGAATTTAATGAATATTTGTGATATACATAAAATAATTATGATATTAATTACATATTTATCATTATTAAAATATAATATATCATTTTATTTCTTACCTTTTTCACTCACTGGAAGATGATAGCATAGTTCTTGTATGTGTGGACTACCGCCTTCACGAAGTGATATGACACTATTTTTTCATCACCACGCCATATGGATGATATTTATAAGTATATTTAAAGTAATAATGTTTTATTATTATTATTATTATGTAAATATAAAATATTACTTATCTCCTTTCTGTAATGATCATTGAAAAATGGAAATGTTACTCTTGTGTACGTACAACCTACATCTCCATGATCGTAACATACTTCATTTCTCAAAACCATATTTCATGATTGGTATTAAAATTATTATTGATGTATAAATATTATAATTATTTATTTATTATTATTATGTATATTATTTATATTATGTAACCATGATAAAATTAATAGAACCAAAAATTACAAGTCAAAACATATACAAAAACCAAAGTGGTTATTACCAGATATGTGATTTTAACTAGGAATTGTTAATAAAAAGGTAATAAATGGTCATAAATAAATAATATATGATATGATATATATAATTATGGTTATATAATATATTTATAATAAAATTATATTAATTATACATGATTTTTTAATGTGTACAAATTAATTCAAGACTTAAAGTAAGGGATTTCTAGTATCTTTTATTTTTGGGATATATATGGAAATTCACCACTTGTTTATTTTTCATGGTGTATATACTTACCATTTAATATTTTATATAATTAATATTCTAATTTTAATTATATTTAAATTTTAATTTTATATTATGATTTAATGAGGCTTACGATTCAAAATATTACTAAAGCATTAAGGGATTTCTAACTCACTTTTTACTTATGTGAGACACGTTCCATATTCACCACCTATTTATTTTATGTGGTGTATATAATACCAATGAATTTTGTTTTATGATGATTCTAATGAAAATTATGGGGATTAAATATCCATTTTAGTATCTCTCTTTTATTGGGATTATGCTTTAAATGTTACTAAAGTGGTAATGGTTTTACATTGCAATATCATTGTTTATCGTGATTATTTATGATTAAGACTCCAATGTTGAAATATTATGATAAAAATATCATTAATTATCATGAATTTTATTATCCTCCAATTATTAATGATATTTTAAAGTTATATTTCCATTTTTCTACTCTTTGATACTTAAAAGAATTTAGAAAATGGTTTTAAAAAAAATTTACATTATTTCTCTCTTCGATCGAAACTCTGTTTTATTCCAAAACCATGTTTTCTAAAAATATTTTCAAATTTTTTTAACACTCCTATTTTTTTTAAAATAAATTTGTAACTATGATTTAATTTTTTACAAACTTTTTTAAAAATCAATCTTCATGTATTTTTTCAAACAATTCTTGTTTGGACTTTATTGAAAATGTGAAAAGAATGTTTATTTTTAACATGCATGGCATGAACAGTATTTTTTACTTTAATGACTAATTAATTATTTCAAGATTACTTTAATAATAATAATAATAAATTCAAATAAAATTTTTTCTTTAATATTTGGTAAATTTTTATATTTTAAATTAATGACTTCAAAATTAAAGTTATTTTTGAAATTTTTTATGTTTTAAAAAGTGTTTTTTAAATTGGAAAGAATATTTTCCTCATGAAATATTTTAAATGATATTTAAAAATTATTTTCCATCCAATATGAAATTCTTTGATGTTACTTATGCCTTATTGGGGATATTATCTAAGTATACCATTCTTATTCTTTCTCAGAATAGTTTATATTTATGATGGAATGATGTTTATGAAACATATTTCTCTTTCACAGGTTATACCATAATAAAAAGCTTATGAAACCCACTTATTTCATGATTTATTATATTATGAACTAATTAAATGATTATGAAATCTATCTCTTTTATATAGTTATGATATAATGAAATTTTTATGAAATCCATTTCATTTCATGGGTTATGATATGATAAATTTTTTATGATCTTGTGGCACAAATATGTTTGATTTTAATTATGTGATGGGTGGGACCTATATCTACCTCTAATATATTGGGTAGATATTTATATCTCATGAGATATATAGTACTATAATG
Organism: Viscum album; assembly: GCA_963277665.1. Taxonomy (NCBI): domain Eukaryota; kingdom Viridiplantae; phylum Streptophyta; class Magnoliopsida; order Santalales; family Viscaceae; genus Viscum; species Viscum album. The sequence continues at coordinate 1,225,234,957 of OY728151.1, forward strand.
AGGAGTGAACTTGGTTTAGTAAGGGTCTTTGTATGCTATGATGGTTTTTGGAGTGAACCTTGACTACTATGACAGTTAGGGTAGTGAACCCATTCAACTATGATAGCCTTGATAGTGATCCTTGACTACTATGAAAATGATTTTCTATTATTATGTGTATGCCACACTTCCATATATTATGCCAATGTTAGTCTCTCATAGATCATGTTCTTGGATTTCTTTATGATTCATGTATTATGAACTGTGAATCTTTATTACATGAATCAAGATTATGATCTTTTACTTGTAGGGTATGGTTTTAAAATGTTATGATCATGTTCTCATACCCTCATGTTCATGTTATGCTTATATATCTCCCTTGTTTACCCTTACTGAGCATCTGATCTCACCCTTTATTATGTTACCTTTCCCTTGGTTATGAATAAAGGTTTTAATTAATCTATGTCTGTAAAGAGTACTAAAATGGAAGATCTTTATGAAGTATGTTGAATATATTTCACCAAATTAGAATATTATGCACCTAGTATCCAAAGTCACTAACTCAGGCATGTTTTTTTGTAATGTAACAAATATTCATCTAAAAATATGTAATATATATGTATGAAAAGTATGGGTCACTATAGTTGGAATCATAGGAAAGTTTTATCTAATATTTGGAAACTAGCATGAGAAACCATTAGTGAGATCCCTAGATATATTTTTATGGATGAGTTAAAGAAAAGGTAAATTTCATGTAATTTTGGTAAAGGATAGAGAGAGTGGTTTATAATAAATTACATCATGTCTAGATACTACAAGTGGATATGGATCTGGAAAAGAGGTACCTAGGGGTAATAAATCTAAAAAATGTGCATTTAGCTAGACTCAATAATCACCTGGTGTAAAACAATAGGCCTTTATGAATGTCTGGTTAAACACACTCAAGGGATATGCTTTGTAAATTCAAAAATTCTTTATAAACCATCATGAAGGATTTAAATAGATGATTGTTATGAATAAAATGGGGTAAACCTAGGGTATTATATATTAAAAATAAAGTTCCATGGTTTAGATATCCTATAATTGATTTTAATGATTATTTGGTTTCCCATTATGATTAGTAATGCTCACACTATACTTTTTGGTTTTAGTTAATAGTGGGAACCTGAAAGAATTGGGTTAATATTGAATGTGATAACCAATTTACTAATGAGTAACCAAATGGGATAATGATTAGAGTGAAGGATATTTTGATTATTCCTAATCAGTTATCATGGAACATGATTAATAATGTTCACCTTAACCAAATCTCAGACTCACCAATGAAGATAAGTATAGATTTTTCTGAGAGTTCAAGTAGTGAAGAACATGGAGGAAAGAAGATTCACTTTCCTATATGTCAAGATTATAGAAAGAATCACTCAAGGTAGTGTCTTAAATGTATGAGAATATTTTTTGGGTTTGGTAAATAAGGACACAGATTAAGTAACTACAAAAGAAAAATGAAAAGTTTAGTTAGCAAAAAATATGGGAATGTTGTTCTTCCTAAGGTATTATCAATGGATGATTTTTTTAATTTTGTAAATTATGGTCATTATAAAAATTTATTCCCTAGGGTAAAAGCTCATAAATATAATTATCAAGGTTTTATAAGTTATAGTTATAATAAGGATGATGATGAGACCATGAATGATATTTGGAGGGTGTGGGATTTTTTAACAATATTGTTTACATTAAACGTAATAAGTGTGGTTAAATTGATGTTAAGGAATCTTAATACATGATTCATATTTAATATATTAATAAATAGGTATTAAGGAATGATATGATTAATCCTTGTTAATTATTTAAGAATAAAGTGGGATGATTTAAGTGTCTATGTATTGGAATTCAAAAATTATGTTATATGAATCAGAAAATATATATGGATTTTTCTGTAGAAGATTTTCACTAAGTATTTTCATGAATATGATGAATGATGTTGATGAACTAGAAAATTGATTTAATAGCAAGGTGATATTCAGGGAGAACACGTGATCAAGGTAAATATAACCCTTAATGTGTTCTTGATGTTGAGAAAATTATTTTGTGATAAATATATGATTGATATGGATAAAGTAAATTGGATAGTACTTATATCCTTAAAACTGATTAATGATTTGTTGAAAAATTGGTTTATTCTATCATTGATGGAGTTTACATCATTTTTCAATTTAATGAATATATAAAATAATCTATGTTTTATATAATGAATGAGTAAGCATATATGTTTTTAATAAGGTTTTATGGAAATTTAGGTTTTAACCATGTTTCAAGAGAATACATGATAAAGGTATTCACATGTTTGGTATGTGACCATTAATAGATAATTCATGTTTTTAGAGGATTAATGTTCAGTTAACTTTGGAAGATTTAGTGACCTTAGTTATAAATTTTGAATTTTGGAAGGTTCATATGGTTAACTATTTATGGGATGGTTTAATTTGAACTTTCGATGAGGTTTTAGAGATTAATGTATTACTTCACCTTATGAAAATTTATCTGTATCGAATAATCAATGTTAACCTTTTTTTAACTAGAGATAGAAGGAATGATTTATCATTATATTATGGATCTTATTTAGTGCTTCATACATGAAAATATCATCTCTTATATTAATAGATAAAGTGGAAATTTATTAGGCACAACCAAATAATGAAATTGTTCCTATGAAATAAAAAGATATTAAGTATATTTTCATATGTTCCTGATATATATGTAAAAGAAATTCCCCAATATTAGTAAAAGGGTATTGAAATAAAATATTTTCCCATTATCATCATTTTTTATGATATGAATGAGTTTTTTTCATGTGTTTTTGGTTTATGGTATTGTGGTCATTAACTTCCTCATGACCATGTTTTTTATCACTCTCCATCAGTATTTGGGTGTTAGTTTTCTTTTATATGTCCATGTTTTCATTTCCCACTTATTTTCTCCATTATGGAAACCTATTTATGATTTAATTTAAGTAACCTTTATGATTCAAATTTTCTATTTTTAAGGGAGGTTTTATTATTCATTCATACAATGTAGGTTTCTATGAAGGAATTTTCAAATGTCAAACCTTTGATAACCAAGACGAATTTCGAGGGAGAAACTCATTTTAAGGGGAATAGAATTTAACACTTCTATATTTTGTGAAATATATTTTTTTCAAATTAATTTAATCATTTAAATATTTTTGTGTTACATGTAACACTTATTTTAGATTGTGTTTCATGAAACATTAAGTTTAAAAGAAACAAGTCATCCTATTAAAATAATATTATTTAAAGTGATGGTTATATTTTATCTATTTGAATGGCGAATATTAATATTATTAAATAATTATAAAAATATATGGTTTACACATTTGTATAAAATAAATTCTTTAGTGACTAAATAATTAAAAATGAAAATAAAAAACTATTTAAAAATAAAGGAAATCCTTTTCTGAATAACTGTTTTTATGAAAAAAAACATGTTTGACCATAATAAATTAAACAAACCACTTTTAGTAAATTATTTTAATGAAACTAATATATTATATATTCAATCAACTATTTAACATTCATCTTATGTGTTTTGAAGATAAGAGATAATAATAAATCCAATTTTACGCTTAAATACTATATTTTTCTAAAAATGATTTTGTCATCTTTTTGTGCACTTATTTTAAAACTAATTTTTTAAACTTTTATTAAATATATTTTAAAAAATAGCATTATTTTTTAAAATAATCATTTCAAAATTAGATAAGGGTGATTTTTTTTGAATTTTTTGAGAAGATTAATTTTTTATGAATAGTGAAAATACTAAATTTTAATTGAAAACTAACTTTCCATTTCAATTATTTATAAATTTAAATTATATTTTAAATTTATCTTAAATTAATATTTTTAAATTATATATATATATATATTAATCTAATTTAATTCATTATAATAATTTTTATATTGAAATTAGATAAAAAATCTTGTAAACTTTTGAATAATTTCTCTTTGAAAACATGTTTTCTCATCGCATCTATGGGATTAATTTTAAATTAAAATTTTCCACTTCTTTGACTGGAATTTAGAAAAATGGATTCCATATTTGAAATAAGAATAATTAAAAATAATTTTAACTTAATGTTTTAACATAATTAATAGTAAAATAGTAAAAATTATTTATTGTGGTTAAGGTAAAAATGGGTTTACTAGGGGTTAACTAAAAAGATAAGGGTTAAAATGACCTAAAACTTTTATAAAATATATTTTATAGCCATAAATTTACCCTATAATTTCTAATTATTTAAAATACTTCATTTTTTAGCCTTTTGGAATGAGAAAAATGTGGTTACACCCTTTTCTTTTCAAAAATTACAAGTGTGCCACTCGCCTCACTTATAAAAAGCCACCCCCTCTCCTCTCCTATTCACACCTTAAAAACCATTTGTTTTAGAAAATAATTTCCCAAATAACTTCTAAAATTCCCTCATATCATATTATAATCTTTATTTTTTTTTAGAAATCCAACCTTGGAAGGATTTTGGTGCAAACCTAAGGAGGATACATGAGGAAGAGGTAATGTTCTTCATCGAGTGTTTTATTTTATTTATTCCTCCACCCCCCTCCCCTTAAATTTTTATTAAACAATGATGATATAATAACCTAAGTATACTTCATATAATTATATGTTTTTATGTTAATTTAATAACCTAAAAACATCTCTACTTTCACAAAATGGGTTATGAAAGCATCATTCATGTGTATGGCAGACTACTGCCTCGCGAACCGATGTCATTCATTTTTTCCATTACCAACTCTCATGGTTGGGTATATAAAGAATATAAATGATATTTATAACATAATAATATCTATTTATTAATTATATTATATATACCTTTTTACTTTCCATTTCATAGGGGATACAATAACGTCACTCGTGTGTACAGCGGACTATCACATCACGAAGTGATGTGATTCATTTTTCACAAATTCTTTACATGAACAATAATAATGATAAATTTAATGAATATATGTGATATAAATGAAATAATTTTTATATTAATGACATATTTATCAATATGAAAATATAATATATCATTTTATTTTTTACCTTTTCACTCATTGAAAGATGATAACGTCATTTGTGTACGTGTGGACTACCGCCTTTACGAAGCGATATGACTCTCTCTTTTCATAACCAAACCAATGTATCATATGTATAAGTATATTTTAAGTAATAATATTTTATAATTATAATTATTTAAAGATAAAATATTAATTACCACCTTTATATAATTATCTTTGAAAAATGGAAATGTTTCACATACTTACGTACAGCATACCGTCTTTATGATCGTAACGTACTTCATTTCTCGAAACCATCATTAATGATTGGTATTAAAAGTATAATTGATATATAAATATTATAATTATATAATGATTATTATTCTAGATATTATGGATCTAGGAAGAATTTATAATTAAATAAAATCACCAGTCAAAACATAAACGAAAAACAAAGTAGTTATTTCTCAAAACATGATTTTGACAAGGAATTGTTAATAAATGGGTAATAAATGGTCATAAGTAAGTCATATATGAAATTATATATATATAATTATAGTTATATTATATATTTATAATAAAATTATATTTATTATATAGGAGTTTTGAATTTTAATGAAGGAAGTCGAGACTTAAGGTAAGGTATTTCAAGTCTCTCTTTTATTTCTGGGAGATATATGAAAATTCACCACTTATTTATTTTTTGTGGTGTATATAATGAACCTTTAACATGTTATATAATTAATATCATAATTTTAATTATATTTAAAGTTTAATTTTATGTTATTATTTATTTTGGCTTACGATTCAAAATATTACTAAAGTGGTAAGGGATTTTTGTCTCACTTTTTACTTCAATGAGACACATGCAATATTCAATGCCTATTTTTTATGTGGTGTATATACATCCCATGAATTTATTTTATGATGATTATAATTAAAAATTATATGGATTACATATTCATTTTATGATCCATCATTTATGGTGATTATGTTTCAAATGTTACCAAAGTGGTAATGGTTTTATGTTACAATCTCATCGTTTATTAGGATTTTTTATGATTAAGTCTCCAATGTTGAAACCTTATGATCTAAATATAAATAATTCCTAGTAATTTACTTATCCTATGGTTATTAATTATATTTTCAAGTAATATTTCTATTTTTATACTCTTTGGTACTTAAAATAATTGATAAAAAAAATTTAATAAAATTTGACTTTATTTCTCTCTTCGGTCAGAAATGTGTTTTCTTCCAAAACCAGGTTTTCTAAAAATGTTGTAATACTCTTGAATGATTTTTAAAATAAAATTTTTAAACATTTTTTAATTTTTACAAAAAAAATTAAAAATTAATCTTCATGTCATTTTCTAAATAATGCCTATTTGGCTTTTACTAAATATGTGAAAAGAATCTTTATTTTTAATATACACAGTATGAACAATATTTCCCACTGTTATGATCACTCAATGATTTCAAGATTACCTTACAAGTTTTAAAATTTATTTTCAAATAAAATTTTTTCCTTAATATTATGGAAATTTTTATATTTTAAATAATTTATTTTAAAATGAAAAATATTTTCAAAATTTTTTATTTTTTAAAAAGTATTTTTCCAAAGTGGAAAGAATATTTTCCTCAAGAATTATTTTAAATGATTTTTAAAAATAATTTTTTATATAAGATTACATATATTGATGTAACCTATTCCTTACTGGGGATATGATCCAATAATACCTTTCTTATTCTTTCTTTGATCAGTTTAAGTTTATTATGGCATGATGTTTATGTTGTACCTCTCGTACCCCTCGAGGTTTAATTTTCATGATCACAATCACTCTCTTATTTATCTAATATTGTTTTAAGTGTTTTTGGATGATAGGCATAAATTTAGGGTGCCAAGGAATTGGGCCAAGAAGGCCAAGAAGGAAAAAAGCCAAAGTGGACTGAAATTCAGTCCACCGGCCAACCGGTGGCTTCACCACCGGCCAGCCGATGGACCCTGGACAGAAGGCTGAGCCACTGCCTCAGCACCGGCCAACCGGTGGCCTCAGCACCGGCCAGCCGGTGGCACCCAGCCAGAATAGTGTTTGCTACTGCCTCAGCACCGGCCAACCGGTGGCCTCCTCACCGGCCAGCCGGTGGCGCCTGGACAGAAGCCCTCCTCCTTTTTGCAAGCACCGGCCAACCGGTGGCTCTGTACCGGTCAGCCGGTGGAGCCAGTCAAACTAGCCGTTGGGCCTTTGACCAGGCTGGTCCACTTGCCTCCCAACGGCTCCGAAGCCCTTTTCAATGGCTCCGAAGACCTCCAAAGGCCATATGAGGGTTCCCCCTCTATAGATAAAGGACTAGGAACCCCCGGAAGCCTAAGAAAACATACCGGAACTATTGTGAAGCCAACGGACACATTTTCCATCATTTGGCGAACCTCCGCCGGATTCCTCCAAGGAACCCCAACTGCTCCAATCCAATTCCACATCCAAGGAGCATCACCAAAGAAGCTTGGGAGTGCACGTTTTCAGCTCCAATCATCCATTGGCGCCCAAGGCTTCTCCAAATACGGTTTTTATTGTTTTATTCATTTTGAGCTTAAAATTGAGTTTGTGCCTACAAACTCCCAATTATCTCATCCTCTCTCTTTGGTTTTTCACACCACCTTCAAGGTGTGAAGAGGTTAGTCAAGCCTTCCCTTTAAAAGGCTTGAGTCATAGGTGAGCTAGCCTTCACCCGTTAAAAAGGCTAGTGGGTTTCTTGCTCAAACCATTAAAAAGAAAGCTGTAATAGGTGAGCTAGCCTTCACCTGTAAAAAGGCTAGTGGGTTTCTTGCTACAACCATTGAAAAGCAAGCGGTAGTAAATCTCTCAACGGTTGAGTTGGGAGCGTAGACGTAGGCCGGGTTTTAGGCCGAACTCCGTTATCAATTTTTGTGTCTTGCCTATTTTATTTCCGCTGCACTTTCAACTTTGATTTTAAATTGTTAATTTTTTTTTAAAAGGAAATTCACCCCCCCTCTTTCCATCACTTCCTTTCTTTCTCCGCCCAACAATTGGTATCAGAGGCAAAATTTGAGTAATACCTTCACCGGTTTCAAATTTAAGATCCTTTTGTGATGGCTTCAACCTCTTTCGCCCCCGAAGGCTATTCTTTAGGTCGTGCTCCATTTTTTGATGGAACCGACTACAATTATTGGAAAACCCGCATGACTTCTTTTCTTAGAAGCATAGGTTATCCCATTTATAAAATTGTCATGCATGGTTATTCTCTCTCCTCTCCCGATGAATCCAAATGGACCCAAGCCGATATTAGAAATTTCGAGCTTGATGGCAAAGCCATGAACGCTCTACATTGCGGCCTTGATCGTAATGAGTTCAATCGAGTTTCCACATGTACCTCCTCACATGAAATCTGGAAACTTTTGGAGGTTACCCATGAGGGGACCAACAAAGTGAAGGATACTCTATTGGACATGTTCCATCAAGATTTTGAATCTTTTACCATGCATCCATCTGAAAATATTACTGAAATGTTTACACGGTTTACTGATGTTTGCAATGGGAGAAAGTCCCTTGGTGATGATGTTTCTGCAGAAACAATGGTCAAGAAGATCCTATGGATCCTTCCAAGCTCATGGGCACTGAAGGTCATAGCAATCCAAGAAGCAAAGGACATCAAGAACATGCCGGTCGAAGAGCTCATCGGATCCCTCATGACCTACGAGATCACCATGAGGAGGCAAGCTGAAAAGGAAGGAAAACAAATCAAAACTCCAAAGAACATCGCCTTCAAAGTTCAAAAAGAAGAAATCTCCTCCTCCTCATCGTCTTCCTCTTCAAGTGGCGATTCCGAAATGGAGAACCTTGCCCGCAAGATGCACAAGTTCATGAAGAATCACAAGAAGAAGAAATCCCGCAAGGCTCAAACCAACGAAAAATCTGATCCCAAGGTAACATGTTACGGGTGCGGCGAGAAAGGCCATTACAAGCCCGATTGTCCACTCAACAAGATAAAGGCCAAGCAAAAGGAAAAGAAGAAGGCTTTCAAGGCCACATGGAGTGATAGCTCCACATCATCCTCCTCCTCCTCCTCGAGCGACAACGGTAACAAATGCCTAATGGCATTCCATGAGGTAACTTCTTCCGACTCCTCATCCTCTTGTTCTTCAAATTCAAATTCTTTCAATCACATGTCTTATGAGGATCTCCAACATGATAGAGATCAATTGGAGGAAGGTTTTCACGAACTTTCTTCCAAATTTGTTGCTTTAAAAAAGAATTTCAAAAAACTCTCTTCCGAAAAGGAACTACTTCTCAAAGAAAAGGAGGAGTTGTCCCTCAAAATCTAAAATCTTCCCAATGTTGATTCTATGGAATCAACTATCAAAGATTTAAGGGAATCATTAGCCAAGTTCACCCAAGGGGAACAAAATTTGAACAATTTTCTTGGTTCCCAACGCGTAGCTAGAACCACTGAAGGGCTTGGCTATTCCAAGCAAGCTTCCTCTTCCCATGATCCAACTATTTTTGTAAGGGGGAGCTCTCAAAACAAATTTTGAAATTATTGTAAAAAATCCAGGCACTTAATTTATGAGTGCAATTGCAAAAATTCCCGGTATGGTAGGCCCAAAACCATTTCTTTTAATGATGAATTTTATAGGAGAAGACCCGCCACTAGACAAGTATGGATTGAAAAATCCCTTCTAGCGAGTCTCACCGGACCAAAATTTGTCTCGGTTTCAAAAACCTCTCCCCGGTGATTTGTTGTTTTTATTTAGGGGGAGTTAGGATCGTTTAAGCCTTTTTGTGTATTCAAATTCTTATTCAATTCTTTCAATTCAAACTTTCAATTTCAAAACTTGGTATCAAAATTTTCATTTCAAAATATTCAATTCAAACTTTTCATTTCAATTTTCTTTTTAAAATCTTTCAATTCAATTTTTTCATTTCAAAATTTCGATTCAAAACTTTCAATTCAAATTTCAAAAATTTCAATTGGTTTAAAATCTCTATATTGTTTTTCAACTTTTCCCTCAATCAAGTTTTATGCCCCGTGCTATTTTGATAATCACAAAGGGGGAGAAATTCTTGGTTGATTGGGGGAGAAATCTTTTAAAGCATGCCTCTCATTTCAGTCATTTTACATTGTTTGTTTTGGTGATTGTGATCATCAAAATAGGGGGAGATTGTTGTACCTCTCGTACCCCTCGAGGTTTAATTTTCATGATCACAATCACTCTCTTATTTATCTAATATTGTTTAAGTGTTTTTGGATGATAGGCATAAATTCAGGGTGCCAAGGAATTGGGCCAAGAAGGCCAAGAAGGCAAAAAGCCAAAGTGGACTGAAATTCAGTCCACCGGCCAACCGGTGGCTTCACCACCGGCCAGCCGATGGACCCTGGACAGAAGGCTGAGCCACTGCCTCAGCACCGGCCAAAGTGGGAGAAATTCTTGGTTGATTGGGGGAGAAATCTTTTAAAGCATGCCTCTCATTTCAGTCATTTTACATTGTTTGTTTTGGTGATTGTGATCATCAAAATAGGGGGAGATTGTTGTACCTCTCGTACCCCTCGAGGTTTAATTTTCATGATCACAATCACTCTCTTATTTATCTAATATTGTTTTAAGTGTTTTTGGATGATAGGCATAAATTCAGGGTGCCAAGGAATTGGGCCAAGAAGGCCAAGAAGGCAAAAAGCCAAAGTGGACTGAAATTCAGTCCACCGGCCAACCGGTGGCTTCACCACCGGCCAGCCGATGGACCCTGGACAGAAGGTTGAGCCACTGCCTCAGCACCGGCCAACTGGTGGCCTCAGCACCGGCCAGCCGGTGGCACCCAGCCAGAATAGTGTTTGCTACTGCCTCAGCACCGGCCAACCGGTGGCCTCCTCACCGGCCAGCCGGTGGCGCCTGGACAGAAGCCCTCCTCCTTTTTGCAAGCACCGGCCAACCGGTGGCTCTGTACCGGTCAGCCGGTGGAGCCAGTCAAACTAGCCGTTGGGCCTTTGACCAGGCTGGTCCACTTGCCTCCCAATGGCTCCGAAGCCCTTTTCAACGGCTCCGAAGACCTCCAAAGGCCATATGAGGGTTCCCCCTCTATAAATAAAGGACTAGGAATCCCCGGAAGCCTAAGAAAACATACCGGAACTATTGTGAAGCCAACGGACACATTTTCCATCATTTGGCGAACCTCTGGCGGATTCCTCCAAGGAACCCCAACTGCTCCAATCCAATTCCACATCCAAGGAGCATCACCAAAGAAGCTTGGGAGTGCACGTTTTCAGCTCCAATCATCCATTGTTGCCCAAGGCTTCTCCAAATACGGTTTTTATTGTTTTATTCATTTTGAGCTTAAAATTGAGTTTGTGCCTACAAACTCCCAATTCTCTCATCCTCTCTCTTTGGGTTTTCACACCACCTTCAAGGTGTGAAGAGGTTAGTCAAGCCTTCCCTTTAAAAGGCTTGAGTCATAGGTGAGCAAGCCTTCACCCGTTAAAAAGTCTAGTGGGTTTCTTGCTCAAACCATTAAAAAGCAAGCTGTAATAGGTGAGCTAGCCTTCACCTGTAAAAAGGCTAGTGGGTTTCTTGCTACAACCATTGAAAAGCAAGCGGTAGTAAATCTCTCAACGGTTGAGTTGGGAGCGGAGACGTAGGCCGGGTTTTAGGCCGAACTCCGTTATCAATTTTTGTGTCTTGCCTATTTTATTTCCGCTGCACTTTCAACTTTGATTTTAAATTGTTAATTTTTTTTAAAAGGCAATTCACCCCCCCTCTTTCCATCACTTCCTTTCTTTCTCCGCCCAACAGTTTATGAAACCAATTTATCTTCCATAGGTTATACTTTGAGAATATTATTATTAAACCCACTTATTTTCATGGGTTATACTATGATAAAATGATGAAATAATTTTGAAACGTGACTCTTTTCCATTGGTTATGATATGATGAAATGTTTATGAAACCCATTTCATTCCATAGGTTATGATATGATGAGTTTTTTATTATCTTGTGGTACACATATGTATGATTTTCATTTTTTTTATGGGTGTATCATATATATCACTCAAATGTATTGGGTAAATATTTATATCTCATGAGATAGATAGGACTTGAACTGGGAGTGAACCCAGTTCAGTAACGGACTTTGTCTCCTATCATGGCCATGGTTGAAACCTTCACTACTATAATGGTTTAGGGATTAAATTCATTCCACTATGATACCCTTGGTAGTGAGCCTTTACTAATATGGAAATAATTTTATATGCTTATATGTATCCCACAATTCCATGTCTTATAATAATTATATGCTCCTATGGATCTTGTTCTTTGATTTCCTTATGATTCATAGCTTATAAACTGCTAATATTTATTCCATAACTCAAGATTATGAAATTTGATATAGGGTATGATTTTCAAATGTTATTATCATGTTCACATACCCTTATTTTCATGTTATGCTTATCTATCTCCATTCTTTACCCTTAATGATCATCTAGCCTCACCATTTCTTATGTTTCCTTTACCCAGGTTATGAATAAAGGTTTTAAGTAGGGTATCTTTATAAATATTACTAAAGGGGAAGATTTTTATGGGATATTTTAAAGATATTTCACCAAATTATAATATTGTGTACCTAGTCTCAATAGGTACTAAACTATTATGGTCCTTAGGCATGTGTTTGGGTAATAAAATAAATATTCGTTTAAAAAGATGTAATATATATGTATGAAAATCCAAGGTCGCTATATTTATGATATTTTTTATTCCATGAATCATGTTTTATGATCTAAGCTTAGTTGGGTGTGATTTTATTATGTATTTTGATTATGAAAATATGCTTTATGTTTACTTATGATCTTTGATTGTTATCACTTATATTTAACCTTACTAATCATCTTATCTCACCCATTTCTTATGTTTCCATTTCCCTGGGTTAGGAAGATAATAAAGGTATGAAATATATACAAGAGTATCTTATGTGAAGAATTAATGGGAGATGTTGAATAATTTTTATGGATTAAGCAGTTGATTATATAGTCTAAAAAATGTACATTAGTTAAAAAATACATTAGTTTTGTTATTTAATGTTTTTCCTAATACTCTAAAACTCTAAACCTAAAAGATTATGGGAATATATTATAATTCAATATTTTATTTAAGTCATGTAATTGATATGGTTATGTTGGTAGGGTTATATATTTTTTGGTATTAAATTTTATTTAAAACTAATCATAGTTGATTTCCTTTTAATTATCCTGAAGACTCATATATTACTTCCTTAAGATAACTAGAATTATCACGGATTTACTTTTCTTCTTCAAACATCCAAAAAATATTCATATTAATTATCCCACAACTTCATGAGATTCATGTATCATCATATTCGTGTTTGTTTATTCTCATGTTATGGTGTAAATATCTCCCACAACCTGTATTTTTAATCATACACTATGAAATGGCACTACCCTCGTGTTATAACATCATTATAATACATAAGAACTAGGATCGACTTGATATTCACTTTAGAAAAATTCACGACGCAATTTTCCTATTCATAGAAAGCAGCCAGCTTATCTTCATTCATTTCATCAATAAATGACTTAAATCATAATTATAGAAATAATCATGATATTTTTATCATTTCTAAATAACACAAAATTCTATGAATCTATGATTCATTAGAATAATTCATTCTAGAATTCTACTCAAATATTTCTATGTACCCAGCCTTTATGAATTCAGTATTGATCCTTATAAAGTTAGAATATGACTCTTATAAATTCCTTTTTACTCTTTCATTGTATGTCATGAATCTTAAAAACTTTACATTACTTTACTAATTTTCAATTATAGAGTCAAAATGACTCTTACAAAGTCAAATATTACCCTTCTAAATTCTTTATGATTCTTCAAAAGTGTTCAAATTACTCTTCTAAATTTTTATTTGTTGATATTTATTCATAGTTTACATTTTTTATGGTTAAATGAACCATTCTAAGTTTTCCATCAAACCCTGTGAACATTTATATAACCTTAGAAAGTCTAGAAATATCCTTATGAGGTAAAATGTGAACCTTATAAAGTTATCTATTGTCATTTTTATATATCTGGGTGAAGCTTGTGAAATCTAATGAGAACCTTATAAAATTCATTCCTTTTTCATTTTCACATACTTATACCCAAATCCAATCTTGTAAAATAACAAGATCAACCTTATTAACTTCATTGTGTCTCTATAATTAACCATATTAAGTTTCAAAATAAACCTTATGAAGATTCAAAATGAACCTTGTAATGTTCCCATTGAAAAATCTATGTCTCTAAATCAGAATTCCATAACCTTTTTAGATTAACTTGGAACTTATTCCTAGATTATTACATAATTTAAAACACTTTCAAATATTTTTCAATGATTACCTATATAATTTTACATATTAATACAGCATGTAAATATTCTTTATAATGTTTCAATGAGATTCTACTACCTCAAGTCAACTTATCTAACTTAATTAAAGTGTACTCTTATCAAAATAATAATCACAATAATGGATCTTATCAGTTGATTTCCTCAACTTCATCATAGATATAATATATACATCATGATATAAACTCCATAGAACTTAACTTATTCAACTTCTTTAAATCTACTTGAATATATTCTCTATATAAAATATTAATAATCATCATATTTCTTCAAATCTACTTTTCCAAGTGAATAGATCTCCAAAAAAAATTAATGGAAATATCTTCCTTTCCTTTATCATATGAGTAATATCAAGTAATCACTTCACTTACAAGCTTAAATTCAGTTCTTCTATTCTCATACAGTATTCACAACTTAGCACATAGTAACACCTAGCTTGGGAATTCCATCTTCTCATCAACCAACATAGGTACTTTATTTTCTTTCCAATATTTTCTTTAATAAATATATATTAACATCATATACATTGCCTTAATTCTTACTAACTTATTAAAAACAAATAAATCACAATAAAAAGTGGTTCCAACACCTCTCCAAACATATCAAATCGATTCTAACATCTCCACACACTTCAAGATACTTTAAATAACTTACAATAAAGTCCTAATTGGAAAAAATATCCAACATTAAAAACTAAATTTGAATCATTCTATCCTTTTATATTTTATTTTCAATCCTCTATATTTAATCATTCCATTTAATCTACCCCTATATATTACTTGATCATGATCTCCCTGCATTCATTCTCCCTGTTTAGAAATAAAATTAAAAGGGATTCTCCTTTATCAACATTTATTCAAGTCCAAGTAAACATGAAACTTACACTTTTCCAAAAACTAATAAAATAGTCATTAACAAATTTTCTTGTAAGAATAAATAAAAATATGTTAATATTAGTAATGTTTTCCATTTAGTATCCTTAACCAATATTCTTTCTATTTTTAAGTCTTAATGGATGGAGTCTCCCTATAACTTCTTACATATTATAACCAATAATTTCCCATAATAACAAATAATAACTATATTAAGCATTATATGCAATCTGGATAGTGAGTATCATCAAATTTATCACCCTTGATTTCAAGTAAGTAACCCTTTATTTATATATTTTAAGTATTTAAAGTGTTTGGGTGAATTTGGAAGGATTTGGAAGAATTTTGGAAAGTTTTTGGGTATTTTATGAAGGGTCATGGTTTGAGCATGGTTAGTGAAAATTGTGAAACTCCTACAAGAAACCGTGTAAGGTGAAACAGGGTCTTCTAGGTAGGCGCATGGTTAGGCGTATAGTTAGGCGCACAGTTTGGACAAACCATGAGACCACCTTAGATTAATCATTTAATTTGAGGTAGAGAGATTATGCATAGTTGGCACATTTTTTGTATAACCATGGGTACCAACCAGGTGAGGTACTCCTTGAGGCATAGGTTGGCGCACGGTTGGTGCATGGTTTTCCTAACCGTGTAAGCCAATCGTGCACAGTTTAAAATTAGATCCTAAAAAAGTGTATCTCACTCATTTTTACCTATATACCTCTCATTTTTTTCACTATTATTATCCCCAAATCAGTTTTTATTTATTAAAAAATCTGTTTTGACTCTCCCCTTTGATCCAAAAGTGATTCAGTGGAAAATATTGGTGCATTGAAGCCTAATTCACTTGGTAAGTCTTCATTTTGTTAGTTTTCCTGAGATCTAATTATCTAAAATATCTTGGATTCATAGATCTAGTTATTTGGGGATAGATATATGATATTTGATTCCAATAATGATGATATTTTGTTGTTTTGATTTTATGTAATGAGATATAAGGCAGGTTTTTAGATATTTGGCCCAGTTTTGTTGAATAATTAGTGTTTGTCTTCATTTCCACCATAGATTCTAAGGTAGGTGGTTTCACTCTCAACTCCTCTTATTATAACTGAAAGGATTGATTTAAAATTGGTTTTTTTCTTGAAATAGATAATGAAATTGTTGGTAAATTCTTGATGGAAACCCTCTTTGGTGATGTTTTATGGAATTGTGAAATTGGGTGTTTTGCTGAAAGTTGAAAGTGGTTACATAACTTTAAAATGAATATTTTAAAAAGGATTGTTCATTTTTTATTCATGGAAAATTATTTTCAATAAAATATAGTTTTATTGAAATGGTTTTGAAAAGTTTTTGTTGGCATGGTTTGTTTAAATGGTTAATCCTAAGTTAAATGGGATGGATATTGGTCATGAAGTACCACCGTCAAAGTGATAGAGTGTGGATGTGAAGTTCCACCATCAATGTTAACACCAATATTGTGTGGTTTAGTGTGTGTTTGTGTAATTGGGTGAAATTAAATGAATAATTTAAGAAGTATTGTGAAATGGTTTAAAGAATTGTTTGGTCTCTTTCATTGGAAACTATTTTGGTATGGAAATTATTTTATACTCTAATATAAATTGTTTCAAACAAATTATATAAATTGTTTTATATAAATGTGATAACATGTTCTATCCTAGTGGTGTGAGTAGGAAATTCATTTTTGGAAACCTACTAAGTTTCATTACTCACCCCTTCTTTGTAACTTTGGTGCTTTTACAAATATTGTTTATCAGGACACAGGTAAAGGGAAAGCATCGAATTTATTTAGTGGTGATTCGTGATACTTGGGATGTTTTGTGGAGTTGGAGCATGGAACATGTTGGGAGTTTTGGAGTAATTTCTTTGGAGTCTTTGAGATTTTTGGTTTAGTCTTCCTCTTTGGTACTCTGCTTTTGGTCATTGTGTAGTTTGGTATTGTGGTATTTTGTAATTTCTTTGAGTTTTATTACATTATTATCATGCATCATATAGTGTTCGTTCGGTTATGGTATGCTTGGTTATGTTTGTTTTATTTTAAAATGGAAAATCATCCCCCAACTATATTGAACCCCTTGGAATTTATTTCTAACCTTTGGTGTCTTGGGGATGTCTCTTAAGGAAAAGTAGAAATTTCACCTCGACTCAAGCCATTGAGTAGGGGAAGAGTTTTACAAGTGGTATTAGCTTTTTTGGTCCTTCACGTACTAAAGAGTATCAATTTTTTTCAATTTTTGGTCATTAGTTATATTATTCTTGGATTTGTAAGTAATTATAGGTTGGTTCTTTAGCTGAGATCATATAAAGGAGTAGGATTATCGAGACTTAAAATGTAGAGCATAAAAATATGTAGCTATGATTTTTTTCTAAACTTCAAGTTACCAATGAGTTGGGTACATAGGTGTTTTGAATACACTTATAGGAGTTGTAATTTTATTGTCATGGGTTTATCCAATGAGAAGATCATTGCATGAATTATAGAAATGACTTCCCACTGGGAGTGAATATTTAATTTTGAGTAATGATTTATGATTTGGTAAAAATATTTTGATTTTTGAAAAGTGTTAAAATTGTTTTCAAATGTGAGATTTTGAAAAAAAAATGCATGATAGTAGTATTTTTAAAATTTTTTAATTTTCAAAAGCACAGTGGAATTATAAAAAAATAGTTTGAAGAAGAAAATTATTGAATTTTTTAAATACTTATTGTGATATATGTGATGTGGTAGAATTTGAAATTGTTAAGACTTTAGTTGCTAGGGAGTGAGACTTATGATGTTTGTTGTGTTTTTAGAAAATGAAAACTGGTATGAATAGAAGGAACCAACCAAAGGAAGCTATTGAGAATGTGGTTAAACCTAAGACTTAGGTAAACCAATAGCTGGTTCAGAGTATAGTTCAATATTTTCAGGATGTGAATAGAGGTAAAAAGTGGGATGAAACAAAGTGAGTGGATCATTCCATCCAGTTCTAGAAACAAAATCCATCCATCTTTTAGGGTGATTTGGAACCATAGAAGTCAGAGGTGTGGATGAATAGGTGAATCTAATCTTCGATTTCCTTAGCACACTAGAAGAGCTAATAGTCAAGTTAGTGATGTATATACTGGAGGATCTTTCACTCCAGTGGTGGGAATTAGTGGTTCAGGATAAATTATACCAATATATTGCATGGGAGGATCTTGAAGAATTGTTTAATAAACAATTCTATCCTCACACATTCTATATTTCAAGAACAAAGTGATTTTTTATCTTGAAACAATATATCATCTCAGTGATAGAGTATATGGATAAATTTATGAATTTAGTCCATTTTAAAACCAGAATTTGTTGTAAGTGCATCCTTAAAGGCACGCATCTTCGAATCGAGTTTTAGGTAGTAAATTCTCTCAAATATTTTTTTTCATTGTATAACGGATTATACAAATATGGTTAATATAGATATAGTATAATAAAGGTATATATCGGGAGCAAAAGGTAAAGGGATCATGTTGATACCTATGGGAAACAGTGGGAATTCTAATGTTGGGAGAAAGAAAAAGAGGGTCACCTATTTCCAAGGTAGTGGGATGGCTCAGAATCAGATGTTTGGATCATTAAATCTTCCTCCAAAACATAAGATAAAATTGGGATGTTTCTAATGTGTTTCTTTGGACCATATGAAGCGAGATTGTATGTCACCACCTAGATAACTCCAAAATTTCAACCATATGGGGTGTATTCAGTTCTATTATCATAGTTTTCTAATGTCAGATGTTTGGGACACTTCTCATGTGTTACAAATGTCATATGCTTCGATGGGATGAGGGTAGAAGAATAATTATCATCAATATAACTAATCTATCCATATTGATTCTCGGAATACCATGAATCCTTAGGTAGTAAAATCTTAATAGGTAAATAAATAAAAAATTGTAGCAAGTAAGAAATTTTATGGATCTTAGAAAGTTATTGGGGATAGTCAGTCTGGACCATAGATGGTGAGAGGTATGATTCTTTTGAAATCTACCCTTATGCAAGCTTTGTTTTACACAAGTGTATCTCATTTATTTATTGCTTCTCATGTTTTCGATCTTCTGGGTTTAAATGTTGAGATGATTCCTTCTATTTTGAAACTTCAAACTCCTCTTGGTCAAAGAGAATGTTGAGCATTTATGTGTAAATCATGTTCTATAATGATTTATAGTGCTGAGTTGATATGGAATTTCTTAATGTTAGAGATGGGTATCTATGATATAATCCTGGGTATAGATTGGTTGAAAATTTTCAAGGCTCACATTGACTGTTATACATAAAAAAAGTTAGTTTTATGACTGATGAGGACATCGATCATCTCTTTAGAGGAGACCATAATGTAAAGGCAGGTACAACAGGATTTTTAGAACCATTAGTTGGAATGATATTGTACTAGTAGTCAGTGTTAACCTTGGAATAAATGGAAGAGATTGAGAATAGTAGTTTTCCAGTTGTTTTTCATCAGTTTAATGATGATTTCATGAGAATTTATCAGGGTTTCCACCTATAAGAGAAATGGAGTTTACGATTGATCTCCTCCCATAGAAAATTCATATCTTCCTTATGTATTATAAAATACAACTAATATAGTTAAGGTGACTGAAAGTGAGGTTGTTAGAGATGGAAAGAAAAGGTAGGCCTAGCATGTCTCTGTGGCCAGCACCAGTCTTGTTCATCAAAAAGGCGAATGGAAATCTAAGGTTTTGTGTTGATTTTCTTAAGAATAACCAAGTTATGATAAAGAATCAGTATCCACTTCCATGCATTGATGATCTATTCAACCAATTTAGGGTATCCCAGTGGTTCTCTAAAATTTACTTGCGATCAGGATATCACAAATTGTGGGTTCAGAAAGAGGATATTATAAATACTGCTTTTAGGAGTATATATGACCATTATGAATATGTGGTGATGCCTTTTGGTATTACTAATCCACTATCAGCCTTCAGAGAATTTATTAATTTTATATTTTAGAGATATCTAGAATCTTTTGTTGTGGTTTTTTTGGATGACATATTGGTGTATTTGATGACAAAGTTTGAGTATGATAAAAACTTGTAGATAGTATTGGGAATATTGTGGGATCATAGTTTGTTTTCCAAATTATCAAAGTGTGGTTTTTGAATATAATAGGTACGTTTTCTTGTCCATGGAATATATGAAATATGTGTTTATATAGATTCGTAAAAGATAGAAGTTGTTGCCTCTCAAAAACCACCAAATAATGTCTTCGAGATACATAGTTTCCTTGGTCTAGCTGGTTATTACAGATGTTTTGTTCATGATTTCTCATGACTAGCTTCACCAATGACAAATTTTAAGAGGAAAAATGTTTCATTCCAATGGAATTATAAATTTTAGTAGTCTTTTAAATATATTAAAGTTTTCATTACATCAACACTGATCTTGATATTTATGAAATCAGTACAAGGGTACGTGGTGTATTGTGATGCTTTGATATCTAGGTTAGGCCTTTTTTTCTTATACAGAGAGATCATGTGGTTTCTTATGGCTCAAGTAAGTTATAGTTTCATAATAATAACTACCCAACACAATATTTATAGTTAGCTTCCATAATCCACACTTTGAAGACTTGGCATCATTACCTCTTCGGTGAGAAATTTATAGTGTTTACAGATCATAAGATCTTAGAACATATCTTCTCACAAATGGACTTGAATCTGAGGAAAATAATATGGATGGAGTATCTCCAAATGTTTGAATTTGACTTGATGTATACATCAGGTAAAGGAAATTTGGTGGAAGATGTATTAAGAATAAATTTATATGCTCAGTTGGAAAAAGAGGCTTCAGGTCAGTGGCAGTTGATGTTGGTCATAGACGACATGCACTTGTAATGTGAAGACAGAGGTGATTTTTCAGTTTTATTTCCATTTTCATTTGTTCCTAATTTGGTTAAGACACTTAAAGAGGCACATAAATCCAATTCATAATGTGTTGCAAATAGTTCAAAACTCAAAGGTAGGGAAACCATTGAGGGATGGAGGATGGATGGGAGTTCATTGTTGTGGTTTCAAAATCGGATGTTTGTACCTATGGTTTGTCATGAAAAACTTCTTCATGATTACCATCATTTTAGATGGGATATTAATCTTGGAATATATAATTTTTATAAGGCATTTAAAGCACATTTTTGGTGGGTTTACATGAAAAATAAGGTGGATGATTTTGTTTTGAGATGCTTAAATTATCAGACGGTTAAAGAAAAGAATCAACAACCAGTAGGTATGTTGCAGTCTTTACATATTCCTATTTGTAAATGGGAGAAGATAGCCCTAGATTTTGTGATAGGTCTCCCATGAATTATTTAAAAACATTATTCCATATGGGTGATAGTGTATTATCTCACAAAGTCATCCCATTTCATCCCTATTTGTAAATCTCGTATGGCGGAGGACTTGTCAAAAATCTATATCTGAGAAGTGTTATAGAAGCATGGCATACCGGTTTTGATAGTATCATAGCAAGATCCAAGGTTTACATATCATTTATAGAAATACTTACAGTAATCCCTTGGGACTCAATTGACCATGAGCATGGTGTATCATCCTCAAATGGATGAAAAATATGAACGGATGATAAAAACATTAGAAGAAATGTTAGGGGATTGTGTAATAGATTTTGGTGGCTCGTGGGAGGAAAATTTTATATTATTAGAGTTCTCGTATAACAACAGATATCAAGACACAATACATATGGCTCCTTTTGAATAATTTTATGGGTTTTCTTGTAGTTCTCCACTTTTTTGGGTGGAAATAGGTGAGAATTAACTAGTTGGGATGAGACTTGTCCAAGAGACAATGGAGAAGATTCAGTTTATTAGAAAAATAATAGAGAAATATAAAAGTCTTTAGAAGTCATATAAAAAATCATCATTGATAGTCATTGTCATTCAAGTAGAGTGATCATGTGTTCTTGAGAATCTCTCCAAGGCTTTGGCATCATAGTTTTGGGAAGTAAGGAAATTTATATCCATGATACATAGGCCCTTTTGAGATAATTGAATGGGTTGGTGAGGTGGAATATATATTTTGGGTTTTCCCCCATGGTTCAGTGTAGTGAATAATGTGTTTCATGTATCTCAATTGAAAAAGTATTAACATAATTCTAACCATGTGATTTGATGGGATCACATTAACCTAGATTAGGATACTTCATTGGTACACATGCTAGTATGGTTTTTTGATAGTTAAGAGAAAGTATTGAGTAAAAAAAACATTGTTCTAGTGCGGATTTTTTGGAAACATGGTCGGATTCAGGAAGAAACTTGGGAATGGGATAAGGAAATGATCAAGCAATGTCCTGAACTCTTTTAGGGAAATACTAGTTTTCTACTTTCTAGGGATGGTAAGGCTAATGGTGTTGAGAATGTAGAACCCTCAGTTTTGAGTAAGTAACCCTTTATTTATTTATTTTAAGTATTTAGAGTGTTTGGGTAAAGTTTGGGAGGGTTTGGAAGAATTTTGGAAAGTTTTTGGTGCTTTTATAAAGGTTCACGGCTTCACTATGGTTAGTGAAAACTATGCAACTCCTACAGAAAACCATGAAAGGTGAAATAAAAGATTTTGTGTAGGTACACTGTTAGGCTCATGGTTTCTCCAGACTATGTGTCCACCTAGGAGTAATCGTACAATGTGAGGTAGAGGAATTATTCAAAATTTGTGCATAGTTTGTCTAACCGTGTGATCCAACCATGTAAGGTACTCCTTGAGTAAAATGTTGGCACACGATTGGTGCACAATTTTCCTAACCGTGCAAGCCAATCATGCATGGTTTAAAATTATATCCTAAAAAAGTGGATCTCACTCATTTTCACCTCTAAGACTCTCATTTTTCACTATTTTTTTTCCTAACTCGGTTTTTCCTCCTTATAAAGGCTTTGAAGACTCTCCCCTTTGATCAAAAAGTGATTTGGTGGAAAATCTTGGTGTGTTGAAGCTCAATTACCTTGGTAAGTCTTTTTTTTGTATTTTTTCTTATATTTACTTCTCTTATCTAACTTGGATTCATATATATAGTTTTTTGGGGAGAGATATATGATATTGGATTCCAATAATTATGATATTTGGTTATTTTATGTTAGGGAATAATATCTAAGGTGGTTTTTTATAGATTTAACCTAGTTTTGTTGAAGAATTAGCATCATTCTTTGTTTCCACCAAAACTTCTAAGGTAGTTGGATTAACTCTCGACTCCTCTTATTAGAACTGAAAGGCTTGATTTCAAATTGATTGTTTTTCTTGAAATTTATTATGAAATTTTTGTGAAATTCTTGATGTAAACCCTCTTTGGTGGTAGTTTATAGAATTGTGAAATTGGGTGTTTTAGTGAAAAGTGAAATTCGTAACATGAATTTAAAATAATGCTTTTAAAAATGATTTTTTATTTTTTATACAAGGAAAATTGTTTTCAATAAAATTATAGTTTTAATGAAATGGTTTGGAAAATTTTATATTGGAATGGTTGGATTAAATGGTTAATCATGAGTTGAATGGGATGGATATTGGTCATTAAGTACCACCATCAAAAGGATGGAGTATAGATGTAAAGTTACACCATCAATGGTAACACCAATATTGTGTGGTTAATTGTGTGTTTTTGTAATTGGGTTAAATTAAATGGATAATGCCAAAAATTATTGTGAAATTGTTTAAATAATTTTTTTTCTCTTTCCTTGGAAACTATTTTGGTATGGAAATTGTTTTATATTTCAATATAAACTATTTCAAGTTTTTTTATATAAATTGTTTCATATAAATGTACTAACATGTTTTATCCTAGTGGTGTGGGTAGGTAAGTCATTTGGGGAAAATCTATTGAGTTTCATTACTCACCCCCACTTTGGTAATTTGGTGCTTTTGCAGATATTGTTTATCAATACAAAGGTAAAGGGAAAGCATTGCATTTCTTTATTAGTGCTTCTTGATACT
Source organism: Viscum album (assembly GCA_963277665.1). NCBI lineage: Eukaryota > Viridiplantae > Streptophyta > Magnoliopsida > Santalales > Viscaceae > Viscum > Viscum album. Next base: position 1,225,259,281 of record OY728151.1, read on the forward strand.
TGGGTTTTTTTATAGAGATGCAGTGTGTAACATGTTGGGAGATGTGGAGTTATTTCTTTAGAGTCTTTGAGATTTTTGGTTTAGTCTTCCACTTTGTTACTCTAATTTTGGTCATGGTGTAGTTTTGGTATTGTTGTCTTTTGGAATTTCTTTGAGTTGTATTATATTGTTATAATGCATCATATAGTGGTCATTTGGTTATGGTATTCTTGGTTTTGTTTGTTTTATTTTCAAAGGGAAAATTGTCCCCCAAGTATATTGAATCCCTTTTCATTTATTTCTAGCCTTTGGCATCTTGGAGATATCACTTAAGGCCAAGTAGAAATTCCACCTTGACTCAAGACAATGAGGAGGGTCAATATGTTACATCAAACCTCCTAAGTTTGAGAAATTTTCTATAACTCCATGGTTCAATCAATTCTTTTCAAACACAAAGACAACCAATGGTTTTGTAAATATATCTACCACATAATTTTGGGTGCCAAAAAATTCCAAATTAAAAAAATTATCTAACTTATTCTTTATAAATTGGTAATGAATCTCAATATACTTTTTTCAATAGTGTTGTATCATATTTTTTATTAACTCAATAGTAATTTTATTATCACACTAAACTAACATCATTTCTCATAACACTTATCCAAGATCTTCCAACTACTACTTCATCTATAAAAACTATGTACAAGACTTGGTATTTGAAATATATTCTTCCTATATGTAAGATAGAGTAAAGTTAAAATAATTATTCTATACAATGTTGAGTCTACCCCCTATCTATCTTATTTCTTTCTAAGTTTCATTCCAACTACTATCGAAGTTTAAAATGTATTTCATTATTCCATTCTGAACTTCTTCAACACTTCTCTTGCACATTTCACGTGTGAGATTAATATGTTTCGTTCCTTTTAAATAACTTGTAACCCAAGAAAGTATTTTATCTCTATGATGATATAAATCTCAAATTATAAATGCATTATATTTTCAAATCTTCCAATAGAATTATTTTTATTGTTAATAAATATGATACCACTCACATTCACCATCACCATGAATTGTTCCTTATATAAGATTTTCACAATGAGGTTTCAATCAAATCCTCTTCTCTTGAACTCCAACATTCTCATATATGAGTCCATCCATGCATACCAAGCACGAATTGCTTGCTTTAGTCTATAAAAAACCTTTTTTAATATGCACACCATTGAATCATAATATCAAACAATAAATCCTACTGGTTGTTCAATATACACTTATTCATTTGAGACTCCATTCAGAAATACTATCTTAACATCCATTTGAAAAATTATAAACTTTCCTTAAATGAAGAATGTTAGAAAAAGTATTATCAATTCCATTATTTTCATTATAGAAAGCATTTATGCAATATAAACTCCTTCAACTTGTGCATATCCTTTACACACCATCATCCCTTTATTTTAGACAACTTTTATATGTTCATCAACCTTTTATTGAATACCCATTTTGGACCAATCACATTATGATGTACATATTTTTCTGTAATCTCCCAAGTTTTATTCTTGTCAATCTAGTTCAACACTTCATTCATAGATTTCACACATGATTTCTACTTTATTTATTCTTCAAATGAAGTTATTTCCACCTCTAATATTCTTTGTTATTCTCATTCTATGATTCTATGTTATAGTATATTTTTTCTAATAATGTTTCTCAGATCAACCCAAATCTACTTCTTCCTGTTTAAGTCATAGGTCGGCTCCCTTATTCATATTTTTCTTCCTCTAATTCAAATTTAGAATTATCATCAATTAGAGGATTTTTAGATTCTCCTAAATCATTAATTTTCTATTCTTCTTCGCTCACATATTTAGAAACAAAAGTTATAGAATTCTATATAAATTAATCCTAAAAAAATTCACATCCCTACTTTCAACTATATTTTTGAGCCTTTTGTTAAAGCATTTATATGATATACTCTTTGATGAGAAGTCTGAAAATATTCCTTTATTTGTTACATCATTATACTTTCCTTGATTTACCTTTTTATTTTGACTGAAACATTTTCTTATGAATACATTGAGATTTTTTAATGAGGGATTCCTTCCATGCCAAATTTTATACGGCACCTTCTCTTCATCAAGACTGAGAAACACTAAATTTTAAATATATACATTCAGTTATACAATTTTTTTACAATAGTATAAATAGATTTTAATTTCAATCAAAAAATTCATGGCCAAATTATTTACCATGAAATTACTACTTTCCACAACTCCATTCTGTTAAGGAGACATTACCACTTATTTTTCATGTTTTATACCATGTTTCTTTAGATAATTTTTAAATTCAATGAAAGTGGGTTAGGTTTAATTGTTTATCCATAGGATTTTCATTTTTTTCCTAATTTTATTATCCACTATTCTTCTAAACCTTTTGATGTATTCTATCACTTCTCTATTAGAATATATAAAAAGAGAACATCCCATCCTATTATAACCATTCACACATAGAATAAATTACTTCTCACCATAAGTTTCTATCTAACTAATTAGACCACATAAATTAGTGTAGACTAGATTCAACCAATTGGATAATCACTTATTCTTTACATGGTAAGGGTTTCTCACTATTTTTTCCTTAAGAATGAATCAAAAATCTTATCATTATTCCTATTTAGTAAATAAATGTCAACAATGGATTTAAACGTTGATAGATTCTTCATATGTTGCTGATGAATGTGACCAGGTATCTATTTCAATAAAATTTTCTCCTATTTTATAGTAATGGGATAAATATTTTTCTTTTTATCCATCTAATACAAGTTTCCATTTATTTTTCATCCTTGTATAAGATAGTTTCTTTCCTTTCCTTTTATATTGCATCATTTTTTATTGAATTTGACTTCCAAACCTGAGTTACATAACTAAGTTATACTCAAAAAATTATGTTTAAGTCCATAAATATATATAACTTTAGTATTTTTCAATTATTCTTAAGATAGGTGAGTATTTACACTCCCTTTTATCTTTAAATATCCATTATTTTCAAACTAAATAGTTCCATCAACTCCTCCTTTCATGTTTTTGAGTAGATTCATGTTACCTATCATATGGGATGAACAACCATTATCAAAAATCCACTTAATAAAATTATTTATAGCCTTCAAATCCATATCAGAAAAAGTAATTTTCTTCTTCATCATCAGTTTCTTCTCTTTACAAGATACTCTAGAATGAGTTAAGATATATTTTGTTCTCTTCTCATCTTATTTAGCATAATAAAATAGATCATATTCCTCTTCCTCCAATTGATCAAATATATTTCTCAAAATAATGGAACCGGATTGTATTAAATTTAATATTCTTTGTCTTCTATATGAAAAACATAAAATTCATTTCCTAAAATTGATATTTTAATACTCAAAGTCATATAAATTTAAACACTATCCATAGAATAAGTTTATATTAAGATATGAAGGATACATTTTGATTCTTCTTTGTTGACTTTCAATTTCTTATCCTATTAAGTAAATTTAAACTACACCATAATAAGACATTGTGTAGCCTAAGTATCCATAAAATTTGTACTTAATCATAGGAAATATCTTATTGTCATTATCTTTCTATGTAACCCCTAATTTTGAATAACTCGTATATTGTTGGTAAGTTCTCAATGATTGAGAACTATATACTTTTATATGCTTCCCTTTTCTCTTCACATTTTTTGTCATATATTTTGATGTTCTAGTATCAAATAAAAGACCACTTTTACTAATGAAATTGGATATTTGAGCACCCAAAACTTCCTTGAAAGTTATTGTACCTCGTTCATCCCTTTCCTTTAATACTTCATCCAAAAAATTCCCAAATTTTAGATTCTACTTCAATCTATCTATTTTTATTTCATAATATATATTATTTCTAAAATATATGACTTCATATTTGAGTTTTTTCATATTATTATCATTATCCTCAGTGTACATATTAATATCATGAATGATCTTGGTTTATTCTTCAATCATCAACCTATATTTCACTAATTCTTTAGGATTTACTTGATATTTTTTAGTTCTTCCAAAACTTTCTCTAGATAATAAATTTTGGATTCAAGATCATTAACACAACTTGAGGGTTCCTTTATAAATCCACCAACAATTATGTTCTTATTTACCTATAAATAAATCTCATCAAGGGCCCCTTAAAATTCCACCTTGAGATCAATAACTCCTTATGGTTGATCATACTATTCTAATTTATATTTATATTTATTAAATAAATCCATCATACCATCTTCTATGTTTTATATAAACTTAGTTTCAATTACTTTTAACTGATATTCATCAACATATTATTCTTCTTTTCTTACTAACACATTTCATTGAAATTTATTTCTACTTCCAATTCATAAATTAATGATTCTTCGAGGGGGAAACTTATTATTTTGTTTTTTTGTGATGATTCCAACTCGTCATTCTCTCCAAAAAATATTTTTGGAAACCTATTCATGATTTTCCCAATATTTCTATAATCAAAACATGAAATAGGTTTCTTACCCTCAAATCTTGTTTTATCACTCTTAAATTTTCTAACAATAAGCGATAATAAATCATCACTTATATCTTATTAAATTTTAGTATCTTGAAACGATTGCTTCTATACATATTTAAATTAAATATCTTTATAGGAATGTTTTAATGAAATTTACAAATTCATTCTCATTTCATATGTGACCAGTTTTCTGTGTAAATCATCGAGAGATAATTCCCCAAGATTTACTTCTTCAAGTGTAGGCACTTTTGGATTGTAAATTTGTGATAATATCAGTATGATAATAATAAATATATCAGAATATTTCGTATAATAACCAAGTATATGAATAGATCTAACCAATTTAATGATATGGTTGAAGAAATTATCACCATTTTCACTTGAACTCGTCTTCAAGTCATTAAATCTGTTTTGAAGAACCTACAATTTTTTAACCTTTACTTTGTTATCACCTTCATAGATATTAATGATATTTCCACACATTCCTTTTTTTATTGAACAATTTATCACTTTCAGGTATATCTGATTATAATATTCTCTTGAATAGGAATTATGAGCCTTAACATCATCATTAAAATATTTCTTGTCTGATTCCATCATTGAAATTTTAGTGGAATTGCTTAATTAAATTCCATGAACTATTTTAGAATAAACATCAATCCCAAGAGATCTTAAATGTGATCTAATTTAGTTCTTCACTAACCGATAATTGAAACCATAAATTAAGGGTACAAATTTTTCATTCATGTAATTTTCCATGATAAAAAAATCTATGACACGTTCTCTAAGAAATAATCTATATTTGATACCAATTTTTGTAACCTTAGATCCCATTATACAACCTAAGAGGGTTTGAATTGGGGTACCTTTAAATTTATTTTTTCCTTAATATTAACTATATCATGTATTTTCATTGAAAAATACACATTGAATCTATCATGATGTTCACACACAAGCAACAACCAAATACTAGAAAATAAATAAGTGCATACATCATGATTTTACTTGGTTCACCCACAAAAAGCTACATAAAAGGAGAACATATCAGTTATGTGTTAATATGATAAATAATCACTACTTCACTAGTTTTTTATTGTGATCTTTAGAAAAAATCCATGATCATACTAGGTATACATACTCTTCCATTATTTTTATCCAAACTTTTTAAGAGGGTGTAAAAGTTAATATTGACACATAGGTCAAACTCACAAAGATATCAATCAAATGTATAATACTAAATAATAATGAGTATTCTCTATTATTCTCTATTTTAAACTTCTATATCTTCAATGAAATACACAAAAACACTTTGCTTGTAATCCTAGTCTTAAATTGAATTTAAACCAATCTCACTTAACTCTTAACTCCAAATATTCAATAATATTCACTACTAATGTGCTTTATTACCTATTTTCTATATGTATAATATCTCTTATTTTGTGCAGTAGGTTCCCCATATATCTATAGAAATTTTAAATTAAAAATTATATCTTCAAGAAAATTTTAGATTCTTCTACTTCAAATCCAACCGTTGGATCATCTTCCAAAAAATATCTATCATTTATCCTCAAATAAGTATTTAATGTACATTACAAAAACTACTAAATATACTTGATAAATTAAATTAATTAATCTTGTGTGAATCCTCCAAATTCCAGCAATCATGGCATGGTAATATTCATCATAGTGTGATAGATTAGTTACTTCTCTGGTTATTCTTCAACTACCAGTTACATCATGGTGTAGCATAGAGCTTCATGGTATGAACTTGTTTTTTATTGAAAAACAACCTCTCTATAAATTTTAATACCCTACATTTTTATTCATTACCTAAATTTCATGAAATGGTTTATTCAATCATGGAGTGTCCTTTATACTATAGCATGATCAGATTTAAAATAATCTATTATATATATGTTGTAGTGTGAACCTATTCCATGACATGGGTTTCTTCAATTTGGAAAAATCACTAAAATTCTTCAAAGTAACTTCATGTCATTTCTAACATGTCACAATGTGATATAGTTTCTTCAAGTTTTGTAAAATTAGAAAACCTTACATTTAATCAAGGACCCTTGTGTATATTTTTCTACAAACTTATGTAACACAGTGATCTTCAACACTTTACCACATTTCAAAAAAGTAACTCATAGAATGGCCATAAATCCCACAATAAAAATCACTTTTATCCTCAAATTAATAAATGAAAAAATATTACACATGGAAATAACAACCTTACACATTTTATGACTTCCATTTTTTGACTGAAAATACATTCACAGTGTGGACCATGTGTTCACATTGTGATTTTTTCCACTATGATCAGTTTTTACTAATTAAAGAACCTCTATAGTCATCTAAAATTGACTCCAAACATATACACACACTTAAATATACTTTTAATGAATTATAATCAACTCACAATTGATAAAAAATCCAAAATTACAACCTATAATTACAACACTTCCTAATGCTCATTCCTAGGATTTGACATAAACCTACTGAAGACTTCAAATATAAACAAAGTTTCCTAACTAGTAAAAACCATGAAATACATTAGGCTTATAACCATTGATGTATGTAGATCCCTTTCCATTTACTTTTCCTAATAGTTTTTTTTGTGCATCTTCTATTGGGATAACTTGAAATGACTGTTCAATGGGATTGAATTTGGTTTTGAGCTACACATTTTAAACCTTTAAAAATCATTCCAGATGTAGTCATGCTAAGGCAATATCATGGTTCATATCTTATAATCTCTATTAATCTGTATCCCTAAAATCATTTTTTTATCTATGATATTTCATCATAAAATTTTCCACTACCTCTTTTTATCTCTTTTATATATTCTATATTTTTACCTTCCAAGATAATATCATATACATACAAGGTAATTATGGTGAAACCCCAATTATTAAACACCCTAAAGTAACAAAAAAGATCTATGTTGAACCAAATGAATGTTTTATATTTTATTAAAGAATCAAATCTATTGTTTTATTGTTTAGTTATCTATTTCATCCTATAAAAACTCTATTTGATCTTGTACACTAGATACACCATTTTTATTTCTTTAAAAATTATCATTTATTCTATGAAAATTTTTTCCCCTAAATTACTATAAAGTAATGTAATCTTCACATATAATTTCTCAAGATGTAGAGCTTTTAATGCAATAATTTCATGCAATATCTGAAACATTGAATGATTACTATAAAAGAGAATATTTTACTAAAAAAATCCTTCCTTTTAATGAAAGTATTTCACAACCAACCTCGCATTATACCATTTCTATAACACCCTGATCCATACTACTATAATATTTGTAGAAATAGGGCCTCCATGTAAACTAAAATGTGCCTCCCTATATACCAAAGTCTACCAATTGAGTCAAAGGGCCTAAAATCATCATGGGGATGTTATACCATCAAATATAAATCCTAAGTTTCATTTCTGAATCTACTAAAAATTCTTCATGACTTGTACATATAATGGACAAATCAAAAACCTATAGATATAAAAGAGGGATCTAAGAGGGAATCCATCAATACAAAATATAAAATAAAATATTCTACATGATATCCATAAATATAAAAATAATAATAAAATATAAATAAAAAAGGTATCCATTATTAATATGAAAAAAGGTTAACCCCTCAACTGATGAATATGTAGTACAGAAAAAGGAGACCACTAACCTTGGGTCTAAATCACATGAGCAACCCTTATCAAGTCATCGACCTATGATACACTGCTCACCCTGATCCATGAATTTAGATCCAAGATGATTCAAATCCCTAAAATGAAATATGTATTCTACCCACATACATTGAAACCAATTTTTTAGTATGTATGGTTAATTAGAACAACCCAATAGGATTCCCCCACTCTCCTTGACACACTAAGTGCTAGTGATCAAGTGGTTGTGCATAGAAATTGGGAGAGTGAAATTGGTGATGATAAAAACTCCCATGTATGGAAGCATAACTCATGCACTCTTATAAAAATCATATATTTTAGACTTACATGAGTTCCATCAAATCTATAAGACACATGAATATCAAATACTCAACTAATGGTACCCAACTCAAGATAAGACCCACCTATCTATAAATTGTTACTTGTGTGACCTATTAACCTAATGAGGTATACCATATAGACACTCTCATCTCACTATATGTAATTCCCAAAAATATCTCATTTTATCTTTGAAGAATCACACATCAGAGTCCCACCAAACCCATCAGCCACCTCACTTCCCATTAATAAAATATCATGATAAATAAAAATGTTATTAATAAAACTAACAATAGGTAATCAAAGTGGACCTAACCATCAAATTATATTTCAAATGATAATAAAAATAAAAGTATTAAAAGAAATCTAAAACAATAAAATATTGACTAAATTATAATCCTATGATAAAAAAATGGGAAAATAATGAATAGGGATTAATCGAAAAAAATAACAATCTCATCACTCTTGCCCTACCCCATCTCATCTCACCAGTCCTTGATGGTTTTATCTTCTTGAATAATTTTATAGAATATTAATCTCTATAAAATGAATTGAAAATCATCATAGAGGTTTACACCCACTACATCATCATATAGATATACTAATACATGTTGATCCCTCGTATCATATATCAATATTTTTATCAATAAAATTGTTTTTTATGAACATGATCTTTCCTTATGTGGAACCTTAGTAGGATATGATTCAGATCTGTCTCATGTTTCTAAAAATAAAAACCCAATATTTTACCACCATCCCATCTAGAATATTTCCAGTTGTCACTCCATGTATGTACACCCATGGTAAATAGAACAATTAGAGAGAGTCTTGTCCCAATTAGGAAAATTGATCAATCTGTGTAACCTCTCTAGAGAAAAACACAAAGTAATCACTCAATAAAAATCCCTAAGGTATACCAAACATTATCATCAAATCTTGGTTGTATCGTGATACCTAAGGTATATGAGACATCTCTTCAAAGTTTGAGGTCATCCATTAACTCAACTCTACCTCATATGCTACATGCCTAGCCACTCTAATTCATACTAGTATAATCCAACACTACTCAAGGGGAATACACTCCTCCCCAATCAATAATAAAATGGAAGCATCCACTCATATATTAATCCCAACTTGATATTCATACCAAGGATTATTGAAAAAATGGCATCACATCCCAAGAATTTGTTCTTATCATTCAATCAAAACATCAAATGAATTGTGTCTCATACTTAAAAATGAGGTAAAATAAAGAGTCACTCCTATAATAACTAAGGATGCTTATCCATCATTAAGAACATCAAGAATTTTCCAAACTCTAATAGTGAACATCTCGCTTAAAAAATTCCTCACTAGAACCCATAACTCACTCCAAATAGATAGGGAAATCTCATATTCCTAGACTCAATATCATCTCAAAGGGTATTACAAGGTTTCTATGAACATAAGTCAAAAGAAAACTTACTTTTTATCTCAAACAAATCTAATATACCCACCACTCAAGGGAGGGTTTCTCCTATGTTTGGTATGATATCATGAAATAGGAGAGAATATAAAAGGAATACATAATAAAAAACTCACATAATGATAAAATATGTGGAAAAAATGAAATCTCCCTCATGGGGACAAATAAATAAAATCACTTACCAAAACATCCATCATTTCTTTCCTTTAAAATGCACGTCAAAAGACTCTTTACAAATCATTTAGAAAAGGGTTTCACATGAAAAATTACTCTCAAAACCCATGAAAAACCTCTTTTAAAAAACCATATAGTAACACCCCATGATTTTACAGTATGTCAATTCTTAAATTAATTCATTTTCTTTAATATCTTAAGTTCAACACAACACCAATCTTAAATGAACCATGATATTCTATTAAATATTATTATTTTAAAACAACTATTATAAACTAGCCATTAAATAAGAGGGTACAAATAGGATTAAATAAATTATGAAAATATAGTTTACGCATATTTATAAAAAAAATTAATTTATTACCAATTAATTATAAATTAAAATAAAATCCAATTGAATATTAAGGAAATGTTTTATGAAAAACTATTTTTATGCCCACAACAGAAGTTTATATTAATAAATTAAATTAATCACTATTATTGAGAGATATTAATAAAATTTATATTTTATATATTCATTAAAATGTTTTTAAATTTATTCAAAATGTTTTATATGCATAAGATAAGAATAAATCCACTTTTAAGAAAAAAACTATATTTTTCTAAATGGTAATTTTGTCTTCTTTTAATGGTCAACCTATTTTAAAATTAAATTTTGAAACTTTTATAAGTTTTATTTGAAAAAATAAAATTCATTTTTTAAATAATTATATCAAAATTATCTTAGGGTTAATATTTTTTATTTTCTGGAGAAGTTTCATTTTTTAATGAATAGTGAAAAATATTGAATTTTAATTGAAAAATGTTTTTTTATAAATTATTTATATAGTTAAATTATATTTTAAATTTTTTTTAAAGTATAAATAGTTTAATTATATATAAATAAATCCAATTAAGGTCTTTGTAATCAATTTAACATTGAAATTGGATATAAAAATATTTCAAACTTTTGAACTTTTCACTTAAAACCCCACTTTTTCGTTCTGTCTATGGTAAAAATTTTAAATATAATTTTTCCAATTATGTAAATTTAATTTGGTAAAATGGATTCCATATTTGTAATAATAAGGTGAAAATTATGTTTTATGGTCATTTTCATTTTTATACGTAAAAATTTACCGTGGTAAAAAAAATATTTATCATAGTACAGGTAAAATACTGAAAAGGGTTAGAGTTAAAAGGTAAAATCTTAAACTACCTAACTAATACAAATTTTTGTGGTTGTTTGAAGTATTCATAGACCCTAACTATAATAAAAAAAATTAATTAAAAATATAATCCATTGAAATTAATTCCACATCAATGTGGTTGGCTTTAATTATAAAATATTCATTATTTAATCACTTAAACCTGCCTCTCCTCAAGTATAAATACCACCCCTCACCTCCCCATTTTGAATAAAAAGAATTTTAGATTCTCAAATATCTAAAAAAATAACCTACTCACTCTCTTCACATACTAGTACTTTTTTTTCTCACCAAAAAGTCAAATCCAAGGTCCTCAAGGGTCTCTCAAGGAGGTGATATTCAGGAGATAATTTTCTCAAAACACCTCTCTTAATTTCTTTTCTTCTTCTAATTTCTCCTCATATATTTCATAAATCAAGGAATAATAATTCCATAATCATGTAAATAATTTAATTTTATGTTTCTAATATAATATATTATATCCACCCATTTTAATACCTTCTCTTAGTTAAAGAAATGAAACTATTGTCCAAGTTATGTCGGTTAATCATCTCCATGAATAATGATTTTGTTAATTTTCCATTACTGCCTTCATGGATAGTCATAAAACTATTGTTATAATTAAATAATATTTTAATAGTTATATTATCACCTATTTAAAGTTTTGGAACTAATATATACTCATATTATTAAATAAAATGAAACTAGTTTGTGGTGTTCGTAAAAACCTCCAAAATAAACTAAACATTTATCAATAAAGTTTTATCTAATGGATCATCATCATGTAGGAAATAAAAAAATATGAGACCATTAATAATTATTTAAGTTAATTAATACTATTTCATTAAACTTCTATAGTTGTAATCTTAATTTACAATAACATCCATAATTTTACACAAATGAACCAAATAAAACCATGAAACGAACACACCTGAAACCATGAAAACAATGAAATATTATTAATGAATAGGTTATAAGATGTTATAAAATCATCATGTAAGGTATTATAAATATGAATATAGTTCTATAATGAATTAATAAAATTCTTTAAACCATTATATAGGAGGTTAAATAATGATATACTAAAGAGAATCATGAGGTAAGGATTTTCTCGTCACACTTTTTACTTCTATGAGATGTATGCCTTATTCACTAATAGTTTCTTTTGTGTGGAATATATACTACCATTTAATATATAATATCATGAATATTATTATATTAATGGTATTAATTGTTTAATTTTAATATTATTACTTTTATGGGGTATACGATTCGACTGATTACAAGTGGTAATATATTTTTTAACTCAGTTTCCATTCATTGGGTTGAACTTCTATTTCATTGATTATATCATGATAACGTTATGTGTGAAATTAATTTTGATTATATAATGTTTTATTTTCAATTTTTTATGTGCATTTATAGTTATTACACATAATATATTCATTTTTAAGAGACTTAGTCTTGATCTCCTTTCATTGAGGCATATTTTAATGTTATACACCCACCTTCTTTTATGAGGTGTATATATAGCCCCTTTTATATCATTAATCTCATTATATTCATGGTATTCATACATTTAAAAGTGTTATGATACACTTTCATTATTTTATATATAATGAATGCTTTGGACATGCATACATGGGTGGGGCTCAGTTATAAATAGTCCCTCAATGCATCGGTAGTCTCATGAGATGACAATGTTGGCCAAATTAAATGGGTTTTTATCCATAATGATTAAACCATATTATGAAATGTCTTGATGGTATTGGTTCATGTTCTAGATACATGACATCCAATAAATAATCATTTCCTTTATTCATAATTTATTTATTATTATCAATAGGATTTTCACTATGAAAAAAATATATGGATTCATTTCATTCTCAATTTATTGATTAAATGGAATGTGTGTTTAGTTATCAACCTTTACATGTTTATTATTATCTTTAATTCAAGATATATTCTAATTTATTTATCCCTTACTTAGAATTTTATCTCACCCTTTTCTTATGTTTTATTTTTCCACAGGTTTCTAATATGTTTATTATAATTAATATGCAGGGTTACTCTAAGGGTAATAATGGTGTTCTCAAAGAAAATACTTTTTTGTATTTTATATATAAAATGTAATTTTAATATAATGTATTTATTTAGTTTAAAAATACTATTAAACTATTCGGTCCTTTGGGATGTGATTTCTTATATCTTATGCCAATGTAATAAAGTAAGTTTTTAGCTCCAGGCTACTAGGGTAGGGGTCATTACAGTTGGTATTAGAGAAAATTTTGTAGAAACCTTGAGAAATATATTTAAGAAAACATAGATTAGGAAAAATAACCCAGTGATAGACTTTGAGGATAAGTAAAGAATAGCATCACAAAGAAACCATGTTTATTATTATAGGATTATTTACATGTGAAATTTTCATTTTGTGTTACGTATTTCACTAGTTTTGAGATAATACATTATGTTCCATAATGTTATGATCTAATATAGTGTATTCCACTATTTATAAATGGATCCTAGAATTAGGAATGGGAACAATATAAATTCACATAATCCATGTAGGTATTTCCCTCCTAGGAAAGATATTGGTATTGAATATAAAGCTGGAGTCGTAGTTGGAGCTGAATAAATTAAAACAATATTGGGACAATTGAATTAGGTTATAAGAAATAACATTTTCCATATGAAGCATCATAATCCACAACATGGTGTAACAATGTTATACAACTTCATGATATAACCACATATATCATTCAATGGGAGTACAAATCCATTTGTAGTTGATAAATGGATTAGTTATTTAGAGAATATATTTCTCACTTTGGGGAGTAATGAAAGGGGGGAGGTTGTCATGGAATTTTATCATATATATGAAGATGTGGATCAATGGTGTTAATTGTTTCAAAATAATAAGGAGGGAAAGGAAATATAAAACATGTAATGGAAGGATTTTAAGGATCATTTCTGGGGAAAAATTTTCCCTCACGAACTACAAATAGATATGAGGAGACAATTCTTGAGTCTGAGAAAAAAGGAGGATGAGAATGTTTCTAAGTATGAAGTCAACTTTACTTGATTAGAAAGGAATTTTATGGACTACATACATAACCTAGGGAGTAATATTGATCATTTCTTTTATGGGTTAAACCCATTCCTTTGAAGGGAACTGGTGTCTCAAACTTTCTCATCATATGAAGATATAGTCTCATGTGCTACCAAGACAGAGAAATAATTCTCTAAGTCTTATGAATTTAATGGAAATCAAGATAATAAGAGAATTATAAAGTAAGATATTGATAAATGGAAAAATGGAAAGAATTATTTTTGTACATGTGATAATTATAAAAAGAAACACCATGGATCTTGCCTAAAGGGAATGGTAATTTGTTACAAGTGTAGAGACAAAGGTTACCAAGATCAAGATTTCAAAGGAAATAAGGAATATATAAATGTAAAATGTTTCAATTATAAGTAGATGGGGAATTATTAAAATGAATTCTCAAATAATCAAGGGAATATACCTTATAAGAAGCAAGGGTGTTTAGGTCAATATTATGTTGTTACTACAGTTGAAGTGGAATAATTAAATTATTTGGGTTTTTTTATTCAATAATTATGTTGTAAAAGTTTTTTATCATTGATATTATGGTTATAATAATTATTAGATATATAAGTACTGTAATTCAGTATTTCTTTAAGGATTTTAAAGTATGTGAGGAATAGTACTGGTAACTAAGAGAAGTTTTTCTGTTTCAAGTTGATCTTTTAGAAAACACATGATTTGGTAAAAACAACCTTAATATGTGCTTGATGTTGAGATAATAATGATAAATATATATTTATGATATAGTATTAGTGACCATGAAGTGGTTATTGAATTAAAGGTTTCAGTTATCTTTGCGGGATTTACTATATGTTTGGATTTAAGAAATGTACCTAAGATTTTATTTTTAGAGAAATTCTTGTTTTCATTAAGGTTTCAAGATGATAAAGGTATTTATATATTTGGTATGTGACAATAAGAGTTACATTATTTTGTTTGGGGAATCTAATATTGATTTTGGAAACCTTGCAACCTTCCTTCTAAATTTTTGGACTGTGAATTTTGATTGATGTATTTTGTATAATTCATAAGGTTAACTAATTGTGGAATGGATTAAGTCAAACCTTGGATA
The DNA here is from genome assembly GCA_963277665.1 of Viscum album. Lineage (NCBI taxonomy): Eukaryota > Viridiplantae > Streptophyta > Magnoliopsida > Santalales > Viscaceae > Viscum > Viscum album. Next base: position 1,225,274,834 of record OY728151.1, read on the forward strand.
TTATTGTTTGAGGTTAAATTATGATTTATTATATTGGATATCATTTTCTAACCTTTTTTGTTTTAGTAAACATGTAAAGTCCGAAGGAATAACTTTTTGATCTTATGATTCATTTATGTTCTTTAAATATGAAAAAAATTCATCGTTAACATTCATTTATTTATGTAAGTAATGAAGTGAAAGTAAATTGAATCACAACCAAAGGATTAGATTATGATTATGACATGGAAAGTAATTAAGTAAGTTTATTTTTCTCAAGTTATTATCTAGATATTAAAATAATCCCTAAAATATGGGAAAGGAATTTGGAACAAAAAAATCTATCCATATAATTTTCTTACTAGGAAATAAATGGCCTCTTTAACCCATAACAAATTTATGGTTTTGAGATGATAGAATTTCTGATGACTATTTTCACTATCACTTTTCATAAGAACATTATGGATAGATTTCTCTCTTATGTCCCAGTTTTCACTTCGCGCTATTTTTATCCTATTCAAAAGCCTAATTTTTTGGTGACCTTTCCATTTCTCTTTCCCTCTTATTAAGGGGATGTTTTTTAACCCTTTTTACGATTTGGGTTTCCCATAAAGGAATTTTCAAGGATCAACCTCTATTTTTTGTAGTATAATTTCAAATTGTAAGGATAAAATTTATTGAAATAGGGGAGAATGTAACACCCCAAGATTTTATGGTATGTATTTTCTTAAATAAATTCAATTTCATTGATAGCTTACATTTCACACAACACCAAATTTAAATGAACCATGATATATTATTAAATATTATTATTTTAAAAAACCATTATAAACTAGCCATTAAATTGATAGGTTCTAATAGGATTAAATAAATTATAAAAATATATTTTACACATGTTTATAAAATGAATTAATTGATTACCAATTAATTATAAATGAAAATAAAATCCAATTGAACATAGAGGAAGTGTTTTTATAAAAAAATATTTGTATGCCCATAATGGCATTTTATATTAATAAATTAAATTAATCACTATTAGTGAGAGATATTAATGAATTTTATAAGTTATATATTAAGTAAAATATTTTTAAATTTATTCAATATTTTTGATAGGTTTAATATAAGAATAAATCCAATTCTAAGGATAACAACTATATTTTTCTAAAAGGTAATTTTTCCGTCTTTTAATAGTGCCCTATTTTAAAATTAAATTTTTAAAAATTTATAAGTTTTATTTGAAAAAATAAATTTCATTTTAGAAATCATTATATCAAAATTATCTTGGGTTGAATTTTTGGTATTTTTCAGAGAAGTTTCATTTCTTGATAAATAGTGAAAAATATTGAATTTTAATTGAAAACTATTTTTTATTATAGTTTATTTATATAGTTAAATTATATTTTAAATTGGTTTTAAAGTATAAATAGTTCAATTATACATAAATAAATCCAATTTAGTTCATTTTAATAAATTTAACATTGAAATTGGATATAAAAAACATTTCAATATTTTGAACTTTTTAACTTTAAAAACCCGCTTTTAAATTGTGTCTACGGGATTAATTTTAAATCTAATTTTCCCAATTTTATAAATTTAATTTGGAAAAATTGATTACATATTTGGAATAATAAGTTAAAAATTATGTTTTAAGGTAATTTTCATTTTTATATATAAAAATTTATCATGGTAAAAAAATTATTTACCACAATATATGTGAAAATGAAAAGGGTTAAAGTTAAAAGGTAAAATCTTAAACTACCTAAAATTACAACATTTAATGGGTTTTTGTTGTATTTATAAACCATAAACATTCTATAAAATATTAATTGACAATTTAATTATTTGAAATTAATTCCACCTCAGTGTGGTTGAATTTAATTATAAAATATTCCTTATTTAATCACTTAAACCCACCTCTCCCCAAGTATAAATACCACCCCTCACCACCCCATTTCGACTCAAAAGACTTTTATCACATAAAATATTTGTAAAAACCTATAATAATAAATATAAACACTTTAAATTACTTCTTGTATCACCAAAATACCAAATCCAAGGTTCTCAAGGGTCTTCAAGGTGGTAATATTCAAGAGGTAAATTTATCAAAACACCTCTCTTAATTTATTTTATTATTTTAAATTTTCCTAATCTATTCAACACATAAAGCCATAATAATTCCATAATCATGTAAATATAAAAATTTTATTTTTATAATTGAATATATTATATCCACCCCTTTTATTACATCCTTTAGTAAATAAAACGAAACTAGTTCATGGTGTTTGGAAAAACCTCTAAAATAAACTAAACATTTATCATTAGCATTTTATCTAATGAATCATCTTCATGTAAGAAATAAAAATGATATTTAGGACCATAAATAATTCTGTAAGTTTATTAATATTGTTTCATTCGACCTTAGTGTGGTTGAATTTAATTATAAAACATTCCTTATTTAATCACTTAAACCCACCTCTCCCTAAGTATAAATACCACCCCTCACCACCCCATTTAGACTAGAAAGACTTTTATCTCATAAAATATTTGTAAAAACATATAATGATAAATATAAATGCTTTAAATTTCTTCTTTTATCACAAAAATACCAAATCCAAGGTCCTCAAGGGTCTTCAAGGTGGTAATATTCAAGAGGTAAATTTATCAAAACACCTCTCTTAATTTATTTTATTATTTTAAATTTTCCTCATCTATTCAATACATAAAGCTATAATAATTCCATAATCATGTATATATGGAAATTTTATTTTATAATTTAATATATTATATCCACCCCTTTTATTACATCCTCTAATTCAAAGAAACGAAACTATTTTCCAAGTTATGTCGGTTAATCATCTCCATGAATAAATATTTTGTTCCTTTTCCATTACTGTCTTCATGGATGGTCATAAAACTATTGTTATGATTAAATAATATTTTAATAGGTATATTTTCATGTTTTTTAACTAATATATACCCATACTAGTAAATAAAATGAAACTAGTTCATGGTGTTTGGAAAAACCTCTAAAATAAACTAAATATTTATCATTAGCATTTTATCTAATGAATCATCAACATGTAAGAAATAAAAATTATATATAGGACCATAAATACTTCTGGAAGTTCATTAATACTATTTCATTCCACTTCTAGATCTGTAATCCTATTTTATAAGAATTTCTATAATTTTACACAAATAAACCGATCATGAAACCATGAAACGAACGAACCTAAAACCATGAAAATAATGAAATATTATTAATTAATGGGTAATAATATGTTATAAAATCATAATTTAAGTTATGATAAGTATTAATATTGTTATTTAATGATTTAATAATATTATTTAAGCCATTATACAAGAAGTTAAATAATTATACCCTAAATATAAGCGTGAGGTAAAGATTTTATCATCTCACTTTTTACTTTTGTGATATATATGTCTTATTCACTATTAATTTATTTTGTGTGGTGTATATACTTAAATTTAATATATCATATCATATATCTCATTATAATCATGGTATTAAACATTTAATTTTATAATTATTACTTTTATGGGGCATGATATTCGACTGATTACAAGTGGTAAGATATTTCTTAACTCAATTTTCATTCATTAGGTTAAACTTATATTTCATTAATTATTTCATGATAATATTATGTGTGAAATTAATTTTGACTATATAATGATTTATTTCCACTTTTTTTATGTTGATTTACAGTGATTACACATAATTTATTCATTTATAAGGTACTTTGTATCGATCTCCTTTCATTGAGTAATATTTTGATGTTATACACCCAACTTCTTTTATGAGGTGTATATGTAGACCCTTTGATATCATGAATATCATTATCTTTATGTTATTAAAATGTTTCAAAGTGGTGTGGGACACTTTTATTATTCGATATATAATGAATTTTGTGGACATGCATACATGGGTGGGGTGCGGTTATAGATAGCCCCTCAATGCATGAGATGAAAATGTTGGCCAAATTAAATGGTTTCTTACCCATAATGATTAAATTATATTGTAAAAGGTATTGATGTTGGTGGTTCATATGAAAAATACATGACGTCCAATAAATAATCATTAACTTCATGTATAATTTAGTTATTGTTATCCATAGGATTTTCACTATGATAAAATATAAAGATTAATTTCATTCTCAATTTATTGATTAAATGGAATTTATGTCTAGTTATATAAATTTAGATGTTGATTATTATCTTTAATTAAAGATATATTCCATTTTATTTAACCCTTACTAACAATTTTAGCTCACCCCTTTCTTATGTTTTTTTCCCCTAGGTTTCCAAAAAGTTTATTATGATTGATATGCGGGGTTATGCTAAGGGGAATAATGGTGTTCTCAAATAAAATAATTTTTATATTTTATGTCTAAAATATAATGTGAATATTCTATATGTATCTATTTTACCAAGACTAATAAACTATTTGGTTCTTTGGGATGTTATTTCTTGTATCTTATATCAATGTAATAAAGTAAGACACTAACTTCGGGCTACTGGGATCGGGGTTGTTACACATATTATTCGGAAATACCATTTCAAACCCACCTCGATAAATCACTATTTTTATTTTAAAATCCAATTTAAATCCACTTACTTTATAAATTCCATTTATATAAAACACACCATTTAAATTCTATTTAAAATAATTTAAACTATTTTTCATTGAAGTTTCACTTGAAACCAAATACTTTTTTAAATGACATTTAAAGATCAATAAATAATTTACCTTTAAAAATCAATTCATTCCTATAAAAAATACATTATATGGTGCAATGAAACTCATTAATCCAAGTAACCACCAATGAATCAAATAGAAACATATACAGTTCTTTTTAACTATTGGACCAACATGAGCTTGTCCCACTCATGGGGTAAGTTCATAAAAATATATAAAATGTTACAATAATAATAATAAATGTCACATGAACCATAAAATAATCCAAAATTACAAGATAACCAACATGTAATGTTCACCTACATTGATTATGAAATCCAATATAATCTAAAGCTCATATCGAGCTCCACTGACTCCAACAACCAGTTGTCAAATCAAGAATCACAATAGTTTCATAAGATGGACATTTTAAATTAAAACTCTAAATTATAATCACTAATTAAAAACTCTTCAATTGGAATAAATAGTTATATATAATATAATCACAAATACATATTAATACTAGGTCACCTCCTTAGATATCATTGGTTTAGTCCACTAATCTACTTATATGTGTGGATGATAAACAATGATCAATGAAGTTTGTTGTGTATATTGATCATGAAATAATTATAAATGTTTTTGGTGTTATCTATTTATAAGTGTGTGTATATTGGGTATAATTAGTTTAAATTATCAAAAAAAAATAAAGAGTTTTGATTCAATTAGTGAAGTGTAGATAATTACAGGGTAGAAACCACACTTTGTAAAGAAGGTTGGATGAATTATGAATAGAAAAATGTCAAAAACATCACAAATTTCCAAGATTATTCTCTTGGATCAACCTAAATACTTATAACTAAGACCAAGATTCCCCGTAAGTTTACTCATATATATCACTAATAGTGATTAATTCCATGATTTTTTGATTTTTTTATCACTAAAAACAAGGACTCTCGTCCCTAAGGAATAAATTTCTACACTCTAGTGTATGGATCAATCTTCCACTATCATTCCATCGCCCTCAACCTAAATTTATTAAGCTATTTATAAATAATAATAAATAATTATGAACTTGAATGTGAATAAGTCAAATCTGATATTTAACCAATTTCATTACTCTATGATATTACATCCACGTTCATCTCCTAAAACAAATGACTATATGATCATACTAAAATAATAAAGAATAAGTGAGAAGTAGAATACCCCCCTCATGAGTAAATAATGACCTCCTATGATCCTTGGGATATAGTTTCACCTCTATTGATAATGATGAATGAAGATGTAATAAATAAATTATTAGGATGTAAGGAATCGGAATAAATAGAAGAATGGAATTGTTTGAGTGTGTGAGTCTAGGTGGAGTGAAATGATCCTCTCTAGTATATATCCCTCCCATAAAATTGATTAATTTCATATTTATCCAATAAAATTTATTATTTAATGATATTTTTTTATATGTAAATATATTTTTTATTACAACTGATTCTAAAATATGTAACATTCTCTTATACTTTTATAGTGGTGGACCAGCCTAAGAAAGCATACAACTTCTCTCCAAATCAAAAGTTTCCACATGGCCATCACAAAATTAATTTACTAAATTGAATAAACTACTTGAATTAAATATTATACCATATTTTATATTCTCCATGTGTACTCAATATGTGATCATAATATTCAATTGGCTAGAGAATTTCCCCCTTGAATTGGGTTTTAGTTTCTGTATTGAGGGTGAGATATTTGATTAGGTGGGGAAGCTAGGAATGAGATTATTTTAGAGGATATTGAAGTTACATTAGGTCTTGATATGTCATTTGGAGGTCATAATATACCATTAGACCTTTGGAGTTTATTGTAGAGACCAAAATTATATTGGGGATCGATATGGAATTGAGGTAACTTGAGAATACAATAGAGATAGAGATAGTGATGGATGAACATGAGGGAGTATTGGATTGCAAGGTTCCATTGGAGATTCCAAAGATAGAATTAGAGATTGATATGGAATTTAGGGAACTTAAGGATGCATTCTTACATGAGAGTAAATTATAGATACTTGAGAGTGTGTTGGGGTGAGGGAGTCTATTGATGAAGGTTGATCGTTCATTTAGTTATTATTACATAAGATATAACCTTTTATTTTGATTATTTTATATCCCTCTTCTTCTTTTATTTAATATTCCATAGTGTTATCGTTAAAATGTTAATTTTCTAAAACCCTTTGAATCATCCATTTGTTCTCATATTGTGTCATATTAATTCAAATACATCATACTCCTTACCCCAATTAATCATACACATCATTCATTTAATCTCACATAGCTTTACTAAATTACCTTTACTCGCATGTGAGATCTCATTATTATTTTATTCATATATAGCTCTCTCTATAACCAAAATATCTTCTTTTAATTCCTTTAAAACAAAATTTTAAATTTAGTGCCTCAAATTGAAACTAAAAATCAAATTTTTAATAAATATCATATTTTCATGTTTTTCACATACCAAATTGAATTATTATTCAAAAATAAACTAAAAATATAAAATCTAAAAAAATATTCAAATAAAATCATAAACATGTATATATATAATATTATTGAAAATTAATGACAAAAATAAGGTAACTACATCCCCTACCCCACCCCACACCACCCCCTCACCACTTGAGCCTTATTTTTTCAAGTATTTCCTCTCAAAAACATCTTAATAATAATTAATCTTCTCTCACATTCAAGTCCAAATTTATTGAATTTTAATTTCTAAGGACTTATCTAGATCTAAATGATGAACATGAAGAAACTTTTCAATTCCTCTTTACTCAAGATAACCATCCCACTTCACAATTTCACTTAATTGATGATTCATCACCATGCACCGACTATATAAGCTCATTTTCCTATTTTACACATGAGTTAAACATCAAAATTTTCCTTCATTCCTTTTAACAACTGGGAACTTTTTTTATTTTTTAGTCATGATATATTAAATGAACTTATTAGTTGAGTATGAAACACCTAAAAATAAACCATCCCTTATTAAAGGAATCCCTTAGTATTAATTATAATGTTCAAGGCATGGAATTAGGTTAAGGTTAGTTTTTTATCATGTATTAATTTAATCTTATTTGATGTGTTTTGATTTTTCATTCACACTCCCTTATTCTAATCCATTTCAAGAAGTGGAATTCTTTACAATTCACTATTGATTTTCTTTGATCCTTGGATTCATGGTTTATGGAGAGGTAGATGACCCCCTTTTATTTTCCTTTTTTGGTATTTCAATATCCCATTCTTCTCTATTTTTTGAACTTCTCTTGAAGTTGGAATTAATTTTTCATGACTAGTGTGCATTCCTTTATCTAATTATTTTCTTCTTACAATGGTTGGAACAAGAATTACAAATTTTACCATCTCATTCTTGAATAATTCCACTTATTACCATACACTTTTACCTTTGTTTTTGGTTTGAAAACCTTCTTTTATTTTAGTATTATTTGGTATTTTCATGTATAATATTTCAATATTTTTATTCATTTTCTCCATCAACAGTATATTAATTTAATTATAGGATTTTAATGTGTTCATCCTCCATAAATAGCTAATATAAAATTTCCATTAATTTTCTCTCTTCAATAATAAATTTATTATTCACATCCATTAGGATGCCAACTTTAACTCATTTATTATACTTTCATTAGTTATCATGACACTCTATATTGGGTTGTTTTTAGATTGAATGGGCATCAATATTTGATTCTTTACACTATTTTCTTGAGCAAGAATCTATATTTGAGTTTCAAATCCTTTAATTCATGATCGAGTGTTATTGTATAGTTTTTCAACTATTCCATCCATTCTTAATAAATTTATTTGAGTGTTATTGATGTGATACATGGTGGTTTCTATGAAATATTCCATAATATCCTCACTCCTTGATAATTTGGATTAAATTTCTTGAAGGTTATCAAGTATGATTTCAATTCCTTTGTGTTTATCAAATTATTATGGTTTTTACTTCTCATTTATCCCATTAAAAATCATCTATAAATACTCTCATTAAACTAGAAAATTTATCTTGTATTAAGTTATCTTATTCCCTCAAAGGCTATTTAATTTCATTTCTCTAATATAGGTACTATAAATTTGAAAATATTACATTCTACTCATGTTCTCTCTACTTTAAAGACCTTAAATTCCATTTAATTTCATACTTTCTAATTTTATAGAAATGAGTTTTATCCCTCAAAAATAGACTAAAATTGTCCTTCCAGTCTTCATGATAGGAATTTGAGAAAGTTTCACTCCTTAAATTATTATTTCTAAGTTTCCCATGAATTTTTCTCAATTAAATGGTGAATAAAATGTTTTAATTCCATAATTCCATCTCTAAACTAGGTTTTTTTTTAAGCTCTTTGTATTAATATCATTGATTTTTCTTTATTTATTTGATTTTTTCAAATCAATCCTTAAATTTTTTCTTGAAGTTTAGAATGATGAAATTTAACTTAATTAAGATAATTTGTTTCAAGAAATAAATATTTTCATCCTATAATTCCTTTCTCCCTTGATATCAAATCCATATTGTTGAAAATATACTTGAAATACATGGAATTCTCATTTCAATAAATTATTCTAGGTGTTGTAACCACCAATATTTTTCCCTCGGTGAAATTCAATATAAAAATATTACATGGGAAATATAGAAGTGGGTTTGTGGTTTTGGAATTATTTGGTAATATCCTTGTTATTTCTCCCATGATTTATAAAAGTGTTCCTATTATCCTTAGGAAAATTTAAATAATTTCCTCTTCATTCCCTTAGTTTTCTCAATTAGAAATTATTTTCCAAACATGTATCACATAAATACTCCCATGAAGGGAATGTATAGTATTCTTAATTGAGTTTCCATATCTTATCCTCCCAATTTAAGAAATTTGGTAAGCACTTTGAATATATCATATCTTTAAGTGATCCCTTAAATGGGAATGAACTCACTGTTGTAATGAACTCCTTTATGAAAGTGTAGGTGTATTCTTAAGGTACACCATGAAAAATTGGTAAAAAAATTCACTTTATGGTGATTGAGCCTATATTCTATTGATAATGGGGAAAATTTTATGATTGATTAGTTCTCCCACACTTGGGTTATTTTTATGTCTCTCAACTTTAGTGGAACAAGATGTAAATTTTTCTGATACATGATATAGTGGTGTTATATACTCAGTTCTGGTCACACAATAGATTTGTTTTCATCACTTTCCATGCCTTTCTTGATGTTATTCAAGCTTAAATAGATATTTCTTTTCAATTTCTCAATTTATTAGTCCAAATGGATGAAATAGAGACTATTTTTCACTTAAAATGTTCCAAAAATGATAATTTAATAGTGAAAATACAAATAATGTGAATTTGTTTTTGAAAATATAAGAATTGAATTTCAAAAATGTGTATATTTTGTATTTGGAAATTTTATCTAAATAAATTGATTTAAATAAATGAATAAAAAAATTATCCTTGGAAATAGTACCAATTTTTTTCTATAGAAATTATGAGCAAAAATAGAAGTTAGTTTCATGTCATCACCACAGGTATAGGTGATTTGGTCCACTAAAATACTTATGTGTGTATAAGAAACTATAATTAATGAAGTGTTTTATATGTGTTGATCATACAATAATTATAAATATTTTTGGTGTTTTCTATTTATGAGTGTGTTTTTGTGTTTATAGGGTGTATAGGTAGTGAAAAGTGGAAAAAAAATCCGAGTGTTGATTCAATTAGTAAAGTGTGTGGAATTCCATGGTAGAAACCAAACTTTGTAAAGTAGGTTGGACAAATTACCAACAAAAAAGTATCATAAATGTCATTAATTTCTATGTTTTTTCTCTTAGATTACCCTCATGACTTACTAATAAGATCTATATACTCCATAATGTTGCTTCCAAACAAAATTATTAAATTTAAATAAGACACTTTGGGTTAATTGATACAAAAAAATAGTTTATAAAAAGAAAAAATCCAAAACTAGAAGAAGATATAATATCTAAGAAATTTATGGTCCAGGAGGGGTTCACCAATATTTCCATTCTAGATCACCAATTTCAAGCTCGGGATTATTCTAGATATTCTCTTTAGGATTGGAGGTGATAAGATAAATTATTTCCATATAATCATCAAAATAGAATATATCTAATTCCATCATGTCAAAGGTAACATCAAGATGAAAATAAAATCATTTTTTAGAGGCCCTGAAGACCTTGAGGTATCCTCTCAAATGAGAATTTACCTTCATATTTAGGAGAAAAAAATAGATTCATTCTTCATATTCAAAAAATTTTCCAAAGTTATTTTACCAAATTTAGGATATATTTTCTGAATCATGTTAGATAAATATGAAGGGAAGGTTAAATATCTTGAATCTAGGCCTTCTCAAAACTTGGACTCAACTTGAGGTTCAAGAAGATCCTGGTTATCCCCTTTGAAAATATTTTAAGCAAGACCCAATTGAATTGATTGAATAAGGTAAATAGGTTTATGCACTTCAACCGTTTTAGTCCCTTATAAAGCTCTTACTGTAGTTTAGCTAGCAGTAAGTTCATGGATAACAGAATCCTACATTGCTATTGTCACTCGTTACTTAGTAATAGGACCAAGGGAATCAATATGTTTCTATACTGGTCTTTACTTAAGCCTCTTATAATCAATAATAATAGATTTATCTGGTACCTAGATGTCCCTATATGGTTTCTCATGTATCTCACTAGTAGTAATTAAATCCATGATTCTGTGATTAACTTATCATTAAAACCTAGAAAATCTCATCCCTAAGGAATCAATTTTCACACTCTATTACATGTATAAGTATACCAATATTTATCTATCACCCTCACCCTCAATTAATTAATCTATTTATAAATTAAAATAAATAATTATGAACAATAATGTGAATAACACAAATCTAAGATTCAACCATTTGCATTTCTCTATGATTGAATCCCCCTTTATCCCCAAAAAATGATTATTATTTCATACTGGAATAATTAATAACAAAATAGAAGTATAAGATCCCCCTAATGACTGAAACATAGAATCCTATGATCCTTAAGATATAACTTCACTTCCACTTCCAGTGATAAATAAAGATCAACCAGATAAAGAATATGCATGACAAGAATAAGAAGAAATGAAGGAATGGATTTTTTTTAGGTGTGTGAGTAAAAGTGGAGGGTGATGATCCTATCTAGAATATAAATCTCCCTAAAATTGATGAATTTCATAGTTTCCCTCCAAAATTCCTTCTTTCATGAGATTCCCCATGTGACAAGATCTTTTTTTCTTTCAATATATTTTATAAGATTCAACATTGTCCCACACTTTGAGAGTGGTAGACTAGCTTGAGATAGAATAAAACTTCTCTTTGATCTAATAGTTTTCATATGGTTATCATAAAACAAATTACCTAATTTGTGAAAACATATTGAAAAAAATATTCTCCCAGTTTTCATGTTCTCCACATATACTTCAGATGTGATCAACAGCATTAATTATCTTGAGAATTTCCTCCCTTGTATTGGGTTTCAATATCTACATTGAGGGTTCATGATTTGATATGCTGGGGAATTTGAGGTTGATATTATATTGGATGGTCTTGAGGTTATATTACACCCTAAGATATCATTGAGAGATCCCAATATAGCATTGGACCTTGGGAGTGTGTTGGGGGATCCTGACATTATGTTGGGGCTTAATATGGAATTGAGATAACTTGAGAATGCATTGGAGTTCAAGAAAACATTAGATAAACATGGGGCATAGTTGGATCATGGGGTGTCATTGGATATTTCTAATAAATCATTGGATCTTGAGATGACATTGAGGGAACTTGAGTATATATTGGCTCAAAATAATGTGTTGGAGATGATTAAGAGGGTATTTGGGTGATATAGTTCATTGATAAAGGTCAAGCATCCATTGATTTATTATTGTATAGGAGATCCCCATTTATTTTGAATCTTTTATAGACCTATTATTCTTTTAGTTAATCTTACATAGCATTAAATCCAAACTATTAATCATCCAAAACCCTTTGAATCTTCCATTTAATCTCATGAAACACTTTATTTATTCTAACATAGCACACTCATTTCACAAATTAATCATATGTATTGGCCATTTAGACTCACATAGCTTCTCTAAATTTTTCGTTATTCACATGGGATCTCCCCTTTTAATTTTATTTATATATATCTCTCTCCATGTTCAAAATATCCTCATTTAATTCCTTCAAAACAAAATTTACAATTCAGTTCCTCATATTATAACTAAAAATAATATTTTCAATAACATTCACATTTCCAAAAAATATGTACAGAATATAATTGAAAATAATGAAAAAAAATAAACTAACCAATTATGTATTAAAACCTCAATAAATAGGTTATGGTCCACCCCTAATAATAATACCTCCATTCAAAACCTCTTATACACACCACACATGAAAGCCTCATCATTAAAAAGTGATTTTACCATGATTTGGTGGAATTGCACCTTAGATTTCAAAAATTAACCAATCCAAAATAAAAGAAAATAAAGAGGAATAATAAATAGTAGAATAAGAAACTGAATCACCTTGGTCTTTCATAAATAACAAATATAATTCATCCTCTAGTCAAGGAAAACCCAAAGGGTTTCAAAAAAGGTAGAAATAAAGATGTGGTTAGTTAAATTCTCTCCCCTGATAGACCTAGCTATTAAAAACTAGAAGGATGAATTCATAAAAAGATGTTTCTAACCCCATTAAAAACATTTTAGAACCCTACTAAGTACCCAGTATCCCTCCACTATGTACCTAGTGGATCACCAGATAACTAGTAAAAACCCAATTCCACCTGGTGGCCAAACTAGTGGGGCAATGTCTCAAACCAACCCATTTCATCCATCCATTAGATGCTCAGGTTGTACCATGACACACTCGAAGGGAATTCTAGATCCCCATGGGCTAGAAAAATTTTCTAGGAATATAGAGAACACCACTTGGGAATGGTTTCTCCTAATAAATAATTTAAATATGTAGTGAAAAAATAGGCATGACCACTTCATATGTCGGTGGTCCATGTTTTGATAGGAAAGAAGAAAATGTAATATAAAAATATTAAAATAATTTTTAAACAAAGTAAATAATTTAAAATAAAAGAAATCCCTCTGCTCACCCCTCATTCTCCCTCTCCCATAACCAACTCCAATCCCCATTGTGACCTCTACAAATATAATGAACCACCCATAATGATAACTAGAAGTGGTAAAAGAACTATTTGGATGATGCAATAATAAAAGGTATATAACTTGAAATTAAAATTATTTATATAAGTATGAGTAATAAGCTTCGTAGGTATACCAAATAGAAACCACACCCCATGCCCAGTCTTTAGATAATGGTTTTGTTTCATGATAGTTTAAAATACATTATTTGAAATAGGTTTTTTACATGATCACATAAAGATAAATATCATTGTCTGAATAATTTTATAAACCTTTCATTTTATTTTATTTTTAAATGAAAACAATCACTTTTAAAACATTTCATCATCCCATGAGATTGTTATCTAAAAAACCCTATTTGAAATCCACTTTCAAATTCCATTTCAAAAACATTATTTTTCTCAAAGATTTAAACTTTTAAGGAAGCAATAAAGTAGAAATAATACTTAACAATTTACTAAAGAGATAAATTTACTAATTTTAACAATTTTATAAAAGGAAGGCAAGTACCATAAAAGTAACTATATCATAAAAATTCACTATAGGGAAAATCCTTAGGTCTTCTAAAGTTAGTGGCCACCTTAGAACCTTGTATCATCTTATGATCTAATCGATCAAAATACAATGTGTGTGATAACTTATAGGGATAACATTTTGTGGATTATTGGAATATAAATTTCCATTCATAGAACCATATCCAATCAACCACTAAGTAGTAAATTCCTTTTCCTAGTGGTGTGGTGACACCTTTTAATGGAACCACAACCTTTATCCAATTTTATATGTTTAGTTAGTGTGGAGAAACCCAAATTGATATATAATATAGTATTCCCCTCTTAGATACCTAGCTTCCCATATGCTTACCCAAATTCATAAGTGTTGCCTTCTATAAAAAAGGTTTATTTCATTAATCCATCACAAGACATGTCATTTATCAAAAACATGCATACCTCTTTAAACCCCCTTTTTACTTTTATCAAGGCCAGGGGAATCATTCAAACTACCCATGAGGTATGTAATCATAACCAAGAATCCTTTATAAAAAGTTATAATTGAGTTAAATTATGCCAACCAGGCCTTTATAATTCATTTTATAAATTCACTTAAAACCTTTTTGAAAGTTGAGTTGAGTATCTATTTTAGTCCTCAGGGTTTCCCTTTACCGTTATTCCCATATACAATTACCCGTATATATATGTTTCTATAAATAAAAATATTCATATATTCTCAAGTAAATTTGTAAATATATATATATATATAACCATGTATATGTGTATAACCACCAAATATATAAAACAAAAACATTTACAAGATTTACACATTCATCAAAAAACAATTTTGAAATGTTTTCTTAATACTTGAAATATCAAGTAATTAATTAAAATTAAAATTAAAATTAAAATTTAAGTCCATTTGAGAATATAATTTTAAGACCTAAAAATAACTTGAAATCACATAAATCATTTATCAATTCCATTCATAATTTTTATAAAACATTTGGTGTGCCCAATTAAATAAAACAAATTTCCAACTTTGACAACAAAAGGATGAACCATTGTATTTCATGGGAATCAAGTGAAAACCTATATTTATTTCCAAACAAACCTCAAAAATATTTAATATTATAATTTTAGATTCAAAACAATCATTAAAACAAGCAAGTAGCCAAGGTTACAAAATGTAAAGGCTGATACAAGGGGTAACCTAATATGGATCAAGCGCATATGGTGAAAACACCTCTATAATAGAGAGAGAAAGGTTTAAAGGTAATTCCAAACACCCTAGTAACCAAATCCATAAAAAATAGAGGAATTAAGACCAAAATATCACCTAGGGTTTTTCCTAGGGTGCAATGTAGCAAGGGAAATAGAACTAAGAGAGAAATAGGTGATAAGAAGTATGATGAGATGGAGGAATCCTCACTTAAGGAGATTTGAACTTGGAATCGCAAGGGATGATTTTAGATCAAAGGGAGATGAGGGGGGAATATTAAACCTAAGGATTATTTATGTTTTTTTGGGGTGATACATGGATGAGATAGGGGGAGGGGATCGAGTGAGGTAAAAAAGTAAATGTAATTCAAGTAAAAACTCAAAATTTTAAAAGTTTGGGCACTGCACATGGTTGGATAAATTATATGCCCCCAATAGAAAGATTTATAGCACCCCACATACGTATGGCATATAGTTGAAAAAAATATGAAGCAACCATGTGTTTGGTTCTATTAAACTAAAGAATCTACATGTATGGTTGTCATGCGGTTTTTACTAACTGTGCGTCAATCGTGTGCCACTACTGAAAATCTAAAATTTCAAAAAAACAAAATCAGTTCAGAAATTTGAGTATAATGTTAAAAATAATTAAATAAATAAAATAAAATAGAAAAAAATATAATCAGGTTATGATATAACTCCCCACCTTAATTCTTTCTACCCTAAAAAATACTTGGATAAAATGGTTGAATTAAGAAGGAAAGGGGTCCAACTTCCTACTAAGGAAACGATCTGAGAAACACGAAGACTAGATGAAATTACTACCAATTCTTGACAATGAAGTCCTTAATACCAATATAGGACACACAAAAAATTTCTAATTCCCTCATAAAAAATAAAACATAAATGTCTTTGAACTAATGAAGGGAATCTTCGAAAAAAGGAAAAGGTCAACTCCATAAAGTACCACCTCACAACACAAGAAACACCCTGACTAGAATGGGAATAATGGAAAGAACCAATTAATATTAACCATAGTTCTGAAATAAAATTCCCAAATCAAAAATTATGACCAAAGGTAAACACCTTTCCTTCAAGTGGGAGTGGTTAGGAAAGAATCAAAAAACAAGGCCCCGACCATACACCATAGCTTCCTCACAAGGAAAAAATAAACATTCTCAACCAAAGAAGACCAAAACCCCACACATAAATCACACACATGGTAAAATTTATAGAATCCCAAAATGAACCATTGATGGTGTTTTCCCCATCATATTATAATTCCGCTAATACACTATCTCTCTAAGATAATCACTTACTCTAGGGACCTACATGACCAAAATACCTACAAGGAAAAAAATAATTTTCAAGGCATACAATAAATTCTAAAAATTCCATAATAAGAAACCATATCTAAGAGTCAAAGATAAACCATAATCTCAAAAAAAGGATAACCAAGATAAACTAGTTACGATAAGAAATTCAATTCTAGTAATACCTCAAACAATTATGCCTCAACAAGAATAACATGGTGTGAGACTTAGGTCGGGATAGAGAGTGAGTAGCCTGAGAATTTACTTAAGGACCACCAACTCTCAATTAACCATACTAAACAAATAAAACATAACTCTCATCCTAGTCACTCACTCTCTCACCTAAACCAACCTATTCATTTCCCCTTGAAGGTGGAACCTCGTCACTAGGAAAACATCACATCAAATCCCAGAGTAGCTCAACCAAAAACTAAGGAATAGGAATTTCCCAAAACACATTCCATAAGGGTCAACCAAGGAAACACCCTAGGAGAGGAACTGATCCAATACCACTAAAAAACTCCAAAAAGAACCAAAGGAATCACATTGAGCAAGAATAACTAATGAAATTCCACTTATACTAGGCTTAGAAATAAAAAGTCCCAAAGAGAGAATCATCACTATCCTAAACTGGGTATACATCCAGAAATATGAAGAAAGATTCCCTAAAAAGATGAAAATAACCCATTTCATCCATAAAATTATGGGAGTCCAAATCAAAGTAATATAATACATAGTCTTAAACTAATCCATATATAAAAAATTTAAAACAAATAGATTCAAATTAAACCAAGGGGCATGTCCAGAAATAAACTAATCATTCTTAAAAACACCCCTTTGTTAAAAATACTTTTTCCTCTTTAAAACTTTTTAAAAAAATTAATTAAACCATAAATAAATTTCCTCCTTTTAAAACTCAAAATAAATTTATCTCATTTAGAAAACCAAAATAAACCCATTTTGAAACATTTTCCAAAACTATTTTAAATTCAAGAAGAGGCCACTTAAACTTTAAACCCCCCCCCCAAATATTTATTTTAAATTACTCAAATTTATTCCAAAAAATAATTTCCAAAAAACTTACAATCAAATCATTTTATATTTTTAAAATAACAAAACAATCCTTAAAACCCTCATTTAGAAATCCATAAAAAATAAATTTCTAAAACTCCCCCCTTCTCCCACATTTTAAAATCACCCTTCTCAAAAAATCACCCTTTTAAAATAAAATCATATTTTATTTATTAATCACCATAATAATAAAAATCCCATATTTTTAAAACCAATTGACACCAATTTTCAATAAAACCTTTTTTCATTTCAAAACCATTTATTAGAAATCCAAAAACTAAGTTTATCCTTTAATTAATTTAGGAAAACCCATTTATTACCTTTAAAACAAAAACCTTTCCATTTAAATCCAAGGTTTTAAATTTAAAATTCTCACTTTACCCAAAAAAACACAAACAGGGCATGATCAAATTGAATCAAAAATAAAATAATTCTAATAAAAAATTAAAAAGAGGATATAGTGTCTATGTTTATCATATCTTCATGGCTTGGAAAACCATGTGACAACCACACAACTAAAACTCAGAGTCACTTCAAACCATGAACTCATGAACCACATGGCCTTCTAGGCCCCTCGAGCTCACCAGGTATGACCAGTTCATTCCTATTGGAATCCCCAATAATTAAATCCTTAATAATTATAGAAACTAATGATGAAAACTCAAAATAAGAAACTCACAACCCAATATCCCCTAAAAAATCAAGGCTCTGAGTGAGAAATTTTTTGAAAGGATCTATCTACACTTACCTCTTAAGTCCCAACAGCCATAACTCCAATCTACCAGATACCCCAAATAATAAAGGGAGACTTTGAAACCAAAGACCTCTCAGAAGCATGGGTTTTGATACTATTTTTTCATGAACCAACCTAGGTCATCCATCCATCAGATGCTTGGGACAGCCTGCAACACACCCAAAGGGAATTATTGATCCCCATGAGCTAGAATAAGTGTCTGGGTATCTAGGAAATACCACTCAGGGATGATTTATCACAATAAATAATTTAAATAAGTAGTAGAAAAATGGACATGACCACTTTATATGTTGGAGGTCCATGCACAGATAATAAATAAGAAATATTAATATAAAAGCAGTAAAATAATTATTAAAGAAAGTAAATAATTTAAAATAAAATAAATCCATCCAATCACCCTCTATACACCTTCTCCTACAGCCAACTATGAGACCCACTGTGGCCTCTACAAATATAATGTGTTGCCCATAATGATAACTAAAAGCGATAAAAATTCTATTTATATTATGTGATAAATGAAGCTAAAAATAAAAACCAGCATACCTCTATGTGACTTTACAATTCACTATCCAATACTAAAACCTTAGGGCTCCATGATCTCTTATAAAAGGTCCATAACCTAAAACTGAACCGATGTATACAAGCATGAGCAATAATCTCAATAGTTATTCCAAAGAGAAACCATTCCCCATTCTTAGTCTTTAAATAAATTATCTATTAAATTCAAGTTTGAAATAAATTATTTGAAATAGGTTTTTATTACTTGAGCACATAAATATCAATATCATTTTCCAAATAACTTTATAAAACTTTTTTTAATTTCTTTAAACGAAAACAATCACTTAGAAAATATTTCATCGGCCCAAGCCGCGGTTATTTAAAAAATATTACTTGAAATACAATTTAAAAATACATTTTAGAAACATTATTTTTGTCAAAGAATTTAAATTTTAAGGAAGAAAGAAAGAATACATCATACTTAACAATTTACCAAAGAGAGAAAGTGTTATATTTTAAAAAAAAGAAGGTAAGTACCATTAAAGTGTCCATATTATAAACATGAACCATAGGGTAAATCTCTATTTCATCTAGGTTTAGTGGGAACCCTAGATCCTTATACTATCTCATGATCTAATTAGTCAAAATCCAATGTGTGTGCTACCCACTAAGGAGAACATGTTATGTCCTAGTGGCATGGTTATGTCCATATATGACACCACATACAATCATCCACTAAGGAGTACATTCATTGTAATAGAAATGTATTGACACCCTTCTATGGCACCACAACCTTTATCCAAGTATAAATGTCCAGTTAGTGTGGAAAAATCCAAAGTGATGTGTAATATAGTCTTCCCTTCTTAGATACTCAGTTTCCTATGTACTTACCCAAATTCAAAACTATTACCTTAAATTTAAAAAAATGGACTTTCATCAACCCATCACTAGCCATATCATTTATCAAAAACATATATACCTCTTTAAACACCCTTTTTCCTTTTATCAAAACCAAATCAACCATTCAAAACACCAATGAGGTATGTGATCAAAACCAAGAACCCTTTATAAAATGTTACAAGCAAGGTAAATTATTCCAAATGATCCTTCATAATTTATTTTGTAAATTCACTTAAAAATTATTTAAAATGAGAGTTGAGTGTAAATTTTAATCCCTAAGGTTTCCTGTTACCATTATGCCCATATACAATTACACACACACACACACATATATATATATATATGTCTCTAAATGCACAAATTCACATATTCTAATGTGAGTTTATACAAACATACATATATCTTTGTTTTTTGTGTGTCTTTGTGCCCATTTTTATGTTTATAACCACCAAATATATAAAACAAAAACATTTATAAGAATCACGCTTTCATTAAAAACCAATTTTGAAATTTTTTTCAATACTTAGAATTTAAAGTAATTACTTAAAATGCCAAGTAAAATTAAAATTCATTTGAGAATCTACTTTGAAGACCCAAACACCACTTGAAATCACATAAATCATTTACAAAGTAAATTTTTTCTTTTCATCAAACATTTGGTGTGTGTAATTAAATAAAACAATTTTCAAACTTTTAAAAAAAAAGGACAAACCATTGCATTTCATGGGAATCAAGTGAAAACATAAATTTTTTTCTAAATAAACCTAAAATATATTTAATATCATCATTAGATATATAAAATAAAACATTAAAACAATCAAGTGGTTAAGGTTTCAAAATTTAAAGCTAAGATAAGAGGAAACGTACCTTGGATTGAATGCACAGAATGAAAACTCTTTAGGTAACAAAGAGAGGAATGTCCAAAGGGGGTTTTACACACCCTTGGAACCAAATCTATAAGAAATTGGAGGATTTAGAACCGAAATCCCACTTAGGGTTTGGACTAGGGTGAAACATAGAAAGGTAAAGATAACCATGAGATAAAGAGAGGGATAATAAGTATGAAGAGAGGAAGTAATCCTTACCTGAGGAGATTCGAACTCAGAATTGAATGGGAGGAGACCATATTGAAGGGAAAGGAGGGAGTAGGTGCACAGTTGGGGGTCCTCTTGGATTCTTAGGTCATGAAACGGATGAGAGAGTTTGAGATGATCGAGTGAGGTTAAAAAAGGAAAGGGTATTTAAATAAAAACTCAAAATTCTAAAAGGATGAGTAATGCGCATGGTTTGGTCGCATGGTTTTCCAAACTATGTTTCAACTATGCACCCCCCCCCCACACACACACACACACAGATACACACACACACACACACTAGAAGAGTTGTATCACCCTACACAGGAATGGTATTTAGTCAGAAAAATCATACACCAATCATGTGTTTAGTACTGCTAAACTGAAGACTCAATATGTATGGTTTCCACACAATTTTTACTAACCATATAGCAATCATGAATCAGTGATGAAAATTCTAAATTTAAAAAAAAATAAACTGATTAATTTCAAGATTCTAAGAAAAATATTAAAAATAAATAAATAAAATAAAATAAAAGGGAAAACAGTGGTCGGGGTGTGATAGGCAACCCCATCAGTTCTTCCACCAAGTACCTAATAGTGTTGGACTAAGTAATTGATGGATACTGAATCCACCTCCCCCTCCTTTTAAAATTAATAACTATTTAAAAAATATATTTGAGTATTTTAAACCATTATTTATACTTTTAAGATAACACATTGAAATTTAAATTGTGTTTAAAACATCCATCCTCTGGTCTGGAATAAAATTTTAAAATTCACCTATCTACCAAATCAATGGAATTTCAACCTTTATCCCAAATTTATAATATGTGAAGGTATAGAAAATTATAAACTCTCCACAATAACACTTATTATCTTTAATAAGCCTCTTTGACCACCCATCCATAAATCTCTATGCACATCAGTTATTTATTAATCACTATCTCGCTACATTGAATCCTAAAATTCTTATTATGTTCCCATTTTGTGAATACAACACCTGGGAATAATATTAATTGAAAGGCGCAATAACCAATCACCATTACTCTTATTAATTTATCCATGATCATTATCTCTTTACTAGTTTCATTTTACTCTATGTTATACATCAACACTCTCAAGTCCCAAAATAGATCCTTTGAGAATCCCACTCACATCCATTACCAAAGTGAAATTTATGTCATGAACACATCCATTGATCCAAAAACATTTATAATAAATCAATTCATAAACTTATATATCTCTCCATTATATGTAATAACTACTAAAATCCAATTTCATTTAATGGATGTTCCAAGCGGTTCAATCTGTGAGACTAGCAATTTTCATTAATGTTCACCAAACCATTTTTTATTTTTATTCTCTTTTATCCAAGATCATTAAATTCTCTCTAATAAATCAGTGTGCACAAATAAAATATACAATTAATAAAAAAAAACTAGATCACTCCCATCCTAATCCATAAAAACCTAAGAACCCAGTTACACAGATACTAGTTTTCCTTTTTTGAAATAAAATCAAATCATTTTACACATAGAAATTTTATCAAGTTTTCTTTAAAATCCTCTTAGTATCTAAGGGTTTTTATCAAAAAAAAATTCCTAAAATCCTTAACCAATATGACTTTTCTCCCTAAAACTGATTCCAAAACTATTTTCCTCAATTTTCTTAAAACCCATAAATTCCAAACCCTTTCCAAAATCACTTTCTCCAAGATCCATTTTAGTTTAAACTAATTTATAAAACCATTTTATGCATACCTTATTCCACCATAGGTGTTTTATTTAAAAAAATGATATTTTATAACAAACATAAAACACTCAAAAACTATTTTTCTATAGTGGATAAACAAACACAATCAAAAATCATACACATCAATTAGAAACCCCCTATAAACTATATTATTCTAGTTACCCATTATAATATGTATTCTAAAATAAAATGGTTCATAAATTATTTCCAATTAATAATAGATATCAATAAGGAAGTATTATAAAAACCATCCTCTTTAGGTATGTGTATCATACCCTAATAATTATACTATCATGATGTATAAATGATGTACTACCTCTTAGTTTTTCCCTATGACTTATCCTAAGTGTCATCCATCCTGTATTGGGTTTTTTGGTCCAAAAACACATTCAACCTAAAGTAAATAATCCAAAACACTATAAATCCCATGGAAATTTAGGTTTCCAATGAATCTATGTTGTTTGGACATGCTCATACTCTACCTTCCAATTCCTGAAATCCTATCTCCACCTCTAACTAATTTTTTTTTCAACCAAATAGATGCTTTGATACCACTTGTAACGCCTTAACCTGGTCTACTTAAATAGTGGTTGAACTGAGGGTTCCGCATAACCTAAAATGCATATCCCCGTATTCCAAAAGCCACTGACTGATTAAAAGATCCTAAAATAGTCATACTGAGACTATTACCTCAAATATAAATCATAATAGTTATGTCTAAATCATTATAAAAATCAATATAGTTGATCTATATAATGGACATACCTAAAACCAGTTGGCATAAAACAGGGAACCAAGAGGGTATCTTGTAGTATAAAATATAATGTAAAATAGTCTACATGATTTACATTATAATAAAATAGTATAATTGAAACATATTTTATAGCAATCATTTATATATAAAAATATTTTCCACTCAACTAAAATATATACAATGCAACCAAAATAAATAAAAGGAGTAAAATGTACTTGATTCCAACTCACATGACCAACCCATGTAAAATCATCAACCATTGATACACTTCTCTTCCTAATAAATTCATGTAACTCTATTATTATTAAATTCTCTAAAATAAAACATGAATTATTCCCATTTACATTGAAACTCATGTCATAAAAGGGTGCATATTCTTATCATTTTAACACACTTAAAAACCAATTTTTTGTCCAATATCTACTCAAATACCTTATTATAATATATACCCTCATTCTAGATTCCTTATTTTAGTCAAAACACAAACCTTAGTGGTCTTAAGCTGTTAATCAAAGGAGGTTGTCCAAAGAAGAGGTATCGTTTTTAATCAAGTGTTTCTATTTTATTTTTTCATAAACCTCCTAAAAATATTATTCAAACATACTAAAATAATAAATCCAATATCCTCCATATACTTATATTTTATTATATTAGTGTTATAACCCATATCTATCTCCTCTTCCATCAAATGGTAAAACAATTCAGCATTTGTGTGTACGGCGGACTACCGCCTCGCAAACCAATGTAATTTTTTTCCATAACTATCTCTCCAGACTAGTTATAATGATGGAAATAATATTTATATATGATATTAATTAAATATTTATCATTTTTAAAAGATAATATACCATTTATGTTCTTATCATTCCATGAAAATAAAAATAATGTCATTCGTGTGTACGTATGGACTACCACCTCCAAGAAGCGATGTGATTCGTTTTTCATAACCACATCACATGAATTATATATATAAGTATATATAAATAATTAATAATATATTTAATATATTATTACTATTAATAAATACAAAATTATACTTTCCTTATTTCTATAATGAACAATGAAAAATGGAAATGTTACTCATGCGTTTGTACGGCCTACAGTCTTCATGATTTTAACATAGTTCATTTTTCATAACCATATATAATGGTTTAATTTAAAAGTATAATTGATGTATAAAGATTATAATTGTGTCATGATTATTATTCTGTATATTATGGAATAATGGCCACATTTACCATAGTCAACCAACCTAAGTCATTTTAGGCTTATAAACCGAATATCATCAAAACACCCAACATGAACTTAAATTATTAAGTAATTGTTATAACATGGTAATAAGTGAAATAAAAGGAATTATAAACATGAAAAAGGTTCTCAAGAAAGTAAATAATTAACCTAATTTAATTATTCAGGAATATAAATAATGTACGTGATGAATCCGGCCCAAGGTAAGAGACTCTTTAACTAAAAACCCATTTTAAATGTTTTAAAGATTTATTTTCTAAATCCTTCTCTTCCATGTACATGTTTTTAAATGATTTTTATTAATGTATTTATATGTACATAAATGTTTTAAAAATGGAATTTTTTAATTTCTCTCATTTTTTTCAAAATAGAATCTTTTATGGTTTTATGTAAGGTACTTTCTTTTAAAAATCCCCTTTTAATGTTTCTTTTTACAAAAGTGAAAATGAATGTTTTTTTAACTTATATGACATGAGTGTATTTTCCTGCTTTCATGAAGCTTTAATGTTTTGAATCTTCCTCTACAATATTTTATGGTTATATTCAAATAAAATTTTTTCCTTTGTATGTGCACAGTATTCTTTTAAAATAAGTGTTTTTCCTCATGGAATGTTTTTATGATGCAAGAATTCATGTTTTATGATTATGTTATGGTTCTTGGGAATTATTTATGATGATGGGTGGTTCCATTAAAAACCAAATATGGGTGATTCTTTGATATCCCTCTAATGCATTGGGTATGTTGGAAGTTGACTGTGATGGTTATTCCAAGTGTAATTGTGATTGTTACATTCGAATATAACCGTGAGGGTTATTTTATGGTATCCATGAGGGTTGCATCATATGGTATCTATGAGGGTTACATAATAAGTAATTATGATAAGAAAATTATTCCCCAAGTTACCTATATGTTTTATTATTCTTGATTTGTTTTTATAGAACTCTCTTGTTTTCATAAGGTAAGTTATTGAGTTTACGTTCAAAGGAAAGTATATGTTACTTAGCTTTGTGAAAAAAATCATGAGTTTATCGTGTTTTCAAATAAAACTATATGGATTTTATTTTTCCATTAAGATTTATAATGAAATGTTTTATGGTAATATTTGGGAATAAAAGGTGATTTCTTGGGTAAGAAAGTGTTTATTTTGAACCTAGAGTTTATTTTCAAAAAGGAAAATTTTTATAAGTATTTGTGGACTAATGGTTTTTTTTCCTTTTATGTCCCTTACTAAGATTTTTATGCTCATCACATGTTTTTAAAAAAAAATCATGGTATTTTAAGGAATATTAGGGATAAGGATGAGTTCAAGATCAAATTTTTAATGATATGTCAAGAAAATAAAACATGTTTTATTTTAAAAGGGTTTTATTTGGTGGAAAAATGGATATTGAGTGTCCACTTATAATGTATGGGTTTATTATGTAAGAGTTTTTCTTAATTCTCTAAAAATATAAATATAAAATATATTTGGGAAAATAAATTGATTTATAGTTTTAAAATAACTATAATATATATTATTTAAGGTTGGGTCCTTAAAATATATCCTTCATCGCATAATGGACTTATGATAATAAGGTTGCGCTTAAGACCTACAACAAATAAAACATTCGAAATTAAATATTTTCCAAGAAGAAAAATGTTACTTATTTTGATATTTTCTCCTTGATCATTGTCACCAAAGGAAACTTTTCCACCTTTCATTTTTATAATATTCTTAAGTAAATCTTTTTTGTTAGTCATATTCCTAGATTAACCACTATCCTTGTACCATATATTGTTGTTGCGCTTCTTATTTTCCTAAAAACAAAAAGATTAGTATTTCGGAGCCCAATCCTGCTTGGCTCCGATATTATTAGAAAGTAGTATTTTTGGAATTCACATTTGTAAAACTTTATTATGTTGATGAGATTTTGATTCTTTTTAAAAATAAGGTTTATGAAAACCTAAATATTGAACTTTATTTAAAGAACACTTATTTTTACAATGTCTACCACTTTGACACTTTGTGAAAAATAGAGCACTTTTTGGAATAAAATAATTGTTTTAAAAAAATAGTTTTCTTATTAGTATAACCCATTTTGGATAAATCCTTATGAGGTTTAATTAATCTATACATATTATCAAAGTTTTATTTACTAGTAGTAAGTTTTTATATGATTTTTTCTAACTTGATATTTCATAATTTAGTTCCACAACTAAATTTATATCCTCAATAAAAGTTGTAATTTAATTAAGTTTTTCTAGATATTTTTATAAAATAGTTTTTTATATTAGACTTTTATAATTCCTTAAAAATATCAATTTTCTCAAAATTACATTTTTTAAATTCTCTTGAAAGATTTAAAATCACGGTGGTAAGTATAGATATTCTTGAGTTTTCTTTAGCATGTTTTTATCTAGCAATATCAAGTTTCTTAGAAATTTTTCAATTCATATTTTCTATTAGTTTTTCAAATATAAATATATATTCGTAACTAGGTAAATTATTGGTTTCTTATGATTAATAATATTCCTCAACAAAAGATATAGAATTTATATCATTATCACTTTCAAGATAATTTTTATTCAAAGTAAGATTGGTTGAGGATTCAGAAGTTACCTTTTCCATGAAGCAATTATTTTTCTTCAGAATATCAGCATAAAAACTAATATTATTCTTATATTCACTTTCACTGTTAGATAAATTCTCTAATGAACTATCACTTCCACTTTTGATCCAAGTGTCTAATGCTTTCAAACTTTTCTTATTCATGTGCCTGTGTAATTTCTTAGAATTCCTTTTATAATTACAATCATTATTTTTTTTCTTTTAAGATTTGAATAGTCAGGTATGATATGACCAGCCTTTTCATATTCATAATAGATAATTCAGATAAATCTTTATTATCACTTTTATCTTTGTGATTATTCTTATACTTATAATGAAATTCCTTTTTCCCAACTATCTTGTTCATAATCTTTGTAAGATTGGATAATTTATTCTTGGAATGTTATGAAGAACTAATCTTTATTTCAAATATAACTTCCTTTTTCTTTTATTACTTTGAAACCTTCTCAACTGAATGAACTTTATTATAAATATTTTAATTAGTGGAGAAATAAACTCCTCAATTTTTTTCTTCATCTTCTCATAATCTCTTTTTAATATACCCTCATATTGCATGAGATTACTAATCAAAACATTCAAAGTTAAATTTTATATCATTATCATGTCATATAAATCATTTCTTTTTGATTCTCATTCTCTATTTCATCAGTAAGATCCTTATCACCAAAATATTTAATAATATTCATGATTGTCATAAATCTCTGATGTATCTTCACAATAAATTCACCTAAGTAGAAAATAAAAATCTTGATAGTCTACTCTAATCATTTCTCTTATAGTATCAATTACTTTAGAAGTTCCAAAATGAGTAACTTCTAATTTCTTCCAAATATTATTAATTACTTCACAAGATGATATCTGAATATATTTATTCCTTGTCATTAAGCATAGTAAAGTATTCCTTACTCAATAGTTCAATTAATATTCAAGATTATCTTGATTTGTAAAGGTAGAAACTTCCTTCTCAGGGATCTTGTAATTTTCAGTCAACAAAGTTATCAACCCCAGTGTTAATAAAAATTTCTTCATTTTGTCTCTCCATTATTCGTAGTCTACACCATCAAAAAATTGTGGTCTGTTAATATTTAGATTTTCAAGTATACCAATATTTAAACCTTATAGAAACAAAAATATTTCTACAATATACACGTTAGTGTAATAATAGTTTATAAATAGTAGTTTATAATATAAGTTTACTAAAACTTTAAAAACTTGCTTAAAATAACAAAAGTAAAAACCACCAAGTCAAGTAGTAGAACCCCTCTAATACCAATTTTTGTATCGTAAGAGTTTATAATGGATACAAGAGGGGGTGAATTGTAGTTAAAAAACTTTAAATAATTAAAAACTCAAACCTATTTATTAATTTTATCAGAATAAAATTGTGTCTAATGGTCATAGTAACTATAATGGAATCATAGTTCCTCCGGTAAATCATATTATAGAAAAGTTTAGTAAAACAAACTTTTCTAATAAATGCACAGCATAATTAAAAAGACCTGTAAAAATAAGTAAAATAAAACTTTATAAAGTTCTATAGTAAAAATGACATAAAATTTATAAAAGTAATAAGTACACTTTAACCTTCATCGTAAATGAAGTCAATAACCTTGACTTAATGTATCCACTATTTCATCCAAACTGTAAGGTTTTTCTTTCTTCAAAAAAAATACCTCGATCACAAAGATCAAAATCAGCTATGTCTTTCTATCCCTAGAATCCCTTGATCATCCTAATTGGATCTAGTCATCTTCTTATCCCCAGAATCCCTCAATATTAAACTATATCGAACACAAAATACAATTTAAAGAATGTTCTAAGGATTTTACAATCCTCACATTGAATCCTTGGAATGAAAAATCTCTAAAATATTATAAAGTGAAAGTAATGAAAAGTTACAATAAAGAAATATTCAGACATTTTGAGTTCACAAAATCATCTCCTCTCAGCTCCTTTGATGCACCTTTATTTATAGTCACACCTCCAATAGTCATAATTCCATGATTATAGAAGTTGGTTGTAATTGACTTGGATGATCTTCAATTTGACATCTCAACATGATCTTTATATTTCCATCAGATTTCACTTTTGATAGCACTGTTACAATTCTTTTAAAAAGTATTTTTTTTTTATAGACACAATTATAAAAATTATTCTAATGGAACAAATTATGTTTAGTCCAATGAATTAAAATAAGTTATTCTGATATATCTGACTTGGTCAGTCCGATGGAATAAAATCAATCAGTCTGATGGACTAGAATTTTTCAGTCTGATAGACTAGACGTAGTCAATCTAATGGGATATACTTTGTAAGTCTGATGGACAAAACTTTTTCAGTATGATGGACTAGACTTTAGTAATTTTGATGGACTAAAGTTTGTGTGAAAAGTTTATAATTATCAGTTTAGAAATATTTCTACATCTAATGGAATAAATTGTTTTCTACAAAAACATTCTAAATACATGGGAAATATAAAGTTAGTAAAATATCATTTTTAAGAAAGAGTGTTATGATTTTCAAAACTAAGGATAGAAATTGTAAAAAGTAAAACTTTTGACTAATCAATACATCCCAAATCATCTCTAATAATAACAAGAAGGCATCCTGCTACTCAATTATAACACTGACTCACCAATATCCTTGAGTCACATCTCAATGTCACTAGGATCTTCCATCTATCCCATAACCATATCGCAAGAGGTCATAACTCATGGTCAACATCTACAATCCCATCTTAGATATCACAAAAAAAACTCTTATGCCAATATACCCACTCTAGGGTTTGAATATATATACATTCAACATGACATACCCATGCCAACTACCCATTCTCGGTTATTGAAACTCACCAGGCATCTGCTTACCAGACTACCCCCTCTAGGATCAAGGACTCATCCATGTTCATATAAACAGCATCACTCTATGATGATCTGTATCAAATATATCATAACCATGCAGTTTGGTTGAGTAGAATTCCACTAATAGGTTATTTGTGAAAACAAAAAATAAGTTATTATTGATACTTTAAATAACTAAAAACTGTTTTATTTTCAAAACCATTATAAAAATCACACACAAGGATTCACATGCCATGTAAACCTACATGATTGATTTGATGCATGAACATTCACTCTCTTTCCACCTAAATCCAAGAGGAAAAAAATAATCAATAAATCCAAAATACCATACTAGATAATAATCAACCCAAAAATGACAACGAAACCCTAGAACAGTAATCCCATCTCCCTAGTAACTTAAACTCTGGCTCATGCAAGTGGTGTCCAAGCACATGACATGGCATCCATCCCAAGTTCATACCATCCCTATCTCCTATCTACCATATCCCAAATAGAGATAAAAATAAAACAAGCCTTGGATGCCACTTTGTAATGTCCCAACCTGGCTCACTCCATAGTAACCAGATTAAAGTTCCATGTAACCTAAAGCACACCCCCACATACACCAAAGGTTTATGACTAGAAACAAGGGTCTATGGTGATATCATGGGGAGAATATACCCACATATCATAGTTAAACAAAAATAGTGGAAATATTATTCAATAAGTAATCCAAATACTCATTAGAATAAAATATAATCAAGACATCCAAGTCAGCTAAAAGAATAAAATGCACCACACACTATAACACAATAAACTATTCAAAATTCTACATGAGTTGGGAAAACACTAGCAATATCTCACATGGCTAGATCATACACAACCCAAAACCAAAAATAAATAAATTTAACCACAACCTCATCCTGATTCCAAACCCAGTCCCATCTCCTGACTCTGTCCAAGCTATGCAACTCAACCATACAACACCAAACCTCTTCCCTACCTTTACCCACAATCATGATGTATGTTTGGGTACCAATGTTCTAGGTCCACTCAATCAAGGTGTGATTATAACTCATTAGGATACCACCAAAAGTATCCCTAAATATATCCAATATAAATAAAGTGTATATTGATGTTCCATAATAGATAATTGAAAGCATAAATAAATAAACCATAATTGATCCTCGAGTTTCATAGTGACACTCGTGATCGACCATACTTTCTTTAGCCAGTGTCAAATGTCTCTGAACATGATACATAAACACTCAGGGGAGAATAAAACCCATCCTAGAAACCATCTCATATATATACACCTAGGGGGAAATAACACCCTACCTCGAAACCATCTCTGGAATATCACCACCCCGAGGGGAATAGTGCACCACCCTAGAACCATTTCACACACACACACACATGGGGGTAATAACACCCCTCCTCATAACCTTTTCACATATATTATCACCCAAGGGGGAATAACTTCCCTCTCCAGAACCATCTCATATATATATCATCACCCAAGGGGGAATAACGCCCATCCCCAGAACCTTTTCATATATATATCATCACCCATGGGGCGGATTAGTGCCCCTCCCCATAATCTTTTCACATATATCATCACCTGGGGGAAATAGTACCCCTCCTCATAACCATATTATATATGTGTATATATCATCACCTAGGGAGGAATAGCACCCCTCCCAGGAACCATCTCAAATATATAAACAGTATTTACAATTAAGTATAAGATACCAACCTCATTTCACATTTTTAAACATATTCAAGTTATATTTCTTTAACGATTTATCATTTTTTCAAAACATATCAATTACCATATTAGCATTTTAGTTTCTCAGGGGTTGGAACTCATCCATCCTAATCACATGAATGGGTCTCGATTAGCTTGGTCACACACTCAACCAAACCCCAAACCCATATTCATCTAGATCTATCACCAAGTTAGCCCTAAATTTTGCACACAATCGATCCCATGGATCATCCTATGACATCTATGTTCATCCCACTAAGTCATAATTTCATTTAAGGTACCCATCGGGTTGCCTATAACATTCCCTATTTCATTTTTTCAAGGCCTGAATGGCCCGAATGCCTTCTTTTTTATTGATTTTTGATAACCCCCCTTTCAAGGGATGAGGGGGAACCCTTACAAGGCCTCTAGGCTTAGAGATTACATGACCTGTAGGTCTTAGGAAATATACAGACTATACTTGGAACTGCTCCTCATCAGCTTCTTCATCATCATGATATCATCTCTCTACCTTCGCATGGCGTGTTCGACTAGGCTTCCCATGCATGCACAGGCTGGTCCTTATGGAAATGTCATACCCTCTCTTTCTGAAAAATCTGCTTAGATTATGCTCTGGTTAATGCGCCTGCTCTGAATCCTCATCTAAAGTCGTCTCCTTGTATAGTCTATCTGGTAATGTAAGCACAATTTCAGGTGGCCCGAAGGCCATGAGGTGGCCTGAATTCCTTGAGGTGGCCCAAAATCCTTACTGGCCCAAAGGCCTTGGGTCACACTACAACATAAATCGCCTTTAGTGGTGGTCTTTTAGCGTCAGTTTTGTAAACTTCCACTAAACCCCATTTTTTTCTAACCGCAACACTTCCCCCCGACCCCATCTCCCCTTCTCCCTCAGACCCCTAAGAGAGATCCCTAAACCCTAGCTCCGTCGGTCGTCCATCCGTGCCACTTCCCCCCAACACCCGGCCCCGAACCCCCTTCTCCCCCTGACCCTCACGACCCCACCTTCTTCCCCCGACCCCCACAATACCCGAACCCTAGCTCGCCTCCCTATCGCCGGTGAATTTTATTTAGGTCAGTGTTTCTATTTCATTGAATTTTATTTAAGATATTTATGTGTTCTTGGATTTATAAATTAATTTCCAATTCAGATAATGAGGGTGTGGATTATCTAGGTTTGGTTTATAATGGTTTTATATAACTTAACTTGGTTTTCATGTGGCTTAAAGGTTTTAATTTCATGTTTAAATAAAATTTTTATGTAAATTTGTATTCTATACATTCGACATGTTTGATAAAATTAAAAGAATGGTTTTATATAAGAAAAACACATGGTCATTAGATTTTAAGGGAAATTGGTTTTTCAAAGTGGTTTACCCTTTGGGGGTTAAATGGTTTCCATGTTTCAAAGGGACATGTTTTTTTATGAAATAGAATTTTGATTCATTTGGGTTATGTTGGTTGTGTTTTGGAAATGATTATGATTTCCCTTATATTGGTGTTTGGATTCCAAAACATTTTAAAAAGGTATTTACAAATGTATATATTATATGTGATAATTGAAAGTCTTTGATGACACTTTGTGATGTGATATTTGAGTTGATTGGTTCATTGTTCCCTTGTTGATCCCCTTTTCATATATTTATGATGTCATGTGTATCCATGTGATGGTTGTTTGTGATGTGATTCATGATTTTCTTATGGGTGGGGGATCATTATAATATAAATGTGGGATGTGGGAAGGATTTCATTATTATTCTAGCCTTTGGCTATTATTATTTTCATTTTATGACATTCAATTTAAAAGTGTATCACCTCCTTTAGTTATTTTATAGGGAACCCTAGGATACTAAGTGGGAAGTCATGGGATGTTTCTAGGAACATTGAGATTACACACTTTCTAGTTACCACTAGTTGTACAAAATACTGAGCTAGTGGGGTGTCACGGATGAGATTGCATTTAGAGTGATTTGTTTGATGGATGTGTGACTGTTAACCTAATGAAATTAGGCCCACCTTTTCATGTATTATAATTGTCCCATTAGTTCCTAATGTGTTTCCTCATGATATTTATCATGTGTAATGCCTTTAATTATTTATTAGCTTGGGTATTTCTTTTTTACTTGGATGGAATTTCATTGAAGCATTGATCCTCCAATGATTTAGTACTGATATTGATTAGTGTTGTTCCACTTGTTTATTGGCATACTTTATGACTTTCTATAGGGAATTTTTCTTCATAGTTATCCTTGTTTCCTTACTTACTTTGAGTTTGTTGTGTTAAAGCTTTCAAGTGAGGGGAATTTTTTTAACTTTTCTAGCCATTATTAGAAATTCCTTTGATGTGTTTTTAAACCATGTAAGGGTTTTTTTTATAAAAGGGGTGATGTTTTAAGGATAGATGAATGAGTTTTGAATTGGAATTGTTTCAAAAAAACATCTTTATACCATGTTTTATAAATGTTGTGCATTAATAAAATGAATGTTTTATATTTTATTTATTTATATATCATGTTAATGGGAAAAACCTATTTTTCTATATTATTCTCAAACTAGAAATTATAGTCCCTCTTATAAAAGGAATAAAAATCAATGACTTACACTGAATATAATTAATAACTTTTCATGAAAGTCAGTTCAGTATACTCTCATGAATTGTAGAAGATAATACTTCTAATTCAAGTAATAGTTATATCAGAATGATTAACTTGAAAATATCCCAATGCTCTGCAAGTTTAATTCTAATATAATGCTTTATCTTAACTCTTAACTTTTTTACTAATGCTGAACTTGCTCAAATATATTTGGAAATACTCACTATCTTCTTAAAATGTATATTGCCTAAGAAAATACTCACTATATTCTTGTTTCTTCAAGTGATTTTTTAATCACATGTGTATAAGCATACACATGCATGCACATATGTACTTTGGTTTTCTAGTGGGTGATTTACCATATGTATTTATATAGGAAAACCTCATATAACATATTTATATATTTTTTAAACTAGTATATATGAATCTCTTTCTCTATTTAGTAGTAACTATGTGTTTTAATTTTTTTAAATACTATGTAGTAACTCTGTGATATACATGGACAAAAGTTGGATCACATTATCGAGGAACACACCTCAGTATGTTAAGGGTTTAAAGGAGTTTTTAGATTTTGAAATTTCCAATCGATCCGTTAAAGGGAGAATAATATTTCTATGTACTAAATGTAAATTTATAAGATAGTTGAAGAGAGATGAAGTTTATGAACATTTAATACTGAAGAAATTCCTTGATAAATATTTGTGTTGGATTTGTCATGGAGAATTGAATGTTACAGAAAGGTTGAGCACTAATGTTAATCCACAGAATGAGCTCCCAAACTTTGTCGACAATGGAAAATTAAATGTAAACCCTCATAAATGATGAACTAGGCACTACAAGACACCACTATCAACATCAAAACATAACAGAACAACCAGATGAGGGTGCTACAAATTGCAATGTGACAAGTGATGTTTTTGAGACTATAACACAACCAGATCAAGATTGTAACATATCATTGGATCCTCCTCTTGATTCTGTGGAGACAAATGTAAGAGAAAACTTCACTAAGAAAAATAGATTTCATGACTTAGTTGACGATGGAAATCAAGAGTTGTATAGTGGATATTTGAAATATTCAAAGCTTTCTTTTCTGATGAAGTTATACCATATCAAATGTCTATGTGGAATTACAAATAAGTCAATTTCCATGATATTGGAATTGTTGCTTGATGCATTTTCGGAAGAAAAAATCCCCGAGTATTTTTATGATATGAAAAAAGTTGTTAATAGACTTGGTCTGAATTATACAAAAATACATGTGTGTCCTAATGATTGTATGCTTTATTAGTGAGAGGATTCAAGTATATACAATTGAAAAAAATGTTCTTCATCTAGATGGAAGTCAATGGGTGATGTTGGAAGTCTGAATCAACATACTTTCATGAAGAAGAATAAAGGGAACACGCTTGCAAAGGTTTTTCATTACTTTCCTTTAAAACCTCGATTGCAAAGATTATTCATGTCATCGAAAACCGCCGAACACATGAAGTGGAATTCTTTAGATAATAAAAATGATGGATTAATGAGACATCCATGATATTCACAATCATGGAAGACATTTGATTCATTACATTCATATTTCTCATCTGATCCTAGGAATGTTCAATTGGGATTGGCTGCATATGGATTCAACCCATTTAGGACTTTGAGTAACAGTTATAGCATTTGGCTAGTTATTTTGATCCCTTACAATCTACCTTTGTGGATGTGTATAAAACAAACATATTTTATCATTTCAATGATTATTCCTAGAAAAAAATTCCTAGAAATGATATTGATGCATACTTACAGCCTTTGATTGAAGAATTATAGGAGTTATGGAGAAACAATGTTGAGACATTTGATGATTATTCTAAAACAATGTTCAAATGCATGTTGCTTTAATGTGGACCATTAGTGACTTCCTTGGGCTTGATAATTTATATGGTTAGAACATTTACATGGGTTTGTCTTGTCCTATTTGTAACTTTGATTTTGATCCCAAATGGCTACCTCATAGTAAAAAATGGTGTTTCTTGTTCCATCAAAGATTTCTCGATGCATCTCATAGATTTTGGCTGAATAGATCAAAATTTAACAGTTTCATTGATCGTAGACCGCCTCTAAAGTTGTTAAGTGGTTCTGAAATATTGGCACAACTTGAAAATTTTGAAATAGAATTTGGGAAGGCTCATAATTTGAATGATAGTGGGAAATAGGTTCGAAGTGCATCATCAAGTGAAATCAGAACGTAACAATGGAAGAAAAAAGTATATTCTTCAAACTTCCGTATTGGGAATTTAATTTGTTGCGGCGTAATCTTGATGTGATGCGTATTGAGAAGAATGTCTATGAAAATTTGATTTTCACATTGCCTAATGATCATGGAAAGTTAAATAATTATCTCAATTCTCACAAAGACTTACAATTAATGAACATAAAACGTGATCTCTGGCCAAATGAGAATGAAAAGTATGCTCCGGAAATTTTTACAATGAAAAATAGGGATAAAGATACATTCCTTCGATTTTTAAAGAATGTGAAGGTATCTGATGGGTATTCAAATAACATCTCGAGGTGTTTTAACTTGAAGAATCGTAATTTACATGGATTGAAAAGTCACGATTCACATATTTTGTTACAATAGTTACTACCATTGGCATTGCGTATATTATTAACTGAAAAAGTTACTACTGTTGTACTCCAATTTTGCACATTTTTCAAACAACTATATGAGAAATATCTACATCCATTTCATCTTGACAACCACTAGGAGAGGTTTTTATTGACCTTTTTTGCAATGGAGATGATCTTTCCTCTGTTGTTTTTTACTATCATGATGCATTTAACTGTGCATTTGGTTGAGAAAGCTAAATTAGGAGGCCTCATTCATTATCGATGGAAGTATCCAATTGAGAGGTACTTTATTTATATGTTTTTCAGTTAAGTAAACAATTTTTGGCACTTAATTAAATTCATAATTATGTTTATTTTATTTCACATATATCTTGGGCATTTGAAATCATACGTGAGAAATAAAGCTTAAACAGAAGGCTCTATTGCTGAAGGCTATTTGGTTGAGGAGTGTCTTACCTTTTGTTATAGATACTTGGATGATATTGACACAATATTTAATTGAGTTGGACGTGTTTATGACACATCAAATCAATCTCAAATACATCAGAAATCAAAAATATTTCCTGCTATTGGCCAATCGGTTGGGAGGACCTCAAATGTGACACTAACAGAATTGGAATTATTACAGGCACCTAGATATGTGTTGCTGAATAGTGAAATTGATGATCCATTTATTGAAGAGTTGAGTATACAAACAAAGAGACGAATGAGAGGCTGAACACGAAATGGGAAAGATATAACGAAAGCTATTAATAAAGAGCTTGTAGAATGGTTTGCACGACGTGTAAGTTCATAAATATTGAAATAAATGTGAATATTAGTTTGACACATATATTTTGTAAATATAATAAAGTATATTTATTTTTTTAGATCATGAATACTGATACTCAAGCAGAGTTTTCAGAATATTTGAAGTTTCTTGCTTGAGGTCCTCTAAAACAAGTTAGAAAGTTCGACGCTTACAACGTGAATGGATTTAGATTTCATACATTCAATCGATAAAGGGGTTTGAAAATACAGAATAGTGGTATATTTACATTTGCTGAATTGGGATACTATGGAAATCAAACTGATATTATTGAATTAAACTACCACGGACATTTTTTAGTTGTTTTATTCAAATGCAATTGGTTCGATATTATCAGAGGTGTTAAAAGAGATTCCTTGTAATTTACTTCTGTGAACTTCTCTCACTTGATGGATGTTGGTGATCGTGAACTGCATGATCCATATATCTTATCATCTCAAGAAAAAATGGTATATTAATTGAATGATATTGTGGATTAAGGGTGGAGTGTAGTTGCTCACATAATACAAAGAGACTTTTATGATATGGGTGATGAAGTGGAAGATTTGACCTCTGAAATTGAATCTCATCAACAAAAAGAAGCATAATTATTTGTCCATCATGATATTGAAAATATTAGTCTAGAAAGGATTAATGAAGTGTATGAAGTAATGGATCAGGAAACCGATATGATTGAAGAAGAAAATGATTGTATGTACAGTTATTTATTCATTCAGCAACCACTTATTTCATTTGTGCATTCATTCATTATCATTGTTATGTATATTTTGTTTGTTAGTACTAGGCATCTATTATCATTTTTAAATTTTTTTTCTGCATATTTTTTTTGAAATATATGTTCTGAACTTAATTTTATTTGATTAAATGACATAAATGCCAAGGAGGAAGTGATACACTATTTAATCCACTACTGCGACAGATAACGATCCATCTATCACCCTCCCTACGGCATCTGAGCCACCAGATGTCTACCCCCTTGCATAATCTCCCCCTACACTATCTCTCACACCCTCTGTGAGAATCCCTTTAGAAGTTGCGTCATCGACTCCCCCTTCAATAGCCTCAGAGCGGGGCGGCGGTGCGCCACTTCTAGTTTATCACGGGCATACTGGAGGGTCATTGTTATAGGTACAAATTTTAATATAAATAAATTTATTGAAAATTTTTTATACTAATTTTTTGTTTATTAAATATGAAAAAAATTCAACTATGGAGAAAAATATAGAAAGTGCATATGTGTATAATATGAATGGAGAGAATATAGTTGTCCCATTTGATTCATATGGGGTCCCTACGGACACCACCGTAGGATTACTTGGCCAAATTCTAGGCCAGGTGGCAGCGGAGCCCATTTCCCTTCCTATTTCTTATGATAATTGGAGAAGTATGCCTCCAAGTTGTAAAAATGAAGTTTTTGATTCCCAAATAAAGTTAATTTTAATACATTATGGTGTAATTGAATGTCATGTTATTAATATGTTCAAAATGAATTTATTTATACAGATGTTTTTCTTCTTTACAGTTGCTGATGTGATAGCACGGAAGTGGACGTTGAAAAATCTTGGTAAGAAATGGAAAGACTTCAAATGGAGATTGTGGAGTGATGTCAACGATACTTCATTGACCGTCCAACAAATTTATGAGAAGCTACCCAATGGGGTACCCAAAGAACAGTGGAAAATTTTTGTTAACAGACATCGTGATGAGAAGAAGATGGTATTTAAATATATATTATTATATTAACCTCATTTTACATTTATACATGTATATGAAGAGGATATGGCATTGAATACATTACTATTAAATTTCATTTTATTTATTTCAGGATGTATCAAGAAAGAATGCATTAATCCGGGCTAAGCAAGTCATCCCTCACACCACGGAGTCAAAAAACTTTTCTTGAAGCTGATTGACTCTGGTAATCTTTTCATTAGTTTAAATATTTATAAGACAATATTATCTATTTAATATATTAAACTGTTGATTTATCATTGTTTAATGCAGTCACAGATTTTAGGGCACGAAGCATCCCAAACTGAAGTGTGGTTGGATGTTCACAAAAAATCTGATGGAAGTTTTGTTAATGAGCCTGCCAAAGAAGTTGGGGTATGAACTCATTTTTTCATTATAATAACTTATTATCAGTTTTAACTATGTTAATATATATTGATATTTTATTTATAGTTAAAAATTAAAGAAATATGGGATGTCAATCCTGGGTAGTCCTACTCAGTCTCCCAGGATGACCCAGTTGCTAAAGTCTTTGGGAAGGAGCATCCTAGTAGAGTGTGCGGGGTGGGTTTGGGACTCGTACCATCTGAGGTCTTTGGCAGGCCATCATGGATTGCAGCTGAATCTGCTCCTAGTTGTAGTTAGTCCATACCCGAAGATTCTCAGAGAGAGATTGTTTCTCTACAAAACATAGTTCAAGACTAGGGTGCTCAGATATCTGCTTTGTATAAAGTGTTGACTGATATACATCAGCAGATGAGTAGATACCCCCTCCCCCCGGTGGTATTGCATTGACTAGTGGTGAGCAGTTAAATCACAAAAATTCAAAATCATTTAGTTTGAAAACTTTTATTGGTTTTAAGTTTAAATATAAATATGCAACACTATTTAATTTTCAATATAATGTTCTTACAGGTGGTAGCAGGAAGTGGAGGTGGAGGTGGAGAGGGTGATGATATCTGTTCATCATCAGGTAGTGATTAGTAGTATTGTTGATATGTGGACAAATATTGTAATAGTTGGTTTGTATATCTATCATGTGTGGCACATAGTTTCCTCTAAACATTTTCATGACCTAACATTTTCTTGATTTCTCATGTTTCCTTTTATGTATTTTATTGATTTTTGATGTTTCCTTTTATGTCTTGATTTCTCGAGTGTGGTATGCACCATATATATATCAACTCTTTATTGTGATGATTCATTTTTTATGATTCATTTTTCCTAAATTCATTTTTTTCATTATATAACTTATCCTACATTTTCTATCCCAGTGCATTTTCCACTACATTTCCATTTCTAAGAAGTACTTCTTAGTTATGCTCTTGTATCAATCCCTAGGGATGAGAATGTGTGTCTCGCTAACATGTTTAAGATAGATCAGCCTTTAGTGTGGCATAATCTTAGTATCCAAAATTTCAAAAAATAGTTGGAATCCATAGATATTGATACGAGATTAGGGGGAATTTTGCTACATTGTCTGAAATGGGGTTTTCCCATCATTTCCAAAGTGGCCTCCAAGAATATTCAGGTAGTGTGAATGATAGTGTCCATTATCTCAGTAGGCATGACATGCCTATGGGAAACTCCCAGTAGATTCTCTAGAACCCCATGCCCTAGAAAAATGTTAAATAGACTACATGATCAGTTACTTACCATTCATAACATCAACTACCCTATCACAAATAATTTATTATAAGAATCCATATTCCTTGATAGAATATATCAACCCCCTTCATGAGACAGTCTTCCCTTTGAAGGAATGTGCCTGATCACTTCTATTATATTCTGCACATCAAAATAACTAGGATGCATAATGGGAGTTACAATATATTAGGAGCCAGATTCCATTCCTTCTAAGGAAACCACACTAAAGACTCCTTTTCCAAAGAAATCACATGAGTGAAACAAATATGATACTTGAACCTAATCCATAACTCTTAAAAAATTAGGAACCCTTATCCATGGGAGAGATGATTTTACCTTTTTTCTATCTTTAGTGTCAAGTATAATAATTCCACATGGAATAACCCAAGCGAGAGATGATTTTACCTAATTCCTGTGTTATGTTTCATTTTTAATAATTCCACACAAAACACCAACATAAATTAATCCCAATAAAATATTACCACATCATTATTCCCATGATAAAGGGTCTACCACCAACATACTACACCCCGCATCTTTTGAGTAACTAAGGAATAAATAAATAACCACCCAATCATGTTCCTAAAGGACTGTAGGAGGGTTTAAATTTATCGATACATAGATGGAATAGAAATCTAAATAGTTACTATATATATAGTAGTAATATATATAGTTTATATATATTTCATCCACCTATATTGCCAAGGTATGTGAAGATGTATGTAGCCATATACTTAAAATAATACTGATGAATAGACAATGGCATAACTCAGACATCCCTAACCAGTCTAACGATCCTATGTGCTAGTGTAATTGGGTACATGCCCTATATCCCAATAGAGTGAGAGACACCATGAAACAACACATGAGATGTTGACTGTGCCATCAGGTCAAAATTCTAGTCATGGAATGTGGTGAGTAAATCACAATACTTATATAGTAACATTTTTGTGATACGCCATGCTCAACACCTGATGTAGGGAATTGTGATATCTCCTTGCTCAACAACCTCATACCATCATACCACAACCTCTATAAAGGAATATATTAAATATAACTAGCAAGGGTAATTACCTCACATCCATCTCTTCTATCTACACCATATACATAATAAATGCATAATCATTTGTGTCATTATAGATAAGTAATAACCTCTTATTCATGTCTTTATCCATGTTCAATTCCCATTTAAAATATTACAATTTGTATGAAGCATTTTATAAAGCATAAATCAAGAGCATGACATTATAATTACTTGGGGTCATTCCATTTAAAACCAATTGATTTATTTTATGAAAGGAAACCCATCATTAATTATCCATTTCACATTATCAGTTACATTTAACTTATTCAATTCATTAAAACATGGGAAACCCATATATAATCTCAATGGAGTCACTTAGATGGTGACATGTTAATCTAGGAAATTTCCCACTTTAGAAATTCCAACTATAAGTGGTCCAAACACCTGAGGGATGCCTTGGGTTCTATCAAATAATCATATATAAAGGGATATTACATTCTTGAACAATTCCAGAAGATATGTGGGAGTGCCAACATTTGAAAAAAAAATCATATTGTCCCATTTCACCTAGATCACCCAATGGGTGACCATATAAGTTGCACACAACATGTGAACATTCAATCAAGGATCAACTAGTACATATGAGTCTTCAATGGTCAATTTTAAATACATAAATCACTTAAATAGAGATGCTTGACCAAATATGGTGTGCAACATAGTGGCTTAATTATGAAACATCGAACCCCAAAGGGAAAACAATGTGACTACCAACCTAAAGGTCATAGATGACGCTTCTCCCGATATCAGCTTCATATTTCAAGATTTTTGGGAGAAATATGAGAAATGGTTCAGTTCCATAATAGTATGGAAAATGTTTCTATGTCTATATAGCACAAAGGATCCAATGGGAAACTAAAATAGGATGTATGAGTGGGGTTTTCCTTACGTTGATCTATCCAATGCTTCCTTCGGATCTTGAATTGGGTATCTAATGATAGAGATATGAATGAACCTATGTTAAAAAAAATTGAGTTATACAAGATGTTAAAGAATTCAAAATAACTAGAAGATGACATAGAAAAGGGAAAGTGGTATAAGAATAGGAGAGGGGTAAACTTGTAGATTCACTACTACATTTTATTGGATACTAGGATTATGCCATGTGATATGTTTATCTGCATTCCTTTACTCACTGAACGATGCATTTGGTTGTGCTTAGTTAAGCATCTCTTTTCATATTGACTGTAGTATGTATTCTGTTGGTATTTTGGTATTCTTGGAATGGTTTTTTTTTCAGGGCACTGGTACAGGGGCTCCAGAAACTGGTTTTTTTTTCTAAATATGCTCTTTAGCGGTGATTTTAACAGCCACTAACTGTAACAGGTACATTTAGCGGTGGTTTTAACCGCCGCTAAATGTCGATATTTTTCTATTAGTGGCGGTTTTAACCATTGCTACAGTCTTAAATTTAGCAGCAGTTTTAACCGCCGCTACAGTGGCCCATCTTCTGTGCTTTTTTCACGGCGGTTATATTGTTTGTCATGGCGGTTTGCCCCGGTAGGCCATTACTTTTTTTAGCGGCGGTTTTAACCATCGCTAAAAAAAGTAATCCCCTGCCCGGAAAAACCTCCGTGAAAATGCGCCAACTACGAAAGTTCTCATAAACTGCTGCTAAACCACTTTAACCGCCGCAAA
Source organism: Viscum album (assembly GCA_963277665.1). NCBI lineage: Eukaryota > Viridiplantae > Streptophyta > Magnoliopsida > Santalales > Viscaceae > Viscum > Viscum album. The sequence goes on from OY728151.1 coordinate 1,225,319,182, forward strand.
TAGTTTCCCAACACGCAAATTAGCGGCGATTTTTAGAAACCGACGTAGAAGCGTATGGGGGCGTTTTAACCACCGCCATATCCAAAAAAACTGCTGTGAAATTGCAATTTTCCTGTAGTGTCACCTGAAGGCCTTAAAGGACCCGAGGCCCAAACCGGTGGCCCGAAAGCCCAAACGGACGAATAGTTCTGGATGCTACAGTACCAAACAGTGCTTGCTACAATCCCTGCTACAGAAAATGATATTATACTTTATGGCCTAAACAAGGTGATTCCCACTTAAAACAAAGGCATAAACCATTTAATTAAGCATTTAGGACAAGCGCACATTAGGTCGATACGATCACACATCATATGCACATAGAAAATGATATTATACTTTATAGATAACTTAGGGACCACCTACCTCATTCAAAGTTATTCCTTTTAAGAGAAGCTCAGCCACTAACATCGACCAAGATCAATCGGTCATTATCCATCAATATGAGGTCCTAGATCTATTAATAATCCCTTGAATTAATTATAAACATATTATAATAAATTTACACATTAAACCAAATTAATTTCATTATTAATACCTAGGGAATAATCAAAGAACAACTCGTTAGGTGATCTTTCACAGCTTAAACATTGAGCAAAGATATCTGCATCACCCCCAATATCCACTTAGACCACTAGCACACAAAAGACCCAAATTCTCAATTTAAAACATCCATTGATTTTACAAAAACTGATAGAAATTCATAAATAATGCAAAGTAATATCATACCTCATAGAATCTGCACAAAACCTAGTGTGTTCATCCTCTTGGGACCTCATCTAGCCAAACCACACCAACGCCCATCATATCTAGATGATTCCACTATGTTTTGGTGGAATTGTTGCTTCAATCCCGGCCTGAAGACACTAAGGTCAACAGCTAGAAAAGGAGGAGGATAACCAAGGAAGAAGGAGAAAACCATACCTTAAACAAAAAACAAACCACCTTCAATCACCATAGATCAAAGAGGCTGAAAGGGGGAAGAGGAATGAGAGGGAGCTCAACCTCCCCCTATCCAGAAATCCCATAAATAAATAATTATGAAGGAGGTTCCCAATTTGGAAGCCTCAAAAGTCCATCATGCCCCTCATTAAAATAAACTAGATAGTTTTCCCATTGCATCGTGATCCTACCCTTCACAGCGCAACCAACCACCTAGAGCAGCCTGATCGATGCTACTGTCTCTCCATATGGTGTGGTCCTTACCCCTTGAGAAATCCTTACGATGCTGCCCAGGTGTCGTGACATGATCCTTCCCCTAACCCCCAGCATTTTACCCTAACATATCACAGAGTAACCAATGACTCGACCGACTCAATCTTTGGAAAATCTTGGATTTACCCTTATTTATCAAAGTTTCCCTTACATATCACCCTTCATATCAAGGACTTTACCAACTTTCCAAACCCTTACGGATCAAGGTAAAACTTACGTTTAAGTTGATTAGCCTTACACATGTACCAAATAACCCTTATGTATTTAGTAAAAATTCAATACTTTTCCAATTTGTGGTCTTTAAGGTCTGGGCAACCCATACGTATTGCCTTTGACACGGGCAACCCTTACGTATTACAACCCTTATGTATCCCTCAACATTTCAAAGTAACTCTTACTTACATTGTGCACATTCAAGGTGACTTTTACGTATCATTGTATCTTATTCCTTTTCCATTTTTCTAGAAACTCATATATATTACACATGAATTCCATACTTCCTCAAAATCATCTCAGAACCTCTAGATCTCATTTCCAGGCATCTCAACTTCACTCCATACATTCTCAACCTCTTAAATTTATCTCAAACAACTTGAAATGGTTCCAGAAAATTCAAAGGCCTTCATAAAAACTTATTCAAGAAGAATCCAAGGCTCTTTGTTGCATGAGTGAGGTCAAATGATGGTGCTTTCAACACTTTCCGATTAATGTAGTGCCTACTTAAACTTCAACTCAAATGAATCAAATCATCATCCACTGATATTGATAACGTGTTCCAACCCTCGAAATCTCATTTTGAGCCCCAATTCTCAAAGTGTCCCCTACTAAATGAGAAAAATTCAAAATTTCTCCTGATTTTTACTAACCCGTAACGACATTAGTCATTACATGTATTATCTCAAAGCTTTTACCAAGTGGATGATCACCCGCATAGATTGGAAGGCGGTGGAATTGTATCTACTGGTGGGACTTTTCTATAAATAGAGGAGGTGGGATCACTTGTTTTGTATCACAATCTTGTAATCATTCTTCTCCGTTAGTAATAAAGAGTAGTGGTGTTTCTCTCATGGAATGGGATTAAGTTTCGAACCATGTGAATCCCCTATGTTTGTTTTGTGTTGTGTGTGAGTGCTTTTATTCTTTCGCTTGTGTGTGTTTTGAGAGTTTTGTGCGATTAAGGTGATTCGGAGTGAGACGTTAGAGCTTAGTTTCATCGTCCAGGCATTGGAATCGAGAGTTGTTGATTCTAGAACTCCTGGCCTTATTTCATGAGTGACGTTCCAGAAGGACTTTCAGAATTTGGGTTCTCAGCACAATAGTACACTGATTGTGCTACTGGGTAGATTATTGGTGAGGTTGCAGTTAGTTTTTCTTTTCATTTTTTAATTAACATAATTCAATTTTTTTTATTTTTTTTATTATTTTCTTATTACTTACATTTATGGTAGTCATATGAGGCAACGACCTCTTGTATGTGGGAGAATCAAGACGAGACTAAGAGCAGAGTGGGTGGTGGGAAAGGCTCATGCCAGACGCACATTAATGAGGAGATGTGGCTACAAATGATTGTTATTGGTATCAAGAAAGATCAGGTGATTGGTATTTGTTCATGATTGATGATAGTCTGTTATTATTGTACTGTGGTGATGTCATCATCAGCCAGCTTAAGGGAACTAGTGTGGAATCATCATTCTTTTTTGTTGTGCAGTATAGAGAGAGGCAAAGAGTTCAAGATTAGACTATACAGAAGTTGAACAAAGTGCACGAAGAGCAGCTGTTGCACCTCGAGTATATGAGACAACTCAAACGAGATTTAGGGATGAAGTTTCCTCCATGTCTGACGATGCTCTCGTAACTGATCCCCTTGCTCCGAGGTAACTTTGTTTATTAATCTTTATTTATTAAACTCAATATGTAATGGTATAAAAAACTTGATATATAATAAATGGTTTTTTTAATTTTAATTATTGATTTTTTTATATTTTTAAAATGTTATGCTTTTTTAATTTGTATTTTCATTTTTTCATGCTTTTTTATTTGGATTTATTCATCGCTATTATGTTTCAAAAATATATATTTTTTTACGATGGAATAAAATAGTCATCGCTACTAATATCGTGCCACAAACAATTAACGACGGATATTCTATTCTGTCACTAATAATATCACATCAATAAATTTTTGTGACGGGTTTGAAGCTTCATCGTGAAAATTATTTCACCACACACTATTTGTGACAGTCCGTCATAAATAACCTTAATCTCAACAAAATTTTGAGTTTTTAGTGATTGCTTATTAGCGACAGAATTTGTCCATCATAAATAGTAAGAAATTTTACGGTGCTTCACCAAAATGATGTCTAGGTTAAGAAAATGGATTTACACCTCAATGATACCATTACAGAGTAATTCATGACAGTTTCTATATTTCTCTGAAAAATGTGATCTTATAGTTATATCAAATCACAACCTTCAAAATTTGAACACTACATTGGATAAAGCTTTAACAACACGATGAATTTGCCTACGATGCAATCAGATGTTTCCTAAATTGAGGCCTATCATTACAACCTAACCACAAGATCACAATGCACAACCCTCCACATTTATCTTGCCAAAACTCCTCGACCATAAATCATGGCTTCCTAAAAGGATGTGATCTATAAAGCTCCAAATCATGTTTCCAAATTAGTATTGTTGCTTGAATGTTCAGACCACAACGTACATCATTACCCTTCTTCATCTTTCAACCATACACAACAAATCATGACATAATATTCATGCACCATGGTATCATATTTATCCTGTATCTCTCCAAACTACTCAAAACTTTATCATAACCATAATACCATCAAAAGACCTATTATCAACAAATACAATCACTTTTGAAACTCATTTCATCATTCCCTTTGGTTATTCGACCTACATTCCAACAAAAATAAACATGTATAGCTTCTGACCAATTCATAAAGGGAAGGATCGAACGTGGTTGGGCGCCTTATTGAAGATACCGAAGCTTAGGATTGCCACACATGTGACTAGACGTCTTGTTGTAGATTAACATTGAAGCTTAAGATTATCACACATGTGGCTATGCATGAGGGTGGACGTATGGGGTGGGTGTCATTTGGATGTGAGCCCTAAATTACCATTAATAAGCTTAAGTGATGATTATGATAAATACTACTAATTTATAATGTATTATTGAATATATTATTAAATAATAAAATATTTTAATTACTAACACATTATTGTAATCACTTTAAACAAACCATTAAGCTTACAATAATAATAATTAAGGATCTACTTTTAAATTTATTTTACTTATCGGGAAATAAAAAAAATGAACCCTGATAAATAAACCTATAAAATGGATTTATCGATTCTTTTATATAATTAACATTACTAAATATAGCTGAAAGTCAATCTATAAGTATTATTTCATAAAATTAAGCATAAAACAAATGATATTTAAAAAATTTACATAACAGTCGACATGAGAAGTTAAAAAGAACAAAAACTCAAAACCCAGAAATTTCAAGTCAAATAAAAAAATCATATGATAAACCATCAAGTTTTCTCAGATCCAAACTACCGAACAATTCACGCCCAACAAATATCATATCAATAATTACATCTGTCACATTTTTCAACAAATCATTACACATCACCCCTAATTTATTTAGGGCATCAACATAAAATTAAATGAAGCATTAAAACAAAATAATGACAAGATCCTAGAGTAACAGATTTCAACCTCTCACGTAAAAGTCCGAAGAAACGCCAAAACTGCCGAGCCAGCAGCCCAAACATCGTCATCGGATACATGCTCCGCAGGAGAGTGACTCGATCCACCACGGCAACGAACGAAAAGCATGCCAACCTAAGTTGAATTAATTTAATTACTTGTACAGAGATCTCATTAACAATGTGAACAAAAGAATAAACAAATTTTGTTTTTTTATCTTTCACTTTCTAAAACAGTTCCAACACATTTTTCTGTTTCGGATTAATTTCTCAGCATAAATGAGATAAAACGCAACCACCTTCGTTAACCGAGACATGGCCATTGCATCATGGCCAGCGCCGCTCATGAGCACCGGCACTTCACTTTGAACCTCCTCGCCCGACAATTTGTTGAATGCCGAGTGTGCCGCCGATGCCAGCCGTGAACTCAATTCACGGTCACAGATCACCGCATTCGCATCATGCTAAAACAAATCAAAACCCATCAAACTCTATCATTAAAACACTTACATACACAGACACAATCAGAGGAGCCGGCACACCTTCAGCTCAATGGTGCAGGAAACCGATCGCCTCTCGCATATCCGATACATCTGATCTGACAACTCATAAATAACAGCTTTGCGCCCCAAATCATCCAGTGCCCGCAAGTCCACCGAGAAAGTAACCTGCGACCAATTGCACTTGAATGACACTGCATGAATAACTAAGCAGGCTGGTGACACGGAAAAAGGTTTCATGCCTGGCCCGGAATCACATTACTTGCCCCTGGCCAGCATGATAGCTCCCCAACAGTACAGACCAGGGACCCCACTGAAAAACCACAGTGACCATCGTAGGTTAAGAAGTCCTCCGGATGCTGGCAGACACCTTCCAATGAGACAATCAATTCAGCAGCAGCAGCCATGGGATCCTGGCGCATAGACATTGGAACCGTTCCAGCATGCCCTTGTGAACCTCTTACCGTCACCTGGCGGATCCAAATATTTCTTCTAGAGTGGGGACAGTATATATGTATAAATTTGGAGACCACTTGGGGCCTGTGTGATTATGTTTTTCAAACAGTTCTTGTTTTTAAAACAGAAAAACTAAAAAATCTGTCGGGTGATATGTGTTCTGTTTTTTTTAGAAAACTGTTTATTTTCTGATTTAAAAAAAAAAAACGAACAATCTGGACTTCTATTTGTTGTATGTTCTCAAAACAAGTTACATGAACATGCATGCTAGGAATGTAAAGACCGACTACATCCAACTAGCCCATTTCGAAGTGTGTGAGGCACCGACCTGATTCAGCCACCCGGGTATTCAAGCCAGCCCAATCCAACTTGGGTAAAAAACAACAATAAACAAAATCATCAGTTTTGATTTCATATTTTAATCGTTTTTTTTTTTATTTACATTTTAATGTTGGCATTGTATATGAGTTAAGGAACCGTAACTAAACTCCTCACCCGTGGGATCACATCTTAATTGCAAGAAGATGTTGTTCGGTGCAAACCTGATGCCACATGGGTTTCAGTGAGGAGTGTTGACTAACATATAGGTTTAATGGGTCACTCCTATCAACAATTGATTTTAAGATGGAACCCCATTTAGGCTTATGTGTTGGGTGTGAGAGGTCTAGGCCAAAAGAATCCCTCATATAGATCAAAGTTGACAACACAGTGCGCTCACAAATATTCAAAATAAGTTCTAGTTGGTAACACCAAAAATGTCACCGAATCAAGACACATTAAAATTTCTAAATAGTAAATATTTCTCCAAAATTTTAAACCCCGCACATTTGAGCAATTATTGTCATTTATGAATGCCGAAAATGTTGAGACCGAAAATGATTGGTCTACTGGTGCAGCGATAATAGCGAGACAAAATAAAGTGCAAAATGCAAAAATAAATGGACACTAGATGTAACGTGAACCCCCCCCAAAAAAAGGGTAAAATACCACGAACAAATAAAAGGATCACTATAGATAAATGTAGATACAAACACGCTCTCACTATTATGAGGAGAAAACGCTCAAAATATCTCTTAAATAATGGAGAAATAAACCTCGCAAAAATACCACACAAATATAATAAGGAGAATAGTGAGGAGGTGATGATTAAATTGCTGGGAGAGGGCCCTTTATATAGGTTGCCTCTCACCCTTGTTCCTTGCTGCAGCCCAATAAGCGGGGTTGGCCACCCACCTTCGCCAACCATCTCTACCTCTCTTGACAAAAGGAGGCGGCACCATCCGTTGATAAAAAAAACTACCGACAAATCTCTCATTTGGAGATTGATGGAGAACCAATCGCATCTCCACACATTCTTTCTATCTTTCAAACATGTTGCTCATATCTCTGTGAGACCGCTCGAGGATCTGCACCATCTAAACTTATCAGAGTCAATCGTCTTCGTCAGGAAATTTGGCATATTTTCCTTGGTATGAATTTTCAGCATATCAACACTTCCTCTACCAAATCTCGGAAAAAAAGATATAGCACCCCAATGTGCTTCGTCCTGGAATAAAAAGATGGATTCCTTGCAATTTACAAGGCACTATGACTACCAAAAAACAGTGGAATCTGCTTCTATCTATGCCCAAGCTCCTTCAATAACCTTCTCATCCAAATCGTCTCTTTGGAAGCCTGTGTAGCTGTCATGTACTCTTCCTTGGTCGTGGATAAATACACAACTAACTGTAACTTTGAAACCCAGCTCATAACACCTCTTGTAAGAGTAAACGCATAACCAGTAGTAGATTTTCTACGATCAAAATCTCCAGCAAAATCTGAATCAACACAACATCTGATAGTGAAATTCGATCCTCCATAACATAATGCAAAATCTGAGGTCACCTTGATGTATCTTAGGATCCTCTTCACTGTGCTCCAATGCTCCCAATCTGGCACCGACTAACTGCTCTAACTGCATGTACAGTGTCTAGTCTAGTACAAATCATAGCGAACATCAAACTCCACACTTTTGATACATACGGTACTCGAGACATCTTCATCCTCTTTGTTTCACTGTTAGGACTCATCATAGAGGATAACTTGAAATTAAAAGGAAGTGGGGTAGAAATTTCCTTACACTCTTGCATGTTGAAACGCTTCAAGATTTTCCTCGAGTAATTCTTCTATGATAGTCAAATCTTCTCATTATTCTTGTCTCGGTAAATCTGTATCCCCGGAATCTTGTTTACTGTTCCCGAGTCCTTCATAACAAACTCCCTAGCCAACTGTATCTCTGTCTCCTGAATATGATCATTGTTGGGGTCTGCAACACACATGTCATCCACATACAGCAGAAGAATGATGAAATCATTACCATCCAAACCCCTGAAATATGCATGAAGAACTGAATGAAGTCTGTTGTATCCACGACTCATGATATAAGAATCAAATCTCTTGTATCAACACCTCGACGCCTGCTTGAAACCATACAAAGATTTGTTCAACCTGCAAACCAAGTTCTTTTTGCCTTTTTCTGCAAAGCCTTCCGGTTGGAAAATATAGATCTCTTTATCAAGGTCACCATGGAGAAAAACAGTTCTAGATGTAAACTGTATGTAGCACGCATCGCCAAAACTATCTGAACAGTCGCCAGTCTAACATTAGAAAATATTTAATTGAAATTAATATCTTTCTTATGAGCATATCATTTGATCACCAGTTTTCACGATATCTTTCTACTTGGTCATTTCCATCTTGCTTGATCTTAAAGACCCATTTGTTATCGATAGTCTTCCTTCTGTGAGGTAATGAGACAAGATCTCAAGTCTTATTCTTGTGCAAAATTTCAAGTTCCTGCATCGCCGCCATCCATGAGAATACATATAGACTCTGGGTTGCCTCCACAAAAGAATATGGTTCTCCATCTTCTGTCAATAAGTACACAATATTGCTCTCAATGACATAATCTGAGTGTCATACCGATGCTCTTTTCTCCCGAGTTGACCGCCGTGGTTCAATCTCAACTGGTACTTGATTATCGTGCTCTGATAATGCTTCAGAGGAAACCAGTTCTTCCTTGGATTTATCATTCACCTCGACTATTGTAGTTTCTGTATTCTTTTTCTCCATGTCTCTATCAATTGTCATTTGCACATTATCTTATGCAAAAATGACATATAAACTGATAATAAGTTTGTGGGCAGTGGAGTCCCACAAACGATACCCCATCACACCATCAATGTATCCCAAGAAGATACATTTTCCGGATCTCGAATCCTTCTTTGATCTTTCTTAATCATTAAACAGTGCATATACAGGACTTCCAAAATTATGTAACCAATAATAATCAGTGAGTTTACCAGTCTACATCTCCATCGGTGTCTTCGGATCAATCATCATTGAAGGAGATCGGTTGATCACATAATAGACAGTATTCACTGCTTCTGCCCAAAATGTTTTGACAATTCCTGTAGTCATTAACCTGTGTTGCTTGCTCAAAACACAATGCTCACAAAATGGTAATGATACCTTTGTAAGACCAGACAACTTTGGATCACCAAGAATCTTCAAGCCTCGTTTGAACATATGACAAAGCTTTCAATGTCATGACGATGTCAATGCTTATGTCGGGGTAGTTGATGCGACAACTATCTCAGCCTTCGTGAACGTTTCACCCACCAGCACATATAAGTTTTTTGAGATATTCTCTGCTTTCATCACCACAAACGAACCCTTCACAATCTTCATCACTTCATTCTCGGTGTGAGTCTTGCATCCGATATCATCAAATTGTGTCAGAGACAATATGTTCTTACCCTTCACATGACGTACTCCTTGGATGGTTCGAACAATACCATCATGCATCTTCACTTTGATGGTACCGACTCCAACGATCTTCAAGGTGTGATCGTTCCCCATGTACACAAGTCCTTCTGGAGTAGTTTCATATTAATCAAACCATTCTCGTCGAGACATCATGTGTCATGTTGCTCCCGAGTCGATTATCCATGCGTAGTTGAAATATTGTCTACTTCCAGCAGTCGTCGCTACTTCACTAACTAGAACGTCTTCACTTCAAGTACTCACCACATTTCTGTCCATATCATGATTTTGACTCCCACTGGAACCACACATCATCGTCACACCTGCTGGTCTTTTGCCAATCGTCTGTAGACAATTATCTTTCCGCGGCACCGCTTGCGTCTTTATTTTGTACAATGAAAAATTATTCTCGTTGAATTTCTCAATTTTGAATTTCACCGTCATCTGGACACACTGTCAGTCCAGAACCTCCACTGTTTCACAATAGCGTATTTAACAATCTCAATAATTTTTTTCTAATGTGAAAGACGAACCACAGTTGCAATACTTAAATCTATGAGAATTATTAATACCTAAAAAGGTGAACAACATTTGGTCAGAACCTTACACTGATATCACTTGTTGAGGCCGAAAATGATTGGTCCATTGGTGCAGTAATAATAACGAGATAAAATAAAGTGCGAAATACGAAAATAAATGAACATCATATGTAATAGGGAAAAACCTCCAAAAAGAAAGGGGTAAAAAATCATGCGCAAATAAAAGTCACTATGGGTAAATGCGGGTACACACTCTCTCTCACTATTACAAGGAGAAAACCTTCAAAATATCTCTCTTGGAAGTGGAGAAATAAACCTCACAAAAACACCATGCAAATATAATAGGTAGAATGGTGAGCAGTTGATGATTAAACCGCCGAGAGAGAGCCCTTTATATAGGCTGCCTCTCACCCCTAATCCTCCCTTTCTGCAACCCAGTAGGTGGGGTTGGCAGTTTTTTTATCAATGAACAGTGCCGCCCCGTTCTTTTGTAAGGGAGGCAGGCATGGTTGGCGAAGGTGATAAAAAAACTGCCAACAGAAAACATATCAAATACCTTTAGCCGTGTCTGCCCAGCTATGCCATTTACCACCCCAAGAGGAAGACCAATTGATTCAAGTACAGGTCCTTGCTCAATGTGAACCTGCAGTTTAAGGCCAAGGCAAGGGCAAAAGAGGTAAGGACTATATTAGAATATTAGACTAATACATGACAGTATCAAAGAAAAGAAAAAACTTAACAGAAAAAGGATAATCAATAAGGAACAACACACCTCTACATAACCCCACACAGATTTTGGGTCGTAGCGGATCTGAAACCAATTTTCCTCTGTTGTTTCCATTGAGTTTTCCATTAAAACATCTTGGATTGTCACTCCACTGGGTAAGAATTAGGCATAAAATTAAGTTATCCTGCAGAATGAGAGAATATAGGTGCTGAGGGAAACCTTTTATCAGATATTTGCAATGCTGAAACTGGTAAAATTCCAGCTATGGCTGCACTTCCAAGAAATGTGGTTTGAAACCTAACTCCCTCTTCATCGCTAAATGCAATCACCTGTCAGCTTCATGAACATGAAAGAGTATACACCATTACTCTGATTAACGAACTAGCCACATCAACAAAATTTTCACTAAATTATATCCAAGCATACCCTCCAGTTTTGGAAGATTAGAGCAGCAAAACAAAGAAATAAGCAAGCCATTTAGCTATATGTGTGCAACTTTAAACATCTTCAGGTTACAAAATGATATTACGCTTCACAAGTTTTACCACTAAATCCCTTCAGATCTTAAAGCTATGTCAATGCTCCGCATTTTTAATTTCTTTTTTTAAAGAATACAAGAAAGGTCCACCGGAAGACATTAGTTGATAAAGATGAATAACAAATAAGAAACTCATCCGTAGGCAAGAAATAACCTAAATATATATATATATATATATATTGCATTCACCTCCACTGGTTGCCTCAATTTCTTCAATTCCCCACTGATATGTAACACCTTCAATGCAGATAATGCAGAAACTATTCCCAATGATCCATCAAAGATTCCAGCATCAACAACAGTATCCTATCAAGAACAAATGACAGTAAAAAAAAATCGCCACCTGTACTATCCCTTCCACAACTATTAACATTAGAAATTTACTATTAAAGAAAACTAAAGAACAAATCAAGGTACCAAGTGAGAACCAATAATCAGAGTTTCAGAACTTGCATTCATTCCCCCAGCCCGCCCATGCACATTGCCCATTCCATCCACCCAGCTGAAGCTAAAATTAATATTAATTGAGCTTCTCAAACCCACCATGAAATGCAAAGAGGTAGAACATTACGTGGTCAGACCAGCATCTTCCATCCATTGTCGAAGGAGATTTATTGCCTTCATAGAAGCTGGGCTCAAGAACGTCCTCTTAAGATAGTTCTCAGCATCACTTATCTATTTTTTAGATGAATGACCACATGTTAAAAGACAATTTTTTGCTACTATAATTGGAGCATGAACTAAATACTGAGAACACCACTGGAAAATGGACAGCACAATTTGAACGAACATTGGTAGTTGAAAAAGTCATTACAAAAACAAATTAACTCGTTTATTTGCAGATAGCATGTAAAAATTGAAATATTGAACAACAATAAGAGTTTAAGCTACATTGCTGCACAAAGATTGTACAACAAGAAGAAGAACTGAAGTTCTATTGCTTCAAAAAGACTGTGCAGGTACAGATGTATATTCATAATTCAATGATCGTAAAATAATAGCACAAAGCATCTTAAGTCATAAAACAAGAGACGATTACGTTGTGTTGTCAATAATCACAAAGCTTGATATTGCATGTGCTGGAAGATTATGGGCTTGACCCACGTGGCCCATATTGTCTACGTGTTTCAGTTTAGTTGTAGCCCACAGTTTGAATCAAAGTTTTATTTTCCCTCGGTACTGTAGGTTCCGGGCGCAGCGGAAGCGCGTTGGTGGGTTTGCCCAACTTTAATTTTAACGTTAAACAACGTTCAATCCGAGATCCGTCACGATATAAAACGCCGAATCTTCGGAATAGAACGAAGAACGAAAAGAAAAGAAGAGTCCCAGAACCCTTGAGGAGGATCATCATATGTTGATTATAATTAATTTAATTAATGTATAAGAATTACCTCCTTGGAATTCTTTCTTCGTTGATGTGTTCGGTCACGATTCGGTGATCCGTCGTTGCGTTGTAGAATCCAAGTGTAGGATTCCTCTAGCGGTGATCCACACGTGTGTCACGTATCTCTGGACGTCGCCGAAGGGATCTCCGAGTGCTAGCACGGAAGAACCTTCGCTTGCGATATCCGCCTTTGACCGCCTTGATCCGGTGGAGGATCTTGCTCTCGTAACTTGAGGGCGTTCTTGGTGGAAAGGGAATTCTCTCTTGGCTTGAGAGTATTTCCAAATCCGTTGTGCACAACCAATGACTCTTCAAAATGTTTGGGTTGTGAGGATATTTATAATCATGTTTGAGGTTAATAGAGTTATGACAATAAATAAACGCGTTACGCGTTTTATTTATTTCATTAACTCTTATTGAAAACCCCCCATGTCGAATTATTAATTCCTTGACATGCGCCCACGCTGATTATAATAAATATCATTTAATAAAATAATATTAAATCCTCAAAATCCCAACTGGAAAAACTACACGGCGTGTAATAATTAATACACGGCGTGTACTTGTTTTCCATAAAACTACACGGCGTGTATATTTAATATACACGGCGTGTACTTTTATTTTCCATTTTTCTCCACCACATTTATTAGACCTTGAGTAATGACTATTTATTTCTTAAATAAATTTAACTGCATTACTCGCTAATAAATATATTATTTCGTCCACAATATATTCTCTCGAATAACTAGTGTCAAAATAAATGCGATCAGACATCCTTAAATAATTATTAAACCACAGTCGAGAATAATATTTATTTAACTTGTTAAATTAATATTTAACTGAGATACATGGACACACTTAGTGTGTGACCCTCTAGGCCTCTTTTTCAGTGGCATTAGGCTGAGCCTGCCTAAATTCCAAGGTTAGCGTCTAGCAACACGCCAAGGCACCCATAGAGAAAGAAGTTAACGCCGCAATGACGTGTTACCTCCTACGAACGCTTACCGTGTAATATAATCTCTTTGTCTCGATATCTCCAATCAAGCGGGTTGCATGCTAGTGTCATCAACCCATGTGCTTGATTATTCTTTCTTTGACTTCTCGGAATTGAACTTGCCCATACCTTACCATGGCCATGGATTTATTTAGGCTATATCAATTCCATCAAAAGGCATGAGATATCTACTTCCGTTATGGAACGGAAGGGACAAATCCTTTCTCGCATTATCTATTAATGCGGTATTACTCGTGACGCACCCAACGTATCCTACCTCGCTGCAAACAGTGTGTCGTCACAGTTTTCGTCAATACATCTAAGTGCGCGAGTTGTAATACCCATTAATAATAATCTTAAAGTCTAAGGATCAATACACACGTCCGTAGATAGGAACATCCAATGACACTATGAAATGTGGATTTCCTACTGGCGGGTCTCGTTCTCATAATATCCTCCTGGATATTACCAAGGGCGCACACCATGAGAAGGTGCCTCAAAGTTTTATGAGTCCTCACCCCTAATGACCTGTATTATTTGTGTCCCTCAAATAATATCATCTGGCCATAGAACATACATTCAAGAACAGTGTTATGGCACTTTCGGGTTCTCATCATAGCAGGGATCCGCTACGACCCTTTAATGCAACAGCTGTCCTTAGGATATTATCACATGACATGTCACGCAGAAGAACAATCAAGATGTGATAAGGCTTTTATTTAATGAATAAAGTACAAAGTAGTTGGTTCTAGACCACCAACTCCAACAGGTACTGGCCTCACTTGGATGTAACGGTTTTCTGGTTTTCACTCTCTCTATCTGACCACCATCCCACCCAAGCGCAGCAACACACCGTCCCCTCTCTCAGGCACACTCTCCTCCCACCCAAGCACATGCCACCCCCAACACGCCAGTTTCCCAGGAGAACTGCCACTGTCGGACATTCCCCCCCCCCCACCACACACACACACCTAGTGCACCCCCCCCCCACCACACACACACCTAGTGCCCCCCCCCCCCGCCCCCTGAAGAGATCCCCAACCCATGAACATGATTTTTCATTGGTCTTCTACCATTTCCCCCCTCCTAAACTGGGACTCGATTACTGTAGTCGATTTCTATCAATTGCTTACCCAACCCTTTTCTCACCTTTTGCAATTCCACCTTCCCAAATTCGAGTGTCTCTACTCTGATCACAATGTCCACCCAAAAACCGTCTGATATTAATCCAGCTTGTTATGAGCACCTTGATTCTACCAACTTCCAGATAAAGCAGGAAATCACTGTTGTCTCCCTCAAGAGGATGAATAAATTTATGCATCTTGTTTATCCACCATCAGACTCTAAGGTTGTTGTTGCCATTGCTTTCTGGGAGACCGATAATAATTAGAATCTTGTGATATTTCTAAAATCGATGAATAAATTTGTCAAACATGTTGGAGAAAAATGGACGAGACCTAAAGACTCTTAAACAAATCATTCGAGATGATCTTGTTCTAAATGATTTCAATGAAAATAAGGTCTTCAATAGAGCTAATTGATGATGTTTGATCCATGCAGCCAACTCCATTTAATTGTTGTTGTTGGAAAAAATCTCACTACCGTGAAGAAACTACGAGACACCCTTCATATGATGTTTTTATAGGCAAACTTGTCTCGTATCTCTGACTGGTTTCAACAGCTTTTCACCACCTCATAGTGTTGTCATGCCTTCCTATACTTCTCATAAAGTCTCTTGTTAATGGGATGTCGAATTTATGGTCAGTACCTTGAACTTCACAAGAAATGCATGCTCACCATGAGCCATTAGTTCGCTTTTGTTTGTTAAATGGTTTGGATCCCAAATTTACCAAGACCAAGATGTTTGTAAGTTCCACTATCCTTCATATTTCATAGGTTTAAAGTCGTATAAGCAAGGTGAGTCATTCGTCACCTATTGTTACTCTATTATCTATTGCAAATTTATATAAGTGAATGACCCTTGCATCCCGCAGTGGGGGTGATGGTGGTCATTCTGATGCGAATCATGGTGCACACATGCAGCGAGGAGTTGAGGGCGATCATGGCATTGATGGTGGAAGGAGCATTAATGGACAAGACCCATTGGATGGGATTGATGGCCCAATGACAAGAGTAAGAGTGAGGAGGATGAAAGAGGCTTTACATGGCCTCATTTTGAAATTACAAGAGGAGACCCAACATGCATGCATGGGAGGAGCAAATGGGTCTTTAATCACACTTATTAAAGCCCAAAAGGGAACCTAAAAGGCCCACCCAAATGCTTTCACGAAATTTAATCCACTTGCATGAAGGAAATCTCCAAATTCAAAAGTGGTGGGCCCCTTGTCTCCAAAGTCATAGTGGGAATCTTCAAAGTCTTTGGGGTGGTTCCAAAAAGTCTTCTTTAGAGATATCTTGTCCCCTAAAGCCATGGACATGTGTAAACGAAGTCAAATTCGTGGGATAGGCTTTAGACTTTTGTGGGATAGGTAGTTTGACATGTATTCCTCTCATTTGGCTATAAATAGCCACCTCTTGTACCCCTTGAAGGTTAATTTCGAATTTGAGTGTTTTCTTGCATTATTATGCTTGTGTTTCTTGTGTTCTTAGGTGAATGCAAGTAAGACTTATCAAAGGAGTGATCAACCTTTGTGGTGCTTTATAATTAGAGTTTCAAGGGGCAAGTCTCCTTGGGGTCCTAATTGATCATCCCCCTTCCCATTTATTTTCCTTGCATTTTTTTTAATTTCATTTTCCTCTTCTTCCTTCACTTGTGTTTCAGCATTTTTCGCCAACGAATACCGCACTCGCATACGGTACCATATCATTTGGTATCAGAGGTAGGCAATGGAAACAAGGTTCTTTCATATTTCTATTTCTCCCATCTTTTTTTTCTTCCCTTTCTTCCATTTTCGGCCATCACCAATTCTGGACGGAAATTTCTTCCACATTTTCGTCTGCTTTTTCTTTGACTTTATGGACATATAATATGTCATTTTAATAGTTCAGAATCTCATCTTTCTTCTCGATTTGAAAACACTAAAATCTGACACCTATATTGGGAGATATAGCCGAATCAATTCGTGCTACAGTTTCACTCTTATGAAATCTAACAATCTCCAAGGCGGATTTCCATTTGAGTTTGAAGTTCATGTTATCTCAACCATTTACATCATTGCGATCAGATTAGTACATTTTTCATTTGTTGTACTTTGAGCACCAAAAGTGCACTCTTTGTATCTCAATTCTTGTTTATTGAGTAGCAAAAAGAAAAGAAAAAAAATCAAAAAAAAAAGCTACTCATTTGAAACATTGAGTTCGTTCATAAGTTATAAATTTGATTGCATTTTCTTATCCATCGTCTTTTTTCCTTCATCCATATTCAACCTTCTTCTATAACTATTTCTCTCATTTACCTCCCATATTTCTTGGACTCCATTGATTCAAACCCTCTTAAAATTTCTGTTTTTTAAAGATTGTCATGAATTGATTGCTTGTACTAGTTTTCTTCTTGATTCTATTTAAGAACACTTGTAGGAACGAAGTTGTTGTGCTAGAAAGTGTGAGGAACCTTTTGAGAGAAAAAAAAGAGAAAGAGTGTGTGAGGAATTAAAAAAAATGGCAAGTGAGGGAGAAAGAAGTGAGATCGACATTAAATTATTCATGAAAGCAGTCGTTGACCAGTTTACAAGATTGAATGCTAGGTTGGATGATATGCAAAGTTCCTCATCTTCAAAGGCTCCAAGAAGGAAAGAAATTCATGAAGGTGATGATGAGTACTCCGATTTTGAAGAATCAATTCCTAGGCGAGAGCAACGTGCTGCTTGGAGAGAAAATGACTTGGGAAGCATCAAAGTGACACTTCCATCCTTTCAAGGGAAGAGTGACCCAGAACTTTATTTGGAGTGGGAGCGGAAGGTTGACCATTTGTTTGGACTTCACAACTACTCGGAGGAGAAGGTAAAATTGGGGGCGCTTGAGTTCAATGACTATGCATGTATTTGGTGGGACCAATTACAATTAAGTCGACGACGAAATGGAGAAAGGTCAATTCGAACTTGGGAAGAAATGAAGATAGTTGTTAAACCCTCTTTTTATTATTATGGGTATTTCCGACTCCCACATCGGAATACTTCTTTGTATCTTTCGCCGTATCATTCTATAAAAGTAGGCCCCACCTTACCTTGAGAGTAAGTGGGTTTCCTCATTCTACATGGTATCAGAGGGTAATTAGTCCCGACCCTCCCTCCCTGCGGATTCCCGGTTCTGTCCGGCCCCGCCTCTCCCCTCCTTCCCGGCTAGGGTTCCACCCGGCGGCCCTCCTTCCTGCGCATCGCCCCCCCGCGGCTCCCGGCTCCCCGGCGGCCCTCCTTCCTGGCGCGGCTCCCGGCTCCCCGGCGTCCCGGCTCCCCAACGTCCCGCTCGCGCTAGGGTTCCACCCCAGCGCGCTCCCGTCTCAGCTCCCTCGCCCAACGCCTCCCGCTGCTCCCACACCTCTGGCGCCTCCCGGCCACCCTCGCCCGGCACCTCCCGCTGCTCCCGCGCCTCCCGCGCGCTCCCGTTGCTCTCGCCAAGCGGCTCCCCTTCCGTCGCCTTCACCCCAGCAGGCGCCCTCACCCCTCGACGGTCGCGCCTCCAGTCGCCCCCGGCGCGCCTCCTTCCCCGGCGGCCCTCTCTCCCGGTGTGGTTTCCCTCCCGCCGCCCTCTCTCCAGGCGCGGATCCCCTCACCCAGCGGCGTCCTCATCCCGCGGCGCCCTCGTCCTGACGCCCTCAGCCTCGTCCCAGCGGACCCTTCTGGCAGCGCGCCCTCGTCCCGACAGCGTGCCCTCATCCCGGCACCCTAGTCCCGGCGCCCTCGGTTTCTCCCCGGCGGCCTCGTCCCGGTAGCGCGCACTCGTTCCGGCGGCCCTTCCAGCACGCGCACGTCCTGCGCACGATCATCCCTCCGGCCCGCTGCATCAGCTACCCGACGCTTCCATGGCAGACTCCTCGGGACGTGGTCGTGCTTCAAGTCGTCCACGTCCCTTCTGTCAACATTGTGGCAAGTTTGGCCACCTGATCGCCCGATGTTGGGTCCTGCATGGACGACCATCTCAGCACCCGCGGCAGGGACAGCCCGCGGTCCCGGACGCGTCTTCGACTGTCGCCTCTCTTTCCCCGTCTCTGGCCCTTTCTATGGCCGACCTCAGGCGGCCTCATGATCCTCCGGCCTCTATCCAACCCGGTCCCTCCTCGGCTTCTCTGGCCCGTAATGTTCGCCCCACTGCCTTTGTCAGCCATTGCTCCCCTGCATGGCTGCTGGACTCAGGTGCCTCCGACCACCTCACCGGTGATGCTGGTATGTTGGTATGCTGACGTCTTACTGCCCATATGCTGGTATGCGGACGTCTTGTGTGGTGTCATCTTTACCTCTTCTGGTGTTGTGTTTCAGGAGCAGACTACGAACCGGGAACTTGGTCGAGGTCGGCTTCGAGGCGGGGTCTACATGTTCGAGGGACCAGCACCCATTGCTTGCACGTCTACCTCTTCTCGGGCACTAGATCTTCATTCCCGATTAGGACACCCGCCTACATCCACCATTCATCAGATGTTTCCAGACTTCAGTCGGACTCCTACTTTTCATTGTGAGTTCTGTTCTTTTGCGAAACATCATCGCTCTTCCTACATTCCTCGCACGGATACACGGGCCTCCCACCCCTTTGATCTGGTTCATTCAGATGTTTGGGGCCCGTGTACCATTCCGAGTCACTTGGGATATAAATACTATATATCTTTCATTGATGACTATTCGCGAATGACGTGGCTTTACCTTCTTCGAGAACGCTCTGAAGTGTTTTCCACCTTCCAAACCTTTTTCAATAAAATTAAGAACCGTTTTTCTATCTCTGTCAAATGTCTCCGCTCGGATAATGGGCGCGAGTATCTCTCCACTTCCTTTCGGCAGTTTCTCCAGACGAATGACATCCTTCATCAGACCTCCTGTCCTGATACACCCCAGTAGAACGGCGTGGCCGAGCGGAAACACAGACATATTCTGGAGACTGCTCGTTCCATCATCTTCCACCGACAGGTGCCTCTGCTCTTTTGGGGAGATGCCATTCTCACTGCTACATACCTCATCAATCGCCTTCCTTCTTCTATCCTTAAAGGGGAGACTCCCTTTCGGGCTCTTTTCCCCACTCTCCCTCTTCATTCCCTCCCTCTTCGAGTGTTTGGCTGCTTGTGTTATGTTCGTGACACTCGCCCTGGCCGCACCAAACTCTCTCCCAAATCCCTCCGCTGCATATTCCTTGGTTATTCCCGCACTCAGCGCGGATACCGCTGCTTCTCCCCGGACCTTCGCCGGTATGTCATCTCAGCGGATGTCTCCTTTGTTGAGAGTTCTCCATTCTCCTTTCCCTCTCCTCCTCCTAACTCTGCTATTGATGAATGTCTTCCCCTCATCATCCATCCTCTTCCAGAGTTGCCTCCTCCTGCCTCTTCTCCTCCTGACCCTGCCATTGATGATTGTCCTCTTCTCATCATCCATCCTCCACCGGCGTCAACCCCTGTTGACACCCATTTTGGTCAGGTCTACTCCAGCCGTCCTTCGACTGTATCCCCCGTTCCGGCCAGTGACACTGATGCTCCCGCTTCGTCCGCTGCTCATGCTCCGCCACCTAAGGACTTGCCCATTGCCCTACGGAAAGGTACTCGCTCCTGCCAGAGTACTCCTCTATTTGTATCTTCATACAGGGGTTTGTCCGCTCTGGAGACAGTTTCTATACCTCACACGGTTGGTGAAGTCAAATCTCACCCCGGGTGGCTAGCAGCAATGCGGGATGAATTGCAGGCTCTGGAGGAAAACCATACTTGGGATCTTCTCCCCCTTCCAGCAGGCAAACAGGCAGTGGGAAGCAAATGGATTTACACCGTCAGGCTGAATCCCGATGACACTCTCCATCGCCTCAAAGCCCGCCTTATGGCCAAAGGCTTTGCACAGACATACGGTGTTGACTACTTTGATACCTTCTCACCGGTTGCCAAGATGGCCTATGTCCGGTTATTCATCTCTCTCGCCGCCCATCATCAGTGGCCTCTTCATCAATTGGATGTCAAGAATGTCTTCCTCCATGGCTTCCTTGAGGAAGAAATCTATCTACAACAGCCCCCCGGATTTTGTGCCTCCAGCGCTGAATCTCGAGTCTGCCGTCTACGCCGCTCTCTTTACGGCCTCAAGCAGTCTCCCCGTGCTTGGTTCGGCCGCTTTAGCACGGTCGTCAGCGACTTTGGGCTTTCTCGCAGTATGAAGGATCACACTGTCTTCTACAGGACGACCCCACATGGCTGAATCTTATTGGTCGTCTATGTGGATGATATCATTATCACCGGCAGCGACTCTGTGGGTATCACCCATCTCAAGGCCCATCTTCACCAGCACTTCCCCACTAAGGATCTTGGTCCTCTCACATACTTCCTCGGCATCGAGGTTTCCTACTCCTCGGACACCGTCTCCCTCTGCCAACGGAAGTATGCATTGGATATATTGCAGGATGCTGGGCTGACTCAGGCCACTGCGGTCGATACTCCTCTCGAGCCTGGGGAACGGTCTCTTTATGCCTCCTCAGCACTATACCCACATCCCGAGCGGTACCGTCGATTGGTGGACAAACTCAATTATCTCACCATGACTCGACCCGACATTTCCTGTGCGGTAGCCAAAGTGAGTCAATTTATGGAGCATCCGACCACATCTTAGTGGGATGTTGTCATCCGCATCGCCAAGTTCATCAAGCGCGATCCTGCCCGTGGTCTTCACTACTCCCAGCATCCTCATCAGCATATTGAGGCCTTTTGCGATGCTGATTACGCTGGCTGCCTTGCCACTCGGAAATCTACCTCTAGGTTTGCCATATTCTTGGCAGGCAACCTCATTTCTTGGCGCAGCAAGAAACAGACGGTCGTCTCTCGCTCCAGTGCCGAGTCTGAGTACCGTGCCATGGTCACCGTCACTACTGAGATCCTTTGGCTTCGGAAACTCTTCCAGGAGCTTGGTTTTCCTCAGCAGACTTCTGCTCACATATGGTGTGACAATCAGGCAACCACTAAAATTGTTTCGAATCCCGTCTTCCATGAACGCACGAAGCATATTGAGGTGGACTGTCACTTTCTTCGCCACCACCTGGAGCACAAACATGTCAGCTTTAGCCACATTCCGACGGCAGACCAGCTTGCTGACATCTTCACCAAAGGCCTCCCCAGTGCTCGCCATGCCTCGCTCAGTTCCAAGCTGGGGATCCATCACATCTGACGCCCAACTTGAGGGGGAGTTTGTCTTGGTCTTGTGTGGTGTCATCTTTTTCTTTATTTTTTGTGGGACTCGTTGTCCAAGCTGGGCATGTCCAGCTTGAGGGGGAGTGTTAAACCCTCTTTTTATTATTATGGGTATTTCCGAGTCCCACATCGGAATACTTCTTTGTATCTTTCGCCGTATCATTCTATAAAAGTAAGCCCCCACCTTACCTTGAGAGTAAGTGGGTTTCCTCATTCTACAATAGTAATGCGCAAAAGGTACATTTCTAGTCATTACTATCGAGATTTGCATTTGAAGTTACAAAAACTTGTGCAAGGTTCCATGTGTGTGGAGGAATACTACAAGGAAATGGAGATATCAATGATTCGATTCAATTTGGAGGAGGATCACGAAGCTACCATGGCAAGGTTCATCAATGGATTGAATCCGGCAATTAGAGATGTGGTGGAACTATAGACCTATATTGACATGGAGGAGTTTCTATATAAGGCGGTGAAGATCGAAAAACAACTACATTCTCGAAGGAGTCAAGTTCTCATAATTTTTGGAAGGATAACCAGAAAGATCCAAAATCAACTTCTAAGTGGAATGAAACAAAACCAAGAGATTCCAAATTTGTTCCAAAACAAAGAGAGGCAAAAAATAAGTTCTTCCCCACTGATTCAAAAGGAAAAATGGACACAAATTTCCTTTCTAAATCTCGTGATATAAAGTGTTTTAAGTGTTAAGGACATGGTCATATTGCATCTCAATGCCCAAACAAAAGGGCCATGATTATTTTGGATAATGGAGACATACTTAGTGAGCACTCTAGCAATGATGAGATTCTATATTTGGAGGAGAGTTCGGATGTAGAAGTTGAAGAACCCGTACATGGAGATGCATTGGTGGCAAGAAGAGCTTTAAACATTCAACCCAAAGATGATCATGATGAGGAGCAGCGTGAGCATATTTTTCATACGAGATGCCACATCAAGGAGAAGGTATGTAGTATGATCATTGATAGTGGAAGTTGTACTAATGTGGCTAGTACCTTGTTGGTGGAGAAGTTGATTTTGCCTACTCTAAGGCATACTAGGCCTTATAGATTGCAGTGGTTGAATGATAGTGGTGAAGTGAGGGTCACAAAACAAACCATAGTTTCTTTTTCCATTGGAAAATATCATGATGAGGTGTTGTGTGATGTTGCTCCAATGCAAGCTGGACATTTGCTACTAGGGAGACCATGACGATTTGATAGGAGGGTAATGTATGATGGCTGTGCTAACCGCTTCTCTTTTCATTTTAGCGGTAGAAAGATTGTTTTGACTCCTCTAAGTCCCATACAAGCATATGAAGATCAAGTGAGGATAGATAAAGAATACAAAAAGAAAAAAGAAATGAGTGAAAAAGAAAGTGGGAAAAATAAAATTTTGAGTGATAAAAAAGAGAGTGATGAGTTGACGAAAAAGGAAATGAGAGAAAAAAATGAAAAGAGTGGAAAAATTAAGAGTGAAAAGGGAGAGTCGAGTGACATAAAAAAAATGAGGGAAATCAAAGAGTTGAAAACAAGAGTGATGAGCGAAAGGTGGGTTTATTTTCGGGAAAAAGTGAGGTGAAAGGTGCTTTATTGAGCGGGAAAGTGTTCTTACTCATTAGTAAGGATGCTTACCTTGCAACTAATGAACTTCACCACTCTTTGTCTTCTTGTGTTGTGTCTTTACTGCAGGAATTTGGTGATTTGTTTCCTGAAGAAACACCCGATGGATTACCCCCTTTGAGAGGCATTGAGCATCGGATTGACTTCATACCCGGTGTCGCAATTCCCAACAGGCCGCCAGCGTATCGAGCTAATCCGGAAGAGACTAGAGAGATCCAATGTCAAGTTGAAGAACTCGTGAAGAAAGGATTAGTAAGGGAAAACATGAGTCCATGCGCCGTTCCGGTGATCCTAGTACCCAAGAAAGATGGAACATGACGAATGTGTGTGGATTGTCGCACCATCAACAAAATAACAGTTAAGTACCATTATCCCATCCCTTGACTTGATGACATGCTTGATGAATTACATGGGGCCTTTTTGTTTTCTAAAATTGATCTTAAAAGTGGATACCACCAAATTCGAATGAAAGAGGGAGATGAGTGGAAAACTGCTTTTAAAACTAAGTTTGGTTTGTATGAGTGGTTAGTTATGCCATTTGGTTTAACTAATGCACCAAGTACATTCATGAGCTTAATGAACCATGTCCTTCGTTCATTCATTAGAAAATTCGTGGTTGTATATTTTGATGATATCTTGGTGTATAACAAATCTCTAGACAACCATGTTGAACACCTGTGTTTGGTGTGCGAGACCCTTAAAGAAAACCAGCTTTATGCCAATCTTCAAAAATGTTCCTTTTGCATGGATTATGTTGTGTTTCTTGGCTTTATTGTAGGGTCGGAAGGGATTCGTGTGGATGATGAAAAGATCAAAGCAATTCAGGAGTGGTCTACACCGAAGAGTGCAACCGAGGTTAGGAGTTTTCATGGATTGGCAAGCTTCTATAGGAGGTTTGTAAAGGATTTTTCATCCATCGCTGCACCTCTTAATGAACTTGTAAAGAAACATGTGGTCTTTAAATGGGGTGAAAAACAAGAAAAAGCTTTTAACACACTCAAAGAAAAATTGGACAATGCTCCCCTTTTAAGGCTACCAGATTTCACCAAAGTCCTTGAAATTGAGTGTGATGCCTCGAGAGTTGGTATTGGTGCTGTTTGACTCAAGAGTCGCGTCCAATTGCTTACTTTAGTGAGAAATTGAATGGGGCAGCATTAAATTATTCAACTTACGATAAAGAACTTTATACTTTGAAAAGAACCCTGGAAACATGGCAACATTACTTATGGCCTAAAGAGTTCATTATTCATTCTGACCATGAAAGTCTTAAGTATTTGAAGTCCCAAGGCAAGTTGAATCGGCGACATGCATCTTGGCTGGAATTTATTGAGATTTTCCCCTATGAGATCAAGTACAAAAAAGGTAAGAAAAATGTGGTTGCCGATGCTCTTTCACGAAGGTATGCATTTCTTACTTCTCTTCATTCTCGATTACTTGGACTTGAGTTACTAAAGAGAATGTATGAAAATGATGGAGATTTTTCTCAAATGTGGACATCTTGTGAAAAACATGGATTTAAAGACTTACAAAAATGATGGGTTTCTTTTCAAAAGGGATAAATTGTGCATTCCAAATTCTTCAACTCGAGAATTGCTTGTAAAAGAAACTCATGGGGGGGGTTTGATGGGGCATTTTGGGGTTGATAAAACACTAGCTACTTTGCATGAACATTTTTATTGGTCAAGCATGAGAAAAGATGTTATTGCGATTTGTGCTAAGTGTGTCACTTGTAAGCATGCAAGGTCCAAGGTTCAACCTAATGGATTGTATTCCCCCTTGCCCGTTCCATCCCATCCTTGGGGCGACATCTCTATGGATTTTGTGTTGGGATTGCCTCGATCCCAATCGAGAAAAGATAGCATTTTTGTTGTTGTGGATCGATTCAGCAAAATGGCCCATTTCATTGCATGCTCAAAAACTAATGATGCTATATATATAGCAGATTTGTTTTTCAAATAAATTGTGAGATTACATGGACTGCCCAAAACCATTGTAAATGATAGGGATGTGAAATTCCTTAACCACTTTTGGAGGACATTGTGGAATAAAATAGGAACTAAATTATTGTTCTCAACTGTTGCACATCCACAAACTGATGGGCAAACTGAAGTGGTGAATAGGACTTTCTACCCTCTTGCATGCAATAATTCAAAAAAAATCTGAAGAATTGGGAAAAATGTTTGCCACACATGGAGTTTGCATATAACCGAGTAGTGCATTCCACTGCTAACTTCTCACCTTTTGAGATTGTATATGGATTTAACCCAATGAATCCATTAGATATTCTTTCATTGCCTACTAATGAGGTTTGTTGGACCCCATTTAAGGTTAAATGGGTATTCCTGAGTCCCACATCGGACTTACCCGCTTTGAAATTAGATTTACTCATCTATAAAAGAGTATCCCCACCTCACATTGAGGTAAGGGAAATTCACCATCAACATGGTATCAGAGGGATCTTCATCCCGACCCTCCCTCCCAACGGATTCCCGGTTCTGATCGGCCCCGCCTCTCCCCCCCCCCCCTCTGGCTCTGCCCTACTCTTCCGGCAGCCCTCCCCCCCGGTGGCACTCCCTCCCGGCGGCCCTCCCTCCCGGCGGCCCTCCCTCCCGGCGGCCCTCCCTCACGGCGGCCCTCCCTTTGGCGGCCCTCCCTTCGCGCCGCAGTGCCCTCGCCCCGACGCCTCGCCCTCGGCGCGCCTCGCCCCGACCCCCGGCGGCACTCCCTAACGGCGGCCCTCCCCTCGCGCCGCAGCGCCCTCGCCCCGACGCCTCGCCCTCGGCGCGCCTCGCCCCGACTCCCGGCGGCACTCCCTCACGGCGGCCCTCCCTTCGCGCCGCAGCACCCTCGCCCCGGCGCCTCGC
The DNA here is from genome assembly GCA_963277665.1 of Viscum album. Taxonomy (NCBI): domain Eukaryota; kingdom Viridiplantae; phylum Streptophyta; class Magnoliopsida; order Santalales; family Viscaceae; genus Viscum; species Viscum album. The sequence continues at coordinate 1,225,345,921 of OY728151.1, forward strand.
CCCGCCGCCTCGACTTCGGCGCGCCTCGCCCTCGGCGTCTCGCCCTCGGCGCCTCGCCCCGACGCCTCGCCCTCAGCCTCGCCCCGGCGTCCTCGGCCTCGCCCCGGCGCCCTCGCCCACTCCCAGCGGCTCCCCTCCCGGCGCCCTCTCCCGGCGTTGTTCCCGGCCCCGGCTTCCGGCGCACGGCGCACCCAGGTCCCATACCACCCTCGGCCCCGCGGCGCCCCTGCCCAGCCGCACCATCCTGAGCGCGACCCCCTGTCGCTGCTCCCTCCGGCGACCTCTCCGGGCCGCCTCCCTTCCACTGCACGACTCCCGGCGAACAGGTCCAGCGCCCGCCCTCGATGGACGCATCCTCCGTTCTGCCGTCCCTGATCACAGCCTCCTCCCGGCTTGTCGATGACCGGCTGGATGCCACTAATTTCTCCGTCTGGCGGAAGACGGTCTTGATGTCCCTCCGTGGCATGGGACTTCATTCTCATCTTGAGAAACCCCCACCCGAACTCACTGACCCCAAGTTCGACTCTTGGCAGCTGGCGGACAGCAAAATCTTCGTCTTACTGGTCAACTCCATGGACAGGTCCGTGAAAGATGTCACCAGGACTGCCAACACTGTCAAAGAGCAATGTGATTCCTTGATTGTCATGTTCTCCGAGACCAATAACTTGGCTCGGGTCTCCGACGTTCTACAGCGTCTCTCCCATATCCGCCAGCAGGATCGGACCTTCCCAACCTACTTCATGGAATGGAAGGGTCTCCGCGACGAACTGCAGGAACTCTGGCCTATTCCTCAAACTCCGGCCGAAGCGCAGACTCAACAGGACCAGCTCTGCCTATTCAATCTCCTGAATGGCCTCGCACCGGACTACGCCACGACGGCCACTGAGATGCTAGCCAGCCCGTCTACACTGGATATCCCGCAGGTCTATCATCGCCTGCAGAAGGCTCATCGGGCCCTGGCACCACCCGTCCCCGTCTTTGATCACACTGCGCTCCTCGGACGTGGCGGTGGTCGCCCTACTGGCCCTCGAGGGCGCGGCCGTGGCGACGGCTGACCTCGCCCCCTCTGCCAGCACTGCGGCAAGCTCGGCCATCTGGTCGACCGTTGCTGGGTCCTGCATGGTCGTCCCGAGTCGCACCCCCGCCAGGGCCAGACTGCGCTCCGCGATGCGTCCTCACCTGCTGCTGCTCTTCCCCTGTCTTTGGATCTCTCCCTGGCTGAGATCCAGCTGATTCACGATTACCGGACCACCTCTATCCCGGGCTCTTCCTCAGCTTCTCTTGCCCATTCCGGTGGTCACACTGCTCTTGTCAGTCACCGTTCCCCTGCATGGATGCTTGACTCGGGTGCGTCCGACCACCTCACTGGGGATGCAGGTATGCTCTCCAACTACCATCTCTATAGTGGATCCTCAGCCATCACTATTGCTGATGGGTCCACTCTCCCCATAGCCGGCTTTGGCACCTGTTCCCTCACCTCCTCCCTTCACCTATCATCGGTGGCTCATGTACCCCGAAGTCCTTTTAACCTGCTTTCCATCAGCAAACTGACCAAGGATCTCAATTGCACTGCTATCTTTTCCTCGTCTTCTGTTTTGTTTCAGGAGCGGACGACGAACCGGGAACTTGGTAGAGGCCAGTTTCGGGATGGGGTGTACATGTTCGATGGCCCGACTTCCATCGCCTGCGCGTCTATCCCTGCTCATGCCGTAGACCTCCATTCTCGGTTGGGCCACCCCTCCGCCTCCGCACTTCATCAACTCTACCCCGATATTAGTCCCCGTTTATCTTTTCCTTGTGAGTCGTGTCGTTTTGCGAAACATAATCGCACATCATATTCTCCTCGAGTTGGCCGCCAAACCCTTTGATTTGGTTCATTCCGATGTATGGGGTCCTTGTGCCACCTCGAGTCAATCTGGGTATAAATATTAGATTTCTTTCATTGATGATTATTCCCGGATGACCTGGCTTTATCTTCTTCGAGATCGGACAGAGGTTCTCTCCACCTTTCAGACCTTTTTCCATGAGATCCAGACACAGTTTTCTATCCCTGTCAAATGTCTCCGATCTGACAATGGGCGGGAATACTTATCCACTCACTTTCAGCAGTTTCTGCGGGCCCACGGCATCATCCACCAGACCTCCTGTCCTGATACCCCTCAACAAAATGGGGTGGCCGAGCGGAAACACCGGCATATTTTGGAAACCGCTTGTGCCCTCCTCTTCCACCGCCAGGTACCTCTTCTCTTCTGGGGGGATGACATTCTCACTGCTACTTACCTTCTGAATCGTCTTCCCTCCTCCATCCTTCAGGGGGAGACTCCCTTTCATACCCTGTTCCCCTCTAGTCCTCCTCACTCTCTTCCACTCCGCGTCTTCGGATGTCTCTGTTATGTCTGGGACACTCGCCCCAATCTCTCCAAACTTTCTCCCAAATCCCTTCGATGTATTTTTCTTGGATATTCCCGCACTCAGCACGGGTACCGATGCTTCTCTCCAGACCTCCGCCGGTATATCACCTCTGCCGACGTATCGTTTGTCGAGACCTCTCATTTCACTCTCCCCTCTCCTTCTCCCGACACTACCATCGATGACTGTCTTCCGCTCTTCGTTCACCCGCCTCTGGTGTCTCCCCCGCCCGGTCATCTCTTTGGACAGACCTACTCCCGTCGTCCTTCCGCTGTACCTCCCATCCCGGCCGAGGACAACATTGTTCCTGCTTTGTCCGATGCTCCTGTCCCAGCTCCCGAGGACGTGCTGATTGCGCTCCGAAAAGGTACTCGCTCGTGTCAGACTACTCCTCTCTTTGTATCTTCATACAGGGGTCTGTCAGCGCTGGAGACCGTGTCGCTTCTTCGGACAGTTGGTGAAGCAAAATCTCACCCCGGGTGGCTCGCCGCCATGAGGGATGAATTGCAAGCTCTGGATGACAACCATACATGGGATCTTGTTCCACTTTCGGCGGGCAAACAGGCGGTCGGCTGTAAATGGATTTTCACAATCCGTCTAAATCCCGATGGCTCTCTTTGTCGCCTCAAAGCCCGGCTTGTCGCAAAGGGATTTGCTCAGACATATGGCATCGACTACTTTGAGACCTTCTCTCCAGTCGCAAAAATGACCTATGTCCGCCTTTTCCTCTCGCTGACTGCTCATCATCACTGGCCGCTTCATCAACTGGATGTTAAAAATGCTTTTCTCCATGGCTTTCTTGATGAAGAAGTCTACCTGTAGCAGCCTCCTGGTTTTTCTGCCTCTGGTGTCGACCGGCATGTCTGCCGTCTCCGTCGCTCCCTCTACGGCCTCAAGCAGTCTCCTCGGGCTTGGTTTGGCCGCTTCAGCACGGTCGTCACAGCCTTTGACCTCTCTCGGAGTATGAAAGATCACACAGTCTTCTTCCGTACGACGGCGCACGGCTGTATCTTGCTTGTGGTTTATGTTGATGACATCATTATCACAGGGAGCGACTCCAGAGGCATCACCAGCCTCAAGGCGCATCTTCACCAGCACTTTCACACCAAGGATCTTGGTCCCCTCACTTCCTTGGCATCGAGGTCTCCCGGACTGCGGACACTATCTCTCTCTGCCAGCACAAGTATGCTCTTGATATCTTGCAGGATGCCGGGTTGAGCACAGCCACCGCTGTGGACACTCCACTTGAGCCTGGGGAACGCTCCCTTCATTCCGACTCAGATTCATTTCCTCATCCCGAGAGCTATCGACGCCTGGTCGGTAAACTCAACTACCTCACCATGACGCGTCCCGACATTGCCTGTGCCGTTGGCAAAGTCAGCCAGTTCATGGAGCATCCCACCAGATCTCAGTGGGATGCTGTCTTTCGCATTGCCAAATACATCAAGAAAGACCCTGCACGTGGCCTTCAGTACTCACATCATGCTCACATGGATGTTGAGGCCTTCTGTGATGCGGACTATGCCGGCTGCCTCGCTACCCGCAAGTCTACTTCGGGTTTGCCCGTGTTCTTCGCCGGCAATCTCATCTCTTGGCGCAGCAAGAAGCAGATTGTCGTCTCCCGGTCGAGTGTCGAGGCCGAGTATCGAGCCATGGTCACCGTCACTACTGAGATCCTCTGGCTTCGTCATCTCCTCCATGAGCTCGGTTTCCCCGCATCGACTCCTGCTCATATCTGGTGTGACAATCAGGCCGCCACGAAGATTGCCTCGAATCCCGTCTTCCATGAACGGACGAAGCATATCGAGGTGGACTGTCACTTTCTCCGCCACCATCTGGAGCAGCACCATATTGGTTTCGGCCATATCCCGACGGCCGATCAGCTTGCCGATCTCTTCACCAAAGGTCTCCCAGGAGCTCGCCTTGAGTCTCTCACTACCAGGCTGGGTATTCACAGCCTCCATGGCCCAGCTTGAGGGGGAGTCTGAGATGGTCATGTGTCTTGTCTTCTTTGTTTTCTTTGTGGGACTCTATCCAATCTGGGCATGTCCAGCTTGAGGGGGAGTGTTGGACCCCATTTAAGGTTAAATGGGTATTCCTGAGTCCCACATCGGACTTACCCGCTTTGTAATTAGATTTACTCATCTATAAAAGAGTATCCCCACCTCACATTGAGGTAAGGGGAATTCACCATCAACAAGGTTGTTGGTCTTGCAGGTGATGAGAAGGCCAAATTTGTTCAGGATTTACATGCCAAGGTGAAAGCCAACATTGAAAGAAGAAATGAACAATATGCGAAGCAAGCAAACAAGGGTAGGCATAAGGTTGTACTAGAACTCGGAGACTGGTTGTGGGTGCATTTGAGGAAGGAAAGGTTCCCAGAGCAAAGAAAATCAAAACTCCAACCACGGGGAGATGGTCCATTTCATGTTTTAGAAAGAATCAATGATAACGCCTACAAGATTGACTTGCCCAGCAGGTATGGAAATGTGAGTGCTACCTTTAATATTTCTGACCTCTCCTTTTGAATATGCAGATTCGAGGACGAATCCTTTTGAAGAGGGAGGGGATGATGCGAATCATGGTGCACACATGCAGCGAGGAGTTGAAGGCGATCATGGCATTGATGGTGGAAGGAGCATTAATGGACAAGACTCATTGGATGGGATTGGTGGCCCAATGACAAGAGTAAGAATAAGGAGGATGAAAGATGCTTTACATGGCCTCATTTTGAAATTACAAGAGGAGGCCCAACATGCATGCATGGGAGGAGCAAATGGGCCTTTAATCACACTTATTAAAGCCCATAAGTGAACCTAAAAGGCCCACCCAAATGCTTTCACGAAATTTAATCCACTTGCATGAAGGAAATCTCCAAATTCAAAAATGGTGGGCCCCTTGTCTCCAAAATCATGGTGGGAATCTTCAAAGTCTTTGGGGTGGTTCCAAAAAGTCTTCTTTAGAGATATCTTGTCCCCTAAAGCCATGGACATGTGTAAACAAAGTCAAATTCGTGGGATAGGCTTTAGACTTTTTTGAGATAGGTAGTTTGACATGTATTCCTCTCATTTGGCTATAAATAGCCACCTCTTGTAGCCCTTGAAGGTTAATTTCGAATTTGAGTGTTTTCTAGCATTATTATGCTTGTGTTTCTTGTGTTCTTAGGTGAATGCAAGTAAGGCTTATCAAAGGAGTGATCAACCTTTGTGGCGCTTTATAATTAGAGTTTCAAGGGGCAAGTCTCCTTGGGGTCCTAATTGATTATCCCTCTTCCCATTTATTTTCCTTGCATTTCTTTTAATTTCATTTTCCTCTTCTTCATTCGCTTGTGTTTCCGCATTTTTCGCCAACGAATACCACACTCGCATACGGTACCATATCACGTTCAACAATCTTGAATCATACGATTGTGACACCCGCCAGTGTCATCACTGTGGCAACTCAAGCCATACCATCGATGTCTATTGATAACTGTTAGGTATCCATCCTAACAATGGTTCGCACATCAGAAGGGAGAAGAAAGAACAAACTATAACACTGTATAGAAACAGGCATAGGACTTCCTTATAAGGAATTACAATAGTAGAAAAGTAGAGGAAGAAGAGATAGAGGAAGAGCACCCTTGGAGAAGACCACTCTCCCGAGGCCTTGGCAGCGACTTCCCAGTCACGCCTCCCAGCATCCAGCTGAAATCCCAATTCAATCATACCCCCTCCCCTACATCAATTACCCCTGCTTATTACCCCCACCAGCCCAGCCAACAACCCAGAACTGCCCCAACCTACTGCCCTAGGCAGTTATTCGCTACTCCACCACATACACGGACAACCCCACCACTTTAATAACACTGATAGCCCACACTTCCCCCTCATTCCTAACAATAACTACATGGGAAACCCAATTAGACTCTATCCACTGGTCATCTACATATAGCACAAACTGTGAGTGCTGACTCAATGTGCAAATTATCCTCTCCATGCCATAGAGGGTCTGGTGCACATTTTGTAGGCCAAGTTCCACTAGAACTTTGGCTCCATTGGAACTTCGCCGAGAAAAATGTATTGGACCCTCCATGGCATGGAGAGGATTCTAGTCCGACTCAGTATCCCATATTTCATACCAACATCGTGTTGTTGAGCTTTCCAAGGAGGGCTACCCACGCCTTCTATTTATGTGGGTGGATTCAATGTCCTCAAGTGCTTGTGTTACGCATATCGGATCTCCACATGTCATACTCAACATCATACCACATGGCTAGCAGACTCTGACAACTTTAATTATATTATTACCTGTACCACAAATATTCTACAATCATACCATTTGTTCTCTCAGGGTACTACAATCACTGTAGTTGTTAAGAGGATATGCCCTAAAGCCCTATTTACATGTTATGTGATGTAATGGCCCGAACTTCTGTGGTCCATTACTTTGTCAAAATCCAATGTTTGGGGTGTTCTTGGAGGCAATGACAACTCATTTCAAGAGTTTGCCAAATTTCCAGTTTTTCCATCGGTGAGTCGCGTCGGTAGCTTAGCGTCGGTAGGTTGGCGTCGGTAGCTCAGTGTCGGTGACTCAGGGCATCGATAGGGCGAGGCGTCGGTAGGTCGGGCATCGGTGAGTGGCGTCGGTGAGTCAGGCGTCGGTGAGTCGTGTCGGTGACCCGCTGTCGGCGAGTCGTGTCGGTGGCTCATCCGTCGGTGGCTCACTCGTGTCGGTGAGTCGCGTCGGTGACTCACCCATCGGTGAGTCATTTCCAGTTTTTCCCAGTTTTCCAATTTCGCTCCTTTGACGTTTCCTTTGACGCTAAATGAGTTAAATGTCGTATTTAATAAGTTTTTTTGGGCCGTTTCAAATGGTATTTATCTCCTAAAAACTCGAAACTTCCTTTGACTCCTAAACCGTGTGGTCTTGATCGTGACCCCGACTTTAATGGCCCTTGAAATAGTTCCCCCCATAGATTTAGGATCTGGCCTTTCTAAAGCTGAAATCTTCTCTTCCTTTGAACCATTTCGCGTTCTCTCGGTGCGCCGAGAACCTTTCTTCCTCGAGGAGTCATGCGCCCGTGTTGTAGCAGTCTGTTCAGTTTTCCCCTGGAGTCTTTCCCGCTACTCGCGCGACCCCCTGTTTCTGACGCAAGGAAGAATTGTTGATCGTCTGTCGTTCTAGGTAGGGATTCTTTCGCCTCTTTTCCTTTGTGCATCATGCGGGATGGGTGTACTTATGTCCCCTTGTGAATACAGTTGAACCCAAATTTAACGAAGATAAAAGTAATAAACGAGGGGCTGGGAAGATGATGATGATGTTTGTGTTCTTATCTGTTATCTTTGATCCATGTTGTGAATTGTGTTGAGCGTATGTCTTCTGAAAATCATGGTCGTTGGTGGTCTCTGTTTGCACACAGGACCCATGAATGCATGTTGTTAAACTTTTGTTGAACGGCAGTAAACATGAAAAACTTGATTAATCAAGTATATCTGGTTAATTAAAAGGATGCCCCATGATCAAACTTGTTTTGTGATAACCCCTGGTTTATCAAGTGGAATTAAGGCATGAGTGTTTGTTAAAACTGAATAAACCTTTCCCTGTTGGTGTGGTTGTGTGTTGTGTGTGGTTCTATTCGGCCTTGTGTCTGTGTTGTTCATGTGGTGTTGTGGCTGGGAGTGTGATTGTGACTATGGGGTGGGTACGGGTGGTGTAATGGTATCTCGAGCTGAGAGATTGATTGATTGTGGAGTGGATGAACTTGTTATGCAGTGGGACTGCATCTGGGCAGTGGTTGGACAGCGGGGCTGCAGGACTGGGTTGTGTCATGTTCATGTTTATGGGTGTGTTGGGCGTGGTGTTGTCGTACAATGGGGCTACCGAGTGTGGTAATAATGAAGTGTGTTGGAGGGTTTACATGTTGAGAGGAAGGACAGGGCGGCATAACTTTGAAGAATGATGGTGGCAGTGGTTGAACGAGTGTTCAAGAGAGGGGAGTGTGTAGTGGGACTGCAAGCTAGGTGGGTTTTGTTTTGCAAAATGCGGTGTTTCTTGTGCAGCGAGGCTGCCGAGGATGGTTTAAGAGGGATGTTTTTGAAGAAGGATGGTGTTACCTTAAGTGAGTTTTTCGCCCGGAGTTTCCAGAGACCGTTTTTCTTTTTTGAATGGGTGTTAAAATGGATTATTTTACCTTGACCCTTCTTTCCTTGTTTGCTTCGCTTTATAACGTTTGCAGTGGTTGGTATGGTTGCTTCGCTGTATAACGTTTGCAGTGTTTGGTAGTGGCCCGGGTAGGGATGGAATAAATAAATTGATAATACAGAATGACAACCGGTTTAATGAATTGGTTAGGGGTATGTTTCGAGTTGTGACTTGTATTGAAGTAGCGTTCACTTATCGACTTACGGAAGTGACCGTCATAGCTTCTTAGGCACTGCTTCACTGGGCATACTTATTAGTTCTTTCCTCTAAGTCATAGTTAACCCTTTGGCTTTTTGTGTAGATTGACCGAGAAAAGGCCTCCACAACCTTTGGATGCTTCCCCGGCCCTAGCTTGCCACTACTCCTGGAATATGGTTATGTATTCGTGGTGGTACGTGCATGTAGGGTTGGCAGCAAGGGCAGTTTTGGTGTGGGTTGGTTGTTGTTTTGAAAAACCATACGTTGGGATAAGTGTTTGGTACCTATATATATATATATACATGTAGTTCCTTGTGATTTCTATACGCACTCCACCCGTATTGAGCACTACATGCCGAACACCCCCATTATTATGGGGGAGGGTGTCCTTTCCCAACATCCCAGTGGGAGGATGGATGGTGGGTTGTTGGCTCTTCTCTGCTCCCTCTTTTGGGCATTGATAGCCCTAGACTCTTCGGGCAGGTTATGGTGTGGTTGTGAGGCCTAGGTGTCTGCACGCGAGGTGTGCTTCCCAGGTGTCTTCGGTATGAGTTGTGTGGTGATTCTCAGGTGTCTTCGGGATGCGGTTGTGGTTTGTGGCCCAGGTGTTTGCGGGCGAGATGTGATGCGGTATGTGGCCCAGGTGTGTGTGGGCAGGTTGTGACAGCGGGGCTTGTGGAAGAGCGTGGTAGCATCAGGACATTCGTCGTTAAGGATGAGCAGCTAACTAGTGGGAAGTGGTGTGGGGTACCCAAATATCGATGTGCTTACTACTTTACTTGCGTTATTTGGTGAGCGTGTCTTGATGAGGTTGGGGTGGATAGTATACCTTGTTAGGTGCTTTTAAGTTTCTATTTTTTTCTTACAAAGACATTAGTATGTTTCTCCCACTTGTGCACGGGTGAATTTGGTTTTTCCCTACTGAGTATACTTATATTCTCACCCTACGTATATAAAACTATTTTCAGGTTTCTATGGAGATTATGCGGACCATGCTGGACCTTACTAGCTCGGACGTTGGGGAGGGTTGTTGTGTCGTTGCTTAGTTTTATTTTGATACTTTGGAGTTTTCTTTATATTTCTACCAGTTTTACTTTAAACATGTTGTGGGATGGATTTTGGTTTCTTTATATATATGCGTCTTGAAGTTGTTTGAGGTCGATACATCTTATCTCCCGATTTTATTCTCATTAAATAGGGTAATGCCTCTCATCTTGTGTGAATGTTTACCTACCCTTGGTGCTAGTCGCCACCCCGGGGCCTATTGGAGGCGGGACTCGGGGGTCATTATCTATCCATCTTGAGAAAGAAAGGTCTCTGCATCTTGTTATCCCTTCTTTCATCTTGAAGAAGGCGGGTCGTGACAGAATGATATCAGAGCTGATGGTTGAGAGATAAGATGAAGTTTGAAGTTAGACACAGTGAGGATTGCATGGGTTGGTAGGGCAACAGTGTTAGGTGATCTTGGTGCATGACATAGGTTAGGGAAGACCGCCGATCGCGGGAGCACCGTCGCTTCGACCCAGAAAAGATGCATGGATCGGGGTGCTCGGATTCACTACTTTTGTCTCTAAGAAGCGGGAGGGAGAGAGAAGAGAGGAGCTCTCAAAATCATAGGATGAATAGTCCTCCAAATAGTTGGCGCCCCCGGCTTATATAGGATGGGTTAACTCTCAAAAATTGCACTTAGGCCCCCCTCCTAAATAGGCACTAAATGAGATTAATAACTAAGTAATTGTGTCATAAAAGTCATTCATATTTTATCACTTGCTTGTAACATCCAAAATATGTTACATGATAAAAGTTCATTTACTCGACTCGCTTCTCCCATAAATATATTAACGAACCATGAATAAAATATTATTCATTCATAAAATATATTTTTCTCCGCATTCACTTAACACTTGCAAATAACTTAGTAAATAAATTCAATGCATATTCTAAATTTAAATAATATTGAGTTTTTCTGCGATTGATTAAACTCAAACATATCTAGGCCCCCACCATGGGGTCCACTATGTCCTAAACTCCAATTCATTATAATTGGTCAAACATTTGAATACTCTGTGTGTGTGACATTCTAGGCCCTTATATCTCGATAGCAGTGAGTTCTACTCACAAACCAGGAGCGGAGTCTAGCAACCCATCAAAACCTTTGAAGAGATAAGATTTAGTCATAACAACGACGACCTCCTACGAACATGCATTGTGTAATATAATTTATTTGTCTCGCGATATCTCATAAAGCAGGATGCACATTTCGTGTCATCATCCTTTATTTATTCGTGACCTTACTAGACGGACTTACCTTCTTCTACTATGACCATAGATTCAATAAAGGTACTACCATCCTGATCGACTGGGCCCAAGATATCTCTTCCTTTCGGAAGAGACAAATTTTATCTTGACCATTCAACCAATGTCATACCATTAATGACGCACCCAACGCAAGTTACCTCTCCATTACATAAATGTCATGGTTTTCATCTTAAATCAAATTACACGATCAAATGATATACATTGATAATGAACTCAAGTCAAAAGACCAATACACATACTCGTTGATAGGAACAATCGATGACACCTGAAACATGAAGTGTTTCTATTGGCGGGTCAGTCTTCATGATCTCCTCTACTTGAGATCACCAAGTGCGAACTTTATGAGAAAAAATCTCAATGCTTATGAGCCCCCAACACCTGATAGTCTGACATCATCTGTGTCCAGTCAGTATGATGTATCTAGACCATAGGATATATATTTAAAATTAATGTCATGGTATCTCAAGGTTCTCATTATAGTTGTGAACTGCTATAACTTTTTGATAGCAAATAATCTAAGAACATTACCATATAAATAGTGGACGCAGAAGTGTCAACACTATTATGGTAAGTACGCATCATGCATAACTCTTTGTATACATGTTTTGGTAATCGAAAAGTACTTTTCAAGTTGGATCTAGGGCATCCACTATTGCAACAGCTCCTAGGCTGGAGCATAGAGCCCTAGAGGAGGAATTCTTATGGTGTTGTCGATTTCAGGGTAGCTGCGTCGTGGAGCTGGGTTGCGGCGTAGCCTTCTTCGCGGTTGAATTTTGTGGCGTGGTGTTACACTTGCGTTGTGGTCCCTCTCCTAGTTTATCAGATCTACGGCATGAGCCTCCTCGTGTTTCTCAAATGCGGTTTTGACCAGCCTCACTACGGTGTAGTCCCTTTCTTTTAAGTCGCGGTCTTGTCCTGTGCCAGCACCTTTGCATCGTAGTGAAGGGTGTTGCGTCGTGGTTTTTTGTTTCCCAATTTGCCTATAAATTCTCGAACCCCTTCGAACCCTATCTTCCTCCAGCCTTTTCTCTCAACTCTTAGGCGACTCCCAAGCATTTTTTAGAGGCTTTTCACCCTCTCCTTGCGGCCTTTGATTCTTGGCATCCGAAGGATGAGCGTTCTAAGGTGATTCTCCTCTATTCCATCTCATTTTTTCCCTTTTTCTTCGTTCCAAGGAGGTTGGGCTTGGGGATATGGATGGTTTGGATGATGTGACTATAAATTTATAGAGGGTGTTGTGTTCTAGGTTGTTGATCTGTCCATGGTGAGATCTTGGGCGCGAGGAGGTCCGGTCTTCATTCAATCCTTGCACAGCGTTTTGGGAATCTTTGTTTGAGGTAGGGAATCCTCGTTCTCTCCTTTTTATGTGCATGCGTGGGAATTGCATGCTTTTGTCTTCTTTTGGGTGGATAGTATGGGTCATCGTAAGAAGATAATTAATTGGCTAAATCTAAAATTGATGGAAATGGGGAGTACTCGCATGTTTTTACTACTTTTGTGATATTACCTATGTGGTTATACATGCTTGTTGTCTTTGCTGAAAATCACGGTTGTTAGGAGCCTTGCTTGTGTTGTGGCTGTGGTTGTGATAACTGTGAAACCCTTGTTGTGGATTGTTTGAACTCACCCTGAATAAAATGACTAATCACTTATATATGGCTAATGAATTGGGTGCCCATGAAAAAATGGATTTATGTGATAATACTCATGCTAAAGGAGATGTGATGTCATAAAAGCCCTTGAATTGAAATTGTGGTGATGTGGTGTTGTGAAGTTACTATGTGTTAATGTGCTTGTTGTGAATCCGTGGCGGTTATGTGAACCCCAATGGGGCTTATGCGGTGATTGTGGTGATCGGCGTGGGTGCGGAATATGTTGGGCAATGAAGTGATGATCGGTTGATATGGGATGTGATGTAGGTTGATGTGCGGTGGTTGCGATGTGTGGTTGTTGCGATGGGGTGGTTGGGTTGCGATGATGGCTTGGCATACATTGTGTTATGGCGGTGGTGGATGTGAGATAGAGCTATTATGTGGTGTGGTTGTGCTAGTTGTCCGGTTAGCCATAGAATGAATTTAAATGTTAAAAATTGAAACGACATGGGTTGGTAAATGAATAAGCATGGGACTGGGCTGAAACTAATGTGTGGTAATTGGCTTAAATGAAATAAATGATAAATGAATGGGGCACATTAATATGAATGAAATGGCTTAGTAAATAGGAGTGAGTGAAAAAACACATTAATTTTGGAAATAATGGAACCTATAATTAGAAGTGGAAGTTGTGTGGCTATGTGTGGTGTGATGCATTTAGTGGCAACGACGGTTGCGGCAGACGTTGCGAGGTGCAGTGGTGGTGATGTGGAGTACGTTTGTGGAGTTGAGGTGAACCCATAGGTTGGGAATTGCGTGTTTTCCTTCTATCATATATTTTATGTTATTTCTTTACGCATCCCATCCGAGTTGGGTAACTTTACCAACGCCCAAAAGTTTTGGGTTTTGAGTGTTTTCCTCAACATCCAGACTGTTGTGAATCGGATGACTGGCTACCCCCTCTTCCCTACTCGTCCTTCAACGGCAGTGATAATATGGGTTGTTATTGGAGATTACCCAGTGATGACATGGGTTGGTGTTGGAGATTACCCAGAGATGATGAGGATGTGACATGTGGTGAGGGTCATGCATGATAAAATGAGGGCATGAGGTTGATGTCATTCACGTTCCTGATACCCTTCTGTCCTGGATATATGAGACATGGTTATGTGGATGAGGTTGTGATGTGATGTTGATTGATGCTAGCACCGGATGCTAGACCCTATGGGAGGTTGGGATGGGTAAAGATGTGTCCCAACCCACATCAGAGATGGATGGACATGTGATGAGATATTCATAGAAGGAATGGGAGCACAGGACGTTCGACGTTGGGGCGTGAGAGCAGAAAATCAGTAGGAAAGCGGTTGCGGGGCACCTTTGCTCTATTTTTTTTTGTATTATGTTACTACATTGGATGCGATATTTAGTGAGCATGTCATGGTGGGGTTGGGATTGGTTAGTTGACCTATTTAGTTGCATGTTGGTTCTACAATTTATTCATTGATGCATTAGTATACTCTTTTCACATGTGCACGAGAGATCTTGGGTATGATCCTACTGAGTATACATGTTATACTCACCATATGTATATATAAACTATTTTTTCAGGTTTCCAAGAGGTTTTTGGAGACCGAGCTACACATTTATAGCTTGGAGATTGGAGTTGTTGAGTCGCTGCCATAGGACTTGTCTCGGTATTTACTTAAGAGACTTTTTTGTGTATTTTTTGACATTGTTCATGCATTGTGGGATGGTTTTGGTTTACTTTTATATTATGTGACGAGGTTGATTTGTGGTTGATTTATCTTATATCCCAATCCTTATTATTATTGAGGGTAATGTCTCTCATATGTGAGATTTTTATACCCTCGATGTTAGTCGCCAACCCAGAATCTACTAGAGCCGGGACTTCAGGGTCATTATCTCTCTTTCTTTATTGTCGGCTCAGGAGGGGTACCTTTGGAGGGGGAGGTCGTGACAAAAAGTGTCAAAATCATTAAATATCTTCATCAAAGCCTTGTTATATTGGACATAAACCAAGTCATTTAATAATGACTGAGCAAGCCTATTTCGTCTCTTTGTGTGGAGATTTTCAAATACGCTCCAATTTCATTCACAACCAGAAGCACTGCAAGTAAGACTAAGAACATCTACTGCAGACTGTCTCAAATGGAGAGTTGAAGCACCATTAGATGTCCATCGATCAGCTGATGCCCTCAATTTTCTGTTTCGAATAGCCAAATGAGTTTCAAGAGTACCTGAAGCATCTCTATATTTTGTTATCTTCTTAGAGATTTTATCCTAAGTTCCAATATCTAGAATCAATATTTAGATACAATTCATCAAACCCAAGTTTATTTCTTCATCACAATCAATGTTAGGATTGTCATAAAAAAACTCGAAATTCATGTAGCATCCTACAGCATGCAATGGTTGATGAAGCTGCATATCCCATCCTTTATTGATAATTTTAAAGATCTCCTTATACCTGTCTTTAAAGTTGTTAAAAACTTTTGCAATGGCCTCTTTTGTCCTATTCATAGCTTTGTAAATATCTCATTAGAGATTTTTTTTCACCATCAACCAACTAAGCACTTCAACAATAGGACCAACAACCTTAAGGGAATAGAGAACATTATTCCAGAATGAACTACTCTACACAATAAGAGTTGTCACCTTACTTGCTCTTTCGCTCGCTTACTAGTGTTCCATTTCTCTGAACCAAACATTTTTCTTAATTTTTTTTTTGTTGTTGGTTGTGTATGCTAGAGGATGGTCATAGCAGTGGCAAATCTTGTTTTGGCAGGCTTAAGTATCTCCCTCAGTTGGGTGAATTGCCTTATCATTTTCAGCACACCCACATGGTTATAAATATAATCATTGACTGACAGTGCCTTCTTCAAAGTTCGGGAAAGAATCAAAATTTTCAACATATCCTCCATCATCAAGTCCAAACAATGGGCGGCACATGTCAGACGGAGAATTAATTCATTATATTTTGTAAATATTCAATTCATTTTATTCCCTCACATTTATTAATTAAATATGTTTTAGAGAGTTATGTGATTAAATGATCATTTTCATTGGATTTTGAGAATATTGTTTTAAAGGGTCAAAATTGTGAATTTAATTGATTTATTTAATTTATGGAATAAGAGGAATGACTGACTATTGATAAATCCTTTGATTTGTTATTTTGAAAGAGAAGAAGAATGTGACTGAAGCATAGGAGAAAATTTGGCAAAGTCCATTTAACACATTTTCTTAAGTGTCAAAGGAATATGTAAGAGTTTCCAAATGATGCGTAAGAGATATATGCTCAAACATAAGAGTTGCTTCGTCAAACGTAAGGGTGGGCTGAGGAACCGAAGTTGCTACCTCACAAAGGCATACGTAAAGGTCACCAAGCTGCGCAACGCAATACTTAAGTGTTCGACCACTGAAGCTCTGGATACATAAGTGAATTGCCTTTGCCGCATAAGTGGCATTCTAGATACATAATAGTTACTTTGGAAGCACGAGCCATACATAATAGTCACATCAAAATTATAAAGGATACATACATGTTATCTACACTTACGTAAGGGTTGCTTCGAATGAACTGTTGATACGTAAGAGGCACTTCAACCCAAGATAACATACATAAAGGTCATGTCCTTCGCAAAATCCAGAGAATGGACCGGCGCGCGTAGATAAATGTTTCCAAAACACTCAGAAGGAACTAAAGTTGTGAAGATCATCTCCAGTACACGTAGAGTTCGTACATGCAGAGGAGACATGGAGAGGATCTTCGAACGAGAGTGCTCAACCAAATCAAGGAAGAATGAAGCTCACGGGCTAGCTGTCAACCGAGCCAGAAAAGAAAGAAATCAAATATACGGATTTATAGAAAGCCCGAGATCTTTAAGAGGATATTCAAAATCAAAGAGGAGAGAATCTTGCAAAAGTTTAACTGGAATGAGGAAGGAAATGTCTATTTGAAGAAGATGAGGGGGGATTGATAGACCGGAGTTGGAGTTTTGTTTTGTTTTGATGTTGTATTGTTTTCTGTTTTTCTTTTCTTCTCGATGCCCGTAACCTCTCATGTGGAGGGGTAATTCTTTTTTCATTCTACTTGATCTTGCCTATATATGATGGAATGGGCATGGTTTTGTGGCGAAGTATCGAGAGATCGCTAATACAGGTATGGAAGGCGGTGGATCTCTCTGGATTGCTCAAAAGGAACTTCACTCGATTGAGAATTACTAGAGTAATTTGGGGAGAACCAATTGTTGAGATATTAAGGCAATTGTCTGATATCACCCCACACTCATAGGAAAGAGGATCATTCATCAGTGATCATTGTTGATTTGAAACTCACGTTCACTACCAACTGTTCGTGAGGGAGAAATGATTGTGGATTCTCTCATTGATCAAATCACAAGAAGAATATTAATCAATTTAAGACAAGGATAACATACCAATTGGTAAACCAACCCTACAATCACCAATCATCATTTTGATATATTCCACTTGTTTAAATTGCTTTCTACTTCTCTAAATTTGAAATCCACCAAAACCCTTTTGACTAATTGTGACAAATGATTTTGCACCCCTCTTTAGAGACTACCTTGTAGGTTTCGGGCGCAACGGAAGCATCGAATGGGTCATACCCAACTTTGCTTTTTATCATGATCGATGATTAATCTGAGATTTACGTGGCGATAAACGTTGTGATAAATGGAATTAAATCAAAGAATATAGACAATGGATAAACGCCGGAACCGAAACGCGAGATCATTACATATTATTTATAATTAATTTAAGCAATTAAAGAATTGCCTTATGTGAAATTCTTTCTTCGTTGATGGATCTAACAACGGATCTACGTCGTGCCGTCATTGCATTGTAGGAATAAAGATTAGATTCCCTCTAGCAGTGATCCACACGTAGTTCGTGGATCTCCAAACGTCGTCGTAGGAATCTCTGGGTGCTAGCAGAGTAGATTCTATTGTTTGCGTCGTTCGCATTTAATCGTCCCGAGAATCGCTTCCAAAAGATTCTCCTTGATCTCTCTAGACTCGAGAGTGAAAGGTGGAGGAAGATCATTCTCCGTTCTTGGAAGTGTCCTTGGAGAGGGAGCTCTCTAGAGCTTGAGAGGGTTCTCTCTGTTGTCGTTGTGCACAACAAAATGAATTGGCTCTCTTGGAAAAATAATATAATTGGGTTTATATACCGCTAAGGTTAAAAAAATGCATGTGTTCTTTATTATTTATTTAATTCCCGCGGAACCCATGTATATAATATTATTATTATTATTATTTTTTGACATGCACTAAGCTTGCGAATTAAAATTAAATATTATTTATTCAAATAATATTTAATATATATTATTTCTCACCAAACCATTGGTCCGTTATTCCTCTATAATATTTATCAGGCCTTGAATAATGACTATTTATTTAATAAATAAATATCACTGCATTATTCATCAATAAATAAATAAATATTATGTTCACTAAATAACAAATAGATATTAATTAAATATTCCGCTCACATAATATTTTTTCAAATAACTGGTGATGGAATATATGCGATCAAGCAAACATGAATAATTATTAAACCACATGCGAGAATAATATTTATTCAACTTGTTAAATAATAAATAATAATATATTATCTAACTGAGATTCTGGATACACTTAATGTGTGACCCTCTAAGCTTCTTTCTCAGTAGCACTAAGCGAACCAGCCTAAAGTTCAAGTTTAGCATCTAACAACACGCCAATGCACTCATAGAGAAAAAAATTAATGTCACAACGACGTAATACCTCATACGGACGCTTACTATGTAATATAATCTCTTTAACGAGATATCGCTAATCAAGCAGGTTACATGCTGGTGTCATCAACCTATGTGCTCGATGTCTTTTTCTTTGACTTTCCAGAAATCGAACTTGCCTATAAAACACCATGGTCATAGATTTATTTAGGTTATATCATTTTCATCAAAGGGCCTGAGATATCAACTTCTGTTAAAGAACAGAAGGGACAAATCCTTTCTCACATTATTCATTAATGAGATATTACTCATAACACACTCAACGTATTCTACCTCGCCGCAAACATATGTCATCACAGTTTTCGTTAATACATCAAAGTACGCAACTTAAAAACTCATTAATAATAATCTTAATGTCTAAGGATCAATACAGATGTCTGCAGATAGGAACATCCAATGACACATATAAATACGGATTTCTTACCGGCGGGTCTCGTTCTCATAATATCACACTGGGTATTACCAAGGACGTACACCATGAGAAGGTGTCTCAAAGTCCTATGAGTCTCCACTCTTGATTGTCTGTATCATTTGTGTCCCTCAAATAAACATATATTTAAGAATACTGTCGTTGCACTTCTGGGTTCTCATCATAATGGGGAACTGTTATGACCTTTCAGTGCGACAGCTACTCTTAAGACATTATCATATAATATGTCACACACAAGAATAATCATGATGTGATAAGGAGTTTATTCATATTCAAAACAATGAATACATGTTATCATAAAGTACACAGAAGTTGGTTCTATGGCACCAACTCCAACATACCTTTAATCCCCACTATATTATAGTTTAACCTTAGGTTTTAATAGCTTTTTGCACACCCATGACAACTATGTCAAGACTCCAATACAAATTTGGATAGGTTGCCTCCAACAATTTTCCTATTAAAAAAGAAATCAAATAAGAATAAGCTATCACTATAAAAAAAATTAAATTTCTAATTACAATAAAAAATATAATGCTTACTGACATAAATATTATTTGAAGAACTATCGATGACTGTTGGAGTCTGCATCCCACATCGGACTTGAGGTCCGGTGTGGTCTTTATTATTCATTATAAATACACCCCAAGGGCTCCTTTGGAGAAAGACCTTGGGGGTTCGGTCTCTCTTATTTTCACCCTTCTACATGGTATCAGAGGGAAGTTAATCCCGGCCCCTCTTCCTCCCATTTTATTTCCCCTTTCATCTAGGGTTCTTTTTATTTATCCCCCGTGGGGGGGCGGCGGCCCTAATGTAGGGTTAGTTTTTTTTTTTCAGCCGCCACCCCCTCCGGGCTCGTTTCTCCGGCGGGTCTCCCCTGCCGGCGCCTGCTTCCCCGCTGCGCGCGGCAGCCCTCCCTTCCCGGCAGGCCCTCCCTCCCGTCCGCCTCTTCCCTGCCGGCTCCTGGTCGCGCAGCCCTCCAGCGCACGGCGGCCTGCTCTCCCGGCGCGCTTCCCATCGCAGCCGCCCCCTGTGGCCTTCCCCGACGGCGCGCCTCCCTTCCCGGCGGCCTCCTGCGCGTCGCTCCTCCTGCTGTGGCTTCCCGGCTCCAGCGGTGCCCTCCTCCTGTTGGTTTCCCGCTGCCTCCTCTGAGCGAGCCGGCCCCGACATCCCGCAGCGGCGCATCCCGTCGCGCCGCCCGTCGCGACGCCTCCCGACCCTTGCGCGCCTCCCTTCCGCGACGGCTCCCTGCTGCGGCTTCCCGACCTCCGCCGTCCTCCCGCGGTGCGCCCTCGTCCCAGCAGGCCTTCGCCCGGCGCCCGCGCCCTCTCCCCGGCAACCCTCCCCACGGCGGCTGCTCCCTGCGCGACTGCTCTCCTCGCGGCGGCTCCCTGCGCGAAGGCCCCGCCTCCTCCTGCGGCTTCCCTCGGCGCCCTTCCCCGCGATCTGGCGACTCCAGCGCGGGTCTCCCGGCGCGCTTCCTCTCCCGGCGCGCTTCCCATCCCGGCGGACCTCCCATCAAGCGGCCCTCTCTCCGCGCGGCTCCCCTCCCGGCGCCCTGCGGCCCTCTCTCCGCGCGGCTCCCCCTCCCTCCCGGCTCCCAGGCGGGTCTCCCTTCCCGGCGCGCAGGCTCTCCCCATCGGCGACTCGCCCCGGCGCCTCTTCCCCGGCGCACTCCTCCTCCCCGCGCGGCTCCCCGGCGCGACGCGGCTCCCGGCGCCTCCCGCTTCATCCCGCGCCGGCTCCTCCTCCGACAGCCCTCCTCTCTCTCCCGTCGCCGGCCCTCCGCGCAACCTCCCGGCCCTTCCCGGATTTTCCGGCCAGATCCGGCCAGCTCCAGCTCCGGCCGGCTCCGGCCGGCTCCGGCCTGATCCAGGCTACTCCGGCCAGATCCGGCGAGTTTCGGACTGTTCCGGGCAGATCCCGACTGCTCCGGCCTCCACCCGTGTCGGCCGCTCCACGCAGGTGGCCTCCTCCAACTTCCAGCGCCGTCTCCCGGCCTCCTGCACCCTTCGTCGGCACGTCCATTCGCTGGCGCAGCAGCTCGCCACCTAGGATTTGGGTCTGTTGGCGCCGCCAGATCCCGCAACGATTTCTGCGGAGTCCCCGCCTCCCGTCGCCGGCCCCGCAAATGCGGTTTTCCCGGTGCTAGTTTGGATTTCCCGGAGTTTCATCGACCGGCCCCACTAGTGCGGCATTCCTGGCATTCCGACCATCGACCCGGTTTGAGTGGTTTATCTACTGCGTCCGCGACATCTTCCATCCATCATCCTGCGGGGGAGCTTCGATCGTGAGGGGGAGCAGCAGCCTTTGCAGCGTTCTTTTTATTTCATCTGGTTTTGTAATCAAGCTGGGCATGTCCAGCTTGAGGGGGAGTGTTAGCGTCTGTTTTGTTGTTTTCTTTTCATTATGTGTCCAAGCTAGGTACACCTAGCTTGAGGGGGAGTGTTGGAGTCTGCATCCCACATCGGACTTGAGGTCCGGTGTGGTCTTTATTATTCATTATAAATACACCCCAAGGGCTCCTTTGGAGAAAGACCTTGGGGGTTCGGTCTCTCTTATTTTCACCCTTCTACAATGACAACTTGAATGACATTAGATGGTCCAACTCTTATAAAAATTTTATCAAGAAACTACATTTTTGCACCATTTTTCACATAGGACGAAACCGATTCAATGAAGACCGCTCCTTGCCCATGTTTCACAATAATTCTTCATCAACAAATTTTTGTGTTCCAATTCCTTCTTGAGTAAAGGAACCCATACCTCATGATATAATGGTGGTTTCATGTTAGAGCGATATTGCCCAACTCCTTTAATGAAAGCAACAAAGCTATCATAGTTGACATCAATAAATGGAATTTCAACACCATACATTCACCTTGCAAATAATTGACAATTTGCTCTCTTTTTTCTTTTTTGTACGCATCACTAATTGTTTGTTTTGAAATTGTTGTTTTTCTTTATCATACAAGCTCTTCCAGGTTTGGAGTGAAATAGTGATCAAGAGCTTCTCTTGACTTTAAATGAGATGTCGTAATACTACTTAAGGAAACAGAGTTGCCTGAACATTTTGTTAAATTTGTTGCTTTCTTTTGGACTCCTCCTAAGGTTGGAATTAATAAAGGGTCTTCCCCTCTATCGTCTTCCATCAGATCAATATCTTTACATTGTGCAATCAAATCTATTTGATCCTTTAATGATTTTTTTTCTTCAACATCCTTTCTAATTTCTTCTCTGACATGTGTCGGGTAGCTTTGACAAGTTGTTGTATTTTGAAAACCTCCTACCAAATGTTGTTTGGCTCATGTAATACCACCATTTAAAACTTTGCAGCAAAATTTGCATGTCACGTGGATTTTATTTTTAGGATCACTCAATGAAAAATATGTCCAAGCAAGACCTTCACCAAAATTGCTAACAAACATTTAATTTGTAGGCAAAAACAACTGAAATATAAATGCAGAAAACAGAAATAGATAAACACATGATAACACTAATGAAAGAAAATAGAAAACAAAGTAGAGGGTGTGTTGCAGCATTTGCTCCAGCGTAGCAGCGCAATGAGCCAGCGAAGGAGGGAAGCAAACCTAGGCCAGACCAGAAAAATTCATAAAAGAAGAGAAGAGAAGAGAACTTAAGTTAAGGAAGATTAAGTTGTTGCTGGGGGTGTTCTGCTGTTGTGGTAGCCGTCGTCCAACCAAGGGGTTACACGTCTAAGGTGGGGCTAGGTAGGCGCATGAGTTTGTGTGTGGGGGGGGGGGTGTCGCAGGGTCAAGTAGGACTAAAATGAAAGAGTAAAACTTTAAAAAAATTGTACGCGGATGGTGCCTGATGGCGTGTGCCTGCGCCAGCTGCCATGGCATGCGCCATCAAATGTGTGTCATGCCAGGCATGACGTGGCATGACAGTCCATGGCACAGTGTCATGCACCATGACGCACCATTAAAAACTATCGATAAAAGGAGTTATCCAAGATAAAAGAGTTTATCTGAGATATTTGTTAAAATATAAGGGAAAGGGTTCTCACCACCCATCAGTGGCATATTTAAAAGAATAAAGTCTCCTTTTCAGAATAACTCACCAAACACATAGAATACCATATATTACAAACGGTCGGGAAAGGGGAACTACAAAGCTACAAAGAAACACGCACACACACACATGCAGGAAGTTGGGGAGACTCAAACCCGAGACATCCCCGACACCCCACAGGGCCCTTTGCAACTAGGCTAAGCCCTAGACAATAGGGTATGAATACCATATAGGGTATGAATACAATAGTCTATTCGTTAAATATTCTCACTAAAAGAAATAAGTGTTGTTTCCTAAACACAAAGGAGCTTATGTTTCATAGCATGATATTCTAAAAGAAAATATAGCATCTAAGATACTAGTTAAAGTTTTGGGCTTAAAGAAGTTCAAAGTTAACAAATAAAAAATTAAACCAGTCAAACTCAAAGTGAATGTCACTTAATATCCTAAAAGTGTTTTAGGGCATATCGGTAAATAAAAATGTAAAGAGTTGCATTTAGTTACCGTAACAAAGTGAATATCACTTTAAAAGTTTGATGGAATATTTCCAAAAAAACATAATGATGATGAACTCGGAAAGAATTCTAAGTAGACAATAGAAGTTATTAACATCGTCGCATATAATGTTATGAAGTTGAGGAGTTTGAATACATTGTTCAAGGAGTTGAATATTAGGAATATGATTTCTAAGTCTCGTCGTTATTCAAACTAACATTTTTCATAAATCTTACTCACTAAAAAAATTTAATGTTTATCAGATGGTTAAATAAAGATGTGGAAAAAATTACAGAGATGCAATGGGTTTTAACAAAACCCTAGAAATGCATAAAACATTAGACCTCAAGTGGTCTATCATATGTGATATGATTAGGAAGATGCTTATGTATGGTTTTGTTAATATCCTTAAAAGATTGTAAGAATATAACAGGTATCATGTTATACAAAAGACGGTCTTCAATTTATCATTCTTTCATGTTTGGTGCATATATTATGTGAAGTGAAATGGTAATTAACCTCTCAAGGTATGACTTTGAGTTATCCCTAACCAATGTTTGTCATGAAGTGTTATAGGATGTGATAAAATATTAAGGTTAATGTGAATAGGATTTCGTATAGTGATACAGAATATGCTTATGAGGCGCAAAAGGAGTTTTGTGCACTGGATGACCCCACTGCATGGAGTGTCACACACTCTGTCTTAGTTATACGAGGGGTACATGTTTCATATTGGGATTTCCCCGTACTTGAGGTTAGCAAGATACTCAGCATGAGAACCTTCATACTTTGATACATTTTTTAGGCAAGCCTTGAGGCTTAACTAATTAGGGAGTGTTTGGGTATATCATTGATCATGTTGTCGGTTGAGGCTTAATCAAGATGAGATTTGTCATCTCGTATGACGAGTATGACATCTGGGCACTCGGTTGAGATAAACTGAAGGAGTGTACGGACGTACCTAGATAAGACATGTGATGTGTTTATATATCAGATGAGGGTCATGTGATGTGTTCATCCATAAGGATAAATGACATGTGATGTATTCATCGACTTGGTTAGACTATATTTGGGAAATCGAGAACATATGAGTAGCTATACGAGATTGACATACTCCATGTTTTGTGGTTACTCAATGTCTTGAACAAATGGGTCATATGAAAATGCAGGCTTGTAAATGATACAACTGGTGGATGCAGGTATAGAGATACATGTGTTTGATGTAGATCACGTCAGATCCCTTTGTAACTTGAGTAGCACTAATACTCTGCTAAAGGTCACTCTTTGCTTACATTTATGGATTTGAAAATTCATATTTGTTGTCAACGCAATAAAGGCTTGTGGGGTCACACTTTGTGGTTAACTAAATAGAGATTAAATTTTATGAAACTCAGAGAACTGCTCTAAAAATGTTTTAGATTTTATCATAAGGAGTTTGGATAGATATTCACAAGGTATTGCATATGATATGATACACAGTGAATTTGATGACAACTTTCCAAAAGTGTTTTGAATATGGTTTCACAAGTTACTGTAGATGATAAAACATATAAAATGAAATGACACAAAGTCTATTAGGCTTTAATGCAAGTGAGAGATTGAAGGAGATATGCCCTAAAGCCCTATTTACATGTGATGTAATTAGGTTGATATCGTAATATACGATATCCATATGTTTTATGGTACGACATATGGGAAGGCAAGGCATATCGTATGCCTAGGATAGAGGATATCGTAAGGTGCAGTATGGTGATATCGCACCACTGTTTTCCAATCGTCTTATATGACTAGATTGAATCATAATGGGTTAATCATATATTACAATTAACATGGCTTTAAGATTGAGGAGGTGGCCAAAAGTTAAGTGTTAACATTCGAGTAATCTTCCACTTAAAGCTATCATTGATCGCGAGCATTTTATATGATGAAACGCATGAAGAATCAAATGCATTTATAAGATAAATGTTGGATTGGTGTAGCCCAATCCGGTTGGGACGAAGGCTTGTGGCCCCCAAATTTTCGGGGTTGTAGCATCTCTGACCACTGTAGCAGAGCTGACCGACCGACACCGACAGAGCACTGTAGTAGTGTGGACTTTTAGAGTCAACTTTACTGTAGCCTTTTGGACTTCCAACCGACATCCACTGTAGCACTTTTGACTTGGGTGACCGCCTTTCACTGTAGTGATGCGGACTTCCTGTGCAGTTGGTGAAACAGTGGACCGTCTTCTCCATTTGTAGCCCATTTCAGGCTAGGGTTTCTTATTGAAACACTCTGTAATTGTGCTCCTAAATATAATGATTTTCTGCCTCTCCGTGGACGTAGGGATTATTCCCGAACCACATAAATCATTGTGTCCTTGTTCCCTTTTTTTCCCTTTTACTCTTCTGTGTTTCGTTGTTTTTGTCGCTACAACTCTCGACGTTTCCGCAACAATAAATGCATGCACACTCGGCCAACATTTATAAAGTGTTTGTAAACGAGTGGCATTACTTAAACGTTTCATAACGTTCGAGTAAATTCCATGGATGGCTCGAGAGTACCCCGAGGCCTGTATAAAGAGTCGAAGGCCATGTAAATGGTGGTTCGGACTTGTATGCACATTTTTTGGATTCTCCCATTGCTCTCTTCTTCCTTCTCCCTTAGTCATCAAGGGGTACTAGTATACCGTGGGAGATACGGAAGATCTCACACAAGCGTGATTCAATCAACCCGTGGATACACCACAGAGGAAAGTGTTATTTGGTTGTTTCTCAATGATCTTCACCAAATCACTATGATGAAGACAATAACAGAGGCTTATTGATGTAAGGTACACATTCTTCATTTACTTTATACATGATTTCGGTTTTGCGTAGCGTGGTGATCTTGGGAACGAGGTTTATGAAGTCTTCCGATGCATTGAACAAGAGTTATTCGATCCTTAGAAACCCTTCGAGTTGATGACTTCTTCGTTGAGATTGCAAGGTTTGGTACATATCATCTTATCCTTGATATTATTCAACCATAAGTTTCTTAATCCCTCTTGCTTCGCATGAAAGTCTCCACTGTTTTTTTTACAATGAAAAGATCCTTACAACCATTTATCTCGTCAATCATCATCCCTTAACAATTCTTCGGGCAGAGTTTCACTATCATGTTTAATTTCCCATCACACGCACCCCATTCTCTACCCTAAGTGTTTTCAAAACTTGATGCACATTCCCTTAAGTGCATCTTTCTTGATTATTAATGCACATAATAGGGTTATCACCACCACTCCCTGATTCTAGGGCATTATGCAGTTTTTAACAATATTTCAATCACCAAGACTTACTCGTTTTTGTTTCCTCTTCCACCATCTACTCCTTCTGATCTTGACCTTCAATTGTGTTCTTATACTTTTCATTTTCATAATCAAGTGTCTGCTCTACCTCCTCTTGAGGTGTATGTTGATCCACTGTTTGCTCACATCTACACAAGTCGTTCATGGCATACATCGGATGCTTTGCATACTGCTACCAAGACACATGCTTTGTAGGTTTCTTCTCAGCCCCCTGGTGGTGAATTGTTTATTTTTGTTCGAAAAGGTACTTGATTATACACATTATCTACTCATTCTTATCGTGGTTTTGATGTCAAAAGCTCATTATGGGTGGTTCTCTGCTATTCGTGATGAGTCGCATGCTCTCGGGAAAAATCATACCTAGGATCTAATACATCTTTCGCCCGATAAGGACATTAGCTATAAATGGGTTTATATGAATGGCCTAAATTATCTCATCACCAAGGGTATGCTCATACTTATTGGATTGGGTAATTCAATATCTTTTCTTCACTTGTCAAAATGACATTTTCTCATCTACTCGTTTCTTTGATTGCTTCCCACAACTGGTCTTTCATTAGTTGGATGTGAAAAATGGTTCCATTAATGACTTTTGGGATGAGGAGGTTTATACGGAGATGTTGGAGTTATGTCATAAAGTCATTATACTTAAAGCTGTTTGATTATATTTATGTACATATCGCATTGTATAATATAACCAAGTCATATTATACAATAGGCTTTATGTGACACCTCCGGTTTGAGGAATGTCACAGCTCTTATGTTTTTTAAAGTGGCGAGGAGGTTTATTTTGGGTTCGGGAAGTTTGGAAGAGAGGATCGGTGGGCAAGTAAAATTTTGTTTTTTTGGGCATCACCACGCCGTGGCGCCGACCGTGGTGCAGGTCGTGGTCCAGCATGTTTTGGTGTTGTAGGCGTGGGGAGTCAGCCATAGGTGAAGACACCACCACGCCATAGGGCTGCCCATTTTGTGGGTGTGGTGAGTGGGAGGGTCTCCCTATGGGAAACAGGAGGGCCAACACGCCATAGTGGTGGGCATGGTTACCATGTCGAGGCGGCATCGGCCTTGCATAGGGGGTTCGGAAACTGCTTGAGAGAATCCACCATGTCATGGTCCAAGCCGTGGTGGGCTAGAAACGACTTGGGAAGAGCCACCACGCTGTGGTACAAGTGGTGGTGCCAGTCGTCTCAGCTTTTAAGATGATCGAAACCGCTGTCAAGTTTGGGGGAAGATGTGTGCTCTGAAGTTGAAACCGCATATGATTTTTGTAGGGCTCTTTAATTCAATCTTTGACCCGATTCTTCCAGGAAACAACCCTTAATCTTTCTCTACTCGCTAGGGCGCATGAACAGGAGGTTTTTCATAGGCCAGTTGGGCAACTCTCTTCCTTCCAAAGCTATTTCTCTTGGAATTTGTTGGGCGAACATGTTGGAGGTAGGTGTCTCCTCACCCATTCTACTTCTACTAAAACTCGAAAGCTTATGGTTTTAAAAGTAATGCTCTTGTTTTTTAACGAAAAAACTTTGGACAAATTCTTTTGCAAGCAAAGGTTCATTTTCCCTTGCTTTTCAAAGAAAGGTTTTTGGTGTGCGTTCATGACATGCATGTGTGGGGCCATGTTGGTTCGGATTTGGTTATCGATGCCAAATTTAGAGGCATGTGGATTTGCACCACCAAGTGACGACTTGGGTCTGGTGAACGGTGTTCTACTCATGAGTTAGTCCGAGGGAGTCCCGCATAGCGGGGGTTGCATTGGGTTCATGGCATGGCATCTATGGTGGAAAATTGGGATATTGCATGGGTGTTTTTCATTACTCAGTTTCCTTTATATAGTTGTTGTACACTAAACATCATGATTTCTCCCACTCTGTATATATTTTTATTGTGAGCTAACTTGTTCTTGTCCTAATGACGTGTGCGGGAAGTCTCTGGGGATTACCTACTGGGTTGTATACTCACCCTCTGCACATGCACCTTGGTGTGTATGCAGATGTTTTTTATCATGATACAAGGAATAAGTCTATTACTTCACTAGTGGGGCACCCTGAGGTGGTAGTCTTGGATGCGGGAGGCTGAAGCAGGGAGTTAGTCATAGTATAGAGCATGGCGTGGTGCCACCTTTGGCACCTCAGCGTCTTTCCGAGTCTTTTGATCTGTTGGACAGACTTGGTTGTATTTGTTTTCACTGCGACTCTGATTTGTTATGTTCATCTTTGATTGGAGTTGGGACTCATGCATAATGTTTATGTTTGTCTTTGTCTTCCTTTTCTACAGGTCATTTTGTAACCAAAGGTAAATCATCACCCAATGATGCAGTATACCCTTGGCATTTATAATCAATATTTAGTGTCTGGGAGATGCACCTAAGGTTAGTGGCATTCCGGTCCTATCCAAGCCAATGGATTTGGGTCGAGATGTTACAAATGGTATCAGTTTGGTACGATCCGTCTAATGAGATGGTAGGCGTGGAGATAGAATGTGTCATGATTTGAAATGTAGAATATAAAAAGGCGTAACTAACCTCTTTATACCGAACTTCAAATTACCAAAGTAGTCTTGGTACAAAGAGTGCGTTGACCACTCCCAAGAGCGTCATCACCTCATCATCGTGGGTTTAGCCGATAAGTGTTTTGTCTCGTGCATTAGTAAAGAGACTTCTCATTAATACCTCATCATTCATATGATATTTTGTGACTCGCGATTTGAAAACTTGATTCACTGCTTGTGAAACTGGATATGGTGAAACCTATGACTAAGATGTGGGTGGCACTGGATATGGTGAAACCTATGACTAAGATGTGGGTGGCGACTAAGTGGTGATTTTACTATGGCTATAGGGAAATGCCACCAGGGAGATTAAGGAACCAGCAAGAGGGAGCTGCTGAAAATGTGGTTTCGCCCGAAGCACGGGTAAATCAGCAACTCGTGAGAAGCATTGTGGAAGCGTTCCAAGCTATCGAAAAAGGAAACCAAGCGGATGAAGCACGCTATGTCGATCGCTCATTGGAATTCCAAAGGCAAAATCCAGTGATCTTTCAAAGTGATGTGGGACCCAAACAGGCCAATGGCTGGGAAGGATCAACTAAATCTTCAATTTCCTGGGTACTCCGGCTAACATTAAGGTGAAGCTAGCTGTGTATAAGCTTGAGAATTCAGCACGGCAATGGTGGGATCTAGTTGTCCAAGCTAAGGTTGATCAAGACCTTACTTAGAGGGCTTTAAGGAATTGTTTAATAAGCAATTTTACCCACATGCCTTCCACATATTAAGGATAACGAATTTCTTTGATCTAAAACAAGGGGGGCTTTCAGTGATGGAATACGAAGATCGATTTACGTAACTAGCCCGCTTTGCACCGGAAGTGGCAGCTAGTGAAACTTTCAAAGCGAGCATGTTCGAGTCGGGTTTACGACCAAACATTCACTCTTGAGTAGTGATGTTTTGTATTGACAATTATATAGACGTGATGAATAAGGCAATGGTGATAGAGAAGGGCATTGTCGGGAATCTTAGTGGAGGGAACACCTTTGCCCATCGAGGCACAAGTTGAAACTCCAGTGCAAGAAATAAGCATAGGGGGGAGAGCTACTCCGAGGGTAACAAAGCACCAGAGAACCAATCTACGGGGTCGGCTTCTTTTCCTCCATGTAATATGAACCAGGTGGGGTGTTTTCGATATAGCTCTTTGGACCGCTTCAAAAGGGAGTGTACGACTACACCTCATGACTGTCACAATAGTGGCGGGATGGGGCATATCAAACGTTTCTGCAATAATCATCCAAATTTGAGTAGTGAAAATGGTCCTAGCATGACTCGGGCTTCGAATGCTCGATCAGGACAACCTCGTCAGAGTGGCTCTCGTCCATAGCATAAAACTAGTCAAAGTGATTCCAGGAACATCACTATGACACGACAGGCCCAATCTCAACATGGGGGGTAGTAATACGATAAGAAGGGCTGATTGGAAGCTTTGTGGAGTTGATCAGGGTATGGTTCATGAAAAACCAGGTCCTTTGACGGTGCGAGGTACAATTTTTATCAATTTTACTTTAATGCGAGTTTTGTTTGGCACTGGTGCATCACACTCCTTTGTTGCTTCTCAAGTGGTGAATCAAATGGGGTTGCCTGTCGAAATAATACCCCATTTCCTGAGCTAGAAAACTCTTGGGGAACGGGAGTATAGAGGATTTGAGTGTGCAGCATGTTCCATTGCCATGGAGACACCCCAGTTTTCTATGGCAGTTCACTGTCTTGGAAATGGATATTTTTTATCTAATCTTGGGGATGAACCAGTTTGTAGCATTCAAGGCTAATATTGACTATTACACTCGGCGGGTCGTTTTCAATCTCGTGATGGGATCGTACACCTTTTCAAAGGAGAATGGGACATGAATGCTACAAGATCGAGACCTATAGCGAAAGTAGTCGAAAACCATCTCTTATCAGTTGGAAACAATAACCTCAGGAGCGACAAACACGATCGAGAATAGAGATCTCCCTGTCGTGGTAGATCGATACCCTGATGTCTGTTGGTCGGAGTAGAGTACTCAAGAGGGGGGTGAATTGAGTATCTATTCAAAATTTCTGTTTAAAAATTATTCTTAAAAGGGTTCCCCAATGAAGTTAAATACAGTCCAGTTAATCATGGTTATATTGTTATGAAAGTTTGACTGTTTAAATAACTTCTTATAAGATTGATTAATTCTCAGTAATCTTAATATTAGTTAATAACATTACTTTTGAAGCTACTCTAATAAGACAAAACAATTATAACTTCTTTCCAAGATTAACTATCAAAGTAAATTTAGTGAATTCTGAATTAAACAGTAAAACAGAGACAACTAAAATAAACAACACAGTGGATATAAAACAAGTGGTTCAGTCTCAAGCCGAGACCTAATCCACTCCACTTGGTGATCACCTGCCACTAAGCAGCTTATATAAATAAACTACATACACAGCCTGTATCGGGCTTTACAACAGTACACAAGACTGTCCAGATCACACGACCTCTTCCACAGTTCTTCGTGGGTATGAACTAATAGGTTACACACAACCTCTTCCACACTTATCCATGGGAATATACAAGTGTAAAAGGATGTAAGAGAAAGGATATCTTGTATCCTTCAGGTTGATGCAGGAGACAGTGTGTGTTTTTATACAGACACACACACTGCTCGAAAGATAAAAAAATAATACACAACAGAGAAGAAATGATGAGATAAGTTTAGAAGTGCTCTGAGTGGTAGTCTATGCAGCTCTGGACTTCTGGGATGAAGCAGATGCAGAAATCGAGTCCTCTCGTGGAAAATAGAGTATCGTAAGTCAGCTAGATCTGGCTCGTGTTCTTCGTGGTATTGTCAGTGCGAAGATGTGCTCGACGATTCTGGTCTATGGTGTCTAACTTGTTGATTCAAGAATGTTTCGTGTGTTCTTCATACATGTCGAGTTGCATGTATCCGTTCTTTTCTCAGGAAAGCTCATGTGTACTCCGTTATTACACTCCGTGTGTTTGTGTTTCTGGGTTGCACTTCTCTTTTATTCTTGGAGTGCATGTGTTGGAGCCGACAGGATGCATGTATTCTGCACCTCGTACCTCATACTGTCAGATGATATGTCTACAAAGAAACATAAATTATGTCAGTGCATTTAAAAGCTTCAAATATGACCGTTAAAAATTAAATTGAGAAACGACAAAACAGATTAAGAAACGGTATCACAGTTTGTCTGTAAACGGTGTCTCCATGAAACGGTGTCTCCTTGAAACGGTGTCTCCTTCTTTGTCTTTGAGCGGTGAGACAGCTATGATAGCATAGTCGTATAGAGATCAGGAACCGGTAGCACAAATGCGGTGTTAGGATCACGGTGTCTGGTCACGGTGTCTGGCTGGTTACGGTGTCTAGCTGGTTACGGTGTCTGGGTGGTTACGGTGTCTGAATGGTTACGGTGTCTGGGTCCTTTGCCAGAAAAACACAATCGGTGGCAGACTCACGGTTTCTCAGACTTAGCAAAAAATCTCTATATACAGACTTAAACAGTGATATTCATAAAATGGTTTAGACTTGGTCATTCATCAAAGAAATCATTATGAAGTATAGCAATTAAACTTAATGTATAGCAAT
Organism: Viscum album; assembly: GCA_963277665.1. Classification (NCBI taxonomy): domain Eukaryota; kingdom Viridiplantae; phylum Streptophyta; class Magnoliopsida; order Santalales; family Viscaceae; genus Viscum; species Viscum album. The sequence continues at coordinate 1,225,378,850 of OY728151.1, forward strand.
TAAGATCTTGGATAGGTTTATTTAAAGCATAAAGATACTAATCATCTGTACACATGATTTGAGACAAATTACACAGGATTAACAAGTTTCACAGAATGTGTAGGATTTGTGATCATTAAAACATGAGTAACACAAGAGGAGTCCAACAATCTCCCCATTTTTGATGATCACAAATCATATGAGTGAGAGATTTATTCTGAGGTAATGTGTCTCTTCTTTAATGTGCATTTAGTGCATATAGAATACAGATTTCTCCCCTTTTTGGGATTATCAAAAAGAGTAAAATAAGAAATAAACAATAAAAGTGCACAATGCATTAGATGGATAAAGAGTGTCATTACAAACAATAAGGAACAAGAATACATAAAACATCCCTATCAAAAGATAGTAAACATTGTTCTTCAGCACTGGCTTGTCTTCTCTTTGCCCTTGGCAGCAGCATCAGAAGAAGAAGCCATAGGAGCAGAGGTAGAAGTGGAAGAAGGGAGTGAACCAGTGGACAGAGAAAGTAAAGGGAATCTTTCAAAAACAGAAGGGGCCAAGGTAGGTTCAGTAGAAGACCGAGGCAACTGTTGATCCAGGATAACAGGCCTGATCTGACTCAGAGCCTGAGAGACAGACATAAATGTGGAGGCAAGGGCAGAGGAGAAGAACGTAGGCAAACCAGGTCTCAGGGGTGCAGCTGTAGGAGCGACAATTGCAGTACTCTGGACGTGAAGATATGGCCTTAAAAGTTTGATAAAATCAGCAATAATCTCTCCACCATATTGCATGGCTTTCTCAAAGTCATCATTGTTCTCCATAAACTTATCCAACAAAGGAGTGAAATCTTTGAGCTTTTGGACTTGAGTTTTGAAAGCTTGAGTTACAGGAGGAATCCTCAGATTCTCCACAAGATACTTGAAGTGGTTGGTCATGTCATTCTTAGAGAAGATCCGATTGAAGTAGAAGTTCACTTTCTTAGCAATTTCTTGCTGAGCATCATTGGCAATCTTGGAATGAATTCTCACCAAATCAAGAACTCTGTCACTGTTCTTGATAACTTCAGATAGAGATTCCTTGGAAAAGCCACTGAGCACAAATTGAAGTTCTTCTTTGACAACTGTTCGAATCAGATCACTGTCTAAAGAAGGTTGAGATGATTGTCCAGAAGTACGAGAAGCAGTGACAGCTGAAGTAAGGGATTTTAGTTGATTCAAAACTTTCTGTAGACAGCATATTTATACTCATCAGTTAACTTGTTAAGTCCAATAACAAGCTCACGCATCTCTTGAACAATCTGCTTGTTTTTTTCAGCTACTTTCTCAGCTAAGTTAAATGGGGTTGAATCAGTGAGGCTACTTCTTGTGGGGTCTGACTAACAATGTCCTCAATAGGATGAGAAACGAATTCTGGCTTTAAGTTCATCACTCTCTGCATATCCTCAATCATACCTCTGAGAGTTTTTACTTCATCACTGAGCAGTTTATTCTCAACTCTGACTTCTTGAATCTCATGAAGCATCTTGGGTTGAATCTGCCATATAACATTTTCCAACAACAGTGAAGCATCTTTTTCACTCAGATTGGTTACAGGTGCCGGTTGGGTATTCATGAGTTTCTCAACTCCATCCAATAGGGTAGCTCCAAAAGCTTTCAGATCATCCTTATTCACCAAGGTTGGAGGTTCTTGTAAAGGCTCGGAAACAGGAGCTGAGACAGGCTTAGGTTCCTTTGCAGAGACAAGATCAGAAACTGATTTCAACTGAAACATAGTAGACAGATCAAGACCTTTGACTGAGACTTCCTGTGAATCGATCACATCAAAATAACTGGGAAATTTATACCATGTATCCAGTGAGCTTGGATCAATCGGATTAGGGACTTCAACAGATTCCAGATTGGGGGCTGCTCCCCCTCAACAGGTGCATCTTTCTCAGGACTGAGAGATTTAGATCCTTGATCTATTTCCACGATTTCATCCCTAATTTCCTCATCCATTTCCTTTCGAGCCAACTGAAAGGCTTGCTCCATTCTCTCTTCAGCAGAAGGAATAACTTCAGGAACAGCTTGTTCCTCTAGGTGTTCCTAAAGGGCAGCTTCTTGCACAACAGGAATATCTTCTTCTATATGTTCTTCTGCAACATTCTTTCCACTTACCTTAGCAACAGATTCTTCTTTTGAAGCAAGTTGTTCTTCGAGAGCAACAACTTTTTCAGGAACAGGCACTTCATTTACAAATAGGACTTGAGGAGCAGGTGTACTTCCTTCCTCATCAAGAACAATTTCTTCTGAAGGTACAACAGCCTCTTCTTTTTCTTCCTCATCAGAATATTCAACAAGTTCATCTGGCTCCATACCAGGATCAGAAATATCCTTAGGTCTTGAAGGGTGTTCCATCGGATTAAACTTTTCATACTCTATCGTTATCTTCCACCCATGCTTTCCTCCATAGATTCCAACTGATTTTCATTCTCTTTACTGTAACTTTCGAGAGACAGAACTCATAATCCTTAATGGATTCTTCATCTGGTCCAACCAATCCCTTTGCATGAAGCATAGCTGAGATAAGACTAGAATAAAACAGGGAGGTTGACTTGGAGGTGGTTCACACATATAGTGTATTACATACTTACAAAGATTGATCTTATGTCCATTCTTCATGAGAAGTATCAAAAATACATCCTGATATTTGAGTACAACAAAATCACCTTTTCTGGGGATAATCAAATTTTGAAAAAACTTAAACAAGAGTTTGGATTCTCCATCCAACTCAGCAGCTATGGCTCTTCGCTTTGTTTCATTTCCAATTAAACTTCTCAAAGCTTTTTCCAAAACAAAAATTTCACTTGGAGGTGGAGGACCTCTCGGGTAGTCCTCAAAAATACCCTCATGAGGTATCCTAAGGCATGCAGCCCATAACCTTGAAGAAAACGTGCATCTCTGGCCATTGATCCAGCTTCGCACAACAAAGCCATCTTCTGAATCAAAAGAGAATTGAACATACTGGTAAAATTGTGCAACTAGCTTCGGGTAGATAGCCTATCCTCCTTAGTAAACCAATCTAGCCAGCCTTGCTCTGTTAGCACTTTTGGCACCAAAGACTTACTTGATAGAAGCCACTTAGGGCATATCTCCTTTTCAGATACTACTATTTTGTTCACTAGATTCGGGTTCAGAGGACCCTCGGGTGCTAACTTCGACGCTATCTTCAACTTCTTCTTTGAATTGCGCTTCTCAGAAGTTGACGACGAAGAGCGTTTCATCCTGGGCATTCACCGAAGGTTCGAGAGAGAGAGGGGTTGAAGAGAGGGGTTACGGTTTGAGAGAAGAGAAGAGAGCTCGAGTGAAGAACGAGTGAAACTTCTTTTATTTTATCATTTAGGGATATCAAGCGTCGCGGGATTAAAAGCGCGGGAAAGTAAAAACAATGAATTACCGCGATACGGGTTATAATGTATAAATAAAACAATAAAGTATCTTTACGTTGAGACCGTAACATGCGTTCACGGTGAGACCGTAACAGTGTGATTTCTAAACTGTGCAACCGTATTGTTTGAGACAGTAAGTGTCAGACAGTAACCGAGTGATAGTAACTGTTGAGACCGTAAACATGAAACAGTAATTCTTAAGGCAGTAAAACTATAGAACTGTTAAAGTTAAGCAGTAGTCTTAAGATAGTGACTTGTGAAACCGTAAAGTGTGAAACAGTAAGATATGAAACAGTAAGATAACTACTTAAGATTTATCATACCCAATTCATGTATGATGTAATCTATTCTTTCAGAATTTAATGATTTCGTGAATATATCAGCAAGCTGATATTCAGTTTCAATGAATTCCAAAGTGATGTCACCTTTCTGATAACGATCTCTCAAAAAGTGATGTCTTACATCAATATGTTTTGTCCTAGAGTGTGAAACAGTATTTTTTGAGATGTTAATAACACTTATATTGTCACAATTTATAAGTACGTGCCTGAATTGATATTCATAATCTAGTAATGTGTGTTTCATCCACAAAATTTGTGCACAACTGCCAGCAGCTATGTATTCAGCTTCTGCAGTAGATAATGCAACAGAGTTTTGTTTCTTACTACACCATGATACTAGTGACTTGCCTAAAAAGTAACATGTTCCAAATGTGCTTTTTCTATCTAACTTACAACCACCGAAGTAAGCATCAGAATAACTCACTAACTCAAATGATTGTCCTCTGGGATAGAACAGTCCTAGATTGGGTGTATACTTGAGGTATTTGAAATTTCTCTTAACAGCATTTAAATGAGATTCCTTTGGATTTTCTTGAAAACGAGCACACATACACACACTAAACATCATGTCAGGTCGACTAGCAGTTAAGTAAAGTAAGCTTTCAATCATTCCTCTGTAAGTGGTTTGATCAACAGATTTTCTATCTTCATCAAGATCCAACTTACAAGTAGTACTCATTGGAGTCTCACTAATTTTAGTGTTATCCAATCCAAAACGTTTTAGAAGATCTTTAGTATATTTGCTTTGATTTAAAATAATACCATCATTATTTTGAAAATTTTGAAATCCAAGAAAGAATTTGAGTTCACCCATTAAACTCATTTCAAATTCATTTTGCATCATTTTAGAAAATTCAATACATAAAGAATTTTTTGAAGATCCAAAGATAATGTCATCTACATAAATTTGAACTACTAAAACATCATTGGAAATAGGTTTTATAAAAAGGCTAGGATCAGCTATTCTTTTTGAAAAACCTTTTAAAAATATGGTTTGGAAAATGAGGGTTTGCAAAACCAGGGGGTTGCTCAACAAAGACATCCTCAACTATATACCCATTTAGAAATGCACTTTTGACATCCATTTGATATAGTTTGAAATTCAGATGTGCTGCATAAGCAAGCAGAATTCTGATGGCTTCAAGTCTAGCTACTGGTGCAAAGGTCTCTTCATAGTCAATTCCTTTTTCTTGACTATAGCCTTGTGCAACCAATCTAGCCTTGTTTCTAACTATATTACCAGCTTCATCTACCGTATTTCTAAACACCCATTTAGTGCCTACGGTGAATGTGTCTCTGGGTCTTTCAACAAGTTTTCAAACTTTGTTCCTTTCAAACTGATTAAGTTCTTCTTGCATAGTCATCACCCAATATTCATCATTGATAGCATCATTAATGTTTTTAGGTTCAAGTTGTGACAAGAAGACTTGATGTTCAACCTAATTTTTAAGAGAAGCTCTAGTTTGAGTTCCTTTATCTAAGTCTCCTACAACAACATTTAAAGGATGGTTCTTTAGAGTTCTAACAGCTCTAGAAAAAGAAGGATTGGTGATTTCAGGTTCTTCAACAGGATCTGGTTCATTGTGATCAGAATCTAAAGAAGTTCCAGAACTGGAAGTTCTCATGGATTCCTGTACAGGATGGTTAAAGGATTTTGAATTAATGTCCAGATTTGATACATCATCCTCCAGGTTCTCTAGAGTAGTCTTTAGGCTCATGTGGATCTGTTTCATCAAATTTGACATGGACAGATTCTTCCACACATTTAGTTCTTTTATTAAACACTTTATAGGCTTTACTAGAAATTGAATATCCTAAGAAGATTCTTTCATCACTCTTGGATGCAAATTTGTCAATATTGTCCTTAGTATTGAGGATATAGACTTTACAACCAAAAACTTTGAAGTAGTTAACTTTGGGTTTTCTATTGTTCCATAACTCATATGGAGTTCTCTTAAGGATAGGTCTAATCAACACTCTATTGATAATATAGCATGTTGTATTTACAGCTTCAGCCCAAAAATAAATAGGTAAGTCATATTCACTAAGCATGGTTCTAGCAATCTCTTGCAGGGTTCTATTTCTTCTTTCTACAACTCCATTCTGTTGAGGTGTTCTAGGGGCAGAAAAATTATGACTATAGCCATTTTGTGAGCAAAAGGATTCAAACTCTTGATTTTCAAACTCACGGCCATGATCACTTCTTAAGGATTTAATTTTATGTCCGCTAAGATTTTCTACAGTTTTGGCATATTTGGTGAAATGAGAGCAGGCTTCACTTTTGTGAGCCAAAAAGAAGGTTCAGGTATATCTAAAAAAATCATCTACAAGAACATAAACATAGTGCTTCCCATTTAAGCTAGAAACTCTAGATGGTCCAAACAAATCCATGTGAACCAATTCGAGAGGTTGAGAAGTTGACATTTCTTTCTTTGGTTTGAAGGAAATTTTGTGTTGTTTTCCTTTTTGACAAGGATTACATACTTTATCATTTGGAAACTCAAGTTTGGGTAGGTCTTTGACTAAACTTTTTCTAGTCAACTTTCTAAGGGAATGAGTGTTACAGTATCCTAGTCTCCTATGCCAAAGCCATGACTCTGTGAAACACACTTAAACATGAAGCATTTTGAGAAGCTAAAGAATGTAAGTTAACAGAATAAACGTTTTCATTTCTTAATGCAGAAAACACTAATTCATTTTTAGAATTAAAAACATTACAAGCATCATTTTCAAATTTAACATGAAATCCATCATCACATAACTGTGAAATACTAGGCAGATTATATTTCAATCCATCAACAAAAAGTACTTTGGAAATCAAAACTGAGTTAGAGTTACCGATTTGGCCAAGGCCAATAATCTTTCCTTTGGCATTATCACCAAAGGTGACATGTCCTCCATCAATTTTTATTAAATTCTTAAAGCATGAATAGTCTCCTGTCATGTGTCTTGAACACCCACTGTCCAAGTACCGTAAACTTTTACAGGAACTCTTTAAGCAGCTTTCTTACAAAATAATCAAATGAAAATGGATTTTGGTACCCACACTTGTTTGGGTCCAGTAATATTAGTGACTAGTGCCTTAGGAACTCATATCTGCCTTATAGGTTTCCTATAAGCATTATGTAAAGTATTTGAAAAATAAACGCTATTTGGTCCAGAAAAGCTTGAAACAGTAGAGAGTGTATCGTAACTTGAACTAGCTGGATGTTTTCCAGAACTGGGAGTAAAGCTATATGTCCTAGATTTAGAAACAAACTTAGTTCTTCCAAAATTTCTTTTACCAGGTTGATAGCCAATGCCAGTAGTATATTTAGGAGCAATCTGTTTACCTAGCATCTGTACCAAGGTATCCTTACCATTAGTAAACTTTTCAAGATCCTTTTTCAATTGCTCATTAGATAGTTTTAGTTCATTGTTCTCTTTGAGTAATTGAGTATTTTTCTCCCTTTCTACAGTGAGTTCAGTTTTAACAGTTGAGGTAAGAGCATGTTGTTTCTTCAAAGACTTGTATTTATCTTTTAGTTCATTGCATGTCTCTTCAAGCATATTACAATATTCAAACATTTCTTCATTAGACATATTTTCAGAGTCACTCTCATCTACAGAATAGTATGAATTGTGTACAGGAGATTCCAGTGTTACCTCAGATGTGTTTGTCATAAAACACATATTGGCTTTGTTAGCCTGTTCATCATGTGAAGATTCTGAGTCACTTGAACTGTTCTCAAAAGCACTTCATGTTGCTTTCATTGACTTTTTATACTTTTTATCTTTGTCCTCATATTTCTTTTTGTACTTGAGCTTGGGACAGTCGACCTTGATATGTCCTTTTCGCTTACATTCATAGCAAACAATCTCATCAGACTTGTCACTTCTTTTCCAATCTTTCTTCCAACTTCCTTTTTGATCATATCTTCTCTTGAAGTTAGGCTTTCTGAAAAAGTTCTTCTTGTAGAATCTCTTAAACCTTCTGGCTAATTGAGTCATCTCCTCATCACTGTCAGGTGACGATTGTTCACTACTGGAACTTTCTACAGAAACTTCCAATTTCTCTTTCTCTTTGTGTTTAGAGGTGGTGGTCTTGAACGCAACAGATTTTCTTTTGGGTTTATTCTCCTCTTCCTTGTTGACTTTCATCTCCTCTTCATACATCATCAGTTTTCCAATGAGTTCTTTTACAGGTAGCCTGCTAATATCACATGATTCTCTAATAGAGACAGAGGTTCCTCTCCATCTGTCAGGTAGACATCTGAGAATCCTCATGATTTGTTCTTTGGTAGTGACTTCTCTCCCCAGAGAAATCATTGTGTTGACAATTTCGATGCACCTGAGATACATGTCAGAAATAGGCTCATCGGGTTTCATTTTAAAGTTATCATATTTAATAATATAAGTATTAAGTCTCATTTCCTTCACAAAGTTCCTTCATGTGAAACAGACAAGGTATCCCAAATTTCATAGGCAGTTTTACATGCAGAGATTCTATTAAATTCTTCATCTCTAAAAAGCAGTATAAAACATTCATAGCTTTGCAGTTGTTATTATAGGCAGTTTTGGTAGGTTCATCCCAAGTGATTCTATCAGTAGCAGGAATCTTATATTCATCTATAATTGAAGACCAGATTTCAAAGCTCATACTTTCTAAATGCATTTTCATTTTAATTTTCCATTGAGCATAATTGGTTCCATTAAAGAATGGTGGTCTGTTTGTTGCACCACCTTCCAATCTATTATCCATAATAAAGAATACTTCAAGAGCTAGAAATTTAGAATTAACAGAAATTTACAGATCTTTAAAATACAACTAAAATCACAGTTGAATAGGGTTAAAAATAGAGTCTTAATAGGATTAACAAACACTCCTTTGATACCAAATGTTGGTCGGAGTAGAGTACTCAAGAGGGAGGTGAATTGAGTATCTATTCAAAATTTATGTTTAAAAAGTATTCTTAAAAGGGTTCCCCAATGAAGTTAAATACAGCCCAATTAATCAAGGTTATACTGTTATGAAAGTTTATGTTTAAATAACTTCTTAGAAGATTGATTAATTCTCAGTAATCTTAATATTAGTTATTAACATTACTTTTGAAGTTATTTTAATATGGCAAAACCATTATAACTTCTTTCCAAGATTAACTATCAAAGTAAATTTAGTGAATTCTGAATTAAACAGTAAATCAGAGACAACTAAAATAAACAACACAGCAGATATAAAACAAGTGGTTCAGTCCCAAGCCGAGACCTAATCCACTCCACTTGGTGATCACCTGCCACCAAACAGTTTATATAAATAAACTAGATACACAACCTGTATCGGGCTTTATAACAGTACACAAGACTGTCCAGGTCCTACGACATCTTCCACAGTTCTTCGTGGGTATGAACTAACAGGTTACACACAACCTCTTCCACACTTATTTGTGGGAATATACAAGTGTAAAAGGATGTAAGAGAAAGGATATCTTGTATCCTTCAGGTTGATGTAGGAGACAGTGTGTGTTTTTATACAGACACACTGCTCGAAAGATAAAAAAATAATACACAATAGAGCAGAAATGATGAGATAAGTTTAGAAGTGCTCTGAGTGTTAGTTTATGCAGCTATGGACTTCTGGGATGAAGCGGATGCAGAAATCGATTCCTCTCGTGGAAAATAGAGTATCGTAAGCCAGCTAGATCTGGCTCGTGTTCTTCGTGGTATTGTCAGTGTGAAGATGTGCTCGACGATTCTGATCTATGGTGTCCATCTTGTTGATTCAAGAATGCTCTGTGTGTTCTTCAGACGTGTCGAGTTGCATGTGTCGGTTCTTTTCTCAGGAAAGCTCGTGTGTACTTCGTTATTACGCTCCGTGTGTTTGTTTCTGGGCCGTACTTCTCTTTTATTCTTGGAGTGCATGTGTTGAAGCCGACAGGATGCATATATTCTGCACCTCGTACCTCGTACTGTCAGATGATATGTCTACAAAGAAACATTAATTATGTCAGTGCATTTAAAAGCTTCAAATATGACCGTTAGAAATTAAATTGAGAAACGACAAAACAAATTAAAAAACGGTGTCACAGTTTGCCTGTAAACAGTGTCTCCATGAAACGATGTCTCCTTAAAACGGTGTCTCCTTAAAACGGTGTCTCCTTGAAACGGTCTCTCTTTGAAACAGTGTCTCCTTTGTCTTTGAGCGGTGAGACAGCTATGATGGCATAGTCGTATAGAGGTCAGGAACCGGTAGCACAGATGCGGTGTTAGGATCACTGTGTCTGGTCACGGTGTCTGGATGGTCACGGTGTCTGGATGGTTACGGTGTCTGGGTTGTTACGGTGTCTGGATGGTTACGGTGTCTGGGTCCTTTGCCAGAAAAACACAATCGGTGGCAGACTCACAGTTTCTCAGACTTAGCAAAAAATCTCTGTATACAGACTTAACAGTGATATTCATAAAATGGTTTAGACTTAGTCATTCATCAAAGAAATCATTATGAAGTAAATTAAATATAGTGTACAATAATTAAACTTAATGTATAGCAATTAAGATTGTGGATAGGTTTATTTAAAGCATAAAGATACTAATCATCTGTACACATGATTTGAGACAGATTACACAGGATTAACAGGATTCACAGAATGTGTAGGATTTGTGATCATTAAAACATGAGTAACACAGGAGGAGTCCAACAATGTCTTTCCAAACAATTTCTTTGAATTACCACCAAAAAGGGAAGTTGAATTCACTATCAACCTACTTTCGGGGATGAGTACTGTTTCTCTTCCGTCATATAGGATGACACCGACAAAACTACATGAATTGAAGGTCCAGTTGAAAGAATTAGAAAGTGAGGGCTTTATTAGACCAAGTACATCACATTGGGCCGCTCTAGTGTTATTTGTAAGGAAGGAGATGGTCCTCTTCGACTCTGCGTCGATTATCATAAATTGAATCAAGTTACAATAAATAATCAATATTATTTTCCTCGAATTGCTGATCTGTTTGATCAATTGAAGGGGGCCAAATGGTTATCCAAGATTGATCTACGATCGAGGTACCACCAACTCCGGGTTAGAAAGAGGATATTTCAAAAACAGCTTTTCGAAGTCGTTATGGCCACTACGAGTACCAAATCATGCCCTTTGGGCATAAGAATGCACCAGCAATCTTCATAGAATTGATAAACATAATCTTTCACAGCTATTTGGACTTGTTTGTGGTCGTGTTTGCTGATGCCATTTTGATGCTCTCTTGAATTAGAACTGATCATTAAAGACACTTAGAGATTGTCTAGAGCACATAACGAGACCACCGTCTCTATGCAAAATTCTCTTGATACTTCTGGATACAAAAAGTTCGATTCCTTGGACATTTCACATTTGAAAACGACATATAAGTACACCCTGAGAAAATAGAAGCTGTCATTTCTTAATTGCAACCTAAGAATGTCTTTGAGATACTAGGGTTAGCAGGTTATTATCGTCATTTTGTCCATGATTTCTCACGTTTAGCTTCACCCATGACTGCACTAACCAGAAAGGGTATTCCATTCCATTGGAGCAACGACTCTCAAGAATCTTTTCATGAGCTTAAGGCTCGGCTTACTTCCGCACCTATTGTAGTTTTTTCAGAACCGGGTGAGGGCTACATGGTTTATTGTGATGCATCTGGATCGGGAATGGGTTGTGTTCTCATGCAGGAAGACCATGTCGTAGCCTGTGCTTCACGACAACGGCGAACACATGAAAACAATTATCAGACGCACGACCTAAAATTGGTTGCAGGTCCATGCATTAAAAACATGGCACCACTATCTCTATCGTGAGAAATTCATTGTGTTCACTGATCATAATAGCTTGAAATACATCTTTTCACTAAGGAATTTGAACCTAAGGCAACGACATTGGATGAAGTACCTCCAAATGTTCAACTTTGACTTGGTTTATACTCCCAAAAAAGGAAATTCAATAATCGATGCATTAAGCTGTAAGTCTTATAACCAAGTGGCCAATGAAACCTGTAATCAATGGAAACTAATGGGGGTAATCGCTGACATGCACTTGGAGTGTACGGAACAAAAGGATGTCCTGATTTTCTTTCCGGTCACACTTATCTCGGACTTAGTGGAGCAAGTCAAGGAAGCTCAGCGGTCAGACCCTAACTGCCATACCATTAGGTCACGCCACAATGGTGGGGAGACCATTGATGGATGGACGGTGAGTGATAATTACATGTTGCGCTTTCAAGATCGAATTGTAGTTCCTCCTCCTTGCTAGGAACAAGTCCTTTGTACTTATCATCATTCTAAGCGGGTTGTCCACCCGGGAATTCAAAAGATGTATCACACAGTGGATGACCATTTTTGGTGGTCAAGAATGGAGCAAAACGTAGCAGAGTGGGTGTGAAGATGCCTAACTAGTCGGTAGTTGAAGGCTGAAGATCAATGACCAACTAGCATATTGCAATCATTACCCATACCCGTATGGAAATTGGAGTAGATTTCTATGGATTGTCATTAGGTTACCGAAGATGCTTCGGAAGCACAATGTTATTTAAGTGATTGTGGACCGACTTAACAAGTCGACGCATTTCATTTCATTTCATTTCAATCAAGGAAACGAATTCGGTTGATGAGTTGGCAAAGTTGTACATCCGGGAGGAGGTGAAGATGCACAGGGCACCAGTTTCGATTGTCTTTGACTGAGACCCTAGATTTACCTCACGAATTTGGTGGTCTTTGCAACAAGCCCTTAGAACCCAGTTGATCATGAGCACAACTTACCACTCTCAAACCAATGGGCAATCTGAGCGTACTATTCAGACTCTGGAAAACATGCTCAATGCATGTGTGATGGATTTTGGTGGTTCATGGAAAGATCATTTACCGTTAGTGGGGTTTTCATATAATAAAAATTATCAGGCATCGATACATATGGCTTCGTTTGAAGCATTGCATGGCTGACTGTGTCAATCTCCACTTTGTTAGGTAGAGATCGAGGAAACTTCACTGATTGGACCTAGTATTGTCCATGAAATAACGAAGAAGATCCAGATGATTAGAAAACGGATGGCAACGGCTCAAAGCCATCAGAAATCTTATGCAGATCATCGTCGTCATCCTCTATTTTTGAAGTAGCCCATCGACTGGCTTTACCACCGGGATTTAATTCAATCCATAATCTTTTCCACATATCCCAACTAAAGAAGTATCAGCCGAATCCAACTCGTGTGATTGGATGGGATCATGTTACACTTGAGTTGGATGCTATATTCGTTTACCACCCGATTCACATTCTGGATGGGCAAGACAACATCTTGTGAGGCAGATGGATCTCGTTGGTGCGCGTATTATGGAAGCATGGCCATGCAAAAGACCAAACTTGGGAACACAAAAAGTCTATGCAAGAGCGATGGTCGGAGCTCTTCCGAAACAACTTCAACCTCAAACTTACTGAGGACAGAAAGCTCAATGGTGTGGAGAATGTAACACCCCGAGTTTGAGGTATGTCACGGCTCTTATGTTTTTTTTAAGTGGCGAGGAGGGTTGGTTTGGGTTCGGGAAGTTTAGGAAAGAGGTAAAATTTTGGTTTTTTGGGCATCACCACGCCGTGGTGCGGGCCATGGTCCAACGCTTTTCGGTGTCGTAGGCGTGGTGAGCCGTCCATGGGCGAAGACGCCACCATGCCATAGGGGTGCCCCATTTTGTGGGCGTGGTGAGCCGAAGGGCCTCCCTGTGGGAAACGAGAGGGCCAACACGCCATAACGGTAAGCGTGGGCGCCATGTCGAGGCAAGGTCAACCTTGCGTTGGGGGGTTCGGAAACAGCTTGGGAGAATCCACCATGTCATGGTCCAAGTTGTGGTGGGCTAGAAACACCTTGGTAAGACCCACCACGCCGTGGTACAAGTTGTGGTATCGGTCGTCTCAATTTTTAAAACAATCGAAATCGTCGTCGAGTTTGGGGGAAGAAGTGTATTGTGAAGGGGAAACCACGTGCGATTTTTGTGGGGCTCTTTAATTCAATCATTGACCCAGTTCTTCCAGGAAATAGCCCTTAATCTTTTTCTCCTCGCTAGAGAGCATGAACTAGAGGTTTTCCACAGGCAAGTTGGGCGACTCTCTTCCTTCCGAAGTTGTTTCTCTTGGATTCTGCCAGACGAACATCTTGGAGGTAGGTGTCTTCTCTCCCATTCCACTTCTACTAGAATGTGAAAGCTTATGGTTTTAAAAGTAATGCATTTTCTTTGTAACGGAAAAAATTTGGACAAATTCTTTTGTAAGCAAAGGTTTGTTCTCCCTTGCTTTTCAAAGAAAGGTTTTTGGTGTGCGTTCATGACATGCATGTGCAGGGCCTTGTTGGTTCAGACTGGGTTGTCAGTGTCTAATTTAGGGGCACGTGGATTTGCACCGCCAAGTAACGACTAGGTTCTTGTGAACAGTGTTCTACTCGCGAGTTAGTCCGTTCAAGGAGTCCCGCGTAGCGGGGGTTGCATTGGGTTCACGACATGGCATCTATGGTGGAAAATTGGGATATTACATGGGTGTTTTTCACAGTTTAGTTTCCTTTATATAGTTCTTGTACACTGGACATCATGATTTCTCCTGCTTTATGTATATATTTTTATTGTGACTTCACTTGTTCTTGTTCTAGCGGCGTTTGTGGAAGTTTATGGGGATTGCCCAATAGGTTGTATACTCACCCCTGCATATGCACCTTGGTGTGTATGCAACTGTAGTTTATAATGATACAGGTAAGGGAAAGATCTCTTACTTCGCTAGTGGAGCACTTTGAGGTGGTAGTGTTGGATGCGGGAGGCTGGAGCTAGGAGTTGGTCACAGTATGGAGCATGGGGTGGCACCACCTTTGGCACCTCGACGTCTTTGCAGGTCCTTTGATATGTTGGACAGGCTTGATTGCATTTTCTTTTGTTGCGACTCCGATTTGCTATATTCGTCTTTGATTGTAGTTGGACTCGTTGATTCATGCATCGTGTTTATGGTTGTCTTTGTCTTTTGTTGCTATAGGTTGTATTGTAACTAAGGGTAAATCGTCCTCCAATGATGCGGTATACTTTTGACATTTATCGTCAGCCTTTAGTGTCTAGGGAATGTACCAAAGGTTAGTGGCATTCTAGTCCTGTCCAAGTCAATGGATTTGGGTCGGGATGTTACAAATGGTATCAGTTTGGTACGGTTTGTCAGTTGGGATGGTAGCCGTGGAGATGGGATGTGTCGGGGCTTGAAATGTAGAGTATAAAAAGGTGTAGTTAACCTCTTTATACTGAACTTCAAGTTACCAAGATAGTCCAGATACAGAGAGTGTGTTGAACACTCTTAGACGCGTCGTCACCTCATTGTAATGCGTTCGGCCGATGAGAGTTGTGTCTCAGGAATTAGTAAAGAGACTCTCATCATTCATTTGATATTTTATGACTCACGGTTTAAAAAGTATAACATATGACTCGCTGCTTATGAAACTAGATATGGTGAAACCTGTGACTAAAGTGTGGGTGGACTGAGTGGTGATTTTACTATGGCTATAGGGAAATGCCATTAGTCAGGAGATTTAGGAACCAATAAGAGGGAGCCGCTGAAAATGTGGTTCCACCTGAACCATAGGTAAATCAACAGCTCATGAGAAGCATTGTGAAAGCGTTCCAAGCTATCGAAAAAGGGAACCAGATAGATGAAGCATGCTATGTCGATCGCTCATTGGAGTTCCAAAGGCAAAATCCACCTATCTTTCAGGGTGACGTGAGACCCAAACAGGCTGAGGCATGGCTAGGATGGATCAACTGAATCTTCAATTTCCTGGGTACTCCAGCTAACATTAAGGTGAAGCTAACTGTGCATATGCTTGAGGATTTAGCACGAAAATGGTGGGATCTAGCAACACTAAGCACAGAAGCAGCATTTTCAATGTATCATCTCATGTGCATGTATTGCATGTTACATTCCTCGAAGCTTAGTCTCCATTTATAGACTTCAGCATAACAAACTTCTCTGAGTTCTTCGGTGTGGTTATAACAAAAACAGTGGCAGCTATCTTACGTTGAATGTAATTCAGTACAACTTCACGACATTCTGAAAATTGATCAGATTTAGTTCACCGGAAGTTGATGAATCGGAAGTTAAGTCTGCATAAAAACAGAACTAACAAAACTTCATGCAAATACATGTACACAAGGAGCGTGTTGTGATTCATTAAAACAAAGGACCTGGAAGATGTCATTTCGGGAAAATGACTCAACGGTTTGTACATGTTCATCATGTTTTATCTTTATTGATTTATCCAAAACCTCTCTCAGTTGATCTTGACTTGGTTTTTTATTATTTTTCATTGCATTTAAGGTATATAATATACCTATGAAACTCATCAAGAGCAACCACCTAAGTTTTCTGCTTAAGGGAAGAGTTTTAAGGTATATCGCCTTAATAGATCTCTATATGACCTTAAATAATTAACATGGGTCGAGTTTGGTCGTTTATGTATGGTTGTGATCAATTTCAACCACCAAAAAGCTTGAAGGATTCCTTCATATCTTTCCAGTAATCACTTTTCGGAAGTCTCTTTTTGGCTATCTATATTGATGATATTGCAATCACATGAATCAATTTTGTGAGTAGTAACCATTTCAGATCTTTAATTCATACCAAGGATTTGAGCTCACTTAAGTATTTATAGGGGATAGAGAGCACTCGAAGTTTGAAAGG
This sequence comes from Viscum album, assembly GCA_963277665.1. Lineage (NCBI taxonomy): Eukaryota > Viridiplantae > Streptophyta > Magnoliopsida > Santalales > Viscaceae > Viscum > Viscum album. Next base: position 1,225,395,295 of record OY728151.1, read on the forward strand.
CATTTTCGTGTTCTGGTGAAAATGTGTTGTGAATTTATTGCATAAAACAAGCATGCCTCGTGTTGACACTGCTGATACTCTTTTCAAAATGGATGAGAATACTCTACATACTAAGAGTGAGACATTCTCCTCACCAAACAAATATGATTGTTTGGTTGGGAAGGTAAACTACTTGATTATGAACAAACCAAGTATTGTTCATGCGGTTAAAAAAATCAGTCAATTTATGTAAGCCCACAAAATTACACTGAGATGCAATTTTCCATATTATCAGATATATCTAGAAGAAATTAGGTTTGGACTTCCAACATTATGACCATAAATACATGAAGATAGAAATATTTTGTAATGTTGAATATGCAGGATGTTCATCCTCCAAAAAAAATCTACATCTTGATATGTTAATTTTATCTGTGGTAGAGTTTTAACTCTTAGTGAAGTAGTAAACCGCCGTGTCTCTTTTGAGTGTTGAGTGCTATGACTCGTGTGATAGTAGAAATTTTATGAGGCACAACAGATCCTACATAAGATTGGTTTGCTAATTGGAAAATTTGTAGACATCTAGTGTGATAATCTAATTGTAAACAAAATCATTACTAATTTTATCTTCCATGAGCACATCAAACATGTAGACATTGATTGTCATTTTGTTTATGAGAATCTTGACAAAAAAAATCATTTTTGACTACATTAAAATAACAGAGAAGTTCATTGATGTTCTTACTAAAGGGGAACCAAAATCACATGCGTGATTTCTATGTAACAAGCTGGATAATATATATATATATATATATATATATATATATATATATATATATATATATATATATATATGATCTGACTTGAGAGGGAGTGTTGGAATATGGTGGGCTTGGTCCACATTGCTTACACACTTTAGTTTAATTGTAGCCCTGCAGTTTGTATCTGTGTTATTTTTCCTATAAATAGATGATATCGAACTCACTTAGAGGTTACGATTTTCATGTTACCAATCATTCACATCATGAAGTTCAGACTTATGGATCTTGAATGAGGATCTCAAATAGAAGCAATAATTTAGCAAGGTCAGGGATGCATGTAGATAACAACAGAAAGGGTGGAAATAAATTATAAAGAATCCTAAAATACAAAATGTACCAAAACTATTGTCCATGAAAAAGATCGATTAAAATGTAAACTGAGGTTTAAAGTAGCAGAATGGTGGTTAGACTAAAATGAAAAATTGATTAAGGGAATCAAAAAACAGTATTGCATTCTTTCAAATATGAGGAATACTTCAGCACATCAAGCGGATGGGCACTAATGCTAGACTCGATTAACGACATTTGAAGTTATATTACTTTAGTTAGTAAAAGCTTACACTGTTGAATCGAAGAGGAGAAGAAATTGGAGTTTCTTTACCAGTACAAGAGGGTGCAATCAGTTTCAAAGATACCTTTCCAAGCTCTGTAAGTCTTGCCACTGAAACGTCCCTAAGAATATCTTGATGTAAATCATTTATGGAGTCTCCAACATACCCAGCTTCCAAACCTAGTTAAACAAGCTTTTAGAATTTTGAAATAAAATAATTTTAGGATGGGCCTGCTTACAAGATGTGCACAAGGATAACCTGGCAAAAGATTAATTTCCAAAACCACAAAAGACCTTGTGGGCTTTTGGATATCCTTACAATTATATCTGGAAATGTAAATAAAAAGGAATTAATCAGGATTCAGCCCCGAAGCATTTAATATATAGATGGGGATTTCAGTGTGTCTTCCAAAGCACATGCACTTGAGATGTTATTGAATTGAGTCAAGTAAATATGAAATACAATTCAAACTTTGTACAAAAATTTAAATTCGATCCTCAACTCGAAGTCAATCAAATAGTGATTTTCAGATTCAAACACAACTCAGCCTCTAAATTGAACTAATAAAAGATTTTAAAAAAAATACATAAAAAAAATATATACAATGACATTAAAATATTTCAAAATTATAAATATATATTATCATTAATTTATATATTTAAATATTAACTACTCAATTCAACTTGCAAAAATTTTGAAGTTATTTTAATACTTGAATCGGGCTCTATGTGTTACTTAACTAGCACAAGCTCAAGCTCTAAAGGACAAAAATCGAGCCTAAACCAAATTTATTTGATTCAAGTTCAAGCAGAGAGTATCGCTAAATCATTGACAGCTCTTCTTAAACTAACATAGAGAAAAATATATAAAACAGTATTCAACAGAAATGTAATATCAACATCGTTGTAATTTTTCTGTGATGAATCATTGCCCATGTAATGAGTAGCTGTCCACAGTTCCCTGGTGTTGCAATTGTCCAGAAATCACTTAAAATTAATGAAGATCGAGTAAAATGTAAAGAACAATGACTGGTATGATGTTTATATGATTTCATGTTCATTTGTATGAATATCTGACTAGTGTGAACACAGGTTGCATAAAAACATGCTTCCAAAAGACATCATTGTAATTACCCAGCAGAAAAAAAAAATATTAGGAAAGACCACAAATACAACACGAACCATCAGTGAAACAAAAATCAAAAGATAAGAACTAGAATCGGACTGAACTAGACTTCCATAAAGGGTATGGAAACATTAAAGAAAAGACAGCGAATACTGGGGAATAACAAATCACTGTTGTGTATTTTTCATCCTAGTGTTCTTTATATAAAAACGGCAATGAAACCGATCCGTTTTGCATCCAATTTTACAGTAGATAGCATAATGCATTTCAAAAATCCCTGAGGAATGTGGGTAAACATCCAAAGGACAAAGAATTTGGATTACCAGAACATATCATGAAAGCAAATACAAGCATTGATGACAGAATAAGCAGAGAGCGCGTAGAAGAGATGAATGAGGAAGAGGCTTTCGATGAAATTTTGAGGCCTCCATTAAGGGAGGATTGAAGATTTGTGAAAGAAATCGCCATCGAGGTGGAGCTTTAAATAAGGGTGAGCCGAGCAACGGGATACGCAGCGCAGAGGGGTTGGCGCGCGCCCGATTGTCACTCTCGGTTGCGGAGATTATACCATTAACCTTTCCGTTGCCCCCATTGACGCCCGCCGAGCAACAGTTCAGATAACGCAGCGGGAATCTTGAGCGGCGGAGGGTCACTCACAGATCCAAAGATAGAATTGATTTTGAAAACAGAGTGGGATGGGATGGACTTGAACCAGTTATTCCCGTGACGATATTTGGCGGGGTCTCATTTATTTATTTATATAATTTGTGACCCACACGCTCATCCGTTATTTATTTGGCGGGGTCTCATTAATTTATTTATAACTCTAGGATGTGATTTATGTGGTTTTATTTTGTATTTTCCTTGTTTTGTAAACTATTTCAATAAAAAAAATTGTTTGATTCAATCTCAATTTGAAAATGATGGTTATTCTTTACTCAGATTTCTAACCTTATATAAATGATGCTCATTGTTTTATTAAATGTGATGGACTTATACAATATTTAATTGTAAATAGACTATCAAGTAAACTCAAAATAAGAACTCATGTTGAGTCCCGTTTATTCAATTTAAAACCTACATTTTGTTTTTTAGATTGTACAATAGATACTAAGGATTAACTTTCATTTCTATGATTGTTATTTTTTTTCCTTGCATTTGGTGATCTTGTTTGTACAAGGTTTTGTGATCTTTAATTTTTTTTCCCTTTTGAAATCAATTGTTCAAAATAATTGTGATTGCTAACCTTTAAATCACATGTTTTGACATTTGGTTTATTCAATTGTTGGCTTAGTCAGTATTTATTTCTTTAACCGACTCAAACCGACTAAAATCAATATTAACTAGTGGTTCAATTTAATGTGATTCTAGGTTGATCATTATTTTACTTTCATTTTGTCTCTTAAAGTTATTGATTTTTTATCCATCGATTCAAACTGGTTTCCTTGACCAATTTATCCATCGAGTTTGAGTTGACCATTGGTACTCATGGTATAAGCAATTTTTTCAACATTTAGTTTATTCGCTTGATTAATTAGTCCGTGTCTATTTATTTAACCGGCTATAATCAATACTAATTGATTGGTTCAATTTAATATGATTTTAGGTTAATTATTATTTTAATTTCATTGTGCCTCTTTAAGGCGGTTGGTTTTTTACTAGTCAATTCAAAACATTGTCCACAAATGAGTCAAATTGATAATGTTCACCCCTAGAACCACCAACGGTCTTGATCTAGTTGGGCTCAAGTTAGTTATTGGACTTGATGATCGTCCTGGGACTAACCCAATGTCACGAACCAAGTCGGGTTGTCATTCGAACCGACGTCCGACTCGGTCTGTGGCATAACCTGAAAGGCGTTCTCAATCCCCACGGGCTGACAACAAGTGTCCGGGTATCAAAACTGAAACATGAGAACAATTTTACCCGATTTACATACACGTAAACAACCAACAAGATAAATAAATCAAAACTAAAAATACACAACCAAACAGGGTATAACCAATTTCAAGATTTAAAGTTTACGACTATGGACAAGACTCCAAAAAAACTACAACAAAAAAGGGGGATTAAAACTTCTTCTAATACCTCCGTGCAACAAGAGGAGTAACATCCTCCGGCCGCCGCCACCAAGATCCACATAGAAAACCACTAGATACCCAAACCGTCATCCCTATGCACCAAGCCTTTATCTGAGTCAAATATACAACAAGGTCTACATACACCCAAAGGTGTATGTAGGGTGTGAGCCAAAGCTTAGTAGGATGTCATCCAGATAAAAATATTCCATGCCAAAACATTTAGAAAACAATATAACATGTGCATTCATGTAAAGGCCTTTTAAACATTTAAAAAAACATTTATGAGAAGAACCGTGCTTAGGGAAAACACCTTCGAAGGAAACCATCTCATTAAGGAAACATTTTCAAAACAACACCTTTAAAGGTAACATTACAAAAAAAAGAAACTCTTACTAAAATAAACTTGCTTTAAAATGAAATACACTCAAGGTCCACCGTATGCCGTCGGATGACACAACATCACGTAAGTCTCATGTCACAAGAGAGCAACATGGGTAAATCCCTAAGGCTAATCTAGCTCGAGTGAGTCACTAGAACCTTGTACCTCGGTGAAACATGGTATAATAACCACGACCATCAACATCTTTGTGCACGAGCCACTTTAGAGGAGAAGCATAAAAAAATTCCAGTGGCGATCAATCATCATCATACTTTAGTTAGTGTTGTAATCATCAATCCAATTAAGTGAAACTGAGACAAGCCATTTCTGTATCACTAGCGCACTGGTTCTAGTCTGTCCACCTAGATACTCGAGATTCCCTTGTGCTCAATCCCACTTGACATGTTACATAAAACATCGTTTTTCACATATGCATGCCAAGCATTATAAACATGCCGAGAAATCACCATTTTCCATAAACTATTCCACTTTCCATTTTACACACACCAAAAATCGCTTTCAAATACATTTACCATCACTTACACACTTCATACATCCTCATTTGATAAAGCATAAGAAAAGCACACCATTGATCAACTAATTTCATGGGCTAAGCCTCTTTTTAAATCCACACATAAACCAAGATCATTTTTAAAGCATGATTTTCATCGCTTAGATAATTTAAAATACATATTTAAGGGTGCACAATAAAAACCAATATGCCAAAGTATTACATTTTCCTTTAAAAACCTACTTCCAAACCCATTCACTCCTTAAGTGCCTTTGAAATCATGATTCACACCCTTTCAACAACCCATAAAACCTTTTCACAAAACACCATGACAAAACACACACAAAAATGTGGCCATTTTCCTTTATTAAATCCATTCTCATCATGTGAGCATGTCAAACCCTTCTAAAAAACATTTCACACAACACCAATAAAGCACAGAACATATAAAAATCAACCAAACAAGCAAATCGAATCATCTAAAAATGCTAGGGCATGGAACCACCTACCTCATATGAAGAAGCTTCCGGAATTTGGTGTGAAACCTCAATTGCACCTCAACCACGCCCTAGGGAAGCAAGATCTAACCTAAAACACCAAGATCGAACCCTATTAAACAAGAATGAACCATAAAACGAACACCCTACCCGCTGGAAAACCAAAACCTCAAAGAGGAGGGAGAGAAACCCTAGAAAGAAAGAGGAATCAAGGGAAGAAGGGACTTACTTGGAGGTTCCTTGAAGAATCTGAGCCAAAAACACCCAAAGGAGGGATCCTAAGGAAGAAGAGAGGATGAGGGAGGTGCACCTAGGGCTAGGGAGGCCATGAGGGTCGAGCAAAGGGGGGAGAAAGGGGGTTAAAATTGAGAAGAGAAAAAACAACCCCCAATTTTAATGAGCTCACAGGCCGCATAGTTTGTCAAACCGTGTGACAACCATGAGATTGTCTCTGTTAAGGGGGATACCAACCACACAGTTTTTGGGCCGAGGCGCACGACCGTGTGCTAGCTGTGCGGTAGCCACTACCTCGACCTACATCTACCACACGATTACCTAGGCAGGGTGCACGGTTACTACTAACCGTGCATCATGGTCTGTCCATCCCAAAAGCTCCCATTTTTATCCAAAACCTCAAGAAAAACCCAAGGAAAAAATCTAGACAAAAAATGGAAGGAAAGAATACACAAAAAATTCAAACCCATCACACTCGGTTCCTGAGAAAATAACTGAGAACCCGACCCGAATCAGAACGATGGTGAATTTAAAAATATGGGTGTGACACCTAACCCACCCTGACTTGAGTTTTGATATTTTATTTATTTATTTATTATGTTTTAATATAATTTTTTTTCTAAAAGGAACTTAGGTTGTCTTTTCTTAAACCAAATAATGGTGCCGAGTTGTACATCTTAGCCTCCAGCCTGAGTGTGCACGTGTTGAATTTATACCCTTGTGTGAGTTAATTTAGTTTCTATTTGTGCTATGTTTGTGGCATAAATGTTTAATGGGGGTGGATACATAATCCAATATTTTTAAATGTAATGAACCCAATGATATTTGTGTTTGATGGGAAAACAATGTTGCAACGAAAAATGATCACAAAACACCATAGAGTTGACATGAATTGATTACAAACCTACTTCATTTAAAGAAATATGTAATTTTATTATCACACTCAAAATTAAAATTGTCTCTAATATAGAACATATCTCTACACAACTAAAGCTTTTTCTCAATCTTACAAAACTTATTCTTATACTCATGTCATGTGACAAGCCTTCACGGACATGCCCTTCCGACTTCTCTTAACATGTCTCTATCTTATTGAAATCGTTTCACTCTTTTATAGGATTGATTTCACATTATGTCCAAAAAATGTTGCAAAGAATTTATTCTCTCCCCATCCACATTGAGAAGTTTTTCTCACACATATGTAGTTTTTAATTAAACACAATGAAAACATTTATCTCTTATCTCCACACAATTCAAATTGATATCTAAGTAATTACCCCCCCAAATGTCATCATAATTTAAAAATGATGTACTATAAAATATTTGAATCACTTCAATTTTAAGAAAAAAAACTCAACAATGTTCACCACAAATGAAATACAAATGATACCCCACCACTAACCATCTCAACATTGCATATAATGTTTGAGATCAACATGACTCATCACACCTATTATAGGTTTCACAGTGGCTCATGTTGGATTTGGTGTCCTATGACCAACTATTTGTACTTTGATTACATAAATATTTGATGTATTGAATATTAAAAAAACTTCTTATTACATATTGTTTGTTGTTCTAAATGACTCTAATGTAATAATGTCCTAGAGTATACGTCGCATTAATAAGGTTATAGTAGTTCCCTGCTATGATGAGAACCTTGATGTGCTATGATGATATTCTCAAATAATGTTCTACGGTTGGATAACATACTATGATGAGACACATAATACATAGACTGTCAGGTGTAAGTACTCGTGAGCATATGAGGCTTCTTCTTATGAAGTTTTCACTTGGTAATCTCTAAGACGAGAGATTATGAGAACAACCCCTCCAGTAGGAGTTCCGCATATTTTGGTGTCATCAGATATTCATATCTACGAGCATGTGTGATGGTCCTTAAACTTTAAGATTATTATTAATGCATGTTATATCTTGTGTACTTAGATGTATTTCGTAAACCATGACGATAACAGTTCATGGAGAAGTTTGATACATTGGGTGCATCACGAATGACATGTAATTAATGAATAAGTCGGGGAAAGATTTGTCTCTTCCATCTTTATGGAAGCTGATATCTCATCCCTTTGATTGGAATAGAACCGCCACATTAAATTCTATGACCATGGTGTAATGACATGTTTAATTCAGATAGTCAAAGAAAGATATATCGAGCATATAGGTTGGTGACATAGATGTACAACCCGCTTGATGAGATATTGAGACAAAGGGATTATATTACACATTGAGCGTTCGTATGTGGTTGTCGATGTTGTGACATTAAGTTATTTCTCATGGGTGCCTTGAACCATTGTTAGATAGTAATCTTGGAATTTAGGGAAGCCCACATAATACCAACGAGAAAGAATCCTAGAGGGTCACACGTGTTTTCGTTAATCTCGATTAAATTCTATTTGAGTTAAATTAATAAAATAAATATTATTCTTAAGTTCGAGGAATAATTTTACTCAATTTATATTGATCGCATAAATTAAACAAATATTTATTCTTCAGCATGCGAATAAAAATATTTATTTTATTTATTGAGTATTTTAATAAATATTTATTTGCTAGATTGTGAATAAAACATTTATTTATGAATAAAATATTTATTCAGTTATTCAATAAATTATGGAAGAGTTTGAATAGACCATGACCGAGTTCGATGACAAATATTAATTAATAAGACTGTTACATAATATTTTTTATTGCGCAAGTTGGCGCACACTAAAAAATAGTAGTAATATAATTATTATTATGTGAAATAAGGTTTATTAAAGGTAATAAATGTTGTTTAATGGTCAATATTCAATTAAATAATATTTTAACTTAAAAATCATAACTCTATAAATAGACGAATATTTCTATTGTGTAGAGTATCTAAAATTGAGAATAGAGAATTATTGCGCACAACAAATTCTCTCTAAACTCCTCCTTATCTCTCCCTATCAAGAACGAGAAGTTTAAGAGAGATTTATTCAAGACCAAATAAAGAGCATTCAAGAACGAATAATGCAAGATATTTGACTCACCACACTAGCACCCAGAGATCGAGTGGTGTTGCTTGGAGATCATATGAGCATGTGTGAATCACCACCAGAGGAATTCTATCCTTGGATCCTCACAACGCAAAAAAGGTAATCTAAAAGGGTTTTTTCGGATGATCAATATTCACTAACGAAGAAAGTTTCTAAGACCAGGTATTTATTTTTTCAAATAATAAATAAATTAATTATAAATTTGATGTGAAATATCCCCACTCTTGGTTTCAGGCAACAATTATTAAAAGAAATTTTAATATATCACCCACCTCTGTATGCTCTCTCTACGTCTGAAGCCATCAAGTGGTATCAGAGTGGTCATATTTAAATTTATAATTATTTATTTGATTGTTGATCTATGCGTAATTTTGGTTAGATATTCATTTCATGTTATTTGTTGTTTATTCCGATTTGAATTAACATGTTATCAATATATAATCATGTTCATTCAATGTTTAATTTTCTTAAAGGTTTAAGAACAAATGAATAATGACTAGAGATTCCATTAAGAACTGCCAAATCATTGGCCGGTAAAACTGGATTAAAGGGCGTGCGACCGGAGCACATGTTGTATACCCATGTGCATTGTATCTAGATGTGTTGAGCAATTAATTACACGCGATGCTTTTATTGCACACCACATGTTGACCGGGACAACCTGGCACACGACAAGCAGATATAGGGTGTGTAGCTGGCATGTACACACCATGTAGTCCAACTAAGTTAACATGCCAAAGCCCCAGGTGTGTGACTTGGATATACGACAACTGAGGTACATGGCATGTAGCTGTATGTACACGCCGTGTAGTCTCCCACTAATGGAAAAAATTAAAATTACATTAAATTTGAAAACTACAGCATTAAAACCTTATTTTATTGATTAGAACACCGTTTTTTATTTGACAATTTAATAATGGTTTTAAAGAATTTTAAATGCTCAATTAATTTATTGTAATTAATATATCATTATTGGTTCTGCCATTTATTTTTCATGAATTTCATTAATGACGTGTATCTCTAAATAAGATTGGATGATCATTAAGATGAAAGAGGATTAATTAATTAATTAATGCAAACACGTTTATCTTAAATAATAAAATAACGAATAAAGAAATGAATGCTAGCCACTTACTTTTGTTTATTCTTTGAAAGTATGGCTGTTCATTAGCTTGACTAAGACCCGTGCATGTGCTAGATATTTTAATTTAATTTATTTTGAGTTTGTAATTATTTATTATTAAATTAAATGATGGTTTGTGATTTATTCCTCCCTTCGTTATTATGTAGAACCAATGTGTCCAAGGATATTTAGGTAAACCCTTTTAACCAATCATTTGGTTCCCCTCACCTGTGTGTGAGTAATAAATATTTGTAATTAATGGAGCATCTCAAGGCACGTGGAAGCGGTTTAAGATAGAACCATAATGATGCTAACCTAGGTGATACACAGGTGGACATGTGGAATACTGTAACTCATGCCAAGACCAACAATAATATTTATTTCCCCTAGGTCAAAGGTTGATTTAATGTCCACTCATTAAATCAACCATTAGTTAAATATCATAAATGGGTCATTTAATTAATTATTTATTTATATCTATGCAATTATTTATTTTATGGATGCAAGACCGCGATCACATAAATAAATGAATTAATGTGAAAATATGAAAATAAAATAAATTAATTATTAATAAATATTTTATCCAACATGATTAATTAATTAAGTAACATCCACTTAATTATCAATAAGATGTGTAAAAGATAAAACAAGATAAAATTTATGCATAATAAATTAAAATCCCCCAATTAAATATTAAGTCAGGCTAAGCCTTTCATTACTTGATTGTGAATGAAACCATAGAACTAAGTGTAGTATATGACCAAGGGCTGAACACATACTTTCATCGGGGAGTTCTCATGAGAGTTTTGGGTTGACTTAACTGAAATTGTACTAAGTTTAATGGCCAAAGTACATTCAATACAAATTTAGAGGCAAGTGTTGAGGAAATCCATGTTAGGATTTCAGGATAAAGGAATCCACTCAACAGATCAAGGAGCTACAAGTCCATAGTTGGCAAGAACACCTACCTAATTACTTTATTGTGGTTTTCATGGCCAAAGTCTGGATCATTAATAAAAGTAATGAGGATCTTTGCTAGTAGAATGTTAAATAAAATAGACATTATGAGTTCAATGGTGAGGGATATTGAGACTTGATAAAATAGTAGGATATTTAATAAATAAATAAATAAAAACATTTAATTTATTATATCTCACTTATTTTTTAATCAAACAAAGTACTAATAATTTGCTCTTTTTAATTGTAGAATAAAATGACAAGTTCATCACCCACACTATCCCCACGATCAATATTGGAGAAAGATAACCTCCTAACTGGCAGTAACTTCCATGAGTGGTTTAAAAGTATTTGGGTTGTGCTATACCATAAATGAAAATCTTTTGTTCTAAAATCCTCAATGTCTGATCCACTTGATAAATAGGCGAGTGATGAAGAGTTCCTTATCTATGAAAAAAATTTGAGCGATGCAGTTGATGTTTAATGTTTGATGCTTTCATCGATGTCTAGTGAACTAATGAAGTCTCATGAAAACATGGATGTGTATAGAATTCTTGAGAACTGGTTGCGCCCAAATTTACCCAAGTTTTAAGGGTCAAGCGGTCGCTTGTAGTGTAGCTTGGGTTGTCGAATCCTCAGAGACCTAAGAAGAACCTTTAGACACTCAATAAAAAGAGATGGATTTTTGGATATGAAGTGGCCAACTTGGGTTGATTTTAGATGTTTTTGAAAGAGCACTAAAAGATCTATGTGAATTCAAATTATGAGAAAATGAGTTGATCCTAGGTTATTGCTCGGGGTGGATTGAATGAATTCCTTTTTTTTTACGAATTTGAATTTCATTAACTCGAGAAGGATTCATGCAATGAATTCAAACTAACCTCATCACTTACTGATTAAACACCTTCAAAACACATGATAATCACCTATACACTTGTAGGATCATTTTCATGTGCACTCCAAGGTAAAGGATGTAATTAGCACATGAAAGTGGGGTGAATAAATTCAATAAGGAAGAGGAAGAATAAAAATCATTGAATGAAAGAAACTCAATTAAAAGAAATTAATAACATTTAGGGCATGAGAAATAACATTCAATCCATCCCCTTGCTACTCCCTTGGATCAACCCATAAAAGAGCTACCCCTCCATTGATAACAGGTTCTCAACGGAAGCGGAAAGTAGACTTACGAGGGTGGAATTGAAGAAGTAAAAACAACAAAAATAACGACCACTCCACCGTTGTGTGAACAAAATCACAAGGTTTGGTGTGAATAAATTCACACCTTGAGGCAACAGTATCAAGGTGATAAGGATAAGAACAGAACAAGAGAAGAAGAAGAACTTTTATTTAAGACTAAGGTGATTCGAACAACTTACATGAGAAGGAAGAACATTACAAAGGCAAATTGGCATAATAACATTACAATGAAAAGAAAGCACCAAGATGCTCAAATACTCCATCCCTACTGCCTTAAATAGGCATTTTGGAAGCCTTTTTCTGATATCCCATCATCCCATGTGCATTTAATTAATTTTTTTGGAGAAAGGTGGGTGTACATTTAATGCATAAGAGACTTTTCAACTCTTGCCTCGAAGTGGGAGACAACTTTCTACACCGAACAGAAGCGCCTAAAGAACCATATAGAAGGCCGAATTGGAGTGGTCCATAGAATACTTAAATTCACCCCCGGATGTCCCCTAATAGCCTGTAAAATTTCATCCCAAAATAATTTGTGGTTCGGGAGATATGATTGAAATAGTGGGCTATTTTTCTGGGCCGCAGAATCTGGACCAGAATTAAATCTTCAACTTGGGCCGCCTTAATAACCACCATCGAGGACGAATTAGCACTGGATACAGAATAATTATTTGTTCCTCTATATGTCTTATATCCTCTCATGAATGTTGGGCTTCATTGGGCCTGTATTATGGGACCCACATTCCGATCAGTGGGGTGATATCCAATCTGCCTTCTCCAGAATTGTTTTCTTTCTTCACCAAAAATCCTCATCATCCTTTATGAATCCTCCATTGATCCCTGAATGAAAATTGTTCATATTTAAGTTTATATCCATTTACAAAAATATAAAATTAAAATATGGATAATTACATTCTTTGAAATCAGATGAAACCTTGGACCTAAATTGGTGCATATTAGGCATGAAGTGCACAAATGATGAGAATGAGTGTTCAAAATGTAAAATGCACTAAAATGGTATTTATGAATAGCAAGGTACATTAAAACTAAATACATTAGAAATGAATATTAGCCTATTACAGTGGCTAATAACACCCCCCAACTTGAGTTTTTCTAATCCCGAGCAAAATATATCTCACAAAAATGAAATTCGAATGACCTTTTCCAAAAACATTTTAATACACATTTCTCACCCAAAGATCACATACCAAAAAATTATGAAACCAATAAAAATCATTTAAAACAAGCTATGTCCATAAGCATATCTCAAGCCAAATCCCATTCCTTTGTTCAAATTCATTTCCATATTTCATCCAAATTCAATTAAGCATGATGAAGTGTTGTGCGTCACAATAGACATGGGGGTTCATTTCCATTCGAGGGAGAAAAGATGGAAGCGCTAGGAGCAATCAAATTTTAATAATAAGATGAGTACTCATTTTTTTTATTTTCTTTTTTTTGGGTTTTTTTTCAATTTTTCCATGGTAATTGAAATTGAACTCAATCGAGTCAACCCATGTAGCAAGACTTTGCCGATGACTCCCAGGCTCAAAGACCTTAGGGCACTAAGTGAAGCTCACATACTCGGGAATCATCTCGAGTTAACTCAATCAAAAACGAATTCAAATTACCATAAATAGAGATAAAATTCCCAAATATGGGCCAGACAACTATGGAGTCACGATCCCCAAGTGCCTAAAGCCACACATTAGGTCAATTCATTGCTCTATGCGCAATTGATTTTTTTTTGAATACTCATGTTAAAATTAAAATGATCGCCAATCCTATGCTATTTATTATGGGTCCCCAAGAACTCAAACTAAGACCCCACAATCTAGAGGACATGCATTGTGTTTTTTTATTAAATGGATGAAAATATAACATTGAAAAATCACATCGGACAACCGCACTTTCCAATATCTATGCACATGAACATAAACTTGCATTAAAATCAGAATCAAGGCATGCAAAATTATTTGATATACAATTTCAGAGTTTGGAATGTGTGTTATCATGTTCAAGGTTAATGACATTTTTCCTTCCACACATTTTCATCTCCCCCCCAACTTGGAATACACTGTCCCCAGTGTTTAAGGAATTGAAACATAGAAGTGGCAGGATAGAAGTTCAACGAAGTCATTGAAAATGAAAATTATGGAATGAAGTCACCTGGTGGTTGATGTTGAAAATGCATTCCCATGTCTCCCTTCAGTTATGGTTTATCTCCCAATGGTTTGGACGGTTGTGACCAGCTTTTCCCAATGACCTATGACATGCCTTTAATTTTTTTTTAATATATATATTTTTTTTGTATTTTTTTAAACCTAAAAAAAAGGTATAAATAACATAAACTGATGATACATTATCTTCTCTTAAATTTCTGGGTAAGGTATTACTCAGGGATCACACTGCGTGACACGGATGAATACAGTGCTCCCCTTTCATACCCATCCTTACTCATACAAGAAGAACATGTCAAAAATCTATTTTTTTTAAATACCAACAAAAATATAAAATAAAATAAAATAAACTGATGATACATTGTCTTCTTTATATTTTCTGGGTAAGGTATTACTCAGGGATCACACCACGTGACACGGATGAATAAGGTGCTCCCCTTTCATACCCATCCTTACTCATAAAAGAAGAACAAGTCAACAGTCTATATATTTTTTTAAATAACAAAATGAAGAAGAATAAAAAAAAGATGATTCAAAAAGATTAGAAACATGAAGACCACGGGTTGCCTCCCGTGCAACGCTTTTGTTTAACGTCGTTAGCCCGACATGGATCCTAAATCTATCAATTTTTTCCTGGTTCATAGGTTGGCTCTGTTAACTCTACCTCTATTTCCTATTTATTGAATGATTCAATGAATGGTTTTAACCTATTACCATTGACCTTAAAAATGTTACCACTTGTGGGATCCTGAATCTCTACTGCCCCATGGGGGTACACATGATGCACTATGAATGGACCTGACCATCTAGACCTTAACTTTCCGGGTGTAAATGAAGTTTTGAACTATACAAGAGCACATGTTTTCCCATTTCAAATTGTTTGACTTTGATATTCCTAGATTGGTAGGATTTAACTCTAGCTTTATTTATCCTTGAATTTTCATAAGCCTCCATCCTAAGTTCCTCAAGTTCATTAAGATCTAATTTCCTCTTTTCTTCGGCTAAATAAATGTTGAAATTCATTTTTTTGATCGCCCAAAATGCCTTATGCTCAATTTCAACAGGTAAATGGCATGCTTTTCCATAAACCAACCTATATGGTGACATTACTAGGATAGTTTTGAATGTTGTACGATATAACCAAAGATCATCCAAGAGTTTTTCAGACCAATCTTTCCTAGAGGGGTTGACAGTTTTTTCAAGAATTTTCTTAATCTCCCTATTTTCTAACTCAGCTTGACCATTGGTTTGAGGATGGTACGCAATGGAAACTTTATGAGAAATTCCATACTTAGACATGAGTGAAGAGAATGGGCGATTACAGAAATGGGTTCCACGATCACTGATTATAGCCCTCGGAATTCCAAATCTAGAAAAGATATGCTCTTTTAGGAATCAGATCACAACTTGATTATCATTAGTCTTGGTGGGAATGGCTTCAACCCATTTTGAGACATAATCAACAGCTAAGAGGATGTAGAGGTATCCCTTAGAGTTTGGAAAGGGTCCCATGAAATCAATTCCCCAACAATCAAAGATTTCAACGACCAGAATGGGAGCGAGGGGCATTTGATTCCTTTTGAAAATGGATCCTAATTGCTGACATTGAGGACAACTTTTACAGAATTCGAAGGAATCCTTAGTGAGGTTCGGCCAGTAGAAACCACTTTGGAGGACCTTTGCAGTGGTTTTCTTTGTATAAAAGTGGCCTCCACATGCCTCTCCATGACAAAATTTTAGAATGGACTCTTGTTCAGACTCGGGAACACATCTCCTGATGATTTGATCAGGACAAAACTTGAAGAGGTAAGGATCATCAAACACATAGTGTTTGACATCAGAAAGGAATTTCCTCTTAGCTTGGGTCCCCAGGAATTTTGGAATGTCACCCGTCACCAAATGGTTTGCTATGTCATCATACCAAGGTCAATCACTCACTGAATAGAGGTGCTCATCGGGAAATGAATCAGACACAGAGAGGTGGTGTGAGTTGTCTTTGAATTCCATCCTAGAGAGGTGATCAGCTACAACATTTTCAACACCCTTTTTATCCTTAATGGTTAAATAGAACTCTTGAAGAAGAAGGACCCACCTAATCAATCTAGCCTTGGCATCTTGTTTTTGGAAAAGGTATTTTAGGGCTGAATGGTCAGTGAAGACAATGATGGGTGATCCTAAGAGATAAGACATGAATTTATCTAAGGAAAAGACAACAACAAGCATCTCTTTCTTAGTGGTGGTGTAGTTTATTTGTGCATCATTTAAATATTTGCTTGCATAAGCAATGACACATGGAGTTTTCTCACACCTTTGTCCCAAGACTGCCCCTACAGCGAAATCACTTGCATCACACATGAGCTCGAAAGGAAGTTTCCAATTTGGAGATTGCATGATAGGTGGGGATATAAGAGTTGACTTGAGTGTAGAGAATGATTCCTCACACCTTTCTGTCCATAAAAATGGAGCATCTTTTACCAATAGAGAACAAAGTGGTCGAGAAATAGAGCTAAAATTCCTAATGAACCTTCTATAAAAGCCAGAATTTCCTAAGAAGGACCTCACTTCCTTAACAGTTTTAGGAGAGGGAAGGTGACGAATGATGTCAAACTTAGCTTTATCAACTTCAATCCCTCTACCATATACCAGATGACCTAGAACATGTCCTTCCCTTACCATGAAATGGAATTTTTACCAATTTAGTATGAGATTATTATCCTCAAACCTTGACAAAACCTTTTCAAAATTTAGAATGCATCCCTCAAAAGTATCCCCAAAGATGGAGAAATCATCCATGAAGACCTCTAAACAATCCCCCACCATGTCCGAGAATATTCCCATCATGCACCGCTGGAAGGTACCAGGGGCATTGCATAACCCAAAGGGCATGTGCTTGAAGGAAAAAGTGCCGAATGGATAGGTGAAGGTTGTTTTTACTTGATCCTCTAAGGAGACTTCGATTTTATTATATCCTGAGAATCCATCTAGGAAGCAGTAGAATTGATGACCCGCCACTCGCTCGAGGACTTGATCAATAAAGGGCAAGGGGAAATGGTCTTTCTTGGTACAAGAGTTGAGCTTCCTATAGTCAATACAGACTCTCCATCCACTACTAACCCTTGTTGGAAGCATCTCTCCATCATTATTGGTTATTACTGTGATTCCATCCTTCTTTGGAACCACATGGATTGGGCTAACCCACTCACTCTCAGCTATAGGATAGATGATACCATCTTTTAACAATTTCAAAAGTTATTTTCTCACTACTTCCATGAGATTAGGATTGAGTCGTCGCTGAGGTTGATGACATGGCTTTGAATCGGATTCTAGAACAATTCTATGAGTCCTGATAAGTGGGCTAATCCCAGGAATATCAGATAGGGTCCATCCAATGGCTTTCTTGTGTCTCCTAAGGACATCTAGAAGCATCCTCTCATGATTGGATTCAAGAGAGGAAGAAATGACAACATGAAAGGATTGATTGTCCCCTAAGAACGCATACTTGAGTGATGAAGGTAAAACCTTAAATTCAAGATCAGAGTGGTTATCAATTTCCAAGAAAGGATGAGACTTTGTATTGAACTCAGTTTCTTTGTTCAGATTTCTTGACAAAATTGGTTCCTTGTGAAAAGAATTTTCATCCACTAAATTAGCTAGATTAGTTTCATGAATGGGTACAGACTCAATGTTATTGATTTCACCCATGGTATCATTGATTGGTGATTCTAGAAAATCATCAATAGAGAAATCTGAAAGAGATTCAAGCCAAGGAGACAAATTTCCCTCATGTGAACAAAGAAAATCAATCTCTTCTTGACTTAAACATCCTTCAGTAATTCCTTGATGTTACTTGAGTTCACTATCAACACTACCTATCCAATTAACCTCATGGATCTCTTCATCATCCCCAATTTGAGAGTTTTCATTGTAGATGTTCAAGTCTAGACTCATGTTTCCAAAGGTGATGGTCATGTTCCCATTTCGGACTCGGATAACAGAGTTGATTGTTGCAAGGAAGGGACGACCAAGGATGATTGGGGTTTGCTCCCTAGGACCTAAGCTTGGGTGATTGTCTAGAACAATAAAGTCATCTGGGTAAATGAAATTTTCAACTTTCACCAAAACATCCTTCAAGATCCCCTTTGTAACTCGAATACTACGATCAGCAAGTTGAAGAGTGACAGATGTGGGTTGGAGTTCTTCGAGCCCTAACTGACAATACATAGCATAAGGAATGAGGTTCACACTGGCTTCTAGATCACACAAGGCTTTGAAAACTTTGTTCTCTCCTAGTTCAACATTTATGTAAGGGCATCCTGGGTCTTTCATCTTTGGAGGAAGGGTTCCTTAGATTGTTGTGCTAACATTTTCTGCCAGAAGGACTTGGTTCTTATGTGAGAATTTCTGTTTAAATGTGCAGAGGTCCTTAAGGTATTTTGAGTATGCAGGAATGGTTTTAATGGCATCGAGGAGTGGAATGTTGAACTTGACTTGTGATAAAATTTCCCTCAATGTTTAACTCAATTCAGGCTTGGTTTTCCCCCTCATGCGTTGAGGAAATGGGGTAGGTTGTGGGGTTGTTTTTTGAAGAGTTGTTTCTTTCACATTTTTATTAGTATCTCCAGTTTTTTCATGTGTTTCATTTGAATTTTCATTAGAGTTTGAATCTTCAGGTGGGTTTTGAACTATTTGTTCAGGTTTCTCAATTGATTTCCCACTTCTCAAAACTGTCACAACCTTTAGTTGTTCATGAGTTGTTTGAGTGAAACTTGTCTCCCCCCTTGATGTTTGTTGTGGAATGGCCTGTGTGGGCATGGGTGCCTTTCCAGTTTTGATGGTTTGAAGTTCTTGTTTCAGGGAAAAGACTTCTGAGTTCATCCTTTCCATTTTTTTGCACAATTTTTCAAGGATTGGGAGAGGGAAAGATTGGGAAGGGGCTTGTGTTGGTTGGGTTATCCTAGGGGGATACTTTGGTTGTTGGATGGGTTGTTGGTATTGGACTGGAGGATGTTGGTATTGGACTGGTTGTGGTTGGAATTGGTTATGGTTTTGAAATTTTGTGTAGGGTAGGGGTTTGGTCCTTGTGGTTGGCTAGGTTGTTGGTTATCTTTCCATCGGAAGCCTGGGTGGTCATTATACATTGGGTTGAATGTGTTTGGGTATTGAGGATTTTGAAAGTTTAGGGCATTGACTTCAGCAGGTGGTCCTCCTAAAAGAACATCCTTGATGGATGGAATGGTTGGGAAGTTGTCTATTTTGTGGTCATGTTTGTCACGGATTGTGCAAACAAGGTCTACAGTTTGGATTTAATTGATTTTCCTATGGTCTATCTCTTCAACCTTCCTAGAGAGTGCTGCAAGTTTCGCCCTAAGGCTTTCCTCTTCTCTAAGTGTATGCATTCCAGTAGTTCTTTGAGGCTTTTCAGAATAAGGTGATGTTCCCCATGTTTGGTTTTGTTCAGCAAGGAATTCTAGATACTCGTAAGCATCATTTGGGGATTTGTTTTTAAAGGTCCCATTGCACATCATGTCAGCGAATTGTTTATTCCCCGGGCCCAAACCTTCATAGAAAATTCTTACTTGTTCAGGAATAGAAAAACCATGGTGTGGAACCATGTTTAGGGTGTCTTTGAACCTCTCCCATGTTTCATAAAATGACTCTCCCTCTTTTTCAAAAAAGTTTTGGATACTCTTTTTAAGTGCAATTGTTTTGTGGTGGGGAAAGTATTTCTTGTAGAATTCTCTTTGCAGTTGGTTCCAAGTGTGGATTGATGAAGGTCTCAGATTATTTAACCAGTTCTTTGCTCGATCCTTAAGTGAGAAAGGAAAGAGCCTCATCTTAGCTGACTCAAGTTGATGTGGTGAGCACATGGTTTCAACAATGTCATTGAACTCCTTGACATGAAGGTAAGGCATTTATGACTCCATCCCATGGAAGGTTGGAAGGTGGTTTAGGAAATGAGGTTTAAAGACATAGTGGGCATCTCCTAGGGCAGCATACCTAATGCAAGAGGGTGCATTGGTCCAAGTAGGTGTAAGGTAGTCATTCATGGTTTGATCGACTGCATTCTCCAAATTTGGGGCTGCCTCATTTGGATTTCCATTTTGGTTCCCACCCTGGTTTATGAGTTGGTTTCTTTGAATACACTCCATTAAAATTGACTCAATCTTTAACTCTGGGGTATTAGGAAGATTAGGATCCAATGGTGTACTTGACTCCCCTATCCTATGACTTTCCACCCTAACTAGTCTGTTTGAGTTATCGCGGGTGAAGGAGAACATGCGTCAAAAGAAAAAAAAGTGAGAAAGGGAAAAGATAAGAGATCTTGGGTGAGAATAGAAGAATGGGGGTGAGGAAATAAGGTTTTTGTCTAAGGAACTTACTTGGTCCCCAGAAATGGTTCCAAAATTTGGTTGCGCCCAAATTTACCCAAGTTTTAAGGGTCAAGCGGTCGCTTGTAGTATAGCTTGGGTTGTCGAATCCTCAGAGACCTAAGAAGAACCTTTAGACACTCAATAAAAAGAGATGGATTTTTGGCTATGAAGTGGCCAACTTGGGTTGATTTTAGATGTTTTTTAAATAGCACTAAAATATCTATGTGAATTCAAATTATGAGAAAATGAGTTGATCCTAGGTTATTGCTCGGGGTGGATTGAATGAATTCCTTTTTTTTACGAATTTGAATTTCATTAACTCGAGAAGGATTCATGCAATGAATTCAAACTAACCTCATCACTTACTGATTAAACACCTTAAAAACACATGATAATCACCTATACACTTGTAGGATCATTTTCATGAGCACTCCAAGGTAAAGGATGTAATTAGCACATGAAAGTGGGGTGAATAAATTCAATAAGGAAGAGGAAGAATAAAAATCATTGAATGAAAGAAACTCAATTAAAAGAAATTAATAACATTTTGGGCATGAGAAATAACATTCAATACATCCCATTTCTACTCCCTTGGATAAACCCATAAAATATCTACCCCTCCATTGATGACAGGTTCTCAACGGAAGCGGAAAGTAGACTTACGAGGGTGGAATTGAAGAAGTAAAAACAACAAAAATAACGATCACTCCACCGTTGTGTGAACAAAATCACAAGGTTTGGTGTGAATAAATTCAAACCTTGAGGAAACAGTATCAAGGTGATAATGAGAAGAACAGAACAAGAGAAGAAGAAGAACTTTTATTTAATACTAAGGTGATTCGAACAACTTACATGAGAAGGAAGAACATTACAAAGGTAAATTGGCATAATAACATTACAATGAAAAGAAAGCACCAAGATGCTCAAATACTCCATCCCTACTGCCTTAAATAGGCATTTTGGAAGCCTTTTTACGAGATCCCATCATCCCATGTGCATTTAATTAATTTTGTTGGAGAAAGGTGGGTGGACATTTAATGCATAAGAGACTTTTCAACTCTTGCCTCGAAGTGGGAGCCAGCTTTCTACACCGAACAGAAGCGCCGAAATCACCATCTAGAAGGCCGAATTGGAGTGGGACATAGAAGACTTAAATTAACCCTCGGATGTCCACTAATATCCTATAAACTTTCAGCCCAAAATACTCTGTGGTTAGGGAGATATGACTGAAATAGTGTGATGTTTTTCTGGACCGCAGAATCTGTCTCAGAATTAAATCTTCAACTTGGGCCACCTTAATAACCACCATCGAGGACGAATTAGCACTGGATACAGAATAATTATTTGTTCCTATATATGTATTCTAGCCTCCCATGAATTTTGGGCTTCATTGGTCCTGTATTGTGGGACCCACAGTCCGATCAGTGTGGTGATATCCAATCTGCCTTCTCCAGAATTGTTTCCTTTCTTCACCAAAAATCCTCATCATACTTTATGAATCCTCCATTGATCCCTGAATGAAAAATGTTCATATTTAAGTTTATAACCATTTACAAAAATATAAAATTAAAATATGGATAATTACATTCTTTGAAATCAGATGAAACCTTGGGCCTAAATTGGTGCATATTAGGCATGAAGTGCACAGATGATGAGAATGAGTGTTCAAAATGTAAAATGCACTAAAATGGTATTTATGAATAGAAAGGTACATTAAAACTAAATATATTAGCAATTAATATTAGCCTATTATAGTGGATAATCAAGCAGCTCCATGGTCTTTACTAAGAGAGAGATAGATGAGAATAATTTGAGATTTCCAAGGCACTCTTTAAGAGAAAGCTTGGATAGGGTTCCCCATCCAAGACACATGTAGTCAATATCATTGCCTACATTGAGCGCTTAGAGGTTCTAGGGTTTAAACTCATTGAATAACTTAGCACCAACCTTATTCTGGCATCACTACCTCATAGCTTCTACAACTTTTTTGTGAATTTTAATATGAACAACATTGAGAAGTCTCTGTTAGATCTTTTTACTCTTTTTTACCAAGTATATAAGGATACAAAGAGTGAAAAACCTTCCATCCTTATGGTGAACAAATTGAAAGGAAAAGAGAATATATTTAAGCCCAAAACTTCTTCACACACTTCCAATAAGAGGAAGATAAAGGGGAAAGCAAGGGAATAAGATTTTATCTATTTTGCATGTGTAAAGAAGGACCACTAGAAGAAAAACTGCACCTAGAAAAAGAAGCAAGGGGAAGCTTCATGTGTGTTTGTTATTGAGTGAAATGTATCTATTTCTATGAATTGGGTATTAGATAAAGTTTGTGGTTCTCACATATGTATTCAAATATAGGAATCAAGTAGATTCAGGAATATTGACTAAGGAGAGGTAGATATTTAAGTAGCCAACATAGATAAACTTGATGTTGTAGCTATCAGGGACTACCACCTCACGTCACCAACTAGAATGATCTTGGGTTTAAAGGGTTGTTATTATGCGCCTTAAGTTATCAAAAACATTATTTTTGTATCCATAATTGATATATATGGATTTATTTTCAAATTTGGGAATAAATGTTGCTTATTTCATAAAGATAACATTTTTATGGTAAGACACATTTAAATAATGGTCTTCATGTGTTGGATTACACAAAACAAATAATGGAAATCGATAACGAAGTAACTTCATATGACTCATACCACACCCAACTTTGGCATCACCGGCTAGGTCATGTAAATGAAAATCACTTAACAAAATTACATCAAGATGGATATTTAGATTCTTTTAAAATAAATCCACTTGGTGTATATCACGTACGTTTACAAGGAAAAATGACCAAACTCCATTTAGTGGGAAAGGTGAAAGGGATAATGAGCTTCTTGAATTAGTTCATACCAATGTGTGTGGACTATTTCCTATTGAAGAAAGGGGTGGGTACTCATACTTAATAACTTTTACTGATGATTTTAGTAGATATGGATATGTATACTTAATGAGGTATAAATAAGATTCTTTTGAAAAATTCAAGAAATACAGGAATGAAGTTGAGAACCATATTGGTAAGAATATTAATAAACTTTACTCAGACGGTGGTGGATAATATATTAATCAAGACTTCATTGACTATCTATGGGAGTTTGGGATTTTTTTTCTCAACTCAATCCTCCTTACACACCTCAGTGGAATGGTGTAAGAAAAAGGAGGAGACACACCTTGTTGGACATGGTTAGATCAATAATGAGTCATAAAAGTCTTTTATTATCCTTTTAGGGATACATGTTACAAACAAAAACATACGCACTAAACCGAGTTTCGACTAAAGAAACAGATGATATACCATACTAATTATGGAATGGAAAGAAACCCGTGTTGTCTTACTTACATGTGTGGGGTTGAAAAAAAATTTCTAAGGCCTCTTCAGGTAACAAGATTTCCTCTGAGTCACAAAGTGCATCTTTATAGGACATCACAAAGAAATAAAGGAATACTACCTATAAAATCCTTCAGACAAAAAGTTTATGGTTGAAAAACCTCTCACATTTATTAAGAAGGATATTATCTCTAAAAAATAAAGTGGGAGAGAGATATAATTTGATGAAGATGAGGCTTAAGATACACAAGAGTTGGCATAAGAGAAAATTCTATAAATACCTATGGAAGAATAAATTGTTCCAGAGACATAATTACTGTGTAGGAGTACTAGAGAGGTTAGAGAACCATGGTTTTCTAGTCATCAGGGATGGTGACTCATTATTAGTTGATAATAATGATCCTATAACCTATAAGGAAGTTTTAATTAGTACATATTTTATCAAGTGGAAATAATCCATGAATTCTAAAATGGATTCCATGTACCAAAACCAAGTTTGGATTTTTGGTAGACCCTCCAGTAGATGTAAATCTCATTGGTTGCAAATGGGTATTCAAGAAGAAAATGAACATGGAAGGAAAAGTCAGTAACTATAAGGCATGACTGGTTGCAAAAGGGTTTAAACAATGTCAAAACATTGACTACAATGAAACATTTTCACCAGTTGCAATGCTAAAATCCATCAGAATTATACTTTCCATTACGAATTTCTATGATTATGATATTTTACAAAATAGATATTAAAACAACCTTCTTTAATGGTAACCTCTAGAAAGATGTCTATATTACACAGCCGAAGGGGTTTGTGCCTCCAAAGGATGCCAACCAGGTATGAAAGTTGCAAAGATCCATTTATGGATTAAAGAAAACATCTAGGCCATGAAGCATTCATTTTGATGAGGCCATAATGAAATCTGGTTTCATACAGAATGAATGCAATCCGTGTGTCTATAAATGATTTAGTGAGAGTGCATTCGTTTTCTTAATAGTATATGTTGATGACATATTACTCATTGGAAATAAAATACCAGTCTTACAGTCTGTTAAGGTGTGATTGGATAAATGATTCTCTATGAAAGACTTGGGTGAGACAACATATATTCTTCGGATCAAGATCCATCATGATAGATCCAAGAGGTTGCTCAGCCTAAGTCAAAGTACATACACTGAAAAGATACTGAATAAATTTAGTATGGAACAATCCAAGAGGGGGTTGTTGCTAGCATCGCATGACGTTTATCTTTCTAAGAAAATGTGTTCTCAAACACATGAGAAAAGAAACAGAATGTCAAGGATTCCATACACATCAGTGATTAGGTTATTCATGTATGCTATGCTATATACTAGGATAGATGTCTCCTACACATTAAGTTCAGTATAAAGATATCAAGTTGATCCAGGTGACCACCATTGAATGGAAGTAAATACTATCATTAAGTATATAAGGTGAACTAAGGATATGTTTCTAGTTTATAAAGGAGATGAGGAACTAGTCATCATAGGATATGCATATGCTAGTTTCCAAATCGATCAAGATGACATGAAGTCACAAACTAGATACATCTTCACTTTTAATGGAGGTGATATGAGCTGGAAGAGCTCATAGAAATCTTTGGTTGTAGATTCTACAATAAATTCTGAGTATATTGCGGATTCTGAGAAAGAAGAAGTATGTATGCACAACTTCATACAAGATCTTGATGTGGTACCTAGTAGTAAAGATCTTATCACACTCTATTATGATAATAATGCAACAGTGGATCTTGAAAAAGAACCAAGACCACATCAGAAGACAAAACACATACATCATAAGTATCATATCTTGAGGGATTTTTCTTAGAGAGGTGAAGTTGCAGTGAGTAGTATTTCCATAGAAGACAACATGGAGGATCCCTTGACTAAAGCCTTGACTCATTAGAAACATGAATATCATGTGAGGTCTAGCAGATTAAAGGTTATAGGTAGTTGGCTCTAGTCCAAGTGGGAGTTTTTTGGAGTTGGTGTCCTAGGACCAACTGGTTGTACTTTGATTATATAAATATTTGATGTATTGAATATTAATAAAACTTATTATTACATATTGTTTATTATTCTTCACAACTCTAATATAATAATGTCCTAGAGTATACGTCACATTGATAAGGTCATAACATTTTCCTAGTATGATGAGAACCTTTATGTGCTATGATGATATTCTCAAATAATGTTATACAGTTGGATGATGTACTATGATGAGACACATAATACATAGAATTTCAAGTGTGAGTACTCGTAAGAAAATGGGGCTTCTTCTCATGAAGTTCACACTTGGTAATCTCTAAGATGAGAGATTATGAGAACAGACCTACCAGTAAGAATTCCACATGTTTTGGTGTCATCAGATATTCCTATCTACGAGAATATGTGATGTCCTTATACTTTAAGATTATTATTAATGCATGTTACAAATCACGTACTTAGATATATTTCATAAACCATGATGATAATAGTTCATGGAGAAGTTGGATACATTCGGTGCATCATGAGTGACATGTCATTAATGAATAAGTCAAGGAATGATTTGTCCCTTCCATATTTATGAGAGATAATATCTCAACCCTTTGATTGGAATAGAACATTCACATTAAATTCTATGGACATGATGTAATGATGTGTTTATTTTAGATAGTCAAATAAATACATGCCGAGTATATAGGTTGGTGAAACAAATGTGAAACCTGTTTGATGATACATTTTGAAAAAGAGATTATATTACACAGTGAGTGTTCGTATGTGGTTTTCGACATTGCAACATTAAGTTCTTTCTTTTGGGTGCCTTGACCCATTGCTTGACAGTAATCTTGGACTTTAGGCAAGCCCGCCTAATGCCAATGAGAAAGAATCCTACATGGCCATACACTAAGTTTTTCCATTGATCTCGATTAAATTCTATTTGAGTTTAATTAATGGAATAAATATTATTCTCAAGTCAGAGGAATAATTTTATTCAAGTTATATTAATCTCATAAATTAAATAAATATTTATTCATCAACATGAAAATAAAATATTTATTTTATTTATTGAATATTTTAATAAATATTTATTCACTATATTGTGATATAAAATATTTATTTATTAATAAAATATTTATTCGGTTATTCAATAAATGCTGGAGGATTTCAAAAGGTCCAAGACCGAGTCTGGTGACAAATATTAATTAATAAGACCGTTACATAATATTTTTTATTGTGCAAGTTAGCACACACCAAAAAATAGTAATAATATAATTATTATTATGTGTAATGAGGTTTATTAAATGTAATAAATTTTATTTAATGTACGACATGCAATTAAATAGTATTTTAACTTAAATCTTAACTCTATAAATAGATGGATATGTCTATTGTGTAGAGTATACAAAATTGAGAATAGAGAATTGATGTGCACAATGAATTCTCTCTCAACTCCTCCTTCTCTCTCCCTCTCAAGAACAATAAGTTTAAGAGAGATTTCTTCAAGACTAAAGAATGAGTGATCAAGAACGAACAATGCAAGACATTCAAATCATCGTGAAAGCAACCAAATATCGAGTGGTGTTGCTCGAAGATCATAGAAGTACGTGTGGATCACCACTAGAGGGATTCTATCCTTGGATCTTTACAACACAAAAAAGGTAATCCAAAAGGGTCTTTTTGGATGATCAACATTAACCAATGAAGAAAGTTACTAAGAAAAAATATTAATTTATTCAAATATTAAATAAATTAACTATAAATTTGATGTGCAAGATCCTCACTCTTGGTTTCAGGAAATGATTATTAAAAGAAATTTTAATATATTGCCCACCTCCACACTCTTCCGTTGTGCCAGAAACCATCAACTCATGTCTAACGAAAAAATTGATGAGACATTATTGAGGAATTAATGATTAAAAAATATCTATAATGTTAATTTTTAAAATAAATAATTATATACAAAATTATATGCATTCTATATGTAATGATACTCTAAGATCTCACAAAAACTTCACCTGCTCTAGTCAACTTGTACAGGTTTCAAGTCTTTAGCCCTTTGACCACGATCATGACTCCTCTTACCAACTTGAAATACCCACCTCTATAAAAAAAATCTTAAAACCTATCAAATTAAACATTCCCAAACAAATCAAATTCATTCTCAATCTTGTTTGATAACTCAAATAGATAAATGTGCGAACAACTTCAACGAACATATTAACTCATAACACACCAACATCAATAATTCCACTCTATGTTTCATTATCCATTTTCATTGCATCACCATAATAATCCTCATACTAGTTAAAATGACATTGTAAATCACTAGCTTGGATTACCTGAATAGTACCTAATCTAGGGTCGTTATTTGACATCAGACGCACCTTCCTATATGTTATAGGTTTTCTACTAGTGGTGAGAGTCTATAACCAACATTGAGGAGACTATACTCTTGATATAACAACATAAAATATCAAGTAAATAATCAAAACATCACATAACATCATATTACACATATATAATTACTGCTAAAAGCTAACTATAATGTCTTGGACCTGGTTCACTCATAATTAATCAAACCTGATTGGTTGCAAGGCCTCAAGCACGCCTCCCTATATTCCAAAGGCTTTTGACTAGAAGTGAGAGTCTAAGGTGGTACAATGGAGAAACTATACCATTATAATCATAGTAACACAATAATGTAATAAATGGATAATAACAGAAGCATACTAAAATGGAAAATAGAACAACACAAGTGAAACATCCAGATGATAATAATAAATAAGCCATAAATAATAACATTCAGTACTATATACAAAATTTTGTAATGTCATGTCTCTAAACAAAAAGAAAAAGGTGACATGGCATCAACATACATACATACATGAATATCAAAAGGACCAAAAAGACTATCTCTAGATAGCATCACAGGGCATAACTCGGTCTTGTACTTCTCTGCTCTCATGATACAATTAATCAAGCTTTATTAATTGGGCAATTTCCACTGTCCCAATATGTATCAATGATGTAATAACCCATACTTTTTTAAATGATACTTGTTTCCTGAATAAATGTTTGTTACATATTATATAATATCCTACATGTAAAAAATAAAGAGAAACCAAATTTTTTTTACCTCTTTAATAATGATCACTACATTAGTTAGCAATGAAACCAATTAAAATTTAATGTCTCATATTTTATGTGTATTATTTTTGGATATTATATAGATTATTTTCAAGACCAGGCACTAAGATGACGTGTGATTCTAAAGCCCAATGTGCATGGAATAAATATTTGAAATATATTAAATATATTTAATAGCATGCATGAATGATTTTCTTGAAAAAGTGGAATAAATTTTAAATGGGTACCTGGATAAGAAATCTAAGGGCACTGTTGAGCTTAAAATGCAGTTTTTACCCTAGGTGTGACTTGACATTAGTCGGTGCAGGTTGTTTGTGAAAAAGTTGTCGCAGACACAGAAATGAATAAAATAATTGAATAAATTATTTTATTTCATATTTTTTGATGCAACAATTTAACAATATTTAAGTATATTTTTATGTCAGAATTCTAGGGTTAGTCACATAACACTGGAGACGTCGAAGGATCATTGGAGAGCGCTTCAGAGGATTCTCTCAGGAAAATGATGAAGATATCGTGGATCGACGATCGATACACCTCAAATTCGAAGGATCTCACCAATGAATGTGTCATAGCTTCATTCTTCATCAGTGATCAAACTAAATCAAGGTAGGGCATGTGTTTTGATTTTTTTATTCCCCATTATTGATTTCTACAATGAATTAAGAATAATAAAAAAATAGATCGATACATGGATTAATTATCTTATAGGATGAGTATAATTACCAGTATTATTGGGATAATTATCTTTGTGATTGATTTATTTTAATTTTCATTTCTAATGATGAGGAATCAAGATTGACGCAAACATTGGCCGAGGTTCATTCCTCAATTTTGTTCTCGCGCTTTTCTGCCCCTCGTTCATCATTTTTTGCAGGTGTTCTTCCTTTGGCCCGCGACTCAACTAATCCCAATAAATCAATCATCACACACTCATTTATTAGCACAATGATCCGATATTATAGATCAAGGATTGGCATGGCATGACAGAGGTGTGATGATGGAGATAGAGCAATTCAGATGATGGTGGATTCTCGAATTCTCATCTTCGATGCACAACGAAGAACGATGATTTGATTTGTTTTATGAGAAGATATGACTATGAAATTCATTGTTCAATGATGATATGACTTGGAAGAGATTGGATCTTCAATTTAATGGAAAATAGATCATCATATCGAAGGCCGGAGGCAAAAAATAAAACACGAATATCAGATATGAGATTCTATAAGATCCCGATCTACATGGCATGAAAACCAAATCTACACACCGTGTGGCCCCTCTGAGTAGCGGTTGGGGTTTTATATAGTAGATAAGTATCACATGGTGTGTATCCCGGCCTACACGACATGTGACCTCTCCCTGGGGACTCAACATGTACTTCAAAAAGTACACATACACTGGGTGGAGTACACGCATTGCCAACATGATGTGTACTCCCCCACATGACATGACCTATAAAATTTACATAGGATAATCCGTGTATTGGTACATAGGTAGATGTACACTAGCTAGATCCATGTTCTGATACACGGGTAGACTACACAAGCAGCCTAAATTCTGTGTAGTACTACATGGGAACAGTTTGATGACATAGTATATTTACATGGGCAGGACCTGGGGTCAAGGGACACAGTGTGTAACCCTTCTACACACCATGTACTCTTTTATACATGGATTAGAGACCTTGTACTTAGTGACTTGGGAAAGTTTTTTTAGGGTTTTTTTCCCTTATCCTTTCCCTGAAGGTTGGTATGAAATCATTTCCTACTCCTAGAATAATGATCCCTTCAGTATAAATTCTTGGATAGAGTCATTGTAATCCCTCTGAGAGGACCTGAGTGAGATACTCTATTCATATTCATTCCCTAGGTAGATTTCTTGGTATCATCATGACCAACACTATTCGAGCGTCGATCCTCTACTTAGCAGGTTAATCTAGATTGAGTTGTTGGTATCACCCCATAGATTTGGTAGTGATCCTCATTTGTGTATCATATTCTCTTTAGACTATTAGCGTGTTCTTTCTTATGATGAGACCTAATGACCAGTACCTCTTAGATGGATGTCATCAATTATATCAGGCTCAGGAGTGTGTTATCCCATATGAGTGCTTCATGGATCCTTTGAGCTGGAATCCTAGGGTTAGTATACTATGGTTGTGACTTACCTATAGACTATGTGTCTTTGTTGAGTATATATAGATATTCTTGTCATATGTGTTGTAGACATATACCTATGTAGAGATGAATATATTTCCTTTATTGTATGACTTGTGGATTCAGGGTGTCCTATTGAGTATTGGCATACTAACCCCCCTACACGATCTTTGCCTGCACGTGTCATGTCTTGTGAAGATGATTGACCTTTTGAAAAAGTTCTAGGTGGACCAAGACCAGATGATGCTTAGTGAGACTAGATAGACTGAGGTATGTTCTGGAGGATTTCTGATAGTAGTCCCTTTACTTTTAGGTTGGACTTGTGTTTCAGACTCTTTGTGGTGGGCTTGTATTTAAACCTATTTACCTTCTTTACTTCCTATCATACTATGGTTGTGAGATATAGATGTATGCATGAATTGGTTGTTCAGTTGTTTTTACATTTTAGTATTTAGTGGTCTTGGATATGTGTGTGTGTGTACATGTACTTAAGAAATGCCTCCCATGTTAGTGATATGACTACTGTAGGTTCTGGGTGCAGCGGAAGCACGTTGGTGGGTGTACCCAACTTTAATTTTAGCATTAACAACGATCAATCTGAGATCCGTCACGATAATAAAATGCCGGATCTTCAGAATAGAGTGAAGAATGAAAAATAAAGAGGGGAGTCCCACAACCATATAGAGGATCATCATATGTTGGTTATAATTAATTTAAATAATTTATAAGAATTACCTTGATGAAATTATTTCTTTGTTGATGTCTCTGGTCACGTTCCGATGTGATCTGTCATTACATCATAGAATCCAAGTGTAGGATTCCTCTAGTGGTGATCCACACATGATCCACGTATCTCTAGATGTTGCTGAAGGGATCTCTAGGTGCTAGTGCAGAAGAGCCTTTGCTTGCAATGTCCGCCTTCGATCGTCTTGATCCGGTGGAGGTGGATCTCTCTCTCGTAGCTTGAGAGTATTCTTGGTGGAAAAATAATTCTCTCTTGGCTTGAGAGCTTTTCCAAATCCGTTGTGAATAACCACTCAAAATGTCTAGGCTAATGAGAAATATATAATTGGGATTTTTAATTACATAGAATAATAAAATGAATTAATTACCCGAAAACATTTATTCATTTCATTTAATTCTTAGTAATACCCCATGTCTAATAATAACAGTTGACTATTATTATTACTTGACATGCGCCCAATGAATTACACCTAATATTATTTAATTAAATAAATGATATTATTTCTCATAAATTCCTAGAAAAACTAAACGGTGTGTATATATTAATATACATGGCGTGTACTTTTATTTTCCATTTTTCTTAATTTCCTCCACCACATTTATTAGAACTCGAATAATGACTATTTATTTCTCAAATAAATATCACTGCATTAATCGCTAATAAATATATTATTTTTCCCATAATATATTCTCTTGAATAATTAGTGTCGAAATAAATGCGATCAGACATCCTTGAATAATTATTAAACCATAGTCGGGAATAATCTTTATTCAATTTGTTAAATTAATATTTAACTGAGATACTTGGACACACTTAGCATGTGACCCTCTAGGCCTTTTTCTTAGTGGCATTAGGCGGAGCCTGCCTAAAGTTCAAGGTTAATATCTAGAAACACACCAAGGCACCCATAGATAAAGAAGTTAACGCCACAATGATGTGTCACCTCCTACGAACACTTACCGTGTAATGTAATCCCTTTGTCATGATATCTCGAATCAAGAGGGTTTCATGCCAGTTCCATTAACCCATGTGCTTGATTATTCTTTCTTTGACTTTCTGGAATTGAACTTTCCCATTCCTCACCATGTCCATGGATTTATTTAGGCTATATCAATTCCATCAAAGGGCCTGAGATATCTACTTTCGTTATGGAACCAAAGAGATAAATCCTTTCTCGCATTATCTATTAATACGATATCACTCGTGACGCACCCAACGTATCCTACCTCACTGAAAACAGTGCTTCATCACAATTTTCGTCAATACATCTAAGTGCGTGAGTTGTAATACACATTAATAATAATCTTAAAGTCTAAGGACCAATACACACATCCATAGATAGGAACATCCAATGACACTATGAAACATGGATTTCCTACTGGCGGGTCTCGTTCTCATAATATCCTCATGGACATTACCAAGGGCACACACCATGAGAAGGTACCTCAAAGTTTTATGAGTCCTCACCCCTAATGGACTGTATTATTTGTGTTCCTCAAATAACATCATCCGACCATAGAACATATATTCAAGAACAGTGTTATCACACTTCCGGGTTCTCATCATAGAAGGGATCTACTATGACCCTTTAATGCAACAACTATCCTTAGGACATTATTACAGGCATTGTCACACAGAAGAACAATCAAGAGGTGATAAAGTATTTATTAATGAATAAAGTACAAAGTAGTTGGTTCTAGTCCACCAACTCCAACAGACTCCCACTTGGACTAGATCCAATTGCTAACAACCTTTAACCCACTAGCTCTCAAATGATATTCATGCTTCTGTTGAGATATGACTTTAGTCATGGGGTCCACCATGTTCTCTTCCATGGACACTCTGATAACTGCAACTTCACCCCTTTGATAGAAATCCCTCAAGAGGTGATACTTCCGGAGTATGTGCTTTGTCCGTTGATGTGACCTTTGTTCTTTTGCAAGATCCACTGCTGTAGTATTATCACAATACAACATGATAGGATATTTACTGCTAGGCACCAAATCAAGCTCTTGGACAAAGTTCTGAATCCAGACGACTTCCTTGGCTACATCAGAATCCGCTATATATTCAAAATCTATTGTAAAATCAGTGACAACTGGATGCATTGAACTCTTTTAGCTCATAGCTCCTCCACTGAGACAAAAAACATATTCAGATTGCGACTTCAGATCGTTCTGATCTGTCTGAAAACCAAAATCAACATACCCTCTGATGAAAAACTCCTTGTCTCCTCCATAAACTAGGAACATATCCTTAGTTCTTCTCAGATACTTAAGGACAGTCTTAACAGCAGTCCAATGTTGTTCTCCTGGATCTACTTGATATCTACCTACCATGCTCAGTACATAGGCAACATCAAGCCTGGTACATAACATGGAATACATGATGGATCCTATAGCTGAAACATATGGGATCTTACTCATTCTATCTTTCAATTTTTGTTTCTAAGGATACATTTTCTTAGAAATATGCAGGTCATGTGACACTAGAACCAATCCCCTCTTGGATTGTTCTTTACTAAATCTCTTTAGTATCTGGTCAATGTATATACCCTGACTTAGTCCAAGAAACCTCTTGGATCTATCATGAATGATCTTGATCCCTAAAATGTAGGCTACTTCACCCAAGTCCTTCATAGAGAAACACTTGTTCAACCAGTCCTTAACTGAATGTAATACTGGTACATCATTTCCAATAAGCAATATGTCATCAACATATACTACTAGGATAACGACCACATTCCCATTAAACCGCTTATAAAAACATGGCTCACATTCATTCTTAATGAAACCAAATTCCTTTATGGCTTCATCAAATAGTATGTTCCATGACCTGGATGCTTGATTTAATCCATAAATGGATTTATGCAACTTGAAAACCAATTTGGTTTCACCTAGTGTCACAAACCCTTCTGGTTGTGTCATATAGACATCTTCCTAAAGGTTCTCTTTAAGGAATGCTGTTTTGACATCCATTTTTCAAATCTCATAGTCATGGTAAGCTGATATGACAAATATGATTCTTATGGATTTAAACATGAAAACTGGTGAGAATGTTTCATCATAGTCAATTCCTCGACATTGTCTGAATCCTTTAACCACTAGCCTTACTTTATAGGTGCTAACTTGACCTTCCATGTCTAGTTTTCTCTTGAATACCCATTTTCATCCAACAGGATTTACATCAACTGGCTCATCGAACAGAACCCAGACTGGGTTATGATACATGAAATACGTCTCAGAATTCATATCTTCTAGCCATCTTGCAGATTCTGGGCTTTTTACTGCTTCCTTATAGGAGAGAGGTTCATCATTGTCCAACAATAATGATTCACCATCCTCGGTGACTAGGAAACCAAATCTCTATGGTTCTCTTACCTCTCTTGAGATCCTATGTAGTACTTGTGTTTTTGGAACCTCTTCCATGGGGACTTGTGGAACTTGTTCATATACCAACTCCTGTGTATCTTGAGAATCAACTTCGTCGAAGTCAATCTTGCTCCCACTATCCTTTTTGAGGATGTGCTCCCTCTCGAGAAAGATGGCTTGTCTGGCGACATTCACTTTCTTGTCTGAAGGGTTATATAGGTAATATCCTTTAGTTTCCTTGGGATATCCTATAAAGATACACTTCGTGTCCCGAAGTGCTAGTTTGTTTTCTGATAAGGCCTTAACAAATTCCTCGCATCCCCATACACGTGTGTGTGACAAAATGGGTTTCATTCCATTCCATAACTCGAAGGTAATTCCATTTTCCTCCTTAGTTGGTACTCGGTTTAATGTGTATGCTGCAGTTTGTAATGCATATCCCCAAAAGGATAATGGAAGATCTGCACGACTTATCATCGACCTCACCATGTCCAACAAGGTGCAGTTCCTCCTTTCACTAACACCATTCCACTGTGGTGTATAAGGAGGAGTGGGCTGAGATAGAATCCTAGACTCTCGTAGAAGATCGATGAACTCTTGGTTCAAATATTCTCCACCTCGATCCAATCTAAGCTTCTTTATCTTTTTACCAAGCTAGTTCTCTACTTTATTCTTGAATTCCTTAAATTTCTCTAAGGATTATAACTCATACCTCATTAAGTATACATATTCATATATACTTAAATCATCAGTAAAAGTAATGAAGTAAGAATATCCACCTCTAGCTTCTACTGGAAATGGTCCACACACATCCGTGTGCACCAATACTAGAAGCTCTGTGGCCCTTTCACCCTGTCCAACAAAAGGCGCCTTGGTCATTTTACCTTGTAAACAAGCATGACATCTATCAAGTGGTTTTAGCTCAGTAGAGTCTAAATAGACATCTTGGTAGAGATTTGTCAAGTGCTTATCGTTTACATGACCGAGACGGTGATTCCACATTTGGGTGATGTATGAGTCATGTGAGTTTGTTTCGTTATTGATTTACAACACTTGGTTTTCATAATTTAATACATACAAACCATTATTTAAATGCTCCATACCATAACATATGTTGTTCTTATAAAATAAGCAACCCTTATTTACAAACTTGAAAATAAATCCATCCATATCCAAACATGATACATAAATTATGTTTTTGGTAACACTAGGCACACAATAACAGTTATGTAAAACCAAAATCATCCTATTTGGAAATGAGAGGTGGTAATATCCAATGTATAACACAACCAAACTTGTGCCATTGGTAGCTAGGATATCCACCTCTCCTCTATCAATATTTCTAAATCTACTTGGTTCATGCATTTGAATACATATGTGAGCCCAAAAATCTATATCTAATACCCAATGTGTAGAAATGGAAAGATTACACTCAACAATGAACACACCTTTAGCATCCCCATGCTTATGGGTGCAGTTCCTCTTTCAGTGTCCTTGCTTACCACATGAAAAACATACCGCCTCCCATTCCTTTCCCTGCCTCTGGATCTTTCCCTTCTTGGAGGGACGGTGCTCAGGGGATTTAGACCGTTTATAAGTCCTTGGTCCCTTTTCCTTGTCCTTCCTTTTCTTATTCACCATAAGGACTACGAGTTTTTCACGCCCCATTTCCTTATCTACCTGGAGAATTAAGGTTAGAAGTTCCAATAGACTCTTATCATTGTTGTTTATGTTATAGTTGGAAATAAATCTAGAGAAGGTCTTGGGCAGTGATGATAGGATAAGATCTGTATGCAACTCATCTGGGAACTTAATCCCTAAGATGTCCAGGCATTCAATGTATCCAATAAGCTTGACTACATGAGGCCCAACTGGCACATAATCTCCAAGATTAGTTGTAAACAAAGTGTTGGAGATCTCATATCTCTCCTGTCTCGCCTTCTCTTGGTAGAGATCCTTAAGGTGATACATCATGCTATGCACGTCCATGTTTTCATGTTGCTTCAAGATCTCATTAGACATGGCCAATAGCATGAAACATTGGACATCTGTGGCATCATCCATATATTTCATTTAGAGAGATAGTTCCTCATCACTGGCCTCTTTCCCAGGCGCAACTGGAACAAGCTCTTCCAATACATACAATTTCCTCTCCTGGTGAAGGATGAAGCGTAAACGCCTCTGCCACTCTTAGAAATTGGTACTGGTGAGAAGATTTTCCTTCTCGAGTATGGTTCACAATGATATGTTTGAAGTCATTTTCTTTACATTTCTACAAATTAAGATGATAAAAGGTTTAGTACTTTATTATGATAAAACTGAGAAAAATAAATAAATTAATACTTATTAGTCTCCCACTATTTTATCAAAATCCAATAGCCCTCACTATTGACTTCGTAATATTTTGTTGCCTAAATATTCTAGTGGTAAGGATCCATATTTCCCTTCACATTACCCCAACTAGGGTTGGTCAAGAAACTTTAAGGGTTTTAGGTAGTCATTCCAAATTCCAACTGCATTAACTCGCAGCTCCTTGATTCGTTGAGTGGACTCCCCAATCCTGAAATCCTTTTATTTTGGATTTCCTCAACCTTTGCCTCTTGGTCACACCAAGTCCTGCTGTGGAAATCAACCCTTGATGCGAACCAAGTCAAGTCAACCCAAAACCATGAATTAGAATTCCCCGATAATTTAAAGCACCCCAACTAGGGTTGGTCAAACACTTTGAACTATGGTTTGATTCTAACTAAGATTATGGAAGGCTATACCGACTTAATATTTATTTGAGGGATTTTTATCCTTATACATAAATTTCCATTTTATTATCTTTGATTACATTCTTTTTAATATTAAGTGGGATATACTTAAGTGATTAACCATGTCTAAGATAATATTTTACGCATAAGCCGGTCTTATTTTAGTTCCATCTTACATTCTTGTTTAATTCATTAATTGTGTGATCGCGACAACACACCCACAATAAATAAACCATGCAAATTACAGAAATAAAATAAATGGTATGATCATGATCTTGTTCTATTGGTTAGTTTATCTAGCGTTTGATAAACTAACCCAAGACCTAAGGGAGAAACACCTTGAACCTTTTGGGTTCGTGCTTACAGCTTTCCACCTGTCCACCTTTGTATCTTCTTGGATTGGTTTAACCTTGGCTTCTAACTTGAGCCACCTCCACTAGCTTGGGAGATCCATCCATTACATATGATTTTATCTCACACGCATGTGAGGGGTAAAATGGGGTTTTACATAAAAGAAACTTTTGGGTGCGCATGCCCTATATATTAATGAGGATAAGGCTCGCAAGCCAACAAATTTAATTTAAATAAATAAATTAAAAGAAACCATTCACATACAAAGTTCTTGGTCAAGCTCATGATCATCCATTCATGCAATGATATTTACACATAAATAAAACTACCATTCAATTCTTTAATCATTATTACTTAAGATAAATCACGCTCGAATC
The DNA here is from genome assembly GCA_963277665.1 of Viscum album. Classification (NCBI taxonomy): domain Eukaryota; kingdom Viridiplantae; phylum Streptophyta; class Magnoliopsida; order Santalales; family Viscaceae; genus Viscum; species Viscum album. The sequence continues at coordinate 1,225,434,622 of OY728151.1, forward strand.
AATTAATTATCTTTAATTAATCAATCCTTTTATCTTAAACCATTTTCTGAATTTCCTTGAGATTCTCATCCATCATAATTCTAAACAAATAAATTTATTTAAAATTATCTTTGTACGTAAGTTGTACCTTGGAGGCAACCCGATGAATTCCTGTTCATAACTACCCAATGAGTAGAAATGAACATTACGAAGATGTTAAATCAAACACATATATATAAAACACCCATCACATGTTGTACCTCAGCTTTACACCTGCACTATGGTACACGTTTCAAGGGTTTGTACAATATAATAATAAATTTTAATAAATCTGCACAATTTAGATGAGTACACGACATGTAGTTCCAACTGCACAGTGTGTAATTTTTTTCACCGTCCATCTGAAGTACACGCCCGAGGACATGGCGTGTTGATGTACTTCGGAAATTTTCAGAGTACACGGTGTGTTCAATGGGACACACGCCATGTAGTATCCGTATTACACGGTTTCTAGCTGGGAAAGCCATGTACGGGGTACACGGTCCAACCCTAACCCGAAGGGACTACACGCCGTGTTCCATGGGCCACACGACGTGTAATCCAGAAACCATGTTCCACCTGTTCCTAGTAAACACATGGAGTCTTAAAGACTTAGATATGATCTATTTACACAATTTGATTTGGCAGACCAGTCCAATGCATTGAACTTAGACTACATGACGTGTACTTCTGAATACACGCCGTGTATTCTGGTGTTGTATGACCATGAACGTTTGGTACCTCCGGATGAGATCCTCTATTTTATTTTAATCAAAATTAAAAGAAAAATTCGTTTCTGTAAGGTGAATGAGAAATGAGAGAGGAGTAACAAATCTCGAGATTCATATTTAAAGAACGATTAACTTGAATTGAAACAACTAAATTATTAAATGCGTAAATCACCAACGAAAAACTAAATAATTATAATCAACGATATGACTCCCTCTGATAACACTTGTAGGTTTCGGGCACAGTGGAAGTGCATTGGTGGGTGTACCCAACTTTAATTTTAGTGTTAACAACGTTCAATCTGAGATCTGTCACGATAATAAAACACCGGATCTTCAGAATAGAACGAAGAACAAAAAAGAAAGAGGGGAGTCCTGGAACCATATAGAGGATCATCATATGTTGTTTATAATTAATTTAATTAATTGAAAAGAATTACCTTGATGTAATTCTTTCTTTGTTGATGTATCTGGTCACGATCCGATGTGATCTGTCATTACGTTGTAGAATCCAAGTGTAGGATTCCTCTAGTGGTGATCCACACGTGCTCCACGTATCTCTGGACGTCACCGAAGGGATCTTCGGGTGCTAGCGTAGAAGAGCCTTCGCTTGAGATATCTGCCTTCGATCACCTTGATCCGGTGGAGGTGGATCTCTCTCTCATAGATTAAGAGCGTTCTTGGTGGAAAAAGAATTCTCTCTTGGCATGAGAGCTTTTACAAATCCATTGTGCACAAGCATTCAAAATGGCTAGGCTAATGAAAAATATATAATTGGGATTTTTAATTACATAGAATAATAAAATGAATTAATTACCCAAAATCATTTATTCATTTCATTTAATTCTTAGTAATAACCCATGTCTAATAATAATAGTTGACTATTATTATTACTTGACATGTGCCCAAAAAATTAAACCTAATATTATTCAATTAAATAAATAATATTATTTCTCATAAATTCCCAAAAAAACTACATAACATGTATATATTAATATACACGGCGTGTACTTTTATTTTCCATTTTTCTTAATTTCCTCCACCACATTTATTAGACCTTGAACAATGAATATTTATTTCTCAAATAAATATCACTACATTACTCACTAATAAATATATTATTTCCCCCACAATATATTCTCTTAAATAACTAGCATCGAAATAAACACAATCAGGCATCCTTGAATAATTATTAAACCACATTCAGGAACAATCTTTATTCAACTTGTTAAATTAATATTTAATTTAGATACTTGGACACACTTAGTGTGTGACCCTCTAGGCCTCTTTCTCAGTGGAATTAGGCAGAGTCTACCTAAAGTCCAAGGTTAACATCTAGCAACATGCCAAGACACCCATAGAGAAAGAAGTTAACGCCACAATGAGGCATCACCTCCTACGAATGATTACTGTGTAATGTAGTACCTTTATCACGATATCTCGAATCAAGCAGGTTGCATGCTAGTGCCATCAACCCATGTGATCGATTATTCTTTATTTTACTTTTCAGAATTGAACTTGCCCATTCCTCACCATGGCCATGGATTTATTTAGGCTATATCAATTCCATCAAAGGTCCTGAGATATCTAATTCTATTATGGAACTGAAGGGATAAATCCTTCCTCACATTATCTATTAATGCAATATCACTCGTGACGCACCCAACGTATCCTACCTCACTGTGAACAATGTGTCGTCACAGTTTTCGTCAATACATCTACATGCATGAGTTGTAATACCCATTAATAATAATCTTAAATTCTAAGGACCAATACACACATCCACAGATAGGAACATCCAATGACACTATGAAATGTGGATTTCCTACTGGAGGGTCTCATTATCATAATATCCTCATGGACATTACCAAGGGCGCACACCATGAGAAGGTGCCTCAAAGTTTTATGAGTCCTCACCCCTAATGGCCTGTATTATTTGTGTCCCTCAAATAACATCATCCGGTCATAGAACATATATTCAAGAATAATGTTATAGCACTTATGGGTTCTCATCATAACAAGGATCCGCTATGACCCTTTAATGAAACAGCTATCCTTAGGAAATTATCACATGTATTTTCAGGCATAAGAACAATCAAGATGTGATAAGCTATTTATTAATGAATAAAGTAAAAAGTAGTTGGTTCTAGGCCACCAACTCCAAAACCTACTTAGTGCTAGTCACTAGCCCCTAGCCTATTGGAGGCGGGCTTGGGGAGTCACGATACAGGCCCCACTGGGATGGGTTGTGATAGAGTAGTATCATAGGCTGGTCAGTTCTACTTTAAGATTGAGAGTCTGTGAGATTGGTTTGGGGAAACAATGTTATGTGTTTCGAGTTTGACTTTCAAGCCAGGGACTCCAATATTGGTGCGGTGACCGATGTATCCATGCACTAAGACTCTAATCACCTACTTTTCGAATTCGTACATGAGAATATTAGTTGAAGGGAAAATAATGGTACATGCATCATATATGAACAAGTTGTGGTTTCATGTCCTTCTTGAGTCATCTCTCCAGATATACTCATTGACCATGGTACATATTATTTATTTCAGGATGCCTTCGCAACGTATACGATCTAGGATTCAACATGATGATCATGAGGATGATTACCTTAGTGATGAGGCATTGATTTAGGGACTAGTTACTAAGATTTTACCTCTAGGTGGTGCACTATCCATACCACCTGTAGAGAAGCATGTGGTACCCGCAGTACCAGAAGATGAGGTGTGAGGGTTGAGCACATTTCACAAGTTTTAGAGATAGATACCCCTTAGGTTCTGAGGTGAGCCCAACCCACAGGTGGCTGAGGACTAGCTTAAGATGGTGACCCAAGTTTTGTGTCTAGTTAGGACACTAAAAAATCTGATGGTGGTCCTAGCGACGATCCCCCTACACAACTCAACATGGTGATGGTGGGGTTTAGTTACCCAGTATTATGATGAGGTTAATCTTTCATGGATAAAGTTTGATTTCATTTTTAGAGAGGAGTTTTCACCAGCTATGCTGAGAGATGTACGTATCCAGGAGTATCTGTTGCTCCAACAGGATAACATGAAAGTAGTTGAGTATTCATCGAGGTTTACCAACCTCTCCAGGTACTCGGTGGATATGGTTTGAGATCAGTTCTTTAGGGATTGTACCTTCCAATGAGGTCTATATAGAGACATATGATCCAACGTTATTCCTCTATGCATTCCTACCTATGTTAGGGTGCTATAGAAAGCTTTTGTGGTTTAGAGTTTCTTAGATGAGAAGATACATCTAGTAGTTGTCAGCAGTGGGAAATCAGGAGCAATGATCACAGTAGTAGGGAACTGACATTGGTCTTAGGGACCTAGATGTGGGAGGCATTTCAAGAGGAGGTCCCAGGACATAGGATCCACAGTTTAGGACACACAGGGTGAGTCCAGTCAACCCAGAGAGAGGTAGTGCTACTCATGTGATGACATGGGACAACTTGGATGAGATTATCCAACCCACAGTACAACTGACTGAGAGACCATGGATGATCCACCGAGGTAGAGACAATGACAAGATTAGGCAGGTTCATAGGGTGGAGTACGTGATAGAGGAGTTGGTAGAGCAGTAGGAGGTGGTAAAAGTTTTTACTTATTACCACCACCACCTCCCAGGTGGTCCACACCAGGCTTAGGGAGCTGGAGGATAGGGGAGGGGATAGCTACAGGAGGTTGAAGCTTAGAATCTGAATGATCTGGGAATGATTTTAGATATGATCTATGTATTTTATACTTTATCTTCAGTACTGATATACACAAGTTCTATTCATTCCTTTTTTTCCACATATCTTATTCGAGACTCTGGTTGAACCATTGACTTGACCCTTATACTTGGAGACTCCTATTAGAGAAGACTTAGTGATCACACATTGGTGTTGATAGTGTGAACTAAATCTTGGAGGTGAGAGTTTTGATTGGAATCTATTGGTAGCAACTTTAAGGACTTAAAAATTCATTCTTGGTATAGATTAGTTATTTACAGTCCATTCCTAGATTGACTGTTTTAGGCAAAGGGTGCGGTGTGTCAGTAGTGACATAACCAGGTTTTCTTTTGTTAGTGAAAAGGAGACCCAAGTAGTATAGGATTAACTCATGCATAGGAGGGTGTATCTGATTACTCATCAGTTGGCTAGCCCAAACCATGGTGTTGTGGATGTTATGAGTTTCTAGTTTCCTATAGTGGTAGCAGAGTATGAAGATGTATTCCTTAAAGATATTCCAAGTTTACCTCCCCACAGATAGATAGATTTATGTATTTATATATACCCTAAGACAACACCAATATTTTCACCAGCATATCAGATAGATCCTTCAGAGCTTCATGAGTTGAGGGTGTAGTTGGAGGACTTACAGAGGAAGGTATTTGTTAGACCTAGTGTTTCAACCTAGGCAGCCCCGATTTTATTTTCTAAGAAGGAAGATGAGATATTGAGGTTGTGTGTGGACTAATAGTGCTTGAATGAGGTGACCATGAAGAACAAGTATCTACTATTGAGGATTGATGACCACTTTGATTAGTTGAGAGGGGAGCGATGGTTCTCAAAGGTTAACCTTAGGTCAGGCTATCACTAGCTGTGATTATGGGATGTGGATATATCAAAAATGATATTCAGATGTCACTATGGTCACTATGAGCACTTGGTAATGACCTTTTATGTAATAAAATCCCCATCAATGTTCATGGGACTCATGAACCAGATATTTCATCCTATCTTAGACCGGTTTGTGTTAAACTTGATAAAAAAATGTCCTTGTGTACTCAGTGTCTGAGTAGGATCATGAAAGAATCTTGAGTATGGTTCTAAATGTACTTTGAGAGCACCAAATTTAAGGAAATATCTTGAAGTGTCACTTTTGGATATAGGAGGCCCACTTTCTGGGAAATGTTATCTCAATGGATGGAGTGGAAATGGACCTGACCAAGGTCGAGGCAAAATTATCTTGGCATCCACCTAAGAGCGTAATGGAGGTCCATAGATTCCTTGGGATGGCATGCTATTATTGGAGATTCATACTCAATTTATCTAGAGTATAAACACCCATGAAAGATTTGACTCAAAAGGGGAAACCTTCCATGTGTAAAAAAAGGTTCCACTAGGATTTTTAGCATTTTATACAGATTTTAACAAGTGATCTTATCTTAAGATTGTTGGATGAGGGTGTTGAGAATATAATGTTCTACGATGCATCGAGAACTAGGATTAGTTGTGTTCTGATGCATAGGAAAGTTCTGATTGCCTATGGTTCACACCAGTTGGGATCACATGAGAAGAACTACATGACCCACAATATTAATTTAACAACAATAGTCTTCACTTTGAATATATGATGACACTACCTGATGGGAGAGTGGTTTATCATCTATTATGATCACAAGAGTCTCAATTATATCTTCTCATAGAAATATATTAACTTGAGATAGAGGTGATGACTAGAGTTCTTCCAGGATTATGACTCTGAGATTTCCTATAATCCTGGGAAGGGGAATGTGGTAGCAGATACTCTCAGTAGAAGATCTTGTTCATAGTTGATGAGTGATGTGTCAGAGTAGTTGGGATTGTTGCAGTTCTCTTTTATGGATGGAGATAGAGCAGATTACCTCCAGTCGATGGTTGTTACCCCTCCAATTTTATAGCAAGTCAAGGAGATACAAATTAGAGATACTGATTGTGAGACCCTACATTCTAAGATATCCACATGGAATGCTCCTAATGGATTTTCTAAAGGTGGGTATCATGTTGTTCTTTTCATAGGATACATGATGATACTAGTGACATTGCGGGAAGAGGTTCTGATAGAGTTTCACAAGTATCCTTTGGTGGTACATCTAGGTGTGGAAAAGATATATCGGGACCCCCGATGTCAATTTTTGTGGTTAGGGATAAAGAATGTAGTTTCAGAACTTGTCTCTCGATGACTTACTTGTCAGTAAGTAAATGCTGAGCAAAAAGTTCCAGCAGGTTTGGATCAACACCTTGAGGTGCCAGAATAGAAGTGGAATGAGATATCTATGGACTTCATGATGAGATTACCGTGTATGTTTAGGAGACAAAATTTCATCTAGGTGATCGTAGATCGACTCACCAATTCGACCCACTTCCTAGCTATACGAGAGCAGGGTTCAGTAGAGAGCTTGGGAGGACTCTACATTCAAAAGATAGTCTGAATCTATGGATTTCCATTGATGATCTGTTTTGGTCATGATTCCTGCTTTACATCCCAATTGTGGAAGAGATTGTATGAGGCGTTTGGGACAAAGTTATGCTTGAGCATAGTGTTCCACCCAAAAACCGACCACCAAAATGAGCGAACCATTCAGGTTCTGGAGTACATGTTGTAAGCTTACATGTTGGAATTTGGCCATAGTTGGGAGGATCATCTATCACTGGTAGAGTTTTATTACAACAAAAACTACCATTCTACCATCGATATGACACTATTCGAGTCCTTGTACGAGAGATGATGTAGATCACCATTTTACTGGACTGACCCAAGATAATCAACACTCATAGTCCCAAATTTGGTGTGATCTATAATAGAGAAGATGTAGATCATTTAAGATCAAATGAAGACTGCATAGAGATGTTATAAGTATTATACGGACAGACAATAGAGGCCTTTGGAGTTTGAGTAAGGAGACCATGTATTCCTATGAGTTTCACCTCAATGTGGATTACAGATATTTGACTAGGGCAGAAAGATATCTCCAAGATTCATTTGACCTTTCTAGATACTATGTAGAGTTAGAGAGGTAGCGTACTGCTTAGCTCTACCTCTGTGGTTAGACTGTATGAATGACACATTATCGACTAGGGTGAGCTGGACATCGAGGATGGAGCAAACTTTGCTGAGTACCTGGTGGAGATCAAGGATAGGGAGAAGAGGATCATTCGTGGGTGATCGATTCCTTTGGTGCATGTCTGGTGGTATCACAAGAATCTTTAGGAGAGAACATGGGATCGGGAGGCTCAGATTTGTGCTTAATACCCACATCTTTTTGAGTATCCCATGTTTCTGCTTTTCAGGATGTAAAGCACCAAGGTGGGGAAAATGTAATGTATTATATTTTCCATGTATTATTTTTTGAAATTATATGGATTATTTTTGAGACCAGGTGCTAAGACGATATACGATTATGAGGCCTGATGTGCCCAAAATAAATGTTTAAAATATGTTAAATATATTTAATAGCATGTATGCACAGTTTTCCTATAAAAATGGAATAACTTTTAAATGGGTACTTGGATCAGAAATATGAGGGCACCGTTGACCTTAGAATGTAGTTTTTACCCTAGGCACGACTTAACATTAGTTGATTTAGGTCATTTGTGGAAAAGTCATTGTGGGTGTGGAAATAGATAAAATAATTGAATAAATTATTTTATTTCATATTTACTGACACAACGATTTAACAATATTTAAATAGATTTTTATGTCAGAATTCCAGGGTTATCCATATAACCCTGGAGACATCAAAGGATTGTTGGAGAGATCTTATGAGAATTCTCTCAGGAGAACGACAATGTGATCATGGATCAGTGATCAATGCAACTCTAATTCGAAGGATCTTACCAAAAAATGCGACACAGATTCTTTCTTCATCAATGACCAAACCGAATTGAGTTAGGGAATGTGTTTTGATTTTTTTATTCCCCATTCTTGATTTCTATGATGAACACAGACCAATCCATAAATAAATTGATCTTAGGATTGAACATCTTGTGGGATGAGTATAATTGTGGGGATTATTGGGATAATTATCTTTGTGATTTATTTATTTCAATTATCATTTATAATGATTAAGGATTGAGATCAAAATGTATATCGATCGAGGTTCATTCCTAAATTCTATTCTTGTGATTTTCTCCCCCCGTTCATCGTTCGTCGTAGAAATTCTTCATTTGGACCGTGACTCGACTAATCCCGATCAATTGATTGTTTCACACTCGTTTCTTGGCACAATGATATGATATCGTATATTGAGAATCAGCACAACATGGTAGAGGTGCGACTATGGAGAAAGAGTGATTCGAATGACGGTGTATTACTGAATTCGCTTTCTTCATCATTATTTAGAACACATCAAAGAACGGTGATTTGATATATTTTCCAAGTAGATATGATGGTAAAACATGTTGTTCGATGAAGAAAAGGATTTTAGGATCTTATATCTTCAATTTTTTGTCAAAGAGATCACCGAATCGAAGATTGGAAGCAACATATTGAATACAAACAATGGATCTAGGATTCTAGAAAATCCTAATCTACATGGCATATAAACTGGATCTACATGCTATGTGCCCCCCTTGAGTGGCGTCTAGGGTTTCAGGTATGAGATAAGTGTCACACAACATGTATACCAACCTACAAAACATGTGACCTCTCCCTAGGGACTCAGTGTGTACTTCAGATAGTACAAGAACACGGGGTGGAGTACACGAGTTTCCTACACGGCGTGTATTCCCCCACACAACACAGCCTGGACTAGGTACATGGGTTAATCTATGTACTGGTACATGGGAATACGTACATGGGATGGAGCCATGTACTGATACACAATTAGCCTATATTCCATGTAGTACTACATGAAAATGATTTTATGACACAGGCTGTTTACACTAGTAGAACCCAGGGTCAAGGGACACGACGTGTAACCCTTCTACACACTGTGTACTTTTTTCTACATGGATTAGATCCCTTGTCCTTAGAGACTTAGAATTTTTTTGTTAGGGTTCGTTCACTTTATAATTTCTCTAAAGGTTAGTATGGAATCATTTCCTACTCCTAGGAAAATAATCCCTTCAGCATGAATTCTTGGATAGAGTCATTGGAATCCCTCTGAGAGGCCCAGAGTGAGATCCTCTATTCATATTTGTTCCCTAGGTGGAGTTCCTGGTATAATCATGACCAACACTACATGGGCGTCAGCCCTCTACTTAGTGGGTTAATCTAGATTGAGTTATTGGTATCTCTTCATGGCCTTGGTAGTGATCCTCATCTATGTATCATATTCTATTTGGACCATCGGTGTGTTCTTTCTCATGATGAAACCTGACAAGCAGTACCTTTTGGACAGACGTCATCAGTGCTATTAGACTCAGGAGTGTGTTTTCCTGAATGAGTGCTTCATGGATCCTTTGAGCTAGAATTATAGGGATAATATACTATGGTTGTGACTTACCTCTAGAATGTGTGTCTTTGTTGAGTATATATGGATATCCTTGTTATATGTGTTATAGACATATACCTATGTAGAGATAACTGTATTTTCTTTTTTGTATGATTTGTGGTTTTAGGGTGTACTACTGAGTATTTTTATACTCGCCTATATAGAATTTTCCAGAATGTGTCATGTCTTGTGCAAATGATTAACCTTTTGACAGAGTCCTAGGTAGACCAGGACTACATGGTGCTTATTGAGACCAGACAAACTGATGTGAGTTTTAGAAGATTTATGACAATAGTCCCTTTACTTTCAGGTTGTAATTTTATTTCAGACTCTTTATAGTGGGATTTTATTTAGACTTGTTTACCTTGTTTACTTCCTATCTCACTCTAGTTTTGAGATATAGATATATGCATGCATTAGTTGTTCAATTGCTTTTAAATTTTAGCATTTAGTGGGCTTGGAGATGTGTGTGTGTACAAGTACTTAGGAAATGACTCTAATTCTAGTGATATTCCCACTTAGTTCTAGTCACCATCCCCTAGCCTATTGGAGTTATGCTTGAGGAGTCACGAAATAATCCCCCCTAGGACGGGTCGTTAAAATGACAAACATTACAAATGGACAAAAAATATAAATTTAAATAACTAAAATGAGAAAGTATGGATCACCTCAATCTACTAGAATAATATCTCCCAAATCAAACACTAAATAAATAAAAAAATATATCAGTAAACTGATCAAAATATTATGAAAATGAAAATACAACCTTAAGAGAAATTGTAGTGAATTTTGAGTGAAAGAATAAAGTGGTATTTATATGGTATAAATGGAAATGTGATCATTGGGATTCAACTATTATATGACCATTGGTCAATATGAACATCAGAAACTTTACCCTTGGTTGATAATTTTACCATTATAATTATTATTTATAAGTAGTAATGACAAAGGATAATTGATACAGAAAGGAGAATTAATGACCTCAACCAGTAGAGTCATGCTGTTTGAAGCCCATCTGTCAGAACTTGGGAGGGAGGTATCGTTACTGGGGTTTTTCCTTGACCAAGCCCAAGTCGAGATTCAATAAATGATTCTTGGACAGAATCACCTAAAGGAGAAGTTAAAATTAATGAATATTATTACTTGATCGATGTTAGCTGATCCACCCCATGAAACTACCACCACCGCACACATTAACCTTAGGGAATAAGTGGGTGTAATAAGAGGTTATGTGTCCAGAAATTAGTGTAAATTCCTTTGTATAAGTAAAATGGTTCTCCCATCAATTCCATTTTAAGAATATTTTTTCTTAATAAAATACATGTTTAATTGAGTTGAATTTGATAAATTAATTTTTGTACACAAATGAAACATAATTGTATTTTTTTGAGAAAATATATACAATTTTATTATAAACTAAAGTATTATGAATAATATTTGTTTTAATAAAATGGTATTTTAAAACACTCTCACCAAACTATAAATGATAAAATAATTTTATAATGGCATTGGAAATTTGTTATAAGTGTCAAAAATTTGACCATGCCTTAAAAACTGATATTTTTAAATAAATAAGGAATTTTATATTAAAAGTTAAAATTATCATATTTAGAGAATTATTCTGAAAAAATAACATTATATTTGAAATCAAAACATTGAAACTAGGTTAGGGTGAATTTATGAGAATTTTCTAAAATACTTTATTTTTTCCTAAATAGTAAAAAACACAATTTTAGGTTTTCAGTATATTTTATGACATCATATTTATGTCATAATGATGTAATAATTAATTAAACACAATACACGACCTAAAATATGTTATTTTATTAATATCATGTATTTTAATATATTTTAATCAATTTCCAAAACTATAAGTGACTTTTAAATGTTTAAAAGGGAAAATTTGATTTTTAAAAACATTACTTTGTGAAATCTTTACTCTTCCATGACAAAAGAAGTATTAAAAATTGTGTTCTATTCTGGTGTATTAAAATAACTTAAAATTTAACACAAATTTTCAAAACCATGAGAAAAAACTATGGGTAATCCAATGGTTTTGCATTTTCTACAACCTATTTTTCCAAGACCTATATTTGGAAATTATTAAACAATTCCTCCACTTTTTCTATAAATACCCACCCATTTATTGATTTTCTTTCACTCCAAATCCATACTCCCCAAAGTTATATTTATTTTTTTCCCAATTATTCCCCCAAATTTTCCTCAATTCCCCAAGGTTCCATCCTTAATTTTTAGGAACAACTCTTCAAGGTAAGGGAAATCTTCACTTCTCATTTCTATTCAAGTTCCCTTTTCATGTGGTATGTATTATAATTTCCAATCTAAGTTCTTTTTTACAATTTATATTATCCCATTACAATAAGAAAATTCTTTTATTAATGGGAGACCCTTGTCCCCTCTCATTTTACCATTTTCTAAAACCATGTTTTGTACTCATCATGCTGTTGAATTTACTTCTCAAATTTCCCTCTTTTACATGAGAAATTCTATTTTACTTTTTATTTGAATGCCAAAACCTCTTTTATTTTCAATTTTTATTCAACTAGTTTTAAAAATTATTTTTTATTCAAGTATTTACATATATTAAACCCAAATTTCCTTTTGTGGGTTAAAAATGACGTAATGATCATGTCTTTAAGCTCTTTTGTATGCCAAGATTTTGATAAGAAACTTGTTATTTATCCTATATGGGTTATTAATAAAATGATTTATTATAATCCATTTAGATCACATGAAATTAATACATATTAAGGGTGTTCCCTGATATTTCTCCAATTAATTTTTTTAAAGAATTTAATCTCTAGATATGATATATTTTACGATACCTTGGTGAATAACCTTGGTAATTTTTATTTATGACACTTGGGTGATAAACCTTCGTGGTATGCTTATGAATGTATACTTTAAATATTTCATCCACATTTCCATGTTATGATTCATGTTATTATTATTATTTTATGTATCTTTTTTATTCCTTATTGTTATGCCTCACATTCTTATTGATATGTTTCGTGATCACATGCTTTTTTGTATCCCTTTCTTATTACTTTACTCAGCTTTACGCTCACCCCTTTCCTTTGATGTATGTCCCTAGGATATGAGATGCATTAAAAGTAACTTAGGGTTAATCCATGAAGATGTATTTCAAGTGGATTTAGAAGGATGTTTTATGTTTTAATGTATTATGTACCTTATTTACAAGAAACTAAAATTTAAAAGATCCTCTATTTGTACAATGTAATGAAAAGTTATGTAATAAAAAGGAAGGATGCTATAGGTGGTATAAAAGGATAGTTTTGTTATGTATGGAAATTAGGGCTTAAAAAATTTAGTGAGAAACCTAGAGATAATTCTATATATAAGAAAACATCATGGTATTTTGGTAAGTATTAAGTAATTGGTTTCTAAAAAAATACATCCATGTTTGGATACTAAAAGTGGACGTGGATCTGGCATAGATGTACCTAGGGGTAACACTTGAAAACACTGCTTTGAGCCAGACTGAATGGGAACTAGTGCATGATAACATTCCATGTTTCACACCTAGTTTAACACTCCCTGAGGATATTTTTGGTTAATCACAAGATTTTTATGAACCTTTATGAAGGATATATAGAAAATGTAATTTTTATTAGAAGATATTAATAACATATTTAAGCATGATGTTTTAAAACATAAAATCCCTTTAGAATTATAAGATTCATAAAAGTAACACGTTTCTCACTAAGATTTTATTCTTTTAGAAAAATGGCAGGAAATAGGAGGAATTGTGTAAATGATGAGTGCAACAGACGATGCACTGATTATGTTCTAATTGAAGTTGTAATGAAAAAATTTATAAGGATTGTGAGTCAACTAACTTGAATTATGAAAAAATAACTTAAATCAAGTTGAGATACCAGATTCACCTTAACGAGAACAAATTTTTGTTGATTCATTCATGCATCAACAACCACCTTGTTTCAGTGGATCTACAAACCCATTGATTGTTGAACAATGGATAAGCATTATAGAAATGATCTTTTATGTACTCTATTGTTCAGATAAATAAAAAGTAACCCTGATAGTATACCACTTAGAAGGATAAGCTGATCAGTGGTGGAAACTAATTAAAAACATGAATCCAAGAAGGGATATTGATGCTATATAGTGGGAAGGGTTCAAGGAAATCTTTTTCAATACATATTTTCCCCATTTGATGAAAACGAAAATATAGAAGGAATTGATTAAACTAAAATAAAAGGAAATTAAATCAGTGGGAATATATGTGATTTAATTTACAATACTTGATCAATACACCTATAGCTTTGTTATGGATCCTAAAGAAAAGGTTGATAGATTCTTCAGTAGAGTAAGACCCCATATATAGAGGAATGTAGCAAATAGAGACTATGGAAGTTATAAGGATTTAATGAAGAGCTCTATGAAGGTTTAATTAGAGTTTGGAGAGATATAGTGGTCACACAAGTTTAATGAGAATATGTGGGTAATGGATCCAATCATAGGGAATAACTTTGATCACAAAAGAGAATAAAAGAAATTGAAACTTCCCACGTGCAACAAATATGGAAAGAAGCATTTAGAGAACTGCTTTATTGGGAGTTGAAAGTTCTAAAAGTGTATAAGAGATGACCATATAGCTCATAACTATTGTGGTGAGGTGAAGCCTCAAATTTTCAATACTAATGACAAAGGGAATAGAATGAAGGCCCAACCAGAAGTTCAATGCTTCAAGTGTGGACAACTTGGTCACTTTTCCAATAAATGTCCAAATCAAAAGATAATGGAGGGGAACCACCATCAACCTCATCATAGGCCAAATAAGAAAGTTCAAGAATTTTCTAACATGATGGCTGAAGTGGAGGCTCTAAATGATGTGGTGAAAGATAAAATCGTTTTTCTCTCAAAGTTAGCAAGTACTTTGTTTGATTTTGGTTCTAGGAATTCCTTTTCATCTAAGTTTTCAAAGAATATAGAATCAATCCATGAACTTCTAGAAGTAGAGTTATTTATCAAGACTCCTAGATGAATTGTCCTAGTATCAACAGTGTATAGAAACTCTAGTATTAACTTTGGAAAGTACATTCACATCGCAAATCTAGTAGTCATTCCCATGGTGGAATTTGACACTATACTAGGGATAGATTGACTCTCAAAGTATAATACTAATATAAAATGTAGAATCAAGTAAATTTTAGTATCATTGAATGCACAACCTATATCCATTTTTAAAGGAGAGATATCCTAACCTAATATTTGTCTAGAAGCACCTCCCATATCCTTCTTTATGGAGACTATCGGTAAAGAGGGAGAAGGAAATGAAATTATAAAGATAGAGAATGTCCCCATCATTCAGGAATTCATTAACATATTTCTTGAAGATTTACCTAAACCTCCCCTAAAAAGAGAGATAGAGTTCTCCATTGAACTCATACCTGAATCCAAGCCGGTATCAAATACCCCATATATAATGGAAAATATAGAGTTAGAGGAATTAAATAAACAACTTCAATATATTCTTAAGAAGGTATTTATCTGACCAAGTGTGTCTCCTTGGGGAGAACCTATTCTATTTTTGAAGAAGAAGGATGAATCAATGTGGATATGCATTTATTATAGATAAATTAACTAGATCACAATGAAGAACAAGTACCCTCTCCCAAGGATTGACAATTTATTTGACTAGATTTATGGGGATCAATTATTATCCAAGATTGACCTCTGATTTGAGTATCATAAATTGAGGGTTAAGAAATAATATATCCCAAAGACTTCCTTATGAACAAGATATGGGCATTATGAGTTTATTGTTATTCCCTTCATCTTGACTAATTCTCCTAATATAATTATTCATTTGATGAAAAGAGTCTTTAAGGACTAACTTTATAAATTTGTGGTAGTTTTTATTGATGATATTATAATATATTCTAGAAGTCATGAGGAGCATGAGGATCATCTAAGGGTTATTTTTGTAACTATGAGGAAGGATAATGTTTTTGGAAAATTCAAAAAATGTGAATTATTGTTACAATAAGTTGAATTATTGGGGAACATTGTAATGAATGGAGGAATACCAGTTGACCTTGTAAAGATAAAGGCTATAAAAAAGTGTCCTTATCCTATAATAGTAATTATGATTCGTAGTTTCCTTGTTTTTGCAGGATATTATATAAGGTTTGTGAAAAAAAATTCATGACATTATAATCCACTAACCATAACTTAAAAAGGGTATAAGTTCATCTTGAAAAAGGGCCGTGAATAAAATTTTCAAATAACTGAAGAAGAGATTGGTTACTATGCCTATGTTAACTCTACCATCTATTAGAGAAGGTTTTTTTATCTGTAGTGATTCATCTCTAAAATGGATTAGGTTCTTCCTCATGAAAAATGACAAGGTGATTGCTTATGAATATCGATAGTTAAAGTATCATGAGAAGGATTATCCTATGCATGACCTGAATCTAGCTGTGGTTATTTTTGCTCTGAAAATATGGAGGCACTATCTTTATGGGGAGAAATGTGATATATACATAGACTACCAAATTCTAAAGTATATTTTAATTCAAAATGAATTTAACATGAGACAAATGATATTATTGAAACTTCTTAAAGACTATGACTATTAAATTCATTATCATCTCAAAAGAGAAAACAAAGTTGCTGATGCATTAAGTAGGAAAAAATCTATTGTGTTGGAAATGACGAGTATTCAAGAAGATACTTTGATCAAGGACCTAGTAAAATTGGAAATGGGAATTGTAAGGGAAGGGAAATAATCAACCCTATCCCAAATGATTTCTCAATTATTATTATAATATAAGATCAAGAGAGCTCAAAGAGAAGATCCTTTGTTACAAAAGAAGATAAAGGATGTGCAGAATGGGAAGTTTCCTAAGTTTAATATTGATCAAGAAGGTGTACTGAAATTTTATACAAGTCTATATGTCCCATATACCCCAAAGATAAATAAGGATTTGATGGATGAAGATCATAAATATACATTGTGTATACATCATAGAAGCAATAAAATGTATAGGGAACTTCATGATCATTATTGGTGGGACAATATGAAAAGAGAGATTGCCGACTACACTAAAATGTGCTTGGTATGTCAGCAAGTGAATCCAGAGAGAAAAATTCCTAAAGGGGTATTGTAACCACTACCCATACTAACATGAAAGCAAGACAATATCACTATAGACCTTTTCACTAGTCTCCTAAGAACATCCAAAGGAAACAATGTGATATGGGTTATAGTGGATCTACTCACCAAGAATTACCATTTCATGGATATTAGGGAAGAATTATCGTTTGACCAAATTTCTGAGATATATGTAAAGGAAGTGGTGAGGTTTCATAGGGTGCCACTTTCTATCATTTCTAATCATGATCTAAGGTTCACATCTAAATTCTGGAGAAGTCTTCAATATGATCTTAATACTAAATTGAATATTAGTACGGCCTATCACCATTAAATTAATGGATAATCTGAAAAGACTATTTAGGCACTTGAAGAAATTCTAGGAACATGATCAATGGAATTTAATGGTGAATGGGATTAAAACCTCCCATTAGTTGAGTTCTCATATGACAACAACTTCCACTCGAGTATTCAAATGGACCCATATGAAGCTCTATATGGAAAGAGATATAGAACTACTAATTTTTGGGATGATGTTGGTGAGAGTAAATTTATTTGGTCTAATATTGTGCAAGATATGATATAAAAGGTTCATGCCATATAACAACATATAAAGGCTACTCAGAGTTGGCATAAGAGCTGTGCTGACAATCATTGAAGGGACTTGGAGTTTGATGTTGGAGACAAATTTTTTCCTTTGAATATCACTATGGAAGAGAGTCATACAATTTGTAAAGAAATAGAAGCTTAACCATAGGTACATTATCCCCTTTGAAATCCTTGATCACATAGGAGTAGTGGCCTATTGACCAGAACTTCCACCAAATCTAGCTCAAGTTCACGATTAATTCCATGCATATCTCTTGAGGAAGTTCATACTTGATCCCTCACATGTACCGAATCCCAATATGGTACAACTTGAACATGAATTATCATATGAGGAGTAGCCGATGGAGATCTTGGACTATAGAGACACAGTTCTACACAACAAGACTATCACCTCGTCAAAGTGTTTTAGAGGAACCAAAAATATGAATAAGTAACGTGGTAACTAGATGATACAATGAGACAGAAGTACCCTCAACTTTTCTCAATAGAGAAAATGATTTGAAAATTTTAGGATGCAATTTCTTAAGGGGGGATAATGTAATGACCCAAAATTTTTTAAATGATATTTATTTCCTAAATAAATTTTGGTACATATTATATAATATTATACATGAAAAAAATAAAGATAAATCATAAAAATTTTATCTCTTTAACAATGACCATTACATTATTTATCTATGAAACCAATTAAAATTCAAAACATTACAATTGGGAAAAAATATAAAATATAACAACTAAAATGAGAAAGTATGGATTACCCCAATATTCTTGAATCATTGCTCCCACAACAAAAACTATTGAAATAAAACAAAATATTAGTAAACTAATCAATATCTTATGAAAATGAAAATATAACCTTAAGATAAATTGTAGTGAATTTTGAGTGAAAGAATGAAGTGGTATTTATAGGGTATAAAGGGAAATGTGACAGTTGATATTTGGATGTTATATGACCACTGGTCAATATGACCATTGGTCAATATAACCATTGGAAAATATGCCCTTAGTTGATAATTTTACCATTATAATTAGTGTTTATAAGTATTAATTACAAAGGATAATTGATACAGAAAGGATAATCGATGGCTTCAACCAGTAGAGTCATACCATTTGAAGCCCATTTGTTAGAACATGGGAGGGAGGCATCTTCACTGGGGTTTTCCCTTAACCAATCCTAAGAAGAGATTAAACAATTTAATCTTGAATGAAATCACCTATGTAATAATTTTAAACTAGTAGATATTACCACTCGTTCAATGTTAGCTAAGCTACCCCACAAAACTACCACCATCACACACCTTATCCTTAGGGCATATGCAGGTGTAATAAGGGGTTATGTGTCCAAAAATTAGTGTAAATTCATTTTTATAAGTAAAATTTTTGTTCCATAAATTCCATTTTAAGAATATTTTTTATTAATAAAATATATGTTTAATTGATATGAATTTGATAAATTAATTTTTGGACACAAATGAAACATAATTGTATTTTTTATAGAAAATATATACAAATTTATAATAAAATAAAGTATTATGAATAATATTTGTTTTACTAAAATATTATTTTAAAACACTATCACCTAACTATAAATGATAATATAATTTTATAGTGGCCTAGAATTTTTTTTATAAGTTTCAGAAATTTGGCTATGCCTTAAAAACTGATATTTTTAAATAAATAAGGATTTTTATATTTAAAAGTTAAAATTATCATATTTATATAATTATTTTGAAAAAATAAACACTACATTTTAAATCATCACATCAAAATTAGGTTAGAGTAAATTTATTATATTTTTCTGAAATACTCTATTTTTTCATGAATAGTAAAAAATATAGTTTTAGGTTTTCATATATTTTATGACATAATATTTATTTCATAATTATGTAATAATTAATTTAAAAAAATACATGACCTAAAATATGTTATTTTATTAATATTTTTTATTTTAATATATTTTAATCAATTTCCAAAACTATAAGTGACTCTCTAAAGTCTAAAAATGAAAATTTGATTTTAAAAAACATTACTTTGTGGAATCTTTACTTTTACATGTCAAAAGAAGTATTAAAAAATGGGTTTAGGTTATGGTGAATTAAAATAACTTAAAATGTGACCTAAATGTCCAAAACCATGAGGAAAAACCATGGGTAAGCTAATGGTTTTTCATTTTCCACAACCTAGTTTTCCAAGACCTATATTTGTAAATTATTAAACAATTCCTCCACTTTTTCTATAAATATCCACCCATTTATCCATTTACTTTCACTCCTAATAAATCATAAATTAAGTTATGGTGATTTTCCTCCCAATTATTCCCCCAAGTTTTCCTCAATACCTTAAGGTTCCATCCTCAAGTTTTAGGAACAACTCTTCAAGGTAAGGGAAATTTTCACTTCTCTTTTCCATTCAAGTTCTCTTTCCATGTGGTATGTCTTATAATTTACAAAATAAGTTATTTTGTACACTTTATATTATCCCATTACTATAATAAGAGTTTTTTATGAATTTTATACCCTTTTCCCCTCCAATTTTACCATTTTCTAAAACCATATTTTATACCCGTCATAATGCTGAATTTACTTCTCAAATTTCCCTATTTTACATGAGAAATTATCTTTTTAATTTTTATTTGAATACCCAAACCTTTTTTATTTTCATTGGTTATTCAACTAGATTTAAAAATGATTTTTTATATGGAGATTTATATATATGAAACCCATATTTCCTTTTGTGGGTTAAAAATGACGTAACGATCATGTCTTTAAGTTCTTTTGTATGAAAGATTTTGATAAGAAACCCATTATTTATCCTTAATGAGTTATTAATAAAAATTATTTATTATGATCCATGTATATCACATGAAATTAATACATATGAAGGGTTTTCCTTGATATTGATCCAATACATTAGGTAAGAATTTAACCACTAGAGATGACATGTTTTACGATACCTTGGTGAATAACCTTGGTAATTTTTATTTATGAAACCTTGGTGACAAACCTTGGTGATATTTTTATGAATGTATCATTTAAATTTTATATCCACATTTAAATGTTATTATTCATGTTATTATTATTATGTTATGTATATTTTTCATGCCTTATTATTATGCCTCATGTTCTTATTGATATGTCTCACGATCACATGCTTTTTGTCTCCCTTGATTATTCCCTTACTAGGATTCATGATCACCCCTTTCCTTTTATGTATATCCCCAGGATATGAGATGCATTAAAAGTAACTTAGGGTAAACTCATACAGATTTATTTCAAGTGTATTTATAAGGATTTTTTATGTTTTCATATATTATGTACCTTATTTACAAGAAACTAAACATTAAAAGTTCTTAGGTTTATTCCATGTAATTAAAAGTTATGTAATAAAAAGGCGGGATGCCATACATGAAGTTTTTCTAGGTACCAATTGATGTCTTGAATAGGGTGTGAGATATACTTAGCGGACCACCACCAATGGTGTCTATGATAAATATTTCATGTGCATATAAACTATAACTGTGTGGAGGTATAATAGGAAATGATGTAAGTGAACAACAAATATAACAAGACCATGAGTACGAACTATAATGAGGATAGGATACAATAGATAAGAATCAATATATATATACACACACACACACAAAATGTCAAAAATAAGTAACAACCATCTCCTCACATGCTACATATGAATAGAGTAACAAATCTATATGGGCCAAGTCCCAAGGTGTATAACTAGGGCGATCTATATCCAAAGATGTAATGTATATGGAAGTCACATGTTCCATAACTTAATCTTACTCATTAGTGCCATACCATAAACACTCATATCTAGGGATCGTAGGTGCCATAACTCAATCCCCTAATCAATTCCATACAATAATAATCATACATAGGGGTCATAGGTGCAATACCTTGATCCTCTTATCAGTGCCATACCATAATGAAATAGGTGTCAACCCTTAATTCAATAAGTGCCATACCTTCATATAATTCGATTCCATACTGAGATGTAACAAGTTCCATACCTTCATAATAAGTCAGTTCCATACTGAGATATCCAACATCAAGCAAGTATGAAAAGTATTGCGGTCTATGTGAGTGCCCATACCCAATTAAAATTATCAATATAAAGAGGCACAAGCTAAGATAATATACATATCATTATATATTTCTATTTGAAACCAACCATTTAACCATTTTAATAGAATTTAATAACATGGAGGAGGAGGCATGGTTCTCTCCATCCATCTCATTTAATTTAAAAAAGATCCCACTAGAAGGGTGGTGAGGTCACACACCCAAAGGGGTGGTTTAACATGGGGAAAATAAAAGAACACACCTCATGGGTGGATCTGGTTGAGGTTGGAAACCTCTAACCATGATTAGGTGCTACAAGGTATACCCAAATTAGGTATAATAATTTATTTAAGGCTAATCATTTAATTTATAAGCAATAACCATAAGGTCTAGAATGCATCACAACGATGATAGTCAAATATAAAAAAAACCTTAGTAAAAAGATATATACAACCTACCTTATGCATATGGTAAAACACTCATCCAATATTGGCCTTTGGTTTGGTCCAGATTAGAAGAAAACAGAACAAAAGGAAAATTCCCTGAAAATAGTCCATTCAAGCTTGCACAAAAATAACTCCATCACTGGGAAGAAAAACTATGAAAGGATATAAAGGAATAAATATATTACCAGTGGCAATCCAACATGATAAACGATGGTCCAATTGGAGTTCGTATGGAGGAGAAAAAAAAATACTAGCTTTTGGATTAATGGAGCTCAAATGGGAGGAGGATAGGTTGTGCATCTGTTGAAAAAAAAGTATGAGGGTCCTTTGAAAACAGAGAGGCAAAAATGGTAATTCACTAATTTTTTAGTAGTCTCATGGTTTGGATACATAGTTGGCCAAACCGTGCGCCAACTATGCACACCCCACTGTCTAGGGATTACACACCACAAAACCTGTAGTGCATGGTTAGACAAACCATATACAACCCATGCACACTCATTGTCACAATCACGTATGAACATGTGGTATGAGTTACATAGTTTCATCAAACTGTGCGACCCATGATAGTGATTTGAATCACCCTACATGGTTTTCTCTAACCATGTAGACTATGTTTCATAGTTTATACTAATCATGTGGCCCAGCCGTTTCCTCCAAAAGTTAGGGCTTCGGGCCTCAAAAAATCCACATACACCCTCGTTTTCTCTATAACCTCACTAGGAATTTCCATTATGATAAAAACAAGGAAACAAACTGAAATTAAAAGGTTCTTTACCTTTAATAAAAGTTAGGATCTTATAGTCTTCCCCCTTAAAGAAGCTCATCCATGAGTTTCCTTTCTAAGGGTGGTAAACCATCATCTTAGAATAACTCTGCCCACTGAGCACATACATCAGCCTCTCACTCCCAAGTCTCATCCTATAAATAGATGTTCTACCATATCATTCTTACCATTGGAACTGACCTGCCTTAGAGATCCTTCATGCCCTGATTTACAATATGGATAGGATTCTCCTCAAAAGATGCATCTATCTCTAGCTTAACCTCTTTAGGCTGAAAGATATGAGACAGATATGAATAGTACCAATGAATCTATGAAACATGGAAGAAGTCTCTCATATCTCATTACCTTTGAGGTAAAAAAAACTGATAGACTACCGGACAGACTCTCTCCACAACCTTAAAAGGTCTAATTAATCAAGGTGAAAGCTTCCCCTACCGTCTAAACCATTAATGCCATAGTCAAGTCAATACTCATAAGAATACCTAATCCCAACTTCAAACTCAAGTGGTCTACGATGACGATCTACGTATGACTTCTGCTTAGATCGAGCCATAAAATTCTCTTCCTGATAAAATCAACCTATTCTAAAGTCTCCAGAATGATATGAGATCTAAGTAGTGTTGTCTCACCTACCTCTAACCAGTATAGAGGTGACTGGCATAACCAACCATATAGATCCTCATAAGGATCCATCTATATGGTTTCATGGAAGCTATTATTGTAAGCGAACTCAGTGAGAGGTAAAATTTTCTCCCAATAACCTCCAAAATCAAGGACGCATGATTGGAGCATGTCCTCTAATACCCGTATCACCCATTCTGACCGACCATCAGTCTGAGGGTGAAAGGATATACTCAAAATCACCTGCATACCCAAATATTCCTATAACCCCTACTAGAAACTCTATGTAAAATGAGTTTCCCTATCATAAAAGATAGTATGAGGGACCCCCTATATGCATATAATCACATTGATATACAGTCTCCCAAGACCATCCATTGAAAAGGTCTCTTTGATAGGTAATAAGTGAGATACCTTCATGAGTTTGTCGATGATCACCCATACTGCATCAGTGCCTCGAGGGTATCTCCATAATCCAATAAAAAAATTCATAGCAACACTATCCCATTTCCACTCAAGACTAAGCAATAGATATATAATCCATGATGGTCATTGGTGTTTTTCCTTCACCTTCCGATAGGTGGAACACTGAGTAAGAAAACTAATTATTTCTATTTTCATACCAAGCCACAAATACTGGTGATATAAATCACAATGAATCTTGGTAATATTGGGATGTACTTCCCAAGTAGAAGCATGATAATATCACATCAATTCCTCACAAATTTCTATAGGAACCTAAATGCATCCATGTATGCACAAAGCCTCATCCTCATCAACAATCCAGTCTGGTGGAAGATCCCCACCTGAAACACTCTCCCTTAGGACCAAGCCCTCGAGATTCAATAACTACCTCATATTCACCCTCTCCAAAAGTGAAGAGGTCATTTATAAATATGAATTTATATACTATCCATGATGTTCCTTAACTTATAAGTGAATCTCAGAAAATAGAGGATAAGCTGCCACTCATCACTTTCCTCTCAAATTGCCTGTGTCTGAGTCCTTCATCTTAGATCATCCACTACAACATTTCATTTCCTAGGTGTATAAGCAATATCAAAATCAAAATATTATTAGTATTCAACCCACCTTTTCTTCTTGAGATTTAATTCACTCTATGTGAAAATATACCATAGGATTTTGTGGTATGTATACACCACAAAATGATCTCCTATTAAGTAATGCCTCCAACAATACAAGGCGTGAACTATAACTACTAACTCAAGATCATGCATTAGGTAATTCCTCTCATGTGGTCTCAACTGATGAGACCTATACACTACAACTCTATATTCATGTATCACAACTGATCCTAGATCGATACCTGATATGTCACAATAGACTGTATAACTTATACCTAGCTCAGATAGAATCAGGATCAACACTGAAGTCAGTCTCCCTTTTAGCTTCTGAATGGCCATATCACAGGATTCTAACCATAAAAAATTCACACCCTTATTAGTCAAGCTTGTAAGAGGTTCTTCTAGGCATGAAAACTCTTGTATAAAGTTATTTTAATAACCATATATCCTTAAGAAACTTTATATATCAAAAATTTTCTTGGGAAACTTCTAGGTAACTACAACTCTCACCTTCTCTGGGTCAACTAATACTCCATCCTCTGAGATGATGTGACCCAGGAAGTGGACTTTATCGATCTAAAAGTGGTCTTTATTGAGTTTATTATACAGTTGATTCTCCCTTAGTGTATTCAAAATGATATCAAGATGTTTTTCATGGTTGTTTCAAGTATGATAATACAACAATATGTCATCTATGAAGACCACCACAAATGAATGCAAAAATGGGTGGAAAACCGGATTCATCAAAGCCATGAAAATGATCAGCATATTCATGAGACTGAACAAAATAACTAGATAGTAATAAAGACCATACCTACTATAGAACACTATACATGGTATGTCTGAAGGTCTAATACATACCTAGTGATAGCCTAACCTCAAATCAATCTTTGAGAAAACCCGATCTCCTCAAAGATGATAAAAAGGTCATCTATACGAGGAAAAGGCTACCAATTCTTCATAGTAAGCCGATTCAACTTATAATAATCCACAAAAATACTAAGGGTTCCATCCATATTTATAGAGAAAAATATTGGTGAACCCCAAGGAGAAGTATCGAGCCATATAAAACCCTTATCTTCTAATTCATTTAGTTTTATCTTGAGATCCTGCAACTCATTAGTGTCCATCCTGTAAGGAGGTATGAACACTGGTGTACCTCCTAGAACCAGCTCAATATAGAAATAAACCTATCACTCAGGAGTTAAACTAAAAAATTCATCCAGGAATATATCACTTAAATGATCTACTATAGGAGGAAATTCAACCTGATGTATTCCTTAATCATCCATACGAAGGCTAGAAATCTAGGCTGTCATGCCACTAAACCCATGATGCTCTGGTCTAGCTCTACCTGCATGGACATACCATTAACCCTTGTGAATATAATTATTTCCCTCTGGTGATGTGAAAGATACCCTATGGTGATGGAAATCCATGTAACTAACCAGTCCATGTCGAAACCAGACATCTCAAGGATGAAGAGGTTCCACAGAAAATGATAACCACCTATCTTAAGGGGGAACTCCTTACAATATAATTAACTCTTTGAATGTATACAAAAAGGATTTTCAAAGGCTATAACCCCACATAAGAACTGAATTTAAAACGCGAGGCTTTAAATTATATCCATAGAGATAACAAAATTTGAAGCCCCTATATCAAACAAAATATATACCAAGGTAGATTCTATTAAAATTGCACCATGAACTATAGAAGGTCTGGGACTCTGCTCCCTTGGAACATGATACACTATATAAACCTAACCCATTACATAGTCTTGAGACACAACATGTTTGCCTTGACTAGGCTTGCTTTGCTGACACTGTGAAAATGGTGTCTGGCTCCCCCAACCATGAATAAATCCTCAACATGACCAGTTCATAGCACTCTAGATCCTTGTCTGATATGGAGATGCTGATCCCAATCTAAGACCTAGAGTCGGTGATGATACTCTCTCACTATCCGCTGGAGGGAAGATTCTATAAAACCATTGTAAATGAACCATCCTGATACAATATTGACACTCAATTGAGGCTCTCTCACACTGGGGTTTGATGTGCCCATACTTCCTACACCGATGTTAGACTACAAAACCACCCGTACATGAAATTTGAATGGTACTTCATTCATTATAGGTATATAAGCAATGCTTACTACCACCATATACTATACTAATGGGTTGATAATTTGGTCCACTATGATCCAGACCTCTAGCTTCACTCATATTATGTTTGGTAATAAGAGCTCACTTTACTACACTAGACACAGTTGTCAACTGGAAAATGTTCACCTATGAATGAATATAATGTCTGCACCTATCCTTAAAATGTATTGATTTCAATGACTCATTAGTAGTATATATAGGTTCAAAGCTCTATATCTCTATAAAACAAGCTGAGTAATCTATAACAGACATAAAACCCTACTATAGGTTCATGAAATCCCTAGTACGATCAACCCTCAAGGTCTTAGGGAAAAAGTATTCATAGAATATTATATAAAAAATATCCGTGAACATACCTTGATGATGATATAACTAGGTGATAACATCCCACTATCACTTGGAATATTCTCAAAGTATATATGTAGCAAGATTCACTCTCTTATTAGGAGGTGTATCAAGGTGCTCGAAGATGGTCAGCATGGCCTTTATCCATGACTCTACAGCCCTGGGGGAACCATCCTCTGAAAATATAGGTGGATGACGCTGCTAAAACTCATAGGTTAACTATACCATAGAAGTGGAAGGTTGTGGATATACCTGTATAGTTTTCATAAGACCTAGAAATTCCCCTTGAAACTAGAAATCATCACCCATGTTGAGAATAATAGAAGGTTCCATAGGTGACACTACTGGAGGAAACACTGGTGGATCAGGGCCCACCTCTTTCAGAGCATGGTCATCACCACCCTATCAGTTCAAAACTCAAGGATGTCGTGGTGGAATAGCTCTATAAATTACAAGAACACACCTAATATAGGATTTAAAAACAATAATGTCACAAATAAATGGATATGATAGGTATAAGCCTTCCTATATAAGATTCAACCCCCCCGTATACTCCTAAAGCTTGGTTTGGGTAATAGAAACTATCATAAATGACACAAGAGACACTGACTACTGCCCACTATTAAGGCATGGTCTGGGTCAAGCTTTATGTTTCACTGTAAGGGTCATGATATATGAATCGTTATTTGAAAATTATAGAGGAAAACACCCTTTATGTTGAAATTAACAATCCCATTTAATGGTGATCATATTATATTTTAAAATTTATCAAATATTTCATTTATATAATATAATAGTTTACTAATTTACCATTCCCAATTTATATAAGTACATGCTTTATAAATTTCAATTGGTAGTTCATTTACAATCGATAGTAGAATGTAATAGGTAGTACAAGATGATTTAACTGGATGAATCATTATTCCCAATCTATATAGGAACATGCACTCTTTAGATTAAAAATGAAATTCATGTATTCAAAATAAACTAACATTTTAGTCTATGTAACCTCATTTACATAACTCAAACATGTGATAATTGGTTAGTAAAAGTGATATCATTAAACTATATGGGAAAACACCATTTAGGTTGATACAGAAACTTTAATAAACAATTATTCAATCCCCCTTTTCCTATAGAAACATTAGTTTCATAACAAATACATCACTCAAGGCACATACAACAAGTATCATGCAGTCAGACAATTCAACCTACATGGCATGACATAATGCATGATATAAAAATTATATAAGGTGCCTAAAATGATGAATGATCAATAATTCCTTGCCGTATCGAGGCCAAGGATAAAATATAATCCAACATCATAATAATAACAACATCACATATCATGTGTGTCACACAATAATGGAATCAAATCAACTGTAACAGGAATAAACCAAAACATCAAATACCATCCCTAGTAATTTGTCTTTTCTCCCATATGTGGGTTAGCTACTCCCAAGAACAGGCTCATTTACAAATTCCAACATGTTCTAGTATCCTTTTTACCATCCCAAAAGAGTAAGGAAAAGAAAATAAACCCCTGTTACAAATTTATAACATCCTGAACTTGGTTAACTCATAAGTAATTGAACCTAGTTGGACATAAGGCCTCAATCACATCTCCCCTTATATCAGAGGCTACCAAATAGAAGCGAGGGTATAAGGTGGTACAATGGAGAGACAATATCCTCATAATTAGAGTAACATAAGGTTTTAATAAATGGATCACAATAGAAGCATAATAAATTTCAAATATAACATCAGAAGCAAAACATCCATATGATAATAATAAACAAGACATCAATATTAACATCCAATACCATATAAAAAATTATGCAATTTCATGTATATAAAAAAATAGGAAACATGGAATCAACACACATACATATAGAAATATAAAAAGGAACAAAAAGTCCAAAAAGACTATCTTTAGATAGCATCGTGATCCATAGTCCAGTCATGTGCTTATATGCTCCCATGATACAATAAATCAAGAATCAATAACCGATAACTTTACCCTATCCCTACCCACATCCATAAAGTTTGTCTGAGTACCAATCAGTGGCCCAAAAAGGGTGTGTGATATACTCAGTTGTTGAGAACCAATGTGTCTATAAAAAATCTGGCATGCGTGTATAAACTATAACCCTATGTAAGTATAATAGACAGAGATATAAGTGAATAATAGATATAATAATACCATGAAAACGAAATTTAATGAGAACATGCTGTAATAGATGAACATAAATATATATATACAAAAGGTCAACAATAGGTAACAACCAAATCAACATGCACCACATGTGAATAGAGTAACATGCCTACATGGGCCAGATCCCAAGGCCTGTAACTAGGGCGACCTATATCTGGAGATGTAATGTATACGAAAGTCGCAGGTTCCATACCTAGATCTTCCTCGTCGGCTCCATACTGTAAAAAATCATATCTTGGGGTCGTAAGTGCCATACCTAAATCCCCCAGTCAGTTCCATACCATACTAATCATACCTAGGAATCATATATTCCATACCTATATCATCTTCTCGGTGCCATACCATAATGAAACATATGCCATGCCTTAATGAAACTGGTGCCATACCTTCATAGAAGTTGGTGCCATTTCGAAATCTAACCAGTGCCATACCTTAATAATAAGTCGATTCCATGCTGAGATTTCCAACATCAATAAAGTATAAAAAGTTTCATGGGCTATGTGAGTGTCCATACCCAATTACTATTATCAATATAAATAGGCACAAGATAAGATAATATCCATATTATTCCACATTTCCATTTGCAACCAACCATTTAAATATTTTAATAACATTTAATAACATGGAAAAAGAGGCATGATCCTCTCCATATATCTCATTTAATTTGAAAATGATCCCACTACAAGGGTGGTGAGATCACACACCCAAAATGGTGGTTTAACATAAGAAAGATAAAAGAACAAATCTCATGGGTGGATTGGGTTGAGTTTGACATCCTCTAACCATGATTATGTGCTACTTGGGTGACCCAAATTATGTGAAATAATTAATTTAAGGCTTATCATTTAATTTAGAAGCAACAAACAGAAGGTTAAACATAAGACATAATGATTATAGTCAAATGAACAAAAAAACCTTAGGTAAAAGGTATATACCACCTACTTTATGCCTATGGTAGGAAACTCATCCAGTACCAACCTTTGGTTGGGTCTAGATTATAAGAAATCATAAGAATAGAAAAATTCCCTAAAAATAGGGAATACGAGCTTGCAAAAAAATAACTCCATTGTTGGGAATAAAAATTATGAAAGGAGCTAAAGGAATAGTGATATTATTAGTGGTGATCCAACATGATAGACTATGATACAATCAGAGTTTGGATGGAGGAGAAACACCAAAGCCTAGATTTAGGCTCATAGGAGCTCAAATGGGAGGAGGAGAGGCTATGTATCTGCTAGAAAAAAATAAAGGAGGGGGTTATTTAAAAGGAGAGAGGGGAAAATATTAATTCAATACTTTTTAAGTGGTAGCACGGTTTTGCCGCACGATTTTCCAAACCGCATGCCAACCATGTGCACCCCACTGTTTAAGTAGCACACCCCATATGGCCTGAAGCACACAGTTATACACACCATTCACACCCACTGTCTCATCCCCACATAACCGTAAAACTAGGGTTGCATGGTTTCATCAAACCATGTGACCCCTCACAGTGCTATGAATCATCCCACACTTTTTTCTCTAACCATGCAAGCTGGGCGACACAGTTTATAATAATCATGTGTCCTAATTGTTTCCTTTAAAAGTTAGAGCTCCATTTAATGAAAAATCCCCATACACCCTCATTTCCTTTATAACCTCATTATGAATTTCTATTATGATAAAACTTAGGAAAAATTGAAATTAAAAGGTTTCATACCTCTAAGAAAATCCAAGATCTTACACTAACCATACTATAAAATATGTATCAACATGCTATAACAAGATGAACCCATGTTGGTCATATACACATACACAAAATGGGATCACCCATTGAACTGTTCATGTTCAAGATGTAAATAAAAGAAACAAAATACTAAAACTAGGCATAAAATTAAAAATCCAAGTGTCTCCTCAATCCCATCTCTAACTACCCATCAAGATACTCCAACCTGATCCCATGCACAACTTGTGTTTTTACCTACAACCCAGATGCAAGGTTTACATGTCTACCAAGAATCACATGAAAGATATGATCATAACACTTGGAAGTAAACCACCAATGATCCTTCTAGTATACACTACAATATACCAAGTGTATGCCTATGAAAATAAATAAAGTAGTAGCACTCAACATGAAAACAATCACATCAGAATATCTTGTGTCAACGAGTCCACCATGACACCTAATCCCTCATGATTCATCCAATGTTAGGAAATTGTTCCATAAGAGCCTTGAGATTGATTCTTAGGTCCCTCTTAAAGACCCACATTTTTATGGGTTATGAAGTTTAGGAGGAATTTTAATTTTGATGTCAAAGCATGGGATATTCAGTGAATTGAGGTTTGTATTGGGAATTTGGGTGTTGGAACTTCTTAGGAAGTTGTTTTTGAGTGTGGGATGAGGCTTGGTTTGTGATTCGAGTGCTTAAGTGATCATTGGATAAGGGTTGGGGTGGCCCTTAGCTAATTTTTTAGTTATAGAATGGGACCACATTGTAGCCCTGGGCGTTGCGGTGTGGCGTAGGTCATGAACTTTGTATTTTTTTTTCATAAAGGTAAGACCATGCCACAACCAAAGTGGCTACACCATAGTGGTGGATGCAAGGAGAAAATCACCATGAAACAACCCAGGGGATGCACCGTGAAGGGCTCTCAATAGGTAGGCCCATTTCCCCCCTTGTGGTCGGTTGTGCCGCAACTAGAAGGGATATTCCGCAGCATGGCTTGGTAGGGAGGTCCCATGCCATATACCATGGTATATTCCATGCTCAAGAGGTAGGGACTTAGGTTGCACCCCACCATGGTGGGTTTCATCATGGAGCTTTGATCCATATTGCAGCCATAGGTTGGGAAAACAGCTTGCATTGTGGCCCTTATAGACATGCCATAGGGGTCTCTACCAAGATTTTTTAGAGGGTAATGCCTATAATTTTAGGTTCACCTTTTATTTTTAGGGAGAAATATGCACAAGGGAGCACTATTTTTAGTCAGATCCCCTCACCCTTGACCCTTCTTTGACCCCCCTTGAGAGGGGTGATTTTTTTGGTTTTTGTAGGTTTCGAGTGTAGTTGAAGCACCTTTGGTGGGTGATACATTAAAATTTATTTTAACATAGAGTTGCATAAAACCCCAATATATGATCTTTTTATGTTAAATCTATAATTAATTTATTTAGATACGAAGAAATGAATATCTGGTCACACACACATAGTCTGAACACAAGCAGTAGAGGCAGCAAGTACTAAAATAGAAAAGTAAGGTGTGCTGAAAGTAAGTGAGCCAGTATACAAACCCAAATGAACAACAAGTACAAGTGCAAGTAATAGGGAAAACAGCTCCTGGATCGTCCACCCGAGAATCCTACCTGAAGGGTAGGTATAGAACTCGATCAACTCGTCCCTGCAGTACGTCCTGTCTAGTCCAGCTCCAAGCAGTCTCCCGTCCGTCACCCTCTTCCTCAATCACTGCCGTCCGTCATCTGCACAGAACACAACAAGGTGCGGGTGAAGCCTGTGCAGGGGTGAGTATAACAATACTCAGTAGGGGACCCCGAGACCCCTGAAGGTCTTCCAGAATCCACAAAGGATAAACCACAGTAGAAATATACAATCACGAAGTATCAACCAACCCTACTTAGGTATATGACCATACATATACCTAAGTTACCAGTTACAGTCCGACTCCAACTCTCGAGCTCAAACACAACCTAGTCCTCAAAGGAAGTAAGGTCAATTACATCGATGATAATGATTGAAAGACAAGACTCAACTCACACAGGTATACATCTTTCGTAGAGTGATACAGATGATCAGATGTAGTCACTGATTCATCTAAGCTGTCAGACCCACACAAGATACAGGACCAACTAAGCTGTCAGACCCACACATGATACAAGACCAACTATTCTTCCTCTAAGCTGTCGGACCCACACAGGATACAGGACCAGCTAAGCTGTCGAACCCACACAGGATACATGACCAGCTTTTTCGTCGGACCCACGCAGGATTCCGGTACAGTAGTCATCGAAGTCATACCCACGAAGGATTCTGGTGCAATAGTCATCGCAGTCAAACCCACAAAGGATTCTGGTACATTAGTCATCACCGTCGAACCCATAGAGGATTCCGTCATCTCAGTTGCAACAAGCTCTAGGGTTCCCGCACACAACACGCTCGATTCCGGGAGGGCCCGCTCCTCGAGTCAAGTGTCGATACATCAACTATCATGAAGTCCTGAGTTGATGTATCCCGTAGTTCCATATCATCATAAGTAACCCAACGTGACAGACGACACGTCAATCGGACGCCCGGTCTGAGAGTTATTGGCATTTCCATTCCAGGGGCCCGGTTGGATTTACGCTCGTTCCAAACCCAGTTGTTTTCCAAAGTTGTCCAAAACTCAATTAGAGTATCTCAAAAGGACCACCTCATCGTGAGAGTCCCAGTGCTGCAGACGGCGCATTGATCAGACGCGTGGTCTTGAAGATATTCGTATTTAAGCGAAGTTGGGCCCGAACCATCAAGCCCAGTGGGCTGGCGGGTCGGCTCGACCCGGCTCGGTGGGTCCGACCCGACTGGGAAGTCGGCCCGGCCTGGCTCGGCAGGTCCGACCTGGCTGGGGGGTCTGCCCGACCCGACTCGGTGGATCCGACCCGGCTGGGGGGTCGGCCCGGCCCGGTGGGGCGCAGCCCACCCGCGGACCCGGCCCGCTCCGGCCCGCGGAGCAGGCTGGTCCAGTTTACCGGCGGCGCCAAGAGGGGCTGCCTCTCCCCTACCCGGCCAGCCTTAGCCGGCCAGTTCTGTCTGGTGTGCATGGCCCGCTGTACGGGCCGCGGTTCTTCCCACGCGGCACCGCAGTTCTTCAGCCCGTCCAGCAGGCGGCCGACCGGTTTTCCCGATAGAGCGGCCCGCGGCTCCTCCACGCGGCGCCTGTCAGCACTGCGATCTCTCAGCCCGGCCGGCCATAGCCGGCCAGTTCTTCCAGCCTGGACGACTTGAGGCCGGTCGGTTCTTCTAGCATGGCCGGCTGGTTCTTCTCTGGTTGAGCGACCCGTGGATGCGGGCCATGGTTTTCCTCCACGCGGTCGGCGCAACGACGCCGATCCACCACTGCCGCAGTTCTTCTCCGATGCGGTGTGACGAAACTGTACCCTATCAGCTCCGACTCCGTCATCATTAAGATCAAAAAAAATGAGGGAGGTTCAGGCCGTGTTCGTGCGGCCCGAACCCTCCTCGTTATGACGTTAACAGTTGGCAATTCACATTCCGTAATTAGAACGACAAAGTTCGGAAATATAAACAACTCAAAACAACCCCTACCTGTAATCGGTGCTCGCTCGGTGGAGTCGCGAGAAGACAGCGTCATTCCGTTGACGTCGGGAGGAGATGACGTCGTCGTTGGCGACGTTCTTCGCGGGCGGCGTCTACTCCTCTAACACGGGTGGAGAACATTGAAGATGTTCTTCGTGTTCTTCGTGGGAAGAACACTTTTCTTCTAATTCTCGAAAGCCTCCCCAAAATAATATGTCCAACCCACATAAAATGAAATAATACCCCTTATTAAAAGGATGTCTTAATGAATTCAAAGAGATTCAAATTCATTAAGCTACATCATTTAATTAATAAGATGGGTTGGCTCATTAAATGGGAGGGAGGAGATGAAGAGGCTCCAAAATTAAAAGAGGAGAGGCAGCTTCATTAATTTAAAGGGAAGTACAGGAGTTTAAAGGAGTTAAGGGAAGTTGAAGAGTTTGAACTCGTGTGGGCCCCACCACATAATATCCTCCCATGGGAGGTTATGTGGGGATGGGCTCCACCACCAACCTCCTTTTGGAGGATTTAACTACCATCTAAATAAAATTATGCAACACATAATTTTATTTAAATTTTACTTAGAAACCCCAATAAAAATTAACTACCAATCCTGATAAAATGCAACTACGGTATAGGTCTCCTTAAGTGAATACCGGCACTGTGATTTCAATGGTGCCCTCAGATTTAAATTCCGAGCACTGGTTCAAAAGATATAAAATCCCGCATGTACGTTTACCGAACGTACCCAAACAAAAGTTCAGAAATTTATTCCAGGCACACCGGGCCTCATAATCAGGCGCCGTCAGAAACTACGGACTCGTAAAATTCCCATGTATTTAAGAAAAAAAATTTCCAAAGGATTTCCGGGTCTTTAAATTCTCCCCACCTCAGGGATTTACGTCCCCATAAGCTACAATACACACTAAGAAAACAAATGGGGGTACTGAGCACGCATCTGAGCCTCTCACTCCCATGTGCTCTCTTGGAGGTTCCCGTGCTGCCAGCGAATGTGAACCAGAGGAATCGACCATCCACGTAGGACCTTCTCCTTTCGATCCTCTATCTCTACTAGAACCTCCGTGAATGTCGCCCCATCATCGATGTCCAGCTCCCCATGGTCGATGATGTGGGACTGTTCGTGCACGTATCTCCTCAGCTGAGATACGTGGAAGACTTCGTGAACCCGGTGCAACTGAGGTGGAAGAGCCAAGTGGTAATCTACCTCGCCTACTCTACTGAGTACCTATAAAGGTCCGAAGAATCGAGGAGATAACTTTCAGTCTCGGCCAAATCTCTGTATACCTCATCGAGATGAGACCCGTAAGAAGACGTGGTCACCATTATCGAACTCCAGTGGTATCTGTATCCTATCAGCATAGGACTTATGTCTGCTCTGTGCAGTCTTCATCCACTCCTGGATGATCTGAACCTTCTCCATCATATCCTGAACCATCTCTGGTCCTACAAGTGCTGACTCCCCTGGGTCAGTCCATCACAGTGGTGATCTGAAAGGTCTATTGTACAATGCCTCGTAAGGTGCCATCCTGATGGTAAAGTGGTAGCTGTTGTTATACGCAAACTCTACCAAGGGAAAGTGATCCTCACAGCTATGACCAAAGTCGAGGACGCATGCACAGATCATTTCCTCAAGAGTCTGAATGGTCCTCTCAGTCTGACCATCCGTCTGAGGATGGAAGGCGGTGCTCAAGCGGAGCTGCGTCCTGAAAGCCTCCTACAACCCCTTCCATAATCGGGAAGTTAAACGAGAATATCGATCGGAGACTATTTTCATTGGAAAACCATGAAGTCGTACGATCTCTTGTATGTAGAGGCGTCCCAAGCTCTCTATTGAGCCCTGCTCTCTGATCGGTAAGAAGTGGTCCGACTTGGTGAGTCGGTCAACAATCACCCAGACAGAGTCGCATCCTCTGGATGTACGTGGAAGTACCATCATGAAATCCATGTATATCCCATCCCAATTTCACTCTGGAACCTCTAAGGTATGAACCAAGCCTACTGGAACCCGTTGCTCCGCCTTCACTTGCTGACAAGTGAGGCATCGTGAGACAAACTCTACTACCGCCTTCTTCATACCCAGCCACCAGTGCTATCGTCTGAGGTCCTGATACATCTTCTCCACTCCTGGATGTACCGCTAGAGGGGAAGTGTGGAACTCCCTCAATACCTCCTCCTATAGTGAAACTGGTACCCTGGTACGTCCTCTGAATAGGATGACATGCTCCCCACCTTCAGAAAACCAATCAGGTGCCTGTCCTGAGGATATCTGAGCACGTTGCGTCTCATAGTCAACGTCCCCACACTGTGCCTCTCTGAATATCTAAATAAGTGGAGGAGTGACTGTGAGAGACTGCAGAAAGGCTTCTCCATCTCTATCCATAAAGGATATCTGCAACGCGGCCAGCTGCTCTATCGCCTCTCCTAGCAGATGAATGCCTGATCTCCTGCTGAGAGCATCTGCTACAACGTTCCCCTTCCTAGGAGTATATACTATCTCGAAGTCATAGTCCTGGAGGAACTCGAGCCATCGTCGCTATCTCAGGTTCAGGTCCTTCTATGAGAAGATGTACCTGAGACTCTGTTGTTCAGAGTAGACTGTATAATGCTCGCCCATCAGATAGTGCCTCCACATCTTCAAGGTGAAGACCACTACTGCTAACTCCAGGTCGTGGGTAGCGTAGTTCTACTCATGCTGTATCAAATGTCATGAATCATACGCGATCACTGCTCAATCCTACATCAGGACACACCCGAGTCTGGTTCCTGATGCATTGCAATAAACTACGTACCCTACGCCCTCCTCCGGTAACCTCAAGATGGGCGCACTGGTCAACCTTTGCCTCATCTCTTGAAAGATCTTCTAGCATCTATCTGACCACACGAAGGTTTTCCCCTTCTACGTCAAAGATGAAAGCGGTGCTTCAACTCTGGAGAAGTTTGGAACAAATCTCCGATAGTACCCATCCAGTCCCAGGAAACTCCGCACCTCCATCAAACTCCTAGGTGG
The DNA here is from genome assembly GCA_963277665.1 of Viscum album. NCBI lineage: Eukaryota > Viridiplantae > Streptophyta > Magnoliopsida > Santalales > Viscaceae > Viscum > Viscum album. Next base: position 1,225,472,392 of record OY728151.1, read on the forward strand.
CTCCCAAGAAAGTACTGCCTCGATCTTCACTGGATCCACTGCTACTCTAGCCTCTGAGATGACGTGTCCTAAGAAGTGAACCTCTCAAATCCAGAACTGGAACTTCGAGAGCTTATCATAAAGCTGGTGCTCTCGGAGTATGTTCAGTACTACCCACAAATGGTAGGCGTGATCCTCCTCAGTAGTCGAGTAAATCAGTATGTCTTCGATTAAGACTATGACAAAGCGATCGAGGTAAGGCTGGAAGATACTATTCATGAGACTCATGAACACTACTAGTGCGTTTGTTATGCTGAAGGGCATAACCAAGAACTCGCAGTGGCCATACCAACACCTGAAGGTTGTCTTCTGCACATCCTCGTCTCGAACTCTGAGCTGGTGATAGCCTGATTTGAGGTCTATCTTTGAGAACCATTGTGCTCCCTTGATCTGATCAAAGAGGTCATCAATCCTCAGGAGTGGATACTTGTTCTTCACAGTCACCTGATTAAGGTGATGGTAGTAGACACACAGTCGCAAGATCCCATCCGCCTTCTTGGAGAACAAAATCGAATATGCCTAGGGTGAAACACTTGGTCAAATAAATCCCTTCCCCTGCAAGTCCTTCAGTTGTACCCATAGCTCACAAAGCTTAGAGGGAGCCATTCGATATGCTGGAGTAGATATCAGTGCTATCCCGGGGTACAGGTCAATGTAGAAGTCTACCTCTCTGTGAGGAGGTAGTCCTGGAACGTTGTCAGGAAAAAACATTCGCGTACTTATCCACCACAATAGGAAAACTCAGACTCCGTACATCAACAGCTCTGAGGATGAGACTAACCAACTGATGTGTGATCGACTGCCCAAAGGATACCTTCTCACTGGTGAAGGTGAACCTAGTCCCATCCATGTGGATACACCGCACTTTGCGCCCAATATAGTCAATCTGAGCATGAACCGTGGATAACCAGTCCATACCCAAAATGACATCGTAAGGCCTCAACGCCACTACAAGAAGATCCTAGATAAAGCTCTCACCTCCTAGAGTAAGATCACACTACCGGCACCAGTGCATAATCATCGAGTTTTCTCCCGTAGGAGTATCTAACCATAAGGATCGATCCAACGGCTCTGTAGGAATCCCTGAGCTCCGAATGAGGGCAGTGGAAATAAAAGAATGAATCGCACCTGTGTCTATAAGTACTGCAGCAAGGGTGGAGTAGACACAGATAGTACCTCAAATCATCTCAGGTGTGCCGTGGTCGTAGGCATCGACTGCCTAGATCTGAGCCCGTCTCTGTCCGCCAGCTCCCTGTGGTTGGGGTGGACATCCTGGTGGTGGTGGTGGTAGAGCCTCAAAACATCATCCACCAACTGCTGCTCGGCTATCTCCTTTTCCACACCCGCCTTCTCCTGGCGGACCACCACGGTCGAACCTCTGCCTTTGCCTGGGAGGTCCCTCTACTATCTACTGCTCGTATGCATGGCGGATCGGGCAGTCATGAGCCATGTGGCCCTACCCGTTACATGCATAGCACTGCCTACTCCTCGTATAGCTGGCTCTGTCTCATGTGCCCCACAAAACCGAACCTGTATCCTAGGGTCGCCCACCTGATGGCCTGGTCCTGTTGGACCTCTGTGTCATCTGTCTACTGCCGGCTGCAGAAGACTCCGCTGCGTGTCACCCTATGGTGGGTCTCGCCGCTGGTGTCTGCTCAGTAAGGAAACTCTCCACTAGAAGGGCTCTCTCTAGCACCCCCGCCTGCGTCGGAATGCTGAGGGGAATCTTTGAAGCCCTGATCTCATGTCTGAGTCCTTGATCGAAGGTAAAGGCCCTGAAGAACGGGTCCCGTACCATATTCATGGAGTAGCCTGAGAGGTCAGTGAACCTCACTGAGTACTGAGCTACTGTCATGTTGCCCTGCTGCAAATGAAGTAACTCCTGAATCCGCACCGCATGAAGGGTGGCTGGAACAAACTCCGAGCGGAAGAGACTCTCGAAGTCTGTCCAGAGTAATGATGCCTTGTCATGCACCTGGAGCATCAGGCTCCACCATCTGCCTACTACTGTATGTAGGAGGCTCGCGACAAGGATCACCATGAGTTAGGATGGTGTCCCTACCAATCTGAAAAATCTCACGATAGCCTCCAGCCAATCCTTAGCTGCCTGTGGGTCCATCACTCCCCAGAACCTGGGTGGCCTCTGGAACTGGAACTAATGCAATTCACTCAGATGGTGTGTACTCTCTGTTGCTGGAGATGGTGGTATCGGTGGCCCAGTGGGTAGTGGTACCGATGGTACCTCTGCTGTGATGGGGCCCTACACCGAGGCCTCATCGATCGGTGGGCTACCATCTCGCACGAAACTCGGAACCCTAGTTGGCTGCCTTCATGGGGCCATCCTGAAAAGAAACAGGTGCGCCACGGTTAAAACAGTATACCTGGTGAGCTGACACAAAGTAATCATGAAGAAAACTTTTTCTAAGGAAACACACACGCAATCAGTGTTTTCGTGCACTGAGTCGGAGATCAGAAGTCAGAGTCCTAGTGTATGGATACGTCGGCCGCCACACCAACACTGGTTTCCCTAAACTGATAACCACACCCAAAAAACTTAAACCTATTGCCGTTAAAAGAATCAGAGTCCAAGTTCTACGTTAGAACCAACTCCTCTGATACCAATTTGTCCCGACCCGTCCTCGGGGCCCGTGCCGTGACTACCCCAAGCCCGCCTTCCATAGGCCAGGGGATGGTGACTAGCACCAAAGGCGTAATCCTGATAAAAACAGAAGACATTTCCTTATAACCTGCAACACACACACAGTCTTAACATAAGCAGTAGAGGCAGCAAGTACTAAAATATAAAAGTAAGGTGTGCTAAAAGTAAGTGGGCCAGTATACAAACCCAACTGAACAACAAGTACAAGTGCAAGTAATAGGGAAAAAAGCTCATGGATCATCCACCGGGGAATCCTACCTGAAGGGTAGGTACAGAACTTGAGAAACTTGTCCCTACGGTACGTCCTGTCTAGTCCAGCTCTGAGCAGTCTCCTATCCGTCATCCTCAACCTCGATCACTGTCATCCGTCGTCTGCACAGAACACAACAAGGTGCGAGCGAAGCTCGTGTAGGGGTGAGTATAAAAATACTCAGTAGGGGACCCCGAGACCCCTGAAGGTCTTTAAAAATCCACAAAGGATAAACCACAATAGAAATATACAATCACAAAGTATCAAACAACCCTACTTAGGTATATTCCCATACATATGCCTAAGTTACCAGTCACAGTCCGAATCCAACTCTCGAGCTCAAACACAACCCAATCCTCAAAGGAAGTAAGGTCAATCACATCGATGATAATGATTGAAAGAAAAGACTCAGCTCACATAGGTATACATCTTTTGTAGAGTGATACAGATGATCAGATATAGTCACTGATTCATCTAAGCTGTCGGACCCACACAGGATACAGGACCAGCTAAGCTGTCAGACCCACATAGGATACATGACCGGCTTTTCCGTCAGACCCATGCAGGATTCCGATATAGTAGTCATTACAGTCAAACCCATAGAGGATTCCGGTATAGTAGTCTTTGCAGTCGAACCCACAGAGGATTCCGATACAATAGTCGTCCTTGTCAAACCCACAAAGGATTCCGTCATCTCAGTCGCAACCAGCTCTAGGGTTCCCGCACACAACATGCTCGATTCCGGGAGGTTCCGATCCTCGATTCAAGTTTCGATACATCAATTATCATGAAGTCCTAATTTGATGTATCCCGTAGTTCCGTCTCATCATAAGGAACCCAACGCGACAGACGACGCATCAATCAGACGCCCGATCTGAGAGTTATTGGCATTTCCGTTACAGGGGCCCGGTTGGATTTACGCTCCTTCCAAACCCTTCCGTTTTCCAAAGTTTTCCAAAACTCACTTAGATTATCGCAAAAGGAACGCCTCGTCGCGAGAGTCCCAGTGCCGCAGATGGTGCATCGATCAGATGCGTGGTCTTGAAGATATTCATATTTAAGCGAAGTTGGGCCCGAATCGTCAAGCCCAGTGGGCTGGTGGATCAGCCCGACCCGGCTTGGCGGGTCTGACCCAGCTGAGGGGTCCGCCCGGCCCGTCTTGGAGGGTCTGACCCGGCTGGGGGTTCGGCTCGACCCGGTGGGGCGCGGCCCACCTGCAGACCCGGCCTGCAGAGCGGGCCGGTTCGGTTCACCAGCGGTGCCAAGTAGTGTCGCCTCTCCCCTGCCCGACCGACCTTAGTTGGCCGGTTCTATCCGGCACACACAGCCCATTGTGCAGGCCGCGGTTCTTCCCACGTGGTGGCAAGCGGTTCCGCGGTTCTTCATCCCAGCCGACAGACGGCTGACCAGTTCGCCCGGCAGAGCGGCTCACAGAAGCGGGCCGCGACACTTCCGTGCGGCGCCTGTGGGTGCCGTGATCTCTCAGCCCGGCCGACTGTAGCTGAACGGTTCTTTCAGCTTGGCCGGATTGAGGCTGGCCAGTTCTTCTCCAGCCGAGCGGCCCGCGGATGTGGGCCATGGTTTTCCTCCACGCGGTCGGCACGACTGCACCATTCCACCACTGCCGTGGTTCTTCTCCGGGGCGGTGCAACGACACCACGCCCTATCGGATCCGCCTCCATCGTCATTATGATCAACAAAAATGGAGGAGGTTCAGGCCATGTTCGTGTGGCCCAAACCCTCCTCGTTATGCCGTTAACAGTTGGAAATTCACATTCCGTAATTATAATGACGAAGTTCAGAAATATAAACAACTCAAAACAACCCCCTACCTGTAATAGGTGCTCGCTCGGCAGAGTCGCAGGAAGACGGCGTCGTTCCGTTGACGTCGGGAGGAGATGACGTCGTCGTTGGTGATGTTCTTCGCAGGTGGCGTCTACTCCTCTAACAAGGGTGGAGAATGTTGAATATGTTCTTCGTGTTCTTCATGGGAAGAACGCTTTTCTTCTATTTCTCCAAAGCCTCCCCAAAATAATATGTCCAACCCACATAAAATGAAATAATACCCATTATTAAAAGGATGGCTTAATGAATTCAAAGAGATTCAAATTCATTAAGCTACATCATTTAATTAATAAGATGGGTTGTCTCATTAAATGGGAGGGAGTAGATGAAGAGGCTCCAAAATTAAAAGAGGAGAGGTGGCTTCATTAATTTAAAGGGAAGTCCACGAGTTTAAAGGAGTTAAGGGAAGTTGAAGAGTTTGAACTCGTGTGGGCCCCACCACATAATATCCTCCCATGGGAGGTTCTGTGGGGGTGGGATCCACCACTAACCTCCCTTTGTAGGATTTAACTACCATCCAAATAAAATTATTCAACACATAATTTTATTTAAATTTTACTTAGAAACCCCAATAAAAATTAACTACCACTCTCGATAAAACACAACCATGGTAAAGGTCTCCATAAGCGAATACCGGTGCTACGAATTTAATGGTGCCCTCAGATTTCAATTCTGAGAACCATTTCAAAAGATATAAAATCCCGCATGTACGTTTACTGAATGTACCCGAACAAAAGTTCAGAAATTGATTCCGGGAAAACCGGGCCTCAAAATCAGGCGCCGTCAGAAACTGCGGACTCATAAAATTCCCATGTATTTAAGAAGAAAATTTCCATAGTATTTCTGGGTCTTACATGTAATCCTTTGATCTATGAACAATCACTAATAGAATTTCAGGTGCTAGTACAGAATATCAATCATCTTATATTTTTTACCTTGATCTATTATCCTTCAAGCTTAAAGGATTTCTTCTCATTTTTGAGAAGATTAAAGGAAGAGGAGTTAAGAGAGAAATTCATTGTGCACAACGATTCTCAATTCTCAATTAAACCTACAATATAGACATAACCATCTATTTATAGATCCAGGGTTTATGTTAAAATATTATTTAATTATATACCTACACTTAAATAGTATTGTAGTCTTTAAAAAACCTCAGTCCATATAATAATAATAATATTACTGTTATTTTATGGCATGAATTAACTTGCACAATGGTAAATATTATTTTACCAGCTTGTAAATTAATATTCATTTCTGAACGCGATCGTAGTATACTTGAACCACTTAGTATTTATTGAATACCCAAATAAATATTTTATTCAAAATCCAATGAATAAATATTTATAAAATTTTTAATAAATAAAACAAATATTTTATTCACAATCCAAAAAATAAATATTTATTATATATTCATGTAATCAACAAAATTATTTATTAATAAATAAATATTTATTTATTAGTGTGTGAGACTTTAGGAATATTTCTCATTGGCATTAGGAAGGCTTTCCTAAATTCTAATACTACTATCTAGCAATGATTCAAGACACCCAAGAGAAAGGAATTAATATCTCAACGATGAAAACCAAATACGAAAGCTCATTTTGTAATATAATCCCTTTATCTCAATATCCCATCAAGAAAGATTCACATTTGCATCATTGAACTACATGCTTGATACATCTTTCTTTAACTATCTAAAATAAACTTCATTACACCATGACCATGAAATTTATGTTTCAATTATATTTCAATCAAAGGGACGATATATTAACTTCCATAAAGATGGAAGGGAAAAATCCTTTCTCGAATTATATATTAATAACATGTCATTCATAAGGAACCCAACATACCCTACTTCCCTCCAACATATGGCATGATGAGTTTTGTTAGTAAATCAAAGTGCGTGAGTCATGACATGAATTAATGATAATATTAAAGTCTAAGGACCATTAAACATGCTCGTAGATAGGAATATCTGATAAAACCAAAACATGTGGAATTCATACTGGTGGATTTGTTCTCATAATCTCCCATATTTGAGATTACCAAGTGTAAACACCATGAGAAAAAGCCTCATATACTTACAAGTAACCACACCTAATTGTTTATGTACTATGTGCCCTATCATAGTACATTATCTGAATATAGAACTATATTTAAGATATATCGTCATACCATCTCAAGGTTCTCATCATAGTGGGGAACTACTATGCAATTATCAACGAAAAAGATAATATAAGGAATTATCACATCAATGGTATGTAGAAGAACAATCAATATAAGATAATATATTTATATTAATATTCATTTCTTTGAATATTCATGTAATCCAAAGTAAAAAGTAGTTGGTCTAGGGAACCAACTCCAACAAACTCCCACTTACACTAGATCCAACTTCTAATAACTAGTTAATCCTCACATGTAAAACATGATTCTACTTAGTATAGCTATAGTTTCTAGGACTACAATGTTTTTTTGTCTAGGTTTGGTTAATCCACATGTTTGTGTGGCGAATCTATTTACTACAACATTACTATCTTAAGAAAATTCTTCAAGTAGTGGTATAACTAATATTCCACCACTTGTTCCCATGTTAGAATCCCAACATCCTGACTAAATACATAGTTAAATATAATCATAAAATAGATTTTTTTTAGTATAACACAAAATTGGAAAAGGAATTTTCTAAACCACTTCTTAAGCTACATCATAAGCCGCATCATACTCAGATATTATAAATATGAAAACTGTTGGAGTTTTTTTCCAAGGACCAACTATTTGTACTTTGATTACATTTTTATTCGATATATTGAATATTAATAAAACTTATTATTATATATTGTTAATTTTTCTATATGAATCTAATTTAATAATGTCATAGAGTATATTTCACATTAATAAGGTCATAATAGTTCCATGCTATGATGAGAACCTTGAAGTGCTATGAAGATATTCTTAAATAATGTTCCATGGTTGGATAACATACTATGATGGGACACATATTATATTAACTTTCAAGTTCAAGTACTTGTAATCATATGAGGATTCTTCTTATGAAGTTTACACTTAGTAATCCCCAAGATGAGATATTATGAGAATAGAACCACCAGTAGGAATTATGCATGTTTTGGTGTCATTGGATATTCCTATATATGATCATGTGTAATGACTCTTATAATTTAATATTATCATTAAATCTTTTCATGAATCATGCACTTATATTTACTAACAAAAACTATGACAACATATATTTTCGGCGTGATAGGGTACGCTTGGTGCGTCACAATTGACATGTCATTAATGGATATTTTGAGGAAGGATTTGTTCCTTCCATATTTATGGAAGATGATATATCATCCCTTTGACTAGAAAGAATCACCTCCCTAAATTCCATGATAATGGTGTAACGATGCGTTTATTTCATATAGTCAAAGAAAGACGTATCAAACATACAGGTTGGTGACATAGATGTGAAACCTACTTGATGAGATATAGAGATAAAGAGATTATATTGTGCAGTGTCCATTTGTATGTGGTTGTCATCATTGTGACATTAAATTATTTCTCTTGGGTGCCTTGACACATTTCTAGATAGTAATCTTGGACTTTAGGCAAGCCCGCCTAATGCCAAATAGAAATAATCCTAGATGGTCACACATTAAGTGTTACCGATGATCTCGATTAAATTATATTTTAATTTAATTAATTAAATAAATGTTATTCTCAAGACTAAGGGATAATTTTATTTACATTTTATCAATCAAAAATATTTATTGATGAATGAAATATTTATTTGGGTGTTCATTAAATTCTAGAGGATTTCGAATAGACCAAGATTGTGCTCGATGACAAATATAAATTAATAACCTAGTTAAATAATATTTTTTATTACACAAGTTGGAATGCACCATAAAATAATATTAATAATAATATTATTATGTGGCATGAGATTTATTAAAGGTTATAATATTGTTTAAGGGTAAACATGCAATTAAATACCATTTTAACCAAAACCCCAAATCTATCAATAAATAGTTATGTCTATTTTGTATGGTGTGCAATAAAAAATAGAAAATTATTGCAGATAATGAATTCTCTCTCAAATACTCCTTATCTATCCCTCTAAATAATGAGAAATGAAATAGTTATTCCTTCAAATACGAAGGATGAATGATCAAAAAAAACAACTCAATACACTAAATTCATCATGCTAGATCCTAGATATCGATTGGTGTTTATTGGAGATCAAAGGAGTATGTGTGGATCACCACTAGAGGGATTCTATTCTTGGATCCTCACAGTTCAACAAAGGTAATATGAAAGGGTCTTTTTAGAAGATCAACATTCAAATAAAAGAAAAATACTAAGCCCATGTATTTGTTTCTTCCAATATTAAATAAATAAATTATAAATTTGATGTGCAAGATCCTAAATTGGGGTTTTAGGCAACTCAATATTAAAATAAATTTTAATATATCACCCACCACCGCATGCTTCTATCATTCCTAGAACCTACAAGTGGTATCAGAGCATTCATGTTGAAATTTATATTTATTTATTTGATAGTTGATTCATGTTCAATCATGACTGAATTTTCATTTTATGTTATTCATTCTTAATACATTTTGAATTAACATGTTATCAACATATTAATCATGTTCGTTGAGTATTTCATTTTCTTAAAGATCTAATAATAGATGAATAATGACCATAGATTCCCTCAACAACTGCCAAATTTTTGGTTGATAAGATAGGGTTACATGATGTGTAGTCAGAGTACATGTTGTGTACCCTAGTACACTTCACCTGTCCATGTCGTAGGATATATGACATTCCACACAGTTATTACATGTGGTGTACATCTCATGTTGACCAGCCAAACTAGCACATGGTTGTCGGATTACATGGCGTGTATATGGAGTACATGCTATGTAGTCTACATGGGTTAGAAGTATAAATCATTCAATCCATGTGGTCCTTATACATGACCAAACCATATGATATTGACAACCTGGATCATTTGTGAAACTCGCAATGTGTATACGATATACACGATGTGTAGTTCATCAATTCCCACATCTGAGATACACATAGATTCCTTAGTATTATTATCTAGAAATATGAAATTTGAGATACATGATGTGTAGTTGGTGGCACACATCATGTAGTATCTCACTTGAGAATACACCAAGTCTTTCCACGGGTTGCATGGGAATGAAAAACTCTGACAACATGACATGTAGCTAGACAGTACATGCCATGTGATCATGACGAGATACAATTTGAAGACCAAGGCGAGTATCTCAGGAACATGGAAAGTGGATACATGACATGTAGCTAGCATGTATGAACAATGTAGTCTGAATGAGTCAACATGCTGAAGCCTTAGGTGTGTGACCTGGATACATGACAATAGAGGTACAAGATGTGTAACTGAATAGTACATGCCTTATAGTCTCCGGATTACTGGCATAATTAAATTACATTAAATTGAAATTTATAGCATTAAAACCTTATTGCTTAGATTGACACTTTTATTGTTTGAAAACTTAATAAGGGTTTTAAATAATTTTAAATTCTTAATTAAATTATTGTAATAAATCTATAATTATTGGATATGCCGTTTATTTTACATTAATTCTTTAATGATGGTTATCTCCAAATAAATTTGGAAGGTCATTAAGATGAAAGAGAATCAATTAATTAATTATTTAATTAATTCAATCATATTTATATTAATAATAAAGAAAATATAAAGAAATGGATGTTATCCATTTACTTTTGTGTATAAGTTCCATGTATGACCATTCATGAGCTATACAAAGACCAGTGTATGTGCTGTCATTTATTTAATTTAGTTTATTGCATGGGTTTGAAATTATTTATTATTAAATTAAATATGATGGATTTTAACTCATCCTTCACACATTATTATATAGGAACTATGTGTGGAATAATATTTATGTAACCAACTTTAACCAATAATTTATTTCCCCCCTCCTTTATGCGAGTTATAAATACTTGCAATTAATAGAGTTACCCAAGGTGCATGGAGGTGGTTCAAGATGAAACCATAATGATTCCAACCCAAGAAATACATAGGTGGAAAAGTGGAATATTGTAACTCATGAAAAGACAAAAAATATGATTAATTTCCCATAGGTCAATGGTTTATTTAATGTATACTCATTAATCAACCATTAGAGAGGCTCGTGAATGGGTTATTTAATTATTTATTTATTACTATTTTTTCAATTATTTATTTTATGGATGCAATACTGCTCATACATAAAAGTAATTTCCCATAGGTAAATTCTTTATTTAATTTCTTATCATTAATAAACCATTATAGAAGATCATGAATGGGTTATTTATTTATTTATTTATTTTTGTTTATGTAATTATTTATTTTATGGATGCAAGACTGTGATCATATAAATAAATGAACTAATGTGAAATGAAGAAATTTAAATAAATGGATTATACATAAATATTTTATCTATTATAGTTAATTAATTATGCAACATCCACTTAATATTAACAATACATGTAAAGGATAAAAAAGATAAAATTTATGCATAATAAATTAAAATGTCTCAAATATATATTAATTCAGACTTGAACTTTAACCGTGTTGTCATGACACATCAAATTGATTATGTTTTGAAAGTTGATTTATAGTCCAGGGAAGACCCTAGGTCATCTCTCAAGGAGTGTTGATATGTTTTGAGTGTGTAATTTTAATAAAAAGTACTAAAAGTGGGAGGTGGTTTTGAATTTTTTTTAAGAAAATAACTTAATTTAAAGAGTTTAATAGTTGGAAAACCAAGTAGATTTTAAAAAAATATGAAATAAATGGGTCATTGTGATTTCACTACAAATATTTAAAGTTCATTTTACTTAGAGATTCATTCAGGGTTGGATCAATTATTTGGTTTAAATTAATTGGAATCCTAATTAATTCCTAATCTTTTATTTTAATGCTTGAAGAACCAAACCTTTACATAACAATCATATTAAAAAGGTACAAAAATTATGCATGGAATAAGATCTTAAAAAGAAGATTTAAATCTCAAGAAAGTGGGTAAGAAAAGGATTATTGTGTTGTCCAATCATAATAGTATAAGTCACGCACTCAAAACCTCACACTGATCGGTTAGAAATTAAGAGCATATCAATCACATGCATCAAAACAAGAATTAAAATATAAAATAATTCAAGATACATGGAATGAAATGTTTTAACACCCAAATTAGTCCAAAATAGTAGCTAATATATTCATCATAACTCCCTTGACATGTGTGTATCTCCCTCATAATGAACGCCCACCATTTAGCCTAACATTGAGAAGAGGAGGATGGTCGAGTGGATCTCATTATTCATCCTTTATCCCCCATGAGGATAGGGGACTACAGAACTTTTTGGATGAGGAAATGACTCCTTTGGGTCTCCAAAATACAAGAGATTTTCCTCCTAGTCAAAATTACAAATGGAACATGAAATTCGGACAGCAGGACATGTAGTCTCAGAATGTGGTATTTACCCTAGGCGTGACTTACCATTAGTTGGTGAAGGTCGTCTGTGGAAAAGTTTTCATAAGAGTGGAAATGAATAAAATAATTAATTAAATTATTTTATTTAATATTTTCCAATGAATCAATTTAATAATATTTAAATATATTGTTATGTCATAATTCCCAGGTTAGCCACATAATCCTGGAGATGTTGGAGGATCATTGGAGAGAGCTTCAGAGGATTCTCTCAATAAAATGATGATGAGATCATGTATTGATAATCGAAGCGCCTCAGATTCAAAGGATATCACCAACAAACATGACACAACTTCTTTCTTCATCAATGATCAAATCAAATCAAGGAAGGGCATGTGTATTGATTTTTTATTCCCTGTTTTTAATTTCTACAATGAACATGGACTAATCAACAAACAGGTTGATCCACAGATCAATCATCTTAAAATATGGGTATAATTATGGGGATTATTGGGAGAATTATATTTTTGATTGATTTATTTTTATTTTCATTTATAATTTCGATGAATCAAGATTGAAATGAACATCAATCGAGGTTTGTTCTTCAATTATGTTATTGTGATTTTATCCCCCTGTTCATCGTTCTTCGTGATCATTCTTCATTTGGCCTATGGATCAACTAATCCCAATCAATTGAGTATTGCACATTTTTTTATTAGTGTAATGATTTGATATTGTAGCTCAAGGATTAGCATGGCATGACAGAGGTGTAATGATGGATAAATAGTGATTTGGACGACGGTGGATTCCCGAATTTTCGTTCTTCAGTGCATGATAAAGAATAATGATTTGATCAATTTTCTAAGAAGATTTGATAGAGGAACACATTTTTTTATGATGATAAGGATTTTATGAGATTGGATCTTCAATTTCTTGGAAAATTGATCACCAGATCGAAGGATTGAGGTTTTGGATCGAACACGGGCAATAGATCTGGGATTCTGTAAAATCCCAATATACACAGCATGTAAAACGGATCTACACAACATGTATACCCCCCACTGAGAAGCGAATAGGGTTTTGGGTAGGAGATAAGTATCACATGACATGTAGATCGACCTACACGATGTGTGAAATCTCACCGAGGACTCGACATGTTCTTTGGAAATTACACAGATACGAGGAGGAGTACACAGGTTGATAACACGACGTGCACTCCCCCACACAACACGACTTGGACTAGGTACAGAGGATATGCCATATACTAGTACACAAGAATATGTACACAAGATAGATACATGTTCTGATAAATGTGTAGAATACATGAGAATCTTACACACCATGTAGTATTACACATACACTGTTTGATGACACAAACCATTTATATGGGTAGGACCCACAGTCAAGGGACATGGCGTGTAACCCTTCTACACGCCATGTACACTTTTATACATGGATTAGATCCCTTGTACTTAGTTACTTGGACAAGTTTTATTAGGGTTCATTACCATTATACTTTTTTCTCAAGGTTGGTACAAAATCATTTCCTACTCCTAGGAGAATGATCCCTTGAGCAGGAATTCTTGTATAGAGTCATTGGAATCCCTCCGAGAGGCCCATAGTGAGATCCTCTATTCATATTCATGCCCTAGGTGGAGTTGTTGGTATCTTCATGACCAAAACTATGTGGGAATCAATCCTATAATTATTAGGTTAATCTATATTGAGTTGTTGGTATCACCCCATGGCCTTGGAATTTATCCTCATATGTGTATCATATTTTCTTCAGACTATCAGCGTGTTCTTTCTCATGAAGAGACCCGACGACCAATACCTATTGGAAAAATTTCATTAGTTCTATCAGACTTAGGATTGTGTTTTACCATATTATTACTTCTTGGATTCTATGAGCTAGAATCCTAGGGATAATATACTATGGTTGTGACTTACCTCTAGAGTGTGTGTATTTGTTGAGTATATCTGAATATTCTTGTTATATGTTTTGTAGATATATACCTGTGTAGAGCTGAATGAATTTCCTTTTTAGTATACTTTGTGGTTTCAGGGTTTCCTACTGAGTATTGTTATACTCACTCCTACACGGGATTTTACCACATGTTTTATGTCTTGTGCATACGATTGACCTTTTGACAAAGTCCCAGGATGACCAGGACCAGATGGTGCGTAGTGAGACCAGACAGATCGAGGTGTTTTCCCGTGACTTTTTGATAGTATTCCCTTTACTTTTAGTTTGGACATGTGTTTCAGACTCTTTTTTTTGGGATTTTATTTGGACCTGTTTACCTTATTTACTTCCTTTCGTACTCTCGTTGTGAGATATAGATGTATTCATGAATTTTTTGTTTAGTTTTTTTTACATTTAAGCATTTAGTGGGCTTGGAGATGTGTTCATGTGTATAGGTACTTATCCAATGCCTCCCATGTTAGTGATATACCTACTTGGTGCTAGTCACCATCCACTGGAATATTGGAGGTGGGTTTGGGGAGTCATGACACAGGCCCCACTGGGATGGTTCATGACAGAGTGGTATTAGAGGATAGTTGGTTTTACTTTAGGACTGAGAGTCTATGATATTGGTTTGGGGTAATAGTGTTAAGTGTTTGGAGTTTGGATTTTAGGCTAGGGACTCCAGTGTTGGTGCGGCAGCTGACGTATTCATACACCAGTACTCTGATCACCTACTTCTCAACTCAGTACATGAGAACATTGGTTGTAGGGAAAATAATGGTACATGCATCATATATGAATGGGTTGTGGTTCCATGTCATTCTTGAGTCATCTTTACAGATATACTCTTTAACTGTGGTACATCTTGTTTATTTTAGGATGCCTCCACAATGTATACTAGCTAGGATTCAACATGATGATCACGAGGATGATCCCCTGAGTAATGAGGCATTGATTCAGTAACCAGTTCTCGAGATGTTACCTTCAGGTGGTGAACCATCCATACCATATGTAGAGAAGCATGTGGTACCCACAATACCAATGGATGAGGTTCATAGGATGAGCACACTTCATGAGTTTCAGAGATAGTGACCCATAAGGATCTGAGGCGAGCCCAAACCACAGGTGGCTAAGGATTGGCTTGAGGCAGCAACCTAAGTTTTCTATCTAGTCAGGACACTGACAGATCAAATGGTGGTCCTAGTGGAGAGTCTTCTACATGGATCAGTAGGGTGATGGTTGGGTTTAGTTACTTAGTCTTATGATGAGGTGAATCTTTAGTATATAGAGTTTGAGTGCCTTTTCAGAGAGGATTTCTCACCAGCTATGCTGAATTTTTATGTATCCTGGAGCTTCTATAGCTTCAGTAGGACAACATTATAGTAGTTGAGTATTCATTGAGGTTTAACAACCTATCTATATACTTAATAGATATGGTTCGTGATCAGTTATTCAGGGCTTGTACCTTTGACCAAGGTCTACATAGAGACATTTATGCCATAATTATTCCTCTATGCATTCCAACCTATGCTCGGGTTCTAGATCAAGCTTTGGTGGTAGAGAGTTTCTTAGCTAAGTAGATATAGTTAGTGGTTGTCAGCATTGGGAAAGTGGGAGTATAGACCTCTGTAGGAAGGAGGCGACGTCAGTCTCAAGTACCTAGACGTGGGAGATGTTTCAGGAGGAGGTCCCAGGACATAGAATATACAATTTAAGGCTCACAGGGTGAGTCCATTCATCCCAAAAAGAGGTGATTCTACTCATTTGATGGAAGTGTACATCTTGCACAAGATTTTCCAACCTGTTGTACAATTGATAGAGAGACCATGGATGGGCCACCAAAGTAGAGATAACAGAAAGAGAAGGTAGGTCCATAGGGTGGAGGACATGACATAGGAGATGGGAGAGCAGTAAGAGGTGGTCTATGTTTTTAATTATTACCACCACCACCCCAGGTGGTTCACACTAGGCTCAGGGAGCTAGAGGATAAGGGAGGGGACAACTGCAGGCGATTGAAGCTTATGACCTGCAGACTTTGGGAATGATTTGAGGTATGATATATGTATTTTATACTTTAGCTATAGTACTGAGAGACACATGTTCTAGTCATTAATTTCTTTCCACATATCTTGTTCGGGACTTATAGATTCATGTTGAACCTTTGAATTGACCCTTAAATTTGGAGACTCCTACTAGAGAAGATTTGGCGATCAAAAACTGGTGCTGACAATGTGACATGGCTCTTGGTGGTGAGAGTTTTGTTAGAATCTCTTGGTAGCAGCATCGATGCCTTATGAAGTCATTATTGGTATGGATAGGTAATCTACAGTCCATTCCTAGATTTACTATTTTAGGCAAAGGGTGTGGTGTGTCCGCAGTGACAGAACTAGGTTTTCTTTTGTCAATGAAAAAGATACCTAGCCAGTGCAAGATTGACTCATGCATAGGAGGGTGCAGCCGATTACTCATCAATTGGCTAGCCTGACCCTTGGTGAAGTGGATGTTATGAGTTTTCAATTTTCTACAGTGGTGGAAGAGTATAAGGAATCATTCCTTGAAGATGTTCTAGGTTTACCTACTTAATAAGAGATAGACTTCTTTATTGATCTACACCCTATGAGGACACTGATATCTACCCGAAAATATAAAATGGATCCTGTAGAGATTCATGAGCTAAGGGTGTATTTGGAGGAATTGTATAGGAAGAGATTTTTTATACCCAGTGTTTCACCCTAGGCGGCCCCGTTTTTGTTTTCCAAGAAGTAAAACAGGTTCTTGATGTTATGTGTAGACTATTGGCACTTTAATCAGGTGACTGTGAAGAACAAGTATCCACAACTGAGGATTGATGAGCTCTTTGATCAATTGAGAGGGGTACAATGATTCTCGAAGGTTGAACTCAGTTCAGGATATCACCAAATACGAGCACAGGATAAGGATATACCAAAGACAAAATTCAGATGTCGCTTTAGTCACTATGAGTACTTGGTGATTCCATTTGGAATGATGATATCCCCATTAGTGTTTATGGGACACATAAACTAGATATTTCAGCCTTTCTCAGACTGGTTTGTGGTAGTCTTCATCGATGATGTAATTATGTACTCGACATCTAAGGAGGAGCACACAATACACTTGAGGACGGTTCTAGGTGTACTCTGAGAGTACCATATTTATAGAAATCTCTCAAAGTGTTAGTTATAGATATAATCAGTCCACTTTCTAGGACATGTTATCTTAGTGGATGGAGTGATAGTGGACCTAACCAAGGTCTATGAAGTGTTAGATTGGGAGCCACCTAAGAGCGTATGATGTTATTAATATTTTCATGACTTATTAAATACTCCCTTTACTTATTTTATATGAAATGTGCATAATTTGTGTGAAATATTAATGTTTTAATACTAAGTATAATTTTTGAGCATTTTTAGAAGTAGTCCAATTGAGTCAGTATACTATTTTATTTATAAATATCACCCAAATTATCAAAATTGTATGGTTAATGTTTTTTAGGATTCCTAATTCAATATCTAGCATTTCATTAGAAGGGATCATGGGCCAATTATTCCATTTGAAGGCTCATATGGACCACACAAGAAGGCTCACAGAATCTGTGAGGAAACTGTACCATCCATGAAGATTGAATTACTGGACTCAATCTAGAAGTTAAAATTCATTAATTCTCCTCAACCATTCGGATAACAATTCAAGGAGTAACGGATAAAAATTTCAGGGCCCAAATCCAAGAACAAGGGCCCCAACTAATGCTTTGAAGTCCAACCCACCATTCTGTCTGAGAATTAAAATCCGGACACTATTAATGACATATCTCATGATGTATTCATCAAATAAATATGATATTTTTCAGTGTGAAAAAGGAGATATAGGTGGCCTACTTTTTTGAATAAATCATTCAGATTTTAAGACATATTCCTATTCAAAATCCCATTCACATTTTGGACTTCAAAAAGTTAGGATTGAAATGGACAGATTAACTTTGTTTAATCAACCGGACATAACTTTGGCTCCTTAAAGTCCAATGGATGCCAAATGTTCAAAGTAGATAGTGGAGATATTTATCTAAAACTTTTAAGAAGATCATATCTCGATATTCTACTGTCTAATTTATCAAATTGGCGATGCAAGTGGAGGGGTAGTTCTGGAATGCAAACAACCCACAACATTGGGATATAAATACATCCCCTTCCTCTCCTTAAAAATGGTTGGCATTTCAGAGCAAAGGAGGATAGGTTGGAATGACCAAGGATCTGCCAAAGGATTGGGAGAATCTTCCATACTCAAGTTTTTACTTGAGAAACCATTCTTCCTTGCTTCCTTTCATTTACTTTTGTGTTTTTTTTGTTTGTAATATTGTAAGTATTTTTTTTGTAATTCTATTTTAATAAAAGTTTCTTCTTCAATATCTCTTATTCTCATCCACATTCTGTAGTTTCATATTAATGTTCTTAAAATAGTTTAAATATAGTTGAATCCCCTTCCCTTCTTTCTCTTCCTCATTCAATCTAAACTCTATTTTTAATTCTAATTATCGTTCGTGTGTGTGTGTTCGACGCACAAATCTTTTCCTATCCCGTTCTTTTTGTTCTATTTATAATTCATCACCATTAAAATATATTACCATATTAATAACTATATTAATGGATGAGTAAGTCTATTATTGGGTTGAGTCAAAATTTAGGGATGTTAAGTGATTGAGAGTATTTTCTTGATGAATATTCTTCAAATTAACATTGTGTATGTTAGACTTAACATGTCATGGATTAATGACTTGTTTTGTTTAATGTGTGGTTTCCATGGATTATTAGAACTATAAATACACTACCATAAACAATATCTAATTTATATTAGATCCCTAAGTTAATTTAAGGCTTGGATTAAAGCCTTAACACTTAGTAATTCCAATCAACGTTGTCTTGTGAAGTGGGTGTTAATTTAAATGCAATATAAATCAAAGCTCAAAAATATAAAAAGCTTAAATCCCTAAAAATGAACTCAACCCAATATTTATAAATTTGTTAAATCAATCTTAATCAATCAATCATTTCATAATCTCTGCAAATAAACCCCCCCAATTAGAATACAAACAACTAAAAACAAACGACTATTAAAAAGTATCATCGCCGAGGATTCGACACGAGTACTGCTATACACATTAGCAGAGCATTGGAACATTGACTGGTAATTAGGAGACAATCGGTCGTGATTTCAAATGGAACCATTTTCAGGGATGGTGCAATTATGTAGTCATTAGTTTCTGGTTATTGTAAAAAAACCCAAAAAACAAAATTTAAAAAAAAATTGAAAAAAAAACACAAAAAAAAACCCGCCTTCTTATAAAAATCATAAACTAAAAAAACACAAAGAAAAAAAAACCATATTACTCTTTCTTCCAACATCTTTCTGAATGCACCGTAGCCTTCCAAACAATCCCTTGGATTTGTTTGACCCTGAAATTGAGCGAACACTTCGCCAAATTAGTAGGAACATAAGAGATAATCAAATAATTCAAGAACCTGTCCTTGTCCAACCAATTGAATTAGATATGGCCAATCATAGGGAACAAAAACTTAAAGAACTAACTTCCCCTGATATGAATTACCAACCTATTGGTATTAAATATCCAAACATAGAAGCTGACTTCAAACTCAAATCGGGTTTGATTCATCTTCTCCCTCATTTCCACAGGATAGCCGGTGAGGATCCACATCTTCATCTTAAAGAGTTCCAAGTGGTGTGCTCTACCGTGAAGACTCAAGGTGATTCTGAGGAACAAATAAAAATTCGAGCATTCCCTTTCTCCCTAGTTGACACTGCTAAGTCATGACTCTACTACCTTCCTCCTGGTTCCATAAACACATAGAATGACATGAAGCGACTCTTCTTAGAGAAATTCTTTCCCGCTTCTCGTACTACTTCTATCCAAAAGAAAATAAGTGGTATTCATCAATTCCCAAATGAATCACTCCATGAGTACTGGGAGAGGTTCAAAAGGCTTGTTTCAACTTGCCCACACCACCAAATCCCTGACCAAATCTTTAACTAATACTTATATGGGGGGTTATTGGATATGTAGAGAACCCTCATTGATGCCGCAAGTGGCAGTGCTCTTGTTGACAAAACTCCTATAGCTGCAAGAGATCTCATAAGAAACATGGCTGTGAACACACAACAATTCCATACTCGAGCACATGCTCAAGTAAAAAAAGCCTAATATAATCAATCCATAGACCCGAACAAGATGACTGAGTGGATGAGTGAACTTATAGGTCTTGTGCGACAACTAGCCATGGCATCCAAAGCCCCAACATCGTCTTCTCCGTAATCAATGTTTCCTAGACCTGTCAAAAACTATGGAATCTGCAACTCTCCATCTCATCCAACTGACACATGTCCACAACTTCAAGATGATCAATCTGATTCATCTGGATCAATGGAGCTCAATGTAGTATATGCTCAGAGGAAAAACAATGCTAAAAAATCAGGTCAGTTCATTAGAAACTTCAAACAACCTCACTCTGAGCCCTTCTGTTATTCCTATAACTAAGGCCTGAGGTATGGTAATTCTATCTCTCATCCCCCTCAATTCCCTCATCAAAACCCAAACCAGTTCCAATATGTTCAAGGTGTTGGTAACTTCCAACAACCTTATCCTTTTATTCCTCAACCTCAAAGGAGCAATCCTCCTCCTGGATTCTAATATCCTAGTGATCCTTCACAATTCCAAAACCAATACAATCGCTTTCCCAAGAACCAAAATCTAGGTAATCCCAATTTGGGACAAGCCTCTTCTTCCAAGAAACCATGGGAAAGTGCAGTGGAAGATCTTTCCTCCTTCACCCGTTCTAGCCTCAAGAACATTGAAACCCAAATTAGTCAACTTGCATCCCACCTTAGTCAGCAGCAACCATCCAAGTCTTCCCAACATCCAGCTCAACCATTACCCAACCCCAAGGGTAATGTAAGTGCAATTTCACTTAGATTGGGGAAGCAAATTTATATTCCTAAAGATAAGTCCTCCAACCCCCCTTTAAATGTTTACCTAGAAAATGAAAAGAAAAAGAAACTTGGAAAGGAATCTGAAACCATTCCCTCACCTTCTTCTATTCCACTTAGGAACCCAATTCCTTTTCCTCAAGCCATTTCTAAGCCAAAGAAGTCCTTTTAACCAGATCCTGAAATGCTCAACATGTTTAGATGTGTTGAAGTATACATTCCCCTCTTAGATGCCATAAAAAAAATCCTAAATATTCCAAGTTTCTTAAGGAATTGTGCATCCATAAGAGGTAACTTAGGACCTTAGAAAATGTTTCCACCCAACAGTCTATTCCCATAAAGTGCAAAGATCCAGGGACCTTTACGGTTCCTTGCCAAATTGGAAGTTCTAACTTTGATGATGCACTCATAGACCTAGGAGCCTCAATTAATGTGATGCCCAAATCCAACTTCTCCAACCTTGGTCTAGGTCCCTTATATCCAATGGGTGTTTTCATTCAGTTATCCAATCAAAGCACAACCAGTCCTGAGGGAATAATCAAGGATGTCCTTGTTCGTGTCAATGATCTTATCTTCCCAGCAGATTTCTATGTCCTTGACCTGGAAGGTGAGACAAACTCTTCTCGATCTCCCTTAATTCTAGGAAGACCATTCCTAATGACACTGAGAACCAACATTGATGTCCATTCAGGAATCTTATCCATGGAATTTGGTAACCAACTGGTCAAATTCAACATTTTTCCAAGCCATGTGATACCCATCTGAGGATCACTCTGCATTCTCAATCCACGCTTCTGAGGAAACTTCTAAGATTCAATTGAACCCCATTCCATCATGTTCATCCTTTTCTGATGAAAAAGGATCTTGTGAAATCTGCACCATTATTAACCAAGTCATAAATGGTGAAGTTTTTGTGGACCACTCATTCATAGACTCCATAAATCTAGAGGAACTTAAAAACTCTCTTGAATCCCACATCAACTCTGATCTCTACTGCTCCCCCTTGGACAATATTAAGGAGAATGAATCTGAAGCAATTGAAGTCCCTTCCTCCATTCCCGAGTTTTCTAACCCACAAATGAAAGATGAGACTGATCTGAAACCTCTTCCTAAACACCTGAAATATGCATTCCTTTTTCATGATCACTCTTATCCTGTCATTATCTCTGCTTCACTTACCGAAACTGAGGAGTCCAAACTTGTTCAAGTGTTAGAGGAAAACAAAAATAAATTAGGGTGGACCCTATATGACATACCAGGAATCAACCCTCCCCTTTTCATGCATCACATCCATCTTGAGGAATCATCCAAACCAATTAGAAAACCACAAATAAGACTCAATCCACTCATCCTTGAGGTAGTTAGGTAAGAGATCACCAATCTTATTCAAGATGGTATTATCTACCCAATTTCTGATAGTGAATGGGCTAGTCCAATTCAAGTTATACCTAATAAGGGTGGGATAACTGTTGTCACAAATGAACATGGAGAGTTAGTCACAAATCGAGTGAAAAAAATGGTGTGTGTGCATCAGCTACTAAAAATTGAATGTTGAAACAAGAAAATATCACTACCCTCTTCCATTCCTTGATCAAATGGTAGAACGATTAGCTGGAAATCCACACTATTGATTTTTTGATGGATACACCGGCTACTTCCAAATCCTAATCGCCCCTCAGGACCAAGAAAAGACTACTTTCACTTTCCCCTTTGGAACATATGAATATAGGAGAATGCCTTTTGACCTTTGCAATGCTCCTGAAACATTCCAGAGGTGTATGATGAGTATATTTTCTGAATTCATTGAACACTGCATGGAAGTCTTCATGGATGAATTTACCATTTATGATGAGTCATTTGAATCTTACTTGAATTCACTCTCCCTAGTCCTTCAAAAGTGTGTCAAGTGTAACCTTGTGTTAAATTTTGAAAAATGTCACTTCATTGTTGCAAATGGGATTGTTCTAGGGTACATAGTTTCAAAAGAGGGCATTGAAGTTGATCCTGCCAAAATTGAAGTGATCCAATCACTTCCTGAACCCAACTATATTCAAGACATCCATTCATTCCTCAGTCATGCTGGTTTCTATCAGTGATTCATCTATAAATTCAGTAAAATTTCCCTCCCACTAACTTGGTTGCTCCAAAATGACATCACTTTACATTTCGATGAGGTTTTCAAGAGAGCCTTCATTGAACTCAAAACTGCTCTTACATCTGCCCCAATAATCCAACCCCCAGATTGGTCCTTACCCTTTAAGTTGATGTGTGATGCTTCTGATAGAGCCATTGGGGCTGTTCTTGGTCAAAGAAGAGAAAAAATTACTCATGTCATCTATTATTCCTTAAAAACATTGGATGAAACTCAATATCACTACACTTTCACTGAAAAAGAACTTTTAGCAGTTTTTTTTCCTTAGATAAATTTTGTCCCTATCTCTTAGGTGCCAAAATAATTATCTTCACTAACCATTCTTCTATAAAGTTCTCACTCAAAAAAAGTGATTCCAAACCAAGGATAATAAGGTGGATCCTAATGGTCCAAGAGTTTGACCTTGAAATCAAAGATAGACCCAGAAAAGAAAACCCTTTGGCTGATCACTTGAGTATAATTTCTAATTCTTCTCATTCTGAAATCATCGATCCTGAATTCCCCACTGAGCACCTTTCATCTGTCACTCCAAAAATACCATAGTATGCCCAAATTGTAAATTACATGGTTTCTGGTGTTTTTC
Organism: Viscum album; assembly: GCA_963277665.1. NCBI lineage: Eukaryota > Viridiplantae > Streptophyta > Magnoliopsida > Santalales > Viscaceae > Viscum > Viscum album. Next base: position 1,225,496,396 of record OY728151.1, read on the forward strand.
CTGAAATTTTTTCAAAAGAAAAAAAAATGAATTTGAAAAGTGATTCAAAATAATATTTTTGGGAAGAAAATAAACTTTGGAAAACTGGGGATGGCATGGTAATAAGGAGATGTGTCGATGAAAATGAACATTCTTCCATCTTAGAATTCTGTCACTAAATGCCTGGTGGTGGACACTTTGGACCACAAAGGACCTCCCAAAAGGTCCTAGACTCTGAATTCTTCTAGCCTTTAATCTTCAAGGACTCACATGAGTTCTGTCAATCATGTCCCACTTGCCAAAAGTTTGGTGCAATTTCCAAAATAAATTAAATGCCCCAAAAGACTTTAATCTTCTATGAGATCTTTTATGTTTGGGGAATCGATTTTATGGGACCATTCCCCCCTTCCAATGGATTATCATACATTCTTATTGCGGTTGATTATGTTTCTAGGTGGGTCAAGGCCAAACCCACTAGAAAGGATGATTCACAAACTGTAAGTGAGTTCCTAAAGAAACACATCTTCCACAGATTTGGCACATCTCGTGCCTTGATCAGTGACTTAGGAACCCATTTTTGTAATAGAACCAGGGAATCTCTTTTGAAAAAGAATGGTGTTGTACATAAAACTTCAACTGCATATCACCCCCAAACAAATGTCAGGGATGGACTTTCTAATAGAGAAGTGAAAAGAGTTCATGAGAGAATTGTAAAACCCACCAGGAAATACTGGCCCGAAAGACTTGGTGAAGCACTTTTGGGATTATAGAACTTCCTATAAAACACCCATTGTGATGTCTCCATTTAGGCTAGTTTTTGGTAAAGCATGTCATTTACCAGTTGAAATCCAACATAAGTCTTTTTGGGCTATGAAAACCTATAATTTTGATTGTGAAAAATCTAGTGAATAAAGATTATTGCAATTGGATGAACTGGAGGAGCTTCGACTTGATTCTTATGAGAATTCTAATCTCTACAAAGAAAAATCCAAGGCACTCCATGACAAACACATCCTAAGAAAGGTATTCCATGAAGGTGAAAAGGTAATGCTCTTTAATTCTAGATTTCAGCTTCACCCAGGTAATATTAATTCTCATTGGGAAGGTCCTTTTGTTATTACTAATGTTTACCCATTTGGTGTAGTTCAAGTCCAAGACCCCTCTTCCAAAAGGACATTCATGGTTAATGGACATCGGTTAAAGCATCACCATGAGAGGACGCACAATCCTGGATCAACATAGACTTCTACTGGATCCCCAACTTCTGCAGTTGACCCAACAAATCCAAACCAGGGGGCACCTCTTTCCCTTTAACTCATCTTCTCTCTCTCTCTCTCTATTTCTTCTTCCTCCTCCCTAATTCTCATTTTTTTACCAATTTCTTTATCAAACCATTTATTTCTCTCTTTCTCTTTTGTGTGGGCGCGTCTTTATTAAAAACTAAAAAAAAACCTAAAAGAAAAACAAAAAAATCATCATAAAAAAAAATACAAAAAAATAAAGAGTCATGCTTACTCACCATCTAGTTTTGAAATTTTGTCCAACCATTTTGGGGAGTCAAAAGACATGGTTTCATCTCAAAAATCTTGTGTTTTCATCATATATTTGGATAAATAATATTGTGTAAAAACCAATAAATTTTTAATGTTCAATTTTTGATTTGGAAAATGATTTTCCCCACCCATGAGAAAAAACATTAGCTTTCATGCCAAGGACACCTAGGGCCATCTTTTCAAAATGTGTGTTTTTTACCCCCATTTTTGAGTCTTGAGTTTGTTGACCTTCGAGCTGAATTTCCTAATTTAGTGTGCATTAATATGATAGAGGCATTTTCTGAACCACATGAGAATCACAATATACAAATAGCCTCCCATTTCTCTTACATTAATCCTCATTTTCAAAGCCCCTTTGAGCCTATGAAAACCTTTTCTTTGATAGCCACATTACAATCCCAATACCTTTTCCCACTAAATATCATCATGGATTTTTATTGCATAATTTTTTGAAATTTAATTTTGGGGGGAATGGATTTCATTTTGGGTACCATTTTTTTGATTTCACCAAGTTATCATATGCTTGAGGGCAAGCATCCATTTCAGTGTGGGGGAGAGGTTGTCCTTCAACGGGGTTTGGGAATGTATATATTTTTATCTTGTATAATTGAAAAGTGTTAAAAAAAATAAAAAAAATATGAAAATAAGAATGGGTTGTGTCTTGGGTGGGTCAAAAATCACTCTTCTTCAACTTTTGATATTGTTATAACTATTACAATTAGTTTCATGAGGAGATCAATCATGGGTTGGGAGATGAGTGTGAGATATATTTCAAGCTCAACTTTTGAAAAATGAAAAAAATGATGAACACTTATGTCATTGGGAGAAGTTTTGTGTTTTTTAAATATTCCGTCTTCTCATTACCTTCATATTTCCTTCCACTTTTGTGTATTATTTCACATTTTCATTCCCTTGTAAATACGTGTTTCCATTTCTTTCATGTCTCATTTCAAAAAAAAATGTGCATTGCTTTTTCCATGTTGGTGTTTTACCCCTATTCTTCTCTCTCTTGGACATTATATTCCTACCATCCCATAGCCACAAAAAACCCCTTCAAAATACCTCTTGATTCTTGTGCACTTTGGATATGAATTGAAAGTTTAGAGGTCTTTCAAACTATAATATTTTCACTTTTGGTTGGTGAAAGAGTGAACCTCCACAATGAATTTTATCATCTTGAGAGGTGTGAGTTTTGAGTGTCCACATTTTCCATTTCTAAATTTGAACATTAAAAAAAGAGTTGTTTTTGGAACATTGTTTCTTTAAAAATTTGATTTTTAATTCAATATGGATGAGTGAAATAGTCTAAACCTCCCCTGATTGGAGAAAACAACATTTTAATATTTGTTGGTGAGTGAAAATGATTTTGTCATGTTTTTATATTTGTTGCACATGATGACATGCACAAGACTAAGTGTGGGAGATTTGATGTTATTAATATTTTCATGACTTATTATATACTCCCTTTACTTATTTTATATGAAATGTGCATAATTTGTGTGAAATATTAATGTTTTAATACTAAGTATAATTTTTGAGCATTTTTAGAAGTAGTCCAATTGAGTTAGTTTACTATTTTATTTATACATATCTCCCTAATGATCCAAATTGTGTGATTCTTGTTTTTTAGGATTCCTAATTCAATATCCAACATTTAATTAGAAGGGATCATGGGCCAATTATTCTATTTGAAGGCTCATATGGACCACACAAGAAGGCCCACAGAATCTATGAGGAAACTGAACCATCCATAAAGATTGAATTAATGGGCTCAATACAGAAGTTAAAATTCATTAATTATAATCAAACTTACGGATAACAATGCAAGTAGTAATGGATAAAAATTTCCGGTCCCAACTCTAAGAACAAGGTCCCCAACTAATGCTTTGAAGTCCAGCCCACCATTCTATCCGAAAATTAAAATCTGGAAACTATTCATGACATATCTCATGATGTAATCATAAAATAAATATGATATTTTGTAGTGTGAAAAATGAGATATAGGTGGACGACTTTTTTGAATAAATAATTCGGATTTGAAGGCATATTACTATTCAAAAACCCATTCACATTTTGGACATCAAAAAGTTTGGATTGAAACAGGCAGATTAACTTTGTTTAATCAACCAGACATAACTTTGGCTCCTTAAGTCCAATGGACGCAAAATTTTTAGAGTAGAAATAGGATATATATATATAAAACTTGTAGTAATATCATATCTCGATATTCCTATGTCTAATTTATCAAATTGGTGATGCAAGTGGAGGGGTAGTTTTGGAATGCAAACAACCCACAACATTGGGCTATAAATAAATCCCCTTCCTCTCCTTGCAAAGGGTTGGCATTTAAGAGCAAAGGAGGATAGGTTAGAACGACCAAGGATCTGAAAAAGGCTTTGGAGAATCTTCCATACTCAAGTTTTTACTTGAGAAACTATTCCTCCTTGTTTCCTTTCATTTACTTTTGTGTTGTTCTTCATTTGTAATATTGTAAGTATTTTTTTTGTAATTCTGTTTTAATGAATGTTTCTTCTTCAATATCTCTTATTCTCATCCACCTTATGTAGTTTCATATTAATTTTATTAAAATAGTTTAAATACAGTTGAATCCCCTTCCCTTCTTTCTCTTCCTCATTCAATTGAAATTCTATTTTTAATTCTAATTATCGTTCGTGTGTGTGTGTGTTCGACGCACAAATCTTTTCTTATCCCGTTATTTTTGTTCTATTTATAATTCATCAACATTAACATATATTACAATATTAATAACTATATTAATGGATGAGTAAGTCTATTATTGGGGTGAGTCAAAATTTAGGTATGTTAAGTGATTGAGAGTATTTTCTTGATGAATATTCTTCAAATTAACATTGTGTATGTTGGACTTAACATGTCATAGATTAATGACTTGTTTTGTTTAATGTGTGGTTTCCATGGATTATTGGAACCATAAATACAATACCATCAACAAGATCTAATTTTTATTAGAACCCTAAGTTAAGTTAAGGCTTGGATTAAAGCCTTAACACTTAGGAATTCCAATCAACGTTATCTTGTGAAGTGGGTGTTAATTTAAATGCAATATAAATCAAAGCTCAAGAATATAAAAATATTAAATCCCTAAAAATGAACTCAACCAAATATTTATAAATTTTTTAAATAAATCTCAATCAATCAATCATTTCATAAGATCTGCAAACAAACCCCCCAATCAGAATACAAACAACTAAAAACAAACGACTATTAAAAAGAATCAGTGCCAAGGATTCGACCCGAGTGCTGCTATACGCATTAGCAGCGCATCAGAACATTGACCGGTCATTCAGTGATAATCGGCTGTCCTTTAAAATGGTACCATTGCCGGGGATGGTGAAATTATATAGTCATTAGTTTCTGGTTATTGTAAAAAAACCCAAAAAACAAAATTAAAAAAAAATTGAAAAAAAACAAAAAGAAAAATCCGCCTTCTTATAAAAATCATAAACTAAAAAAAAACAAAGAAAAAAAACCATATTCCTCTTTCTTCCAACATCTTTCTGAATGCCCCATAGCCTTCCAAACAATCCCTGGGATTTGTTTGACCCTGAAATTGAGCGAAAACTTCACCAACTTAGGAGGAACATAAGAGATAATCAAATAATTCAAGAACCAGTCCTTGTCCAACCAATTGAATTAGATATGGACAATCCTAGGGAACAAAAACTTAAAAACTCACTACCCCTGATATGAATTACCAACCTCTTGGTATTCAATATCCAAAAATAGAAGCTAACTTCAAACTCAAATCGGGTTTTATTCATCTTCTCCCTCATTTCCATAGGCTAGCTGGTGAGGATCCACATCTTCATCTTAAAGAGTTCCAAGTGGTGTTCTCTACCATGAAGCCTCAAGGTGTTTCTGAGGAACAAATAAAACTTCAAGCATTCCCTTTCTCCCTAGCTGACACTGCTAAGTCATGGATCTACTACCTTCCTCCTGCTTCCATAACCACATAGAATGACATGAAGCGACTCTTCTTAGAGAAATTCTTTCCCGCTTCTCGTACTACTTCTATCCGAAAGGAAATAAGTGGTATTTGTCAATTCCCAAGTGAATCACTCCATGAGTACTAGGAGAGGTTCAAAAATATTGTTTCAACCTGCCCACACCACCAAATCCCTAACCAACTCTTGATCCAATACTTATATGAGGGGTTATTGGCTATGTAGAGAACCCTCATTGATGCCGCAAGTGGCAGTGCTCTTGTTGACAAAACTCCTATCGCTGCAAGAGATCTCATAAGCAACATGGCTGCGAACACACAACAATTCTATACTCGAGCACATGCTCAAGTCAAAAAATCCCAAGATAATCAAACCATAGACCCGAACAAGATGACCGAGTGGATGAGTGAACTTACAGGTCTAGTGTGACAACTAGTTGTGGCATCCAAAGCCCCAAACTCATTTTCTCCATAATCAATGTTTCCTAGACCTGTCAAAAACTATGGAATATGAAACTCTCCATCTCATCCAACTGAAACATTTCCAAAAATTCAAGAGGATCAATCCGATTCTTTTAGACCAATGGAGCTTAATGCAGTATATGCTCAAAGGAACACCAACCCTCAACAATCAGGTCTATTCATTAGAAACTTAAACCAACCTCACTCTGAGCCCTTCTATTATTCCTATAACCAAGGCCTGAGGTATGGTAATTATATCTCTCATCCCCCTCAATTCCCTCATCAAAATCCAAACCAGTTCTAATATGGTCAATGTGTTGGTAAATTCCAACAACCTTATCCTTTTATTCCTCAACCTCAAAGGAACAATCCTCCTCCTGGATTCTAATATCCTAGTGAGCCTTCCCAATTCCAAAACCAATACAATCACTTTCCCAAGAACCAAAATCTAGGTAATCCCAATTTGGGACACGCCTCTTCTTCCAAGAAACCATGGGAAAGTGCAGTGGAAGATCTTGCCTCCTTCACCCGTTCTTGCCTCAAGAAAATTGAAACCCAAATTGGTTAACTTGCATCCCACCTTAATAAGAAGCAATCATCCAACTCTTCCCAACTTCAAGCTCAACCATTACCGAACCCCGAGGGTAATGTAAGTTCCATTGCACTTAGATCGGGGAAGCAAATAGATATGCCTAAAGATAAGTCCTCCAACCCCCCTTTAAATGTTTACCTAGAAAATGAAAATAAAAAGAAAATTGAAAAGGAATTTGAAACCGTTCCCTCACCTCCTTCTATTCCACTTAGGAACCCAATTCCTTTTCCTCAAGACGTTTCTAAGTCAAAGAAGTCCTTTTAACCTGATCCTAAAATGCTCGATATTTTTAGACGTGTTGAAGTCAACATTCCCCTCTTAGATGCCATAAAACAAATTCCTAAGTATGCCAAGTTTCTTAAGGAATTGTGCACCCATAAGAGGCAACTTAGGACCTTTGAAAATGTTTCCACCCAACAATCTATTCCTATAAAGTGAAAAGATCGAGGTACCTTTACGGTTCCATGCGAAATTGGAAGTTATAACTTCGATGATTCACTCATAGACCTAGGAGCCTCAATTAATTTGATTCCCAAATCCATCTTCTCTAACCTTGGTCTAGGTACCTTATATCCAGTGGGTGTTTTCATTTAGTTATCCAATTGAATCACAACCAATCCCGAGGGAATAATCGAGGATGTCCTTGTTCGTGTCAATGATCATATCTTCCTAGCCGATTTCTATGTCCTTGACATGGAAGGTGAGACAAACTTTTCTCGATCTCCCTTAATTATATGAAGACAATTCCTAATGAAAGTGAGAACCATGATTGATGTACATTCAGACATCTTATCCATGGAATTTGGTGACCAACTGGTCAAATTCAACATTTTTCCAAGCCATGCGATACCCATCTGAGGATCACTCTGCATTCTGAATCCATTCTTCCAAGGACACTTCTAAGAGTCAATTAAACCCCATTCCATAATGTTCATCCTATTCTGATGATAAAGGATCTTGTGAAATCTGCACCATGATTAACCAAGTCATAAATGGTGAAGTTGATGTGGAAAACTCATTCATAGACTCCATCAATCTAGAGGAACTTAAAAACTCTCTTGAATCCCACATCAACTCTAATATCTACTGCTCCCCCTTGGAAAATATTAAGGAGAATTAATCTGAAGCAATTGAAGTCCCTTACTCCATTCCTGAGTTTTCTAACCCACAAATGAAAGATGAGACTGATCTAAAACCTCTTCCTGAACACCTGAAATATGCATTCCTTTTCCATGATCACTCTTATCCTGTCATTATCTCTGCTTCACTTACCGAAACTGAGGAGTCCAAACTTGTTCAAGTGTTAGAGGAAAACAAAAAGGCCTTAGGGTGGAACCAAGATGACATACCAGGAATCAACCCTGCCCTTTGCATGCATCACATCCATCTTGAGGAATCATCCAAACCAATTAGACAACCACAAAGAAGACTCAATCCAGTCATCCTTGAGGTAGTTAGGGAAGAGATCACCAAGCTTATTCAAGTTGGTATTATCTACCCAATTTCTGATAGTGAATGGGTTAGTCCAATTCAAGTTATACCTAATAAGGTTGGGACAACTGTTGTCACAAATGAACATGGGGAGGTAGTCACAAACCGAGTGAAAAAATGGTGTGTGTGCATCGACTAATGAAAATTGAATGTTGAAACAAGAAAAGATCACTATCCTCTTCCATTACTTGATCAAATGCTAGAACGATTAGCTGGAAAGTCACACTATTGATTTCTTTTTGGATACACTGGCTACTTCCAAATCCCAATCGCACCTCAGGACCAAGAAAAGACTACTTTCACTTGACCCATTGGAATATATACATATAGGAGAATGCCTTTTGGCATTTGCAATGCTCCTGAAACATTCCAGAGGTGTATGATGAGTATCTTTTATGAATTCATTGAACACTTCATGTAAGTCTTCATGGATGACTTTACCATTTATGGTGATTCATTTGAATCTTACTTGAATTCAATCTCTCTAGTCCTTCAAAAGTGTGTCAAGTGTAACCTTCTGTTAAATTTTAAAAAATGTCACTTCATGGTTGTAAAAGAGATTGTTCTAGGGAACATAGTTTCAAAAGAGGGTATTGAAGTTGATCCTACCAAAATTGAAGTGATCCAATCACTTCATGAACCCAACTCTGTTCGAGACATCCATTCATTCCTCAGTCATGCTGGTTTCAATCAGTGATTCATCCATAACTTCAGTAAAATTTCCCTCCCACTCAATCAGTTGCTCCAAAATGATGTCACTTTCCATTTCGTTGAGTTTTTAAAGAGAGCCTGTGTTGAAATCAAAACTTCTCTTACATCTTCCCTGATAATCCAACCCCCAAATTGGCCCTTACCCTTTGAGTTTATATGTGATGCTTATGATAGAGCCGTTGGGGTTGTTCTTGGTCAAAGAAGAGAAAAAATTCCTCATTTCATCTATTATGCCTCAAAAACATTGGATGAAACTCAATCTCACTACACTTTCACTGAAAAATAACTTTTAGCGGTTTTTTTCCTTAGATAAATTCCATCCCTATCTCTTAAGTTCCAAAATCATTATCTTCACAGACCATTCTGCTATAAACTTCTCACAAAAGAAAAGTGATTCCAAACCAAGGCTAATAAGGTCGATCCTAATGATCCAAGAGTTTGACCTTGAAATCAAATACAGACTAGGAAAAGAAAACCCTGTGGCTGATCACTTGAGTATAATTTCTAATTCTTCTCATTCTAAAATCATTGATCCTGAATTCCCCACTGAGCACCTTTCATCTCTCACTCCAAAAATACCATGGTATGACCCAATTGTAAATTACTTGGTTTCTGGTGTTTTTCCTGAAATGTTTTCAAAAGAACAAAAAATGAAGTTGAAAAGTGAATCAAAATACTATTTTTGGGAAGAAAATAATCTTTGGAAAAATGGGGCTGACATGGTAATAAGGAGATGCGTCGATGAAAATGAACATTCTTCCATCTTAGAATTCTGTCACTAAATTCCAGGTGGTGGCCACTTTGGACGAGAAAGGACCTCCCAAAAGGTCCTAGACTTTGGATTCTTCTGGCCTTCAATCTTTAAGGACTCATATGAGTTCTGTCAATCATGTTTCACTTGCCAAAAGTTTGGCACAATTTCCAAAATAAATGAAATGTCCCAAAAGACTTTAATCTTCTGTGAGATCTTCGATGTTTGGGGCATTAATTTCATGGGACCATTCCCCCCTTACAATGGATTATCATACATTATTCTTGCATTTAATTATGTTTCAGGTGGGTCAAGGCCAAACCCACTAGAAAGGATGATTCACAAACTGTAAGTGAGTTCCTAAAGACACATATCTTCCACATATTTGGCACACCTTGTTCCTTGATCAGTGACTTAGGAACCCATTTTTGTAATAGAACCACATAATCTGTTTTAAAAAAGAATGGTGTTGTACATAAAACTTCAACTTCATATCATCCCCAAACAAATGGCATGACTGAACTTTATAATAGAGGAGTGAAAAGAGTTCATGAGAGAATTTTAAAACCCACCAGGAAAGACTATCCCGAAAGACTTGGTGAAGCACTTTGGGCATATAGAACTGCCTATAAAACACCCATTGGGATGTCTCAATTTAGGATAGTTTTTGGTAAAGCATGTCATTTACCAGTTGAAATCCAACATAAGTATTTTTGGGCTCTGAAAACCTGTAATTTTTATTGTGAAAAATCTAGTGAATAAATATTGTTGTAATTGGCTAAACTGGAGGAGCTTCGACTTGATTCGTATGAGAATTCTAATCTCTACAAATAAAAATCCAAGGCACTCCATGACAAATACATAATAAGAAAGGTATTCCATGAAGTTGAAAAGGTAATGCTCTTTAATTATCGATTTCAGCTTCACCCAGGTAAGATTAATCCTCATTGGGAAGGTCCTTTTGTTATTAATAATGTTTACCCATTTGGTGTAGTGCAAGTACAAGACCCCTCTTCCAAAAGGACATTCACTGTTAATGGACATCGGTTAAAGCATCACCATGAGAGGATGTACAATCCTGGATCAACATAGACTTCCAATGGATCCCCAACTTCTGCAGTCGACCCACCATCATTTGGAGACGACGACCCACCAAATCCAAACCAGGGGGCACCTCTTTCCCTTTAACTCATCTTCTCTCTCTCTCTCTCTCTCTCTCTCTCTCTTTCTTCTTCTTACTCCCTCATTATCATTTTTTACCACTTTCTTTATCAAACCATTTATTTCTCTCTTTATCTTTTTTTGTGGGTGTGTATTTATTAAAAACTAAAAAAAAACCTAAAAAAACAAAAAAAGCATCATAACAAAAAAATACAAAAAAATCAAGAGTCATGCTTACTCACCATATAGTTTTGAAATTTTGTCCAACCATTTTGGGGAGTCAAAAGACATGGTTTCATCTAAAAAATCTTGTGTTTTCATCATATATTTGGATAAAGAATATTGTGTCAAAACCAAAAAATTTTGAATGCTCAATTTTTGATTTGGAAAATGATTTTCTCCAACCATGAGAAACAACATTAGCTTTCATTCCAAGGACACCTAGGGCCATCTTTTCAAAAGGTGTGTTTTTTACTCCCATTTGTGAGTCTTGAGTTTGTGGACCTTCGATCTGAATTTCCTAATTTAGTGTGCATTAATATGATAGAGTCATTTTATGAACCACATGAGAATCACAATAGCCAAATAGCCTCCCATTTCCCTTACATTAATCCTCCTTTTGAAAGCCCCTTTGATCCTATGAAAACCTTTTCTTTGATATCCACATTACAAGCCCAATACCTTTTCCCACCCAATATCATCATGGATTTTCATTGCATAAATTTTTGAAATTTATGTTTGGGGGGAATGGATTTCATTTTTGGTACCTTTTTTTTGATTTCACCATGTTATCATATGCTTGAGGGAAAAAATTAATTTCAGTGTGGGGGAGAGGTTTTCCTTCAGTGGGGTTTGGGAATGTATATATTTTTATCTTGTATAATTGAAAAGTGTTCAAAAAAAAATAAAAAAATTTGAAAATAAGAATGGGTTGTGTCTTGGGTGGGTCAAAAATAACTCTTCTTCAAATTTTGATCTTGTTATAACTATTAAAATTAGTGTCGTGAGGAGATCAATCATGGGTTGGGAGATGAGTGTGAGATCTATTTGAATCTCAACTTTGGAAAAATGAAAAAAAATGATGAACACTTATGTCATTGGGAGAAGTTTTGTGTTTTTTAAATATTCCATCTTCTCATTACCTTCATATTTCCTTCTACTTTTGTGTATTATTTCACATTTTCATTCCCTTGTAAATATGTGTTTCCATTTCCTTTCATGTCTCATTTCAAAAAAAAATGTGCATTGATTTTTCCATGTTGGTGTTTTACCCCTCTTATTCTCTCTCTTGGACATTATATTCCTACCGTCCCATAGCCACAGAAAACCCCTTCAAAAGACATCTTGATTATTGTGCACTTTGGATAGGAATTGGAAGTTGAGATCTCTTTCAAACTCTAAGATTTCCACTTTTTGTTGGTGAAAGAGTGAACCTCCACAAATGAATTTTATCATCTTGAGAGGTGTGAGTTTTGAGTGTCCACATTTTCCATTTCTAAATTTGAGCATGAAAAAAAGAGTTGTTTTTAGAACATTGTTTCTGTAAAAAATTGAGGTGTAATTCAATATGGATGAGTGAAATAGTCTAAACCTCCCCTGATTGGAGAAAACAAAATTTTAATATTTGTTGGTGAGTGAAAATGATTTTGTCATGTTTTTATATTTGTTGCACATGAGAAAATACACAAGACTAAGTCTGGGGGATTTGATGTTATTAATATTTTCATGACTTATTATATACTACCTTTACTTATTTTATATGAAATGTGCATAATTTGCGTGAAATATTAATGTTTTAATACTAAGTATAATTTTTGAGCATTTTTAGAAGTAGTCCAATTGAGCCAGTTTACTATTTTATTTATAAATATTACCCTAATGATCCAAATTGTGTGATTCTTGTTCTTTAGTATTCCTAATTCAATATCCAACATTTAATTATAAGGGATCATGGGTCAATTCTTCCATTTAAAGGATCATATGGACCACACAAGAAGGCCCACATAATCTATTAGGAAACTGGACCATCCATGAAGATTAAATTACTGGGATCAATCCAGAAGTTAAAATTCATTAATTCTCCTCAAAAATTCATAAAACAATGCAATCAGTAACGGATAAAAATTTCAGGTCCCAAATCCAAGAAAAAGGGCCCCAACTAGTGCTTTGAAGTCCAGCCCACCATTATGTCTGAGAATTATAATTCGGACACTATTTATGACATATCTCATGATGTAATCATCAAATCAAGCTGATATTTTGTAGTTTGAAAGAGGAGATATAGGCGGAAGACTTTTTGAATAAATCATTCAGATTTTAAGGCATCTCTCTATTCAAAAACCCATTCACATTTTGGACTCCAAAAATTTTGGATTGAAATAGACAGATTAAATTTGTTTAATAAACTAGCCATAAATTTGGATCCTTAAGTCCAATGGCTGAAAAATTTTCAGAGTGGACAGAGGAGATATTTATCTACAACTTGTAAGCATATAATATCTCGAGATTCGGCTGTATAATTTATCAAATTGGCAATGAAATTGGAGGGGTAGTTTTGGAATGCAAACAACCCACAACATTGGGCTATAAATACATTCCCCTCCTCTCCTTGCAGAGGGTTGGCATTTCAAAGAAAAAGAGGATATGTTGGAACGAACAAGGCTCTGCTAAAGGTTTGAGATGATATTACACACTCAAGTTTTTACTTGAGAAACCATTCCTCCTTGCTTCCTTTCATTTACTTTTGTGTTGTTCTTTGTTTGTAATATTGTAATTCTTTTTTTTGTAATTCTGTTTTAATGAAGGTTTGTTATTAAATATCTCTTATTATCATCCAACTTATGTAGTTTCATATTAATGTTCCTAAAATATTTTAAATACAATTGAATCCCCTTCCCTTGTTTCGCTTCCTCATTCAATCGAAATTCTATTTTTAATTCTAATTATCGTTCGTGTGTGTGTGTGTTCGACGCACAAATATTTTCTTATCCCGTTATTTTTGTTCTATTTATAATTCATCACCATTAACATATATTACCATATTAATAACTATATTAATGGATGAGTAAGTCTATTATTGGGGTGAGTCAAAATTTAGGGATGTTAAGTGATTGAGAGTATTTTCTCGATGAATATTCTTCAAATTAACATTGTGTATGTTGGACTTAACATGTCACGGATTAATGACTTATTTTGTTTAACGTGTGGTTTCCATGGATTATTGGAACCATAAATACACTACCATCAACAAGATCTATTTTGTATTAGAACCCTAAGTTAAGTTAAGGCTTGAATTAAAGCCTTAACACCTAGGAATTCCAATCAACGTTATCTTGTGAAGTGGGTGTTAATTTAAATGCAATATAAATCAAAGCTCAAGAATATAAAAAGACTAAATCCCTAAAAATGAACTCAACCCAATATTTATAAATTTTTTAAATCAATCTTAATCAATCAATCATTTCATAAGCTCTGAAAACAAACCCCCAAATCAGAATACAAACAACTAAAAACGAACGACTATTAAAATGTATCATCACCGAGGATTCGACCCGAGTGCTGCTATACACATTAGCAGAGCATCAGAACATTTACTGGTCGTTAGGAGACAATTGGCCATGCTTTCAAATGGAACCATTGCTGGGGATGGTGAAATTATGTAGTCATTAGTTTTTGGTTATTGTAAAAAAACCCAAAAAACAAAATTTTTAAAAAAATTTGAAAAAAACACAAAGAAAAACCCGCCTTCTTATAAAAATCATAAACTAAAAACACAAAGAAAAAAAAACCATATTACTCTTTCTTCCAAAATCTTTCTAAATGCACCGTAGCCTTACAAACAATCCCTGGGATTTGTTTGACCCTGAAATTGAGCAAACACTTCTCAAACTTAGGAGTAACAAAAGAGATAATCAAATAATTCAAGAACCAGTCCTTGTCCAACCAATTGAATTAGATATGGCCAAACCTAGGGAACAAAAACTTAAAGAAATCACTACCCCTGATATGAATTACCAACCTCTTGGTATTCTATATCCAAACATAGAAGCTTACTTCAAACTCAAATTGGGTTTGATTCATCTTCTCCCTCATTTCCACATGCTAGCTGGTGAGGATCCACATCTTCATCTTAAAGAGTTCCAAGTGGTGTGCTCTACCATGAAGCCTCAAGGTGTTTCTGAGGAACAAATCAAACTTCGAGAATTCCATTTCTCCCTAGCTGACACTGCTAATTCATGGATCTACTACCTTCCTCCTAGTTCTATAACCACATAGAATGACATGAAGCGACTCTTCTTAGAGAAATTCTTTCCCGCTTCTCGTACTGCTTCTATCCGAAAGGAAATAAGTGGTATTTATCAATTTCCAAGTGAATCGCTCCATGAGTACTAGGAGAGGTTCAAAAAGCTTGTTTCAACCTACCCACACCACCAAATCCCTGACCATCTCTTGATCCAATACTTCTATGAGGGGTTATTAGCTATGTAGAGAACTGTCATTGATGCCGCAAGTGGAGGTGCTCTTTTTGACAAAACTCCTACAGCTGCAAGAGATCTCATAAGAAACATGGATGCGAAGACACAACAATTCCATACTCTAGCACATTCTCAAGTAAAACAAGCCCAAGATAATCAATCCATAGACCCGAACAAGATGACCGAGTGGATGAGTGAAATTACAGGTCTTGTGCGACAACTAGTTGTGGCATCCAAAGCCCCAACCTCGTCTTATCCATAATCAATGTTTCCAAGACCTGTCAAAAACTGTGGAATCTGCAACTCTACATCTCATCCAACTGACATATGTCTACAACTTCAAGAGGATCAATCCGATTCATCTGGACCAATGGAGCTCAATGCAGTATATGCTCAGAGGAACATCAACCCTCAGCAATTAGGTCAGTTCATTAGAAACTTCAAACAACCTCACTCTGAGCCCTTCTCTTATTCCTATAACCAAGGCCTAAGGTATGGTAATTCTATCTCTCATCCCCCTCAATTCCCTCACCAGAACCCAAACCAGTTCCAATATGGTCAAGGTGTTGGTAACTTCCAACAACCTTATCCTTTTATTCCTCAACCTCAAAGGAACAATCCTCCTCCTGAATTCCAATATCCTAGTGAGCCTTCCCAATTCCAAAAGCAATACAATCACTTTCCGAAGAACCAAAATCTAGGTAATCCCAATTTGGGACAAGACTATTCTTCCAAGAAACCATGGGAAAGTGAAGTGGAAGATCTTTCCTTCTTCACCCATTCTAGCCTCAAGAACATTGAAACCCAAATTGGTCAACTTGCATCCCACCTTAGTCAGCAGCAACCATCCAAGTCTTCCCAACATCCAGGTCAACCATTACCCAACCCCAAGGGTAATGTAAGTGCAATTTCACTTAGATCGGGGAAGAAAATTGATAGGCCTAAAGATAAGTCCTCCAACACCCCTTTAAATGTTTACCTAGAAAACGAAAAGAAAAAGAAACTTAGAAAGGAATCTGAAACCATTCCCTCACCTCCTTCTATTCCACTTAGGAACCCAATTCCTTTTCCTCAAGCCATTTCTATGCCAAAGAAGTCCTTTTAACCTGATCCTAAAATGCTCGACATGTTTAGACGTGTTGAAGTCAACATTCCCCTATTAGATTCCATAAAACAAATTCCTAAGTAAGCCAAATTTCTTAAATAATTGTGCACCCATAAGAGTCAACTTAGGACCTTTGAAAATGTTTCCACCCAGTAGTCTATTCCCATAAAGTGCAAAGATCCAGGGACCTTTACGGTTCCATGACAAATTGGATGTTCTAACTTTGATGATGCACTCATATAACTAGGAGCCTCAATTAATGTGATGACCAAATCCATCTTCTCCAACCTTGGTCTAGGTCCCTTATATCCAATGGGTGTTTTAATTCAGTTAGCCAATCGAAGCACAACCAGTACTAAGGGAATAATCGAGGATGTCCTTGTTCGTGTCAATGATATTATCTTCCGAGCCGATTTCTACGTCCTTGACATGGAAGGTGAGAAAAAATCTTCTCGATCTCCCTTAATTCTAGGAAGACCATTCCTAATGACAGTGAGAACCAATATTGATGTCCATTCAAGCATCTTATCCATGGAATTTGGTGACCAACTGGTCAAATTCAACATTTTTCCAAGACATGCGATACCCATCTGAGGATCACTCTACATTCTCAATCCATGATTTCGAGGACACTTCTAAGAGTCAATTGAACCCCATTCCATCATGTTCATCCTGTTTTTATGATAAAGGATCTTGTGAAATCTGCACCATGATTAACCAAGTCATAAATGGTGAAGTTGATGTGGACAACTCATTCATAGACTCCATCAATCTAGAGGAACTTAAAAACTCTCTTGAATCCCACATCAACTCTAATCTCTACTGCTCCCCTTGGACAGTATTAAGGATAATGAATATGAAGTAATTGAAGTCCCTTACTCCATTCCTGAGTTTTCTAACCCAAAAATGAAAGATGAGACTGATCTGAAACCTCTTCCTGAACACCTGAAATATGCGTTCCTTTTCCATGATCACTCTTATCCTGTCATTATCTCTGCTTCACTTACTGAAACTGAGGAGTCCAAACTTGTTCAATTGTTAGAGGAAAACAAAAAGGCCTTAGGGTGGACCCTAGATGACATACCCGGAATCAACCCTTCCCTTTTCATGCATCACATCCATCTTTAGGAATCATCCAAACCAATTAGACAACCACAAAGAAGACTCAATCCAGTCATCCTTGAGGTAGTTAGGGAAGAGATCACCAAGATTATTCAAGCTAGTATTATCTACCCAATTTATGATAGTGAATGGGTTAGTCCAATTCAAATTATACCTAATAAGGGTGGGATAACTGTTGTCACAAATGAACATGGGGAGGTAGTCACAAATCGAGTGAAAAAATGGCGTGTGTGCATCAACTACTAAAAATTGAATGTTGAAACAAGAAAAGATAACTACCCTCTTCCATTCCTTGATCAAATGTTAGAACGATTAGCTGGAAAGTTACACTATTTCTTTCTTAATGGATACACTGGCTACTTCCAAATCCCAATCGCACCTCAGGACCAAGAAAATACTACTTTCACTTTCCCCTTTGGAACATATGCGTATAGGAGAATGCCTTTTGGCCTTTGAAATGCTCCTGCAACATTCCAGAGGTGTATGATGATTATCTTTTCTGAATTCATTAAAGAATGCATGGAATTCTTCATGGATGACTTTACCATTTATGGTGAGTCATTTGAATCTTACTTGAATTCACTCTCTCTAGTCCTTCAAAAGTGTTTCAAGTGTAACCTTGTGTTAAATTTTGAAAAATGTCACTTAATGGTTGAAAATGGGATTGTTCTAGGGAACATAGTTTCAAAAGAGGGTATTGAAGTTGATCCTGCCAAAATTGAAGTGATCCAATCACTTCCTGAACCCAACTCTGTTCGAGAAATCCGTTCATTCCTCGGTCATGCTAGTTTCTATCAGTGATTCATCCATAACTTTAGTAAAATTTCCCTCCCACTCACTAAATTGCTCCAAAATGATGTCACTTTCCATTTCGATGAGGTTTTCAAGAGAGCCTTCATTGAACTCAAAATTGTTATTACATCTGCCCCGATAATCCAACCCACAGATTGGTTCTTAACCTTTGAGTTGATGTGTGATGCTTATGATAGAGCCGTTGGGGCTGTTCTTGGTCAAAGAAGAGAAAAATTCCTCATGTCATCTATTATGCCTCAAAAACATTGGATGAAACTCAATCTTACTACACTTTCACTAAAAAAGAACTTTTAGCAGTTTTTTTGCCTTAGATAAATTCTGTCCCTATCTCTTAGGTGCCAAAATCATTATCTTCACAGACCATTATGCTATCAAGTTCTCACTTAAGAAAAGTGATTCCAAACCAAGGCTAATAATGTGGATCCTAATGCTCCAAGAGTTTGACCTTGAAATAAAATATAGACTAGGAAAAGAAAACCCTGTGGCTGATCACTTGAGTATAATTTCTAATTCTTCTCATTCTGAAATCATCAATTCGGAATTCCCCACTGAGCACCTTTCATCTCTCACTCCAAAAATACCATGGTATTCCATAATTGTAAATTACTTGGTTTCTGGTGTTTTTCCTGAAATTTTTTCAGAAGAATGAAAAATGAATTTGAAGAGTGATTCAAAATACTATTTTTGGGAAGAAAATAAACTTTGGAAAACTGGGGTTGAAATGGTAATAAGGAGATGTGTCGATGAAAATGACCATTCTTCCATCTTAGAATTCTATCACTAAATGCCTGGTGGTGGCCACTTTGGACCACAAAGGACCACCCAAAAGGTCCTAGACTCTGGATTCTTCTGGCCTACAATCTTCAAGGACTCACGTGAGTTCTTTCAATCATGTCCCACTTGCCAAAAGTTTGGTACAATTTCCAAAATAAATGAAATGTCCTAGAAGACTTTAATCTTCTGTGAGATCTTCAATGTTTAGGGCATCGATTTCATGGGACCATTCCCACATTCCAATGGATTATCATACATTCTTCTTACGGTTGATTATGTTTCTAGGTGGGTCAAGGCCAAACCCACTAGAAATGATGATTCACAAACTATAAGTGGGTTCCTAAAGACACACATCTTCCACAGATTTGGCATGCCTCATGCCTTGATCAGTGACTTAGGAACCCATTTTTGTAATATAACCATGGAATCTCTTTTTAAAAAGAATGGTGTTGTACATAAAACTTCAACTGCATATCACCCCCAAAAAAATGGCATGGATGAACTTTCTAATAGAGAAGTGAAAAGAGTTCTTGAGAGAATTGTAAAACCCACCAGGAAAGACTGGCCTGAAAGACTTGGTGAAGCACTTTTTTCTTATAGAACTTCCTATAAAACACCCATTGGGATGTATCCATTTAGGATAGTTTTTGGTAAAGCATGTCATTTAACAGTTGAAATCCAACATAAGTATTTTTGGGCTGTGAAAACCTGTAATTTTGATTGTGAAAAATCTGGTGAATAAATATTATTGCAATTGGATGAACTGGAGGAGCTTCGACTTGATTCTTACGAGAATTCTAATATCTACAAAGAAAAATCCAAGGCACTCCATGAAAAACACATCCTAAGAAAGGTATTCCATGAAGGTGAGAAGGTAATGCTCTTTAATTCTCGATTTCAGTTTCACCCAGGTAAGATTAATCATCATTGGGAAGGTTCTTTTGTTATTACTAATGTTTACCCATTTGGTGTAGTGCAAGTCCAAGACCCCTCTTCCAAAAGGACATTCATGATTAATGTACATAGGTTAAAGCATCAACATGAGAGGACGCACAATCCTGGATCAACATAGACTTCCACTGGATCCCCAACTTCTGTAGTCGACCCACCATCAGATGGAGACGACGACCCACCAAATCCAAACCAGGGGGAACCTCTTTCCGTTTAACTCATCTTCTATCTCTCTCTCTGTCTTTCTCTTTCCTTTTATTCCTCCCTCATTCTCATTTTTTTACCACTTTCTTTATCAAACCATTTATTTCCCTCTTTCTCTTTTGTGTGGGTGTGTATTTATTAAAAACTAAAAAAAACCTAAAAAAACAAAAAAAGCATCATAACAAAAAAATACAAAAAAATCAAGAGTCATGCTTACTCACCATCTAGTTTTGAAATTTTGTCCAACCATTTTGGGGAGTCAAAAGACATGGTTTAATCTCAAAAATCTTGTGTTTTCATCATATATTTGGATAAAGAATATTGTGTCAAAACCATCAAATTTTGAATGATCAATTTTTGATTTTGAAAATGATTTTCCCCACCCGTGAGAAACAACATTAGCTTTCATGCCAAGGACACCTAAGGCCTTCTTTTCAAAATGTTTGTTTTTTTACCCCCATTTGTGAGTCTTGAGTTTGTGGACCTTCGAGCTAAATTTTCTAATTTAGTGTGCATTAATATGATAGAGGCATTTTCTGAACCACATGAGAATCACAATAGACAAATAACCACCCATTTCCCTTACATTAATCCTCCTTTTGAAATCCCCTTCGAGCCTATGAAAACATTTTCTTTGATAGCCACATTACAAGACCAATACCTTTTCCCACCCAATATCATCATGGATTTTCATTGCATAAATTTTTGAAATTTAATTTTGGGGGAAATGGATTTCATTTTGGGTACCCTTTTTTTGATTTCACCATGTTATCATATGCTTGAGGGAAAGCATCCATTTCAGTCTGGGGGAGAGGTTGTCCTTCAGTGGGGTTTGGGAATGTATATATTTTTATCTTTTATAATTGAAAAGTGTTAAAAAAATCAAAAAAATATGTAAATATGAATGGGTTGTGTCTTGGGTGGGTCAAAAATCACTCTTCTTCAACTTTTGATCTTGTTATAACTATTACAATTAGTGTCATGAGGAGATCAATCATGGGTTGGGATATGAGTGTGAGATCTATTTCAAGCTCAACTTTTGAAAAATTAAAAAAAAACGATGAACACTTATGTCATTGGGAGAAGTTTTGTGTTTTTTTAAATATTCCATATTCTCATTCCCTTCATATTTCCTTCCGCTTTTGTGTATTATTTCAAATTTTCATTCCCTTGTAAATATGTGTTTCCATTTCCTTTCATGTCTCATTTCAAAAAAAAAACGTGCATTGCTTTTTCTATGTTGGTGTTTTACCCCTCTTCTTCTCTCTCTTGGACATTATATTACTACCGTCCTGTAGCCATAGAAAAAGACCTTCAAAATACCTCTTGATTCTTGTGCAATTTGAATAGTAATTAGAAGTTAAGAACTCTTTCAAACTCTAATATTTTCACTTTTGGTTGGTGAAAGAGTGAACCTCCACAAATGAATTTTATCATCTTGAGAGGTGTGAGTTTTGAGTGTCCACATTTTCCATTTCTAAATTTGAGCATGAAAAAGAGTTGTTTTTGGAACATTGTTTCTGTAAAAATTTGAGGTGTAATTCAATATGGATGAGTGAAATAGTCTAAACCTCCTCTGATTGGAGAAAACAAGATTTTAATATTTGTTAGTGAGTGAAAATGATTTTGTCATGTTTTTATATTTGTTGGACATGAGGACATACACAAGACTAAGTGTGGGGAATTTGATGTTATTAATATTTTCACGACTTATTATATACTCCCTTTACTTATTTTATATGAAACGTGCATAATTTTTGTGAAATATTAATGTTTTAATACTAAGTATAATTTTTGAGCATTTTTAGAAGTAGTTCAATTGAATCAGTTTACTATTTTATTTATAAATATCTCCCTAATTATCCAAATTGTGTGATTCTTGTTTTTTAGGATTCCTAATTCAATATCCAAAATTTAATTATAAGGGATCATGGTCCAATTCTTCCATTTGAAGGCTCATATGGACCACACAATAAGGCCCACAGAATCTATGTGGAAACTGGACCATCCATGAAGATTGAATTACTGGGCTCAATCCAGAACTTAAAATTCATTAATTCTCCTAAAAAATTCGTATAACAATTCAAGGAGTAACGGATAAA
Organism: Viscum album; assembly: GCA_963277665.1. Lineage (NCBI taxonomy): Eukaryota > Viridiplantae > Streptophyta > Magnoliopsida > Santalales > Viscaceae > Viscum > Viscum album. The sequence goes on from OY728151.1 coordinate 1,225,518,624, forward strand.
AATTTCAGGGCCCAACTCTAAGAACAAGGGCCCCAACTAATTCTTTGAAGTCCATCCCACCATTCTGTTTGAGAATTAAAATCCAGACACTATTCATGACATATCTCATGATGTAATCATCAAATCAAGATGATATTTTTTAGTGTGAAAGAGGAGATATAGGTGGAAGACTTTTTTGAAGAAATCATTCGTATTTTAAGTTATCTTTCTATTCAAAAACCCATTCACATTTTGGAATTTAAAAAGTTTGGATTGAAATGGACATATTAACTTTGTTTAATCAACCGACCATAACTTTGGATCCTTAAGTCCAATGGCCGCCAAATTTTCAGAGTAGACAGAGGAGATATTTATCTACAACTTGTAATAATATCATATCTCGAGATTCGGATTTATAATTTATCAAATTGGCGATGAAAGTGGAGGGGTAGTTTTGGAATGCAAACATCCCACAACATTAGGCTATAAATACATTCCCCTCCTCTCCTTGCAAAGGGTTGGCATTTCAGAGAAAAAGAGGATAGGTCGGCACGACCAAGGCCTTGACAAAGGTTTGTGAGGATATGAAATACTCAGGTTTTTACTTGAGAAACCATTCCTCCTTGCTTCCTTTCATTTACTTTTGTGTTGTTCTTCGTTTGTAATATTGTAATTCTTTTTTTTAATTCTGTTTTAATGAAAGTTTGTTCTTCAATATCCCTTATCATCATCCACCTTCTGTAGTTTCATTTTAATGTTCTTAAAATAGTTTAAATACAATTGAACCCCCTTCCCTTCTTTCGCTTCCTCATTCAATCGAAATTCTATTTTTAATTCTAATTATCGTTCGTGTGTGTGTGTGTTCGACGCACAAATATTTTCTTATCCCATTCTTTTTATTCTATTTATAATTCATCACCATTAACATATATTACCATATTAATAACTATATTAATGTCTGATTAAGTCTATTATTGGGGTGAGTCAAAATTTAGGGATGTTAAGTGATTGAGAGTATTTGCTCGATGAATATTCTTCAAATTAACATTGTGTATATTGGACTTAACATGTCATGGATTAATGAATTGTTTTGTTTAATGTGTGGTTTTCATGGATTATTGGAACCATAAATACACTACCATAAAAAATCTCTAATTTAGATCAGAACCCTATGTTATGTTAAGGCTTGGATTAAAGCATTAACACTTAGGAATTCCAGTCAATGTTATCTTGTGAAGTGGGTGTTAATTTAAATGAAATATAAAGCAAATCTCAAGGATATCAAAAGCTTAACTCCCTAAAAATGAACTCACCCCAATATTTATAAATTTGTTAAATCAATCTTAATAAATCAATCATTTCATAAGCTCTGCAAATAAACCCCCCCAATCAGAATACAATTAACTAAAAACAAACAACTATTAAAAAGTATCATCATCGAGAATTCGACCCGAGTGATTCTATACACATTAGCAGAGCATCAGAACATTGACTGATCGTTAGGCGACAATCGGCTGCACTTTTAGTGTAATATAGGTTCATAACTTCCTTGGAATGATAGGCTATTACTAGATATTCATACCTAATTTCTCTAGAGTATCAGAACCCATGAAAGCTTTGAATTGAAAGGTGAAACCTTTCATGCATGTGGATGGAAAGGTTCTAGAAATCTTTTCAGTTGTTAAGACATAGTTTGAAAAGCACTACCATCTTTAGATTTCTGGAGGAGGTTGTTGAGTATGTAATGTTCTACGATGAATTAGGAACTAATCTTGGTTGTGTTCTGATGCAGAGTCAAGCATTGATTTCCAATGGTTCATTCCATTTTAAACCACATGAGTAGAAATATGTGACCCATGATCTTGAGTTAGTAGTGGTAGTCTTATCTTTGAAGATATGATGACACTACATGATGGGAGAGGAATTTATCATCTATTCTGATCATAAGAGTCTCAAGTATATATTCTCATAGAATTATATTAACTTGATATAGAGGAGTTGGCTAAATTTTCTTCATGATTATGACTTTGAGATTGTTTATACTCCTTGGAAGGGGAACATGGTAGTGGATGCTCTTAGTAGGTGATCTTGTTTGCAGTTTATGAGCGATGTGTTAGAGCTGTTGTACTCATTTTGGTTATCCTTTATAGATATAAATAGAGAACCTTACATCCAATCGATGGTTGTTACCCCTCTGATTTTTCAAAGAGTCAGGGAGGTGCAACTTGGAGATACCGTCTGTGAGACCCTACGTGATCAGATATCCACAAGACATGCTCTTGATGGATTTTCTAAAGGTGGGGAGAATGTCGTTCTTTTCAGAGGATGCATGATGGTACCAGTGATGTTTCATGAAGATATTATGAGAGTGTTTCATATGTCTCCTTTGACAGTACATGTAAGTGTGAAAATGATGTACTAGGACCTTCTAAATTAGTTTTGGTGGCTAGGGATGAAGAAAGGAGTTGTAGAGTTTGTCTTTTGATGCCTTACTTGTCAATAAGTGAAGGTTAAACACCAAGTTCCAGCGGGTTTGGATCAACCCCTTGAGGTTATATAATGGAAGTGGGATGGGATATCTATGGACTTTGTGATGGGATTACTACACATTTCTAGGGGACATGATGCCATCTGGGTGATTATAGACTGACTCACTATGTCATCCCACTTCCTAGCTATTCAAGAGAAGAGTTCAGTAGATATATCAGGATTACTCTATGTTCAAAATATAGTTCAAATCCATGCAGTTCCATCGAAAATTATTTCTGATAATGATGCTCATTTTACATCCTAGTTGTGGAAAGGATTGAAAGAGGTGTTTGGGAAAAAGTTATGCTTGATCACATAGTTTCAGCCACAAAATGGTGGCAAGACTGAGCAGAACATTTAGGTTCTGGAGGACATGTTGCAAGATTGCATGTTGGACTTTGTCCATAGTTGGGAGAATCAACTACCACTGGTGGATTTTTAATACAACAATAGCTACCATTCCACCATTGGTATGACACCATTTGTGTCCTTGTACATGAAACCCTATAGGTCACCACTTTGCTGGACTGACCCAGGAGAGTTAGAAATCACAGGTCTAGAGTTTGTGCAAGCTACAATAGAGAAGATGCAGATCATCCAGGAGGGGGTGAAAAATATAAAGATCTATTAGAAGTCTTATGGGGATTGATGATATAGGGATTATGAGTTTTATGAAGGAGACCATATGTTCCTATGTGTTTCATCTTGACATGGATTATGGAGATTTGTCAGGGTGGAAAGCTATATCCAAGATTCATTGAAACTTTCTAGATACTATGTAGAGTTGGTAAGGTGGCATACCACTTAGCTCTACCTATGTGGTTATACCAGATGCATGACATCTTCCATTTGTCATAGTTGAGGAGGTACATGCATGACCCATCACACATTATCGACTAGGGTGAGCTGGAAACTGAGGATGGAGAGACCTTTATTGAGTACCCAGTAGAGATCGAGGATCAGGAGGAGAGGATCCTTTATGAGAGATAGATTCCTTTTGTGTGTGTTCGGTGGCATCATGATAGTCTTTAGGAGAGCACATGGGAGCAGGAGGCTCAGATTCATGATCAATACCCACATCTTTTTGAGTATCCCTTATTTCGGATTTTTGTGACCTAAAGCCCCAAGGTGGAGAAAATGTAATGTCTTAGATTTTACATGTATTATTTTTGGATATTATATGGATTATTTTCAAGACCAGTCACTGAGACAACATACGATTACAAGGTCCGTTGTGCTCAAAATAAATGTTTGAAATATATTAAATATATTTAATATCTCTTGCATTCAGTTTTTCTATAAAACTGGAATAAATTCTAAACAGTTACTTGGATAAGAAATATGAGGGAACCATTGACCCCATAATGTGGTTTTTACCCTAGGAATGACTTAAAATTAGTTGGTGTGGGTCGTTTGTAAAAATTTTGAAGCAGGAACAGATTTAAAGGATCTCGCCAACAAATGTAACATAACTTCTTTCTTCATCAAAGATCAAACTAAATTGAGGTAGGGTGGTGTTTTGATTTTTTGATTCCCCATTCTTGATTTCTATGATGAACATGGACCAATCAATAAATAGTCTGATCTGTAGATCGATTATCTTGTAGGATGGGTATAATTATAGGTATTATTGGAAGAATTATATTTATGATTTATTACTTTCAATTTTAATTTATAATAGTCACATATTGATATCAATACAAATATTTATTTATGTTCATTCCTCAATTATGTTCTTCTTCTTTTCTCCCCCTCATTCATCGTTCGTCACGAGCGTTCTTAATTTGGCCCGCAACTCGACTATTCTTGATTAGTTGATCATTGCACACCTGATTATTGGTGCATTAATCCAATATAATAGATCTAGAATTAGTGAAACATAAAAGTGGTGTAATTATATAGACAAAGATATTCGAATGAAGTTGGATTCCTGATTTTTTTTTCTTCAGCGTTCTTCAACACACAACGAAGAATGATGTTTTGATCTATTTTCTAAGTAGATATGATGGTGGAACATGTTTTTATATGATTATAAGGTTTATAAGAGCTTGGATACTTGATTTCATGGAAAAGTGATCACATAATCTAAGGCCAAAGGTTCTGGATTAAATGAGAATAGTAGATTCAGGATTCTGGAAAATCCTGATCTACACGGTGTGTAAACCGGATCTACATGTTGTGTAGGGATCCCTGAGAAGCATCTAGGGTTTTGGGTAGGAGATAAGTATCACACAACATGTATTCGGGTTTACATAGAATATAACCTCTTCTCGAGGACTTATCATGTACTTTAGATAGTACATGAACATGGGGTGGAGTACATAGGTTGCATACACGACGTATATTCCCCCACACAACATGGTTCAGACTAGGTACATAGGCTAAGACATATACTGGTACATGGGATGATGTACATGGGATGAATACTTATACTGATACATGGGTAGACTACATGGGTAGCCTACATGCCATGTAGTACTACATAGACATGGTTTTATGACATGGGCCGTTTACACGGGCAGGACCCGGGGTCAAGGGATACAACATGTAACCCTTCCACACATTGTGTACTCTTTTCTATATGTCTTATAACCCTTGTCCTTAGTGACTTGGACAAGTTTCATTAGGGGTTTCCCCCTTATCCTTTCCCTAAAGGTAAGTATGGAATACTAGGACAATGATCCCTTCATCAGGACTTCTTGGATAGAGTTGTTGGAATCCCTCTAAGAGGTCTAGAGCGAGATCCTCTATTCATCTCCATGCCCTAAGTAGAGTTCTTGGTATCTTCATGACTAAAACTATGTGAGAATCAATACTATACTTAGCAGGTTAATCCAAATTGAGTTGTTGGTATCACCCCATGGCCTTGGCAGTGATCCTCATTTGTGTATCATATTCTCTTTGGACTATTAATGTGTTCTTTCTCATGATGAGACCCAATGATCAGTACCTCTCGAATGAACTCCATCAATGATATCGAATTTAGGAGTGTGTTCTCCAAGATGAGTTCTTTTTGGATACTTTGAGCTGGAATCCTAGGGATGGTATACTATGGTTGTGACTTACCTCTAGATTATGTGTCTTTGTTGAGTATATCTGGATATTCTTGTTATATGTGTTGTAGACATATACCATTGTAGATATGACCGTATTTCCTTAGTTTTATGCATTGTGGTATAGTTGTTTCATACTAAGTATTTTTATACTCACCCCTTTAAGGAATTTTCCCACACATGTCATTTCTTGTGTAGAGTATTAACCTTTTGACAGAGTCCTAGGTGGACCAAGACCAGATAGTACTTAGTGAGAATGGAAAGATCAAGGTGTGTTCTAGCAGCTTCTTGACTGCAATCCCTTTACTTTAAAGTTGGATTTGTGTTTTAGAATCTTTATGGTGGGATTTTATTTGGCCCTATTTACCTTCTTTACTTCCTTCCATACTTTGGTTGTGAGATATAGATGTATGCATGCATTGGTTGTTCAATTGTTTTTACATTTTAGCATTTAGTGGGCTTGGAGATGTGTGCATGTGTACAAGTACTTAGGAAATGCCTCCCATGTTAGTGATATGCCTACTCGATTCTAGTCACCAGCCTCTGGCCTATTGGAGGTGGGCTTGGGGAGTCATGACTTGAGTCCCACTAGGACGGGTCATTAAAATTTCAAACATTTCAATTGGAAAAAAATATAAAATAGAAAAACTAAAATGGGAAAGTATGGATCACCCCAATCTTATATAATCATAGATCCCACATCAAACACTAAATAAATAAAACAAAATATTATTAAACCAATGAAAATATTATGAAAATGAAAATATAACCTTAAGATAAATAGTAAGGAATTTTGAGTGAATGAATGAAGTGGTATTTATAGGGTAGAAAGGGAAATGTGTCCATTGGGATTCAACTATTATATGAAAATTGGTCAATATGAACATTGGAAACTATAAACTTGGTTGATAATTTTACCATTATAATTAGTATTTATAAGTAGTAATGACAAAGGATAATTGATATAGAAAGTAGAATCGATGGCCTCAACCAGTAGAGTCATGCTGTTTGAAGCCAATTTTTCAGAACATGGGAGGGAGGTATGTGGGTGAAATAAGAGGTTATGTGTCTAGAAATTAGTGTAAATTCATTTGTATAAGTAAAATTTTTATTCTAAAAATTCCATTTTAAGAATATTTTTTCTTAATAAAATATATGTTTAATTGAGATGAATTTTATAAATTAATTTTTGGACACAAATGAAACATAATTATATTTTTTCCAGAAAATATATAAAATTTTATAATAAACTCAAGTATTATGAATAATATTTGTTTTAATCAAATATTATTTTAAAACACTCTCACCTAACTATAAATTATACAATAATTTTATAATTTCCTAGGAATTTTTTTATAAGTGTTAGAAAATTGACTATGCCTTAAAAACTGATATTTTTAAATAAATAAGGTTTTTTATATTTAAAATTTAAAATTATCATATTTAGAGAATTATTATGAAAACATAACATTATATGTGAAATAAAAACATCAAAATTAGGTTAGGGTAAATTTATGATAATTTTCTAAAATACTTTATTTTTTTCTTGAATAGTAAAAAACACACTTTTAGGTTTTCAGTAAATTTTATGACATCATATTTATTTAATAATGATGTAATAATTAATTAGACATAATAAAAAACCTAAAATACTTTATTTTATTAATATTATGTATTTTAATATATTTTAATCAATTTCTAAAATTATAAGTGACTTTTCAATGTTTAAAAGAGAAAAATTGATTTTTAAAAGCATTACTTTGTGCAATCTTTACTCTTCCATGCAAAAAGAAGTATTAAAAAATGGTGTTCTATTCTGGTGGATTAAAATAACTTAAAATTTTACCCAAATTTCTAAAACCATGAGAAAAAACTATGGGTAATCTAGTGGTTTTTAATTTTCCACAACCTAGTTTTCTAAGACCTATATGTGAAAATTATTAAACAATTCCCCCACTTTTTCTATAAATACCCACCCATTTCTCCATTTTATTTTACTACCAATATATAATCCACAAATTTATAGTTATTTTTTCTCCCGAGGAGTCCCCCAAGGTTTCCTCAATCCCCCAAGGTTCCATCATCAAGTTTTAGGAACAACTCTTTAAGGTAAGGAAAATCTTTACTTCTCTTTTCCATTCAAGTTCCTTTTCAAGTGGTATGTATTCTAATTTCCAATATAAGTTCTTCTGTTCACTTTATATTATCTTGTTACTATAATAATATTCTTTTATGAATGTTAAATCCTCATCCCCTGTCATTTTACCATTTTCTAAAAACATGTTTTATACACATCATGTTGCCGAATTTACTTCTCAAATTTCCCTCTTTTACATGAGAAATTTTCTTTTCCTTTTTATTTGAATTCCCAAAAATATTTTCTTTTTAATGGTTATTTAACTAGTTTTAAAAATGAATTTTTTATTCAGGTATTTACATTTATGAAACTCACATTTCCTTTCGTGGGTAAAAAATGACATAATGATAATGTCTTTAAGCAGTTTTTTATGCCAAGATTTTGATAAGAAGCCCATTATTTATCCTCCATGGGTTATTAATGAAATGGTTTATTATGATCTACATGGATTACATAAAATTAATACATATGAAGGGTGAGACCTGATAGTGCTCCAATGCATTGGTTAAAGAATTTAATCTCTAGAGATGACATGTTTTACGATATCTTGGTGAATAACCTTGGTAATTTTTATTTATGAAACCTTAGTGATAAAAATTGGTGATATGATTATGAATTTATTATTTAAATATTTCAGCCACATTTCCATGTTATTATTCATGTTCTTATTATTATGTTTACGTCTATTATTATTGACTTATTATTATTCCTCATGTTTTTATTGATATGTTTCATGATCAAATGATTTTTTTCTCCCTTTCTTATTCCCTTACTATACTTAATGATCACCCATTTCCTTTGATGTAGATCCCGAGGATATGATATTTATTAAAAGTAACTTAGGGTGAATCCATGAAGATGTATTTAAAGTGTATTTATAAGTATGTTTTATGTTTTCATGCATTATGTACCTTATTTCCAAGAAACTAAACTTTAAAAGATCCTCTATTTATACCATGTAATAAAAAGTTATGTAATAAAAATGCAGGATGCCATAGTTGGTATCAATGGATGGTTTTTTTATTTGTGGAAATCAGGTCTTGAAATTTTTTGGAAGAACCCTAGGGACAAGTCTAGATATAAGAAACCATCCTAGTATTTTGGTAAGTATTAAGTATGTGGTTTCCAAAAAAATACATCCATGTCTAGATACTATAAGTGGATGTGGATCTGGCACAGATGTACCCAAGGATAACACCCAAAAACATCGCTTTGAGCTAGACTGAATGGGAAATAGTGCACGATAATGGGCCTTTCTGCACACCTATTTTGAAACTCCCTAGTTATATGTTTGGTTAATCACAAGATTTTTATAAACCTTTATGAAGGATATATAGAAAATGTAATTGTTATTAGAAGATATTAATAACATATTTAAGCATGATGTTTTAAAACATTAAATCCCTTGAAAATTATAATTTTATAAAAGTATCATGTTTCTCAATAAGGTTTTCTTCTTTTAGAAAAATGGAAGGAAATAGGAGGAACCTCATAAATGATGATTGAAATATATGATGCACTAATGATGTTATAATGGAAGCTAGAATGAAAACTTCATAAGGATGATGAATAAACTAACTTGAGTTATGAATAATAACTTGAATCAATTCGATAGTTCAGATTCACCTTAAAGGGAAAAACTTTCCTTTAAGTCATTCATGCATCAATGACAACCTTATTTTAGTGGATACCGACCCATTGATTGCTGAACAATGGATAAAAACTATAGAAACGATCTTTTATGTACTCCATTGTTCAGATCAAGAGAAAGTAACCCTGACAGTATACCACTTAGAAGGAGAAGCTGATCAGTGGCAGAAACTAATTAAAATCATGAAGCCAAAAAGGGAGATCGATGCTATGGAGTGGGAATAGTTCAGGGGAATATTTTTCAATAAATATTTCCCCCATTTGATGAAAATGAAAATGCATAAGGAATTTCTTGAACTGAAATAAAAGTAAAATGAATTGGTGGGAAAGGTTTATAGATTCTTTGCTATACCGAGACCCCATATATAGAGGAATATATCAAATAGATACTATAAAATCTATGAGGAGAAAGTAAAGAGTTCTATGAAGGTTGAATTAGAGTTTGGAGAGATTCAGTGGTCACATAAGTTGAATGATAATAAGAGATTAATGGAGCCAAACTCAAGGAAGAACTTTGATCATGAAAGAGGAGAAAAGAAAGTGAAACTTCCCACGTACAAAAAATGTGGGAAGAAGCATTCAGGGAACTGATTAATTGGGAGTTAAAAGTGATACAAGTGTGGAACAGATGGCCATATAGCTCGGAACTATTGTGGTGAGGTGAAGCCTCAAATTTTCAACACTAATGAAAAAGGGAAGATAGTGTAGGCCCAACTAGAAGTTCAATGCTTCAAGTTCAGAAAGATTGGTCACTTGGAAAATCAATGTCTAAATTAGAAGATAATGGAGGAGAACAACCATCAACCTCTGTATAGGACAAGGGAGAAATGTTTTGGAAATTTCTATCAGGATGGATGAAGTGGAGGCTATGAAAGATTCAGTGGAAAATAAAATTGTTGTTCTCTCAAAGATATAAAGTACTTTGTTTGATTCTAGTTCTACTCATTCCTTTATTTCATCCAAGTTTTAAAACAATATAGAATCAATAACTAAACTTCTAGAAGTATATTTATCAATAAAAACTCCTGGATGAATTATCCAAGAATAAACAGTGTATAGAAAATCTAGTATTAACTTTGTATAGTATAATCACATTGCAAATATAGTAGTCATTACCATGGTGAAATTTGACACTATACTATGAATAGATTGTATCTTAAAGTATAATTCTAAGATCAAATTCAAAATCAAGGAAATCTTAGTAGCCTTTAATGCAAAACCTATATCCATTTTCAAAGGAGAGATATCCTGGCATAATATTTGTCTAGAATAACCTCCCATAGTTTTTTTTATGGATATGATTGGTAAATAGGGAGAATAAAATGAAAGTATAAAGATAGAGAATGTCCCCATAATTTAGGAATGCATTAACATATTTCTCGAAGAGTTACCTGGACCTCCCTTAGAAATAGAGGTAGATTTCTCCATTAAACTCATACATAGATCCATGTCAATATCAAAGACCCCATAGATAATGAAAAATATAGAGTTAGAGGAATTAAAGAAACAACCTAGAGATATTCTTGAGAAGGGATTTATCTGACCAAGCATGTATCCTCAGGGAGCACTTGTTCTCTTTGTGAATAATAAGTATGGATAAATGTAGCTATGCATTGATTATATAAAAATCAATGAGATCATAGTAAAGAACAAGTACCCTCTCCCAACTATTGATGATTTATTTGACCAGTTTTGTGGGGAATAATTCTTCTCCAAGATTGACCTCTAATCTGGGTATCATCAATTGAGGGTGAAGAAAGAAGAAATTCCAAAGACTACGTTATGAACAAGATATGGTCATTATGAGTTTGTTTTTATTCCCTTAATCTTGAATAATGATCCTTCTATATTTATGTATTTTATGAATAGAGTCTTTAAGGACTACCTTGATAAATTTATGGTAGTTTTTATTAATGATATTCTAATATATTTTTAGAATTTGTGAGGAGAATGAGGATAATCTAAGAGTTATTTTGGGAACACTGAGGAAGGATAATGTTTTTGGAAAATTCAAAAAATGTGGATTATGGTTACAAAAAGTTTAATTTTTGGGGAACATTATAACCAATGAAGGAATATCAGTTGAACCTACGAAGACAAAGGCTGTAGAGGAGTGGCCTCATCCTACAACAGTAACTGAGATTCATAGTTTCCTTGGTTTAGAAGGATATTATAGGATGTTTGTGAAAAAAATTTCACGACTTTCTAATCCACTAACCAAGTTAACTCGAAAAGGGGATAATTTCATATGAAAAAAGGAGTGTAAAGAAAGTTTACAAATAACTAAAGAAGATATTGGTTAATGAACCTTTTTTAACTCTACCATCTATTGAAGAAGGATTCATTATTCATAGTGATGAATATCTGAAAGGGATGAGGAGCATCCACATTCAAAATGAAAAGGATATTGCTTATGCATATCAATAGTTATAGTCTCATGAACAAAATTATCTTAAGCATGACCTGGAGCTAGTTGTGATTATTTTTGTTATAAAATTATGGATGCATTATATTTATGGGGAGAAATGTGATATACACATATACTACCAAAGTTTGAAAAATATTTTAACACAAAAGGAATTGAACTGAGACAAAAGATATGGTTGGAACTTCATAAAGATTATGACTTTTTAATTAATTATCACCCCAGAAGAGAAAAAAAAGTTACTGATGCATTAAGTATGAAAAACCCTATTGTGATGGAAATTATGAGGATTCAAGGAGATCCTTTGATCAAGGACATAGTAAAATTGGACATGGGGATCTTTAAGGAAGAGAAATAATCAACCCTATCCCAAATTATTTCTTAACCATCATTATAAGAGAAGATCAAGAGAGCTCAAAGAGAAGATCATTTATTAGAAAAGAAGACAGAGGCTATGAATAATGATAAGTTTCCTGAGTTTAACATTGATAAAAAAGGTGTACTAAAATTTTATAAAAGGATATGTGTCCGATCTACCCCAAAGATAAAGAAGGATCTAATGGATGGTGCTCATAACTCTACATTCTATATACATCCTTAAAGCACTAAAATCTTTAGGGACCTTTATGATCATTATTGGCAGGACAATATGAAAAGGTAGATTGCTGACTACAATGAAAGGTGCTTGGTATCTCAACAGGTGAAGGAAAATTGACAACTTCCTAAATGGGTATTTCAACCACTACCCATACCAACATAGAAGTGGGAAAATATCACTATGTAATTTTTCATTGGACTCCCAAGAACATCCAAAAGAAATAATGCGATATGGGTAATAGTGGATCCACTCACCAAGACTACCCATTTCATCACTATTTAGGAAGAATTCTCTCTTGACCGACTTTCCAAGATATATGTAAAGGAAGTGGCGAGGTTACATGGGGTGACACTTTTAGTCATTTTTGATCATAATACAAGGTTCACATCTAAATTTTGGAGAAGTATTCCACATGATCTGAATACTAAATTGAATTTCAGTATGACCTATCACCCCCAAACTGATGGCCAATCTGAAAGGAATATTCAGACACTTGAAGACATGTGAGAACATGATCAATGAAATTTAAAGGTAGATGGGATAGACACCTCCAATTATTTGAGTTCTTATACAAGAACAAATTACAATCAAGTATTCAAATGGCCCCATATGAAGCTCTATATAGAAAACAATTTATAACTCCTACTTGTTGAGATGAAGTTGGTGAGAGTAAATTTCTTTGGATCGATCTTGTGCAAGAGAAGATGGAAAAGGTTTGTTCTATACAACAAAATATAAAGGCTACTTAGAGTCAGTAGAAGAGCTATACTGACAATCATAAAAGGGACTTGGATTTTGATATTGGAGACAAATATTTTCTTTAAATATCACCATGGAAGAGAGTCATATGATTTGGAAAGAAATGGAATCTTAACCTTAGGTACATTGGCCCCTTTGAAATCCTTGATCACATAAGAGTAGTGGCCTATCAGTTATAACTTACACCAAATCTAGCTCAAGTTCATGATGTATTCCACACATCTCTCTTGAGGAAGTAAATACCTGATCCCTCACATGTACTGAATCTGGAGATGGTACAACTAGAATATGACCTCTCATATGAGGAGAAACCAATAGAGATCTTGGAATGTAGAGACAAGGTTCTACGTAAAAAGACTACCACATCATCAAAGTGTTTTATAGGAACTATAAATATGAAGAAGTGATGTGGGAACCAGATGATACAATGATATAGAAGTACCCCTTACCTTTTCTCGACTGAGAAAATGATTTAAAATTTTGAATATGAAATTTATTAAGGGGGAAGAATGTAACAAAGGATTTTTTTAAATGATACTTGTTTCCTGAATAAATGTTTTTTACATATTATATAATACCATACATATAAAAAATAAAGATAAATAAACAAAATTTTATCTCTTTAATAATGATAATTACATTAGTTAGCTATGAAACCAATTAAAATGATAAACATTACCAATAGATAAAAAATATAAAATAAAACAACTAAAATGGGAAAGTATGGATTTCCCTAATCTTCTAGAATAATCTCTCCCACAACAAATAATATATAAATAAAACAAAATATTTTTAAACCAATAAATATCTTATGAAAATGAAAATATAGCCTTAAGAAAAATTATAGTGAATTTTGAGTTAAATAATGAAGTGGTATTTATAGGGTATAAAGGGAAATATGACAGTTGGGATTTGACTGTTATATAGACGCTGGTCAGTATGAACATTGGTTAATATAACCATTGGAAACTATACTATTGGCTGATAATTTTACCATTATAATTAGTGTTTATAATTAGTAATATCAAATTATAATTGATATAGAATGAAGAATCAATGGCCTAACTAGTAGATTCGTGCCATTTGAAGCCCATTTGTCAGAACATGGGAGGGAGGTATTGTCACTGGGGTTTTCCCTTGACCAAGACCAAGAAAAAATTCAATAAGTGAATCTTTAATAAAATTTCCTATGGGATAAGTTCAAATTAGTGGAGATTATCACCCGATTGATGTTAGCGGAGCCACCCCACAAAACTACCACCCTCACACACCTTTCCCTTAGGGCGTATGTGGGTGTAATAAGGGGTTACATGTCAAAAACTTAGTGTAAATTCCTTTGTATAAGTAAAATTTATATTCCATCAATTATATTTTAAGAATAGTTTCTCTTAATAAAATATATGTTTAATTGAGATGAATTTGATAAATTAAATTTTAGACATAAATAAAACAAAATTATATTTTTTCTAGAAAATATATACATTTTTATAATAAACTAAATTATTTTGAATAATATTTATTTTAATAAAATATTCTTTTAAAACACTCTCACCTAAATATAAATTATAAAATAAATTTTTAATGGACTAGAATTTTTTTTATAAGTTTTAAAAATTTGGCTATGACTTAAAAACTACTATTTTTAAATAAATACAGATTTTTATATTTAAAAGTTAAAATTATCATATTTAGAGAATTATTCTAAAAAAATAAATATTATATTTGAAATCATCACATAAAAATTAGGTTAGGAAAAATTTATGATAATTTTCTAAAATACTTTATTTTTTCGTGAATAGTAAAAAATACAGTTTTAAGTTTTCAGTATATTTTATGAGATCATGTTTATTTTATAATGATTTAATAATAAATTAAACACAATACACGACATAAAATGTGTTATTTTATTAATATTTTGAATTTTAATAGATTTTAATCAATTTACAAGACTATAAGTGACTTTCCAAAGTCTAAAAAGTAAAATTTGATTTTAAAAAACATCACTTTGTGGAATCTTTACTCCTCCATTAAAAATGAAGTATTAAAAAATAGTGTTCGGTTCTGGTAAATTAAAATAAATTAAAATGTGACCCAAATGTCCAAAACCATAATAAAAAACCATGGGTAAGCCAATGTTTTTTCATTTTCCACAACCTAGTTTTCCAAGACCTATATTTGGAAATTATTAAACAATTCATCCACTTTTTCTATAAATACCCACCCATTTCATAATGATGTAATAATTAATTAAACAAAATAAATGAATTAAAATATTTTATTTTATTAATATTATTAATTTTAATATATTTTAATCAATTTACAAAACTATAAGTGACTTTCCAAATTCTAAAAAGAAAAATTTTATTTTTAAAAACATCACTTTGTGGAATCTTTACTCTTCCATGACAAATGAAGTATTAAAAAATAGTGTTCGGTTCTGGTGAATTAAAATAACTTTAAATTTGATCCAAATGTCCAAAAAATTATTAAAAACCATGGGTAAGCCAATGATTTTTCATTTTCCACAACTTAGTTTTCCAAGACCTATATTTGGAAATTATTAAACAAGTCCTCCACTTTTTCTATAAATACCCACCCATTTCTCCATTTAATTTCACTGTCAATCCATCATCTATGAAGTTATGGTTTTTTTTCATCCTAACGAGTTCCCTAATGTGTCTTCAATCCCTTAATGTTCCATCCTCAAGTTTTAGTAACAACACTTCAAGGTAAGGGAAATCTTCACTTCTCTTTTCCATTCAAGTTCCCTTTTCATGTGGCATGTCTTCTAATTTCCAAAATAATTAATTTTTTACATTTTATATTATAACATTACTATAATAATAATATTTTATAAATGGGATTCCCCTTTCATCTCTTATTTTACCATTTTCTAAAACCATGTTTTATACCTGTCATGATACTGAATTTACTTCCCAAATTTCCCTCTTTTACATGAGAAACTGTCTTTTCCTTTTTATTTGAATATCCAAACCTATTTTATTTTCATTGGGTATTCAAATAGATTTAAAAATTAATTTTTTTATTTAGGGATTTACATATATGAAATCCACATTTCCTTTCATGGGTTAAAAATGACGTAACAATCGTGTATTTAAACTCTTTTGTATGCTAATATTTTGATAAGAAACCCATTATTTATCTTTAACGAGTTATTAATGAAATGATTTATTATGATCTATGTGGCTCACATGAAATTAATACATATTAAGGGTGATCCATGATAGCGCTCCAATACATTAGGTAAAGAATTTAATCTCTAGAGATGACATGTTTTAATATACCTTGGTGAATAACCTTGGTAATTTTTATTTATGAAACCATGGTGATATGTTTATGAATATATCATTTAAATGTTTTATCTATATTTACATGTTATGATTCATGTTCTTATTATTATGTTATGTATCTTGTTCATGACTTATTGTTATGCCTCTTGTTCTTATTGATATGTCTCATGATCCCATGCTTTTTGTCTCCCTTTCTTATTCCCTTACTAAGATTCATGCTCACCCCTTTGATGTATATCCACAAGATATAAGATGCATTAAAAGTAACTTAGGGTAAACCCATGAAGATTTATTTCAAGTGGATCTAGAAGGATGTTTTATTTTTTCATGTATTATGCACCTTATTTTCAAGAAACTAAACTTTAAAAGTTCTTCTGCTTGTACCATGTAATGAAAAGTTATGTATTAAAAAGGTGGGATTCCATAGATGCAGTCTATCCGAGTACCGATCGGTGTCCCGAATAGGGTGTGAGATATACTCAGTGGACCACCACAAATGGTGTCTATAACATATCTCTAATGTGCGTATAAACTAAAACTATGTGGAGGTATAATAGGAAAATATATAAGTGAACAAAAATTATAACATGACCACGAGTACAGACTGTAATGAGAATAGGATATAATAGATAAGAATATATATATTAAATGTCATCAATGGGTAACAACTATCTCTTCATATTCCATATATGAATAGAGTAATAGACCTACATGGTATAGGTTCCAAGGCCTATAAGTTTGAGGACCTATATGTAAAGATGTAATGTATATGAAAGTCACAGGTTCCATACCTAAATCTTCCTTATCAGTTCCATACCATAAACACTCATATCTAGGGGTCGTAGGTTCCATACCTCAATCCCTTAATTGGTGCCATACTATAATAATCATACCTAGTGGTCGTAGGTGCAATACCTCAATCTTCTTATTGGTGCCATACCATAATACAACATGTGTCGTACCTTAATTAAAAAGTTTCCATACCTTCATAGAAGTTGGTTCCATACCGAGATGTAATAAGTATCATACCTTCATAATAAGTTGGTTCCATACTGAGATATCCAACATAAAGAAAGTATAAAAAGTTTCATGGGCTATGTGAGTGTCCATACCAAATTAAAATTATCGATATAAAGTGGCACAAGCTAAGATAATATACATCTAATTCCACATTTCCATTTGAAACCAACCATTTTAATAGAATTTAATAACATGGAAAAGGTTTCATGGTCCTCTCAATTGATCTCATTTAATTTAAAAAGGATCCCACTACAAGGGTGGCAATATCACACACTCAAAGGGGAGGTTTAACACAGGGTAGATAAAATAACACACCTCATGGGTGGTTCAGGTTGAGGTTGGAAAACTCTAACCATGATTAAGTGCTAGAAGGGAGACCCAAATTAGGTGAAATGATTAATTTAAGTCTTATCATTTAATTTAGAATAAAAAATGTAAGGTCCAATATATGAAACAAAGATGATAGTCAAATAGAAAAAAAAACCTTAGTGAAATGGTATAGACCATATACCTTATGCATGTGGTGGAAGACTCATCTAGTATCGACCTTTTATTTGGTCTGGATCAGAAGAAAATATAAGAATAGAAAAATGCCTTGAAAATAGTCCATTCAAGCCCACACAAAAATAACTCCATCACTAGGAAGACAAACAATTAAAGGATATAAAAGAATAGAGAGATTACCAGTAGAGATCCAACGTGATAAATGATGGTCCAATTGGAGTCTATATGGAGAAGAAATACCAAATCCAAGATTTAGGATTAATGGATCTCAAGTGGGAGGTGGATAGGTTGATCATCCATTGTAAAAAAAGAAAGGATGAGGGTTATTTGAAAAGATAGAGGGACAAATGGTAATTCACTACTTTTTAAGTGGTCATATGATTTTTCCACATAGTTGGCCAAATTGTGTGCCAACTATGCATACCCCACTATCCAGGGAGCACACCTCGCATGACCTATTGTGCATAGTTAGAAAAAATTTGTGCAGCCCATGCACACCCACTGTCTCAGCATCATATGTCTATGTGTCCTGAGTTACACAATGTAATTAAATGGTGTGACCCCTGACAATTCTCTGAATCAACCTACACAGTTTTCTCTAACCATGTGGACTGTGCTACATGGTTTATACTAATCTTGTGGCCCAGTTGTTTCCTCAAAAAATTCAGGGCTCCGAGCCTCAAACAAGCCCCAAACACCCTCAATTCCTCTATAAACTCATTTGGAGTTTCCATTATGATAAAACTAAGGAAAAAACTAAAATTAAATGGTTCTATACCACTATGAAAAGTTAGGATCTTATAGTCTTCCCCCCTTAAAGCAACTCATCCTCGAGTTTCCCTTCTAAGGGCGGTAAACCATCATCTTAGAATAAATCTAGCCACTAAGCATGTACATCATCCTCTCACTCCTAGGTCTCATCCTATACATGGATGTACTACCACATCATTCATACCATAGGAACTAACCTACCTTAGGGATCCTTTGTGCTCCGATTTAAAATATGGATAAGATGCTTCTCAAAGGATGTATCTATATCTTTCTCAACCTCATTAGGCTGAAAGATATGAGATGTATCTGAATAGTTTCAGTGAAGCTATGAAACATGGAAGATGTCATGTATAGATCGATACATTTGAGGAAACAACAATTGATATACTACCAGACTGACTCTCTTCACAACCTTAAAAGTTCCAATTAATTGAGGTGAAAGATTCCACTAGGGTCTAAACTGTAGATGGAATATTCTAATTTATATTCATAATAATACCTGATCCCCAACCTCAAACTCAAGTAGTCGATGGAAAAAATCTACGTATGAATTCTACCTAGACTAAGCTATAGATATTCTCTTCCCGATCAACTAAAAATATTCTGAATTCTCTTAAACGATATGAGGTCCAAGTAGTGTTGTCTCAACTACTTATAACCAGTATAGAGGTGACCATCATAACCTACCATATATGGTCTCATAAGGATCCATATATATGGTCTCATGGAAGCTATTATTGTAAGAAAACTTGATGAGAGGTAAATTTGTATCCCAAGAACCTCCAAAATCCAGGATGCATGCTTAGAGCATGTCCTCTAATACCTATATTGTCCGTTTTGATTAACCATCAGTCTGAGGGTGAAATGCTATGCTCAAAGGTACCTACATACCCAAATATTTCTGTAACCCCTACCAGAACCTAGATGTAAAATGAGTGTCCCTATAAGAAACAATAGTATGAGGTAACTCGTGTAGGCATATAATCACATGGATATATAGTCTCCCAAGATTATCCACTGATAAGGTCTATCTAATAGGTAAGAAGTGAGATAACTTCGTGAATCTGTTGATGATCAACCATAATTAATCACTACCTTGAGGGGGTCTCAGTAATCTAATCACAAAAATCCATAGAGACATCATCCAATTTCCACTCAAGACTAGGCAATGGATATAGAATCCTTGATGGTCATTTGCATTCTTCCTTCACTTTCCAATAGGTGGAACACTGAGTAACAAAAATATTTATTTCTATTTTCATACTAGGCCACCAATACAGGCAACATAAATCACAATACATCTTGGTAAGACTGGGATATAATTCCCAAGTAGAATCATGATAATCTCACATCAATTCCTCATGAATGTTTCTAGGAACCCAGATGCGTCTATGGATGAAAAATACCTCATCCTCATCAATGATTCATTCTAGTGGAAGATCCTCACCAAAAACACTCTCCCTTAGGACCAAGCCCTTGGGATCTGATAACTACCACCTCTTCACCCTCTCCACAAGTGAAGAGTTCATTGATAATGATGCATTTATAGACTATATCCATGATGGTCCTTAACCTATAAGTGTATCTACGGAAATATAGGCATAAGCTTCCACTCATCATTATCCTATCGAATTGTCTGTGTCTGAGTCCTTCAACTTAGAGAATCCACTACAACATTGCATTTCCTAGGTGTATAGGCAAGATCAAAATTGAAGGATTGTAGGTATTCAACCCACCTTTTCTGGTTGAGATTTAATCCACACTTTGTGGAAATATACTAGAGGATTTTGTGGTCTGTATACACCAAAAAATGATCTCATAGTAGGTAATGCCTTCAACAATGCAAGGCATAAACTATAGCTACCAATTCAAGATAATACATCAGGTAATTATTCTCATGTGGTCTCAAATGATGTTCCCTATACACCAAAAATTGATATTCTTATATCAAAACTAATCCTAGATTTAAACCTAATGTTTCAAAATAGGCTATATAACTTCTACCTAGCTCAAATAGAATCAGGATCAGCACTGAAGCCAGTCCCTTTTTCATCTTCTGAAAGGATATCTCATGGGATTATGAACATAAAAACTTCACACCATTCTTAGTCAAACTTGTAAGAGGTGCTTCTAGGAATGAAAAGTCCTGTATAAAGTACCTTTCATACCAACTTAACTTTTTTATTATCAAAGCACTTTTGAGGGAAAAGTGAGAAACCATAACATTCAACCAGAAATGACACCATTAAAAGACATAACATATTCATTGAAACATAATTTGAGACTATTAGAGACCTTATCCCTAAATAATTTCCAAGATAACGTACATACCTATGTTTTTGGATCTTCCCTTATAAAGTCTTTAAAGAGGTACACCATTTTCTCCCAAGTTTGATTGTACTCTTCACAGTTGATCCTCCCTTCATTAAAACATCTTACCAGGATTAGATCCTGTTTATCAATCCATCCAGTCTACTCGGTATTGGTCTCCACTTGAAGCCCTCATCCCATCATTCTGTTCACTTCCTCTTCTGTGGCCTTGATAACAAGGACCTTCTCCATCATATCTTCTCCCGAATGTGCTAGGAGTTCCCATGGGTCCTTGTTATTGGCCTTCTCCATCTCTGTCTCCAGAGGCCGATCACCCCTAGCATTCTTAGTCTTGCCCGAACTCTGGCCAAGAACTTCCTTCTCAGACTTTCCCTGCACAAAATTAGCATCAGTAGTTAGCCGTTCCATTTCTTTTTCTTTGATTTTTTTTCTTGATCTAGTCTCCATTGGTTTCGGTAAGGAATAATAATCCTTGCGTCCTTTTTTCTTCCTCCCATTGTTTAAGGTGCAGCTTCCCGCATCCAATTTGGATTTTGTACCTTTATTCTTTCTTAAGCTATACAAACCTTGATAATGTTTACCACCTACACGATCCTTAGAAAAATAACCAGGGGACTCATCCTCAGAGTCACCACCATCAGCAACTGCCTCCTCTTTTTGACTCACCAAACCTTCTGGAGTACACTTCTGTGAGAGGTTCTGACCCCTAACACTCCTGTTCTCCCCCACTGCCTCCAAAGGCAGATCATGAGGCGCTTACAAAAGCATTGAGTTTGGCCTGGTGATCAGAGCCTCATCTCCACAGTTCATCTTGACCCCCATGGTCATGGAGCCATCACTTACCTCTACTACTTCCTTCTCACACCCTTTTTCAAGTCTCGTTTCAGCCGACCAAGGACCACACTCACCTTGGGGTCCGGTGGCAGCCAGTGTTCATTCTTCTGTATTGCGATATCTATTACTACAGATTCTTCAGTCACTTCAAATCCAAACTGTCCAACTCTCCCATCATCCTGGATCCTACCTCGAACACTAGGATCGATAGCCAAATCCATTCTCTTCAAGCCTTTAGCAGCGACAAACACCCTTCGTTCCAGCCCCGCATCCGCTTTATTCTTACTTTCATGCCTACAGACCGTCATATCGTGACCCAACTTCTTACAGGAAGAACAATAATCCACCCATGACTCAAATATCACCCACTGCTTGTAGCGGAACTCATCTCCAACATCAATCCACACAAAAATTAGTTGGGATCCTCGAAAAATCAACTTCAACACAAACATGAGGAGAAATAGGATGACACACAGCTCGAGTCCTTCTATCCGAGCAGAGGTAACACCCCACTAGGTTCCCTAACATGCGAATGATGGATGGATTTTGAAATGGGAGAGGTAGGTCCGAGAATCTTACCCAAATAGCCATGGTTGGGTAGTCCTGACGCATATGAAGGTCGTAGCTCCACTTGAATAGAAAGTACCTGGCTCCGTTGAAGCTATGAGGGGCCGAGGACCAAGCACGAATCAGGTCCTCTTCCAAAGCGAAACGAATCATGATATGCATATGATCAAAGAGGTCATCTATATGAGGAGAATGATACTAATTCTTCACATTAATTTGATTCAACTTCCAATAATCTACACAAAGTCTGACCATTTTGTCCTCCTTTTTAGTGAAAAGGATTGGTGAAGCCCAAGGATAAGTATCAGGTCATATAAAACCCTTATCTTCTAAGTCATCTAGTTGTCTCTTGAGATCCCAAAACTCTGTAGTGTCCATCCTATAAGGAGGAATGAACACTGATGTACCTCCTAGAACCAGCTCAATATAGAACTCCATTGATCACTTAGGAGGTAAAATAGAAAATTCATCCAGGAAGATATCCTTCAAATGATATACTATAGGAGGGAATTCAACCAGATGTATTCCATAATCATCCATATAAAGGCTATAAATCTAAGATGTAATTCCACTTAACCCATGATGCTATGTTCCTTCTATACCTACATGGACATCCCATTAACCCATATGAATATAAGTATTTCCCTATGGTGATGTGAAATATATTCTCTGGTGATGGAAATACATGTAGGTATGATAAGGAACTAACCAGTCCATCCTGAGAATAATGTTGAAACCAGACATCTCAAGGATGAAGTGGTTTCATAAAAAATGATAACCACCTATCTCAAGGGGGAACTCCTTATACTAGCATACACTCTCTGAATGTATACCCAAAGGAATTTCAAAGTCTATCACCCCACATAATTACTATATTTTAAATGAGAGTCTTTCCATGATAGCCATAAAGATAAAATAATTTGAATCCCCTATATCAAACAAAATAGATACCAAGTTAGATGCTACTAAAATCGTACCTAGAACTATAGAAGGTTTTTGACTCTTCTCCATTAGCACATGTTACACTGTATAAACTTGACCCATTCCACAAAACTAAGATACAACATGTTTTCCTTGAGTAGGCACACTCTTCCTTGGTCATATATACATAAACAAAATGGGATCACCCACTAAACTGATCAAGTTCAAGATGTAAATAAAGGGAAAAAATACCAAAAAGAGGCATAAAATTAAAAATCAAAGTGTCCCCCAATCCCTTATCTAACTACCCATTAAGATACTTCAACCTGATCCCATGTACAACCTATGTTTTGAACTACAACCCATACAATAGGTTTATATTTCCACCAAGAATCACATGTTATATGTGATCATAACACTTGGAAGGAAACCACCAATGATACTTCCAATATACACTAAAATATACCAAGTGTATTCCTAAGAAAATAAATAAAGTAGTATCACTCAACATGCAAGCATTCACATTAGACTATAATGTGTCAACCAGTCCACCATGAAACCCAATCCCTCATGATTCACCCAATGTCAGTAAATTGTTCCATAAGATCCTTGAGATTTATTATTAGGTCCCTCTTAAAGACCCATGTTTTTATGGGTTATGAATTTCTAAAGGAATTTTAATTTTAGTCTCAAAGATTGGGATATTCAGTGAATTGAGGTTCAGATTGGGAATCTGGGTGTTGTAACATCTTGGGAAGTTTTTTTTGAATGTGGGATGAGGCTTGGTTAGTGATTTGGGTGCTTAAGTGATCATTGAAGAAGGGTTGGGGTAACCCTTAGATAATTTTTCAGTTGAAGATAAAGACCACGCTACATCCCTGGATGTTGCGGTGTGGTGTGGGTCACGACCTTTGTAATTTTTTTCCATAAAGGTAAGACCATTACACAGACAGAGTGGCTATTCTATAGTGGTGTATGTGGGGGAAAATCACCATGCCAAAACCCAAGGGTTGTTCCATGGAGGGATCTCAAGAGGTGATCCCATCACCCCCCTCATGTTCAGTTGTTCCAAAGTTAGAAGATCTATTCTACAACATGGATTACTGGGGATTCCCCATGACATAGAACATGGGTTGTTCCATGGAAATTGATCAAGAGGTTAGGCCTTAGGTTTCACACTTCTATGGTGGGATGCGTCATGGAGCTCTGATCCATGCTGTAACTAGAGGCCAGGAAGACAGTTTACATCATGGCCCTTATAGCCACGCCACTGGGGTCCCTACCAAACTTTTTTAGAGGGTAATGCCTGTGATTTTAGGTTCACCTTTGATTTTTATGGGGAAGTCCACACAATGAAGCACTATTTTTGGTAAAATACCCTCCCCATTGACCCTCTTTTGATCCCTCCTTAAGAGGGGTAGTTTTGTGGTTTTTGTAGGTTCTGAGTCTAGTAGAAGTTCCTTTGGTGGGAAATACATTAAAATTTATTTTAACATAGATTTTTCTAAAACCCCAATAGATGATATTTTCATGTTAAATATATAATTAATTTATTTAGATTTGAAGAAATGAATACTTGGTCTTAGGATTTTTCTTTGATGATGACGATGTTGATCATCCTAAAGACCCTTTTTAGATTATCATTATTGTGTTGTAGGATCCAAGTGTAGAATCCCTCTAGAGGTGATCCACATGTTCTCCCTTGATATATGAACAATCACTAATAGAATGTTGGGTGATAGTGTGATAGATAAACCATCTTATATTGTTTACCTTGATAGATTATCCTTCAGGCTTGAAGGATTTATTCTTGTTCTTTAGAATATAAAAGGAAGAGGAGTTGGGAGAGAAATTCGTTGTGTGCAACAATTATCAATTATCGATTAACCCTACATAATAGAAATAAACATATATTTATAGAGCTAGAGTTTAGGTTAAAATGTTAATTAATTGTACTGACACTTAAATAATATTTTAATCTTTAAAAAAACCCATGACATATAATAATAATAATAATAATACTATTATTTTATGTCACAAGCTAACTTTCGCAATGGTAAATATTATTTTACCAGCTTGTAAATTAATATTCATTTCTAGATGTGATATTATTATACTTTAACTTCTTGATATTTATTGAATACCTGAATAAATATTTATTCATAAATAAATATTTTATTCGCAATCAAGTGAATAAAAATTTATCAAAATTTTCAATAAATAAAAAAAATATTTTATTCAGAATCCAAGGAATAAATATTTATTATATATTCACATAATAAAATAAATTATTTATTAATAAATAAATAATTATTTATTAGTGTGTGACCCTCTAGGATTTTTTCTCGTTGGAATTAGGAAGGCTTGACTAAAGTCCAAGAGAACTGTCTAACAATGAGTCAAGACACCCAAGAGAAAGAACTTAATATCTCAATGATGAAAACCACATATGAATGCTCATTATGTTATATAATCATTTTCTCTCAATATATCATTAATAAGGCTATACATTTTCAATTCCAAACTATATGGTTGATACTTATTTCTTTAATTATCTAAAATAAATGTCGTTATACCATAACCATGAAATTTATGTTTCAACTATATTTCAATAAAAGGGACAAGATATCAACTTTCATAAGGATGGAAGGGACAAATACTTTCTCAAATTATCTATTAATAACATCTCATTTGTGACACACCCAAAATACCATACTTGCTGCAAACATATGGCATAATGGTTTTTGTTAGTTAATTAAAGCGCATGAGTCATGACATGCATTAATGATAATATTAAAGTCTAAGGACCATGAAAAATGCTCATAGATAGGAATATCTGATGAAACAAAAACATGTGGAATTCATATAGGTGGGTTTATTCTCATAATCTCCCATCTTGTGGATTACCAAGTGTGAGAATCATGAGAAAAAACCTCATCTTCTTACGATTACTCACACCTAACAATTTATGTACTATGTGCCCTATCATAGTACATTATCTGAATATAGAACTATATTTAAGAGATATCATCATAGTAGGGAACTAATATGACTTTATCAATAAAAAAGATACTCCAGGGGATTATCACATCAATTTCATTCATAAGAACAATCAATATAAGATAATATATTTATATTAATATTAATTTCTTTGAATATTCATGTAATCCAAAGTAGAAAGTAGTTGATCTAGGGAATCAACACCAACAAACTCCCACTTTCAATAGATCCAACTGCTTATAAATGGTTAATAATCACATGTAAAACATTATTCTACTTAGTATAACTATATTTTTAGGCCTACCATGTTTTTTTGTCTAGGGTTGGTTAAGCCACATGTTTGGGCGGAGAATATATTTATTGAAACATTACTATCTTAAGAAAACCCCCCCAAGTAGTGATATAACTGAGAATCCACCTCTTGTTACCATGTAAGAATATTGACATCATGACTAAATCCATATTCAAATATTATCATAAAATGAAAAATATTTTTTTAGTATAACCCAAAATCAGAACAGGAATTTTCTAAACCACTTCTTAAGCTATATCAGAAGCTGCAACATACTAAGATATTATAAATATGGAAACTATTGGATTTTTTGTCCTAGGACCAGCTATTTTTTACTTTGATTACATATGTATTCAATATATTGAATATTAATAAAACTACTTATTATATATTTTTAATTCTTCTGTATGACTCTAATAAATAATTTCATAGAGTATACATCGCATTGATAAGGTCATAGTAGTTCCCTGCTATGATGAGAACCTTGAAGTGCTATGAAGATATTATTAAATAATTTTATATAGTTGGATAATGTACTATGATGGGATGCATAGTACATTCATTTTCAAATTCAAGTACTTGAAATCATATGAGACTTCTTCTTATGAAGTTCACACTTGGTAATCTTCAAGATGGAAGATTATGAGAATAGAACCACCAATAGAAATTTCTCATGTTTTTGTGTCATTAGATATTCCTATCTGTGAGCATGTGAAATGACCCTTATACATTAATATTATCATTAAATCATGTCATGACCCATTCACTTAGATTTACTAACAGAAACTATGACAACATATGTTTTCTGTGAGGTAGGGTGCATTGAGTGAGTCATGATTGACATGTAATTAATGGATAAATCGAAGAAGGATTTGTCCCTTACATCTTTATGGAAGATGATATCTTAGCCCTTTGACTGGAATAGAACTGTTTCCCTAAATTCCATGGCCATGGTGTAATAATGTGTTTATTTTATTTAGTCAAAGAAAGATGTATTGAATATATAAGTTGGTGGCACAGATGTGAAACCTGCTTTATGAGATATAAAGATAAAGATATTATATCACAAAGTGTGCATTTTTATGTGGTTTTCATTATTGTGACATTAATTTCTTTCTCTTGGGTGTCTTGACCCATTTCTAGACAGTAATCTTGGACTTTAGGAAAGCCCACCTAATTCTAAAGAGAAAGAATCCAAGATGGTCACACACTAAGTGTTACCGGTCATCTTAATTAAATTATATTTGAATTTAATTAATTAAATATATATCATTCACAAGACTGAGAGATAATTTTATTCACATTTATCGATAAAAAATATTTATTAATGAATGAAATATTTAAATGAAATATTTATTCAGGTGCTCAATAAATACTAGAGGAGTTCGAACAGATCAAGACCCTGTTAGTTAAAAATATTAATTAACAAGCTGGTTAAATAATATTTATTTTTGCACAAGTTGGAGTGAACCATAAAATAATAGTAATAATAATAATATTATGTGTAATGGGGTTTATTAAAGTTTATAATATTGTTTAAGGGTCAACATGAAATTAAATAATATTTTAACCAAAACTCTAGATCTAGAAATAGACGGTTATGTGTATTGTGTAGGATGAAATCAAAAATAGAGAATTGATGTGGACAATGAATTCTCTTTCAACTCCTCCTTCTCTCTCCCTCTCAAGAACGAGAAACATAAGAGGGATTCCTTCAAGATTGAAGGATGAATGATCAACACAAACAACTCAAGACAATCTATTCATTATTATAGCTCCCAGAGATCGATTGACATTTCTTAGAGATCAAAAAAGTATGTGTGCATCACTACTAGAAGAATTCTATTATTTTATCCTCACATCACAAAAAAGGAAATTTTAAAGGGTCTTATTGAAAGATCAACATTCATATAGAAGAAAAATACTAAGTCCAAGTATTCATTTATTTTGATAATGAATAAATTAATTATAAATTTGAGATGTAATATCCTCACTTAGGGTTTATGGAAACTCAATATTAAAATAAATTTTAATATATCACCCACCACCGCATGCTTCTGCTATGTCTAGAACCCACAAGTGGTATCAAAACAGTCACATTTAAACTCATAATTATTTATTTGAATTTTGATCCATGCGTAATCATTACTGAATTCTCATTTCATGTTATTCATTATTTAATACATTTTGAATTAACATGTTATAGACATAATAATCATATTAGTTGAGTGTTTTATTTTCTTGAAGGTCTAAGAATTGATGAACAATGATTAGATATTTTCTTAGTAAATGCCAATTTTTTGGCTGGTAAGATAGGGTTACACGATGTGTAGTCAGATTACACATCATGTACCCCTATACACTTCACCTAGCTATACCACATGATATATGAAATTCCACATAGTTATTACACATGGTGTACATTTAATGTTGACCAACCAACCTAACACACAACTGTCAAATTACATGGTGTGTATATGGAATACACACTATGTAGTATACATGGGATAGAAATGTAAATCGTGCAATCCATGTGGTCATTATACATAGAAAAACCATGTGATAATGACAACCTAGAGCATTTGTGAAACACACAACATGTATATGATATACACAATGTGTAGTTCATCAATTACAACATCTGAGATACACATTGAGTCCTTGGTATTGTTATCCAGACACATGACATTATAGATACATGATTTGTATCTAGTGGCATACTCCGTGTAGTCTCCTGCCTGAGAATATGCTGATTATTTCCCCAGGTTGCACGAGAACATGAAATTTGGACAACACGACATGTAGCTAACCAGTACATGCCATGTGATCATGACAAGATACACTCTGAAGACCCAGGTGAGTATCTCAGTCACATGGAAAGTGGATACATCAAATTTAGCTAACATGTACGTTCCATGTAGTCTAGATGAGTCAACTTGCTGAAGTCCCAGGTGTGTGACCTAGATACATGACAACAGAGGTACATGATGTGTAGCTGAATAGTACATGCCTTATAGTCTCCTGATCACTGGCATAATTAATTTACATTAAATTAAAATTTTCAAAATTAAAACCTTATTTCTTTGATTGACACTTTTAGTATTTGAAAATTTAATAA
Source organism: Viscum album (assembly GCA_963277665.1). NCBI lineage: Eukaryota > Viridiplantae > Streptophyta > Magnoliopsida > Santalales > Viscaceae > Viscum > Viscum album. The sequence goes on from OY728151.1 coordinate 1,225,548,423, forward strand.
GGGTTTTAAATAATTTAAAATTCCCAATTAATTTATTATAATAAATATGAAATTATTGGTTCTTCTATTTATTTTCCATTAACACCTTAATGATGGTTATGTACAAATAAATTTAGATGATCATTATGATAAAAGAGAATTAATCAATCAATTAATTTATTAATTAATGAAAGTGTGTTTATCTTAATAACAAATAATATATTAATAAATTAATGTTATCCATTTACTTTTTCATATAAGTTCCATGTACACCATTCATGAGCTATACCAAGACCAGTGTATGTGTTGTCATTTATTTAATTTAGTTTATTACATGGGTTTGCAATTATTTATTTTGAAATTAAATATGATGGCTTGTGAGTCATCCCTCCCTCAATTATTATATAGGACCTTCATGTCCAAGAATATTTATGTAACCCCCATTAACCAATACTTTGTTTCCCCTCACCTTTGTGTGAGTTATAAATACTTTTAATTAATGGAGTTACCCAAGGTTCATGGAGGTGGTTCAAGATAAAACCGTAATGATGCCAACCCAAGAGATACATAGGTGGAAAAGTGGAATGTTGTAACTCATGAAAAGACAAAAAATATTAGTAATTTACCCTAGTCCAATGGTTTATTTAATGTCTTCTCATTAATTAACCATTATAGAAGCTCATGAATGGGTTATTTAATTATTTATTTTTTACTATTTATGCAATTATTTATTTTATAGATGCCAGATTACCCATTCATAAGAGAAATTTTCCCAAGGTCAATGGTTTATTTAATGTGTTCTCATTAATCAACCATCAGAGAATCTCATGAATGAGTTATTTAATTAATCATTTATTTCTATTTATGTAATTATTTAGTTTATGGATGCAAGACTGTGATAACATAAATAAATGAATTAATGTGCAATGAAGGAATTTAAATAAATGAATTATGTGTAAATATTTTATCCATAATGGTAAATTAATTATGTAACATCAACTTAATATTAACAAGACATGTAAAGGATAAAACAAGATAAAATTTATGCATAATAAATTAAAATCTCTCAATTATATATTAAGTCAGACTTGACCTTAAACTACGTTTTCTTGAAACATAAAATATATTATGGTTTTAAAGTTTATTTATAGTCTAGGGAAGACCCTAGGTTGTATCTCAATGATAATTTATAGGTTTAGAGTGTGTATTTTGGATAAAAATTACTAAAAGAGGGAGGTGGTTTTGAAAATAGTTTTAAGAAAATAACTTAATTTAAAGTGTTTAATAGTTGAAAAACCAAGTGGATTTTAAAAAATATGTGATAAAAAGGTCATTGTGATTTCACTACACAAATTTCAAGTTCATTTTCTTTAGATATTCATTCAGGTTTGGAGTAATTCATTGGTTTAAATTAATTTTAATCCTGATTAATTACTATGCTTTTATTTCAATTCTTAAAAAACCAAACCTTGACATAACAATTGTATTTCCAAGGTCCAGAACTTATGCATGGAATATGTGCTTCAAAAGAAGATTTAAATCTCAAGAAAATGGGTAATAAAAGGAATCTTGTGTTTTCCAATTGGAACAACAAAAGTCATGCACTCAAAACCTCACACCGATTAGTTATAAATTAAGAGCATATCAATCACATGCATCAAAACAAGCATTCAAATATGAAATAATTTAAGATAAATGGAATGAAATGTTTTAACACACAAATTAATCCAAATCAATAGCTAATATATGAATCATAACTCCCTTGACATGTGTGTATATCCCTCACAACAAACTCCCACTGTTTAGCCTGACATCGAGAGGAGGATTATAACATCCTGACTTTTTATCACATAAAATTTCATTACATTATACAAAACCAAGGATCTTTAAGGTTTAGTGTCTTGGAAACCAGGAACTTAATACAAGACAACATAAAACATTATTCTTAAATACTTGAAAGGCTTCTTCATTTGTTCATCTTAAGTTCATTACAGCATCTCATAACCTGGGAGCATACATCAAAGGAAAGGGTGAGCAGAAGGCCCAGTAAGGGAAATAAGAGAAACATTTTACATGTGAACTTGAGATACATCAAAAGTCATGAAAAATAACTTTAAGGCATGAGAAAGAGATCATGAGGAATATCATAATAAAAATAATGTGTTTCATAACTTGAAGATGTGGCTTCAACATTTAACTTAGGCAATCATTTCTGTTTCACCAAGGTCCATCCCCAAGGTGTCATTAAAAAGTACCAAGGTTATTCACCAAGGTATCGTTAAAAATGGCTATCTCTAGAGATTAAGTCTTTACCCAATGCATTGGAGCGCTATCAGGGAGCACCCTTAAATTTGCCTTTATTATCATGTGAGCCACATATATCATCATTGGAAATTTCATAAATAACCCATATAGCATAAAATAAATGGGTTTCATTTCATAATCATAACGTTTTAAAAACTGCTTTAAAGACATGATCTTTATGTCCCTTTAAACCCATGGAAAAAGGAAAACAGATTTCATGTATGTAAGTACTAGAATTAAAATAGAACATTTTGATATATATGTGAATAAACATATAGAAGAAATATCCTTGAGTATTCACTTAATAAAATAAAATAATTTGAGAAAAAGAGAGAGACATTTTGAGATGAAAATTCTACAGCATAATGACTATGTTATAGGGTTTTAGAAAATATTGAAAAGAGAGGGGACATGGGTCACCCACTCATAAATAATCCATAAAATAGTAGAGGGATATATTATAAAGGATATAAGAACATGGTAATTAAATTTTAAAGACATACCATATGAAATGAAAAACATGGAAGGAAGACAAAAAAATAATATTTCTCTTATGAAAATTCTGCAGCCTAACGACGTCACTTAAAACTTCAAAAAAAAAAAATGAATTGATGAGATAAAATAGGGTCTCTCATCATATGAACATAAAATATCAGTATGATATATATATATATATATCATACCCTAACATAATAAAAAGGAACATGAAAGACTTGACATGAAAATAGATCTTGAAAACGAGAAGGGTGAAAGAATCCCTTAAAAATTTGGCAGCCTAACGGTGCCACTTAAAACTTACAAAAAATGGATTGATGAGAGAAATAGGGGGTATCTCATAATATGAACATGAAAATTACAGTATGATGAATATAAAATAACATCCCCAACATAAGAACATGGAGCATAAAAGAAATGACATAAAAGAGAGTACTTGGAAAGAAAGAGAGAGGTAGGATCCCTTACCTTGAAGAGTAACTTAGAAATCTTGAAGTTTGGGACCTTGGGAGACTTTAGGGCACCTTTAGAGGACTCCTTGGGAGGTAAGGAGACCATAAATTTGTTGAGGAGGATTTTGGAATGGAAAGGATGATAGAATGGCTTGGTATTTATAGGGGAAGTGAGGGGACAAGGCATTAATGGCCAACAGACACCTCATTGGTGGTATTGGAAAAACAAGTGGTATTTCCTCATGGTATTGGCCACTTAGGACAACTCATACCTTATATTACTATTCATAAGTCGATCATCCCTAAAAATATCTCATGAAATCATCATGACGCAGTGATGATGTCATTAAACATACCGAAACCCTAAAACTGTATTTTACTATTCACTGAAAATTCAACTTTTTCAGAAAACTCCAAAAAATTTACCTTAAAATAATATCAATGCTTTGAATTCAAAAATAAAGTCCATTTTATAAAAATAATTTTCTAAATATTTTTAATCTAATTTTTAATTAAAAAACACTATTCACCCGAAAAAACTAATACTTGACTAATAATTTCTGAAAGAGTTATTTACCTATTTTATTGAATCACATTACTCAATCAAGGTGACTATATTATATTAATACTTTCTTTAAGTGAGATTACTAATCCATTTGGTCACATTACTAATCCTAAGCATAAAATCACTATTCATAAATTACTATTCACCAAATTTTAAGTTGATCTTATTAGACTCCAAATTTCTTAATGAACACATTGGTAGAAGACCATCTTTTGAAAATCATTACACATCATTAATTATTTATGGTTTAAAAAAATATTTTAAATGTTAGGTCCACAAGGCTGAATACCCTGAGAGGGGGGGTGAATCAGGGTATGACTAATTTAAAATTAAAGCCCATTCTGATCTTGTTTTTACTATTAAGTGAAACACTATTATCTCTCTTTCCCGTTGCATAATATAAACAGAAAGTAAAGCATGCATAAGACACATCAATTTTTACTTGGTTCACCCTCACTGGGCTACGTCCAAGGAGCATATGCCAGCAAGTTGCAGGTCGTACCAAATTCACTAAAAGCGCATTGCTGTTTACAAAGTTCAGGATAGATAACTTCTATTCCCAGGCTCATTGCCTATACAAAATTTAGGGTCATCTCAATGCTTTCCCAAGGGTCACTCCCTGTTTCACTCTCTCTAGCTCACTGCCGGTGGAGAGGATCACCTTCTTCCTCTTCCTTTTCTCATTGCTCTGGAAAGGATCCACTCACAGTTTATAGACTTGTAGGTCTCTTCATTATCACTAATGAATACATCCTTTGTTGTATGTGGATGCTCTGTTGAAGTCCAACTTTCACTTGTAGATGAATCTCTCTTTGCATCGAAGGTATTGAGCAAACTTCCAGCTTCCACGCAGCCCGAAAACACTGTCGGAGAATCAACCTTACATGGCACGCAAGTCTAAACCGACACGCAAGTCTCAGCACACAAGTCACAAATGGAATGCAGGTCCACCTCAACCACCTGCGTGACACAACCTTCTTCAAATATAAACCTGCTTGACTCACTTCCTTTTACGCCCAAACCAATATTGGCGCACAACTACCAACCAGCGTGCAACTTCTAACACTGGCGCGCAACTCCACCTGCACGAACACACACCACTTGCATGACCACCACACCTGCGCGATGAGAGCTCTGATTTTTCTAAGTGTTGAACTCCATTAAAAATGAGGAGGGTTTGTCCAGTATTTATAGGCATTTTTCACCCTGCGCGATGGTGCGCAAGTCTCCCATCGACGCGCAAGTTTCGGCATGCAAGTCTCTGCCCTTGCAAGTCACCTGTGCAACCAACCCAATACTTGCATGACCCTATTTCCTTTTCCATATTTTGATCTTCTGATCTTGAAAAACAACAGGTGCGCAAGTTCCCAATCCTTCTAGGCATCAACACACAAGTCTCTTCACGGCGTGCAAGCCACCTGCGTGACCACACCAATACCTGCGCGACCCTCTTTCCTTTGCCATATTTTGACCTTCTGATCCTGAAAAACATCAGGCACGCAAGTTTCCTCTCCTTCAAGTACACGATGCGCAAGTCTCTTTTCCAAAACCACTTTTCTCCATTTGTCAATTTTCAGGCCAAAAAAATTGGCAAACACTGGAAAACGACGTCACCTTGTATCTGTTCTTTTTGTACCGCCTTCAGATCATCCATCTCTTTTGTCGACGTTCTTGAATCAAACATATATCGTTGACCACATCTCTTGAACTCAACATTCCACCATAAAATCCCCTTTGTCAACAAATTTGTATGTCATGGTTTTCTTTGTCAACAATCACAACACTGATGTCCACTTTGTCAACAAATACAATCACCTCAAAAATAATTCAATGAGACCTTGAGGGATTTTTCCCAACATTAAAATATCTTTTTTTTCTCAAAATCATCAATAATATACATCCTACATTTATACGGACATTTGAAAATTTACAAACATCACCATAAGAATAAAACACAATTTTATTTATCTCAAAGGATTACACAAAGCAGTTATGGTCTCCTTACATAACCCCTTATAACCCCAGCATAGGACCTAAGTGTAAGGTGTGCTAAGGTGAGAGAATCTGAGGGCGGCTCAGGAAACATTGCACGAGTAGTAATTTCTATCAGTTTGAACTTCTCGAGAAGATGATTCCATTCTAGATTTAGACGATGAAGTTCGGCTTGGGTTTGGTCTAGAGCAAAGACAAGTGGTGCTACCTCCTTCCCAAGTTCTGTTAGATGGGCTTCTATTGGCCCGAGACTACTGGATGAGGCCATCAAATCTTTTTCCTATATTAATTAACCAAGATCACTTGTATTTAGAGACAATAATCACAACATTTAGTTTCCAACGGTCATATTGACCAATGGTCATATAACAGTTGAAACCCAATGGTCTCATTTTAATTATACCCACGTTATCAAATGAAACAGTTTTTTGAGTATAAAATAAAATAACACACAAAATTAGGAAACAAGATTTATTCAAAATTTCAGGTCATTACAAGGATGATGTTCAGGTGGATCTCCTTCTTCATCATTGATACCAATATGAGGAAAGGGGCCTCTAGAACCTATTATATGAGTAGAGTAATAATTTGGGTATCCAAAATACCAGATATTTTCCTCCTAGTCAAACTTAAAAATTGGGTTCCCAAGGTACTCTTTTATAGGCAAAGTGGATGGTGGTTTTGGGCACCCAAATTTTAGAGAAACCACTTGGCCCATGGTTTTAGGTGGGTATAAAGACTTATCTCACTTTGTAGAAAACTAAAAAGTTGTTACCCCATATCTTTAATATCGCCACTGAAATTTTGGAATCATTTAGAGGCCTAAATATCTCTATATGTCTGAATTATAGAATATAATGCTTGATTTAGTGCAGATTTGGTTTCTTAGACAGATAAGTTCAGTTGGTAACCTTAATTGAAGAATTGGTATTGTGTGTATTCAGAAGAGTTGTATAATAATAAATTTTGTATACAACTTCCAAATTTCAGCCCAATGTATTTATCATATCAGCTGAAGTTTTCATTTGATTCCATTAGTATTCTTGGAATCTTGCACATTTTGGCCCATTTTTCTTCAATTTAATCTTAGTACCTCCAAATCAACTCCACCTAAAATGAAATAATACAAACAAGTGAAATTAACCTTTTTAACATTGATTAAAATAAAATAATTTAATAAAAAATAATGTGATTTTTTATTAAATTTGGAATTTATGATACAAAACCAGTTTAACACAATGATGTAAGGGTGAAAATGAATAGTGAATCACCACACTATCACACCCCCACACCTAAAAATTTACACTCCTAGGAAAATTCACATTTCCAAAAAAATTATTAATGAAGATATTCCAAACTTAATTAAGATTTAATATTGAATGAAAATTAATTTCTTGATATCAATGTGATCAAATAAAAAATCACACCAAGGAGTTATTCTTAGTGATCATGGGAAAAAAGGTATCATAAATTGTATCATAACAAAATTCAAGGAGACGAATGATACCAATTTGAGAAAATAATTCAAAAGTAAAAAATGTAACTCACTATCCATTTGTGTGTGTGAAAACCATTTCATGCAATTATTTCCACTTTCTATCCAGTAAATATAGGTTATTTTAAATTTTTTATGCTTAAATTATTATGTTTTCCAAACTTTCCCTACATGTTTTGAAACAAAATTACAAGACACACTCACTTAAGCATTCCAGAAAGTCAAACCTTAAGTTCCCAACCTTGATATCCCTATATGTTATACATTTCATCACTCCCCTCATTTATTATTATTTTTGTTTTTTTCAAAAGTTTAACTTGGAGCGAATCTCACACTCATCACTCAACCCTTATTTGATCTCTTTACAACACTAATTGTAATACTTATAACAAGATCAAAGGTCTAGAAAGAGTGGGTTTTTATCAACCCAAGAAACAACCCACATTTTTATTATTTATTTATTTATTTATTATTATTATTTTTTTTTGTTTTTTTGTTTTTTTAGGGTGTACAATAGTCGGATAACAGGTACACATGCATAGGTCAATCTGATACAGTAATGAAAAAAATTGGATAAGAAATTAAAGTAAGGAAAAATAATTTTGAAAATATGATAAATATTAAACTAACTTATATTTACCTTCTATTAAGTAATAAATATTCACAATTCATGGTTTGGTGTAAAAATGTGTGGAGAAATTAAGCGGCATAATTTTCCCATAAACTACTCACACAAAGTATACTATTCTTCTCAAAGGTTTCAAAGTGATACTACCATTTATATTATAAAAAATAACCATTTTTTTAGAAAAAGGTACATCTTAATGTTAAATTCTTGCTGAATCACACATTTTTTAATTGAAACAACTTTTTTAAATGTTAAAAACACATGAAATAGGGAAATTCCTCATGCATTTTCAATAAATTTCATGATTAAGTGGGAATCATTTTCCATGATTAAGTGGGCATCATTTTCCATGATAAAGTGGGAATCAAAAATTAACATTCTAAAACAAAAGTGAGGGGTGAAGTGATGGGGGAAGGTAAAAATACTATCCAACAAACTAAAAAAAGAAAAATAAGAAAGATAATAAAAATTACCAACTAACCCAGGAATATACCCATCCCCCCACACCTAGAGTATACAGTGTCCTCACTATAATAAAAGAGAATGTGAGAAGGAATGATAAATCCTAGTTGGTGTAATTCATTGGTTGCTTCTTGAATTAAGAGTTCCTCCATCAGGGACTCCATAATGGATTCATGAAATTGCTTCAACCGCTTCCCATTAATAGTAAAGGTTTATTTTGTTTCTTACTTTTGAACCTAAACAACACCAAATGGATATAAATTAATAGCAGTGTACATGAAAAACTAGTGGGAATGAATTTTTCGTAGATGAAATTTCTTCCTTTCATTATAAAGGAGGACCTTCTGCCCAATGTGTAATTGATGATAAAGGATGAGATAGTTGTGGGCGGCCTTGGTTCCCTCCTTATAAATATAGGAGTTCTCATATGAATCTCTTCTAATTTCCTCTAAATCTTAAATCTGTAATTTCTTTTTATCACTTACACCATAAAGATTATAATTTCATTGTTTAATGTCCTAGTAGACCCTATGCTCTATATCAATAGGGAGAAGACAACTCTTTCTGAAAACTAGTTGATAAGGTGACATTCTGATGGGAGTTTTAAAGGAAGCACAATAAGCCCATAATAGATCATCAAGTCTAAGACTCCAATATTTTCTATTGGGTTGAACCATTTTTTCAAGAATTTGTTTTACCTCTCTATTTGAAACCTCATATTGACCATTGTTTCGTGGGTGATATGCAGTAAACACTCGATACCCAACCCCATACTGGTAAAAAAGTGATTGGATTGTTCAGTTGTAGAAATGAGAACCCTGGCCAATGATCATGAACCTAGATAATCCAAACCTACAAAATATTTGGGTTCTCAAAAATTCCACAACTATCTTGGAATTATCTATCCTCATGGATCATGCCTCTATACATTTTGACACGTAATCAACTTCTAGAAGAATGTAGAAGTTGCCAAAGGAATTGGAAAATGGTCCCATAAAGTCAATTATCTAAACATAAAAAATGTCATGAAAGAGCAAGGGATTTTGTGTAATTTCATTTCTTTTAGAGACATTCACCATTATTTGATAGTGATGAAAACATTTATAGAAATTATGGGAATCCCAAAATAATGCTGGACAAAAGAGACTAGAATTAAGGACCTTGTGAAAAGTCCATTGGGGAACAAAGTTCCCCCCACAATCAAGAGTGTGGTAGAACCTAAGGATAGACTGAAACTCACTATCATAAATACAATGCCTAAGGAATTAATCACTACATGTGCACCAATGTTATGGGTCATCCTAAATATACCAAAGAGACTCATGTTTTAGATGGTCAACTTGATTTTTGTTGAAATCAGTAGGAATGAAAGATGCTACCAAATAATTTACAATTTCAGAATACTAAGAAATAAAATCTTACACTCGGTACAATTGATCATAAGGAAACATGTCATTTATGGGAATACAGGGGGATGATTCAATGTTTGAGGATGGCAGGATCCTATTAATATGGTCAACCACTACATTCTCTGAACCTTTTTTATCCTTAATTTCTAGATTAAATTCCTAAAGTAGGAGAATACAACTAATGAGAAATGGTTTGGATTTCAGTTTCTTAAAGAGATAACATAGGGCTATATGGTCCAAGAACACAATGACTTTGGAACCTAAAAGGTATGAACTGAATTTATCCAAGACAAACACAATGACAAGGAATTATTTTTCTGTGGTGGTGTAGTTTTCTTGGGAAGGGTCCGGTGTGCGTGAGGCATAGGAAATGGCATGTAGAGATCGATCAACCCATTGTGATAAGACAACCCCAACTACATAGTTAGAGGCATCACACATTAGATCAATTGGTAAATCCCACCGAGGAGGTTGGATTACTGAGGGTGATGTGTGACTCCATTTCAATTTGTTAAAAGATTATTCACTTTCTTTATAAAAAAAAATTATTTTTCTTTTTGGAGTAAGTGAGAGATGGTGAGATCAATATTACTAAATTCAAGAATTAAATGATGATAAAATATAGCATGACCTAAGAAATACCACACATCTCGAACATTTTTTGGGAATGGTAGGGAAGAAATGACATCCACTTTTGATTTATCTACTTGGATACCATCCCTATAAATGACATTCCCAAGTACTATACATTATTTCACCATGAAATATAATTTATCTTAATTTAATATGATATTATTTTCAATAAAGTGATGTAGAAATGAAAAAAGAATACTCAAACATTGATAAAAAAGGAACCATATATAGTGAAATAATCCATGAAAACTTCCACACAATCCTACAGGTAATCCAAAAAATACTAACCATACATCATTGGAAATTATCTAGATCATTACATAGACCAAATGACATCCACCTATATGAAAACGTTCCAAAAGGGAAAGTGAAGATTGTATTTTCCTAATCCTTGGGGGAAATATGGATCTGAAAGTATCCAGAATACCCATCAAGGAAACAATAGTGGGACTTCCCCACTAGCCCCTCTGGCATCTATTCAATTAATGGTAATGGGTAATGTTTCTTTCTAGTGTGTTGGTTTATTTGATGATAGTCTATATAGACACGCCAACCATTTCGCACACATGTTGAAACCAATTCATTATTTTCATTTTTAATTACCGTAAGACCAATTTTTTTAGGAACTACCTACACCAGACTGACCCATTGACTATCAGAGATGGGGTAAATGATTCTAGTAGCCAATGATTTTGTTACATTCTTTTTAAAAACATATAGGAGGTTTGGTATCAGTCGATGTTGTGCCGATCTCATTGGTTTAGCCTCATCATTTAACAATATATGATGTGTGAAAATTTATGGGCTAATACTAGGAATATCAACAAGCGTCCATCCTAATGATTTTTTATACTACCTAAAAAGGAAAAGTAGGCTCAATTAATTCTCTAGAGGTAGTAAACTATCAATGATTATAGGTAACTTATTTACATTCTTGAGATATGAATATTTCAAATTTGTATGTAGTGGTTTAAGTTCCAATTAAAGGGGATTTTGGATTGATGGGAGTGAATGTGAAAGTGATAAGTCATTGATCTAATATAACTAATCAGTGGTAACATACTTAGATGAGTAATGGGATTTCACAAGATTAGGAGTATCATCGATGATCATAGGATCCTCAGTGCTCAAGAAATTATCAATTAAAAAACATAGAAGAAATTTTTCTAGAACACTACAACATTTAATGCATGATTCATTTCCTAACATGTCTATTAATGATGAAAACTTAGAAAGGGGACTGGGGGATAGAAAATAAGTTTCTGTAGAGGAAGGGAGTACATCAATTAAAATAATAGAGAGATATTAATTTTCTTCTAAGGGGCGATTCATGGCATCAAGGATGTTGAAGTGGAAAATGTCACCACCAAACTCCATAGATAATGTAACATTGTGGGCATTAATTACGGTTTTGGAGGTTTCTAGTAAATGTATATCCAATATATTTGGGTCATGTACATTAATACAATTATCTTCCATTTCAAGCACATAAAATTTGGTAGGAAAAATTAAAATTTTCACCCTCACAAGAACATCCTCTAACACACCAGCGGGGTGTGCGGTACTCCGGTTTTCTTAATGAATGACTATTCTAATGGGATTCAGTTCTCTAACTTGAAATGAAGAGTTAATGGAGTGAGGAATTATATTTATAGAATCACCCAAATCAATCATAACATTGGAAAATGAATAATACCCTATGGTTTGTGGAATCAAGAATGTTCCAGGATCATTTCATTTGGTAAAAAGTGACGGCTTTATCAATGCTAAGATGTTCCTCCCTAAGATAACATTTTCATCACCATGAAGTTACCTTATATGTGTACACATATCATTCAGAAACTTGGAATATTTTGGAATTTTATTTATGACATAAATCAAGGGAATGTTAACCTATAATTTTTTGAAAGTTTCCAATATTTATTTATCAATTTAATTTTCTTTTTGTTTCTTTGGTTGGATGGATCTTTGGGGAAATGGATTTGTAATGGTTTTTCATGGTGGTTAATCAATTGAAAATACATTTCCTTTGGTGGTATTTTTTATAGGATAAGGTTTTTTCTCTCTTAGACTATTCTTAGTGGTTGGGATGGTGGTTTCCTCAGGAGGGGATGAATCTAATGGAGGGTTTATTTGGATTTTAAGTTTTTTTCTGCTCTGAAGGGTGAAGGGACTAACATTTCCCTTATACCTAGGTTTTACTAGTGGTTGATAAGGAAGTTTACTCGAACAATGAATTTAGATTTACCCCACTAATTTGTAAAGTTTTCTTAATTGAGTTTTTAGGTATTTTATGGTAGCTTGGGTGTTTTTTTGGAATTAGAGGTTATTTTAATCCATTTGTTTCATCATTTACTCTAGGTTAGGATTGGTTTTTTGAGGGGTTTTTTAGAAATTCCTTTGTGGTGGTTGATGATTTATAGGTGGTGGTGGTGGATGCTACTCTACCCCAATTGGTTTCATGATTGATGAGTTTGGTTTGAATACCTCACTTTTCTATAAGCTTGGTTTTCTTTACACAAATGGTTGGATGAATAGTATGGTTCTTGCCTAATGGGTTGGTTATAAGGGAAGCTTGGAAAATTTTCCTCACAAATATCAGAAGGTTCTCTCAGTTGAGGGGATTAGTCAAAATAGTGAGTATCAGTATAATAGATAATACAATGTATGAGAGGATGAGATTGGGATTTTCCTTAGGAAATATAAAGTTTTAAAATAAGGGTACTTACCTCTTAAAAATTCATGTCCACCTTTTTCTCGAATTCAGTACTTTACACCTCATGGACACCTCAAATGGGTACACTAGACCTTGAACCAAATTATTGAGTGTTATGCTCCATGTTATTAATGAGGTTCCTTGTAGTAATTAAAGTTTTTTCAAATATCTCACCACCTAATACAGAATCAATCATGTTTCAATAAATAAGAATTAAATCTTTATAAAAATACTATATTAAAAGTTGATCACTTATTTGGTGGTGTGGGAAATTTGAACAAATCCTTTTAAATCATTCATATTATTCATGAAGTGTTTCCCCTTATGATTTCCTTATCCCATAAATTTATTTTCTTATAGTTTTAGTTCAAGAGGATGGGAATTATTTTTCAAGAAAAAGGCATTTCATGTCTGTCCAGCCTCTAATAATAAAATTAACATAATACAACCAATTTTTTGCAGTGTCTTCTAATGAAAAAGTAAATTCCATAAGATTTACTTATTCTTAATCCAAATTAACATGTTTTAATATTGAACACAAAATATGAAATTATTTTATGTGCTTATGTGGATCTTCTCCCATGAGTCCATAGATTCTTGGTAATAAGTGAATTTGACTGGATTTTAGTTCAAAGTTCGGTACTTCTCCTTGAATTTGAATATAAGTGGGTTGGATACCAACATAAAGGGAGTTTAGTTATTTTAGTGTTATATTATTTTCATCCATGATATACAAGTTATTTTTAGTTTCTAGTTTTGTTCCAGATTAATATGGGTTTAGAAAAGTAGCAAGATGTGGCATGTCTTCCTTCAAAGGGTTGTCTCGTGTGTTTCAGTGTCATTGACGTAGGATCCTCTCCAATTTGGGTTTTAAAGGTGGTAAATATCCAGGATTATAATGAGTCATGCAAAAAAGCTACAAAAGAAATAAATTAGAACAAAAAATATATGTAAATGTAGAATATAAAACAAATAAATATTCACAAATTTACAAAAATCTTGTTAAAAACATGCACTACAAACCAAAGCGATCCCCGACAAAGATGCCAAAATTTGACCACATTGTCATGAAATGTAAAATTGATTATGTTTTTAATGTTTATTTATAGTCTATAGAAGACCCTAGGTCTTCTCTCAAGGAGTGTTGATAGTTTTATAGTGTGTATTTTTAATAAAAAGTAATAAAAGTGGGGGGTGGTTTTGAAAATAGTTTTAAGAAAATAAATTAATTTAAGGAGTTTAATAGTTGAAAAACCAAATGGATTTTAAAAAATTTGAGATAAATGGGATAATGTGATTTCAATACATAAATTTCAAGTTCATTTTCCTTATATATTCTTTTTGGTTTGGAGAAATTCGTTAGTTAAAATTAAATGGAATCTCGATTAATTCCTAATCATTTAATTCAATGCTTAAAGAACCAAACCTTAACATAACAATTCTATTGCCAAGGTAAAATAATTATGCATATAATAAAAGCTTCCAAATAATATTTAAATATCCAGAAAGTGGGTAAGAAAATTATTCTTGTGTTTTATAATCAGAACAACACAATTCATTCACTCAAAACCTCACACCGATCGGTTAGAAATTAAGATCCTATCAATCACATGCATCAAAACAAGAATTAAAATAGAAAATAATGAAATATACATGGAATTAAATGTTTTATAACCTAAATTACTCCAAACCAGTAGCTAATATATTCATATTAACTCCCTTGACATATGTGTAGCTCCCTCACAAAAAACTCCCACCGTTTAGCCCGACATTGAGAGGATGAGGATGCTCGGGTGGATCTCCTTCTTCATCCTTGAACTCCATATGAGAACATGGGCCTCCAGAACTTCTTGGATGAGAAGATAAATCCATTGTGTATCTAAAATACTAGATCTTTTCCTCCTAGTCTAACTTACAAATGGGGTTCCCAAGTTACTCTTTTATAGGCAAAGTGGTGGAGGTTTTGGGCACCCAGATTTAGAGAAACTACTTGGACCATAGTTTTCTATGGGTATACAACATTATATCACTTTATAGAAAAATAAAAAGTTATTAAAATAAATCTTTAATATCTCCAAACAAAATTTATAATCATTTATATACCCATATATCTAGATATGGCCAAAATACATAATAGAACTTTTGAATTTGTGCAGATTCAATGTCTTGGACAGATCAGTTCAGTTGGTCCTCTTAATAGGAAAATTGAGCTTGGTGTATTCATAAGAGTTGTAGAAAAATTAATTTTGGATACTATCACCAAATTTCATCCCAATGTAATGCATGTATCATATACAATGTCCATTTTAGTCCACCAGTGTTCTTGAAATCTTGCACATTTTGGCCCATTTTTCTTCAACTTAACCTTGGGCCCTCTAAATCACCTTCTCATACAATTAAACCATCCACACAAGTTAAATTATCCTTTTTAAATATTGATTAATACAAAATAATTTAATCAAACATGAAGTTATTTTTTTTTAATTTTTAATTTATGATACAAAATCAGCTTAACACAGTGATATAAGGGTGAAAATGAATAGTGAATTGCTACATGATCAACCTTCCATCACTTTATTAGGAATAAAATTCTTGAAAATAAATATTTAAACAACCATTATTGGAATAATTACTTTTAAATTGGATTTCTTATGAAGGTTATGGGTTGTATTAACCATCTTACATCAAGAGAAGTAGCCCTCGCTAGACTTGATGTAACTTGGAGGAAAGTGTTGAGGAAATCCAAGTCAGGATTTTAGGATAGGGGAGTCCACTCAACTAATCAATGAGTTTCAAGCTTAAAGTTTTAAAATACATTCCTATAAAAATACCTTCATGTATCTTGACCATTCCTTTTTGGGGTTATGTGAAGGGGCATATGGATCCTTTCCATTAGAATGTCCTAGAAACTAAAAATTTTGAGTTAAATGGTGAGGTATATTGAGACTTGATAAAATAGTGGGATATTTAATTTATAAAATAAATTAATTTATTATTTCTCACATATTTTTTAATCAATAAAGTAATAATAATAGACTTTTTATTTGTAGGATAAAATTGCAAGCTTGTTATCCACATTATCCCTATGATCAATATTAGATAAAGAAAACCTCCTCACTGAAAGTAACTTCAAGGAGTGGTTCAGATGCCTCTAGATTGTGTTACACCTTGAAAGGAAATCTTATGTGCTAGAATCATCAATTCTTGATCCACATTCCAAGGAGGTGAGTGATGAAGAGTTCTTTTTCTACGAAAAACATTTGAGCAATGCGGTCGACATTCAATGTTTGATACTTTTGTATATATTTAGTGAAATCTTAAAGTATCATGAAAAAATTGATGTGTATAACATTATTGAGAACCTCTATGGTCTTTAACAAGAGAGATACGAGTAGGAATGGGTTGAGATTTCCAAGGTGCACTTTTAGAGAAAGCTTGGAGAGTGTTCCCCATTTGGGCCTCATGTAGTCAATCTCATTAGCAACATTAAGCGCCTAGAGGTTCTAAGAACTAGGAACCAATCTTATTCTGGAATCAATCCCTTAGAGTTTATCCAAATTTATTGTAAATTTAAATATGAATAAAATGGATAAGTCTCTATCATATATTTTAACTCTTATTTTCCAAGTAGATAAGGATATGAAGCATAAAAATGCTTCAGTCCTTACGGTGAAAAAATATAAAGGGAATGTAAAGAGATTTAATCCAAAAGATTATTCAATCCGTTATAAGAATAGGAAGACCAAGAGGAATTTAAGAGAGCATGATGCTGTTTGTTTCACATGTGGTAAGAAATTCCACTAGAAGAAAAACTGCACCCAACCAAAGAAGCAAGGGGAATCTTCAGTGCATTTTCTACCGAGTTTAATTTATTTGTTTCAATAAATTAGGGATTAGATACAAATTCTGGTGCTCACATATATGTTAAAATATAAGAACCAAGTAGATTTATAAGAACTAACCAAGTAGAGGTAGATCTACGGGCATCCAATAGATATAAACTTACTACTATAGCTATCAAGGACTACCACCTCACATTGATGACTAGAATGATATTGTTTTTAAATGGGTTTTTATTATGTGAATTTAGTTACTAAAAACATTATATATGTATATATACTTGATAAATATTGATTTATTTTAAAGTTCAAAAATGTTTTTATGGATAGGCACATTTAAATAACAGTCTTTATGTGTTGGATTACATGAACCAAGTAATGTAAAGAAATCGATAATAAAGTTGCTTCACATTACTCATACCACACCCAAATATGGAATCACTATCTAGGTCATGTAAGCATAAAACACTTGACTAAATTATACCAAGATGGATTTTTTTGAACTAAAACAACTTGGTATATATCAGACATGTTTACAAGATAAAATGACCAAATACCCATTTAGTTGAAAAGGCTAAAGGGATATATATCTTCTTGAATTAGCCCATATAGAAATATATGGACCATTTCTTATTGAGGTAAGGGGTGGGTACTCATACTTCATAACTTTTAATAATGATTTTAGTATCTATGGATATGTATAATTAAGGAGATATAAGTTTGGTTCTTTTGATAAATTAAAGGAATACAAGAATGAAGTTGAGAACTATATTGGTAAGAAGATTAAGAAAATCCACTGAGACTATTGTAGAGAATATCTTAATCAAGGATTCATTGATTACTTACAAGAGTTTGGGATCCAACCTCAACTCAATACTCTTTATAAAACTTAGTGTAATGGTGTAAATGAAAGGAGGAACCACACCTTTTTAGACATGATGAGATCAATGATGAGTCATGCAAGTCTTCCATTATTCATTCAGGGATACACATTACAAACAGTAGTAAAAATAAAAAACCAAGTTCCAACTAAAGTGGCATATGGTATACTATACCCTTAATGGAATGGAAAGAATCCCATGTTGTCATAATTACATGTGCGGGGTTGCGAAGTGTTTGTTAAGGCCTCTTCAAGTTACAAACTTGCACCCTAGGGTACAAAGTGAACCTTTATAGCATACCCCAAATAAATAATGGGATATTACCTATATGACCCCTTAGAAAAAATGGTAATAGTGGAGAGACATGTAACATTACTTTATAAGGATAAAATCTCTAAAAGAGATAATGGGATCAAGATAGTCTTCGATGAATTTAAGGCTCAAGGTACCCAAGATTCGGCACACAAACATATTCCACAAAGTCCCGTGGAAGAAGAAACTGTTATAGAGACCCAAGTACCACATAGAAGTACTAGATAGGATAGAGAACCATAATGGTATGGGTTTTTAGCCACTAAGGATGGTGAATCATTATTAATTGATAATAATTATCCTCTAACCTATAAGGAAGAAATAAGTTGAAAATATGTTGCTAAGTGGAAAGAAGACATAAATTCTAAAATGGATTCCATGTACCAAAACCAATTATAGATTATGGTATAATATTCAGTGGATATAAATACAATTGGTTGAAAATGGGTATTCAAGAATAAAATGGACATGTAAGGACAAGTCAGTACCTATAAGGCATAACTGGTTGAAAAAGGGTTTAAAAAACATCAAGGAATTGAATATGATGAAACCTTATCACCAGTTTCAATGCTGAAATCAATCATAATTTTACTTTCCATTGCATAATACCATGACTATTATATTTAGAAAATGTATTTAAAAACAACCTTCCTTAACAAGAACCTTCATAAAGATTTCTATATGATACAACATGAAGTGTTTGTGACTCTAAAGGATGACAAAAATATATCTAAATTTCAAAAATCCATTTAAGGATTAAATCAAGAATATAGTTCATGGTACATTTATTTTGATGAAGTCATAACAGAATTTGGTTTCATAAACAATGAGTATTATCCTTGTGTTTACAAATGGTTTTGTGGGAGTGCAATCATTTTCTTAATAGTATATATTGATGAAATATTACCCATTGGAAACAAAATACTAGTCTTATAGTATATTAAGGCATGGTTAGACAAATGATTCTCTATGAAGGAATTGGGAAAGACAACATATATTATTTGGATAAAGATCTATCATGATAGATCTAAGAGGTTTCTTGGCCCAAGTCAAAGTACATACACTGACAAGATACTAAAGATATTTAGTATGGAATAATCCAATAGGGGATTGTTTCCAGAGTCACATGACATTCATCTTTCTAGGAAAATGTGTCCTCAGACACATGAGTAAAGAAATATAATGTCAAGGATTCCATACACATTATCAATTGGGTTAGTCATGTATTCCATGCTATATACTAGGTTAGATGTCGCTTATGCATTAAGTGTGGTAGGAATATATCGAGATGACCTCGGTGACTTCCATTGGATGGTAATCAAAACTATCCTTAAGTATCTAAGGAATAATAAGTATATATTACTTTTTTATGGAGGAGATAAGAAAATATCCATTAGAGTATATGCATATTCTAGTTTCCAAACTAATCAAGATGACATGAAGTTACAGATAGGATACATCTTAACTTTGAATGGAGGTGTTATGAGTTGGAAGAGCTCAAATCAGTCTATGGTCACTAATTCTATAGTATATTCTGAGTATATCATATCTTATGAGGCATCTAAATAAGTAGTATGTATTAACAATTTTTTCCAAGAGATTTATGTTTTACCTAGTAGTAAAGATTCTATCACACTTTACTATGATAATAATATAGTGGTGGATCTCACAAAAGATACAAGGTCACATCAGTGGATGAAGAAAATACTTCAAAATTATTATCTCTTTAGGTTTTTTTTCTCAAAGAGGTGAGGTTATAGTGAGTAGTATTTACATGGAAGACAACATGGTAGACCACTTGAATAAAAGCTTGACTCAACAGAAACATGATTGTCATGTGAGGTCCAGTAGATTGAAAGTTGTCGGCTGTTGGCTCTAGTCTAAGTGGGAGTTTTTTTGGAGTTAGTGTCCTAGAACCAATTGTTTTTTCTTTGATTACATGTGTATTCTATTTATTGAATATTAATAAAACTTATTATTACATATTGTACATTTTTCTTCATGACTCTAATGTAATAATATCTTAGGGTATATGTCTCATTGATAAGGTCATAAAAATTCCCCAATACGATGAGAACCATGAAGTGCTATGATAATATTCTTAAATAATGTCCTAAAGTTGGATAACATAATAATATGGGACATATAATACATAGAATATTAGGTGCGGTTACTCATAAGTAGATTAAGATTATTCTCATGAAGTTTTCATTTAGAAATCTCCAGGATGAGAGATTTTGAGAATAAACCCATCGGTAGGAATTCTGCATGTTTTGGTGTCATTGGATATTCCTATATGTGACTATGTGTAATGTTCCTTATACTTTAATATTATCATTAATGAATTTCATGACTCACGCACTTAGATTTTCTGATGAAAACCGTGATTCCATATGTTCACGGTGAGGTAGGGTATGTTGGGCATGTCATTATTGACATGTCATTAATGGATAAATTAAGAAAGGATTTTCTCCCTATATATTTATGGAAGCTGATATCTCGACCCTTTGATTAGAATAAAAATTTCACCATAAATTCCATGGCCATGGTGTAACAACATGTTTATTTCATATAGTTAAATAAATATGTATTGATCATATAGGTTGGTGATATGGATGTGCTACTTGCTTGATGAGATATTAATACAAAGAGATTATATTACATGGTGAACGTTGGTATGTGGTTATCTTCTTTGTGAAATTAAGTTACTTATATTGGGTTCCTTTAACCATTACTAGATAGTAATCTTGTACTTTAGGTAACCTCACCTAATTTCAATGAGAAATAATTCTAGAGGGCCACACACTAAGTGATACCAATGATCTCAATTAAATTTTATATTAATTTAATTAATTAAATAAATATTATTATCAACACTGAGGGATAATTTTATTCACATTTTATTGATCAAAAATAATTATTTATGAGTGAAATATTTAAATTAAATATTTATTTTGGTGTTAAATAAATTCTAGAGGAGTTTTAGTGGACCAACACCATGTCCAATGACAAATATTAATTAACAAGAAAGTTAAATAATATTTTTTATTGTGAAACTTAATGCACACCAAAAAATAATAAAAATAATAATATTATTATATGGAATGAGGTTTATTAAAGGTTATAATATTTTTTAAGTGTTGAAATTCAATTAAATAACATTTTATCCTAAACCCTAGCTCTATAAGTAGATGGTTATGTTTATTGTACAGGGTGTGAAATTGAAAATAAAGAATTATTACACAAAATGAATTCTATCTTGACTCCTCCTTCTCTCTCCATATCAAGAACAAGAAACCCAAGAGTGATTCCTTCAAGACTGAAGGATGAGTGATCAACACAAATAATTCAAGGCAATCGATTCACCACTCTAACACTTGGATATCTATTGGTATTTCTTGGAGATCAAAGGAGAATGTGTGGATAACCACTAGAGGAATTCTATTCTTATATCCTCACAATGAAATAAAGGCAATTCGAAAGCATCTTTTCAGACGATCAACATTCACATCAAAGAAAGATCCTAATCCCAGGTATTCATTTCTTCTTATATTAAATAAATTAATTATAATTTTTTTTCACAATATCCTCGCTTGGGGTTTCAGGAAACTCAATATTAAAAGAAATTTTAATATATCACCTACCACCACACGCTTCCACTACACCTGAAACCCACAACAACTATCAGCTGTAATAATTTTTTTATTTCATATTACTATATCCTTATCAATGATACTAGATCAAATTGAACTAAATTAAGATAAGTGTTCAATTCCCTTGATCAGTAGTATTCTCACTTCTCCAGACACCAGGAACTCATCTAGTTCTAATTTTTTATGTACTTTTAGATAATTATAACTGCAATTCTATGTAATTATGTTAGATCTATTTGATATTCACCTATTATGATTTATTCATTAGTAATATAAAATGTTCGTACATATCATGGAACATGAGATGAATTCCTAGCACTTAATATTGTGAAATTCTTTTATTCTCCACAATCTCTTCCAAAAACCACACATGTTATATTGGACAGATTATATGACAAAAACAACTCAGTATTGAGTTGTTTCAACTTTTTTTAAATAATTTTTTAATATATATATTATGAATATATTTAGAAAACCCATGGATATATTTTATAGATCATGTTACCAAGTACACAGTTATTATTTAAAGTTATACTTGGATAAATTTAATTCTTTAGTCTTAAAAAAATAGTAAGACTCAAATTTTTTTTTCTATATGTTATCAACATATCTATCTTAAAAACTTATAGTGCTCCCACTAACCAATTAGAGATACATGCCACTCATTCATTTCCAAATGAATATTTTATGATCACTATGCATAATTTATTCATAAATAAATTTATGTAATATGCATATCTTATTGGAATGTATTGATTTCACTTGTACCTTTTAGTTATGTATAGTAGACATATACCACAGGGTGTCCTTTTTGGTCATGTCATAGAGATATATTCTATAATTATTTCTCTAAATGATGTGGCCTTGATAATCAATAACCTAATACGATGATCATAGAAATATTCTTTGACAAGTAAAATCCAAAAATTATTTTAGTCATGATGAGTGGTGAATAAGTTTTGTCTTGGATTGAACCTTTAAATAATCTGTCATGCTATATTGGTACCACATTGTACCATACATTTTTATTTTATCTTGAATACTCACTATTAATATCAAGTCTTAGAAACATTCAAAATACGGAGTCCCTGAATTTTGATACATGGAGTCCATTAATTTATTTTATACATACTTTTCAACCTTATCATATTACCATTTATTGATTCTTTATAGAAATATTTATTCTAAAATAATAATATATGTATCCCCCATGATGGTGAACATAAACTACCTATTTGGTTATATATGCCTATATAGTATGTGTCTTTGGAACTCCTCCTCCCATTAAGTGGAGTCCAGTATTCCTATTCTAACTCATGTGCTTCTAGAGACTTAAGCCATAGAATTTATGTCTTATCCCACTATCTTCAATGATATAGGATTGTTTTATGGAAATATAGTCCATATTGACTAGATTTTAATATCCTTAGTGGACAAAGGATCATTAACTCAGATTCACCTTAGTGTTTTTATGTTTGTTTGTAGCTAAGGCTAGATTTTAAAAAACTGCTTTAAAAAAATTGTGATAATATTCTAATTTATTATTATCATATCATAATTTATATGATATACATTAAAAAATTTAGTTGGCATGTGGTTAGTTGTTTCACTTATATTTTCAAAATATGTCTTGGAAGGAATAATGGAAGATTTTCAATATATATAAGACCCATCATCGATCTTCCTTTTACTAACATCATGAAATTGATGTATACATGGAAATGTGAGTTAGGTATAAATTTCAATCTACATATATGATCAATTATTACTTGGATAATATATTTTATAACAAGCTAGCCTAGAGATAACTCAATCTTTACTAAGTGAACTCATTTACTTTAATGAGTGTTTCTAAAATTTCTTAAAGAAATCTCATGAAGTATACGAAGTTACCTTTAGCTTTAGAATAGTTCACATGGCCATGTTGATCCAACTCGAAAAATATTTGTGATGTACCTTTATTTAAAAAGGTATATTTATCTAAAACATGATAATCATTTTATTTTTATATCCAGTATCTTAGCTCAATTGATAGTAAAACACTTTTATGGGAATAATAATGTCAAATAATTTTAGTTTTATTTGAAAAAGAATTATCTTTCCATAATTTCATAAGATTCATATATTTTATATTCATCCTTCATTGAAATGGATACATGTTATTCAAGAGTTACTAGATTGTTAGTTTAGTATTAAAGACCATAACAACATCTATTCCAAAAAAATATCATCTCATTGTGTCTATCCGGACATTGATATAAATGTTTTGGTAATATTTATTAAAAACTTGAATCAATCAAATATTAAAATGAGAAATAGTGAGCTCCATTGTCCCATATAATGATTGAATGAATAACTCAAGGGGGGGGGGGTGAATTGAGTTCTTAAAATATTCTTTAAAATATATACCACCCTCTTCGAAGTACACATGTTCATTTTTTTTCTTAAGATTATATGTAGTGGAAATGTAAAACATGAAGAAAGAAAATTGAACACAGAGGTTTATAGTTGTTTTGGGAATAGAAATCACCTAGTCCACTCCACCAATTCTCTACTCATTGATCTTGGTAATTTTCACTAAACTACCCTTTTAATGGGGGCTCTTGATGGAGTACAAGAAGCTATAACTTAATACAAAGGTGAAAGCGATTTCAACCAGAATATCCCTTTTAAATACATATCCATAGTCTTAAAAACTCTTACATAGAGTTTAAACAAAGTATAATAAGATACAAGGTTTTAGAAATGATTTTAGTGCAAATTTGAAAGAAACAACTGACATTAGATAAAGATTCATATTAAAAAAAGATAAACTTCAATTGTAGCTCGAGATGATCTTCAGTGAAACTAATGGAACAAATAATATTAGCACTTGATGAATTTATTTTCAATATGTATAGATCCCTATTGTTAGATAGGGGAAACCTTATTTTTTTCTCTTTACATTCTTCATTTTCCACTCTTCTTCTTTTTTGTTGTTGACCACTATTCCTTATATATGCTGTTTTGAACATAAGCATATAATAATTATAATAGTACAATGATCTATGAATAAATCCTAATAAGATAGGCTAATAAGAGTATGTATCCACTCCTTCCAAATATGGAATTTCTTTTGTGACAACAATGTTAGAGATTTTCTTGTTCTCTGAATTTTCCTATTCATGGTAAGTCTTGTGCAGTATGATATTTATTTAAATTAATAATCTTCTCTTGATGAACACAAAAGGTATGAAAATACCAATAACCAGATTAATAAAGATAATCATGACATTTTTTACTATCAAATCTTCATAGGATATCGACTGAACATATTGTTCATCATCAGTTATCTTTTCATAAGATAAAGAAACTTCTCTTTATAAGATAATTAGTATTAAATGTATCATAAGATAATTCTCTAGCATAAGATAAAATGTTACTAATATAGTATTCACTTTTCTTCATCTTCTTATGTCTATGAGTATTCTTTACAAGAATAAAGTACTTTCATATTTATATTCCTGACTAGAAGTCTCTCTGAGTGACTTAGTCAAACATCGTAAGATAAAGTCTTATGTTTCCATTTTTTCTGAGTAACTGAAGGTGTTCCTTAAACTTTATAGGAAATAATTCTTTTGTAATATAAATAATTTAACACACAACATAATATGAATAAAATATAAACCACTTAAAAAACTTTTTAGAATAAAAGTATGGATTTTCTAAATCATCAAAACACATGAAGTGAAGATGTAGTGGAATAATACACTTTACAACAATCTCCCCATTTTTAATGTTCACAAAAACTATGAAATGGAAAAAAAATATTTTCAAAATATTATTTAAATTTTTCAGAAAGTAATATCATTTTATTTTCTTTTAGAGATATTTTTTTTCTTTTGAAATAAGAAATAATTTTGTAATACAAGTGAAATTTTATATTTTACTTTTCTTCTCCCCATTTTTGTGATATAAAAAAAGCGTAAGAAGGAAAATATTTTATATTTCCCACAAATATCAGTTAACAAACATAGTTTTGGTAAAAATACTAGTTTATAATGAAACATTGAAATATCATAATAAGAAAATAATAAAGGTTAAGTATTGAAAAGAAATTATGACCAAAAGCATAAATTTGCAAAGAGAGAGTCTTAATAAAGTAAAGGTAGTAAGATTATTAAAAACATAAATTAATTTATCATAAAAATAAAAAGGAAATGTTAGAGTAAACTAATTAAGTTGTTTAAATTCTATAAAAATGTTGGTATACTTCAAATGTTTTAGAAAGGCCCAACCATCAGGAAATGAACTTCACAAACTTAACGAGGGATAAATATCAATTGTTCTACTGAAAATGGATTTTGGGAGGTGGTTTCTTGAATGAGAGGGGTTTTTAATGATCTAAAAAAGATAAAGGTATAGGATCATTAGCTGTTGTACCAAAAACATGGCCTAACATCAGTGAGGATGCTCTAAGACCATCATAATCTTCACGAGGAAACCTAAATGTTGTTGATTGAATATTGTGAGAATATTGTTGTTCCCTTACCATTTCAAAGTTATCTACATGTGTAAAGGGTAGTTTAAATAATGGTTCAGGGAGTAATGAATATGTATCTATTTCAAACCTTTGATTTCCCCTAGGTTGATCCACTGATGGATTAAATATTTCTTTGAGATGTTGAGAGGCATACAGATAATGATAAAATAATTGATGGCCTGGTAGCCTCCACCCACATTTTTGAAAAAGTTTATTCATACAAGAATCAATTTTTATGACACAGTCATTATTGCATTAGTCTAGAATACTTATAATTTCATTCCACATCCTCTGAGAGAAATTTACAATAAAATTTTGGAGGTCTGCTTTATTTTCACAACTAGAGACTAGGTACTTTAAAAATTCCACCTGATTATCTGAAATCCCCATTATAGACATAATTTCCTTTTCCTTAGAGGGATAAGCTCTATCAGATGATTCTATAAAATCATAGACTTCTATTTCATCATTATCTGAGAAACATTTCTTGAGGTTGTTCATCACTGCTTGATGAAGATCATCACTTTTCTTCTCAATTTCACCATATTTATTCGTAAAGGATCTAGATAACCTTATTACAAGTGTAACAATGAAACTTATTTCTTTCTTTACTTTCAATTAGTTTTATTGATATTTTTAAATCCTTTTAATGAGAATAGAGATTAAATATTGTGTTGATTTGTAAATAGTTCCAATAGTTTCCTTTATCACAACTGGCAGTCTTCTAACTTCATTAAAAAATATTTTCTGGATATTTTGACATACTTATCTTGTTATAACTTCACACTGAAGTGAATCAACAAATACAGTGATAATGTTAACAACTTGAGATAGTTCCAAAATACTTGATTTAATGTATGAACTGACTATGATTCAAATAGTAGGTTATTCTAAATTTTTTTCTAAAATATAATATATCAATAGTCTAATTTCTTGAACTCTAGATTTGGAATTCATCTAATATTTGAGGGAATCAACTTCATATTCTAATATAGAGAGGATCTGCTAAGGCCATTTTAAGACATTCCTTTTATCTTTTGGTCTTTCTTTATTTGGAGTTTCTTATGGAATAGGGTAATACCTTTCCTGTTGAAATTTTGTACTCTTTTCTTGAATAGGTTGATTTTCAGCAACATTCAGTATTACATCCTCGTGACGCGATTCATGGGAAATAGTTCTTATAATTATTTATTCATCCATAATTTCCATTTCCTTAGAGTGATACTTAACTAGAAACTAATATAGTATTTACATTATAGATATTTTCTTGTCTTGACCAATGGAGAACATCTAAGTGATACCTGTTTCTATCCTTTCATTTTCATTTTGGGCTGGTGAAGAGGCAGGAATAGGAAGTGTGCTTTCCTAACTAAAAACTTGAGGGATTTTAGGAATACCAATCCTAACTATCCTTCTCAAATTAAGAGTTTCTTCTTCCTCATAATATATTTCTATGGTCTTAAAATAATTAGATGATCCTTCTACCACTATTAGTGTTTTATCCAAATTAGAACGCTCCCCCTGAATCTGAGTAGGGTACACTTCAAGCATCGAACAACAAGGCATCAAATTTTTCAAAGATAAATGCTAATTTAAGCCACTATTTCCTAAAAAACTTGGATTCATATTTGTCAAACCAAGACATTGAATTTCATTATTTTCATCCAAGGAAACTCCAATATTTTAAAATATTAGAGTAAGAACTCTTCTATAAGGATACAATTTTAGGGATTTATTTTGAATTTGGAACATATATCATAGGATATATCATGCTAAGTTGATAGGTTTTTCAAGAATAAATAGATAATGAAAATAAACATATTACAAAAGAAATTTCTCAAATTCACCATTTCTTTTGGAGATCCTGGACTGAATGAATCTGACCAGTACCTTACTTTCTAGTTCCAAGTACTTTACTTACTTCTTCTTAATAAAAGTAGTTACAAAGAGAGATTTCATGATTTCTATAGTAGTAGCACCATCTATGGAAGATAGATAGGTATAAAAGAACATATACCTTTATGAGGAACTTTCAAAGCTTTATCCATCTTAATTGATGTCAGGGAAAACTCTTTGTTGTTGACTATTGCAGTGACTATGTCTTTATTATCACTTTAGTGAAAAGTCATAGACTCAGTTTCATTATTAAAAACTAAAAGTGTTCATGATAAATCAAAAAATTACTCTCAGCCTTTATGATTTATAACCTTCTTCAACAGAATATCAGTTCTTTACAACCATTTTAAATCGATGGCTTTTCCACTCAAAACATTTCTTGATATTATCTATCATTTCATCCTACTAGATGAACCACTATAAAATCCTTTGATTTTGGCCATATATAGAGGGTTGAGGGATTATAAGGTCGAGAGGGATAGGGTAACAAGGTTTCAAGTGAAGATAAATAAGGATTCAAATGATTTGTGAGTTGTTTCATACATAGAGTTGATACTCAATCTCTTTTTTTGTTACCAATAAACGAGGGATTGCATGGTAATGTTAGAGTAATTATTACTAAA
The DNA here is from genome assembly GCA_963277665.1 of Viscum album. Taxonomy (NCBI): domain Eukaryota; kingdom Viridiplantae; phylum Streptophyta; class Magnoliopsida; order Santalales; family Viscaceae; genus Viscum; species Viscum album. Next base: position 1,225,577,279 of record OY728151.1, read on the forward strand.
TATGGGTGACGCAACCTATGGGATGTGACCATTACTTGAAATAGTGAAACATATAGATATTTAAATAAATCAAATAATGTGTTCACTATATATAGAATAGACATATATAATAAAATATTACTTCATAAAAATAAACATTCTTAATTCGGTTTTAATAAAATAAAATACATTAGCAGATAAGGGTTTTGTAAATATATCTACTAATTGTTTTTCTGTGAAAAAAGTTCTAAATAGATATCGCCTTTCTATGCATTATCTCTTAATAAATGATGTCTTAAGTTAATGTGATTTTTTATTTAATGGTTTATTGGATTCTTTGAGATGTTGATAGCACTAGTGTTATCACATCTAATTGGAACATGATTAAAATTAAATCCAAAATCCATTAAGGTGTGTTTCATCCATAACAACCACGTACAACAACTTCCCATGGAAATATATTCAACTTCAATAATTGATAGTGCTATATAATGTTTCTTTTTTACATGACCAATACATGAGAGATTTACCAAGAAAATGATAGGATCCTGAGGTAATTTTCCTATCTAATTAGTATCCCACAAAATCAGAATCCAATTATGAAATTAAATTAAAATCATAGGTTGTTGGAAAAATGAGATAAAGAGTTATAGTTACTTTTAAATTTATTAAAATTATTTTCATATCATTTAAATGAGATTATTTTGGATTAGATTAAAGTATTTTACAAAGACATACTAAAAACATAATGTCTGGTCTACTTTTAGTAAGGTATAACAAACTTCCAATGATCCCTCCATAAAACTTGTTGTCAACTAGTTTTCCAGTTTCATCCGAGTCAAGTTCGATATTAGAACTCATAGGAGTTGAGTGTGTCTTACTGTTTTCAAGTCCAAACTTCTTAAGTAAGTCAAGTATGTATTTTACTTGTTTTAAAATATTTCCAAAATCCTTTTGATAAACTTGAAATTATAGAAAATAGATTAGTTCTCCAATCCTTCTCATTTCAAATTATTTTTTTATAAGTTTTAAAAAATCATCAAAAAGATTTTGATTTTTTGATCCAAAAATAAAATCATCTACATATATTTATATTAAAATAATATTATAAAAAAAGTTTTCTTAAATAGGGTAGGATCTTCTGTTCATATTATAAAACCATTTGATAGAAGAAAAGAACTTAATCTTTCATACCACACCCTTGGAGCTTATTTAAGTCCATATAGGGCTCGGGTAAGTTTAAATATTTTTTTTTTGAAAATGAGGATCCTCAAAAATATGAGGTTGTTTTATATAAACTTACTCCATTAAAAAACCATTTTAAAAGGAAGATTTTACATCCATATAATATAATTTAAAATTTATATCTGATGTATATTATATAAGAATTATAATAGATTCTAATATAGCTATGAGAGAAAAGGTTTCCTTATAATCAATTAATTCTTATTTAATATATCCTTTAGCAACCAATTTGGATTTATTTCTTATTATTACACCATATTCATCTTGATTATTTCTAACAACCCATTTTTTTCCAATTATAAGATGGATCGAGGGTCTTTCAACTAGTTACCATACTTTATTTATTTTAAAATTTTTTTTATCTCTTTTTATATTTCTAAAAATAAGATTTCATCTTATAAGGCTTATTCTATGGATATAGGAACTAATTTGTATAGAAAGGTAGAGAATTATACTAAATTTTCTACATTTCTTTTAGTTCTTACTCTTTCATCTAGGTTTCCTATAACAGTTTTTAAAGGATGGTCTTTAATTTTTCTGGGTGTTCTATGAAACACAATTTCTATTTATCTAGTGTCGTCCCTCATTGGATTTGGTTTAAAGTAATCAAGTTCCAAATCATCATCCTTGTTGTCATGAATGAAAGGTTTAAGTCTCATATCTTCAACTGAATCATTTTGATCATCAATTTGAGTCATTTTTTGATAGAAAGGATCAGTTTTATCAAATTTCACATGAGTTTATTCTTAAAAAATCCTAGAACTTTTATTAAAAACTCTATAATATTTATAAGTAGTTTAGTAGCCTAGGAAGATACTGTTATTATCCTTTGGATCAAACATTCCAAGATTATCCTTGGTGTTCAATATGTAAAATTCGCATCCAAATAATTTGAAGTATATTTTCCTTGGGTTTTATATTATTCCACAACTCATAAAGTGTTTTCTTTAAAATAAGTCTTATCCGTACTCTGTTAATGATATAACATGCTATGTTAATAGCTTCCACCCAAAAATGAGTGGGCATGTTATATTCATATAACATAGTCCTAGAAATTTCTTGTAAAGCACTATTTCTCCTTTCAACAACACCATTCTCTTGAGGTGTCCTGGGGGTAGAGAATGTATGTTTAATTCCTTACTTAGATCAGTGAGAATTAAATTCTTGATTCTCAAACTCTCCTCCATGATCAATTCTTAAAGACACAATTTTGACATCCTTTTCATTTTACACATGTTTTCAAAAATTAATAAAAATAGAATAGGAATCACTTTTAAGTATTAAAAATTAAACCCAAATAAATATCAAAAAATCATCAACTAAAACATAAAAAAATGAATTACCAGAAAGAATTTCAATTCTAGCTGCTCCAAACAAATACATGTGGATATAGGTTCTAGGTATAGCGGAAGCATGCGATGGATGATGTGCAACTTTTATTTTTTCCATAATTGATGATCAATCTGAGAAATATACAATGATGAATGCAATGATCCATGGAATTGAATCAAAGAAATAAACATTGGATAATAATTATAGAACTGAGATAGGATCATCACATATTATTTATAAGTAATTTAATTAAATAAAGAATTACCTTTAAGGAATTATTTCTTCATTGATGAATCTAGTGACAGATCTATGGTCCACCATCATTTAATTATAGAAACCAAGTGTAGACTTCCTCTAGAAGTGATCCACTCATGTTCCAAAAATCTAAAAACTTCTCCAAAGGAATCTCCGGGTGCTAGCACAACAGATCCTTGAGCTTGCATCATCCGCCTTTTATCGCTTTGAGAACCGATTCTAAAGCATTCTACTTGATCTGGTAGAGGAGGATTACACTCCATTATTGAGATAATTTTTGGAGAAGGGATATCTCTAGGATTTAGAGGACTCTCTAAATCTATTGTACACAACCAAGACAAATGAATTGTATCTATAAGAAAATAACTTAATTGGGTTTATATATTACTATGGTTAAAATAAAACAATTACACAAGTGTCCTTAATTATTTATTTAATCCTAGAAAAAACCCTATGTAAAATAATAATAATAATAATAATAATATTTCTTGAAATGCGATTAACTTGAGAATAATATTAAATATTATTTAATTAAATAACATTCTATATTTATTATTTCTCACCAGACCTAAAACTTTGTCTGCCATTCCTCCAAAATATTTATCGGGCCTTGAATAATGTATATTTATTTATTAAATAAATATCATTTAATTATTCACCAATAATTAAATATTATATTCACTAAATAGAAAATTAATATTTATTAAATATTCCACTCACATTATATTCTCTCGAATAACTTGTGACATAATATATAAAATCAATCATACATGAATATTTATCAAACTAAGACCAGGAATAATATTTATTCAACTTGTTAAATAATAAATAATAATATATTATTTAATTGAGATTCTGGATACATTATGTGTTTGACCCTCTATACCTATTTCTTAGTAGATTTATACAAAGAAGCCTAAAGTCCAAGATTATCATCTAACAACATGCCAAGTAACCCATATAGAAAGAAGTTAATGCCATAATAATATGTTACCTCATACTAATGCATACTATGTAATATAATCCCTTTATCTTGATATCTCTAATCAAGCAGGTTGCATGATAGTGCCATCAACCTATGTGATAAATTTCTCTTTCTTTGATTTTTTGGAAATTGAACTTTCCTATAGAACCCCATGGCCATAGATTTTTTTAGGTTATATCATTTCCATCAAAGGGACTGAGATATCGAATTCCATTAATGAACAAAAGGGATAAATCCTTTCTCGCATTATTCATTAATGTAATATTACTAATGATGCACCCAACGTATCTTACCTCACTGCAAACATCTGTCATCATGGTTTTTGTAAATACATCTAATTGCATGACTCATAATACCAATTAATAATAATATTAAAGTATAAGGACCAATACAGACATCAAAAGATATGAAAATATGATTACAAATATAAATGTTGATTTCCTACTGGCATGTCTTGTTCTCATAATATCCTAATGGATATTAATAAGGGCGTACATCATGAGAAGGTGCCTCAAATTCCTATGAGTCTCCACCCCTGATATCCTATATCATTTGTTTCCCTCAAATGATATCATTTGGCTATAGAATATATATTTAAGAACAATGTCATAGTAATTTCAAGTTCTCATCATAGTGGGGAACTACTATGACCTTTTAGTGTGATAAATACTCTAAGGACATTATCACATACTATGTTATGTAGAAGAAAAATAATTATGTGATAAGAAGTTTATTAATATTCAAAACCATGAATACAATTTATCATAAATCACTTATAAATTGGTTTTAGGACACTAACTCCAATAGAATCCCACTTTCAGAAGAGCTAATTGTTAACAACCTTTAATCCACTAGCTCTCACATTATATTCATGATTCTGATAAGATAGGACTTTATTAAAAGGGGCTACCACATTCTCTTCCATGGGTATACTTCTTACTTAAACTTCACCCCTTTGATAGAAATCACTCAAGAGGTGATAATTCCAGAGTATGTGCTTTGTCATTTGGTGTGACCTTAGTTTTTTTGAAAGTGCCACCACTGTAGTATTATAACAATATAATGTGATATGGTATTTACTTTTAGGCACCACATCAAGATCCTAGAAAAAGTTATGAATACAAATGACCTCCTTGGATTCATCAGAAGCCGCTACATACTCGGACTCCATTGTAGAATCAGTGAAAACTGTCTGCTTTGAACTCTTCCAGCTCACTGTTCCTTTATTGATATAGAAAACATATTCTGATTATGACTTCATATCATTATGATCTATCTGAAAACCATCATCAGTATAAACCATGATGACCAACTCTTTATCTCCTCCATATACCAGGAACATATCCTTAGTTCTTCTCAGATACTTAAGGATATCCTTAACAATAGTCCAATGCTGTTCTCATGGATTTTATTGATATTTTCCTACCATGATCAATGAACAGGAAACATCAAGTCTAGTACATAACATTTCATACATGATTGATCATATCGTTGAGGCGTATGGGATATTAATCATTATCTATTTCTCTTGTTGTGTCTAGGGACACATTTTCTTAGAAATATGTAAACCATGTGACACTAGAGCTAATCCCCTCTTGGATTATTCCATACTAAATTTATTTAGTATCTGGTCAACATATGTACTTTGAATTAGTCCAAGTATCCTCTTGGATCTATCACGAATGATCTTGATTCATAGAATATAGGATACTTCACCTAAGTCCTTCATGGAGAAACACTTTTTTAACCAATCCTTAACTGATTGTAAGACTGGTATTCCATTTCTAATAAGTAATATGACATTAACATATACTATTATAATAATGATCACATTTCCATTAAACCTCTTGTAAAAACATGACTCACATTTTTTCTTAATGAAACAAAATTATTTTACGGATTCATAAAATTTAATGTCCCATGACCTGGATACTTGCTTCAATCTATAAATGGATCTCTGAAACTTGAAAATCTTTTTGGAATCACATAGAGTCACAAAACATTCTAGTTGTGTCATATAGACATCTTCCTGAAGGTTCCCATTAAGGAATGAAGTTTTGACATCCATCATCCAAATATCATAGTCAAGTTAAAATGCTATAGAAAGTATAATTCTAATGGATTTAAACATGACAAATAGAAAAAATGTTTCATCATAGTAAATTCATTGATGCTATTTAAAACCTTTAGTCACTAGCCTTGCTTTATAGTTATTTACTTTACCTTCCATGTCCAGTTTCCTCTTGAATAACCATCTACACCCAACATGATTTACATCAATTGGTGCATCAATCAGAACCCAAATTTGGTTATGATACATGGAATCCATTTCAAAATTCATGGCTTCTTTCCATATTTTATATTCTAATCTCTATACTTCCTCCTTGTAGGAGATAGGTTCATCATTTTCAACCAATAATGAGTCACCATATTTGATGACTAGAAAACTATATCTCTTTGGTTCTCTTACCTCTCTTACACTCCTATGTAGTACTTGTGTTTCAGGAAATACTTCTTCCATGAGGACCTGTGGAACTTGTTCCTCCTCTAACTCTTGTGTATCTTGAGCACCAACTTCATCAAAGTCAGTCTTTCTCCCACTATCCTTTTGAGGATGTGCTCCCTCTTAAGAAAGATGGATTATCTGGAAATAATAACTTTCTTGTATGAGGGGTTGTATAGGTAGTATCCCCCTTTTCCCTTAGGATACCCTATAAAGATACACCTTATGTCCCGGGGTGCTAGTTTGTTTCCGAAGTAGGCCTTAACAAATGCCTCACAACCCCATACATAGGTATGATACAAAATAGGTTTCTTTACACTCCATAGATCTAAAGGAATTCCATTTTATTATTTAGTTAGAACTTGATTTAATGTGCATACTGCAATTTGTAATGCATATCCCCAAAAGGATAATGGAAGATCTGCATGAATCATCATCAACCTTACCATGTCTAACAAGGTATAGTTCCTCCTTTCACTAACACCATTCCACTGTGGTGTATAAGGTTTAGTGAGTTGAGATAGAATCCCAAACTCCCGTAAAAATCCAATGAAATCTTGGTTAAGATATTCACCACCTTGATCTAATTAAAGATTCTTTGTATTCTTACCAAGTTAATTCTCTACTTCATTCTTGAATTCCTTGAATTTATCAAAGGAATCAGAATTATACCCCATTAAGTAGACATATCCATATCTAATCAAGTAATCAGAAAAAGTTATTAAGTAAGAATATCCACCTCTACATTCTACTAGAAATGGTACACACACATCAGTGTGTACCAATACTAGAATCTTCATGGACCTTTCACCCTATCTACAAAATTGTGGTTTGGTCATTTTCCCTTATAAACAAGCATGAAATCTATCAAGTGGTTTCATTTTATAAGATTCTAAATAAACATTTTGATAGATCTTTGTCAAACACTTCTTGTTTACATGACCAAGATGGCGATGCCACAACTGAGTGTTATATGAGTCGTGTGAACATAATTCATTATCAATTTCTAAAACTTGTTTTTTTAATTTTATATATAAATACCTTTATTTAAATGTGCCATACCATAATATATTTTTTCCTTATAAAAGAAAAAAAATTTATTTCTAAACTTTAAAATAATCCCATATGTATCCAGGAATGATACTGAAATTATGTTTTTGGTAACTGTAGGTACATAATAAAAATATATCAAAACTAAAATAATTCCCATTGGTAATGAGAGGTGTTAGTCACCAATGGTTAGAGTATCTAACCTTGCACCATTATCAACTCTCATATCCACCTCTCCTCTGGAAACCTTTCATAATCTACTTGGTTCCTGCATTTGGATATAGATTTAAGCCCCAAAAGTTGTATCTAATAACCAATTTGTATAAATGGTAAGATTGAACTCAATAAAGAATGAAACTTTAGCTTCCCCTTGATTCTGAATGCAGTTTATCTTCTAGTGGCCTAACTTTCCATATAAAAAACATACTACCCACTTTTTTCCCCGCCTCTGGATATTTTTCTTCTTAGAAGGACGGTGCTCAGGAGCTTTAAACTATTTATAAGTCATGGAGACCTTTTCCTTGTTCCTCCTTTATTATTCACCATTAGTACTATGGGTTTTTCATTCCCCATGTCCTTATCCACTTAGATAATTGAAGTAAGAAGTTTCAAAAAACATTTCTCATTATTTCTCATATTATAATTAACAATAAATCTGGAGAAGGTATTGGGAAGTGATGAAAGTATGAGATATGTACACAACTCATCTAGGAATTTAATCCCTAAGATGTTCATGCATTCAATGTTTCAAATAATCTTTTCTACTTGAGGCCCAACTTGCACAAAATATCTAAGATTAGTTATGAAAAAAGTATTGGAGATCTCATACCTCTCTTTTATCATCTTCTCTTGATATAAATCCTGAAGGTGAGACATCATGTTATACACATCCATGTACTCATATAGCTTCAAAATATCATTGTACATGGATGATAGAATGAAGCATTGTAAATATGTAGCATCATTTAGATGTTTCTCATAGGTAGATATCTCTTCATCACTTTCCTCATTACCAAGAACAACTAGAAAAGGTTCTTCCAGCACATATAATTTCCTTTCACGGTGAAGGATGACAAGTAGGCACCTTTTCCAATCTTGGGAATTTGTGCCAGTGAGAAGGTTTTCCTTCCCAAGTATGGATTGTAATGATATGTTTTATGTTGTTTTAATTTTGTTTATAAAGAAAAGATAAGCATAATTTTAGTACTTTATTTGATAAATTTCGACAAATAAATAAATATTATATTTATTAGTCTCCCACTATTTTATTGAAACCCAATATCCATCAACATTAGCTTCAAAATATCCTATTTCATGGATATTCAAGTATAAAGGATTCATATTCCCCTTATCATTACCGCAACTTGAGTTGGTGAAGCAACTTGAATGGTTTTAGGGAGGCATTCCAAATGCCAACTGCATTAACTCACAGTTCCTTGATCTGTTGAGTGGAATCACCAATCCTAAAATCCTTAATTGGATTTCCTCAAACCTTGCCTCTCAGTTACACCAAGTCCTTCTTTGATAGTCAACCCTTGATGTGAACCAAGTTAAGTTAACCCAAAACTTTAAGTTATAATTCTACGATAATTGAAAGCACCCCAACTTAGGCTGGTTAAGCACTATGAACTACGGTTCGATTTTATTTAAAGTAGTGGAAGGCTATACCAAATTAATATTTTATTGAGGTATTTTATCCTATTATGCTTAAATTTAACATTATTATATTTATCACAAGATTTTTAATATTAAGTGGACTTAATTAAGTGATTAACCATGTATTAGATAATATTTACACATAAGACAACTTATTTTAGTTCTATCTTGCATGCTCATTAATTTCATTAAATGATGTGATTACAATAAAACATCCATAATGAAATAACCATGAAATTGAAAAAAATAAAATAATAAAGGGTATTTTCATGAGCTTTAATATTGGTTAGTTTATCTAGAAGTTTATAAACTAACCATTGACCTAGTGGAATAAAATCCTTGAATCGATTAAGGTTCATGTTAGATATTTCTACCTATCCACCTATGTATGTCCTTGGATTGGTTTCACCTCGACTCTAAACTTGAACCACCTCTACTAGCTTGGGAGCTCCATCCCTTACATATTACTTTTACTCACACATAGGTGAGGGGAAAAAGGGGTTTACATAAAATAAACCATGGGCATGGAGGCCCTATATAATAAGAGGATAGAAGGCATGCACGCCAATAATTTAACTTAATGATAAATTAAATGAAACCAATCACATACAAAGGTCCGGTCTAGATCATGATCATCCATATGTATGCAAAAAATTATGTATTTAATAAAACTATAATTCAATTCTTAATTGTTATTATTTAATATAAATCATGCTCAAATCAATTTATTATTATCTTTAATTAATCAATTCTTTTATCTTAATTATTATCAGAATTTCCTTAAGATTCTCATCCATCATAATTTTTTTTAAAATAAATTCATTTAAAATTAATTGTGTACAAAAATGTACCTTTGAGGAAACATGATGAATACCCATCCAAATATACCCAACATGTATCATAATTATATATAGTTTTACTTTTTGTGACATATGGCATGCACGACTTATCACATACTTTCATGATGTGTAAAATTACATGAATTACATGATTTTTCAATCATGTGTTATGCTTCAATGAACATAGAGTAACAACTATAATATGATTCATACATGATATGAAGATCTAAACATTACATAGATATTAATTAAACACACACACATATCAAAAACATATCACATGGCGTGCCCTATCAACTTAATGACCACACACAAGAACACATCTCAAGGTTTAAATAATATAATAAATACATTTTAAATATTCATAATTTGGTATAAGTATATGAAATGTACATCTGAGCACACTGAGTGTATATATCTCATCGTCTATCTAAGGTACATGCCTAGGGACTCGATGTTTAAATCATACCTCAGAACTTGGAGTACATGGAATGTCTAATGGTCCACACGCTGTGTGATCTATGAATTACTCGGTCACCAGTCAGGTAAGCCGTGTATTGAAATACATGGACCATCTTTGACTCAAAGGTATTACATACCTTGTACATGAGCTACACAGCGTGTACTCTAGTTTACTGTGCACTACCCTGTCCATTCAACACATGGTGTAAGGTATTTAATGCACTGTGTGTAATCAATTCACATAGTTTGAATTAATTTCCAAATTAATTCTTGATGAATTGAACACAATTACATGGCGTGTAATGATGATTACACAACTTGTAATCCTATGTTATCCAACCATAATTCTTGGAACCTTTAGATGATTTCCTCGATTTTATTTTAATCATAAAATTAAACATTTCGATTAGATCTATGAGAAATAAAAGAGGAAGAAGAATATATCACAATTCATATTAAAAGAATGATTAAACTTGAATTTAAAAACTAAATTACAAAAGTGTATATCACCAATGATCTTTAAATAATTATAAATAATTAGGTGACTACTATGATACCACTTGTAGGTTCCGAGCATAGCGGAAGTGCGTGTTGGGTGGTGCCCAACTTTTCTTTTTTCTATAATTGATGATCAATATAATATCTATACGAAAATGAACACCATGATCTATAGAATTGAATCAAAGAAATAGAAAATAGATAATAACACTGGAACTAAGAGAGGATCACCACATATTATTTATAATTAATTTAATTAAATAAAGAATTACCTATAAGCAATTCTTTCTTCATTGATGAATCTAGTGATAAATTTGTGATCCACTATTATTGATTTGTAGAAACCAAGTGTATATTTCCTCTAGAGGTTATCCAGACATGTTCCAAGAATCTTTAAATGTCATCGAAGGAATCTATAGGTGCTAACACGATAGATCCTTATACTTGCACTATACGCATTTGATCATTTTGAGAATTGCTTCCAAAGGGTTCTCCTTGATCCGGTGGAGGAGGATTTATCTCTTTTCTTGGTATAATTCTTGGAGAAGGGATCTCTCTAGGCTTGAGAGGACTCTCCAAATCTGTTGTGCACAACCAAAACAAATGAATTGACTCTATGATAAAATAACATAATTGGGTTTATATATTGCTAGGGTTAAAATAAAATAATAGAAACAAGTGACCTTAATTATTTATTTAATCCTAGATAAAACCCCATGTCAAATAATAATAATTTAATAATATTATTTCTTGAAATGTGCTTAACTTGATAATTATATTAAATACTATTTAATTAAATAATATTCAATATTTATTATTTATCACCATACCTAAAACTCGGTCCGCCATTCCTCCAAAATATTTATTGATCCTTGAATAATGATATTTATTTATTAAATAAATATCACTGAACTATTCACCAATAAATAAATAAATATTATATTTACTAAATAATAAATAAATATTTATTAAATATTCTACTCACATTATATTCTATCAAATAACTGATGACATACTATATGTGATCAAGAATACATGAATAATTATTAAATCACAATCATGAATAATATTTATTCAACTTGTGAAATAATAAATAGTAATATATTATTTTACTAATATTATGGATACACTTAGTGTGTGACCATCTAGGACTCTTTATTAGTTGAATTAGGCAAAGTAGCCTAAAGTCTAAGATTAGCATCTTGAAACATGCCAAGGCATCCATAGAGAAAGAAGTTAATGCCTCAAAGACATGTTACCTCATAAGAATGCATATTGTGTAATATAAACCATTTATCTAAAAATATCTAATCAAGAAGGTTTCATGCTAGTGACATCAACCTATGTGCTCGATTTCTCTTTCTTTGAATTTCCAGAAATTGAACTTGCCTATGGAACACTATGGAAAATGATTTATTTAGTATATATCATTTCCATCAAAGGGCCTGAGATATCAACTTCTATTAATGAATAGAAGGTAAAATTACTTTCTCACATTATTCATTAATGCAATATTACTCATGACACACCCAACTTATCCCACCACACTGCGAACATCTATCATCATAGTTTTCATCAATACATCTAAGTTAATGACTCATAATAATAATTAATAATAATATTAAAGTCTAAGGACCAATACACACATCTGTAGATAGGAACATTCAATGACACATATAAATGTGGATTTCCTACTAGTGAGTATCGCTCTCATAATATCCTATTGGATATTACCAAGGGCATGCACCATGAGAAGGTGCCTCAAAGTCTTATGAGTCTACACCTCTGATAGCCTATATCATTTGTGTCTCTCAAATGATATCATCTGTATATAGAACATATATTCCAAAACAATGTCGTAGCACTTCTAGGTTCTCATCATAGTGGGGAACTTCTATGAACTTTTAGTGCGATAGATACTCTTAGGACTTTATCACATACTATGTTATGAAGAAGAACAATAATGATGTGATAAGAAGTTTATTAATATTCCGAACCATGAATAAAAGTTATCATAAAGTACATAGAAGTTGGTTATAGGGAACCAACTCCAACAGTGGATAAGTTTAAGAGGTTTATAAGTAGAAACTTATTTAGCTAATTTGAAAGATGACTTATGTTTCTTTACCATTTATCATGCATCATATAGTTCATTTTTGTCCAATCTTAGAGCAATAAAGTCATAAATCAACTTATTTTTTGAAAACTTTCTTTTGGAATGAACATTGCTGTGTTTAAGAATTCTATGCCAAATCCACGATTCATCAACTTTAGCATTTAAACAATTTATATTTTGTCTACAAAAATAATTAAGATCTAATGTGTAAACATTGTTTATTATCAGTTCTTTAGACTTGAGACATTTATCTTTAATAACTATGTAGAAATTATTTAAAAAATCAATAGAATATTCATCATACCAAAGATGAGAAATACTTATTAGGGTGTACTTAAAGCCTTCAATATAAATTAATTTGTTGACAAGGATAGACTATGGATTTCCAAATGATCCAATTCCAACTATTTTTCCCTTTTCATTGTCTCCAAACATGACATATCGTCCATCTAATTTGGATAAAGAATGAAAATTGGAGTAGTCTCCACTCATATGCCTTGAACAACCACTATCCATGAACCATATTTCATTTTTGTTCATACAGCTAGTTTCCTACAATGTAAAATCAAAAAACAAAGTTCTTTGGTACCCAAATTAATTTGGGTCCAAAAATTTTAGCTATAAAAGATAAATGTATCTAGATTTTCTTCTATTTTCTAGAAAATTTTATAGTTTGTTTTGAAAAATATTTTGAGCAATTTTTTTTAATTCCACCAATTTGAGGATTTTTTAAATCACAAATATTTTCAAAATTTCTTATTTCACTACAGTGAAAACAAGAAACTTTAGGAAGATATTCATTTTTTGAATAGGGAATAAAATATTTTCCATAAAGATTATATTTTTCACATTTTCTTCCATTTCTAAATTTTTCTTTTCTAATTTTATTTTTCCCAATAATTTTGTTTAAATAATATTATACTTTTGTAAAAACACTTGCATCTTCTTTAAAATTTATATCTTATTTATATATATTTTTTATTGTTTTGACTTCTTTATAATTCAAGACAATATATTTTTCTAGTTGATCTTTCAGCTCTAAAATCTGATTGTTCATATTTTCTTCTTCATTAACAATTTTATTATAAAAATTTCGAAGAGCTTTATTTTTATTTTTTAGGATTTAATACTTGATTTAAAACATGGTGTAGTATTCATTTAGTTATTTGTATGATCAATCTTATTTTTTTATTTTTGTTCATGTTTAGAAGATTTTTAAGAATGTATATCATCTGATTGTGCCATAAAGAATATGTTGTCCTTTTGATTTGTAGTTTCTGATTCTGATTATGATGATGTGAATTCTCTAGAATCCTCATAAGCACTCCAGGTGGTCTTCATGGATTTATTTAACTTCTTATATCCAGTCTTCTTGAAATATTTATTTTCTATATTCTTTTAATCTTTGAATCCTAGATAGTCAGGCTTGATGTGTCCTATCCTTTTGCGTTCATAGCATCTTAAATCTTTATAGTTTTCACCATGATTTATGTTCTTATTGAAAGGTCTTATAAATCCTATTATCTTATTATATTTTTTTTAAATTTCATGAAAATTGAGAAATCTCATCATTTGATTCATATTTGTTTGAGAAGTTTTATTCCTCAGATGCTTTAGATATTTGTTCACTTTTATTGTTTCTGTCATCTTTGGAGGTATATACTTTCAAGGAAGAATTTTCTTTTTTTATTATTATGGGATCCTAATTTGTAGTTTACATATTAGCTAAATATATCATAATAGTTCCAATGCGATCTTTTATCTTGAAATATTTTACCTCTTTATATTATTTGATAGCTGTTGAAATTCCAATCCACTTTGGTGGTAATACTCTGAGAACTTTTAATGCTTGGTCTAGATCAGTGATAGGTGTTCCTAGAGTAGCAATGTTATTCGTGATCTCAGCGAGTCTACAATTCAGTTGAGTAATACTCTCTCCTTTATACATTTTGAAAGTATCAAACTTAAGCTTGGATATATCATATCTAAGAGCTTTAACATTATCATCACCTTCATATGCTACTATTATAATAGTCCACATTTCATGTGCTGTTTGGAATTGAGAGATTTGTTTAAACTCATCTAGCCCTAACCTGTAGATGATATCATTCATAGGCTAGGAATTTAGATTATAGTTCACTTCAGCTACTGCATCACAAGTTTTAGGTTCTGTCTTAGGAATTTCATATGTCTTAACTACTTTGAGATATAATTTCAAACCAAGATTCATTAGATAGATGATCATACGAGATTTACAGAAACTTTATTTTTCACCATTGAAGTAAAAATCTCTGAACATTTATATACCTTCTCTATTATTATCCATAGAATCCATTCAAATATAGATCATTGGACTTCAACCTTTGATAGTTGTGAACTTGAGAGTCACTTCCTCTGATACCAATTATTGTCCTAGATAATGAATGAATGACTAACTCATGATGGGGGGCGGGGGGGGTGAATTGAGTTCTTAAAACATTATTTAAAATATATACCACGATCTTTAGAGTATGAGAGTACAATTTTATTTCTTAAGAGTATATGTAGTGGAAATGTAAAAAATGATAAAACAAAATTGAACATAGAGGTTTATAGTGGTTCAGGGAATATAAATACCTTATTCCACTCCCCTAATGCTCTACTCCTTGAGCTTGGTGATTTTCACTAAACAAACATTTTACTAGGGGCTCCTGAATGAGTATAAGTAGCCATCACTTTATACAAAGGTCCAAGAGATTTCAGCCAGGATCTACCTTTACAAGACCTATCCATAATTTTACACACTCTTACACCAAGTAAAAACAAAGTATAATGTGATACAAGGTTTTAGAAATGATTTTAGTTCATAGTTGCAAGCAGTAACTGACACTAGATTAAGATTTATCCTGAGAAAAGACAAAATTTAATTTTAGATTCGAATGATCCTCAGTTAAATTGATATAATAGGTAAGCTTAGCACTTGAAGAATTTATTTTCAATATGTACAGATCTCCAGTGTTAGATAGGGGCAACCTTATTTTGTTCTCTTCACATTATTCATTTTCAATCTTCTTATTTTGTGTTGTTTCCAACTGTTCCTTATATATGTTGTTTTAAACTTAAGAATAGGATAATTATAACAGTAGAATGATCTATGCAGTGATCTTGATAATTCAGTATAGTAAGAGTATGCATCTTCTCCTTCCAAATATAGAATTTCTTTTGAAACCAAAATGTCAAATATTTTCTCATTCTATAAATTTTCCTATTCATGGTAAGTCTTGTGTAGTCCAATATTTCATTAAATAGATAATCTTCTCTTGATGCAATTAAAAGGTATGAAAATACTTATCATTATATTAGTAAAGATAATCATGAAATTATGTACTATTGGATCTTTGGAGGATATCAGATAAACATATTGTTCATCATTAGATATATTGTTTCAAGACAAATAATATTTTATTCATATGATAATCAGTATTCAACATATTGTAAGATAATTCTCCAACATAAGATAAAGTGTTATTGACATAAAATTCACTTTTCTTCAGCTTCTTCTAGCTATGAGTATTCTTAAAAATAATAAAGTCCTTTCATATTTTCATTCTTGACTATAATTATCTCTGATTGACTTAGTCAAACATTGTAAGATAAAGTCTTATGTTTCCATTTTTGTTTCTGAGTAACTAAAGGCATTCCTTAAACTTCATAGGAAAAAATTATTGTTTAATATAAATACTTTAACACACAAAATAATATGAATACGACATAAAACACTTAAAAAATTGTTAGAATAAAATTATAGATTTTTTAAATCATCAAAACACATAAAGTGGATATGTATTGGAACAATACACTTTATAACAAGCCCCCTTTGACTGACATAAGAATCACCCTTCCTTAGATCCTTTCGAGTTCACTCTATAACCTTTATATTCTTGCTCATTTCCTATATTTAAATAC
The DNA here is from genome assembly GCA_963277665.1 of Viscum album. Classification (NCBI taxonomy): domain Eukaryota; kingdom Viridiplantae; phylum Streptophyta; class Magnoliopsida; order Santalales; family Viscaceae; genus Viscum; species Viscum album. The sequence continues at coordinate 1,225,594,144 of OY728151.1, forward strand.
ATATATGTTGTAATAATATTGTATTTAATACATAAGCAGTGCATAGAAACTTGATTAATACACCTAAAGTGGATGCAGATGCTTGCTTCTTCAATTCATTGTAATTTATTTTCTAGTGTCCATTCTTTCCACATAATAAGAAAATAGCCTCCTATTAATTCTTTTTCATTTGAATATTTAATCTCTTTAAAGTTTTATATAAAGGATATTTTGGATTTAGATTATCCATGGGATATTTATCCTTGTCTTTAAAAATTTTCCCCAAAAGGGGTGGAGAAATATGTTTCAACCAATCCTTATCCTCTTAGTGAAGTATGTAGAAATGTTTCCTGATTGATTTATCTATTTTATTTATTCATTCTTGGAAAAAATGGATAACCTTGATGGTAAGGATAATAAGATAAAATTAGTGAATAATTTATTATCTAAGTGGAATCCTAATTTTTCTACCCAATCAATATACCTCAGAATTTTAATAGCATGATTAGTATCTCGATTTCCTTCTTCCAGTTTTTGTTGATATAGTGCATTGAAAATCTTATTTATTTCTATAAATTCCTTATCTTTATCAAGAGAATATAAATGAGATATTATGGTGTAATAATCCAAGTATTTATTTTGTATCATCATATCTCAAGACTTCGATAATGTAATACAACATACATAGAAAGCACCCTAAACATATCTCTGATAATCATCCCCTTAACCTCACTCACTTACTGGGGTGGAAAAACAATAATAAGAGATTCCAACACATAATAAAAAATTTCAAATAATAATTAATTACATAAATTATTGTACTATATATACTTTTTTTATTTTTAAGGACATACCATGAGTTAAGGAATGATTGTACTGTATTCGTGTTTTTAATTTCCATTTTCTAAAATAATTAAAATATATTATTAGTGATTTACTTGATTAATAATTATGTGAGACATAATAAATTTAATTTTATTAAGTCTTCCACTATTTTATCAAGTCTCAATATCCCTCATTATTTAACTTGGAATGTATAGTTACTTAGAAATTCTAGCATCAATGATCTATATTCCCCTTCGCATAACCCCAACAAGGGTTGGTCAAGCTACTTGAAGGCATTTAGGTAGGAAGTTCTTTGAAAATTGTGGTCTTGAAACTCCTTGATCCATTGAGTGTATTTCCCAATCCTAAAATCCTAAATGGGATTTCCTCAACACTTGCCTACAATTTATTCCAAGTCTAGCAAGGGATACTCCTCTTGATGTTAAATGGCTGATTCGCCCAAAAAATTCTTAAGAAATACCCTTAAAAGTATGTTTCCCAACAAGGGTTCGTCAAACACTTAGTTCTATTGATTTCATTCATAATAAAGTAATAGAAGTCCAAGTATGACTTAATATTTATTTGAGGTATTTTTTTGGTTCATTATGTATAAAATTATCTTGTTTTATCTTTTACATGTCTTGTTAATATTAAGTGGATTTTACTTAAGTGATTAAACATGTTTTAATAAAAAATTTATGCATAATCCATTTATTTATATTCCATATTTTCACATTTATTTATTTATTTATGTTATCAAGGTCTTGCATCCATAAAATAAATAACGCATAAGAAAAAAAACACAATCATGATCTTATCTAATGATTGATTTATTGAGAGGACAATAAATCAACCTTTGACCTATGAGTAATAACTTAATGTGCTGGTCTTGAAAAAATTTGCAACATCCCACCTCTCCACCTGTGTAATGAATGGGTTAGTAATATCTCAATTCCATCTTGAACCACCTCCACATTCCTTAGGACACTCCATTTATTAGGTGAGGGGAACCAAATGATTAGTTAAAGGGAATTACATATATAACCTTAGACTCATATGTCCTATATAATAATGAAGGTAGGTATGACTCAAAATACATCATATTTAATTTAATAATTAATAATTTTAAACCCATGCATTAAATTAAATAAAATAAATCCAACACATACACAAGTCTTGGTCAAGATCATGAACAATCATAAACACGCAACGAATAAAAAAAAGTAAAACTGGTTAACATTCATTTCTTATTAATTATTTATTATTAAGATAAATGTGTTTTCATTAATTAATTAATTAATTACCTTTTATCTTAATGTATATCCAAATTCACTTGGAGATAACCATCATTAATAAATTCAAGGAAAATAAATGGAAAGACCAATAATTACAGCCAATTATAATAAATTAATTGAGCATTTATGAATTCTTTAAAACCATTATTAAATCATCAAACAAAATATGTGCCAATAAATATAATAAGTTTTTAATGATACAATTAATAATTTAATGTAATTTTAATTTTTTTTCTTTATTGGAAGACAAAACGACCTGCACTTATTAGTTACTCATCGTGTATCTTGATTTTCATGTACTTGGGTTATATTCCTGGAGGTTTGGCATGTTTCTTATTTGGACCAAATAGTTTGTAGAATTCAGTTACACATCATGTATCACTTTTTCTATGTGTCTATTTGACCTACCAAAAGACTCACCATGTTATTAAAATTCAAAACCACACAATGTGTATTCTAGCTATAAGCTGTGTGTTCTTCTTGCCGTGTGTCTTCTTGACCCACTGAATAGCACAATGTGTATTTTGGATGTGGGAAATAATGAACCACACAAATTGTACAATCCAGATACACATCCTTTATGTCATTATTACTCTAGTTTGTCAGTCTCACACGATTTTGACCTTGCTTATGACCACACATGATACATGAATTTTACTGCTAAACTATGTAGACTACACGAAAAGTATACCAGCTATATGCTGTATAATCCAACCTGACACATTATAGGTTGGCTCAGTCTACATGTGGTGTGAAATATTAACTATGTGTAGTTACTATATGGCATGCATTGTATCTCGTAACATGTCCAGATATAGTGCACTTGGGTACACAATGTGTATTCCAGCTACACATCGTGTAACCCAGTCTTACTAGTTAGAAATCTTGGCACTTCTCAATGTAATCTTTGATTATTCTCCACATATTCTTAGATCTTTAATAAAATTAAATCATGAACATTGAGAATTAAAATATCAATAACATGTTAATTAAAATTTGATTAAGGAATGAATAATATAGAAACAAAATATCTATCCTATAAAGACTATATAGATCAAGAATCAACTAAATAATTATAAATTTGAAACACGACACCTCTGATACCACTTGCAAGTTCTAGGTGAGTGAAAGCACCTTTTGTGGGTGATACATTAAAATTTATTTTATCATAGAGTTTCTAAAAACCCTAATAGAGGATATTTTCATATTAAATCTATAATTAATTTATTTAGATATGAATAAATGAATACCTGGCCTTACAATATTTCTTCGATGATGATGATATTGATTATCCAAAAGTACCTTTTCATATTACCATTATTACGCTATAGGATCCAAGTGTATAATCCCTCTAGTGGTGATTTACACGTGCTCCTTTGATCTCTGAACAATCACCAATGGAATGTCAGGTTCTATAACGATGGATCAATCATCTTGTATTGTTTACCTTGACCACTCATCCTTCTAGCTTGAAGGATTTCTTCTCATTCTTGAGAAGATGAGAGGAAGATGAGTCAAGAGATAAGTTCATTATGTGTCATGATTCTCAATTATCGATTGAACCTACACAATAGTCATAACCATCTATAATAAAGATAGGGGTTAGGTTAAAATATTATTTAATTGCATACCAGACCATAAATAATATTGTAATCTTTAACAAGCCCCATGCCATATAATAATAATAATAATAATATTTTATAGTGCATGTAAACTTGTATAATGATAAATATTATTTTATCAGATTGTAAATAAATAATCATTACCAGATGTGATCTTGGTCTGCTCAAAATCCTCGGTATTTATTGAATTCCAAAATAAATATTTTTTTCACAATACAGTGAATAAATATATATTAAAATATTTAATAATTAAAATAAATATTTTATTCACAATCCGGTAAATAAATTTTTATTATATATTTACGTAATCAAATAAATTATTTATTAATAAATAAATAATTATTTATTAATAAATATTGAAAATATTAGGGATTAATAAAACTTGAATAAAATTATTCCTTGGTCTTGAGAATAATATTTATTCCATTAATTAAATTCAAATAGAATTTAATCGAGATCAAACAGATCAATTAGTGTGTGACCCTCTAGAATTATTTCTCATTGGAATTAGGTGGTCTTGCCTAAAGTATAAGATTACAATCTTGAAATGAGTCAAGACACCGAAGAGAAATAATTTAATATTATAATGATGACAATCACATATGAATGCTCACTATTTAATATAATCCCTTTTTCTAAATATCTCATCAAGAAGGTTGTACATTTATGTCATCAACCTATATGATTGATGCGTCCTTCTTTGAATATATAAAATTAAAATCATTACACCATAACCTTGGAATTTATGATACAATTATATTTAAATAAAAGGGATGAGATATCAACTTCTATAAAGTTGTAAATGAAAATTCCTTTCTTGACTTATCTATTAATAACATCTCATTCATGACACACCCAATGCACCCTACTTCCCACCAACATATGGTGTGACAATTTTTGTCAGTAAATCAAAGTGCATGAGTCATGACACACATTAATGATATTCTTAAAGTCTAAGAACCATTACAAACACTCATAGATAGAAATATCTGATGACACCAAAACATGCAGAATTCCTACCGATAGGTTTGGTCACATAATCTCCCATCTTGAATATTACCCAGTTCAAATTTAATGAGAAGAAGCCTCATCCACTTATGAGTACTCACACATAAAATTCCATGTATTATGTTCCCTATAATATTATGTTATCCAAATATATAAATATATTTAAGAGATATCATCATACCATCTCAAGGTTCTCATCATAGTAGGAAACTACTATGACCTTATCAACATGACAGATACTCTAGGGAATTATCACATCAATGTTATGTAGATGAATAATTAGTATATGATTTGATATTTATATCAATATCCACTTCTTTGAATATTCATATAATCAAAAGTAAAAAGTAGTTAGTTTTAGAGGACCAACTCTAATAGTTTTTATGGTGATTCGAGGTACATTATTTTACCATTCTTATTTACCCTTTACAACTGTTGGTTTTTGGATGGTCACAACTAGAGATTTAGTGTCAATTACAATGAAGCATGGTGGAATCATGTGAGGATGATGAGGTTTTTTTCTCTATGGGACTAGAGGATGTCCCATGATGATGAACACCCATTTTTATACACTGCTTTGATTAAGGCACATCACCCAATGATTTTTTCTTACTTTATTTTTCCATAATTGAATGAAATTTTTCATTGAATAAAACTAATAGCTGGGGATTTTGTGAATCTTAGGTTCATATTTCTATAAGGAGTGGATTGAACCCTTTTTCCCAAGGTTTTTGTGATCATATGTTTCTCCGTGATATTTTAGGCATTCTTTCGATTTAAATTAAATTTTATAATCAATTTTAAAGTGTTATAATTAAATTAATTGTATATAATGGTTTGAGATAAATTCTTGAGAGAAAATATGAATATAGAATGTTATGTTTGCTATGAGAACTGATTTCTGCCTTAAGTGTTAAAATATTTAGAAGTAAATTATTTTAGAGTTACACTTGGGAAATCCTATTGAATACAGTACAAATTCAACATGGTGTTTATGTTCAGGAAAATTAAATAAGTTCCTTAGATTTTCACTCAATGAAAATAAATGAGTAATTCTAGTGGATGAATTTTATTGAAAGGTGTGGTTGGACAGTTAGTTTAGTGACTGCAGGCTAGTGATTATAACATAACGGCGTCTGAGTATGGGAATGAGGAGAAATATTATTCAAAACATGCACTTGGAAGAACTAGTTATTCATCAGATGATGAAGTTATGTGCACAAAAGGGGAAGTTCCAGAAGTAACATGAAGTTTAATAGGCAGTGAATGAAGAACAAGGACTTTCACTATTTTATAATTATATAAATTAAGGTAGAGAATGATTTCATCTATGTGGGAGGTATCTCATAAAGATCAGAGTGAAGTAACACACATGGAAATTTATCTATTAGGATTGGTAGGTAAGTGAGGATTGATTGAACAAAAGGTCTTTGTTATATATATATAAGTAAGAATACTATTTCCAGAAACTATGAGAATAAGGAATTAAGGTATTGAAATTTGAAGGTCGGAGGAATTAGGTTCGAATTCAGATGGTTGACTCCTGATAGGTGTGGAAGAACAGAAGAATCAATAGTGGAAGGAGGTGCTACCAAAGGGATCATATCCACTCATATGTAGTTATTCATTATGGGAGAATTAGTGGTAGGAGCCTATCATGTGAAGGATTTGGTATACTAAGTTCTATTGAATCTAGTTAGTGAATGGGTTTGTCCTTATAAATTAGATTTACCTTGTTCTAATGAAATGAAATATTTTTCCTATTTTCCCATAGATTTAGGACACATTTTCTAAACCACATTATCCCTTGTGTGTCATGATTGGATGTTTTTTTTTGTTTTTTCACATTATATTGCTTGTTCATTGTTTTAAAGAAAGGTCTTGATGAGAACCATATAGGGGAGCTAGAATAAGGGAAGGATGTATCAATGTGGTGACTAGGGTGCTTGGTATTCCTAGTTATGGTCTTCAAAGTCATGGGGGATGTTCGATCAGAGGGATATTCTTCCGATGGTTGAAGTTCCACTATGCCGAATTTGTGGTAGTAATAACTTCCAGTGATTGGGAAAAACTCCTTCATTCCCAAAAAGTGGTATGAGAGTGTATTCTCATTATGATGTATGATACCACCAAGTGGTATCATAGATTGGTTATAGATCATCTAGTGGGAATTTTATCAAGACTCATTAACTGATCTTGGTTGGAATATTATAGTGGTTCCCCTTGGTATAGTGGTTTCTGAGCGTCCAAAAGATTTTATAGGTGTAGATGGTAGTGGTACTAGGGAGTCTGGGTTTTTTCAAAAGAATGTCCTATATTATTATGAGTCTAATAGCGTGTTTTGTTTATTGATGTGTCATTATTGGATCTTAGTGGGAATATTATTGAAGATTTACATGAGCAGTACTAATCCCTACATTACATGGAATCAGTGGTAATCTATATATAGTAAATAACATGGATACATGGTAAGGTTTTGCTGATGGTTTAATGATGGAAGATGCAGACTTTATAGGATACTGGATCTACTACTCCTAGAGGGTTTATAAGTTTAATTTTATGGTAATTAATCTAGAAGAGAGGTGGTTAGCTAACTAGAAGGTCATGATAGTATACATATGGATATTCCATAAGTTGTAGTTAGGTGGAATGACTCATGTTCCCAGAAGATGGATTTGATGGTAAAGTTATAGGGATCACATAATTTATTCAAGTGAAAATTTAGTGGAAATTGGTTGGTTCCTCTTATTTCTATGATTGGAATTATAAAAAGGAAGAAAGGGAAATTTTAGTAAGACTATTAGTACTAGAATTTCAAGTCTGAAAGGTAAATTATAGAGAATTCTAAAATCTCTTGGTTGATGGGGATGACTCTAAAAAGCTATCAAGTGTATCCAACCCAAGTTCAAGTTATGAGAAGTGATTCCAAGGTTCATTGATCAACATAAAAGAGGGATAAGGCATGTTATTAATAAATTAAATATGTGGTGGTTCTATATGGGTAAGTCTTAAAAGGAGTGCGACATGATTATAGTTTTGTTAGTAGATGATTTTTATGTTTAACAAAATGAGCCGATTTCTATATAATTTTTTCAGATGGTGTGGGATTAACACATGGGGATCATGGTTGTATAAAATTGAGGAAGGATTGTGCATGCTGAAATTAGTGGGAGATTTGACATTCTTTCCTGATCAATGAAGTGAGAAAAATAGTGAAAACCCTTGGTTGCATAGGGTTATGATGGAACTCAGTTTTAGGGAGTACAAATCCTGCATGGAGTGCAGTTATCAAAATTAACTAGAGGTTTTCTTTCTCTAGAATGAGGAATCATCTTAGATCAGAACTATGGCCATTTCTAGTTGGTTTCTCACTTCTACTATTGGCACTTCAAATTACCTTCTTTGATGAAGCGACATGCAAGTATGGGTGTTGGTCTTCATGATAATAGGTTCAAGTAACCTTTATATCCTTATTTAGGGAGAACCATGGTGTGTTTAAATTATCAAAAGATATACATGGGATGATAGGTGCAGAGTATGTGAGAGTTTTGGAAGGACTATTGGAAATGATAGCCTATAGTGTGAGGAGACTGACCTAAAACACATAAAGGAATCACAGAGTAGAAATTAAATTTGTCTAGGGTAGGATCTTTTAGAGTTACTCCAAGTTAAGAAACTGGGTGATTCATTTCTCTCTCATTAGAAAAGTCTTTGAGAATCCAAAGATGATCATGTTTATACTGGAAGGTGAAATACCTTGGCATGTTTCTTTGAATGGGTGGAGATGAAATTTTGGTGGTTTCAAAGTTGTGTGGTGATGATCATTGGAAGATCAAAAAAACAAAACAAAAAAAGGAATTCTTAATTATAGGAGGAATCTTAAAGAGATGACACTAGGTTAGAATACAGTGGGAGAAAAGGAACTTATTTAGCTTGGCTACACTGAGAAAAGGTTCAATGGGAGTTCTTTAATATAATGGAATCAGAATTTTTAAAATTTAAATATCTATATATAGGCCTAAATATAAGGGTATTTTTGGAGTTCATTGTACCATAATTATCATAAAAGTTGTATAATCTTAGTGTTATTCTTCAAAAATGTAGTTACTGAGAGGAGTGGGGCCATGAACCAGTTCCAAAAAAATCTTTTTCATGAAATTTAAACAAATACCTAGGGTGAAAATTCATTCATGTTTGCATTGAAGGATTTATATAGAGGAATTGAAATGAGTTTGGGGTTATGGGGAATTGAGAATACATTTCTTTAGTAAGACCCTAGATGACTAAAAGTTGTATATTGGAGAACTAAACATGTGTTGAATGGTTGGATGTATATTGACTAGTGAGACTTTGGTGAGAGAATTAGAATATTATTATAGTGGGAGATTATTGGATTTAACCTTCAAAAAAAATTATTTTGTGGAATATTGTTATGTTTAGTGTGAGAATTATTTTTTGGATTGAATATTGAAATCTCAAAAAGTAAAGTCTCTGAAAGTTACACTTGGGAAAGAAATATTAAGACAATAAAACTTCACCATGATGTTTAGGTTTAGTTCAATGGATGAAGTTCACTCAATGTAAATAGCTGATTAAGTCTTGTGGGGGTTGTTCATTGGAAGGTGTGGTTGGATAGTAATTTTAGTGGATATTGGCCAAAAACAATAGCATGGTGGAATTCGAGTGTGGGAATGCATATAAGGATTATTCGATGCATGCACTTAGAGGACCTAGTCATGTACTAGAGGATGAAGTGATATGGTTAGAAGGGGCATATTTTTATAGTGGCATGAAATTTTAGTGGTATTTAAGGGAGTGTAGGAACATACCCTATTCAATGATTCTACTAGTTATGGTGGTTAATTCTTTCAGTTATGAGGGAGACCTCCCATAAAGATCAGAGTAAGGTAACACAAGTCACAATTTATACTAAAGGATCAGTAAGTGAGTAGTGATGGGATAATTGGAAGGACTTTTCTATATATAGTGAGGTTGGAACAATATTTCTAGAAACTCTAAGAATAAGGAATTAATGCATATAAATTTTACGTTCAGAGGCCTTAGGGATGAAGGTGGATGGTCATAACCTGATAGGGGTGGAATAATGGAAATATAGATAATAGAATGAGGTTCTACCGAAGTGATCACATCCCCTCACCCATGGGTCTTCATTATGGGAGTGCTAGTTACATGATCCTATAGTGGGAAGGTGTTTTTATGCTATGTTCCATTGAATTTGGGTAGGAAATGAACTTTTACTTATAACTCATATGTACCTTGTTCTAATGAAATAAAATATGATACCTAATCTCCCATGGATGTGCGATACATTGTATGAACCACATTATCACTTATTTTCCATGCTTTCATGATTTCATGATTTCATTTGTTTTATCATGAGCTTGTCTTGCTTGTTCATTTTTCGGAAGGAATTTTTTGATAAGAAATTTATGGGAGAGCTAAAACCAGAGAAGGATGAATCGATGCAGTGACTGGGGTGATTTTTCTTCCCAGTTCCAATCTTCAAATACTTGGGGGATGTTTAATCAAAGGGAGATTCTTTTGATGGTTAAAGTTCCACTATACTAGATTTTCAAAAGTATGAACTTTTGATGATTGGTAAAAGCAGTCTCATACCCAACAAGTGGTACCATAATAAGTTCTAATTATGAAACTTGATACCCCTAAGTGGTATCAGAGCTTGGTTTTAGATCATTTTGTGGGTAGTTTATCAAAACATGATACCCAATCTTTGTTAAAATACCACAATGGTTCCCCTTAGTGTAGCAGTTGCTGAGTGTCCAAAATATGTTATCGATGCAGATGATGGTTGTACCAAGGAGTCTAGGTTTACTAAAATAATTTCTATCACCATTGATAGTATGGTGGTGTTTTCTATTCATTGATGTGGAATTAATGGACCTTAGTGGGAATAATAATAAATAATTCCATAAATAGTCCCAATACCTATGCTTCTTGGAGGCAGTGGAGTTTTGTATTCAGTAGATAGTGTGTGCATGGGGTAAGGTCCAGTTTATGGATTGATAATGGAAGCTATGTAAATTCATGGATATTGGTGATAATAATATTAAAGGGTTTTTAAGTTAAATTGGATGAAAATTTAGTCAGAAGTGATGTGGTTAGTAGACTTAAAGGTCACGATAACAAGAAGAGGGATGTTCTGGAATTTTTAGCCAGGTGGAATGACTCATGTTCCTAGAAGTTGGAATTAATGGTAAATTTGTAGGTATCAATTAGTTCTTTCAAGTGATGATTCAATGGAAATTAACTATTCACCCTTGTTTATATTAATATAATTGAAAAAATAAAGAAAGTTATATTATAGTATGAGTGTTGGAATGGAAGTTTAGGTTTAGAAGGTAACTTATAGAGGATTCAGAAAACCCGTAACTGAAGGGGAGACTATCAAAAGATTCCAAGTGTTTACCAGCCCAAGTCTAAGTCAAGATAAGTTATTTTGGGGTTAATAAATCAATATATGTTATGGAAAATGTGTGTTCCAAATAACTCAAGGATGAAATGGTTCCATATGGGGATGTCTTGGAAGGAGTGAAACATAGTTCAAGTTAAGTCTGAAGATTATTATGATATTTAGTGTAAGGATTGAGTTTTTTATCAAAATTTGAAGATGGTGTGGGATTCATGCATGGGGATCATGCTTGTGGTAAAGTGTTGAATGAGTGTTCATTTCAGAAGTAGTGGGTGCTTTGTTATGGAATCTAGATCACTAAAGTGAGAAAAAGGGTGGAAACCCTTAGTTGCTTGGAGACATACTGATATGCCAATAATGTTGCATTAATTCATCTTGATCAATATTGTTTTAGAATTTATTTTCTTAAATGACCTAATAACTAACTATAAGTATAGTATAGCTAATGGAATCTGAGGTCAAGACCATAGATACTAAGACACTCTAAAATCAATAATTAAGACCTAAAAACTACTTGAAATGAAAACAAATAACAACTCTACCCTAAAAGAAATAATGTATGATGAATTGAATTGGGAATATTCATGCCTAGGTTAATGAAATAAAAAATTATAGAAAAGTTGTATGATAGTCCTGAAGCTATCAGGATCCATTCCTATTGAATCCCTTGGTCCAGGTAGACACTCTTCACATTATAAGGTCACCTTTTCTCAATGGTCATGGTACTTTAGGTCACTTAATGGCGGGTGACCCAAAACCTATTTTAAACATAGAATGAACAAGAAAACCTATGGTCATGATGAAAGTATTACACTCTATAAATCACACTAAAATTACCCTAAATAATCAAAGATAATAGTCATTCTCATTCAAATGATAGATATTGAAATCACTCCCAAACCCCCTAACATAATGGTCATGCATAAGAAAATAAATAAGAGATAGAAAATTGAATCATGAATTTGAGAATCCAACATGAAAATCATAAAAATACACTTAATTTATTAATCAATCCCCTTTACATAGTAGAAACCAACAGAAAAACCTACCCTCTTATGCTATCCATGAGAGGTTTAAACAAAATAAAAATAAAAAAACCCAAGGAGTCCAAAACAACCTCCAGTGGAAAGTAACCAAAGAATATCATTATAATTTGATCCCCTAAAGTATGTTAAGTAGTACTTTATTAAAAGATAAATTCCCTTAATATATCTCTACCATTTTTTCATCTCTTTATCTTTTATCCTTCCTAAGATATAGATATCTCACAATCTCTCAACCTCCATACTCTAATTACATAGGCACCCCATGTGGGTCTTTTATTCCAAATCACTTTATCTTCTCCAAATACTATCTTCAATTTTTATCTATGAGAAATATTCATAGCCAAGTTTTATCTTCATATCTTTATATAATCCCATTTGGATCGATGACACACTCTTAGACATAGAATTCAAAAATCCTTGTATCATGTCACATTTGAATATCCTTGAAAATATATTTACTCATCACGTATATGGGATAGTCGACCCTACTTCATATATATTTTTAGATATAAAAACCATAGTGTAGAATCAAATCCTTTGGAGTTTTCTTGGGTGTTTTCATAGTGTATTTATTTTCATTACTTTATGCACACCAACACGGCATGGACCATGTCATATCCATGGGTGTTTCATGTTCTCACTTCCCATATAAGCCATAACATAAACCCATATAATGTGTTGTTCATCATTTCTATATCCTTAATTATATATGTAAATTATATCATGGATTGACCATGGGATCCTCAACCATGATGTAACATAAAAACTAAAACCATTTTTACTTGTTCATGATCAACACCATGACCATTAGGGAATGTCAGTGCTTGTTTAATCCTCAAACACTCCCTGTAGACCATGTTTATATTTTCTATAGTGTTTTATAAGTTGTTTAAAACTTTGAACATCCCTATGAAATGTAGGAATGGGCTCTATGGTGTAGCACATGATATATTATTCATCCTTTTTATGTAGGGATTTAAATTATCTATTATATGTTTATAGGGAATCATTTTAGTTATCAATGGTATTAAATGGAGTTTCTATGCCTTTATAGTATATATCTATCTTGATATTGATATTCCATAGTAGTTACAATGACATTTTCTAATGACTCCAGCAGCGGGTGCGATGGTATGGTGGTATTCAAATGTGGGGAGAAACGATAATATTTTTTCCGTCAGTGGAGGCATGTGAAATCAAGAAGGATGATGTCATTTGAATAAGTGTGAATAATGGTATACATACAAGCCATCCCACATAAAAAATTATTTTGTGGATTTACTTATTTATATATGATCATGTTTTAATGGTGACTCTAAAATTCCATAGGAGTGCCGACTCATGCCTCATCTTGCTCAACTCATACCGACCCACATGGGACCAATACCTCCTCTACACCAGGATTTAGACCATATATATGCTTCCTATTTAGTTATCCCATGCGTGATCCTTGATTTTACTTGGGAAGTGTTGAGCCTATATTTTTACTAAAAATACCAAAACAACTTAGTAAAAATTCCATAATTATAAACACATAAAAATTAACTCTTAAAACATGAATTTATTTTATTATTTGAAAAATATTATTTAAAATAAAATTACCCACAAATAAATAAAACAATTAATAATTCAAGTATAAAAAATTAAAAATTCAATGAAATTCATTATTTCAAAATAAAAAATTTTAATGTAAAAATAGAGACATAAAATACCCCCACACTTAAGCCACACATTTTCCTCAAGAAAATAAAATCTAAATATTTAATTAAAGAGGAAACACATTCTACCAATATTTATATTTCAATTTAGTAAGACAAAATAATTCTCAATGGGGAGCTCAAAAATTTAAGTTTCACAAATAATTATCAATCCAATTCCTCATTCTTCAAAGAAACATGTCAAGTATGCATTTTAAATTTCCCCATTGAAATTTATAGGGCTTCTCCTTACTTTCATTCAAGAATCATCATCCACTATTACTAAACATTCCAAGTCATGATTTACCTCATATTGATTTTCCTTACATTCATAACTCAAGGTAACAAATTAAAGTAGAGTTATTCTCATAACATGATTACATACACCTCCCATAAGCTTGAAATGTACTTATATTCTCCACTTTGTAAATAAAAAGTTCACAATTAATCATAAGGGAACAACATTAAGGATTGAGTGACTCTAAGTTCTAAGGTTGGTAGGTATTGATGTGAAAAATTTAAATCTAAAAATGAGGTTAACTCTAAAGTATATTTCATGATAAACAAAAGAAAATTCCAATGAAATTATCCTTTATCAAAAAGTAATAACAACCCACTTCCTAAAACTCAAAGTATAGGTCATGAGTACATGAAAAAAAATGAATTAAGTACACCAAATTGAATATTTTTCTACTTTTTTTTCACTTTTTTTCAAACCAAATTTTCAATTTTCTTTTCAAAATTTGAATCAGGACAAGCCTCACATCCACCACCCAACCTCAAATGATAAAATTTATTGGTCAAGAAATGGTAAATTTGAACCTCCAAATGCATAACCCATTTTTCCTAATTTTTCATGGGGCATAAAAAATATAGGATAATGAATTATTCAAAAAACTTTTTCAATATCAAATGAAACTCCTAAACATTTATCCTCAATAGAGTTCATCCCTTCCACCATAGAGAACCTCTATCCCACACTTAATTTTTTTGGAAATTATGAAAAATATGTAGACAAAGGGTAGGTAAGGATATGATTAACTTGTAATGTGGCTCTTACCTAACAAGTTCATTCATGGATTATAAGGTAATAAAATAAGTATAAATATATAAGTCCTTTATAAGGATAAATGGATAAATAATAAAATACCTTAATCAATTTAAATGTGACTTTGCACAATCATTACTTTGATAATATTTCATGTAAGTTATAGTAGGTGATATGTACCAAGTTCATTCCAGAAATATGCTCAATAAAGATGGGAAGTATTGGATTAGAATCCTCTTAGAAATGATAACATAAAATATCAAACAATAAATCATGTCATTAAAAATAATAACAATCCAATCTATCTGAATTTTATAAATTAAAATCATGAAAATTATAGGTAAAATTGATCTATAAAAATTAGCTAGCCTCCCCAAATCATGCTTTATTAAATTAATAATCCTATTATTATCTATAATAATTAGATTCTACATCTTACTCATTCAATATTAATGACATTTAAACCTAAAACATGGAATAATGAGGTTCATAAGTAAATATTTTTCCTCCTAGATCAATGAATGTAACATTAGTATAAATGTGGGGCATTCAATTTATTCTTTATGGATCAAAAATATATTTCAAACAAGACATGAGAGTGGAAAAATAAAAAATTTAATATAAAACCCCCTTTTAATAAATCTTATCCCCCTTCTCCTTACCACATTTCATTTCCTTGTGTATTTACGATAGACCTAAAAAAGAGATTACCCAAGAGAAAACATAAGGTCCATAAAATTAAATCTAAAAAAGATAAGGTAAATTTAAACCTACTTCCTAATATAATCCTAAACTAAATCATAAGAAAGAAATTAAAATTTTCAAGTTTCATCCCAAAAGTATCTCTTGGTTATGGTCATTTAGATTGAACTTACCTATTTTATCTCATTATTATAGATTTATAAAGAGATAACTATCTTAGGTTAATCCAAATTTTACTTTTTTTGTGTTTGATGGGGATCTTATCCTTTTATTCTTGATTCTTAGCTTGAATTTTTGACGAGGAGAACTCTAAATAGTGTATTGATATTAAAAAATAAATTCCTTGATAGTGAAAAATTAGTAAAACTCCTCTTAATCTTGGGGATACTTTTTTTAAATTAATTATATGATCTTTTTATGTTCTATAACCAACCTTTTCTCTTATTCTTATTTGATTCTTTGAGGCGGTAATAAAAATATTGATAATTATGAGAATATAAGGAAAAAATAAAAATATTACCAAACCTATTACCCCTATTATTCTTCTTTGATATGAACTTGGGAAGGTTTTTTAGGTTCTTCTTGATCATATGGTTCATTAGGATCTGGATCCTCCTCTTTCACCATGCTTATCATGTGATCCAAAAATTCAATATCCATAATCCCTTTCCCCTCTTTATTTTATTTATTAGTGAAGGTTTCTTTTTTTCTTCTTCTTCCCCCTTAGTAATTTTAGTGAAGGTGTATTCTCTAGAAAATTTAGAACTAGTTTCATCCTTATAATTAAAAATAAATTTTACCATAGAGTCATCATCAGGCATGGTTTTTCTCTTGAATGGTTCTTCAATATCTTCCTCAAAGTGATCTTCCTCCTTGGTTTTCAATTTTAATTACTTATCTTATTTGGAAATACATTATAGGTTCTCCAATCCATATTTGAATGCTTGTTCCATGACTTGGAGTTGATATTCCAAGATCAGATGCGGTTATAGTACCTAGGTTTGAATTTGATACTCACATCCTTGTCTTTGGATCCTTTATTTGAGAACCTCAACCTGTTTTGATAGATTCGAGAGTTGTATATCTAGTTAGATATGGGTATTATTCTTATTATTACTTATCAATGAAAAATAAATATTTCATTAATGTCAATATGTTGAAGAAGTTATAAAGAAAAAGAAGTTGAAAAGTTTAATTGAAGTATCCAATATTGGTAATATATTTGTTATAGCTTGGTTGAATGAATAAATAATAAAGGAAGTGATCAAGTCTTATTATCTTGAGAACCATGTAGATGGTGTTATTTACTTAGTAAATATTGATATTATTCATTACTTTAAAGGTAATAGTTCTTTGAAGACTTTGAGTTTACTTATGATAATTGATGAGTTGTTCTTAAAGTCTCAAACATTTTAATGATATTTGGAGAATCATATTTTTTATCACTATTATAAAGTTTACTTAAGAAGTTTGAAGAGGTAAATAGATGGAGATAATGATGATGATCAGATAGAGGCCATCACACTGAGGTGATGAGACAAAGTTGATCTGATCGAGGTAATCAAAAGAAGGTTTCTACATTATGCCATCAGATTGATTTCTAATGGATATTTTTTTTGAAGTATTCATTAGAGATTCCATTAGTTGAAACTTTCAAAACTCATCTAACATATTACATCAGATAGAATAATATGAAAAGTCCAATCAATCAGAGGAACTTTTGGGAGACCACTGAAGGAACGTTCACAATGATAACAGACTGATGTGAACAGAATGAGTTGATTAGATGTAAAGTGGAAATAAATGTTTTAACAATTATATTCAACATGAAATAAAACATATTATGATAAAAAAACTATATAATATGTTTATAAATGATGTTATTTTCATTGATCAAACATCACAATTCCTTTCAGCTATGATTCAATCTAAAATTTAGAAGAAGAGAAAAGTGTCTAAAAGTGAGTTCAATCAGGTTAAGTCTAAAGAGAATATTGAGGAGTGGCCATGAAGTGTTCAAGTTTTGGAGTTGTGGTAGAACTCAGTGGATATATGGTTCCTGAACATTGTGAAGTTTTGATTGAAGTTAAATGAAGAGTTATATAAATTCCATCAGATATACTTGTACAAATATTGTTATGCAAAGTGAAGAAGTTACAGTGAATGGACAAAGAAAGTGTTGATAATGTTGTAACTAATGAAAGTAAGTATAAATTTTATCATATGAGATTGGTGATTCATTAGAAATACTCTACCAAATGTATGTTATATAATGATTAAGAAAAAAATTATTTACAAAGTCAATAGTTAGAGGAAGAATGTGAAGATCATCGAATAGAGAAGCCTCCATATGAAGTCATTGGAAAAAGGATTTTAAATAAGTTCATTAGACTAAAGTTTCCAAGAAATATCATAAAATATAGGTTGTTGAGGTTTTTGAATAGTTATATCAGATTAGAAATTTATGAGTAATGTAATCATAGAAAGTGTTATAAAGACATCAGAATGATTATTATAAAGTACTCTGAGGAAGTTCTATAATGTCATTGGGAATAAGAAGTAGAGTAGATATCTAAGGTTTTATCATATGGAGTAAAAAGAACAAAAATATAAGAAAAAATCCTATGGAGGAAGATCAATTTGAAAGTATATTATAAATACTTTCAATGGAATATCGAATAGAGTCACCAGATAAAGAAGTTATCTGATGAAAGTGAAATTCATGTGAAGGATTTATGTGATGTTCTTAAAAAGTTATAAAGGAACACCAAATGAAGTTTCATTGGATGGAATAAGTTCAATGAACCATACCAAATGTAAGGTTTGAAGATCTTTATGGAGTTTTTTTAAATATTTTAAATACAGTGATGCTGATCCGAATGATCAATGTGGCAATAATCAAAAAGGGATGATCATGATTTTAAATGATATTTTAAGATGATTGAAGAATAAAATTGGTTCCAAGATCTAATTTAGTTTCTTTTGAATATTTTTATACTACTATCTTTTATTATGTTTGAATATGGCCATTCATTGAATATTTTTTGACCAGGAAGTTTTAATTTGAAGTATGTGCCTCACCTTGAAAAATTAGAGAACTGTTGCCTATAGAAAGGGGTGATAATGCATTGTGAGATGTGTGATTATATAGAGAGTTTCATGGTTGTTAATTATAATGAATAATTTATTTTTCATAATAATGTTTCATCCATGAATCACGGGATAAATTCTTATATGGGATGATGCTTTGAGAGAAAAGGTACTAGATAGATCAGGGGGTACTAGACGGAGCAGAATCACCTGATGGAGAAACAAAGCACTGGATGAAGAAGGGATCATCCATATACCAGATATAATTTTCTTATCAATTAGATATCAAATGAACACGAATAGGAAAAAGGTATTAGGTGAATTACCACTAAAAAAATGCACATTAAACAGATAGTACTAGACGGACAAGTGCCCCAAGAAGTAATAGAAGAAGGATCAGTCGAATTTACACCAGATGAAATTTCATAAGATATATAGGATCATATGAAGCATCATACAGATAGGTTCCGGATGAAGGAAGAATAATAATGGAACTTTCTTTCCCACTATTGTGCAAGTAAAAAATGAAGAAGGAGGAAGAGAAAAACAAAGTAGCACTATGACATCCAACAAAATTCCCAACAAGTGGAAATTTTTTTACTATTAAAAAGTAGCTAAAGAAGTTGGAGACTATCTATAGAGGTAGTATTAAGAATCAATAAGGAGATACAAGTTAGATGATTTCATAAACAATATATGGATTTAGAATATTTCTATTCCCATCCAAAAGTGTAGGGAACCACACTTAGGAAAAAGATTATTTTCTTACAAAACCATCATAACATGTGTCTTATTACAGTGGAGAATCTTTGTATTAGGCATCAAAATATGTGGAAAGAACTAGACACTATTAGTGATTATTGAACCTCAAAAAAATATTTTGTGCCTTATTTTACCTTCTTTTATATACTTACAGACGATAAAAAAAATAGAATAGGAGAACCAAGATCCTAACATGTCTTAGAGTTATAAGGATAAGAATTTATAATTGATAAACAATTAATAACACTAATTCACCCCCTCTCAGTAATTATTATATCCCAAAGTGGTCCTCTCAATTAGTATAAAAGGACTATTTAAAATCTATTGGATTCTCTCATTGAAGTTATTCATTTTTGAAGATTTTAGTTTCTTTCCTTTATTAACAATGAAGTTAAATTTTCAAAAATATTCAGTTATCTATGAGAATAATTTTATTTCTACCAAGACCATAATGAATAGTAAAAATAGAGAAAATAAATATAAAGAAGATATCCTTCATATCTAAAGAAGAGGAAGTATCGGTTTCTCTATGACAGGATAATAAAGAATAAAAATATGTATTGGAAAGTGAAGAGAAATTGGCTCAAGTTTCCACAAAGAAGAAGGAAAACATTCCCACATCAAGTGAATCAGGAATGTTAAGCGATCATGAGGTATGTGAAAATTCATGTATAAATTATCCTCAAGAAGTATAACCTATCATAAGTGGTGATGATGATCGATCTAAAACTTCTAGAGATATATCATTTAGTATATTAAGAGATATTCTATATTGAATTCTTAAAGAAATTATATCTTTTATTTGTGGAGTCTTTCAAAGTATGTGGGATGGGATCACCCAACTAGAAGAAGAAGAAGATAATATGGAGAATTATTCACAAGAAAAATTTCTAGAATTTATAAATATTTCAAAAAATATTATAGCCTTTTAATTAATAAAGGTATAGATTAAAATATGTTCCTAAAATTTTTAATACAAATGAATCCAAAAAGTTAAAGATAAATATGGAGTCATGAATATTCTGGAAGGAAAGATCCATAAACTTGAAGAAAAGTTGAAAAATATAATTGAGGTTAAGGATTTTAAATTATAAGTAAAATCCAAGAATATCAAGGAACTTGACTCTTTATTACAAAACAAAGTTAATTTGCATGGATTGGAAGTTGATAGAATGAAGAAAGTTTGTGAGGATAAGGTGATTATGATTTATGATCATAAAAAACCCTCAATATGAGATTTCTAGAATTAGAAGTCAATATTTTTAATATTGAGAATACATATATTGAGTATTCACAAAATAAATATAAAGTTTTTACTGCTACTCAGTGCTCATTTTAGGATTCTAATGTTAGAAAATCTCCAACATGTGATAATAAGATCATGAATTTACTCAAAGATATATCTCAAGTAGCTATGATGAAATAGGTACCACCCATACCATCTTTTAATAATGTTTCCAAATATATTTTCAGGAATAATGTAGGTTGGAAAGAAAAATATATACAAGTATGGATGAAAAAGGTGATAAGAATCCTACCACCATGACTAGGGTTGATAGAAAAAAGAGCGTGGAAGATGGTTCTACATGAAGAGCCTAAAAAGTTATAAATAAAACCCAAAAAATAATAGAAAATAAATAAGAAGATCATGGTTTATGGGTCAATGTTGGTTTTATAATAGATCTGGTCATTATGAATTGTATTTTTAGTATAATAAGCTAAAAGAAAAAGAAAAAAGGGAGCCCATGTCAAGAGGGAGGAAACTAGAGATAAAGAAGAAATATCCATAGATAAAGAAGAATCTATACACTTAAAATAGATTTGAAAATCTTGAAAATATCTATGATTTATTAAATAGTGGTGGTCATAAGGTTGGAATGTGTTCACCTAGACATGTATCAAAATTTGACAAGAAAATAATTCCATATAAGTTGGTTAAGAAAGAATAAGCAACCCTGCGAAGTAAATAGAAAAATGTTGTAATTTTTTTTATCATAATAAGATATCAAGAAAGAAAAATGAGATGACCATGGATTCAAAATCCAAGATGTTGAATAAAAGTGAATCATCCAAAATAAATAATAAGAAGGATGACATTCAGAATAACCCATGTGGAAAATCCAAACCTATTGTCAACATACCTAATTATATGTTAGTAATTTTTCTAGAATATTTATAGAGAACGAGAAAAATATAAGAAGCACAAGAAATGGATAGTAAAATAAGAAAATAAAAAAAATTCCACCTGATGAAGATGAAGTACATGATAGGTTATCAAAAAAAGGCAACACCCATGTTAAATAAGTTCTATGTGTGAGCTGAAACATGGATGGACAAACTTCTAAAGAATGTTCTATAATAATTCCAGTGCAATAATAGTTATTAAAGAAGATTAAAGTTTCACTAGGTGAGTGGATTAAAGGTTCTTAAGAAGAGAAAATTCGCACATAAAGAAATTAAATAAGTGATAATATCCATACATCCCCAATCAAAATTAAAGTTTGGATGTGCAAGTATAAAGTGTAGAGGAAATGAAGAAATTTGGTTAAGAAAATAATCTCAACCATACTATTCACATTAAGAAGAAATAAGGATACATCTTATTCCATTAACCTTTATATTTTGTATTTTATTTTTCAAAATAGGGAATTGAAGGTGAAACATGATCTTAGAGAGAGAACCTGAGATAATGAAATTTCTTTCAACCTTGTACAACATCCATTAATAAAGTTTTCATCTCGTAATGTTTCCCAAGTTAGTTTATTAGAAAAATTATAAAAGATCATCCTTTATGAAATTAAATTGGTTGATATTAATACATGATAACAAAGTGAAAGAATGTTTCATATAGATCTAATCTTATATTTTGAATTCTAATGGAATATATTGAAAAAAATCATCCATGGTGAAGATATGGAAGTTTTCAAAGTCTGGAAAACCATATAAGAAAGATACATTTTGGTTCTTTCTTAACATAAAGTTCCTAAAGAATATATGTTGAATAGATTCATCATTATGAAGTTTGTGAGAAAAGTATCCTAAAGGGGGTGATATTTGGAGAATAGTGAATAAGCTTGAAGAATCATTATGTCATACAAATTTTATTATTCTGAAATGTACCTGAATAATGTTTCATTTCAAAGGTATGTATTTCTTAAGGTTACTAAAATAAAAAATTTAACACAATGGGGGATAAATTTCATTAATCAATAACATAAGAAAATTGGAATCATGAAAGTGCTTCAAGTCCAATTATCCCTCTAGTTATACTTGAATGTTTTTAATCTGTTTGTTAAATTAAGTTAAGGGGTTTCAAGTTGATCTATCTTAAAAGTCATTCATATCTCAATTGGTATCTTAATCCTAGAATAAAAGTCAACAACCATTGTATAAAAGTTTATGAGTTCTTATTCCATGAGGTATTAAGATTAGTTGGTAAAGGACATATTTGTTTTCTAAATAAAATTCTATTGTTTTCTACACCAAGAATGGATTACATAGGCTTAGAGGGAAATTATAAATGTTACATTTATTAATAATTAACTAATACAATTTTCCCAAGGAATTTTTATTTCTTTTAAATAAGGGGGAGATAAAGTGAGATAAAAATTTGAAAGCCTAGAAAAGTAAAGGAGAGATAAAGTGAAATGAAAGGAAGAAAAAGATTCACATATTGATATATTAATTTGTAAAGTACCTTTAAGGTATTACCAATAAATAAAAAGGGGTATATTAAAGATCACACTTTGTGTGTGATTTTTATTTTTTGTTAATTTTTGTAATTGGTTGTCAATGTTTATTAATGAAATAAAAATATTTCATTTTTTTCAATATGTTGAAGAATTTATAAAGAAGAAGATGAATAAGTGTTCAGTTGAAGTATCTTGATTGAAAATCAATTTATGTAGCTTAGATTAAGAATAATAAAATTTATAAAGTATTATTATCTTGAGAACCATGTAAATGAAATTTTTTTCCTTATGAGAGATTGATATTATTCATTACTTGAAAGGAGGAGGTTATTTGAAGACTTTGAGTTTACTTATGATGATTGATGATATATTCTTAAAGTCTTAAACATGTGGTTGATTTTGGAGAATCATATTTGTTATCTCTATTATGAAGTTTCCTTAAGGAGTTTTCATAAGAAGTTTTTGAAGATGAATGGATAGATGTAGTGAAAATGATCAGAAAAAGGCTAACATAGTGAAGTAATCAGATGAAGTTGATCAATCCAAGGTAATCAGATGAAGTTTTTCGTATTGGGATATCATAAAGAGTGTCTAATGGATGGAATTTTTGTGAAGTATTCATTTTATATTCCATTAGTTAAAACTTTCCAAATTCATCTAACATAGTATATGAGAAGGATGAAGATGAAAAGTCAAATCAAACAAAGGAAATTTTGGGAGACCACCAAAGGAACATTCGCAGTGATAAATGTTTGATTTAAACAAACTGAGTTGATTAGATGATAGGTCAAAATAAATTTTTGTCCAATTACATTCATAATTACATAAAATATATTATGATCAGAAAAACTACATCAGATATTGCTAATTGATGTATTATTCATTGGTCAAACATTAGAATTACTTGTGGATATGATTCAAGCTAAAATTTAGAAGTAGAGAAAAGCATCTAAAAGATATTTCAATCAACTTAAGTAAAAATGGGGGATTGAGAAGTGTCTATGAAATGTTCAAGTTTTGGAGTTGTGGTGGAACTTAGGGAACTATAGTTCCCAAAAAATATAAAGTTCTGATTGACATTGAATGGATAACTAAATGAAGTCTATCAAATTAACCTATAAAAATATCAATACCTGAAGTGAAAAAATTATAAAAAATGAACAAAACACATGTTTATAAGGCTTTAGATGATGAAAGGAAGTATAAAGTCTATCATATGATCTTGGTGAGTCATCATACATACTCTAACAGACATAATTTCTTGAATGATTGAGCATAAATTTCCTAAAAAAGACAATATTTATAAGAAACATGTAATGATCATTGAATATATAAATATGTATATGAAGTTATCAGATAGAGGTTTATAAATGAAATTCACCAGACTAAAGTTTCTATGCAAGATCATCATACATAGGCTGCGGAGGTTTTTGAACAGTTTCATCAGATATAAGTTTATGAGTGATTTCATCAGATAAAGTGTTACAAATACATCGAGATAAGTATTTCAAAGTCATTTGAAAATGTTCTAAAAAGTTATAGGATAAAAGGATCATATAAGATCTATGAGGGTTCATCAAATAAATAAAAACTAACAAACATTTGAGAACCCATAAAATGGAGGAAGTGACTTTTGAAATTATACTAGAAATTATTTCAAGGGAAGATCAAATATAGTCATCATATAAAGAAGTTATTAGAAAAAAGTGAAAGTATTTTGAAGGATTTTTGTAATGTTCTTATAATGTTTTGAATGAATTCTAGGTGAAGTTTCACTAAATAGAATAAGGGAAATGAAATATACCGGACCAAAGGTTCTATGTCCTTTATGAATTTTTTGTAAATATAGTAATTGCAGAGATGCTAAGTTGGATGATAAATGTGTCAATAACCTTGAAGGGATAATCATTATTCTAGATAAGATTTCAGGAGTATTAAAGAATAATATTGACATTAAGATCTAAGTAAGTTTCCTATGAAGATTAATTGAATCCTATCTTTTTAGAAGTTTTAATGTGGTTAATCATTGAATAAGTTTTTAGTGGGAACCTAAAAACTTTAGTGGGAAGTTTGAATTTGAAGTACGAGCCTCACCCTGAAAATTTTAAGAACCACTACCTATGTAAAGGGTTGATGATGCATTGTGATATGTGTGATGATATATAGAGTTACAAAGCCATTAATTATGATGAATAGTTGAAGTTTCAGAAGAAATATCTAACCATAAAGTGTGAGAGAAATTATTATTTGGGATAAAGTTTAAAGAGAAGAGGTACTAGATAAAGTAGAAGCATTGGATGGGGAAACTATGCACCAGATGAAGAAGGGACCATCTAGATAATAGAAAGAGTTTTCCTATAAATTGGGGATCATATGAATTGGAAGAAGAAGAATAAGTCATCCAAAAAACTTCTATAGTACAAACACACATCAAATGCACAATATCGTCCGAATAGTTATAATAAGATATAGGAGAATAATTATTGGTCAAAATTTCACTAGACATAATTTCATTGGATGGACAAGATCTGATAAATGATCAGATGGATAGGTTACAGTTTAAGGAAGAAGAAGGAAAGTTTCTTTCCTACTATTTTGCAAGTAACAAGTGAAGAATAAGGAAGAGAAGTACAAAAGAGCATTATGGCATCCAACAGAATTCTCAATAGGTGGAATAATATCTTGGTGTTACAAAGTAACTAAAGAAGTTTGAGACTATCTACATAGGTAATATAAAGAACCAGTGAGGAGATGCAAGTTAGATGAGGTCATCACCAGTCGTGGGATTTAGGATTTTTTCCATACCCCTTCTAAAGTATAGGGAACCACACTTAGGATAAGGATTGTTTTATAAAAAAATAATTATAATAGGTATATTATTATAGTGGATAATATGTGTACCAATCATCATTATACATGACAAGTACTAGATACTCTTATTGAGTAGTAAACCTTGTAAAAATATCCCATGCCTTTAACCTTCTTTCATATACTTGATATGAAAAGGAAAAGATAATAGGAGAATCAAGATCATAATAGGTCTTAGAAGTATAGGGATATAAATTTATAATTGATAAAAAGTTCCCAATACTAATTCCCCCTCCCAGTGATTATTATATCCCAAAGTGTCCCTCTCAACAATCTAAAAAATACCTAGCATGTAAAAGGAATAAAAAAACCAAACTAAAATCCTAAAATATAAAAATGGGAGGGGAAATATTTATCTTAACTAATTAACTAGAGCATTACCTTGTCTTATAAAATGAAAAAAATAGTTTTCCTGAAAGTCACTATTAATTTTTCTCGATCAACACTATTTTAGAATTTATTTTCTCAAACAACATACTGACTACCTCATTTTTTTATAGTTAATGGAAGCCTAGGTCAAACCCATAGAGACTAGGACCCCAAAAATTCAATAATTACGACTTAAAAACTACTTGAAATGATAAATAATAAATAATATGCCCAAAAATAAACATGGGATGATGAATTGTATTGATAATTGTCATGCCTAGGTTCATGAAATAATTGAAGGATATATTATCTAAAGCTATAGCTTGTATATGACTCCTGACTATATTGAGTGCATGATATATCATGATGCATGGATGAAATACGATTCCATGCATTCCACTACCTTTAATTGAATGAGAAAATCAATATTAAGTCTATTAATATTTGATTAATTCAAAATCATTTAAAGATATCATTTATTAAGATGTTATATGAGATATAATTTTAGGGAGTAAATGTATACGATGCATTCATACATTCATGAACCAACCTTGACATTTATTCATGAATTTCAACAAAGGAATAAATGCAGATGAAATAAAGGATCATCCTTTATTTACTATATAAATTACTATCATGTAATGAAAGTATGTTTGATTTCTTGATTTTTAGTTGAAACTCCATAGAAGACATAGTTCTCTTCATTCTTCTCCTTTTCACATGAGGCACTAGCATTCTGTAAGAACCCAGTTCTTTCTTGAGGTATGAAATATTTTAATTTCCATAAATTTTTTAGTTTTTATATCTAAATAAGGTCTAATGTGAATAACCTTTGAGGTCATGGGTGTATCGGGGGTGTCTAGGACTTTTTTGGAGTCCAGAACCTAGGTTTTGGGGTGAAAAAGGCGTGGTGTACAGTTAGTAGAAACTATGTAGGGTAGGACACATGGTTACTTATAACCATTCAAGGATGGATATTGGAGTCCTATATTCTAAATTGTTAGACAAACCATGTGATTTAGTGTGAACGATAATGAGAAAAACTATAAACTTTTGATAGAGGAGTTTTTCACAGTTTTCACACGGTTAGTCAAACCCTACATACAAATAGTGAAAGGTTCCCCTTTGTTACAAAAAGGGCACATGATTAGAGAAATTTTTATCCAACCATGTGTCCAAACCATGCGACCCAATAATTATTAGGAAATTAACATTTTTAACCCAATTAATCTAACATTTCAACCTAATTTATCCTCATTCTTCATGTTGGAGTCCCTTGAATTTTGTGAGATTTCTTTTAAAAACTTTCCTAATAAGTGGGATATATCCTCTGTTAGTGCTTGGAATCAAGTTATGTTCATCATGTTGGACCTATCTCAGCAATATATCAATTCATTTTTATCCATTATTCATTCTTTTTGGTATCTTATGTGCTATTTAAGTGCACGCTAATATACCCTATTTATAGGTTCTTCATCCGTTCTTTAATTTTATCCCAATATAAGTTTCATCATGAGATGATACTAGATAAGCTATATATTATGAACCTATGGTAGGTGGTATAATTATTTTCATTCAATGTTTAATTATTTATATATATGCTATTCTTCAGTGCTCCCAATTCTTAGAGTGACACCCTTGAAATAGATTTTAATCCCTGAAGTGAATTGATAGGTGTGACCTATATAATTAATTTAACTCATTGATAATTTATTGATGGTTGTGAACCATGAAATGAAACCATACCTTGGGTGGATTGTTAAATTAAATGGACCACCATGGGTGGTGTATGAGTTATCACTTAAAATGTGTTTTTACCCATTTTCCATGGGATGCCAAATGATGAATTGAATTTTAAATTGAATTTTGAATGGTAATGTGAATTGGAACTTTACTTTATTAAGGGAAGGGAATGGATGACCATGCCCCTAGGATTTCCATGTATTGGTTGATTAAGCATGATATTCCCTTATAATGAAATGATCATGTGAGTTAAATAGAGGATAATCCTCCTAAGCTTAGCCCATGTATATTGTGTTACCCTTTAAGGTGAGTTTTAGTTGAAGTGAATAAGGTTATGAACTTTATATAATTAAATGACATTGATTGAATGCTCATATGCCTTGGGTGGCACATGGGTTCATTTACAAAATCCATGGATGGACACTTTTGGATCCTACCTTGCTTATGCCCGAGTGACACTTGGAGTCCTTATATGGATTTCCAAGGAAAGAATCATGGGGGATGAATATTATAAACTCGAGTGATACTTGGACTACTTATGTATTTACAAGGATAGATTCACAGGGAAATTGATCATATATTCCATGGGTTATACTTAGGATCCCCAGAGGACCACCAAGGATGGACTTGAGTGGCAATGATGTTATGCCACACCCATAAAAATACTAGGATTCCATGAGAAATGTATAAGATGAGCTTATAATGTTCTTGGTTTATGATACACCTAGAGCGATACATGGATTCCAAATTATGAATACCAAGTACGATCTCAGGTTCTTAAATGGTTAATTCTTAGAATATGGAGAGTGTTTACCTAGACTAATGTATTCACTATGAGTTGATTCTAATGACTCAATGAATATCATACATCTTTCCTATGCTTTGTTATTAAAGATTTTTAAACGAGTCTAATAACAATTATCCTAACATGAAAAAGTCATTTAAACCCTTGTTTAAGGATCTCCCATGTAATTTAAATTAAACTACATATGAAAATGAAATGAAGAAATACTATTTAAAATGAGTGTACCTGACACCAAAGAGTATCTGTAATATCTTTAAACTCCATCACATAGGTTTGATAAATATCACCAAGGGTATCCAAAGTATATAACCTCTCCATAGTGTATCCATGGTCACAAAACATTATCCAATGTTTGATTTGGGTACATCCATCCTTCACATCATGCTATTACATCATGTGTAGAGAAGAATAATAAAGAGAGATATGGGTTCAGGGAATTTCATCCAAGCATCAAGAAAACACACATTCTGCCATCATATGGATTCTATTTATATAGGGAATCAAGGATGATATTTAATTGTATATTTATTTATTCATGTGTTGAAATTCATGAAAAAATTCCATGGTCGGCTCATGAATATATAAATGCATCATATGCATTTACTCCCTATCATTATATATCATATAATTGCATAATAAATGATAACTTTAAATGTGTCTGAATAAATCAAATATTTAGACACTTAATATTCATTTTATCATTAAATTAAAGGTAGTGGAATTCATGGAATATTATTTTATGTATTCATCTCAATATACCATGCCCTCAATATAGTCATGCATCATATTCAAGATTTAACTTTAGGGGGTATCTTCTTCGATATACCACTTTAACTAAATCATAATAGAATTTATTCCATTTTACCTTATATTTTATCATATAAAATACATTTTTAATGCATATACAAAACTATTTTGGATATCTTCCAAAGCTCCTTTTGGAAAGTTATCATCAACTTAACATTGCATCACATCATATGAAATACCTTATGAATACCCATCAAAAACCCTTTTAGATTAACTCTAAAACACTTTTAGAGTAGATATATGAGTCAAACTCAACCCCCCTTTAGTCAATCATAAAGTGTGACCCCATGGGACATTACAACATTAACAAAAAATATGAATCTCTAAACCCATATGTGTAGTAAAAGAGAAGACTCTAGAAAAGAGTCAATGATACTCAAGATATAAATTCATTTTGTGTGATATTAATAAAAAATATATATATATATATTTATATCTACTAGTCTTCAACATATGAAATCATGAATTATCATATTTTCTCTTTTTCCAAGACATTGAGTAACCATGAGACATGGAGCCTGTTAATCCCATATATCCAACTCATCTGTTATCAATTCTCTAAGTGTAGGATAATCAGATAGATTAATACATCACATGTCATTCATACTTATATACAAGAACATAACATGTACCTTATCTATATAAATATACAATATATTGGTGTGGATTAACACCCCATGGTCTATCTCACTCAAAGAATAAGGTTTCATACTCATTATATAAGAGGAAAAATCTCATCTTGGCTAAGAACTAACTGACGACATGATCAACAACAAGCCCAAACACCACCGTATTAGCTAAGTAAATATATCAACTTGTGTTAGTAGGGTATCAAATTATGAAGGTTCTCATGACAAGTATCTTTATAACCTTAGGTAATGGGGACTCAAATATGATCCATTCACCCCTAGTATACCAAATACATCTATATGAAATTCCATATGGTATACGTAGTAGGCCATCCAACATAAAAAAGAACCATATTCTTTGTTTTGTGCCTCATGAGCATATTTTGGATCTATATACAAGAATAATACTCATGATAACATTGAAATTTCATTATTATCTATAATACTTCATGAAGTAAATTGGTTAGGGATAAACTCAAAGTCGTACTTTGAGAGGTCAGTTATCATTATAGTTCATGAAATGTATATATATATATATATATTTATGAAACCAATGTGAAATAATGATAAATAGGAGATTTAATTTTAATATGATATATTTCATACTTCTAAACCCTTTTAAGAATATTTAACAAACCAAACATAAGCATTGGTTTAACATATAATATATGTAAAACTACCAGTTCAACCTTCTGTTTATTACACTTTCTTGGTTTTGTTAACCCATTATATCATATGTAAAACCTATCGTATCTCTATTTGAACATCCAATAAAACAATCATATTAACTCTTTATTGAGGAAAATCTATAAAGTAAGAAAGTTTGAATAATGGTGAGATTTAAGATCATTTTTTAAACTATTCATCTTATTGAACATATTCAAACGTCTTAAATTCACAATATTAAATGTTATGATGTCAATTTATCTGATCTAATTTCAATAATTTCTATGTTTTTCATCATCATCATCATGGGAACCCTATTACATCAAATTTTTTCCTTAAAATAATGTTACTATTTACATTATTATTTATCGGTCCTCCTAAACTCTTTTAGGATAAAATGACAAATACATTAATACAGTAACTAAATATAAATATTATATTTCTATTTACCTCCATACTTTAAACTCTTTAGGATATCAAGCTTAATTAACCATTCATTTTGACTGGTATAATCCTTCAATAAATATTTTCTTTCACCTTTCATGATAACTAAATGTCACTCTTTACATTTTTCTTTATCATTACATATCCTAGACTCTTTTAGGATATTGATTAAAAAACAATTTAATCTTATACTGGTATAATATTTTAGGAAATAGTGATATTCATTTTATAAATGTTAATGAAATGTAACGCTTTACATTTTTATTTACCATAACATATTCTAAATATTTTAGGATATTAAGTGGAAAATACTTTAATTTAATATTGGTGTTATCCTTTATTTGTTAATTTTGAACTTATTTAAGTTAAAACATATTCCCACTATCTTCTTAGAAAATTTATTCTTTTTAGAATATATTTTTAAGAAACAATAAAAACCTTTTTTTTAGGAAATAAAATTTATTTCCTTTTAGTAGGAATATTTAAAAAAATAAAATACTATTTCCATAACATATATGATATTCTATGTGTTAGGATTATCTCCTTTTCAAAAAGAATATTT
The DNA here is from genome assembly GCA_963277665.1 of Viscum album. Lineage (NCBI taxonomy): Eukaryota > Viridiplantae > Streptophyta > Magnoliopsida > Santalales > Viscaceae > Viscum > Viscum album. The sequence goes on from OY728151.1 coordinate 1,225,626,254, forward strand.
TGTTTAAATATACCACAGATGGATGGTGGGAACACATTCCCTCATATTTTAAGAAACATATGGATAAAAACTTTATACTAGATAAACACTTTTATTCAAATATTCTTCTCAAAACATGTTATAGAGATTATTGAATCATAAATCACGTGCATATAATTAATAATCTAATGTTTTTAATGAAAAATATTTATTATTTGACATATTCTCTTATCACATAATAGAAATATAATGAAGAAACACATCTTCAACTTAACCAAATTTTAGATTTATAAAATCATTTACATTCAAATCCTTGATTAAGTAACTATTTACTTCTTCTCATGAGTATAAAATACAATATCAATAAATTCTTACATTTATTTTGAAGTCCTATATATTTAAAACACATTTTAAAATTTACATTTTGTGTCACATACCCTTCAAAATCAAATAATTAATTTCTATAACATCCATACCTAACTTGTAAATTCTATGGAGTTTCACAAACTCCTTTAGGTATATCTTAGATAATCCAATAATATTGTATTATTACTCTTCCTTATTGACAATCCTAGGTTTTAATGACCCTTATTGGATTCTTGAAGAAACATTTTCGATATTTTCAGCCAACATTTATTCTTATAGTTTGAACTCTTTCCTACTTATACTATCAATACAATACTTTAGATCCTAGAAATCATATTCCCAGTTCATAGATATTTCCAAAACTATAAGAATATCGAGTAATTTTTTGTATTCTATCATATTTTTAAAATATTTCCATAGATGATAATAGGTTAAAGTACCTAACCATAAAAATCCATTTTTAGTCTCCCATTAAAGCATATTATAGAATTTAACAAATTATAAACCTTATGTATTAAAAACAAAAACAAATCATTCCATTTAAAAAACTATTGTTTAAATGCTCCTATCAAGATATAAATGATATAAAAAACATCTCATGATAAGTTTATCCAAGATTGAAGGATCCAAGTTATCAATGTAGCAACTCCTTTACTCCATTTATTGAAATAAACCTTCAGAATATAATTTTTATCAACTTATAACCTTCTATAAATTTACAACACTTTTTAAATCATACAATTGATATCATATATCTATCATAATAATATAATTGATTTCTATAACCAATAAAAATTTAAGTAAACATTTAGACTCGTTAACATATTAAAACATATTAAATATCATGTGACATACAAAATCATATTGAGTTTATGAGACTAACATTACTTAAATTTTTAATGTACCTAATCATATTGAGTGCATGCATAGAGAAGATTACTTTGGTCATTTTTCATCTAATGATTTTGAAACCTTAAACGATTCATTCTATGCTTCCATAAGCATATATATTCATATCTTAAACAATTTAAATACTTGATTACTTAAGAATAGGTATTGTTTTGACATGTGGAACTTTCCTTAAGAGCTTTTCTTAGATCACAGATACTTCTTGAGAACTTTTCTTAAGTTACCAGTCTTAGGAGTCACTTACCTTAAGATTCTCTATATAAGGATTAATCTCAAAGTTAAGTTTGATGCTGCTGCTGATGATATTATCTAAAATTTAAACTTTTATTATATGTTTATCATGTTTTAAAACCATTCAATATGGAATTTTATTAAATTTAATCCCATTAAAACTATGAAAACCTTTTAAATTACATGTTATCCATTAGTGGTCCATGATCCATATTTCACTAAGCATCAGGTCGCTTTAGAGTTTATCACATCACTTATCTATTTAGGTAGGACATTATCCCAATTATAAAAATTTTTACTCTTAGATACTTGAATGTATAACTATTTTTCTAATCCATTATATGGATAAATTAAACCATATACCTCTTATAACCTAATCCTATTAGGGTCTCCTGACTGGTGTAACCCAAAAAAAACTCCAAGAAAAAGCTAACAAGGGACAATCCAAGGGTACCAATATTAAGCTTAACCTACCTAGTAGGAAAATCCATAGTTACTTATTACTTTATTTTTGAACACAAGATAATACAAGGGAACCCAGATTTAGCATGACCTACCAAGTTGGATGATTGAGGTTTTGATAAGTGTCACTTTATAAGGAATACCAAACATAGTTTTTGAAGGGTATTTTAATCTCATAATATTATCTCATGTTATTCCATTTTATTTATGAATGATTCTAGTGATTTTATTTTTGAATATTTTTCCATCTACCTAATCAATATGTTCAATCCATAGTGATGTATAACTCTTTACACAACCCACAATTTTGTGTCACTCACCCAAAAGTATAATTCAAGTATATTCATACAAATCTGAATGCTTCATATACACAAGGTACATGAACACTTCATGTAAAAGTTTAGGATTATATGATATTGACAATATCCACATGAGTAAGATTGAATTGATAGATATTCAACACCATTAACTTTCCTAGATAGGGCATAGGCCTCTAGGTAAATAGGTAGTCTGACCCTATGTCCATCTTCTCAGAGATGCTTTACTCAAGAGATAATCCAATTTATAATAACTCTAACACCTAAAATGAATAAATTATATTCAACAACTAAATTTAAGATGATAAATTCAATTAAAAACTAAGTTCAAGTTATATGAAAAACTATATTCATTATAGATTCATCCCTAGAATATAATGCAATGATCAATATCATAGAAGTAGTTTAACATTTTAAACTATGGAATACACAACATTCACATTTCTTAAACAATTTAATAATCATTAATATAAAGGGAATAAACTATAAATAAATGAACAATTCTAATACTAAAACATGAGATAAAAATTTATGAACAATTCACAAATAAAAACTATTTATAAACACTTTTATAATATCAAATTTAATCATTATGGACCATCCGTGTTTTTTAATATAAACATTTTAAATTAATTACAATATAAACTCTTTCATATTTATCATTTTATAGTATTTTAATTTTAAATATATGATATTATATTAATTATAAACTATTTATAATCCAATTTCTATTATGTAAATTTTTTACATAATCTAAATATCATATACTTAATCATTATTTAAACCTTGATCATATCAATGATCAAAACAATTTTTGGCGTGGATTAAATATTATCCAAATAAGGCCCCCTTTTATTTTGAGCAATTCAAAATAATTAATTTTGAACAATTCATAATTTAAATAGAAACATTTTACATTTTTGTACTTATTTCATAATTCATAACCCTTGATAAACAATTTCTTATAATTTTTAAATAAAAACTTTTTATTTCAAGATCATAAGTCATGCCACATAGTTTGGTTAAAAGGTATTTTAAATATTAACATTTAATATTTGTGGAAATTAAACGTTTCATAAATATTTATTTAATTAATTATAAACCATTTATAATTTATTGATTGATTAATTAATTCCTTATAAATTAAATATTCACAAAATAATTTTTATAATGATTTATAAACATTTAATAAACCATTAATATCATATAATAATTTAAAAACAATTATTTAAAAACTTTATTGTTTACCCTTATGCAGAATTTATATTATGTGTAAGGGTATACCACCTATATATTTATGCTAACACTTTGTATAAGGGTAATCCAATTATGAAGCCCTTGTTTATAGGTAACCTGGTAAAGACCTTTAAAAATGCCTTTAAAACATAGAATTACCTTTATGTGAACTCCTTCATATAAAGGTAATACCATGGTTAACTTTTTGTAACCTTAATGAAACCTCTGCTGATTTTACATACCCACTCACATATTTGTAATGCATTGGTTACCTTTACACAACTATGTTTCATATAAGGGTAAGCAACCGATTACCTTTATGTAACTTTTTTAAAAACAAAACTACCTCTATGAAACCCTTAATTTACATAAAGTTAAGTTATTATGACCCTTACATAGAAAAATCTACATAAGGATAAGGTGAGATGACCATTAAATAAACCACTCTATGTAAGGGTAAGTCCTTTTTTACCTTTACATAGCCCTGTTATATAAGTGTAAATAGTTTTTCCAGATTTTAAAAAAATCTAAAAAATGATGATCTATTTTTGGTTTCTTCTTCATTTCAACACAAGATTTCAAAAATATAAATCAAAGGTTCAATTTAATTCCACTGGATGGATTTAAATGAGCCTAATAACAATTATCAAAACGTGTGGAATAAATTTAAATCCTTTTCTAAGGATATCCCATATAATATAAATAAAACTGTATATGAAACTAATATAAAGAAATACTTTTGTAAATGAGAGTATCATACACCGAAGAGAATTTTCAATATCGTTAAACTCCATTGCATGGGTTTGATAAAGATCACCTAGGGTTTTCAAAGTATATCTCCTCTCAGTGGTGTATCCACAAGACCCTTGGAATCATATGAAGTTCATATGGGATCCATACTTTCTCCATGGAATGTGTAATGTCCTGGACCCAGATGCCACTGAAGGTTCCCTAAGCCCGGTCATCCACATGTCCTCAAGCGCATCTTCCCAAAAGAAAGAGGCTTCTAACTAGAAATGAAGGACTAGGTTTGTTAGTGGGGAGACTATTCCCTCATCACTAAAGTGTAACATAATGGAAATATTATATCAAATAAGTAGCGGAAGCAGTAAATTAATAAGACCAATGATAAATGAATAAGACCTAAATATATAAATAATTTCAGAAAGGGTATTATATACAGAAGATGTTGATGCATGTCATGTCTCTAATAAAGAATCCAAAACATATATACATGGAATCAATACATTACATGGAACATAAGTACAAATATTTAAAAAAATATAGCTAGCATCACGAGCCTCAGCTCAGTCCCATGCTCCCCCTGCTCCTAAGAAGAAATCAAGAACCTATAGTAGGGAACTTTCTATTATCCATACCTACAATCTTATAGTCTGTCCGGGTACCATCGATGGCCCAAATAGGGTCTAAGATACAATTCTAGTATACAACCATCCAATGGTCTAATTCCATCGAATAAATTAATATATAATGATAAAAGTGTGTATATAGTAATAGAATATATAAGGAAGTTTTGAAAGTAAACAACCCATAGAGGAATAAGTTCCCATGGACTCCCTTCCTATGTTACCTACTTTGGCCTAGTTGGAACATCTCTGAATAAATAGTTAGTTCTGTTTCAATTTATATTCAAGTTAATTTAATAATTCAATATCATTTTATAAGTATATCTCGAGACCTGGCACATAGCCCAACGTCTCCCATAAAGATATGTTCTCAAGGATTCCTACCTTGGCCATCATTATAGTACAAATAAAATACTGAATCTAAGTTTTTGCTTTAGTTTTTTAGACACATCCTATAAATAATTTCATCTCCTTTTCTCAATGGTCATAGTTACTAGCATCAACAAAATGTGGGTATCTCAATTTTTTTTAAATATAGAATAAAAAACAAAACTAATGGTTATGGAAGAAGTCTCACACTCTATAAATCAGAATAAAAGAACCATAAACACTCAATAACAATGGTCATGCTCATTTAAAAGAAATATATTGAAATATATTAGCCGAAATAGGTTAAATAACCTAAGTGGGGGGAGGGTTGAATCATGGTATGATATATTAAAATAACCATATCTTCTAGATTGTGTTTCACCCTTAAAAAAAACTATCTTCTCTTTCCTTCCTATAGAAAAAAATAAATGTAGATTAAAATATGAAAATGAAATAATAATTTTAATTGGTTAACCCTCATTGGGATACATCCAAGGAGTATACAATGGAAATGTTACAATGCACCAAATCCACTAAAGTGAACTACTGTTACAAGGTTTGGATCAGACTCACTATCTCTCCTGGTTTATAACCAATCACAATTTGAAAGATCATTTCTCTTTCAACTAAAGTGTACTCACTGATCCTTTAGAATATTGTTCCATTAATCACTTGAATAAATATAGTTTTCACCTCATTTGGTCCATCATGAAGCTCAACATTTATACACTTGATGATGACCACTTTACCATAGAATTTATGGACAATTACTTATAGTTCTCATAAGATTTGATTTTGTGAAACCCTTTTTCAACTTCCAAAAAACCAACCAATTATTCATTAAAATTTTCAAACCTTATCAAAAAATTTCCTTTGATGAAACTATCTATCATTCATGAAAATTTATAAGCTTTCATGAAACTTCCTTCCTTTGAGAAACTAATGTTCTTATGAATTCTTTGTGTAAGGAAATATTTCAATAAATCACTTCATGAATTTAGATCCTTTGGATTTTCATTAAGGATTATTCTCTTCTCAAATGAGAGGAGTATCCACATATTTATTGATTTTTCCTACCCTTTTTCAAAAATTTCAATATCATTACTACATTTTCATGAAACTCTTTATTCCTCTTCACGAAACTCACTTCTTTCATGAAACTATCCAAGGAATTATCACAGTTTCAAAACTTACCTTATTTTGTGAAACTTTCTTCAAAAACACCAATATTTCATGAATCACAAAACCTTATTAAAACTATCAAAATTTCATGAATTACATTCCTTTTAAACATTTTAATAAGGAATTCCATAAAATACAACTTTTGTGAAACTCTCCACTTCCTCCAAATTTTGGACCCCAAAAATATGGACAACACCGAGAAATGATGCCAACTTGTACACAAAACTTTCTAAACCACTTACATAGTTTTCATACCTTTTCTTGAAGATTTTTCAATAAAACTTGTAAAAAATCATACAAGAACTCCACAAATGACCTTATCAACATGTTTTTTCAAGAAACAAAATCAACCCAAAAATACTACGAAGCTACCTTGAGGCATTTTTACTAAATAAAACCACTACCAAACCCACTAACACAATATACATGCATTATAAATAAATAATAGATATAGAATTAAATCATGAGTATGATAACCCAACATGAAAATCATAAAAATAAGATTACTTTACTAATAAATCCCCTTTACATAGAAAAACCTGACATAATAACCTAACCTCTCATGATAACCATGAGAGGCTGAAACAAAATAAAAAGAAAACAAACCCTAAAGAATCCATAGAATCCTTCAGTGGAAATTAGCTGAAGAATATCCCTCAAATTCCATCCCCTCAAGTGTGCACAATAGTCCTTTATTTATAGACCAATGACCTTGATATATCTCTACCATTTTTGAATGTTCTTGACTTTTTTTATTCATAGGACATAGATATATCACCATCTATAGGCCTCCATGCTCCATTTATATAGGCACATTATGTGGGTATTTTCTTCAAACTCCTTTTATATACTCCAAATAATATCTTTAATTTTTATCCATGATAGAGACTATTGACCAAGATTTATCTTTATATCTTCTTATCTTCCCATTTGGATTATCCACAAACTCTTAGATATAGGCTTAAAAAATCCTTGTTGCATGTCCCCTTTAAATCTCCCTAAAAATATATCTACTTATCATATACATGGGATAGTCAACCCCACTTTATATCTATTTGTAGATATAAACCCCACATTGTAGTATCAAATACTTAGTCATTTTTCTGGGGATTTTCATCATGTATTCCTTTTCATTCCTTTCCACACACCAACACAGAAGATCCCATGACATAAACATGAGTGTTACACATTATCACTTCCCTTATAAGCCATGAAATTGGCCCTTATGTCATGTTCATCCTTTCAAGATCTTTCATAAAACATGAATCTTATAGCCTTGTTTGACCACAATATCCTCAATCATTTCATAGCTTAAAAACTAAAATTGTTTTTCCTTGTAATCACTCAACGTCATGATCAGAAGGAAGTTTCAGTGCCCATTTCATCCTCAAAATCTTCCTGTCAACCAAATTTATCTTCACTATATTTTTTTAGAAGCCATTTCAAACTTTTAACACCCCTGTGAAACATAGATTTATTATTTATATTTTTATATAGGGATTTAACTTCTTCATTTTGTGCTTATAGGGCATTATACAAGCTCCTTATAGTCTTCTATGGAGTTTCTAGACTTTGAAAATATCTCTCTATCTTGAACTCAAAATTCTATAGTGGAGACAATGGTGTTTTTAGTGAATCTAATAGCGAATGTGGTGGTCTAGTAGTACTCAAACACAAGGAGTGACGATAATGTTTTTTTGAAAAGGGAAGCATGAAAACTCAAGTAGGACGATGTCATTTTAGTAAGTGTGAAAATTGATGCACATTCACACTTTCCCACATTATAAATGATCTCAGGGCCATGTTTATTTATATATGTTCATGTTTTAACAGTGGATCAGAAATCCCACCAGGGTGCCGAACCATGCCTCAGCTCCCTCGACCCATGCCAACTCGCACGAGCCTAGTTTCTCCTCTGTGGTGGGATTTATACCATCTATATAGTACCTTTTTAGTTGGCCCATACATGCTCCTTACTTATACTTGGGTAGTGTTGATCCTATTTTTTTCTTAAAAATATAAAATTGATTTATTTGAAATTCCATAATTCTAGACACCTGGAAATTCCATCTTAGTATAAAAATTTATATTATTTTTTCAAAAATTTTATTTAAAATAAAAATTACCTGAAAATGAATAAAAAAATTAATAACTTGGGAATAAAATATTAAAAATTAAATGAAATTAATTATTTAAAATTTTAAAAAATTTATGTACAAAATAGAGACATTACATGCTGGAACTTGATTGTAGGGAGTACAGATCTTACACGAAGTGCGGTCATCAAAAGCAGATAGAGGTGTTCTTTGTTTAGAAGAAACATTCATATTGGATTAGAACTATGAATAGTTCCAATTTATTTCTCACTAGTTCCATTGGTACTCCAAAGTACCTTTGATGAAGCAACATGAAGGTGAGGGTATTGGTTCTTAATAGAATAAGTCTAAGGAACCTTCAGATCCTTTGTTAGAGAGAACCGTAATGTGTTCTAGTTATCAGAAGATAGTTGTTAGATGATAAGTTCAAATCATGTAGAAGTTTTAGAAGGTCTTCTTGTAGTGATATCCTATAGTGCGAGAAGACTGACGTGGAACACCGAAAGGTGTCATAGAGAAAACATTGACTTCATCTGGGGAGGAATCTTCTAGAGGTACTCCATGTCCAGAAATTGAGAAATTTTTTTCTCTATCATTGAAAAATACTTCCATGATCATATTTATGTCAAAAGGTGGAAAACCCCAAGTTCATGGCATGTTTATTTTTAAGGGTGAGTATGATGATTTTGGTGGTTTCCAAGTTGTGTGGAAATGATCATGAGAAAATAAATATAATAGTGAAAGGAACTTTGAATTGGAGGTTGTCTCTTAAGGAGTTAGTGCTAGGCTAGAAGATAGTGAGAGAAAAGGACCTAGTTTTTCTTGGTTTAACTTATGGAAGGTTCAATGGGAGTTTATAAATCTAATTTAGTCATGGTTTATATAATTTAAATATCTAGATAAATGTTTGTTTCTGATGCTATTACTAGAGTTTGTTGTATTAGAAAACTCATTAAAGTTATAAAAGATCAGTGGTAGAGTCTTTGGAAATGTAGTTACTAGGAGGAGAGACTCTATGGATTAATTCAATTCAAAACTTGTTGATGGGATGTTAAAAAAGTTTTAGTATGATATAGAATTCATGTTTTCTTTGGAGGCTTTCCATGGAGGTATTTAGATGAGGTAGTGGTTCTAAGGAACTGAGAAAAAAATTATTTCATGGGATCCTAGATGATCAGAAGTTACATGTTGTAGAACCTCATGGGTGATGGATGGTTGGAAATATTTTAACTAGTGGGACTTTATTGAGATCATGATAATAGTCTTTGAGTGGGATATTTTTGGACTTAACATGCGAAAAAAATTATCAAGTGGGAAATTTTTAGGTTTGGCATGAGAACATTTTTATAGATTATGTTTTGAATGATAGGAAATTAAAGTCTCTGTATGATACACTTGGTAAATATAGATGAAGTCAATACGCCTTCACCATGGTGTTTAAGTTGAGGTTAGTGGAAGAATTTTACTGAAATTTCACTCAACAAGTATATGAAAGAAAGTTCAATGGAAGGTGGTTTACTAGAATATGTGGTTGGATAGTAAGTTTAGAAAATATAGTATAAAAATAGAAACCCAATGGAATTTTATTTTGGGAATGAAAATAAGGATCATTTTACACATTCACTTGGATAACATTATCATGTACAATATGATTAAATGATGTGGATAGAAGGGTTAACATTTGATAACAACACTAAATTCTAGCGGCAGTGAATGTGGTGAAACATTTTTTACAATTCACCAATTCTACCAATTAAGATGGTGAATACTTTCAGCTATGTGGGAGGTAACCTATGAAGATCAAAGTGAAGTGTTATAAGTGGCATCTTCTCCAAAATTACTGTAAGGTGAGAAATTATTGGATGACTAAAAGTAATTCTCTATATATAATGAGGTTAGACCACTATTTCCAAAAAATATGAGAATGAGGCATTAAGGAATTAGAATTTTAAGTCTAGATTCCTTATGAAAAAATGTATATGGTAATGAATCTATAGGGATTGAAGATTTAATGTAGAAGTAGTAGAAGGAGGTGCTACAGGATGGATCATATCCCCTTATTCATGAGTCTTCATGAGGGGAGCACTAAGAGCAAATTATGGTAAGGTGTTGGTATGATAAATTCTTATAAATATAGGAAGGAAATTATTTTATCCCTTTAACTCAGATATACCTTATTTTGATGAAATTAAACATGCTTCCTATTCTCTCATGATGTAGGGCACCTTTTTTGAACTGAATTATACCTTGTGAGTCATGATTGCATGTTTCATTTTTTTTATCATGTGATTTTCTTACTTGTTTGTTTTCTAGAAGGAAGATATTCATGAGAACCATGTATGTGTGTGGGAGGGGGTTTGTAATTAGATTAGGAAAACTTAATGTAGTGATTAGGGTTCTTAGCCTTCCTAGTTCCAATATTCTAATTCATAGATAATGTTCAATCATAGGGATATGTTTCCAATAGTTAAAGTTCCAACACACTAGATTATCAGAAGTATAAACTTCCAGTGATTGGGAAAAGTTACCTCTTCCACAATAAGTGGTGTTAGAGTAGATTATTATTCTGATGTTTGATACCAACAAGTGACATTAGATCTTGGTTGTAGATAATATGGTGGAAATTTTATCAATATTTTGTAGCTGATCTTGTTTATAAGACTATGGTGGTTCCCCTAGGTATAGTGATTGTTGACTGTTTGTAAGATGTTACCAATGTAGGTGTTAGGGGTACTAGGGAGTTTGGGTTTTCAAAAAGAATATCCCATATCATTGTGATTTCAGTGACATGTTTTATTCATCGAGGTGACATCACTTGAGCTTTGTGGGGAGAATGCTGAAGACTTCCCTAGGTATTCCCATTCTCTACATTACTTGGAATTAATGTAGTTAAATCTTTAGTATATATCATGGTCATGGGTTAAGGTTTGCTTGATGGTTCAAAGGTGGAAGATATGGACTTTGGAGGATGTTGGTACTGCTACTACTACAGGATTTTTAAGTTTTGTTAGATGGTATATCATTTGAAAGGGATGTGGTTAGCAGTCTAAAAGGTTATGATAGCATGTAGAGGAATGTTCCAGAGGTTTTAATTAATTGGCATGAATTATGTTCCTAGAATATGGATTCAAAGGTAATGTTAGAGGGATAAATTAGTTCATTCAAGTGATAAATAAGTGTAAATTAGATGGTTTCCCTTGTTTTTATGACTCTCTTTCTAGAAAGTAAGAAAATGGTGATTACAATATGACTGTTTGGACCAAAAGGTCCAGTCTAGAAGGTATATTTTGGAGGATTCATAAATATCATAGTTGGAGGGTTGTATATAAAAAGCTTTCTATCCCAATTTTGTGTCAGGATAAGTGACTCTAGGGTTTATCAATAAAATTACAAGAGGTAACACTTGTTTTATATATAACTCAAGTATACCGTGGTTCTATCTAAGGAAGTCTTGGAATGAGTGTGATATAGTTCCAGTTTTTTTGAAAGACAATTATAATGTTAAGTATAAGGAGTGAATTTATATATGAAAATTTGAGGTTGGCATGAGATTTATATGTGGGGATCATGGTTGTAACAATGTTTGGAAGGAGTGTGCATGTTATAAGTAGTGGGATATTTTCCATGTAATCTTAATCATTGAAGTGAGAAAAAGGGTGAAAACCCTTGGTTTCATGGAGACATGTTGGAACTTGTTTACAGAGATTAAAAATATTGTATGGAGTGATGTCATAATAATTAGTTGTAGGTGTTCTTTATTTGAAAGTAGGAGGCATATTGTCTTAGAAATATGGCCAGTTCTGATTGGTTTCTCACTGGTTCTATTGCTACTCCAAAGTCCCTTCTTTGATGAAGAGATATTCAATTATGAGTGTTAGTCCTCAAGAGTACAGTTCCGAGGAAACTTGGTATCCTTTTCAAGGTGAACCATGATGTTTTATAGTTATTAGAAGATAGCTATAGGATGATAGGTGTGAAGAATATGGGAGTTTCAAATGGATTGTTGGCAGTGATAGCCTGTAGTGTGGGGAGACTAACCTGAAATACTATAAGGTATCATGAAGAGGAAATTTACTTCATCTAGGGTAAGATATTTGGAGGTACTCTAAGTCTATAAATTTGATATATCTTTTCTCTCTATTTGAAAAAATATTCAAGAATTCGGCCACAATCACATTTATTAGGGAAGGAAGATTGCCCCAAGTCTATGGCATGTTCCTTTTCAAGTGTGGTGATAAATATTTTGGTGGTTTCCAAGTTGTGTGGAAATTATCATTTAAATATTGATAGAATAGTGGATGATCCTCTGAATTGGTTGTAAGATAAAATGAGTTGGCACCAGGTTGGATGAAAGTGGGAGAAAAGGACCTTGTTTTCTTTGGTTTCATTGAGAAAAGGTTTAGTGTTATTTTTTTAATATAATGATATTATACTTTTTGGAAGCTAAATATTTTAATCGAGGTATGTTTTTGATGGTTTCAATAGATTTAATTATACTTAACCACTCATATAATCCATAGAAGAATAGTGGAAGAGTCTTTGGAAATGAATATAATAGGAGGAGCAGGGCTATGAATTGGGGCATGGCATAGATTTTTTATAATAATTTTATAAATTCAGAGGATGATGGATCATTCTTGTTTTCATTGGAGTATTTCTATGGATTCATTCATATGATTTTATGGTTTTGAATAAATGAAAAACATTTATTCAGTTGGATCCTAGATGATCAGAAGTTTCATGTTGGAGAAACATGTAGGTGATGGATGGTTGGATGGATTTTGAATAATTGGACTTTGGTTAGAGCACGAGAATAGTATTTTAATTGAATATTTTTGGACATAACATGTGAAAATAATTATCAAGAATGAGATTTTTAGGTTTAGTGTGAGAACCATTTTCTGGATTAAGTTTTGAAATATCTAGAAGTAGATATTATAGAACTTACACTTTTGAAATCTAGATGAATATATTACACCTTAAAATTGATGTTTAGGTTCAGGTTGGTGAAATAATTTCATCAAAATTTCAATCAATGAAAATAGTCGAGTGAGTCTAGTGGAGGTAGCTCACCAGAAGGCGGTTCACCAGAAGGTGTAGTTGGATAGTATGTTCACTAGATATAGGCCAATGGTAACAATATAGTGGAATCTAAGTGTGGGAATATAGAGCATGATCATTTGAAACATACTTTTAGAGGAATTAATCATGTAGTAAATTATGAAGTGATGTGGATAAAAGGGGTATATTTTAGTATTAGTAAAAAGTTATGGAGTCAGTGAAGGGAGTGTGGGGAATTTCATTGTTCATCAATTCAACTAGTTAAGGCGGTGAAAGATTTTAGATGTATGGGAGGTTGCTTGTAAAAATCAGAGTGAAGTAACATAGGTGGAACTTTATTCAAAAGGATAAACTAGTGAGTGATAACCGGAGGACCAGATGGACTTCACTATATGTAGTGAGGTTGGACCAATGTTTCTAGACACTATGAGAATAAGGAATTAAGGTATAATAATTTTAAGGATAGAGACATTAGGGATAAAGGTGGATGGTAACATCCCGATAGTGGTTGAATACTATAAGTTTCATCAATAAAAGGAGGTGCTAATGAAAGGATCACATCCACTCATTCACAGGTCTTCACAATAGGAGTGTTAAATATGGGATCATATTGTGGAAAGTTGTTGGTATGCTAAGTTCCATTCAATCTGGATAGGGAATGTGTTTGTTTTTTAACCTAGATATACCTTATTTTTATGAAATTAAAGATTCTTCTGGTTCTCCCATAGATTTAGGAAACCTTATTCGAACCATGTTATCAGTCATATATTATGCTTACATGTTTCATTTGTTTTATCACTTGATTTTATTTATTGTTTATTTTTCAGATGGATGGTCTTGATGAGAACTATGTGGAGGAGTTAGAACTAGAGAAAGATAAATCATTGTAGTGACTAGGGTACTTGGTTTTCTCAGTTATGGTCTTAAAAGTCATGGGGGATACTTTATTTGAGGGAGATACTTACAATGGTTGAAGTTTCATTACATTGTATTACTGAAAGTATAAAATTATAGTGATTGGTAAAATCTACCTCACCCCCAACAATTGTAATTATAGTAGGTTCTCTTTTTGATGCCTGATACTAGAAAGTTGTGTCAGTGGTTGGTTATAGAGCATATAATTAGTAGTTTAACAAGACTTGGTACCTAAAATTAGTTAGATTACTATAGTGGTTCCCATTAGTGTAGCAGTTATTGAGTGTCTATAAGATGTTATCATTGTAGATAGAAGTGGTACCATAGAGTCTGGGTTTTTTGAAAGAATGTCTCGTACCACTATGAGTTTGGTGGCATGTTCTATTCATCAAGGTGGAATCATTGGGTATTAGTGGGAATACTACTAGAGACTTACAAAAATAGCCCCAAACCTTATGTTACTTGGAAGTATTTGAGTTTTGTATCCTATATATAACTTATTCATGGGGTAAGTCCTAGATAATGGTTCGATGATGGAATCCAAAGACTTTAAAGGATTTTTATGTTGCTACTCCTGGAGGGTTTGTAAGTTCTGTTGGATAGTAAGTCATCCAAAAGTGTAGAATTTGTTAAAATGGAAGGCCACGATTTAAAGTAGAGGGATGTTCTGAAAGTTTTATTCATGTGGAATGAATCATGTTCTATAAAGGAAGCTTAAATGGTAAAGTTGAAGGGATCACTTGTTTCATTCAAGTCATGATTTAGTAGAAATTGATTGGTTACCATTATTTCTATGACTAGAACCATAAATAGGAGGAAAAATAAATTATTATATGACTACAAGAATTAGAATTTTGGGATTAAAAGGTAACTTCCAAAGGATTCACAAATCCCATATTTGAAGGGGGTGGTTATAAAAATCTTCCAAGTGTTCTTCATACCAAGTTTGAGTCATGAGAAGTGAATTTGAGGTTGATAAATCAATATAAAGGATGGAGAAAGTGTGTTATAGAGAACACAAGAATGTGGTGGTTCTATTTGGGTAAGGTTCATAAGTAGTGAGGCACAATTCATATTTTTTCAAAATATGATTATGACGTTCAGTGGAAAGAGTGGGTTTATATATAGAATTTTTTGGATGGAATTGAATTTATACTTGGGGATCATGGTTGTGGAAAAGTTTAAAAGGAGTGTGAATTATAGGAGACATGGGATCTTTGGTATGTAATCTTGATCAATTAAGTGATAAAAAGGGTGAAAAACCATGGTTTCTTAGATACACACTAGAACTCAATTGTATGGAGTACAGATCTTGCATGGAGTGATTTCATCCTAAGTAACCAGAGTTTTTCTTTCTCTAGAAGGAGGAGACGTATTGTATTGGAAATATGGACTATTCTAGTTAGTTTCTCACTAGTTTCATTGATACTAAAATATACCATATTTGATGAGGTGGAGTTTAAGTTTGGGTGTTGGACCTTAAGAGAATAGGTCTGAGGAGCCTTTGTATCCTTCATTATGGGGAACCATGGTGTGTTGTAGTTATCAGAAGATAACCATGAGATGAAAGATATAGAGCATGTGAGAGATTCAAAAGGACTACTAGTGGTGATAACCTAAAATTTGAAGAGATTGACCTAGAACACCAAAAGGTATCTAAGAGTGAAAATTAAATTTGTATGAGAAAAGATATTTCAGAGGTAATCCAAGTCTAGAAATAGGGTGGTTTCCCCCTTCCATATATATAAAAGTTGATATCATGACCCTTTTATTGAAATGAAATTATCACATTAAATTCCATTTCCATGGTGTATTGATGAGTTTATTTCAGGAAGTCAAATAAAGAAATATCAAGCATATATGTTGATGAAAAAAGTGTTCAACATGCTTGATGAGATATTGAGACAGTGAGATTATTTTACACAGTGAGTATTCACATGTGGATTATTTATGACATATCATTTTCCTCTATGAGTGTCTTGATCTGTTTCTATAGATTAATCTTGTACTTTAGGCAACCCCACCTAATTACACCGAGGAAGAGTCCTAGAGGGTCACATAAAAATTATTTCCTTTGATCTCAGTTAAATATTATTTTTTAATAATTAGAATAAATATTATTCTCTAGAATGAGAATTAATATTTATTTAAGATTTATTAAATGATCACAAAATATTAAATAAATATTTATTGGCAAGGTAATTATTTAATTACACAATCATATAACATTTATTTATCTCTTGTTATTCACATTGTAATAAATAATTAATACACATTCAATCTAGAGTATAAATAGTTGGTTATAGGAAACTTACTCCAACATACTCCCACTTGGACTAGATCCAACTTCCAATGAATTTCAGTCCACTAGCCCTCACATGATGATCATGTTTATTCTAAGATAAAGATTTAGTTAAGGGTCCTTTCAAATTGTCTTCCATGGAAACTCTTCTCATAGTGACATCACCTCTCTGAGAAAAATCCTTTAAGAGATGATATTTCTAAATTATATGCTTCTTCCACTGATGTGATCTTGGTGCCTTTGTAAGATCCCCCACTACAATATTATCACAATAAAGTGTAATAGGGTATTTACTACTAGGAACCACATTAAGATTTGGATAAATTTGTGAATCCAAACCACTTAATTAGCTACCTCAGAAGCCCTAATATACTTAGTCTCTATTATAAAATCGATGAACACAATTTTTTTGATCTCTTCCATCTCACAACACCTCTATTGAGAGAAAATATGTATCCTGATAGTGATTTAAGACCATCTCGATCTTTTTTTGTAAACTAATATATGTATATACTCTAATGAAAAGATTAATATATCCTCCATAGACTAAGAACAAATCCTTATTATGCCTCATATATTTGAGGATAGTCTTTACTACTATTTAATGGTGGTCACCTGGGTTAGATTTATATCTATATACCACGCTTAAGAAAATAGTACATAAAACAAAATATATGACCAACCCAATCTTTGACATGTATAGAGTCCTTTCCATAATATATATTTCCTCATGTGTTCGAGGATACATTTTATTGGAAATATGAATTCCATGCGATATTGGAAAAAATATCCTCTTGTATTTTTCTATACTAAATCAATTTAGTATCTTGCCAATGTATATAGTTTGACTTAGTCTAAACATCCTCTTGGATCTATCATGAGGGATCTTGATCCGAATAATATATGCTAGTTCACCTAAGTACTTCATGGAGAATCATGTATTCAAATAGGATTTAATAGACTATAAGAATGGTATTTTGTTTCTAATGAGTATTATTTTATTAACATAAACTATCAGGAAAATAACTACACTCCCACTACACTACATATAGACACAAGGATCAAATTCATTATTTATGAAACTAAATTCTTTTATGGATTTATCAAACTGAATATTCAATGACTTGGATGATTTCTTTAATTAATAAATGTATCTATGCAACTTCCATAAATTTTTAGCATCCTTTGGAGTCACAAACCCTCTAATCTGTTTCATATAGACACATTCATAAAGGTTCCTGTTAAGGAAAAATGTTTTGACATGTATTTACCAAATCTCATAGTTATGGTAAAATTTTATGGAAAATATAATTCTGATTGATTTTATCATAGAAATCAGTGAAAAGGTTTTGTTATGGTATATATCTTGATGTTGTGTGAACCCTTTTGTAACCAGTTATGCCTCATAAGTACTGAATTGTCTATCCATATACAATTTCTTCATGAATACCCATTTATAACCAATAGGCTTTCCATCAACTAAATGTTCTTCCAAAACCCAGACTTGGTTTTGGTATAGAGAATCAATTTTAGAATTAATATCTTCTTTCCATTTGGTATCTTCTATTCCACTTACTAATTCATTTTTGGTTATAAGATTATTATTATCAACTAATAATGATTCAAATTCCTTAGTGACTATAAAACAATATCATTCGGGTTCTCCAACCTTTCTCACACTCTTATATAGTAATTGTGTCTTTGGAAAATCCTATTCCATGGGGAATTGTGAAATTTTTTCCTGTGCAAACTCTTTTCTATATTGATCCAAAACTTCATTAAAGTTTATCTTTCTCCCACTATTTCTTTTAGTGATATGATACCTATCAAGGAATGTAAGAAATATTTCAACAACAACCTTATTATCTAAGAAGTTATATAGATAATATACCCTTATTTCCTTGTGGTATCATATAAAGATATACTTAGTGTATAAGAGTGAAAGTTTGTTTCTAGAAATTGACTTAATAAACTCTTCACAGATCCACACTTGTACATGAAACAACACAAGTTTATTTACATACCAAAGTTCATATGTAATATCATTTGATGCTTTTTTTGGAGCTCTGTTTAGAATGTGTGATGTTGTCTATAATTCATATCCCAAAAACAATAATGGAAGAATTTCATAGCTCATCATTGATCTCACCCATGTCTAACAGGATGTGTTTCCTCATTTTACTTACACCATTCCATTATGGTGTATAAGGAGAAGTGAGTTGGGATAGAATACCATACACTTGTAAATAATTAATGAAATATTAATTAAGATATTCTCCACCATAGTCTGAGTGGATATTATTAATCTTCATACCAAGTTGGTTCTAAAATTCATTCTTATATTCCTTGAATCTATTAAAAAATTTGGCTTATACCTCATTAAGTTGAAATTACCATATCTATTAATTCAATAGAAAAATTCATGAAGTATTATAATACACCCCTAAATTCAACTAAAAATGGTAAAATAACATTGGTATGAACCAACTCAAGAAGCTCCTTATCCCTTTCACCATTTAAACTAAATGGGGATTTGGTCATTTTCCTTTCAAACATGTGTAACATACACCAAGTGGTTTTAGATCAAATGAATCCAAATATCTATCTTGGTGTAATCTATTCAAACACTTTTTGTTTACATGACCTTTCCAATGATTCCATATTTGGGTGTGGTATGAGTCATGTGAACTATTTTTGTTATCTATTACCATTGCTTTGTTCATGTAATCCAACACATAAAGACTATTATTCAAATATTCATTTCTATAAAAAATTATTTATTTATAAAATAACCAACACTTATTTCCAAATTTGAAAATAAATCCATTTTTATTAAGTATGGATATAGAAATAATGTTTTTGGTGGCTGAAGGCACATAATAACAATATTTTATGACCAAGATCATTCTAGTTGGAAACATGAGGGAGAAATCCCAATATCCATAGTAGTAATTTTTATCCATTGGCTGCTTTTAGTTCTACCTCACCTTAGAAAATATTCTAGAATCTAACTAGTTTCTTTATTTAAATAAAAATTTGAGTACTATATGATATATATAATAATAAATTCTTAGAAAGGGATTTATTGTACTCAATAACAAATTCACATAAATCTTCTCCTTTATTCTTTTCTTGGGTGCATTTTTTCTTCCAGTGACCCTTCCCTCCACATGAGAAATAGATAGAATTCTGTTCCCTTGCCCATCCCTTGATCCTTATAATATTATAGGGGTGTTGTGAAAAATAATTATAATTGTAGTTAGTATTGGATTGATTCACCTATCCTTTACTTTTATTAACTATAAGGATAGAAGGATTTTCACACTTCTAATCCTTATCAACTTGGAAAAGTAGAGTAAGAAGATTTGAGAGAGAATTATCTAAGATATTCATATTGAATATGACTAAAAAACTTGAGAATCTATGAGGGAGTTATAAAATAATGACATTGGTTTAAAATTATTCAGGTATCTTAAACCCTAGAACCTCTAGACACTCAATATAGCTAATAAGTTTGATTATATGAGGACCAACAGGTGCACCTTCTCTAATATTTATCATGAAGAGTACCTTTAAGATATCAAACCATTCAAATCTTGATCTCTCTTGATAAAGATCATATAGATGATGGAGTATGCTATAAGTGTCCATGTTTTCACATGACTTAATGAGTTATCTTGTAATGGATGAAAAAATTAAACACTGAATATCCAGAACACCGTTTAGGTGTTTTTCATACACATTGAACACCTAATCACTCACCTCTTTAGTATAAAGATCAAGGATTAAGGATTCTAGCATGTAAGATTTTTGTTCATGGAATAACACTACCCTTAGGAATATAAAACATACCTAGAAGATAAAACTATTTAGGAGATGGATTTCTCTAGAATTGATCATAAGGATAAGGTGGTTGATGAAATTTTGATTTTTTGTACAATGATAAAAGAGTAGATTATTAATACTTATCTTGATTATAATTTATGTGCAATATAATAATAATTTTAATTTTTATTAAGTCTCCCATTATTTTATCAAGTCTCAAAGACCCTCACCATTGAATTTAGAATTTCCATCACTTTAGACACACTTGTGGAAAGGATACATATTTATCTTCTCATAATCTAGATGGAGGCCATGAAAATTATTAGAAAGTATTTAGGTAGGTGGTCTTTCCAACTATAAACTAGTAGTTTCTTGAATTGTTGAGTGGACTCCCCAGTCTAGATATCCCAAATTAGATTTTATCAACACTTACCTCTAAATTTTTATTGGTTATACTAAGACTATTAAACCCAATACATATTCAGTTAAGTCAACCCACTCTCTTAGTTAAGACTTCCCGATAATTAAAATTTCCCCCCAAAAAGGTTGAACCAACACTTTTACTATGAGTTCGTCTTAATTTAGATGCTGATAGGCTTAATGAATAAATATTAAATTGAGTGATTTTGTTTATCATGTGTAATTTTTCTTATTTTATCCTTTACATGTGTTGTTAATTTTAAGTGGATTTTACTTAAGTAATTAACCATGTTTTTCAAAAAAATGTATACACAATCCTTTTATTTTAATTCCAAATTTTTATATTAAACTAATTATTTATGTGATCATGATCTTTTATCCATAAAATAAATCATTCATAAAGCAAAAATAAATAAATAAATAAATGAAATAATCATGAGATTTATCTAATGTTCAATTTATTGAGTGGGAAATAAATCAACCAATGAACCTACGGGAAAACTCCTTATGCTAGTCTTAACATGAGTTGAAACATCCCACTTGTGCACCTAAGTATTGACCGGGTTGGTTCTGCCTTGATTCCATCTTGAAATACCTCCATGTGTCCTCAGATACTCCTTTTATTACATATGTTTTATAACTCATTCATGAGTGAAGAGAACCAAAATATTGGTTAAGGGGAATTATCTAAAAAAACCTTGGACACACATTTCCTACATAATAAAGGTAGGAGGTATGAAACACTAACCATGATATTTAATTTAATAATAAATAATTGAAAAACTATGTAATAAAATTAAATTAAATTAAACTAACATATACACAGGTCTGGTCAAAGATCATGACTGGTCATACACATGTGAAGACAATGCATTTAAAACATCTATCCAATATTTATTTCAATTTGTTCTTTAATAAGATAAAATGTTCCCAAATTAACCTAATTAATTATCTTATCAATAAATTAATTCATATTATCTTATTCTAACCAATTGTCCTATAAATTCCCATTCTATGTGATTTTTAATAAACTAAATTATTTTATTTTATTTAAAATTCAATAAAATAGAATACAACTTTTTACTTGGAAGAAACTTGGTGAGTACCTTTCTGAACTACTCAGTATGGTCCTTATTGTATATAATTCACTCACATGAAAAATTACATACAAAACAGTTGTCATAATTTCAAGATGTATAATATAAAATTAATGACACATAGATCACATGAAAATTTCATTGCCCGTTCAATTTAATTCACACTAACTCTCTTATATGAAACAACAATACATGGCTTGTAGTTTCAAATATTACACAAAATTAATTAAGAATTTAAAATAAAATAAAACCAAATGATTGGTTTGAACTATCAGTTTAATGAATCATGAATCTAATGTCGATGAGATTTAATGGATTAATTAATTAAAATTAATATATCCACATAAATAGGTGAAGTACACGACATGCACTAACCAGCTACACAGGGTGTAATTTTCTTCACTGAATGTATACAGTACATGCCTAGGGACTAAGAATGTACTTAAGATAGACATTTATGAGATACAAAACATATAAGAAGGATACATATCATGTACTTCAAGTTTCACTGATTCCTACCTATACACGTTGTTCATTAAATGCACATGTTGTATTAATTACATGACACATCTTGACCCCATGTTTTCAGCTAGAAAAACATGTGGACTATATGAGGTGTGTGAAATATACATGGTGTGTAGTTTGGAAAAACCAAATATCATCCTGGTTGGTCAACATACATTTCATTTAATGCACTCAACATGCATCCATCACATGATGACCCAGAGTCCACATAGGTGTCTTAGTGCAGTGAACAAGGATAAAAAACATGTGACAAAGGTGTACACATCGTGTAACCCTATGTTATCTAGCCGGAGTTCTTGGCACCTTAAGATGAGTTCTTCATATTTAATCTTCATTAATTATTAACTAATATTAGTTTTGTAAATGAGAAGCGAAGAGGAGGAGGAAGATATCTCGAAAATTTGATAAATAAAAAATAAAAAATAAAAAATAATTTAATTTTTAAATGCGTGATGATCAATAATCAAATAAATAATTATGAATTTGAACATAATATCTCTTTGATACCACTTGATGGTTTTAAACGCAGTAGAAACACTTATTGGGCCTATAACCAATTCGGATTTTTTTAGATTTTATGGATCATTCGAAATGTACAATACATAAACAACATGACCAATATTTTTTTCTGAATAATATTGACAAATAAACATATGAAACAAGATAAGATATTTTCACATCAATTTTATAATTAATTTAATCATAATAAGAAAGTTTACTTCAATATTGAGATCTTTATTTATTGAAGATGTTGATCATTCTAACACAATTGATATAGCATTGTTACATTGTGAGGTCCTAATGTAGACCCCCACTATCAGTGATCCACACATGTTCTTTTGATCTCCGAACAAGGCTACCGTCTATTAGCATGGCCGATTGATTATCTTTTTTTATTCTCATTTTGATCACTTCACATTCCTTCAATGTTGAAGGAATATATATTATTCTTCTCATTATTGAGAGGATGAGAGGAGGAGAAAGATCTTGAGAAGAATCTATTGGGAACAATTATTAAACTTCTATAGAATATGATTGCAGTCTATTTATAGAAATATAGTTAGGGTTTAATGTTTAATTAGTTGCACAAGTTCCCTTAATAATTTATTAAATCCCAAGAAACCCCACACAATGTAATAAAATTATAATATTATTTTATTTCATGGCATGAAATAACTATCACAATAATAAATATTATTTTATTATCTTGAAAATTATTATTTTTCTGTGAACCTAATCTCATTCCACTTGTCCTCCTTGATTTTTATTGAATATCTAAATTAATATTTTAATTAAATATTTATTTATTCAATAAATAAATATTATATTCACAAAATGATATAAATATTTATTTAATATACACATAACTAAATAATTATTTATTACATTAAAAATAACAAGAGATAAATAAATATTATATATTCATGTAATTAAAAAATTACCTTACCAATAAATATTTATTTAATATTTTATGATCATTTAATAAATCTTGAATAAATATTAATTCTCATCCTGGAGAATAATATTTATTCTAATGTTAAATAAATAATATTTAACCGAGATCAAAGGAAACACTTTTTGCGTGACTCTCTAGGCCTCTTCCTTAGTGGCATTAGGCAGGCTTGCCTAAAGTTCAAGATTACCATCTAATAATGGGTCTAGGAACCCATAGAGGAAGAAGATATGTCACAATGAAAAAACCACATGTGAACACTTGATGTATAATATAATATCATTGTCTTGACATATCAGTAATTAGGTTGCACACTCATGTCATTAACCTATATTCTTGATACGTCTTTATTTGACTACTTGAAATAAACTCATCCATACACTATGGTAATGGAATTTAATGTTCCAATTTCATTTAAATCAAAGATCCAAGATATCAACTTCTGTAAAGATAGAAGGAAAAAATCAGTCCTTGAATTATTTATTAATAACATATTATTCATGATGTACCCAAAATATTCAACTTTATCATGATCATATATCATCATGGTTTATGAAAATAGATCAAATTACATCAATCATGAAATTGATTAATAATAATATTAATGTTTAAGGATCATTACACATGCTCGTAGACAAAAATATCTAATGACACATAAAATTGTGGAATTCTCGTAGGAGATTCTATTATAATAATCTCCCATGTTAGTGATTATCAAGTGAGAACTTCATTAGATGATGTCTTATCTTCTTACAAGTAATGGAACCTGACAATAAACATACTATGAGGACTATCAAAGAATGTTATCCGACCATAGAACATGGTTTAAGAATATTTTCATGACATTTAAAGGTTCTTATAATAGTAGAGAACTTCTATGTCATTTTTAACAAGAAAAATAATCTGGCACATTATTACATTAAAGTTACACATAAATATGAACAATATTCAATAATATACTTTAATTAATATTCACTTATTTGAATATACATGGAATTTAAAGTTCAAACATTTTGTTCTAGGACACAAGATCTGATAGTACAACCCCATGTTCATGACATGTTTCTTTTCAAGGATGGATATAAATATTTTAGTGGTTTTATAGTTATGTGAAAATGATCATTGAAAGATTGATATAATAGTGAAATTACCTCTTAATTGGAGGTGTGATCTTAAATATTTAACACTAGACTAGAAGATAGTGGGACTAAAAGACATTTTTTTCCTTGGTTACACTGAGTGAAGGTTTAGTGGGAGTTCAAAAATATGATGTCATAATACTTTTTGGAATTTAAATATCTAAATGGTGGATTATTTCTAATAGTGTCATTGGAGTTCTCTATACTAGATAGATCATAGAAGTTTCATAAGATCAGTGGTAGATTCTTTGAAAATGCAGTTATTAGGAGGAGAGAGACCATGAAATGGTGCATGAAATATCTTATTGATAGGATTTATATAGATTTAGAAGATGAAATCTCATTCTTATTTTCTTTAGAGGATTTCCATGAAGAAATTTAGATGACACTATAGTTATGAAGGACTAAGAATACATTTCCTCAGTATGATCTTGAATTATTAGAGTTTACATGTTGGAAAATCTTGTGGGTGCTGTATGATTGGTTAAATATTGATTGATGTGACTTTAGTGAGATCATGAGAATAGTATTCAAGTGGGATATTCTTATACTTAACCCTTAAAAAACATTCTCACATGGGAGATTGTTAGGTTTGTTGAGAAATCTATTTTCTAGATTAAGTTTTGAATGATTAAAAAGTAAATTCTTTAAAAGTTACACTTGGGAAATCTAGATAAAGGAAATTAACCTTGACCATGATGTTTAGGTTTTGTTAAGTGAAATAAGTTCACTAAAAGTTCACTTAACAAAAATAACTGAGTAATTATAGTGGAGAAAATTAACCAAAAGGCATAGTTAGATAGTATGTTAAGAGGATGTAGGGTAGTTGATGTAGCATAGTGGTGTCCAAGTGTGGGAATGTGGAGAAGGATCATTTGATTCATTCACTTGGATAACTTGTTCATGTAGTAAAGGATGAAGCGATGTGGACATAAAGGAAAGATTTCGAAAGTAAAACTATGTTTTTAAGGTAGTGAAGGTAGTTTAGGGACTTTAAATGTTCACTTATTCCACTCATTATGAAGGTGAATGGTTTAGATTCTGTGGGAGGACACCTATGAAGATCTGAGTGAAGTAGCACAAGTATAACCTTCTCCATAAATATTTGTATGTGAGAGATTATTGGATGATCATAAGGATTTATCTATATGTATTGAAGTTATAAAAATTATTCCAAACACCATGATATTGAGTCATTATTGAATCAAAAGCTAAAGGCTGTGTAGGTTGGAGTAGGGTAAAATGGAAAGGGGGTGGGGTGAATAGACCTTTAAAAAATAAAAGGAAATAACGAAAGTCTTAAACAATAAAAACTAATTTTTGAAATATTGAATATATTTAAAACCTTTTTAAGTGATAAAAAAATAAAATTTGAAAGAACAATTCTATAATTATATATATTCATAAAACCAAAAGAATAAAAGAAAGGGTGATTTTAAAATAAAATGATAAAGCATATTGATGGATTAAATAATTGATTAATTGAACAAATTAAAGTGATAAATAAATAAAAATATGGAAAGTAAATATGTCACAAAATTTGGTAAAGAAGTTTTAAAATATCTCAAGAAGACCCCCTATGTATAACACCTCAATTTCTCAAATATTTAACGTATTAGTCCCTTGAATTTTATAGTAGAAAAGATAAAAAAACTCCCTTTATTTTTTTTTCTTTTAGTAAGAAACCAAAATTATGATCAACTATATATTTTTAATGGGTATAGAGAGAAACCTAAAAGAAAATAGTCCCATAAATTTTAATGGTTATGGAAAGAAAAACCAAGTCCATCACTTTAAATGTAGTGATAACCAATAATAAAAGAAAAAGTAAGAGAGTGAGAGAGGATTTCCTAGAAGCAATCATGTTTCAATACAATCTTGATTCTCTCAAAAGAATATGAAGAACAACAAGAATAGAATGATAAAATTACATGAGTGAGAAGATATTATAATAATAACACACTCTATATTGAATAAATAAGGATTTAAAAAAGAGAGAACTTGAGATATAATTAATGATCTCAGCATGTTTATGTTTGAGAATGGATGAGAAGGTTCAATTATTGGATTCCAAGCCTCCAAGAGGCATCTATTTATAGCCTTCAAATCCTTTGGAAATATTATTGAATTTTATATAATAAATTAAGATTTTTAGTATTGGAATTAATGAATCGAACAACATTTAATGTAGTGACACCCATCAACATGGCTTACACCATGCCTTGGTGAAGAATTATTGCCGTTTTTGGCCTTTAAAACACCCAATACCATGAGTGTGGCGACCTTATTGTGCCCATTTTTTCCTTTCATTCTACCCATTTACCATGGATTCTTCCACCATGACGTATTGGGAAAAAATTGTTCATTTTCCCTTGAAATGGATAGAATAATGGGAGTGGATCAATCCATTTTGTATGCATCTTTGACAATGGGTCCTCCACTTCCATTATTGGAATTAGAAAGTTGTTATCGCCTCCCTCTAATGCTTAAATAATTTAATCAAGGATTCTTTAAGGATCCTTCCTAGTTCTTTCAATATTATAACAATATACCATCCATACTAACTGCTAATCACTTAAAATAAATTATTATTACTTTAATGAGCGTTTTTGATTATTAAAACAAAATATGGAAAGAATAAAAATAATAAACTCCTTTTTTATGATACCAAAAACTATAATAATACAAGAATAAACCAATAATAATAGGTAACATGATAATATTGAGAAATATTTAATGATTTATAAATTACCAAGATTTTTCCCCCTTTTAGAAACAATAAAAAACCCCCCATGAACATATATAGATGGGGTTAGGGTAAATAATAGAAATAAAACATCTAAAACTAAATTTATCATCATTTAGGATCTTTTGAGAGAGCTGAAAAAAGTTTCAAATAAATTGAAAAACAATAAAAAATTTAGAAAGATATATTTTCAATAAATCTAAATATAAAAATAAAACTTTGAAAAATTTATTTTCAAAAAATCTCGAAAGTCAATTAAATATTTTGAAAAAAATTAGAAAAAGGGAAACTCTTTTAGGAACATTTTAGTACTAACCATATTTTCTCCTAAAATAATGAATTTGGAGATATAAAGGGATCATAGGAAATAAAATTAAGACTAAATAAAATAATGATTAGAAAATATTTTAAAAAACATTCCATGATTAAGGTTTAGCATAGTTTGTGTTAATAAACCATAAAAAATTCTCCATGAGTGTCAAACAAGGTGTTCGGTAAAGGCCCACTGCTCGTTCCCTAGGTAAATATTATATTAAAAATTAAAATATCCATTTTTGAGGTAATAATATCTAGTTTCATATATGATAGAACCACATCCACTTGTTTTTATCCGAACATGAATGTTTTCTTGGATTATTACACTCACTTATCTTTACCAAAAATCATGAAAAGTGTAAAAAGTGTTTTGTAATTAAAAAAAAATAAATTGAAAAATTCCCAAGATTTACATGATTAACTAATAAGTATCACAATCTAATCATACCCAAATAACCTTTAATAAAGTCAAAGTGATCAAGAGAAATGGATTTAGTGAATATATCTATAAGTTAAAGATTCATGTAAGAAAATTAATGAATGGTATCACCTTTTTACATGTGATATCATAGAAAATGGTGTCTCAGATCAATGTTCTTAGTGTGAGAGAATTGGATATGATTTTTAGGGATACTAATTACACTAGTGTAGTCACACTTGATAGGTACATGATATTATGTTATCCCAAAGTTAATGAGAGTATCTTTCATCCAAAAACTTAGGCCAAAAATATCAACGTGGATATGTATTTCACTTCAAATGTAGAAAGTACAATAAAGTTTTGATTCTTACTACTTTACAAGATGAGGTATTTTCCTAGAAAATGAAGTAGTAAGAATCAAAACCATGGGAAAATACCTTGTTTTTAATAATAAAGTATTTTTGTAGTTAAAAGTTAAATTTATCATATATGTATATTTATTAAGATAAAATAAATTCCATTTTTTAATTCAGAATGTCAGTATTAAGTTACGGTGAATTTATGATATTTTTATAAAATACCTTGTTTTTCAGTGAATAGTAAAAATACAGTTTTGAGTTTTCGGTATGATTAATGACATCATTAGTGATGGAATAATACTGGTATACTATTGAGGAATAAAATATGATATGAGTTGTCCCAAGTGGGAAATACCATGTGAAAATACCATGGGAAAGCCCCTAGTTTTGCAAATACCACTAATAAGGTGTCTTTTGAAATTAATAAAATATTCCATCACTTTTTCTATAAATACCAACCCATTAATTCATAAATTTCATTAAAAATTACCCCTCAATAAATATATGGTCTTTTTACCTCCCAAGGAGTCCTCCCAAGGTTTCCTCATTCCCCCAAGGTCCTGATCTTCGAGTTTTAGAAGTTACTCTTCAAGGTAAGGGAATCTTTCACCCTCATCTTTTAGTCAAAGACTTATTTTATGTTATGTCTTTTAATTTCCATTTTTTTATTTTTGGGTATGTTATTATATATAATTATTACAATAGATTTTATGTACAAATTATGAGATATTATTTTCTCTCTCATCAACTCATTTTCTGAATTTTTAAGAGATGTTGTTAGGCTATCAAATTTTCGTAAGGGAATTCTCCACTTCTCTTTTCATTTCATGTTCTCTTTTATATGGTATGTCTTTCAAATTTCCACAATATGTTCTTATTTATATTTTATTATATACCTATACTATATTATGAGTCATTTATGTATGGGAGACCCATTTCCTCTCTCTTTTTAATGTTTTCTAAAATCATGTTTCATAGCCGTTATGCTGCAGAATTTTCGTCTCAAAATATCTCTCTTTTTATAAAGAAATTCTATTATTTTATTTATATGAATACCCAAAACTCTTTCATTTCTAGGGGTATTAATCATGACATAGAAATTATTTATTTTATTCTGGAATTTACATACATAAAACTCTCATTACCTTTCTATGGGTTATAAATGACATAATGATCACGTTTTTAAGCACTTTTTAAAATGCCATGATTTTGATATGAAACTCATTTATTTTATTCTCTATGGGATATTTATGAAATTTTTGATTATGATATATGTGGATCACATGAAAATAAATAAATATTAAGGGTGTGGCCTGATAATACTCCAATTCATTGGGGAAAGAAATTAATCTATAGAGATGACAAGTTTTATGATACCTTGGTGAATAAACTTGGTAATTTTTATGACACCTTGGGGATGGAACTTGATGATATGCTTATGAATGTCTAAATTAAATGTTGTAGAAAAATTTTCAGGTTATTAATAATGTTATTATTATTATTCTATGCCTCTTTATCATTCCTTTACAATATTCCTCATGTTCTTATTGATATCTCTCAAGTTCACATGCAAACTATTTCACTTGTTTTCCTTACTGGGCCTATTGCTCACCCTTTCCTTTGATTTATGTCTCTATGTTATGAGACATAGTAATTATACTTAGGGTGAACCTATGATGAAACATTATAAGTGTATTAGAATAATGTTTTATGTTTTCATGTATTATGTACCTTATTTCCAAGACACTAAACTTTAAAGATCCTCTTTTTGTAAAATGTAATGAAATGTTATGTATTAAAAAGGAAGGATGACATAGTTGGTATAAAATGATAGTTTAGTTATTTTTGGAAATTAGGATTTTAAAACTTTAGGAAGAATCCTATAGAAAAGTTTAATATAGGAAAACATCCTGGTATTTTGGTGAAATATTAATTATGTGGTTTCTAAACAAATAAATACTTTTCTGGATAAGAACAAGTGGATTTGGCTCTAGAATAAATGTATCTTGGGGTAAAACCCAAAAACAATGCTTTGAGTTAGAATCAAATGGGAATTGGTTACCAACAACAGGCCTTGCTTCACTTCTGGTTTGACACTCCTAGGGGATATGTTTGGTTAATCACAAGCTTTTTATGAATCATTATGAAGGATTTATAGAAAATGTAATGGTTGATAATGTGTTTAAGCATGATGTTTTAGGACATAAAAATTATTTAGAATTATAAGATTCTTAAATGAAATAAGTTTCTCACTAAGGTTTTCTTCTTTTAGAAAATTGTGGGAAATAGGACGAACCGTGCAAATGGTATCCACAATGGAACATGTGATGAAGGACCTCCGATGGAAGCTAAAATGGAACCTTTCATGAGAATGATGAATCAAATGACTCAAGTTATGGAAAATAACTTGAATCAAGCTGAGAGAATGATTTCAACAATAAGGGAAAAAATTTTGTTGAGTACTTTATGCGTCAATGACCACCAATGTTCAGTGGGTCTACTGAAGCATTGATTGAAGAACAGTGGATAAGCTATGTAGAAAATAACTTTTCTGTAATTTGTTGTTCTAAAAAAGAGAAATTAACCTTCACTGTTTACCACTTAGAGGTACAAGCTGATCAGTGGTGGGAGATGATTAAAAACATTATTCCAAGATGGGAGATTGAAGCTATATAGTGGGAAAAGTTTAGAGGGATCTTCTTCAATAAGTATTTTCCTCATTTGATGATAACAAAAATGGAGAAGGAATTAATTAAGCTGAATATAAAGGAGAATGAATCTATGGGAATCTACGAGATGAAATTCATAAGACTTTACCATTACACCTCAAGCTTTTTCATGGATCCTAATGGTATTTTTGATAGATTCTTTGATGGGCTAAGACCTCATCTATGAAATAATCTAGCCAACCGAGACTATGATTTTTATGAATAGATCATACAAAGTGATATGAAAGTTGAAATAGAGTTTGGTGAGACACAATAGTATCATAAATCCAATGAAAGGAAGAGATAAATGGATCCAAGCTTGGAGAGGAACTTTGATTAGGGAAGAGGAGGAAATAAAGTGCAACTGACCATGTGTAATAAATGTGGGAAGAAGAATTTAGGGAACTTACTGCTTAGAAGCGAGAAGTGTTAAAATTGTGAAAGATATGTCCATATCACTTGGAATTGTCATAGTGATGTGAAGCCTCAACTTCCCAACACTAATGGTAAAGGGAAGAGGGTGCAGGTCTTACCTGAAGTCCAGTTCTTCAAGTGTGGAAAACTTGGTCAATTTTCCAATCACTGTCCAAATCTGAGGGTAGTGGAGGGGAATCACCATCATCTTCAATAAAGGCCAAAGGAGAATTGTCATTATTCTTCTATCATGATATCCAAAGTTGACTCTCTAAATGATGTGGTGGAAGGTACTCTTTTTTCTCTCTCAAATCTAGCAAGTAATTTTTTTATTATAGTTCTACGCATTCCTTTATTTCCTCCAAGTTTCAAAATAATATAGAATCAATTACTGAACTGCTAAAAGTAGAGTTATCAGTCAAGACTCCTGGAGGGATTATCTAAGCATCAACAGTGTTTAAAAACTCTAGTATTTACTTTAGCGAGCATAATATTATCATGAATATAGTAGTCATTCTCCTATTGGAATTTGACATTATACTAGGGATGGACTGACTCTCAAAGTATAATGCTAAGATAAAACTCAAAAGCAAGGAAATATAATTATTCTTGAATTGAAAACCTATAGTTATCTTCCAAGGAGAGATATCTTGACCTGATATTTTTCTAGAATCACCTCTTATAGCCTTATTTATGGAGTTGATCGGTGAAGAAGAAGAAGTAAATGAGAGTACAAGGATAGAGAATGTCCCCATAATTCAAGAATACATTGAAGTTTTTCCCAAGGAGTTACCTAGACCTCCCCTAGAAAGATAGGTAGAGTTATCCATTGAACTCATGCCTATTTCCAAGCCGATTTCAAAAACCCTGTATAGAATGAAGAATGTTGAGCTGGAAGAATTAAAGAAGAAACTCCAAGATCTTTTGGAGAAAGGGTTTATCTGGACAAGTGTGTCTCCATGGGGAGAACCTATTCTATTTGTGAAGAAGAAGGATGGATCAATGTGGGTATGCATTGATTATAGAGAACTGAATGGGATCACAATAAAGAACAAGTACCCTATTCCAAGAATTGATGATTTATTTGACAATATTCCTAGGGCTCAGTTCTTCTCCAAGATTGATATTTGATCTGCTTATCATCAATTGAGGGTGAAGAAATAAGATATTCCAAAAACCGCCTTATGATAAAGATATGAGAATTATGAGTTTGTTGTTTTGCCCTTAATTTTTACTAATGCTCCTGTTATTTTTATGGATTTTATGAATAAAGTATTTAAATACTACCTTGATAAATTTGTGGTAGTTTTTATTGATGATATTCTAATATATTCCAAAAGTTGAGAGGAGAATGAGGATCATTTAAGGGTTATTTATCATACTCTACAGAATGAGAGGCTTTTTGTAAAGTTCAGAAAATGTGAATTTTGGTTAAAACCTGCTACTTTCTTGTGGCACATTGTAACCAATGAAGGAATATCAGTTGACCCTGCAAAGACAAAGGTTATGGAGGAGTGGCCTCATCCTACAAAAATAACTTATATTCATAGTTTCCTTGGTTTGTTAGGATATTATATGAGGTTTATAAAAAAAATTCATGAATTTATAAACCATTAACCAAGTTAACTTGAAAAGGGTCAAGTTCATCTAGAAAAATGAGTGTGAGGAAAGTTTCCAAGAGCTGAATAAGAGATTGGTTATGTCACCCTTATTAACTCTGTACTCAATCGAAGAAGTATTTTTTATTTTTTTGATGCATATCTAAAAGGGATTGGGTGTGTCCTTATGAAAAATGACAAGCTGATTGCTTATGAATCTTGATAGCTAAAGCCTTATGAGAAGAATTATCCTACACATGATCTGGAGATGGATGCAGTTGTTTTTTTTTTCTAAAGATATTGAGGCACTATATTTATGGGGGTAAATGTGATATATACACAGACCATCAAAGTTTGAAGTATATTTTCATGCAAAAGGAATTGAAAATGAGACAGAGAAGATGGTTTGAACTTCTTAAATACTATGATTGTTCAATTCAATATCATACCAAAAGATAAAACAAAGTCATTGATTCATTAAGTAGGAAAGACCCCATTGTGATGGAAATGATGATGAATCAAATAGATCCTTTGATCAATGACCTAGTAAAATTATACATGATAATCCTACGGTAATTATAACATCCCTTCTTTTTATCACATAAACTTTCATTACATTATACAAAACTGAGGATCTTTAAGGTTCAGTGTCTTGGAAACCAGGAGCTTAAAACATGAAAACATAAAACATTATTCTTAAAAACTTGAAAGTCTTCTTCATTTGTTCATCGTAAGTTCATTATAAAATCTCATAACCTGGGGACATACATCAAAAGAAAGGGTGAGAAGAAGGCCCAGTAAGGGAAACAAGGGGAAACATTTAACATGTGAACTTGAGATACATCAATAAAGTCATGAAAAAGAACTTTAAGGAATGAGAAAGAAATCATGAGGCATATCATAATAAAAATAACATATTTCATAACTTGAAGATGTGGATACAACATTTAACATAGACAATCATTTCCGTTTCACCAAGGTCCATCCCCAAGGTGTCATTAAAAATTACCAAGGTTATTCACCAAGGCGTCGTTAAAAATGGTCATCTCTAGAGATTAAGTCTTTACCCAATGCATTGGAGCGCTATCAGGGCGCACCCTTAAATTTGCCTTTATTATCATGTGATCCACATATGTAATCATCAATCATTTCATAAACAACCCATATATCATAAAAGAAATGGGTTTCATTTCATAGTCATCACATTTTAAAAACTCCTTTAAAGACGTGATCTTTATGACACTTTAAACCCATGGAAAAAGGAAAGCGGGTTTTATGTATGTAAGTCCCAGAATTAAAATAGAAAATTTTGATATATATGTGAATACCCCTATAGAAGAAATAACTTTGAGTATTCACTTAATAAAATAAAATAATTTGAGATAAAGAGAGAGACATTTTGAGATGAAAATTCTACAGCATAACGACTATGTTATAGGGTTTTATAAAATACTGAAAAGAGAGGGGACATGGGTCAACCACTCATAAATGTTCCATAAAATAGTATAGGGAAAGGATATAAAGGATATAATAAAATGGTAATGAGATTTTAAAGACATACGATATGAAATTAAAAACATGGAAGGAATACAAAAATAAGATTTCTCTTATGAAAATTCGGCAGCCTAACAGCGTCACTTAAAACATCAAAAAAATGAATTAACGAGATAAAATAGGGTCTCTAATCATATGAACATAAAGATTAGTATGATAGATATAGAGATCATACCCCAACATAATAAAAAGGAACTTGAAAGACTTGACATGAAAGTAGAACTTTGAAAAATGAGAAGGGTGAAAGAATCCCTTAAAAATTCGGCAGCCTAACAGCGCCACTTAAACATTCATAAAATGAAATGATGAGAGAAAGAGGGGGTCTATCATCATATGAGCATTAAAAGGAAAGTAGGATGAATATAAAAGAACATCACCAACATAATAACATGTAACATAAAATAAATGACATAAAAGAGAGTACTTGGAAAGAAAGAGAGAGGTAGGATCCCTTACCTTGAAGAGTAACTTCGAAATCTTGAAGTTTGGGACCTTGGGAGGCTTGAGGGAACCTTGGGAGGACTCCTCGGGAGGTAAGGAGACCAGAAATTCCTTGAGGATGATTTTGGAATGGAAAGGATGAGAGAATGGCTTGGTATTTATAGGGGAAGTGAGGGGACAATGCATTGATGGCCAAGGGACACCTCATTGGTGGTATTGGAAAAAAAGTGGTATTACCTCATGGTATTGGCCACTTGGGACACCTCATACCTTATATTACTATTAATAAGTTGAAAATCCCTTAAAATATCTCATGACATCATCATGACGTAGTTATGATGTCATTAAACATATCAAAACCCTAAAACTGTATTTTTACTATTCACTGAAAATTCAACTTTTTCAGAAAACTCCCAAAAATTTATCTTAACATAATATCAATGCTATGAATTCAAAAATAAACTCCATTTTATAAAAATAATTTTCTAAATATTTTTAATTTAATTTTTAAATAAAAACACTATTCACCGAAAATTCATTTTTTTCAGAAAACACGCCAAAAATTACCTTAACATAATATCGATGTTCATAATTCAAAAAATAAAGTCCATTTTATAAAAATAATTTTCTAAATATTTTTAATTTAATTTTTAATTAAAAAACACTATTCACCCGAAAAAAAACTAATACTTGACTAATAATTTCTGAAACAGTTATTTACCTATTTTATTGAATCACATTACTTAATCAAGGTGCCTATATTATATTAATAATTTATTTAAGTGATATTATGAATCCATTTGGTCACATTACTAATCCTAAGCATAAAATCACTATTCATAAATTACTATTCACCAAAAATTAAGTTGAACTTATTAGACTCCAAATTTATTACTGCACACACTTGCAGAAGACCATTTTTTGAAAATCATTACACATCATTAATTATTTAAGGTTTACAAAAATATTTTAAAATATCCTTTTTCAATAATTCATAAAAAATATGCATACTATATTTATCCAGACATTTGAAAATTCACAAACTTC
The DNA here is from genome assembly GCA_963277665.1 of Viscum album. Taxonomy (NCBI): domain Eukaryota; kingdom Viridiplantae; phylum Streptophyta; class Magnoliopsida; order Santalales; family Viscaceae; genus Viscum; species Viscum album. The sequence continues at coordinate 1,225,663,108 of OY728151.1, forward strand.
ATCATAAGAAGAAATCACAATTTTTATTTAAGTAAAAGGATTACACAAGACTGTTACGGTCTCCTTACATAGCCCCTTATAACCCCAACATAGGAACTAAGTGTAAGGTGTGCTAAGGTGAGATAATCTGAGGGCGGCTCGGCCAACATTGCACTAGTAGTAATTTCTATCAGTTTGAACTTCTCGCAAAGGTGATTACGTTCTAGCTTCACACGATGAAGTTTGGCTTGGGTTTGGTCCAGAGTAAAGCCCAGTGGTGCTACCTCCTTCCCAAGTTCTGTTATATGGGCTTCGATTGGCCCGAGACTACTGGATGAGGCTATCGAATTTTATTTCTATATTAATTAACCAAGATCACTTGTATTTAGAGACAATAATCGCAACATTTAGTTTTCAACGGTCAGATTGACCAATGGTCATATAACAGTCAAAAACCCAACGGTCTCATTTTATTTATACTCATGTTATCAAATGAAATGTTTTTTTGAGTATAAAATAAAATAACACACAAAATTAGGAAACAAGATTTATTCAAAATTTCGGGTCATTACAATCTTCCCCCCTTAAGAAATTGCATCCTAGCAATTTTTAAAATTGGGCTTGGAAATTTCATTGAAAGTCCCACATCGGAAAAGGAGTCAGTAAAACTATTACTTTAAAAGAATGAAAGGGAAGTACAAAGGTCACCTGAGTTAACCCTTACCAGGATTCCATGTAAAAAAACATGGACATGGAAGAGAAAAAAAGGGTCAAGTTCAGAGGGATAGTGATAGAAAACATGATTAGGAGAAAGTTAAACATAAGAAAATCACAAACTTATGATGTGTGTAAACGGTCTTTGATTACCCAGTAGGAAACTTAAACCAACAATGTTTTTTTACGTTATTTTTAATAATTTTGAGGAATTCATTTACTACATTGAATAAAAACATAAGGAAATATACCTACCTTCAAGTAGAGTTTCATCCTTTAATAAGTTTCTACCAAAACTAATCTTTTCTCCAAATGATGAGCATTCAAAAACACTTGGTCTCATCAAAAGCACAAGAATCATCTTTTAGAGGATCACATAATCCACAGAAGATTAACTATCTAATTCTTCTATCTTTAAACATTATCCCAAAAACAAAAAGGGTAAGATAAAACAAATCTTCAAAAAGAAAGAACCCCATAGGAAGGGAAACTACTTTAAATCTTCAAAATTCCACGGTACTACCCAAAGTTCATCATAGACCATTCCATAAATAACTATCCTTAAAATTACTCAAAATAAACCAAACTAAGATTGGAACTCAATTATAAGAATGATCTCATAACATAGTCTTCCAAGATAGACTTTATCATTCATCTCCAAACAACATCAACCACTCTTATCATCTTATAACAAAAGTAACTAACCTAATCACATTTTCCCCAAGATAGGTTAATCATTTCCATAAGTAACCTAAATTACCATAACTTCACCTTAAATTAATCGATTCTTCAAAATATAAGTCAACCTTTACTCCTAAAAAAATACCATAGTAATCTATTTACCTCGATCATATAGGGTTCCCAAAATAGTGAACGTCTTCCAAAATAATAATAATCTTTTAATCCCCTAATCACCTTTTTTTTTCAATAATAACAGCTTCACAACATCAAAATGTGGTACATAATAATAGATTTTTTCCTTAATGATATAAAACCATCTTAGGTAGTGACTCTATGTTCTTAGAAAAGATTAAAGATATGCTCATAGGGCACGAACTAAAATACAACATGACATAGAAAATTATTGCGAAGAAGTTACATGTACTTTAGTCATCATGATCCATCACAACATAGGACTTGCATTGTTCCCTTGTCCTTGAAGATTATTGATGCTCATCATGCTTCTCATACCTTCCAAGAGAGAATTGCCTTGGATAATGTCCAACTTCTACACATTTACCACATTGAATAGTATAAGGTACATTAGATTGAACCTTATCTCCATTAATCACATTATCCATTTTTTAAAGAAACTGGCTACTTTATGCCCTATCTTCCCACACTTAAAGCATCTCTTGGTTATTTTGTGACATTCTCCTTGGTGCCTCTTCCCACAATTTTTGCAAAAAAGAAATTGGGTCTTCTTTCCCTTATCAATTTTATCAGATGAACATCCTTGAGACTTCGTCTTCTCCTTACTTGATGAATTTGGGCATTCAACTAGGTACCAATTATTAATTGTGATTTTTGACAGTTGGTTTGGCATAATCACAATATGTTTAACTTGATCTCTCGTCATCACTATCACATTAATAGGGCAATCGTTACATTTCCTATCACATTGGTTGTTGGGACATGTTCTTCCATTTCCCGCCATTAACTAAGAAAAGAAAGTATAATTAGAGGGTTTAAATACTTAGCCAATAATCATGAAAAGGAAACTTAAAGCATATAATGATAAACTTGTAGAAGAAAAGTATACCCCAACTTGTGATCCCCTAGGTTCCAATCTAGGTTATTTATGATCATATATTCTCATGTGAATCTTTATTTTATTTTATCTTTGTCTCTTTAATAATGGTTCACAAAAATATTATGAATTTACCAAAGCATATACCCCGGGAGTGTCAAACTAAGAGTGCAGCAAGGTCCGTTGTTGTACACCAAGTTACCCCGGGTCAAGCCTGAAACACCTTGTCTGAGTTTTCACTCCTAGGAACATCTGTGCTAGATCCACCTCTACTTGTTTGTATCCAGACATGGATTTATTTGTTTGGAACCCACTTAATCAATACTCACCAAAATACCAGGTAGATTTCCTATATTTAAACTTTTCTATAGGGTTCTTACTAAAGTTTTCATATCCTAATTTCCACAAATAACTAAATCATACTTTGATACCAACTATAACATCCCACCTTTTTATCACATAAAATTTCATTACATTATACAAAACCGAGGATCTTTATGGTTTAGTGTCTTGTAAACCAGGAGCTTAAAACATGAAAACATAAAACATTATTATTAAACACTTGAAAGGATTCTTCATTTTTTCATCCTAAGTTCATTACAACATCTCATAACCTAGGGACATACATCAAAAGAAAGGGTGAGCAGAAGGACCAGTAAGGGAAACAAGGGGAAACATTTAACATGTGAACTTGAGATACATCAATAAAGTCATGAAAAATAACTTTAAGGCATGAGAAAGAAATCATGAGGCATATCATAATAAAAATAACTTATTTCATAACTTGAATATGTGGCCACAACATTTAACATAGAAAATCATTTCCATTTCACCAAGGTCCATCCCCAAGGTGTCATTAAAAATTACCAAGGTTATTCACCAAGGCGTTGTTAAAAATGGTCATCTCTAGAGATTAAGTCTTTACCCAATGAATTGGAGAGCTATCAGGGTGCAACCTTAAATTTGACTTTATTATAATGTGAGCCACATATTTTATAGCATCCCGTCTTTTTATGACATAAACTTTCATTTCATTACACGGAACTGAGGATCTTTAAGGTTTAGTGTCTTGGAAACAAGGAACATAATACATGAAAACAACATAAAAAATTCTTCTTAAACACTTGAAAGGCTTCTCCTTAAGTTATACTAGGTTCATTACTACATATCATAACCTGGGGACATACATCAAAAGAAAGGGTGAGCAGAAGGCCCAGTAAGGGAAACAAGAGAAACATTTTACCTGTGAACTTGAGATACTTCAATAAGGTCATGAAAAGAACTTTAAGGCATGAGAAGGAAACCATGTGATATATCATAATAAAATAACATTTTTCATAACTTGAATATGTGGCTGCAACATTTAATATTTACAATCATTTTGTTTCACCAAGGTCCATCCCCAAGGTGCCATTAAAAATTACGAAGGTTATTCACCAAGGTATCAGTCTAAAAAGTCATCTCTAGAGATTAAGTCTTTACCCAATGCATTGGAGCACTATATGGGCGCACCCTTGAAATGTATTTATTATCATGTGAGCCACATATATAATTATCAATCATTTCATAAACAAACCATATAGCATAAAAGAAATGGGTTTCATTTCATAATCAAAGCATTTTAAAAACTGCTTTAAAGACATGATCTTTATGTCACTTTAAACCCACGGAAAGGGAAAGCGGGTTTCATGTATGTAAATCCCAGAATATAAAATAGAACATTTTGATATATATGTGAATACCCCTGTAGAAATAAGAGCTTTGAGTATTAAATTTATAACATAAAATAATTTTGAGAAAAGAGAGAGGCATTTTGAGACGAAAATTCAGCAGCCTAACGGGTATGTTTCGGGGTTTTAGAAAACATTGAAAAGAGAGGGAACATGGGTCAAACGTTCATAAATGACCCATAAAACAGTAGGGGAACAGAATATAAAGTATTTAAAAACATGGTAATGAAATTTGAAAGAAATACCATTTGAAATGAAAAACATGGAAGGAAGACAAAAATTAGATTTCTCTTATGAAAATTCGGAAGCCTAACGACGTCACTTAAAACTTCAACAAAAATGAATTGAAAAGATAAAATAGGGTCCCTAATCATAATAAAATAAGAGTTCAGTACGATATATATAGATATCATACCCCAACATGATTAAAAAGGAACTTGAAAGACTTGACATGAAGGTAGAACTTTGAAAGGAATGAGAAGGGTGAACGAATCCCCTTAAAATTTCAGCAGCCTAACGACGCCACTTAAACATTCTTAAAACGAATTGATGAGAGAAAGATGGGGTCTCTCATCATATGAAAATGAAAAGGGAAGTAATATTAATATATAAGAACATCCTCCAACATAATAACATGGAGTATAAAATAAATGACATAAAAGAGATTACTTGAAAAGAAGAGAGAGGTCGGATCCCTTACCTTAAAACGTAACTCTTAAAACTCAAAGGTTTGGACCTTGAGGGCTTGGGGGAACCTTGGGAGGACTCCTTGGGAGGTAAGGAGAACAGAAATTTGTTGAGGATGGTTTTTGAGTCGAAAGGATGAGAGGAGGGCTTGGTATTTATAGGGAAAGTGAGGGGAGAAGGCATTAACGGCCAAGGGACACCTCACAAGTGCTTTACTCAAAACCGTGTGCTCTCTCATGATATTTCCCATGAAGTTAGGCCACATGGGGCCCCAAAACAATAATTCATCACCTAAGGTCGGCCAAACCTTAAAATATCTCATGACATCACCATGACACAGCTATGATGTCATTAGACATACCGAAACCCTAAAACTGCTTTTTTTACTATTCACTGAAAATTCATCTTTCTCAGAAAAATCCCAAAATTTCACTTTAACCAAAAATCGACGCTCTGATTAAAAATATGAACTCCATTTTATAAAAATAATTTTCTAAATATTTTTAATTTAATTTTTAAATAAAAACACTATTCACTGAAAATTCATTTCTTTAGAAAAAACCCCAAAAATTACCATAACATAATATCGGTGCTCTGAGTTCAAAAATAAAGTCCATTTTATAAAAATATTTTTCGAAATATTTTTAATTTAATTTTTAATTAAAAAACACTATTCATCCCAAAAAACTAATACTTGATTAATAATTTATGAAACCATTATTTACCCATTTTATTGAATCACATTACTTAATCTATGTGTCTAATTTATATTAAAACTTTCTTTGAGTGAAATTACTAATCCATTTGGTCACATTACTAATCCTAAGCGTAAAATCACTATTCATAATTTACTATTCATCAAAAATTAAGTTGATCTTATTAGACTCCAAATTCCATACTGAACACTTTTGTAGAAGACCATTTTTTGAAAATCATTACACATCATTAATTATTTAGGGTTTACATAAATATTTTAAAATATCCTTTTTTCAAAATTCATCAATAAAATACATCCTAAAATTATCCGGACATTTGAAATTTCACAAACATCACTAAAGGAAGAAATCTCAATTTATTCATCCCAAAGGATCACACAAGGAAGCTAGGGTCTCGTCACATAGCCCCTTATAACACCGGCATATGACCTAAGTGTAAGGTGTGCTATGGTGAGAGAATCTGAGGGAGGCTCAGATAACATTTCCCTAGTAGTAATCTCTACTAACTTGAACTTCTCCCGTAGGCGTTTCCATTCAAGCTTGACACACTGTAGTTCGGCTTGGGCTTGGTCCAAAGCGAAGCCCAAAGATGCCACCTTCTTCCCAAGCTCTGATAAGTGGGCTTCATAAGGTTCGAGTCTACTGGATGAAGCCATCGACTCCTCTTTCTGCATTAACCATTAACATCTTTATTAAATCGTTAAGAGTAAGTTAATATACTATTTAAAAAGTTTGGGTCGTTACATTCTTCCCCCCTTTAGAAATTTCGTCCCTGAAATTTATACTTGAGGCCTAGTCGAAAAGGTGAGGGTACTTTTGCTTCATCGTTTCCTCAGGCTCCCAAGTCGCTTCTTCATATTTATTATTCCTCCATAACACTTTCACAAGGTGGGTAGTCTTGTTTCGTAGAACCTTGTCTCTACAGTCTAAGATCTCCACTGGCCGCTCCTCATAAGAGAGGTCATGTTCTAGTTGTACCACCTCTGGGTTTAGTACATGCGAAGGGTTGGGTATGTACTTCCTCAAGAGAGATACATGGAAGACATTGTGAACTTGAGCTAGGTTTGGTGGAAGTTCTAGACGATAGGCCACTGCTCCTATGTGATCAAGGATTTCATAGGGGCCAATGTACCTAGGGCTGAGCTTCCCTTTCTTCCCAAACCGCATGACTCTCTTCCATGGAGAAATTCGAAGGAAGACTTTGTCACCAACACCAAACTCCAAGTCCCTTCGACGATTGTCAGCATAGCTCTTCTGCCGACTCTGAGCAGCCTTTATGTGTTGTTGGATGGCATGGACCTGTTCCGTCATCTCTTGCATGAGATCAGGCCCAAGAAGCTTCCTCTCACCAGTTTCATCCCAGCAAGTAGGAGTTCTACATCGCTTTCCATACAGAGCTTTATAGGGTGCCATCTGAATACTCGAATGGAAGCTATTGTTATAGGAGAACTCAAATAATGGGAGGTGTTGATCCCATCCACCTTTAAATTCCATTGAGCATAATCTCAATATGTCTTCGAGTGTCTGAATAGTCCTTTCAGATTGGCCATCAGTTTGAGGATGATAGGCCGTACTAAAATTCAATTCAGTATTCAGAGAATGTTGAAGACTTCTCCAGAATTTTGATGTGAATCTTGGATCACGATCAGACACGATGGATAGTGGTACCCCATGCAGCCTCACCACTTCCTTTACGTATATCTTGGCAAGCTGATCCAGAGAGAAATCTTCCCGAATAGAGATAAACTGGTCTGTCTTGGTGAGACGGTCCATAATAACCCATATCGCATTGTTTCCTTTGGATGTTTTTGGGAGACTAGTTACAAAGTCCATAGTGATATTATCCCACTTCTATACTGGTTTGGGTAGCGGTTGTAATACCCCCTTAGGAAGTTGTCTTTCTGCCTTTACTTGCTGACACAACAGGCACCTTGTAGTGTAATCAGCAATCTCCCTCTTCATGTTATCCCACCAAAAATTATCACGAAGGTCTCTATACATCTTAGTGCTTCCCGGATGTATAGAGAAAGTAGAGCTATGAGCTTCATCCATCAGTTATTTCTTTATCTACAGAATAGATGGAACAAATAGTCTTGTACGACATTTCAATACACCTTCTTGATCAATATTGAAGTCAGGGAACTTCCCATCCTTTATAGCCTCAAACTTCTCCTGCAGCAAAAGATCTTCTTTTTGAGCCTTCTTGATCTTCTCTAGTAATGAAGGTTGAGAAATAATTTGGGATAGGGTTGATGATGTCCCTTTCCTTATAATTCGCATGTCCAGTTTTACTAGATCTTTAATCAAGGGATCTCCTAGGATCCTCATTGTTGCCAGAACAACAGGGTCTTTCCTGCTTAACGCATCCACGACTTTATTTGCTCTTCCAGGGTGATAATGAATTGAACAATCATAGTATTTAATAAGCTCCAACCATATCCTTTGTCTCATGTTCAATTCTTTCTATGTGAAAATATACTTTAGACTTTGGTGGTCAGTGTATATATCACATTTCTCCCCATAAAGATAGTGCCTCCATATCTTTAGAGAAAAAACAACGGCCGTCAAATCTAGATCATGCGTAGGATAATTCTGCTCATGAATCTTCAACTGTCGAGATGCATAAGCAATTACCTTGTCATTTTGCATGAGGACGCACCCAAGACCTTTCAGAGATGCATCGCTAAAAATAACGAATCCTTCGCCGATAGAGGGTAGTGTTAACACAGGTGCAGTAACCAATCTCTTCTTCAGCTCTTGGAAACTTTCCTCGCATTCCTTTGTCCAGATGAACTTAACCCCTTTTCGAGTCAACTTGGTTAGTGGATTAGAAATCCGTGAAACATTTTTTACAAACCTCCTATAATATCCCTCTAAACCAAGGAAACTACGAATCTCAGTTACTGTTGTGGGTTGAGGCCAATCCTCCACAACTATTGTCTTTGCAGGGTCAATCGAGATTCCTTCATTGATTACGATGTGCCCCAAGAAAGCCACTTGTTGTAACCAAAACTCACACTTGCTGAACTTTCCAAAGAACCTCTCCTTCCGCAGAGTTTTCAAAATAACCCTCAGATGATCTTCATGCTCCTCACGACTTTTTGAATATATCAAAATATCATCAATAAAAACTACCACAAAGTTATCAAGGTAGTCCTTAAAGACTCTATTCATCAAATCCATGAAGATAGAAGGAGAATTAGTCAAGCCGAAGGGCATAACAGTAAACTCATAATGCCCATATCTTGATCGGAAGGCAGTCTTTGGAATATCTTCCTTCTTCACCCTCAGTTGATGATAACCAGATCGAAGGTCAATCTTAGAGAAGAATTGAGCCCCACAAAGTTGGTCAAATAAATAATCAATTCTTGGAAGAGGATATCTGTTCTTCACTGTGATCCCGTTCAGTTCTCTATAATCAATGTATAGCCGCATTGATCCATCCTTCTTCTTCACAAAGAGAACTGGTCCCCCCCAATGAGACACACTCGGTCGGATACACCCCTTATCCAACAAGTCTTGGAGTTGTTTCTTTAACTCTTCTAGCTCCACATTTACCATTCTATATGGTGTCTTTGATATCGGTTGAGATCCAGGTACGAGTTCAATGGATAACTCTACCTCTCTTTCTAGGGGAGGTCCAGGTAACTCCTCAGGAAATACATCCATGTATTCCTAAACAATTGGAACATCATCTATTTATATTCTCCCTTTTCCTTCTTCATCATCACCGATTAACTCCATAAAGAAAGCTATAGGAGGTGCTTCTAGATAGGGATCAGTTCGGGATATCTCTCCTTGGAAGATAACTGTAGGTTGTTTATTCAAGACTACTGAGATTTCCTTACTTCTGCATTTGATCCTAGCATTATACTTTGAGAGCCAGTCCATCCCTAGTATAACGTCGAATTCCAACATGGGAATGACTAATAGATTTTCGATAAGATTTTGCTCACTAAAGTAAACACTAGAGTCTCTAAACACTGTTGATGCATGGATAATCCCACTTGGAGTCTTGACTGACAACTCTACCTCAAGCAATTCGGGGATTGATTCTATATTCTTTGCAAACTTGGAGGAAATAAAGGAATGCATAGAAACATAATCAAACAAAGTAGTTGCTAGTTTTGAGAGGACAATAAGAGTACCTGCTACCACGTCATTCGGAGCTTCAACTTCAGTTGTTGTGATAGAAAAAGCACGACCTTGCTCCCCTGTCCTTTGCTGAGGTTGATGGTGATTCCCCTCCACTGCCCTTGGATTTGGACATAGATTAGCATAGTGCCCAAGATATCCACAATTGAAGCAATGGACTTCAGGTAAGGCCATAACCATCTTTCCTCTGTCGTTAGTATTGGGGAGTTTAGGCTTCACCTCACTACGACAATTCCGAGCAATATGGCCTCATCTTCCACACTTGTAGCACTTGCCACTTCCGACCAAGTAGTTCCCCGGATGCTTCTTCCCACATTCATTGCATGTGGTAAGTTGCATTTGCTTTCCACCTATTCCCTGATCAAAAGTCTTCCCTAACTGGGCTCCAACGATCTCTTCTTTTCATTTGATTTATGAGACCACTGCGTCTCACCAAACTCCAGCTCGACTTTCATTGCACTCCGCATGATCTCCTCGTAGCTATCATAGTCCTGGTTGGATAAATTCTTCTGTAGATGAGGTATCAGCCCACCGAAAAATCTATCAACCTTCCCACATGGATCCATGACAAAGATAGAGGTATATCATGAAAGTCGGGTGAAGTTCATCTCATAGCTTCCGACAGATTCGTTCTCCTTCTGCTTCAGCTCGAGAAACTCTTTCTCCATTCTCGTTCTCATGGAACGAGGGAAATACTTGTTAAAGAATATTCCCCAGAACTCTTCCCACTCCATAGCTTCCATCTCTCTTCTAGGCTTCGTGTTTTTGACCAGTGACCACCACTGATCAACTTCTCCCTCTAGGCGATAAACAGAAAGGGTGACTTTTTCTTGTTCCGAACAAAGGAGTACAGAAAAGATCTTTTCAATGGAGATTATCCATTGTTCCGCAACCAAAGGGTCAGTAGATCCACTGAATGATGGTGGTCATTGACGCATGAAGGACTAAACAGAGTGTTGTTCCCTTCGTGGTGAGATCGGCCTCTCAGCTTGATTCAAGTTATTACTAATAACTTGAGTCAGTTGGTTCATCATTCGCATGAATGTTTCCATTCCGGCTTCCATCGGAGGGCCGTCAGCACATGGTGCATTACGGTCACCATCGGCACGATTCCTCCTATTTCCCACCATTTTCTAAAAGAATAAAACCTTAGTGAGAAACTTATTTCATTTATGAATCTTTTAACTAAGACTTCATTCTTAGACAATTACACTTCTCTATAATTCCTTCACAATGATTCATAAAAAGTTTGTGATTAACCAAACATATCCCCCGGGAGTGTCGTAACCAAGAGTACAACAAGGCCCGTTATCATGCACCAGTTCCCGTTTGAGTCTAGCTCAAAGCAGTATTTTCAGGTTTTACCCCTTGTACATATGTGCCAGAGCCTCCTCTACCTGCTCGTATCCAGACAGGGATGTATTTGTTTGATAAACCACTCACTCAATACTTACCAAAATACCAGGAAGTTTTACTATATTTAAACTTTTATATAGGGCTCTTCCTAAAGTTTTTATATCCTAATTTCTACAAATAACTAAACCATCCTTTGATACCAACTATAGCATCCCGTCTTTTTATAACATAAACTTTCATTTCATTACACAGAACTGAGTATCTTTATGGTTTAGTGTCTTGGAAACAAGGAACATAATACATGAAAACAACATAAAACATTCTTCTTAAACACTTGAAAGGCTTCTCCTTAAGTTCATCCTAGGTTCATTACTGCATCTCATAACCTGGGGACATACATCAAAAGAAAGGGTGAGCAGAAGGCCCAGTAAGGGAAACAAGAGAAACATTTTACATGTGAACTTGAGATACTTCAATAAGGTCATGAAAAGAACTTTAAGGCATGAGAAGAAAACCATGAGATATATCATAATAAAATAACATTTTTCATAACTTGAAGATGTGGCTGCAACATTTAATATTGAAAATCATTTCGTTTCACCAAGGTCCATCCCCAAGGTGTCATTAAAAATTACCAAGGTTATTCACCAAGGTATCAGTCTAAAAAGTCATCTCTAGAGATTAAGTCTTTACCCAATGCATTGGAGCGGTATCTGGGCGCACCATTGACATGTCTTTATTATCACGTGAGACACATATATCATCATCAATCACTTCATAAAAAACCCATATAGCATAAAAGAAATGGGTTTCATTTCATAATCATAACATTTTAAAAACTGCTTTAAAGACATGATCTTTATGTCACTTTAAACCCACAGAAAGGGAAAGCGGGTCTCATGTATGTAAATCCAAGAATTTAAAATAGAAAATTTTGATATATATGTGAATACCCCTATAGAAATAAGAGCTTTGAGTATTCACTTTATAACATAAAATAATTTTGAGAAAAGAGAGAGGCATTTTGAGACGAAAATTCTGCAGCATAACGTCTATGTTTCGGGGTTTTAGAAAACATTGAAAAGAGAGGGAACATGGGTAAAACATTCATAAATGACCCATAAAACAGTAGGGGAACAGAATATAAAGTATTTAAGAACATGGTAATGAAATTTGAAGGAAATACCATTTGAAATGAAAAACATGGAAGGAAGACAAAAACTAGATTTCTCTTATGAAAATTCGGCAGCCTAATGGCGTCACTTAAAACTTCAACAAAAATGAATTGAAAAGATCAAATAGGGTCCCTCATCATATGAACATAAGAGTTCAGTATGATAGATATAGAGATCATACCCCAACATAATTAAAAAGGAACTTGAAAGACTTGACATGAAGGTAGAACTTTGAAAGGAATGAGAAGGGTGAAAGAATCCCCTTAAAATTTCGGCAGCCTAACGGCGCCACTTAAACATTCTTAAAACGAATTGATGAGAGAAAGATGGGGTCTCTCATAATATGAACATGAAAAGGGAAGTAATATGAATATATAAGAACATCCTCCAACATAATAACATGGAGTATAAAATAAATGACATAAAAGAGATTACTTGAAAAGAAGAGAGAGGTCGGATCCCTTACCTTAAAACGTAACTCTTAAAACTCAAAGGTTTGGACCTTGAGGGATTGGGGGCACCTTGGGGGGACTCCTTTGGAGGTAAGGAGACCAAAACTTTGTTGAGGATGGTTTTTGAGTCGAAAGGATGAGAGGAGGTCTTGGTATTTATAGGGAAAGTGAGGGGACAAGGCATTAATGGCCAAGGGACACCTCACAAGTGCTTTACTCAAAACCCTGTGCTCTCTCATGATATTTCCCATGAAGTAAGGCCACATGGGGCCCCCAAAACAATAATTCATCACCTAAGGTCGTCCAACCCTTAAAATATCTCATGAAATCACCATGACACAGCTATGATTCCATTAGACATACCGAAACCCTAAAACTGCTTTTTTTACTATTCACTGAAAATTCATCTTTCTCAGAAAAATCCCAAAATTTCACCTTAACCAAAAATCGACGCTCTGATTACAAATATGAATTCCATTTTATAAAAATAATTTTATAAATATTTTTAATTTAATTTTTAAATAAAAACACTATTCACCGAAAATTCATTTCTTTAGAAAAAACCCCAAAAATTACCATAACATAATACCGGTGCTCTGAGTTCAAAAATAAGGTCCATTTTATAAAAATATTTTTCTAAATATTTTTAATTTAATTTTTAATTAAAAAACACTATTCATCCCAAAAAACTAATACTTGATTAATAATTTATGAAACCGTTATTTACCCATTTTATTGAATCACATTACTTAATCTATGTGTCTAATTTATATTAAAACTTTCTTTGAGTGAAATTACTAATCCATTTTGTCACATTACTAATCCTAAGCGTAAAATCACTATTCATAATTTACTATTCATCAAAAATTAAGTTGATCTTATTAGACTCCAAATTCCATACTGAACACTTTTGTAGAAGACCATTTTTTGAAAATCATTACACATCATTAATTATTTAGGGTTTACATAAATATTTTAAAATATCCTTTTTTCAAAATTCATCAATAAAATACATCCTAAAATTATCCAGACATTTGAAATTTCACAAACATCACTAAAGGAAGAAATCTCAATTTATTCATCCCAAAGGATCACACAAGGAAGCTAGGGTCTTGTCACATAGCCCCTTATAACACCAGCATATGACCTAAGTGTAAGGTGTGCTATGGTGAGAGAATATGAGGGAGGCTCAGATAACATTGCCCTAGTAGTAATCTCTACTAACTTGAACTTCTCCCATAGGCGTTTCCATTCATTCTTGACACGCTGGAGTTCGGCTTGGTCTTGGTCCAAAGTGAAGCCCAAAGATGCCACCTCCTTCCCAAGCTCTGATAAGTGGGCTTCATAAGGTTCGAGTCTACTGGATGAAGCCATCGACTCCTCTTTCTGCATTAACCATTAACATATTTATTAAATCGTTAAGAGTAAGTTAATATACTATTTAAAAAGTTTGGGTCGTTACATATTTCATCATCAATAATTTCATAAACAACCCATATAACATAAAAGAAATGGGTTTCATTTCATAGTCATCACATTTTAAAAACTCCTTTAAAGACGTGAGCTTTATGACACTTTAAACCCACGGAAAAAGGAAAGAGGGTTTTATATATGTAAGTACCAGAATTAAAATAGAACATTTTTATATATATTTGAATACCCCTATAAAATAAAGAGCTTTTAGTATTCACTTAATAAAATAAAATAATTTGAGATAAAGAGAGAGACATTTTGAGATGAAAATTCTGCAGCATAACAGCTATTTTATAGGGTTTTATAAAATACTGAAAAGAGAGGGGACATGGGTCACCCACTCATAAATGTTCTATAAAACAGTATAAGGAGAGGATATAAAGTATATAAGAACATGGTAATAATATTTTAAAGACATACCATATGAAATTAAAAACATGGAAGGAAGACAAAAATAAGATTTCTCTTATGAAAATTCGGCAGCCTAACGACGTCACTTAAAACATCAAAAAAATGAATTGATGGGATAAAATAGGGTCTCTCATAATATTAAAATAAAGATCAGTATTATAGATATAGATATAATACCATAAAATAATAAAAAGGAACTTGAAAGACTTGATATGAAAGTAGAACTTTGGAAAATGAGAAGGGTGAAAGAATCCCTTAAAAATTCGGCAGCCTAACGACACCACTTAAAATTTCATAAAATAAACTGATGAGAGAAAGAGGGGGTCTATCATTAAATTAAAATTAAAAGGACAGTAGGATGAATATAAAAGAACATCCCCAACATAAGAACATGGATCATAAAATAAATGACATAAAAGAGAGTACTTGGAAAGAAAGAGAGAGGTATGATCCCTTACCTTGAAGAGTAACTTTTAAATCTTGAAGTTTGGGACCTTGGGAGGCTTGAGGGAACCTTGGGAGGACTCTTTGGGAGGTAAGGAGACCATAAATTAGTTAAGGATTATTTTGGAATGGAAAGGATGAGAGAATGGCTTCGTATTTATAGGGGAAGTGAGGGGACAAGGCATTAATGGCTAAGGGACACCTCATTGGTGGTATTGGAAAAACAAGTGGTATTTCCTCATGGTATTGACCACTTGGGACACCTCATACCTTATCTTACTATTCATAAGTCTACCATCCTTTAAAATATCTCATGAAATCATCATGAAACAGTTATGATGTCATTAAACATACCGAAACCCTAAAACTGAATTTTTACTATTCACTGAAAATTCAACTTTTTCAGAAAACTCCCAAAAATTTCTCTTAACATAATATCAATTATATGAATTCAAAAATAAACTCAATTTTATAAAAATAATTTTCTAAATAATTTTAATTTAATTTTTAAATAAATACACTATTCACCGAAAATTCATTTTTTTCAGAAAAAACCCCAAAAATTACCATAACATAATATCGATATTTTGAATTCAAAAAATAAAGTCCATTTTATAAAAACAATTTTCTAAATATTATTAATTTAATTTTTAATTAAAAAACACTATTCACCTGAAAAAAACTAATACTTGACTAATAATTTCTGAAACAGTTATTTACCTATTTTATTGAATCACATTACTTATTCAAGGTGCCTATATTATATTAATACTTTCTTTAAGTGAGATTACTAATCCATTTGGTCACATTACTAATCCTAAGCGTAAAATCACTATTCATAAATTACTATTCACCAAAAATTATGTTGATCTTATTAGACTCCAAATTTCTTACTGCACACATTTGCAGAAGACTATTTTTTGAAAATCATTACACATCATTAATTATTTAAGGTTTACAAAAATATTTTAAAATATCATTTTTCTAGAATTCATCAAAAATATGCATACTATATTTATCCGAACATTTTAAAATTCAAAAACTTCATCATAAGAAGAAATCACAATTTTTATTTAAGTCAAAGGATTACACAAGGTTGTTACAGTCTCCTTACATATCCCCTTATAACCCTAGCATAGGACCTAAGTGTAAGGTCTGCTAAGGTGAGAGAATCTGAGGGCGGCTCGACCAACATTACACGAGTAGTAATTTCTATCAGTTTGAACTTTTTATGAAGGCAATTCTATTCTAGCTTCACACGATGAAGTTCAGCTTGGGTTTGGTCTAGAGCAAAGCCCAGTGGTGCTACCTCTTTCCCAAGTTCTGTTAAATGGGCTTCGATTGGCCTAGACTACTGGATGAGGCCATCAAATTTTCTTTCTATATTAATTAACCAAGATCACTTGTATTTAGAGACAATAATCGCAACATTTAGATTCCAACAGTCAGATTGACAAAAGGTCATATAACAGTCGAAAACCCAACGGTCTCATTTTAATTATACTCATGTTATCATATGAAACAGTTTTTTTGAGTATAAAATAAAATAACACACAAAATTAGGAAACAAGATTTATTCAAAATTTTGGGTCATTACAGTAATGGACATCATCAACCCTACCCCAAATGATTTTTCAACCCTCATTTCTAGATAAGATCAAGAAATCCCAGTAAGAAGATCCTTTTTTACAAAATAAGTTTGAGGCTGTGAAGTATGGGAAGTTTCCTGAGTTCAATATTGTTCAAGAAGTTATACTAAAATTTCGTACAAGATTATGTGTTCCACCTATTCTGGAAATAAATGAGTTTATGGATGAAGCTCATATCTCTAAGTTCTCTATAAATCCTAGAAACAAGAAAATGAATAGGGACCTTCATAATCATTATTGGTGGGATAACATAAAAGGGAGATTTATGACTACACGAAAAGGTGCCTGGTGTGTTAGCAAGTGAAGGCAGATAGAAAACTTCCTAAAGGGTTTTTAAAACCACTACCCATACCAGAATTGAAGTGGGATAATATCACTATAGACTTTTTCAATAGTCTCCCAATAACATCAAATGGAAACAATGTGATATTGGTTATTGTGGATCGTCTCACCAAGACTGCCCATTTTATCTCTATTCCAGAAGATTTATATCTTGATAAACTTTCCAGTATTTACATGAGGGAAGTGGTAAGGCTACATGGGGTACCACTCTCTATCATATATGATCATGATCTAAGGTTCAAATCAAAATTATGGAGAAGTCTTCAACATGCTATATTTATCGAATTGAATTTCAGTACTGACTATCATCCCCAAACTAATGGACAATCTGAAAGGACTATTCAAACACTTGAGGACATGCTGAGAACATGCTGAGAACATTCTCAATGGAATTTAAAGGTGGATGGGATTAACATCTCCCATTAGTTGAGTTCTCTTACAACAATATCTTCCACTCAATCATTAAAATGGAACCCTATGAAGCTCTATATGGGAGGTGATGTAGAACTTCAACTTGTTGGGATAAAGCTAGTGAGTGAAAGATTCTTGGGTTCTATCTTGTGCAAGAGATGAAAGAAAAGGTTTATTCCATCCAACAATACTTAGAGTCAATAAAAGAACTATGCAGACAACCATTGAAGGGACTTAGAGTTTTATGTTGACGATAAAGTCTTCCTTTGAATTTCTCCATGGAAGAGAGTCATGCGGTTTGGAAAGAAAGGGAAGCTCATCCCCAAGTACATTGGCCCCTATGAAATACTTGACTGTATAGGAGAAATGGCCTATCGACTTTCACTTCCTCCAAATCTAGATCAAGTTCATAATGTATTCAAAGTATCCCTCGTGATGAAGTACATACCTAACCCTTCACATGTACTAAATTCTGAGGTGGTGAAACTGGAACATGACCTCTCTTATGAGGATCATCCGGTGAAGATCTTGGATCGTAGAGATAATGTTCCTTGCAACAAGACTACCCACCTTGTTAAAGTGTTGTGAAGGAACCATGAATATAAATAATCCACGTGGTAATTAGAGGAGACTATGAAGAAGAAGTACCCTCACCTTTTCACAAATGAGATAACAAGTTGAAATTTTAGGGAAAAAATTTCTTAAGGGGGGAAGAATGTAATGACCCAAACTTTTTTAATAATAATATTTTTTTGAAAATGTAATTTTTACTATGTTATAATCAATAAAACTATATAAGTATAATTAAAATGTAACCATAGATTTTTGACCTTTATATGACCATTGGTTAGTATGACCATTGTTTAATATGACCATTGTAAAACATAATAATTTTTAACTTTATAATTATTTTTATAAATAGAAATGATAATGGATAATTAATGCATAAAGAAGAGATGATGGCCTATACAAGTAGAATCGTTCCATAAAAAGACCATTTGTTGAAGTTTGGGAAGGAGGTAGCATCACTGGGCTTTTCTGTGGACCAAGCCCAAGATTAGCTTCATCTTTTTAAGCTTTAATGAAATCACGTATGGGAGAAGTTCAAGTTGATATAAATCACCACTCAGGCAATGTTGTTCAAGCCACCCAAATATTTTATCACCATTGCACACCTTACTCTTAGGTATTATGTAGGTGTTATAAGGGGTTATATAATGAGACCTTAGTTAATTTGTGTAATCCCTTTGTATAAATAAAATTTTTATTTTATCATTTCCATTTGATGAATAGTTTTTCTTAATAAGATATATTTTTAATTGAGACAAATTGGATAAATTGATTTTACTGGTAAAAATTGTAATTTTATTACTATATTAAAATAATAATTTATTAATAATTTTTATTATAATGAAGTATTTTCATAAAACACTCCTTTTTTATTTACAAATGATAAAATAATTTTATTTTTTTCAAGTGTCGAAAATTTTACTACGTATGTCACTATGCATTTTCTATCAGCTATTATTTTTAATTATAAAGTATTTTTATCGTTAAAATTGAAATTTCTCATATGTGGATATTTATAAATATAAAATAAATCTCATTTTTGAATTCATAATGTTGATATTAGGTTATGGTGAATTTATGAGTTTTTTATAAAATACTTTGTTTTTTGGTGAATAGTAAAAATACAGTTTTGAGTTTTCAGTATGATTAATGAAATAATTAGTGATGTAATAATGATTTAATAATTTTTATAGACTCTTTAGGAATAAAATATTATATGGAGTGTCCCAAGTGTCCAATACCATGGACAATACCATGGTTTTTCAAATACCACTAATGAGGTGTCCTTTAAAATTAATAAAATATTCCCTCACTTTTCCTATAAATACCAACCCATTCCTTCATTAATTTTATTCCAAAACCCCCCTAAACAATGATATGGTTTTTTTACCTACCAATTATTCTTACCAATGTTCCCTCAATCCTCAAAGTTCCCGATCTTCATGTTTTATAAGTTACTCTTCATGGCAAGGGAACCTTTCACCCTCCTCTTTTAGTCAAAGACTTATTTTATATTATGTCTTTTAATTTCAATTTTTTATATTGGGGTATGTTATTATATATAATTATTTATGTCATTTTTATTTTCGAATAACTATAGACCCTTTTTTTTCTCATCAACTCATTTTATGAATTTTGAAGTGACGTTGTTAGGCTGTTGAATTTTAGTAAGGGAATTCTCTACTTCACTTTTCCTTTCAAGTTCTATTTTATATGGTATGTCCTTAAAATTTACATAACATGTTCTTATTTCCATTTTATTCTTCCCCTATAATATATTATGATTCATTTATTTATTGGAGACCCTTGTACCCTCTCTTTTTAATGTTTTCTAAAACCATGTTTCATAGCCGTTATGCTGTAGAATTTTCATTTTAAAATCTCTCTCTTTTTATCAAGAAATTATTTTATTTTATTTATATTAATACCCAAACCTATTTAATTTCTATATACATTCATAATGACATAAAAATTATTTCTTTTATCCTATAATTGAAATACATAAAACCCTCATTCCATTTCCTTGGGTTATAAATGACATAATGATCATGTTTTTAAGCACTTTTTAAAATTCCACGATTTTGATATGAAACACATTTCTTTTATTCTCTATGGGTTATTTATGAAATGTATGATTATTATATATGTTGATAAAATTAAAATAAAGACATATTAATGGTTCTCCCTTATATCTCTCTAATGAGTTGGGTAAAGAAATCAATCTCTAGAGATGACAAGTTTTATGATACCTTGGTGAATAACCTCGGTAATTTTTATGAAACCTTGGGGATGGACCTTGGTGATATGATTATGAATGTATAAATTAAATATTGTAGCCACATTTTCATGTTATGAATAGTGTTATTATTATTATTATATGCCTATTTATCATGCCTTTACGATATTCCTCATGTTCTTATTGATATCTCTCAAGTTCACATGTAAACTATTTCACTTGTTTTCTTTACTGGGCCTTATGATCACCCTTTCCTTTGATGTATGTCCCTAGGTTATGATATGTAGTAATTTTACTTAGGATGAAACTATAATGAATCCTTAAAAGTGTATTGGAAGATTTTATTATGTTTTCATGTATTATATACCTTATTTTCAAGACACTAAACTTTAAAGATCCTCTGTTTGTGAAATGAAAAGAAAAGTAATGTATTAAAAAGGTAGGATACCATAAATTAGTTAAAATATTCTTGCATTTAAAATATCCAAATATCATCATTAATAACATCATCAAGGTATTGAGGTTAAATATGAGAGAGAAAATCTTGATGTTCAACCTCATTTAAGACTGACATTCTAATATATTTTTTAGATTGTAATTCACTGATAACATTCTCAAGGGGATAAACTTTATATTGAACTCATGCCTTAGATAAAGGTGTAGGAGGGGTTTTTTGAACAACTTAAATTAATATAGAATATTGAGGTTTATTTAAGGTAAAAATAGGTTATTCAACATCATCATCACTTTGGGTATGTGGTTTTGGAAGATTCTCATAAAATTTGATATAAATTGACTCCTACAAGGTCTTAGTACTTTTATTAAATACTTGGAAGGGTTTATTTGAGTTAGAGTACCCCATAAATATGCCTTCATCATATTTAGGGTCAAAATTTTCTATATTATCCTTGGTATGAATGATATATCATTTACAACCGAAGAATTTAAAGAAACCAACTTTATGAATTTTTCCTTTCCAAAGTTCATAAGGTGTTTTTCCTAAGATGGGTCTTATGAAAACATAGTTAATAATAAAGAAAATGGTATTTACCACCTCAACCCAAAATAATTGATAAATTTTAATATCAATCAATATATTCATAAAAATTTCTTATAGGGTCCCATTTCATCTTTCTAAAACCCCATTTTATTGAGGTGTTTTAAGAGTTGAGAAGGTGTGATGATAACCTTGAGAATAAAAAAACTCATAAAATAATTTACTATAAAATTATTCACCATGATCACTTATAAGGGAAAAAATTATGTATCCCTTTTAATTTTTAACTTTCCTTGAAAAGTTTTTAAATACATTACAAGCCTCATTATTACAAGCTAAGAAGAAAACCCATGTAAATATAGTATAATCATCAATAATTACAAAGGTGTGAGATTCACCTCTGATGTTAGCAACTTCAGTTTTTACAAAAAGGTCAAGGTAAACTATTTATAAGTATTCACAAGTAGAAAAAAATTTATATTTTAAATGGGATCTATTTTTCTTTCCAATTTTGAAATTTTCACAAACTAAGTTATCTTTGAAAGACAATTTCGATATATGTAATACTAGTCTTTTAAGGTTGAGCTTGAAAAGAGAGTAAATGTTACAATAACTTAGGAATTAATACCAAATCCAAGATTAATTATATTTCTCACTTAATAAAACTTTACATTTTTTACTTGAAAGAGATTTTAAATCAATAATATATACATATTAAAAATAGGATGTGGTAAATAAAATATTTTCTTTAGAATTAAAAACTTTACAAAAAACAATTCTAAAAACAATTTTAAAACTATTATCATGTATTTAACTAATAATTAGTAAGTTATGCTTCAATCCATTAACAAATGAAAAAAAATTAATTAGAGTAGATATATAGAAACTAATCATACCTATACCAGTAATTTTACCTTTTGAGTAATCTCAAAATGTGACATGTCCTCCATCAAAATTGTCGAGATTATTGAATTCAGAAGGATGACCAAACATGTACCTCAAACACCCTCTATCCATATACCAAGTATCTTCTTGAGTTTTTCTCAAAACAACCTTTTCCTACAAAATATTAATAAAATAATGCTTTTTATACCCATATATTGGGTCCAATTAAGTTATCAAATAAAGAATTTTGAATCCAAACATTTTAGAACAAGTTTTATATTATAAATATAAGAAGAGTAGTAAATAATTTTTATTCTAAGTTATTTATATTTTTTAAAATTTCATTCATAAACAAGGTGACCAAATTTATTATAATAATTAAAAAATTTATTATGGGAAGTTAATTTTACAAAAGTATTCATTTTATATTTTTTTAAAAGACAAGATTGTTTTGAAAATCCAATCCCTAAATTAATTTTAATAAAACATTGAGATCCCAAATTTTATAAAGGTATATTCTCCCTGAGTAAAATGAGAAAGATTATTTTTGAGATCCTTAATTTGAAATTAAAAATTTTCAAAATTTAGTTTTTATTTTATTTTTAAAACCAAATCATTATTTTCTTTTAAAATTGAGTTCTATTGCTTTATCATAGGGGAATTGGTATGTTTCCACCACTTATGCATGAATGACTTGGGTTTTCCAACTGAGTATACTTGTATTCTCACCCTATGTATATAAAAACTATTATTTTATGTTTCTAGGAGGACTTTGAGGACTGTGCTGGACCTTACTAGCTTAGTCGTCAGGATAGTTGTTGTGTTTCTACTTAGCCTTGTTTTTGGTTTTGTACTTGGGATTCATTGTAATTTATAGTAGATTTTTTTTAAAACATGCATGCGTTGGTTTTTTAATTTCTTTTCCTATAAAGTTGTTTGGGATTTACCATCTTATATCTCGATATTGTTTTCCTTAAAAAGGGTAATTCATCCCATCTTGTGTGAATGTTTACCTACCCTTGGTGCTAGTCAGCACCTCAGGGCCTATTGGAGGTGAGACTCAGGGGGTCATTATCTCTCCTTAATCTTAGGGAAGGAAGGTATTGGCATCTTTCTATCCCTTCCCTCATCTTGAAGAAGACGAGTCATGATAGAATGTTATTAGAGGTAGGTTGAGAAATAGGACGGAGTTAAGAGTTAGGAATAAAGAGGACTACCTGGTATAGTGGGGAAATAGTGTTAGGTGATCTTAGTGTGTGACATAAACCATGGAATACAGACCAGGACACTAGATTTTAGGCCCCCCGTGATCTGATGCAAGGACCCTAAGCCTACCGAATGACCAAGTGAGGCTCCACTGATTGCAGGGTAGAGACCATAGGAAAGGCACAAGCATCATAATGACTTGTGTTATTGTTTTTATTGGGAATTTTTGGGAATTTAAAATAATTAAATAGTTAAAACGAATATTACATAAGATTCTATACTACCAAGGCTTAGGGGTTCCTTATTTCTTTTTCAGCTATGTCCCCCAGTCATCATCTGCATGTGGTATGAGGAGTGGATGCTCAGCAGGCTGATCTGGTCAACCAATAGAGGGTTGACCTAGTGGGGGAGGATGATCAGTGGCATAAGATGCTTCGTGCTTTACAACAATAGACTCTGGAAAAGTAAGAAGGCAACTTTTTATATACAGAGACAAAGAGTTGGCTTGAAGAGTTGGTAATCACTTTCAGCTTGATCTGGGCTCTAATGAAGTACTGGGTTCCTTTGGTGGGAGATATATGAGGAAAAAAACATGACATTGGTTGATTCTTTAACTTGGGGAGAGGAAGGAGAACAATGATTCATGGTATGACTTTAAGAAGGAGTTCTGAGTGAAATTAATTTCTTCAATGATGAAGGCTGAGAAGAGTCAGGAGATACTCTCCCTCTAGTAGAGGAGTATTTCAGTGAGGGAACTAGGGATCAAGTTCAATGATCTAATACATTTTTCTTTGGATCTTTTTCTGGATGATGAGTCTTGGGAGAGGTGCTTAGAGGAGGACCTTTGTCCTTCTATTTAGTATGAAGTTACTCCCTTCACCCTACATACATACATAGTGGTTCATAAGAAGGATGAAGTAGTGGAAAGGATGCACTTGTGAGGTGGTCTAACATGATAGGGGATCCAACTGATTTCTTAATAAGGGAAGGATATCAGCAACAAATCTCTAGCATCAAGGCCTTCCAGGTTTCAGCCAATGGGGAGTTGACCCTAGAAGTTTCAGTTCCAACCTCTTGGTCCTCATCCTTTTCCCATGGGCTTGGGGCCAAGGTGTTTTGATTTTAGAGGGTGTGAAAACCTTCAGAGTCAGTTCCCATTTTGATCTTAGTATGGTGGAGGTGGGAAGGTTCAATGTACACCTCAACAATAGTTTTTGGCCATGCTGTTTTAGCAGCGGGGACAACATGCTCCTGCTCCACTAAGGGGAGATGAAGCAGGCGGAGGCCGACCTAAGGGAATTCCTCTGGGACCTCAACCCATACATGGTCAAGGAGGCATTTGACAGTAGTGGGGCAGAGGATCTGGGCATGGTCTATTGCATGTTGTAGAGGTAGCAGTTCCAGCGGGGCCAGAGATCATTCAAGGTCTGATCATCTTATTTAGTACTCTTGTTTGTGCCTTGTTCTATTCAGGATATTCCCACTCCTTTGTTTCACCCATTATGACCCATGCTTTGGGACTAGACATATAGATACTTTCTTTAACCCTAGTTTTGAGTACTTCAGTCATAAGTCAGACCAACTTTCTTGATGTTTGTTGGAGATGGAGACTAATGTTGGGGCCACATCAGTCCAATGGGGAAATTTTTCTACTATAGATTCATTCATATGATTCCATCCTAAGAATTGAATGTTTATTTTTTGTGCATTCCATTATCAACTGTTTTTGGAGGATAGTCGTGTTTTCTAATGTGGACGACCAATATGTAGCTTTTTTTAGTGAGAAGAGTTGTTAGGCAGGTAGCCGGTCTGTGTAGCCTCTTCTTTATTTGTTGGACAAGATATCAATGGGATCAATGGATGTTGGAATGGTGGAGGTTCCAAGAGTTTTCATAGAGTTTTTGGTTTTTTTTCCCTGAGGAGGTTGTGGCTCTACCCCCTCGGTGTGACATTGAGTTTGGGATGGACTTACATCCCGGTGCTCGTCTGAATTTGATGACTCCTTATCAGATGATGCCTTCTAAGTTGAAGGATTTGCAGATTCAAATCAATTATCTGATGGAGAATGGATTTATCCAACCTAGTGTGTGGTTGTGGGGTGCTCTGATCTTGTTTTCAAAGAAGGAAAATGGTGTTCTAAGGCTGTATATAGACTACCGGAGACTAAATCAGGTGAAGGTAAAGAACCATTACCCTCTGCCAAGGATAAAATATCTTTTCAACCAGTTGAGGGGTAAAGGTTTGTTCTATAAGATCGATATGCAGTCTAGGTATCAACAGTTATGGGTAAATGAGGGTGATATCCCAAAGATTAATTTCAGATGCATGTATGAGAACTTCGAGTTCATGTTCATGTCGTTCAGTGTTACGAACATGCTATCCATGTTCATGGGGATCATGAGCTCTGTATTCTATGAGTTTCTGGACTGGTTCATCATCATTCTCATCGACGACATCCTAATCTACTCAAATCCAGAGTAGAAGCATGTCGAGTATCTCAGGACTATCTTGGAGGTTCTTTGATGCCACCAGATCTATTTGAAGTTGTCGAAGTGTAAGTTCTAGACATGATAAGTGCACTTCCTTAGACATTTAGTGTCCCAGAAAGGTATATTAGTGGATTCGTCTAAGGTCGAGTTAATTTTTTCTTGGGAAGCACCCAAGAATGTAGTGGTGGTTTGTAGCATTCTTGGTCTGGAGGGCTATTACCAGAGATTCATAACCAAATTCTATCAATTTGCAACTCCATTGACGGTTTTGACCAGGAAAGACTTGGTATTTGTATGGAATGACCAGTGTCAAGTAGATTTTAGATATCTAAAGGGGAAGTTGGTCAATGCTCTAGTACTCAAGTTTCCAGAGGAATGGGTGATGTTCAAGGTATTTTGCGATGCTTCCCTTCTAGTATTGGTATGTGTGTTGATGTAGTAGCGAGGAGTGATCTCTTATGGGTCTTGGAAGTTGCATCCCCATGAACAAAACTATTACACCCATGATATAGTGATTGAATAGGTCTTATTTGTGCTGATTTTTTGAAGAAATTATCTCATTGGGGAGTGCTTTATGGTCTTCATGGATCAAAAGATCTTGAGGTACATATTCCCCCAGTGTGACTTGAACTTGCAATAGCGGAGGTGGATAGAGTTTCTACAGGACTATGACTTTTAGATCTCCTACACATTAGGCAAGGGGAATTTTTTGGCCAATTCCTTGAGCAATAAGTCACAGAGGTATGTGGTTGAAGAATCTTAAGATGCTTGGAAGGCGATGGAGGAGTTGGTTTCCTTGCACCTGGATGTAGGAGTGGATAGTGGAAGAGGCTGCATGTTTCAGATAAAAGTTCATTCTTCTATGATGCGGAAAGTGGATGAGTCTCATTGGAGAGACTCGTAGGGAAAGGTGATGTGCGATTGCGTTGTCTAGGGTGATGCTTCTGAGGGATGGTCAGAGGATGGTAATAATCAGATGTTGTTCCACGGGAAGCTATTTTTCTATGCGACAATGTGTGAGAGAGTTCTCCATGAGTTTGATAGCTCACCCCTGATAGTATACCCATGAGTTTCCAATATGTACTGAGTCTTTAGGGAATAGTTTTTTGGGTCTAAGGTGAAAAAGGAAGTGGTGAAGTTTTTGACAAAGTTCCTAGCGTGTCAGCAGGTGAAGACTGAGTACCATGTTCCCGATGGTTTTTTGCATCCCTTGGATATCCTCGAGTGGAAGTGAGATGAAATCTTGATGGATTTCATCACAGGGATACCCAGGGCTCATGGAGGCTATGATGCTATCTTGGTAGTAGTGGATCAGATGATGAAATCAGCTCACTTATTATCAATTAAGGAATCGATCACAATGGATGCCTTGGTAAGGAGGTATGTGGATGAGGTGGTGCGACTACATGGTGTTATGAGATTCATTGTCTCAGATTGGGATGCACAGTTTACCTCACAAGTCTGTAGGGGATTACAACATGATTTTGGCACTAAGTTATGACTTATCACTTCTTTCCACCCTCATACGAATGGGAATATGGAGTGGACCATCCATACATTAGAGGATATACTGCGGGCATGTGTTCTAGACTTCAGGGGATCATGGGAATGACGTTTTACTTTGGTAGAGTTTTATTACAATAATAGTTATCACTATACCATTGGAATGGAACTGTTAAAATCCTTGTACGAGAGGCCATGTCATTCACCCTTGTGCTAGATGGGGTTTAGAGAGATAAATATTTTTGGTGTGGAGTTAGTGCAGATCATGATAGATAATGTTCAACTCATGCATGAGGGGATGAAGGCAGCACATGAACAGAAGAAGTTTTACACTGATCATAGGAGTATGCCCTTAGAGTTTGAGTTTAGGGACCATGTGTTCTTGAAGGTTTCCCCTCGACATGGGAAATAGAGGTTTTTTAGGGGTAGAAGACTATCTATCAGGTTCATCATACCTTTTGAGGTGTTGGGATGGGTTGGTGAGGTGGAATACCAATTGGAACTGCCACTGCTATTGGATAGGGTCCATGAAATCTTCCACATCTCCTAGCTTCGTCAGTATCGACACGATGACTCCCACATAATTTCATGGGAAGAGATGTATATCAAGGATGTTTCAACACTCGTGGAGAAACTAGTAGAGATCCAGGACCATGAGGATAAGGTGCTTCATGGATAGACCATTCCCTTGGTTTGTGTGTTGTGGAGGCATGGAGACCTTGTGGAGAGTACTTGGGAGTGAGAGGCACATATGTGTGACCAGTACCCAGATATATTTTGAGTTTTTTAAGTGATTTTCTTTATGATGTAATGCTTGAACCTTGTTTGCTATAAGATGAGTTGTGTCCCTAATCTCTACTGTATGAAAAATTCATAACATGTGGGAAGGGGAGGACCTGATCCCTAATCAAGACGCATTAATGCAGATGAAATTATGAACCCATGTGGGCAAGTCAGTGCTTCCCAAAGCGGATAATATCTTGACATGGAGGAAGAAATTTCCCTAATACATGTGTCGGGAAAGTGTTAACCTTGGCGTTTATGCAGTTTTTTGGGGCAGTAGATTTCGGGATAGGTGCTCTTGGATTTCAAGGTTTCACTTTGTCTTTTAAACATAACAAGGTGGTTTCTCCTTGAGAGGTATCTTGTAGGGTGGTTGTTTGGACCCCTCTTTCTTCTCGGTCATTTTTGAATTATAGAGGAAAATAATAGTTTTAGAGGTATTTGATGTAATGTATTGGACCTCTCTAATCCATTTATTTGTGAAAATAGAGTGTTTGTAGTGTTCTTGGAGGTCATAGTGGCATGTTTAAGGAGTTTTCCAAAAATATAGTTTTCCAATAGTAGCTCATTTGATGGTAAGTCGCCTAATGATGACTCGTCGAATGATGAATCATCAAACGGAGACTCACTGAATGGTAGGTCACCAAACTATGAGTCACGCTGAATGGTGACTCACATCAAATGGTGGCTCAACAAATGATGACTCGCCGAAAAACGACTCACCACCGGTAGCTCTCACCTCCTGAGTTTTATTCCAGTTTCATCCCTCTTATGTTATAATTAATATTAAATTAGGAACCTATAAATAATTTACCATTTCTCAAGCTATACCCACCATCCCCTAGGATAATGATTATATCTTAAATATCATTCAAAACGACCAATCTGCATGGTCAAACCATGTTCCTAAGTTTAAGTACTTTGAAATAATCTCCCTAATTTTAGGATCTAGCCTTTTCTTAAGACAAGATCCTATCTTCCTTGAAACCTTCCATTCCCTCTCAGTGCACCTACAACATTTCTTCCCCAAAGAGTCGCACGCCTATGATTTAATAGCCTGTTCAGTTTTCCCTTGGAGTCTTTCCTACTGCTCTCGGGACCCTCTTTTTTGGCATATGAAAGAATCATTGGTTTCCTGTTGTTTTAGGAAGGGATTTCCTTCATATATCCTTTATTGTGTATCATGAAGGGTGGGTGTAACAATGCCTATTTTGTGAAATATGATGAATCCAACCATTAATGAAGTAATAAATGGGGAAGATGATGATAAAAAAGATAATCAAACTATTAAAATAACAGGATGGTAATGTGTTTATAATCATTTTATGTTTTATGTTATATTTGATTCATGATGTGAACTGTATGGTATGGGCTATAAGCCTTCTGAAAATCATTGCTATTGGTGGTCTTTGTTTGAGAACCTACAATATCTTGTGAATAATTGCTGTAAATCTCAATCTGATTAATCATGTATACCCAGTTAAATAAAAAGGATTCACCAGGATCAAACTTTTTTTGTGATCAACCATGTTTATCAAAGTGTAATTAATGAACCTTAGTTGGATAAATCTAAATACACCTGGCTTTTTAGTGCGGCTATGTGCTATGTGGATTTGTTGAGTTTTGTGCCTTGTGTGGGTTGTATAATGCCACTGTTGGTAGCATGGTTGTGGATACATTAGTGGATGTGGGTGGTGTGTGTGTGTGGGGGGGGGGGGGGGGGGGTTGGCTCTGTGTGTAGGGTGTGGTATGCATGTGTAGTAGGGATACTATTTTGGTGGTGGTTGATGCAGGCTTTGTGTATGAGGTGGTGCATGAGGTGTGATGAAATATCATGTTAAGAGATTTATTGATTATGTAATGGATGAACGTGTAGAGCAGTGAGACTGCATCTAGGTTATGTTATGATTGTTGAAAAGTGTTGTGTAGTGGGACTATAACCTGGTTGTGCTATTAAATGTGTTGGGTATGGTTGTGGTTGGTAGTTTCCCGAGTAGTGTTGGAATGAAATAAGTGAACATATTAATAAATAATGACAAAATGTTATATTAAAGGGGTGGGTTTATGTTTTGGTTGTAACTGTTTGTGTGGCTGTGCATGTTTGGAAAACAAGAAGGGCTATTTTGTATGGGATGGTTGTTTGTTTGGAAACCCATAGGTTAGCCTGAGTTTTTTTACCTATATGTATAAACTATAATTCCTTGTTATTTCTATATGAACCCCACCCATTTTGAGAACTATGTACCAAACACCCCCTTTGTTATGGGGGAGGGTGTTTTCCCAACATCCCGATGGGAGGATGGATGGCTGGTTATTGGATCCCCTTATTTCTCTTATAGGTAATCATCACCCAAGACTCTTCCAGAAGGCTATAATGGCTTGATTTTTATTCCCATATTTATGGTATTGGTTGTGTGAGAGGTGGTTTGATTCCCAGGTGTTTTTGGGATGGTACCCAATTGGGTGATATGTGTGGTGGTTGTTCCCCAGGTGTTTGTTGGTAGGATGTGACATGGTTGGTGGCCCAGGTGTGTGAAGGTAGGTTGTGTAGTGGGGCTTGTGGAAGAGTGGTAGCTATAGGAAGTTTTCCATTCGGGATGAGCAATTAACCAGTGGTAAGTGGTGCGAGGTAACCTATCATCAATGTTATTATACTTTTACTTTAATTTACTTGAATTATTTGGTGAGCATTCCTTGGTGAGGCTGGGGTGGTTAGTATTCCTTGATAGGTTCTTTTTAGGTTTTTTTGTTTTATCATAGGTTCCTTAGTATGTTTCCCCCACTTGTTCACAAGTGACTTGGGTTTTCCTACTGAGTATAATTTTATGTTCACCCAACGTATATAACAAATGTTTTCAGGTTTCTAGGAGGACTTTTAGGACTGTGCTAGACCTTACTAGATTGGGTGTCGAGATAGTTGTTGTGTTGCTTCTTAGCCTTGTTTTTGGTTTTGTACTTGGGTTTCATTGTACTTTATAGACGCTTTGTTTAAAACATTACTGGGTTGGGTTTTCAGTTTCTTTTCCTATAAAGTCATTTGGAGTTGTTTGGGATTTACCATATTATCTCCCAATATTGTTTTCCTTAAAAGGGTAATGACTCCCTTCTTGTGTGAATGTTTACCTTCCCTTTTTGCTAGTTTAAACCCTGGGGCCTATTAAAGGCAGGACTCTGGGGTCATTATGTATTCTTTATCTTGGGGAAGGAAGGTCTTGGAATTTTTCTATCACTTCCCTCATATTAAAGAATACGATTCATGATAGAAATATTCCATATGGGATAACTAATAGATATAAAAAGGTAGACATGTTATTTTTCCAATAAAAATAATTATTACCATAAAAAAAGGAGAACATCCCATATAATGTCCTTTCAGATAACCATGGGTGTTTGAAAAAGTCATTTAAAAAAAGAAAATTTCTTGAAAAATTGATTAAAGATATTGAAAATAAAATAATCTTGGAAATAATTTGAAACCAAATCAATTTAATATTCCTTTTATACAAATTTAGGTTATAGTTTAGTAAATTATCAATAGGTGGTGGGGGTGGGGGGTGAATTACCATTTAAAAAATAAATTTAAATAACTAAAGTCTTAAAGACTAAAAAATTATTTTGAAAAACTAAAGATATTTAAAACCTTTTGAAGAGATAAACAAATCAAAGTTGAAAGTGAAATGATATAATTATATATGTTTATAAAAGTGGAATAATAAAATTAAGAGTAATTAAAAAATAAATCAATTAAACATATTGATGAATTAAACAATTGATTAATTGAATGAATGAAAGTTATTAATAAATAAAAATATGTAAATTAAATAAGGAACATAATTTGGTAAATAAGTTTGATAATGTATCAAGAAGTGACCTAATATCTACCACCCAAATTTCTTAAGGATTTAATGTATTAGTCCCTTTTATTAAATAGTAGCCTAGATACCAAAACTTATTTTATTTTTTAGGTTGTATAAAGGTACCATGATTATAATTAACTATAAATTTTTAATGGTTATAGCTAGAAACCTCAAAGAGAATAGTCTGTTGACTTATAATAGTTCTGAAAACTAAATTTGATCCCCTCACTTTAAAGGTATTGGGAACTAATAATTGTAAAAATTTTAAGAGATAGAGAGGTTTTCTTAAAATCAATCACATTTTAGTATAGTCTCGATTCTCTCAAAATAATATAAAGATCGAATAGAAGAGAAAGATAAAATTATGGGAGTGGGAATATATTACAATAAGAGCACACACTATATTAGAGAAAAAAGGATTTATAAAATAGGCTACTTGAGAGAGAATTGATTATTGTAGTATATTGACATTGGATAATTGATTACAAGGTTTTATTGTTGGTTTCCAAGATTCCAAGCGGTATCTATTTATATCCTTCAAATACTTCAAAAATATTTTTGATTTTTAGGAGAAATTAAGATGTTTAAGATGAGAATTAATTAATCTTGACCAATATTAAAAGCAAGAAAAGCTATTTACACAACTTGAACCATGACCTGATGAAAAATTATTGGCCATTTTGGTCCTCAAATAACCCAAGACCACAGGCATGGTCCCTTTACTATGCCTATTTTGGCCTACCATTCCACCTATAGGTCTTGGAAGAATCTTGCTATTTTCCTC
The DNA here is from genome assembly GCA_963277665.1 of Viscum album. Taxonomy (NCBI): domain Eukaryota; kingdom Viridiplantae; phylum Streptophyta; class Magnoliopsida; order Santalales; family Viscaceae; genus Viscum; species Viscum album. Next base: position 1,225,695,862 of record OY728151.1, read on the forward strand.
TGAAATTCTTAGAACCATGGGAATGACTCAGACCATTTTTCATGTAGGTTCAATAAGGGATCTCCCACTTCCATTAATGACCTTCTAAAGTTCTTATAACCTCTATACAAGGCTTCAATAATTCCATTAATAATTATTCAAGGATCCTCCAAGGTTATTTCAAGATTATAACAATATTTCATCTATAATGACTACCGATCACTTAATTTTTTTTAAATACTTTAAAGAGTGATTGGGATCATTAAAACAAAAGATTATGAGAAGAAAAATAGGCCATAGGACTTAAGGCCAAAAGAATATGTTCACAACCTAGTGGGGGAATAAGATTGAAATAAGTATTTGTGGAAGGTGGTGCTACTGAAGGGATCATATCCCCTCATCTATGGGTCTTGATGATAGAAATACTAGTGGTAGTATCCTCTCATATGAATGAATTAGTATGCTAAGTTCTATTAAATCTGGGTAGGGCATGAGTTTTCCCTTGTAACATAGATATACCTTTTTATGATGAAATAAAATATTCTTCCTATTCTCCCATGAATACAGGACACCTTATCTAAACCATGTTATCCCTTGTGTGTTATGATTGTATGTATTTTTTGTTTTATCATGTGATTTTCTTAATTTTTCATCATTCTAAAATAAGGTCTCGATGATAACTATGTAGGGGATCTAGAACCAGAGAAAGATGATTTGATGTGATGAATGTGGTGCTTGTTCTTCCCTGTTCTAGTCTTAAAAGTCATAGGGGATGTTCGATTAGAGGGATATGATTCTAATGGTTTAAGTTTCACTATATTGTATTACAAGAAGTATGAAATTAAGTGGTCAAGAAAAGTTACCTCATCCCCAAAATGAATGGGGCTTGAAAAATATTGGGTGAGAGTAGTCAAGTTTAACCTAAATGGAATGAATCGGTATGAGGTAGATAGAAACTATGAATTTCCTTATGGTTTATTAATTTTAGTTATGTAGCATGTGATATGTGATCTCACCACTATTAGGTGGTCAAAAATAAATAATAAAATGAATTATTCTTTAATATTTCATGAAATGAAAAAAGTTTAAAGGGCCATTATGGGCTCTTAGACTCATGAAGATGTATAATACACCATTGTCTAAGTGCTTATACATAAATATAATCCACGAGATATCTATGAACTAAAATGGTATGTATTAAATATAATGAATGAACATAGTTTAACATGGTATATGTTTCCTTAACACATCCTTATAGAGGAGTGAGTTATGGAATGAGTATGGTTTCCCTAGATGACTGAGAGGACTTTAAGATGCCTTAGATCCTTGGGAGAGGTGATTAGAGATTTTGGGCGAGGTTTCCTCCTCCTTTGACATGTGAGTTATTGAGTGGGTGCAACTTGGGTAGATTATGAATAATTTGAGTGGGTGGAACGACCTAGGATGACTCAGGAATTGAGATGGAAAAAATTCTATCTCTCTATAGTAACACCAAGATTATATTTCCAATGAGGCAAATGAGGATATGAGATGACTAAAGAGATGATTAAGGATGTTATTCACTCAAAGTGATGGGATAGGCCCAAGATATTTGTATGTAATGATGGAACCCACACAACATCTCTGGGAGGAGATGTAAACTAGGCGACCTTGGTGGGTTCCCCAAACTCACATTGACCCTAGATAATGGTAATATAGAGGAGATTGTATTGTTAATTTTTTGTGGCACCTTATAACCTGATAACTGACAGTTATGGTCTTAGTTTTGCACTTGGGAGGAAAACATTTGGGATGGGTGATAAGCTTCATACATGGTTGTACCTTGTGACAATAATATTATAAGATGTCACCAATTGGATATTGGTCCCTAAAACCGATATTTAGGATGTCTAAGATAACTCCCTAGGATTCAACTATTACACCTTATGATATTTAGGATGCTCAGGATACTTCCTAGGATCCAGTGATGTGCCTAATGACACTAAATAAGATGATTAGTATTCCTAAGATCTAATTTTTACACCTAATACTATGATATTCCTAGGACTCATTGGATCTGAATTTTATGACTAATGAGTGTGGACAAATAGTACGCTTAAGATCAATCTTTTATGCCTAATGACTGAGGATTCCTATTATTCCTTGGATTTAGTAATTACACTTGGTTAAATGAGATGTCTAAAATGATTCATAGTATTTGGAGGTGAGAATAATGGTATTATGAGATGCTGAGGATTACCCTAATATTATAGCAGTTATTCCTAATGGTTTATGAGATTCCTAGGATACTCCTTGAGATTCAGATTTTGATCCTAATATGATGAGATGCTTAGGATACTCCCTTGTATCTATCTTTGAGCTAGCTAATATCCAAGATAACCATGATATTTTCTATGATATGGTGTTTACAATTGGTGGAGGAACATTCATACTTATACCCCTCCAAGGATATGTATCATTCTTAGAGACATTTGACACTGGCCATGGTAGATATGGTTGATGTCAGGTGTCATGTTAGAACTCAAGGATCAATGATGATTATTTATTTTCACTTATATAGTTATTGTTTATTTAACTAACCATACCACATGTACATGCACTATATTTATTGGTTATGTTATGGAAATTGTTTTTGGTTCCCTACTGAGCTGTACTCACACCTTGATTGGGTATCCCTGACAGTTAGGTACTCGAGAAAACCTCATTTATCAGTGGTTCTAGTAGGTAAGAGGCCAGAGATTGGATTTATATCTAGATATATTGGATAGAGTCTGGATATTGGTATGTGTTGAGGCTAAAGGATAGTAGTAGAGCCTTCTTGTTCTTTATTATTATATTTAATTTTTATATGTGATTATCTTTGTAAAATATTAGTTGGGATTTTGATGGTTTGCTTATATGAAAATATTTACATTTGATATAACATGTTCTGTTTTATTTCTTCTACATACTCTAATGTTTGTTATTATGGATTTTATATAATATTTATATCGTGTTTTCAATCTGATAGGAGGGTATATTCTCCCCACAAAAATACCCTAGACCTTTTCTACTAGTTGACACCCACTAACATACTAAGAGGTATGCCTGAGGTCATATAGAAATTGAAGATCTTAAAAATATCATGTTTTCTAGGGTGTATAGGAATTAAAAACTAGTTTCATGGAATATTTTTCTTTGTCTTACTATTTTTGGTCATGGTAGACAGATAATAGGGATATTTCAAAGCTTTTAATGGATGTCAGACTAGTGCATCACAGAAAATTTCCCAATAGGAAGTCTATGTTACCAGGGATATGGGATTATTGTTCTTGGTTTTTATTATTATATTTTAGATATTTATTAAAATATAATTTGTGTATTTAAGATTTATATTTATGTTTTTTTCTCTTGGACCTTTAGAAAGAGGCCCATGTACATGAATTATTTTTGACAAATAGGATTCACATAACATACACATACTTATGTGTGATTTATATAACTGACGATATAGGGTTCAATTATTTAAAGTGTCAATAATAACATATATGGTGTTTTCATATATAAAATGTTAGTTTAATTATACTTAGATGAACCACAATATATTTTCTCTAATGAAAGGTCTTGTGGATCTTATGAAAGGATGTTACTTGATAACGACTATACAATCCTTCTATATAAGCGATGTATAGTGACCCTTAGTGGTTCAATATATGCATTGTATTCCATAATGATTAAGCCCCATGGGTTATTTTGATGTGATTTTGGTTACATAATGTTTCTAAAAAAACCTATAGGGTATTTTTCTATATATATTATTGGTGGTATTCTACTTAAACGAACCATATGACTATAGTTTTACTCAACAGAGATCATATTAGGGTGATGACATTATATACTAATGGATGAGATCATGATACTTGAGGGGTAGTATATTATACTAATTCCAAATGAGGGAAATATCCCCAATACTCTCATGAATTGTAATGTGATTCCTGATATATATATATATATATGTGATATCCCTAGAGTGGGTGTTTTGGCACATGAGTCTCCTTTTGATATTGAGATAGGTGCATGGATGATGTTTTGTAAGATTTTATTTATGTGAAATATGGTTTATGGGATAGGTATAATATCTTAGTGTCCTTTTGTATGAAACTCAATATATTTTTGAGTCAGGTGCTATGATTGAGTAGGATGCCATTTTCCTACTATTGTCGAGATAAGTTGTGATATATGAGGGTAACCTGAGAGAGGGGTAGCTTTTTTGTGGGTTTATTTAGATATGAGAGGAATTTGAAGATGAATTCAATTTATATTAATGTATAAGAAGTGTATTCTGGTATATGGTATTAGTGTAAAGATTCCTTATGATTTTTTTGAAGATGATCACTTAAGGTGATTTGGTATGAAGGTGATATTTCAAGGGTTGGATCAGTGGATACATGAAACTATTGATTTTGGATGTACTTTCAGTGGTGTGGTGATAACATGGTAGAGGATTTTAGTTTGATACAATTACCAGGTGGTAGGTGATCATGTGGTATTCCTTAACATGAGTGATATTTTAGGCTTGTTGGGATATAAGCACTGAGGTGTTTCTGACTAGATTCCATTGACATGTAGCATGGTATGGTCAGTTGTATAGGTGTGTGATAATAGGTTTGATAAGATAAATATAATGGTATCATTATTTGGGTTGTGTGATCATGTGTAATGAGACAATTCACCCATTGGATTTAGATGAATCCAGGACAGTATGCGTCAGGTGTGCATGGTGCCCATTTTGTTGTGAATCAGGGAGCAACTGTGTGAAGGAGGAGGACTGATGGATTCGATGATAAATTTATGGTCATGGCTTCAAAATATTTTGAAAAAATGATGAATTTTACCCATGACACTAATGGTGATACTGTGTATGGATCAGGGTACCGTGGTATGATCAACTTGAGTTTGTGCTTTGATAGAGATTTATGGGATATATGAGCATGGAATGAGAGGAGAAACACATGTGTGACATTGGAAACCATTTAGGTTTCAATAATGGGTAAATATAAGGGAATATATATGGTGGTAAGTGTACCAATGACCATTGGAGGGTTTTACCCTCATTATAGATGGAATTTCAAAGGATATCGAGGATGGAGTTCTTTGTGAGATGGTGATGGGTAGTGATTGGTGTTTTCATATTGGTGTTTGAGTATGAGATATATGGTCATGTATAATAATTGAATGCGATAATGGATGGATCATGGGTTTTTTATTAATGACCCATGTGTTGGAAGGTTCATAGATTCAGTGAAACTGGTCATTGGATGGTCGAGGTGGCATTTCGATGCCTGCGTATAGGTGGATCTAGTTTTATCTGGTTCCTTAGTGAACATAATATTTATTATTTAGGTGTGATATTAGATAAATTTTATGCATTATCACTGGTCTTAAGATATATTTGGTGTGACTTGAGTGTGAGTCAGATTTGAGGTATGTTAGTGCTCATGATAGAGTATGAAAATGGATCTGGTTGGTTGAGGAACCAACCATGGAATTATATTGAATGGTAGGTTTGGACTTCGGTGTGGGTGTTTATATGATCTCATGATAATTTTGAATATTTAGGAATCATTATTGGGAGATGAGATAGTGAATTGGTGGGTGATACCAAGCATTTTTAGGAAAATTTTTCTAGAGGAGGACTGACAAGTGTTTTGCATATGATTTGGGTGTAGTGAGATGGAAACTGCATTGATCGAGATGTTAGACCATTAATAAAGAGTAATTATTATTATGGGGATGAATATAATCTTGGGTATTAATTGATTTATTAAACCATCATTTCTTAGTATAGATGGTTGTGGGAAATATTCATCTTAGTGATTCAATAATAATGATGAATGGTAACTCACTTTTTGATGAATAGTGCACCTCATGATTAGATTTGTGTATGGGAACCTCATTTAGAGTTCCTAGATATAATGAAATGAGTTTATTGTAAATATATGGATAAGAGAGGTTGGTATTGATGGTTGAAGGACCACTGAGGCTTCTCAAGGATGATAACTGCTATAGTGGGGAGGTTGTAAAGACCTGTATTTTTATGGGTTGTGAATTTTTAGAGGAAACTGAATTTTGGTCTTAGAGTTGGGGGTGTGCTGTGAATTGAAATTTATATTGGGAATCCAAGTTTCAGAATATCTCAATAATTTGTTTTCGGATATGGAACAAGGCACGGTTGGGGGTTTGGGTGCTTAAGTGATTGTCAGATAGGGGTAGAGGCAACCCTTGTCTATTTTTAACTGGATTCAAGGACCATGCCTTTGTTAGAGTGGATGCACCATAGTGGTAGCCATGGGGGAAGAGCACAATGTATTAGACCATGGGTTATACTATAGAGGGCCCTCAGGAGGTAGGTCCATTGGCTGCCCCCAAGGTAATCTACACCAGGACCAGAAGGGACATTCCACAACATGACCTAGTGGGGAATACCCATGCCACAACCCAAGGTCTATGACATTGAGGGCGATCTGGAGGTGAGACCTCGAGTTTCCCCCCTCCGAGGTGGGTTGTGTCATGGTATTCTTATACATGTTTCAACTGGATGTAGGTTGGTGGATTATGTTATGGACCCTATGACTACACCTTAAGGGTTCCTCAATTATATTTTTAGAGGGTAATACCCATAATATAATGTCCACCCCTTTTATTTTTAGGGGGAAAGGCACATGGGGGAGCACCATTTTTAGCTGGATCACCTCCCCATTTACCTCTTTAAATTATCCCTTGACAGGGGTGGATTTTATGGTTTCTATAGTGATTTAAGGTACAATATTCCTTAATTATTATTTCCCCTTCATAAACTCTATTTTTTTGGATGCTATTAGCTAGGGTTTCAATATTAATTCCACTGAATCATGGTATAATCATAAACAGATGATGGAGATTTTTCTTGGAGTGTCTAGAGGACATCCTAAAATGATAAATTCATGAAATTTCCTATCGTTTTGATGAAGGTACATATCCTAGAGAATTTTTCTTAGGGTTTTTGGTGAAATTAGATTAAATTTGACATTTAATTAGGCCTAATAATTTGGTACATTGTGTGTCTTAGGTTTGGGTGAATTTTGGGAGTAGACTGAACCCCATTGCTCAAGGTTTCATAGATATTACTTGGTGATATTTTAGGAATTATATCTATTTAAAGTAATTTTTTAGTTAGTTATAAATTTTTATGATTAATTGAATTCGATGTTATGGTTTTAGTTAAGTTCTTGGGAGATGTTACAAGCATAAATGAGGCTTGGAAAATCATGGGTGAGAGGGGTCAGGATTCACTTAAAGGGAATAACTCTGTATAAGGTAGGTGGTCCCTTTGATTTTCCCAATGATTTATACATTTTATTTATGTAGCATGTGATATTTGGTCACACCACTATTGGGAAATTGAAATTAAATAATAAAATGAATGATTTATAAAAATTTTAGGAAATTAATAAAGTTTTAAGAACCACTATCAATACAAAATATTTAACTTTTTCCAATAGGGGAATATATATTGGTAAATTTAAATTTTCTATTGGTAAAACGTTTTACCAACATATGTCTCTGTCACTAAATTGTTGGTGAAAACTTTTTCACTAAATGATATTGTGATAGATAAATTAGTTCTGTTGCAATTATAATAATACCAACAAATAATATATATGTTGGTTAAAATGTTCAGCAATATATTTATACGAAAAATTTATCTATTGGTAATATAAATATCAATAATTAATTTCTATTTATGAATTATTTTTTAAATGAAAAAATATGTGATGTCATTACAATATCTGATGGAAACACTATACTATATTGATTAAACTAATTATATATAATATATTGATTATAATTATTATATAATAATTATAAAATTAATATTTATAATCCCATATCAAAGAGATGTGTAGATGGTACATCGAAACCCAAAAATACACCAACCATACTATGACAATGAATTTGATTCCATGAAATAATTTCATTCAATCAACCAAAATGTGGTCATACAAAATTAAATACACAATCAAGATCCACTGAACATATTTTTCACATAAACCCAACAAAATAGAGGTACTGATCATGCACTAAAATCCATATAACACAACACTTAGTACAAATACATCCATCTTTCAACACTGCATATATGAAGTGAAACTCCTTGAATATGATCTGCCGCCAGTATACCTTCATAAGTAGTGAACACAGATGACCAATCTTTGAAATCAGAATAGATCCATCAAAAGTGACATAAAAATAGACTGGATATAAACATATAGAATGATAACCAAAACTAACCATAAGAAAACATAGTGAACCATAACATGGAAAAAATCGATCAAAAAAACACAACAAAACATGCTACCTATAGCTGGTACAATGATGGTATAAAAGCTTCTATAGAGTCAAAAATTTCAAAATCCTTCACTAGAACCTACATAATAAAAATAACATAATAATAAAACAAAAACCTACAAAATAAACTCACAAAAAAATAATGAAAACGGTAGTAAAACTATATAAAAAGAGAAACCATGGAATTACCTGAACAATAATACCATTGATGACATAAGGGACTACCATATTTGAGTTTACTTCAAATACAATTGCAAGAACACATGAAAATATCATAGATATAAACATCATGGACTCTTTAACCATCAAAAATCAGATCAGACTGATGAATAACCGAAATCTATCTAATAATCAGTGACAAGAATTCCACATAACACCCAGTAATTGATAAAGAAATTTTCAAATCATCTTGCATCCAATTATTAAATTTTATTTAAAAACTAAATTTAAAATTAACAAAATATCTTACAAATTCTCATATCATCAATGAGTTCTAACTAAATATTTTTTAAAGCATGGATCATCTAATTAAAAAAATATGATATATAGTCTAAAGTTGAAATTAAAAAAATTTCTTAACAAATTCTCATGTTTTCATTAGGACTACTTCTCAAACCTTTAAATGATGTATTAGAATGTATACCCTTCTATTAAAATTTTATATGAAAATAATGGAAAATATCATAAAGAATATAATAATGGAGATGATGTTGTTAGAACCTAAAACCAAGATATCAGAAAGTTTAACCATTTATTCATCCTTTCAGAAAAAGTTATCTTCCACACAAGCATGTACAACTAAAGTGCTATAAGCAGTTTTAAATAAGAGTTTCCAAAAAGAACTTAAAATTTTTGTAAAAATTCCCACCGTAGCATCTGATACAAGAACCAATTAAATAAAAACAAACCGAATGACAGATTCATGGGAAACATTTTAGATTTCTGGTTTTTTAGCTCACTTATTCTGGGTAACCTCATATGTAGCACCAAAAATAGACCTACGAGTATGGTTTCTTGGAAGAAAAATTCCACTTAGAATATTCAGCATAAATATCCTATAAATTTCAATATAAAATAGAGAGATTAGGTTACATAATCTAATACATTTTTAGAAAATTAAAATAGGAATTTTTTTCATAAACCAAATGCATCCTTGGTTTCTTAACTGGAAAAAATGTCTTTTAAACAAAGATCAAAGATATAAAAGTAATTTATCACCTTATTATTTTTCTTCCTATATATTATAGTCTAGATAATCTTTGAAGGCCTCAACCTATTGTAGAAATACCCCTTGCATTTTTAATTTTTAAATAGGAATACCTAATTAAACAACTATTAAGTCATCACACTGCTACTGTAGAACAGAAATAAATAATCTTGTTTCTTTAACAAGTTATTTTTGAAAAAAATAAGAACAATTGTACATGAGAAATAAAAACAATAACAATAACAATGTTTGATTCAATAGGGGGTAGGGGAGGGAAGGGGAAGAATTAAATATAGAGGACTATATGGAAAATAAAATAACATCTCATATAGTTTGAAGGGGAGGGACTGAAGAAAAAATCATTTACTTTGGTTTTTTGAGAGTGGGGAGGAAAGATAAAATAACAACTCCTTGTCAGGTTTTCATGGGCAGAGGAGGTAAGTTGATTTATGTTTATAGATAATTTTAATTTATTTACCCTCTCCTTTAAATTAGTTAATTTCCTTATTTCCCATTTCATCCCCTATGAATTTATGAACCAAATAAAGATTTATCTTATAGTAAAAAAAATAACTTCCTTCCCTTTCCCTTCATAAAATTTCAACTAGTAGGTAATTTTGTTAATAAAATACCCTTCCACTGCTCACCTTCCATCCCTCCAACAGAACACAACACAAGAGAATGCAATGAAAAGACACAAACATGAACATTAAGAAAGTGGGTTAATGGAAATCAATATAGTACATGAGAATTAAATATGAAAAATAGGTTACCCCTACTAGGGTATATATTTTACCCACTGAAGTGGGAAATTTTAGCCCTAAGATAAAAAATAAAAACCAAAAATTCAAGAAATCCAACAATTAGTAGTAGAATGAAAAAATATCATAAAGTAAAAAAATATTAATTCTTGGTTTTATCATCAAAGAATGTGTAATGGTATATCATTCGTGAGAAAAATCTATTAAGTATTTCATATGAAAATATTCTAAAAATTAACCACAATATGATTAATAGTATCCTTTCTGACTTCTCCGAATCAATGTCATGGTAGAAATAAAAAATCCATGGAGAATTATATAAAGGTATTTTTTTCAAGATCCACTTCACCATTCTGTTTAAAAAATTTCAGAGATCAATTAATAAAATATCATAATTTTTATCCCACCCAAATTCAATTTTGAAACCCAGTTTTATAAAAGGAGAAAAAATGTAAAAGGATTTCACTTGTGAAATTTTAATTTTTTTAGATGAAAAAAATTCATTTTTAATCAGATTGAGATAAATTTTCAAACCTACTGTTAAGAAATTCAAATAGAACATGATTTAAGGTGATTAAATGTAACCAAGAATGAAACAAATTATGCATTTATAGCTACCTCTTGAACGATCAATCGATTATGAAGAAGTTATGTACATTGAATAGTATGTAAGTTTTCCTATCACTGATGAGCCCAATAGTGAATCCTATATAACCCATCACTAATATGTGAACAAAAATTTGATCCATCAATGTGAAATACACATTTTTGAATGAATTGCCTCAAATTTCCTAGACCACATATTCTGTGATTGTTGTACAATGACAGTTTCAATAATGTTAGTGTGAATAAACTAAAATTCACAATGAAGTGTAATTGTTTATTCCACAGTGTAAGCGGTGATACATTCATTGATATCACTAGAAGAAAACAATATTGACCATAAATATATTTTAAACATATTTCTTATTGACATGATGTGATGCCAAGGTAGTAATTTTTAGTATACCTTCAAGAAATTAGGATGGATGCAAAAGTATCAAAACAAATATAATTGAGAAATTGGGGTCCATTTGAAAAAACACATCACAAACTTATTATAGACCTTATCACTTATAATAAATGATTATATATAACCTATTATAAATTGATTATTGAAAAAAAATTCTACCACCAATATAAAGGATATTATTCTGGAATTTTTGTGTAATTTTTTTCAAAGATAAAAAAGAACTGCTAAGTATAAACTGTTGTGAGTAGTTTTAAATAAGCGTGAGATAAATAATTCCTGACCCAATTAAATTAATAAAATATATGCATTTTATAATTTATGATAATTAAAAACCAAATTATAAATAGTAATCAGCAACAAGAATTGAAAACTGGTCAGCCCGCATGGCTACTCACTGTATATACATAACACTAAAATTTCAAACAAATATTTCCGTGTAACTCAAGTAATCCATCTCAAGAATAGAAAACAAGAACCAAAAAATCTATCTAAAGCCAAAAAATACATCATTGTTGAAAATTTTAAAATAATAAATCACTAATCGAAAGAATTATAAGGAATAAAAATATGTACTAATTGAAGAAATGTAGATTTTAAAATTATAAATTTAAAATAAAGATTCAATAAGAAATAAATAAAAATAAATAAAATGAAGAATAAAACCTAATTACATTCTTCAAACTGAGTTTTAAAAATTAATTACTCTTTTGAGATTTAAGATGGATACCTTTGATACTCATTATCCAACATGAAAAGATCTTGAATTTCAAAATAAGCGAGCACCAAATTTGGCTTCACACTCCTGACAGAAAAGGTATAGCCTGTTGAAGACATGAATAATAGATATAAAATAGGTAAACATGAGGGTATCACTGGAACATCATATGAGACTTTTGGGAGGTGGAAACTATCCAAGCTGGAAGATTAGAATGACACAGTGGCTGGGGATGATTGTAGAGGCATGAAGGAGAATAGGCGACGATGAAATGGAGAGGCTCTGATGAGGCAGGTCATAGTAGGGTATAATTATTTTTTAAAAGTATTTTTCTATAATATTTTTATAAGTTATATATATATATAAATAAATATTATTAAGTTATCAAATATTAAATATTTTATTTTGATGAACAATCATATATTCTTATTGAAAAATGATATGTTTATACTAAACAATAAACAAATATATATTTAATCATTAATAAAATGCTTTTTCTTCTTTGATATTTTATTATAAAATATATTTCTAATGGGAAAATATTTTTTTGGTAATTATAATTGTTAAAATAAATCTATTTATTGATAAAAAAGTGTTGGTATTGGTATAATAAAACAACATATCTAACTATCAATAAAAGATTTGTGGGTATTAATCAATTAATACCAATGGATATATATGTTGGTAAAAATAATTTTTAGTACCGACAAATAATTACAACAAAATATAATATCTATTGGAATTACTCATTTTTACCAAAATATATTTTATCTAACTCTAAAAATATATTGGTAAAAGTCATTTTTTTGTAGTGTATGGACCCTTAGACTTGTGAAAATGTATCGGCCACCTTGGTTGAGTACTTATATATAAATATCATCCCTAAGATATCTAAGACCTAGATGGATATGAACTAAATATAGTGAGTGAACACAGTGTCCCTTGGTATAGGTGGTCTTGAAACCTCCTTGTTCTGGAGAAAATGATGGATTGAGTATGGTTATCTAATATGGCTATGATGGGACTTGAGATGCCTTAGAGCCTTAGGCTAGGTGATTAGAGATTTGGGGTAAGGATTCCTCATGTACTAGATTGTGAGTACCTAGGTGTGTATACCCTAGGTATATTATAGATAGATTGAGTGAGTGTAATGACCTAGGATTACTTGATAAGTGATATGATAATTATGCTATCTATTTAGAGTGAGATCGGTATGATATTTCCTATGAGGTTAATTAGGCCATGTGACAATTATGGTGATGATTAAAGACTCTAATCCCTCTAAGTAATGGTATAGGCTTGAGAGGTTTTCATGGTATAGTAGAGACCACGTAGGGTGTTGGGGTAGAGATGTGATCTAGGGGACCTTAGTGGGTGCCCAAACCTCATATTGACCCTAAATAGGGGTAGTGCATAGGATATTGTATCATCAATTTTGGGTGGAAGCATAGAAATTGGGAATTGAAGGCGATGGTCTAAGTTGCATGCTTTAGAGGAAAACCTAGAGGATAGAAAAAAAGATTTACCTATGATTTTCCCATACAATGATAGTATCACAATATATCACTAGGTGGATGCTGGAACTCATACATGATATTTAGAATGCCTAGAATAAGTTCCTAGGATTCAGTTGTTATACCTAGTGATATTTAGGATGATAGGGATACTTCTTAGAATCTGATGATGAGACTGATGAAACCACATGATATGTCTAGTATTCATAGGATCTTTCTGGAATTCTAGATACTATAAGATGCCTAGGAAAACTAGTATCTAGGTTATATTCCTAATGAACATGGTTGCCCAGTTCACCTAAGATATTGTCGTTATTCCAGATGACTATGGATTCCTAGTATTCCTATGATCTAGTTCTTTCACCTCATATGATGAGATAACTAGTATGGATCCTAGTACATATAGATAATCCAATTGATATTATGATATTATTAGTATTACTTCCTTGGATCTAGTAGTCTTTCCTGATGTTTCATGAGATTTTTAGGATACTCTATGGGATCTAGCTTTTGAGAATGATATAATGAGATTCCTATGATACTCCATAGGGTCTGGATTTAAGCTTTCTACTATCTAGTATTCCTAGGATATTTACTTATATCTAGTGTTTACACCTGGTGGAGGCATGTTCATGAGATAACAAAGTAGGACTTGCATACCCTAAGAATAAGTTTCATGCTCAGAGACATCCATCACTAACTAAAGAAGTTATGGTTAATACCAAGTGTCATGTTAGAACCTAAGGATCAATGGTGATTATTTATTTTGGATTCCATAGTTATTGTTTATTTTATTGTGCATACCACATGTTCATACACTGTATTTACTGGTTATGTTAGGGACCCCATTGGTGGTGCCTCACTAAGTTTTACTCACACCCCGATTAGGTGTACATGACACTTGGGTACTTGAGATGACCTCATTTATTATTGGTTCATGTAGGGAAGAGGCCCATGATTGGTTCTTTCAGCTGGATAGCGTGGATTAAGTCTAGAGATTGGGTTGTGGTGAGGATTGGGGATGGTAGTTTAACCTCATTATGCTTTATTCTTCTATTTATTTAGTATATGTGATCAAACCAGTGGGATATTTATTTGGATGTATGACTATATTCTTATATGATTAAATTTACATTCGATATAGCATGTTATTATTTATTTCTTTCATTTACTCTGATTTTTATTATTATGGATGTTGTATGATATTTCCCTTGTGGTTTGGCTCTAATATAAGGGTATATTTTCCCCACAATAACACCCTAGACAATCACTACTAGTCGATAGCCTTTGATATTTGGGGAGGCATTCCTAAAGTCATGTAGTGACTGCTGATCTTGTAACAATCAAGTGGTCTAGGTAAGTAGTGCATTATATTCCTAATACCCATACCTCAAGCACCATAGAGAAACATGTTTAGGTGACTAATACCCATACCTTGGGTATAATCCAGAATCTATAGAGTGTTATATATTATTCCATAATACTTAAACTTCACAAACTATAGATAATAATATTTGATCCCTTGATATCCATACCCCAAAGAAGAGTCCTTCATATGAATAGTGGGAAGAGCCTAATGTACCCTATTCCTTGAGATGAATTTATAGGCACCCAAATTTTGGACATTGGGTCTGACACTTACAAGTAATTATCATAAAATAAGAATAAAATCATAAATATGTTTCATAAAACCAAGTCAATATGTAATAAAATAATTCATGAATATCATATCCAAATCCCTAGCTTCCTACTAGTCACCAACCCTTACATAGATCTCTAAAAGAGGAAAATACCTAATCATGTCTAAAGCCTAACTCTATCATTCCTACTGTAACTCATCAGTATAAAAGAATCCCATAAAAATCCTAAACCCCATAGGATATGATAAATATACTAACCCTAACAAACCACATAATGAAACACATCATTATGGGTCAGTGGAATTAAAAACTGAGCCAAAGCTCAATAGAGGTATAAATTGTGGGAAATTTGAATCGAGGAATATATTAAAAAGGACTATTTTATCTCTTTTAAAGTGTTTAAAGTGATTTTGTAAAGGTTTAAGTATGGATAAAGAATACTAGATGTTATTTTCATAGGACCAAGGTATTTGTTGGGTGTAAATAGTGGAAACAATATGCTACCTGAGTTCTAGTGGCCAGGGAAAGGGATACTACACCTACCTTCAAGGATTAGGTAAGGATAAACCATAAATCTAGTGTTCCAGTAGAGTTTCAGTGGGATATTTGACACTCCATTGGGGGGGGGGTATTTTGGTAACCTAGTCTATTTTTTAAACCCTATTTCTTAGTCACCCTCCCAATTTCTCTACCTAGTGGCCTCATCCCCCTTCCCCCTTCTCTATAAATATTCTTTAAGCTCCCAAATTTCCATATCTTATCTAATAAAAATTTTATATAATGATAGAAGATCCTCTTATAAAGTATAATTTAATCCCTAGGGTCCTTCTCAATATTTAAAGAATTACACTATTTTTAGTGAAAAACCTCACTTCAGGGTTTATTTCTCTAATTTCTCAATTTTAGGTGAATAAGGATGAATCAAGTTCTGATATCATATAATTTAACTCCTATAATCTTAAGGTAGGTGGGTACTTTCATATTTCACCACATGTTACATGTATATATGTGTTAATTATGCATGTGCCTTAGTTTCTGGGTTTTTGAATCCTATAAAGGGATAGAGTGAGTCCTAAATTGCGTGTTAGGATAGTGTAAAACCTTTTAGGACGAGTTTGGTATTCCATTAATGGTTTTTAATTTTAAGAGTATCCCAAAAACTTATATTTCAATGGGTATGACTACCATTTATGTTTAACATACTTTAAAGTGGTCTTATCTCATGTAGAAAATTATAAATGGATTAGAGTGAAATCTAGTGAGTGTTAATATATTTCAAGTGGTTGGACCTTTTGAAATATTTTTGACAAATTTCAAGCCTTTATAATTTCATGGGAAAGGTTATTGGAGTATACTGGGAACCTTGGAACTCCTTTAATAAAATGTGTATAATGATGAGAATAAGACTAATGAATTATAGTAAGTTGTTAGGATTAGGGTATCCATGTTGTTGTGTTTTGGAAGAAAGTTATTACCAATAATATCATATAAACCAATATATTATATAAATCTCACCATTTTAACCATATCATGGGTTCCAATTAGCTTATTCTGACTTCCTCTTAGATCATTAACCCTAAAATAATCATCCCACGGTGATTAAAATGCACATAAGCCTCTTTCCAACATCCAAACATGCTCTAATCATGTGGAATATCCCAATGCATAATCAAAACCTTATCCAAGCCCCAGGTAGTATATTCCATGATACTATCCATGCATATAAAACTTATTACCAAAGGACCATGCCTTATCCCACCCTAAAATTTACCTTGAGGAGAGATCAATGACCTTGATAATCTATATTTTCCCATCATTACCTATTGGTTTTATAAGGAAGAACCATAATGAGTGATCAACATGTTATACCACTATATATAGAATTATCAACAAAAAACTTAAGCCTATAATTATTATCAAAATTGAAATCCAAAAACCCCTATCAACCTAACTTACCTATAGGGATTTTTAAAGTTCATAGACCTTGATTTCCCCTTTACTTTAGAAACACACAAGGAGAATATTTGGACAAACTAATCATTAAAGGAACCACATGATTGAGACTACTCTAATTATCCCATAAAATATGATACCAAAGTAATAGTAATCTATCCCACACCTTGGGACCCTTTCATGGCCCACCATATATAATTAGAGGTAACAAACAATAATAATATAGTTTCTGGGTGCATATGGAGCACCTGTTCCAACAATAATAGACTTTACCCTATCTACCTCATAAATTCACACACTATAGGTCCTAAATTCGTTCAACCTAACCTGAATATCCAAGAACTCAAACAAAAAAATACATAATATATTTCTTTATATCAAATAGACCACCCACATCAATGTATTTTGATTTAACTCATTTAATATTTCCAGATGATTCACCATCATTTTCTTAAAATCTAAGAATCAAGAAGAAAAATTAAAATGGGGGTTTACACTTGAATAAAAGTGGAGTGAGATAAAAAGTGAGATAAGATATATGGATTACCACATCCTTAAATAGATAACAACACTTCCATAAACAGATCAATGATCAAGCAAAAAAAGAAGCATTGAGAGAAGAGCGAAGGTTGAGGGAGAGGGGGGGGGTGTTGGGGACATGTGGTGGGGAGGGTGAGGCTTTTATAAATTTTAAAAAAATTAAGTTAATTATTAAAAAAACCATGAGGTAACCATGTCCCTAATGTACCTCCACTGGGAATCCAATGGTCCACCGGGATCTTGATTTCCTTACACTAACTTCTTGGTGGCCTTATTAGTGGCATATTTCCACTTTCATTACAATGAAGTGTAAAAATATTTGTTGTTATAGATATTTTATCACACATATAACCATAATCTAAAATCCAATCAAAATATTCCATATCTTTTATAGTTTCAAATTATAAATCACTTCCATACTTATCATATTGAAAAATAGTATTCATTTTATATGATTCTTCCACTTCATTTATTCATTTATCTTATTTATTCATGATATCAATAAACTTGGTAAAATTTCATTCTATATGACCATATTTGTCACACTACCAATATATAAATTTACTTGTCAACCTTGATTGATTTATTTATCATCTAGTTCTAGATCCACCTTTAATTTTTCAACTTTACTAAGTTGTTACATCCACCTATCATAACTAGAATATAATCATAACCCCAAGAAACATCCTCATATACCTTTCACTAAAAGTAATTATTTAAAAATGATTAAATCACATCATATAAGTACATATTATATTTTCTTAATAAAGATTTAGTGAAATTATTATCATATGAATGTGGAAATGAACCGAGTATAAGTAATTTTTTATCTTCTTATTTCATTTCCACATGCACAATGTTACCTTTATCAAATAAATTGACCATCATAGAAGATAAATACATCATAAGTTTGATGAAATTTTATAGATGGTTTTCTAAATATCAATTATTTATTGGTTATATATGTTGTACCCTTCCTTTATATATAAATAATTTATGAAAGACTCATATTTATACATGTTTTAAAACATTGTTTATATCACATTTGGTTTGATCAAGTTTATTTTCTCTCATAGTGTATTATTTATAAAATATATTTGAATGGAGTTTATCAATAAATGTCTCATATTTTTCTGACCACCAATAGTGATTTTATTTTACTTCTAATTTTTTTCTTCAAATATTTTATTATTCCCTCATAGTCAAAATATTATTGAATTTTTTTTAGATAGTGAAATAAGTTTTTTCAATTATGATATCAATTTGGAAATGAAGTTGTTATCAAGGATAAATAATCTTCAGTCATAAAAAAGATATAAAAAATTACCACACTCTAATATTAACTTATTGGGGGTGTCATTTTTTCACTGAAAAATCAATTACAAAACACTAGAAAGTAAAGTGGATCAAATACAAGTCAAATCAACCAGAAAAATATGTAATTTTATCAATGAAAACATAATTAAAAATAAATAACACAAAGATACTATCTTTATATAATCAAGGTTTATTTCCCAATCTCACAAAACTCTCTCTCATACTCACACCATTCAAAAATTCTTAGTCTTCTTCAATTATTTTCAATATTTTATTGGTGGGTATAACAATGTGGGTGGGGAAGTTATAAATAATAAAAATATTTTCTTACACTATATGTGGGTCAGTCTACCCCAAACCTTCCCCACCTCAAGATTTTGGGGAAACCTTTAGTCTTGCCTCACGATGTATAGGGCACTGTAAGGCATCAATTCTTTATGGGGGGAATTCAAGCATTTATTTAAAAAATGAAAAATGAAATCTTTTTTTTATAAAAAATATCAATTTAAATAAAATAATTCATCTTTATTATATAAAAATAAATAAATAATTAACAAATCATCAATAAATATTTATACAATTATAATATTCAAATAATTTATAAAATTTGATAATTATTAAAATAAAATAAAAAATTGATCAATAATTCAACAATAAATGATTGTACGATTCATAAAAAATAATAATAATAAATAATATAAATATAAAATTTAAATAATTCATATGGTAAGTGTAGATATAATTCTATCAGTGAATTGATCCAAAACATATGACTCAATATTCATGAATTTTAGAATGAAAAATGAGATTTTTTTAATTTTAAAATTAAAATTTAAAACATAATATCGAAGCATTTTTTTACTAAAAAATTAAAAAACATACATATTTTTATATTTATTTTGCTTTTAAATATAAAAATAAAAATATATATTTATTAAATTGGGGATATATTATAAAAGTAACTATAATATTTCCTCATCCCATAATTTTATTTGGGGTAAACATTTGACTCATGTCTTGCCCCAAAATGCAAATTTTTCCAACAGATCTATAACTCATGAGGAAATATCCATGGATAAAATCTATTTTCTTATAATTATCATCCATATTTATAGTATCTATTTAACATTATCTTCAATAAATGGTGTAAAAAATTTATTCACTCTCTAAAAAATGTTGTGAAAATTTTATTCACTCTCCATTAAATGTTGAGATTTTTTTTCTAGATATTGATAAGGATCATGTCACTCATATGAATCAAAAAGATGATGGAGAACATGTTTTTAGGAATAAATTTAAAGATATAATACCTAAATATCTATGAGACTCATTGAAAGGAATTAGAGACTCAATGATAGGGAAAAATCAAAATAATGGAGTCTTTGCATGACTCATCCATGAAATTCCAAGAGGGGGGGCCAACACCTTTGATTAGAGGAATAAATTGAGACTGTAAATAATATTAATAAGGAATAAAAATTATAATAAGTTAAAACCCAAGTGGTGATTTGAGATTAAATAAACATCCTAGAAAAATGAATTTCAAAGTCAATGTTAGAGCTATTAAAGTCATGCATGGTGGGTTAGTTAACTTCAAAAGCCTTTATTAGGTGAATGGATTTCAAAGGAAGTGGGATAATTATCTCCTAAATTCTTGGGAATGTGATAAAATTTTCAAAAATTACTCCTTAGACTTTTTCACTTATGATAACTAAGTTTTAGTAAAAAAATATCACCTCTTTATCTATAAATATCCTCTCTCTTTGTATTGAATTCATTTATTCATGAATTTTAGTAATACTTTTGCGAGTTTATATTTCAAACTTATGTTCTTGGTTGATTATTTGACTTATCAAAGAATAGATCAACCTTTGTGTTTTCTTAGGGATAGAGTTCTTAGAGACAAGTTCTCTTTGGGTTATAAATTCACCACATCTTCTTTATTCACCATTTACACCATCTATAAACCATTATTCCATTTTATTGTGGAGATCTGGGATATTGAAACATAATAATTGGATAATATTCCTAAGAAATTTCCTAGTGAATCTTGGTTCACATAACATTTTGTATTAGTTACCACTTTCGAGAAATAAAATTTTACCATTAATATTTCTTATTTATGTCCATTCTCTTTGAACTGGACCAACATCGATTCTGCTCCATTTTTTCCATCATATTTAAAAAATAATTTCTTCAAAATTATGGAAACATATTATTCCATTTTTATAATTTATAAGATAATATTTATTCTCTATTTGGAATCACCAAAATAAAATTTCTTCATGGTGAAATATTGAAAATTCAAATCATGAAACAAATTTTAGATTGAAAAAATTTATTCGTCCCTTTAATTTCAATTGTTGTTAGAAATTTTTACTTCTCATACATATACATAGTAAAATTTTAGTTTATTATTGTAACTATTCTTAAAAAATAAGTAAAAAATATATCTTTACACCTCTAATACTATATTACATCAACATCACCTTCACCTATTTCCATTCCCATTTATCAATTAATTGTATTAAATATGAAGTTAACAAAAGGTCTATATAGTTTGTTTTATTATTTTTTCAGTAAATAGAATCAGAATGTGAGTGTTGAAGATGGGTTATGAAGTATGTATCCACCCAAGGAATATGATGTAGATACTACCCATACATTTGGGTAAAGATGACAGTGAATATTATTAGAATACCTGACTGGATAGATTAGAATAATCTCTAACATTTGAATATTTTTGGGTTGGTTATCATGGAAAAGACATGTGTTAATGGTGTAGAAGTACCATATACAATTTTTTGAATGGAAAAGACAAAAATGGAAGCTAGATGATGATCCATGTGAATATTGGAAAACTTTTATATGTTGCAGTTTAACAGAATAAATTTTTTTTAAGTTGTGATTGAAGATAGATTTAGTCTTGGAGTGTAGTGCTTGGTGGACCATGTAGACACAACAAACCTAGGGTAGGGGGAGGGGGGATTAGGTGTGTCATGTCTATGTAGTATAATTATATTGGAAGAATCGTATTGGGAAGAATCATACTTAGAGGAATCAGACTCGAAAAATCGGACTAAGTTTTACTTAACAAATTCCATGAAGTTCTTAAAATCCTATAGGTAAGAAAGTGAAGAATTTTATTTCAATTGATTATATTTGTGGAATTGAAAAGAATCATAGGTAAGATGAGTTGTTACACACACTTTTTATTATCCTATTTGTGCTAAGAGGGTGCACACATACTTTTAGATTGTCTTCATTGTAATACTTGAGTGAAAGGATGTATCCTACTCATTGTAATACAAGGATTGTTTTCTAGTGGATTGTATGCTATTGAATTTCCTCCAAACCATACCAAGGACATAGCTATTCATATTGAATAGCGAACCTTGTAAATACTTGTGTTCCTATGGATGTGCATTTGAATTTTTTTATCAGGGAATTGATTCTTTAATAGTAGCTAAAGGTTGTTTCAATTTCAAAAAAACATAAAAGAAAAAAGTATCACTAATTCATCCCCTCCCCCTCTCAGTGATAAAATTATCCTCACTGGGAACTTACAAGTGGTATTAGAGGGAAAGTCCCCTTCACTTATTCTTTCCTAATGAAGAATTTTAATTGTGTGAACAGTAAAGGTATTCTGGTTTTCGATAGAAATAATTATCATACCTGGAAAGATAAAATGTCAACTTATCTTTTGTCTATTGGATATGATGTTATTGAAGCTACAATATATGGATTTCTTCCTATTTATTATAAAACTCCTCCTACATCTATTAATAAGAAGAATCTGGATAATGATGGTGTTGGATCAGGTTATACCAAATATACACAAGAGGGGGGGGGGGTGAATTGTGTCTTTTACAAACTCTTCATGAGATCATGTTCTATCCTTTAACTTTAATCAGATAGATTAATGCAGTGGAAATTAAAATATCAAGGACACATGATGTATAGTGGTTCAGGTAATAAAAGTCCCCTAGTCCACTCCACCAATGCTCTACTCCACGAGCTTGGTGATTTTCACTATCCAGTCCTCTTATCAACAGACCATTCCACAACTGAGTACAGCCAGTTGACACCTTTACAATCTAAGGCAAAACAGAGCCTTCTAGTTAAATCTCAGAACCTACATAGCTTTGTATGAGAAGTCATTCACTCAAGATAAAAAGAAGTATTTTTTCTTTGAAAATACTTTCCCATTATTCTACACAATTGCAATAGAATGCAATTGATAGTATAAGGATCATCGTTTTCAGAAATAACGATCTTCAAGTAAGAGTTATTCTGAGTCGATCTGGTTGTATTAGATTTAGAAAAAATAATTCACAACTTCACCAGCAGTAGATTCACAATAGATCTTCATTATCAAATGAGTGAATCTTCTGTTGTGTTTCTTATTCTTCAATAAACAGAGTTTTGTAACTCTTCATAACAGCAGATCTGTAAGTCTTGATTATCTCAATTGTATCAACGTTTTCATGCAAAAAATCTTGTATATAATAAGAGTATCTACTTTTTTGTTCTTGTTTTTGAACTTTTACATTGTATATATTGAATTTCAAAATATCACAAATATATAGAGCTCTTTCTCTGAAAAGTAAGATCTATAAAAGTTGCCTCCTGGCTCGCGATATTAAAAAAAATCAAAATAATAGAGCATTCATAACTACCCTGAAAATTCAGCATGAAAAGATCCTTTTAAATTGAACCTTTGAATCATAGATGAACGACTTTGAATCAGTCAAAGATGCACTTTAAAATAAGCTTTTAATCTGGCTTGAAATCAGCCTAATAATTTTCTTGTAGACCATTGAATAATAATATCATCTTTAATTATACGAAGCTAAACGTAAGGTTGAACTATATATCATGCATCTTCTGATCGTAAGATAGATCAGGAATGTAAGGTTGATGATTCATCCTTAAAACATAAGGTTGAATACAAACGTAAGGTTGATAAAAAATTCAAGGTTGATCATCCATACTTTTCTTTCCAATATTAAAATGTATGATAATTGATCCATACTTTTATAAGATTCCAAACGAAAGGTACATGATTCATAATTTTTGATGAAATGTAAGGTTGTTTACAAAAGTAAGGTTGATGAACCATACTTTTGAGAAACAAACGTAACGTTTAAAACTTATGTATGGTTCTTCTTCCATACTTTTCCAATATCCCAAACGTAGGGTTCCTTCCTAACATAGGGTTCTTCTTCTATACTTTTCCGATAACGTATGATTGTTTAACCATACTTTTCTAACATCTCATAAAGTATACACTACATTCCATCCTTACACTACGCTTCTCCACGTAGGGTATGAATAGTGTTTCCAGAACACACTTAAGCAATTCGCAAATATGTAGAGCATGAATATTGTTTCCAGAACACGCTAATCTGAATACTTTAGCAATTAATTCTCATTGTTCAAGAACTTAAATATTTATTCTCATAATAAAAATATAATGAATAATAAATTCCTGAAATACACTTAAAATAAAATCATTAGAAAACAATTAAGGGTATTTGTGAGCATCAAAATCATCATAAAGAGATAAAGTATTTTTCTCAACAATCTCTTCCATTTTAATAAAAATATTAAGTATTGTTTGAAACAAAACTTGATCAACAATCTCACCCTTTTTGATGATCACAAAACCCATAAAATAATATATGAAATTAACTTCCAAAATTAATTACATATAGTTTAGAATTTTTCTTAGATAAAAAAATATTTAATTTTAACAAAATAATTTCAAAAATAAATAAACATTGTGTTATCCGTAATCATAAAAATAAATTTCTCCCCCTTTTTCTAAAGTGAAAAAAAATTTAAAATAAATAAAAATGTTTATCCAAATTTCTCCCCCAATAAAAAGAGTTAAAAAAATCTCCAATAAATTTAAAATAAAGATTTAGAACAATTAAAGTAAAATGTGAAATAGTTAAAATAAAATTTTGTGTTTATCCAAATTTCTCCCCCTTTTTGTGATATGAAGAATAATTATAGAATATGGAATAGAACACATTTTAATGTAGCACTAAACTTAAATAAATGCTATTATTAACTGTTTATCAATAAGTGAATCTAGATTACCGGCATATCTAAAAAAAAGACAATAAAACTAATAGAAACACACAAATATAGAATGAAACAAAAATTCATTGAAAATAAGTAAAAATGACAATCATTATGAACACATGAAGCAAGGTGTGGTAAGGGTATGAGATAGGGTCTATCTCCTCTGAAATACCACCGTGATTTCTGTCAACTGCTCCCTCAGCCTTCTCATCATGTTATCTCCCTATTTGATAATAAGATCTCTATTATCTTGAGTCATATGAATATATTCTATCATATTTACTCTGAAAAACTAATGGAGCCTTTCTTCCTTCTCCATAAACAGAGTTAACTTCACTGTGAACTGAGTCAATACAGTTCTAATACTTGGTTCACTTGAGGTCAACTGGTTAAATAAAAACTTTTTATTATCTGATAGCACTGACAAAGGGGCACTATTACATTGAAGGTCCTGCAATCTGTTATTTATATTTCTCATTGATGTTTTGATATCCTGAAATCTTCTGATTAAATCAGACGAAGTACCTGATGTACTGGCCTCACTTGGTCTGACAGATGCAAATTATTGCTCCATGAAAGATCTAAATTCCATTAAATCTGTCTTCATAACCATCTCTGATTTCAAAATTTCCACTTCATTTAACATTTCCTTCTTAAACACTTCAACTTACTGCTTTGAAACTAAACTAGCTTTTAGGTTCTTCAATTTCAACTGTTCTTTCTCTAAGGCTCTCCTCAGAGCAGCATTTTCAGATTCCAAACTTGACAGATTCATATACAGCTCTTCTACTTCCTTATTTACTGAATCAGAGGCACCATGTGCTTGATTCTCATCCTCAGCTTGTACTTGATGCAGAAACACTTTAGGTAATGACTCTGCATCAGATTTCTCCTTATCTTCCTCATGAGCATTTTTTTCCACTGAATTTTCCTCAGAGACTTTCCCAGACTCTTCCACAGAAAAATCCTCATTCAACACCTCTGTATGTACTTCAGAAACATTTTCATCCTGAATTTCAACATTTGATAGAGGTTTCTCCTCATGAGAATCATCTGCATCCATTTCCTCCACCGGGTTTTCTAAAACAATTTCCTCTAGAATTATATGAGGACTGGACACTTCTACTTCACCAGGAACAACCTCCTTTTCTTTTTCAGTTTCAGTTTCTACTCCAGCCTCTACAAGAGTTTCAACATCAGATACAACTATTAACTCTTCTTGAGCCTCTGCTCCTTGTTCAACTTGAGGAGTCATCTCAATCTGAGAAGCTATTGGTTGATAAGTGTCTTGTACTGCAGAGTCTCTAATGAATCTGTAGCTCAGAATAGGTTTAGTTTCATCTACGAGTTCTTGAGTATTCTGTTCATCATCTTGAGTCACTCAATGTCTTAACCTTTGAGGTTTGTTTTGACTTTCCTCATAAGCTAATGGATCAACTACTTCAAACCATATCCTCTGTGATATTGTATTTGTTCTAGATTCAGCTACTCCTTTTGATTTTACTGGTTGTGCCTGAGCACTTTCTTCATCATCTTCTGCTCCAACAGGAAACTGTTTCCTTTGATAGTGCTCTAGAAATATCCAATTTTTCTCAAAGTACCAGCATTAAAGATATTAGTATGGTGGAATCTCACCCGACCATCCACTAATCTTATCATATCTATATTAAACAAAATTTTTAAGATAAATCTTCCAAAAGGATAAAAACTCATTCTTGCCTCGGGTTGGCAAAAATAACTGAGATACCTCATAATGTATCTCAGAAAGTTTAATTTAATATCACTCAGCAGCAAAAACATTAAATACATATCTGTATAAAGAATCTTTTCCATTTCAGACATCCTGGGTTCAATCCCAGTTTGCAGAAACTTAACCAATATCGTTTGGTCTGGTTCCAAGGCCTTTACAAACATTTTCAGGATATTTGTTTATCCAAACATAAACAACATAATATCCTAAGATTTATGTACATTATCGCCAATATTTTTCAAATCAAAATGAAAAAATCCCTCATGAAAAAAGTTTAGAATCTGAGCAATTTCTACAGATGAGATTAAAAAATCTCTGTCTCCTATTTTCACTATCATGGAATCTTCATCTTCCCCCAGACTAAACTGAACAGATTTGAAGAAATAATGAAGCTCCACCTCATATAAAAACTCAGTTTTCTCACCATTAAAAGTCTGTTTGAGGTTTTAAAAAGAAATAGTTTTCTTCAACAACAAGTTTGTCTGATATAACCATTCCAGATCTATGAACTTTCCTTGAAAAATTTTCATTCCTTTGGAGCGTTGCCTCTTTGCAGTGCTGGTCTCAGCCTCATCAGTTCTCTTGGTCTTGGCCATTTCTGTCGTAAATATCTGAAGGTTCGAAAAAGGATTAGGGTTTCGAAGGTTCAAGTTCGGATTGATTAAGAGCGGTAATGCTTAGTGGGCTTGAAATGGTTTTTGGTAGAAATGAAATGATTTAGAATTCGAAAGGGATCTGACAGCCTTGATTCCCATGTCATCAATAATCATTACATAAATTTTAAAAACAAATAAAATTGTACGTGCACATATAAAAATAAATCTAATAAAAAAAATATTCTATTTGAAAAATAAATAACTAATTTATTTTAAACAATATTAAAAAATAAAATAGAAATAACATAATCAAATTAATAAAATAAAAATTTATTTAAAATTAAATAAACATAGACCCCCCTTAATAAAATCAAACCTTGCAGTGGGAAGCAGTTTAGTAAAAATATCATCAAATTGAATTTCAGTACTTACAAATTCTAAGAATATATCCTTTTTAAGAACATGGTATCTTAGAAAATGATGTCTGATATCAATATGTTTAGTCCTTGAATGATTAATAAGATTTTTTTTGAAATATTAATTGCACTTGTATTATCACATAAAATAGGTGTATTATTAAAATTTAGTCCAAAGTCCATAAGAGTGTTTTTCATCCACAATACTTGTGCACAACAACTGCAAGCATACACATATTCAGCCTCAGCTGTTGATAGGGAAACTAAATGTTGTTTCTTACTTGACCATGATACTAATAATTTTCCTAAAAAGTGACAAGTACCTGAAGTGATTTTCCTATCTAATCTAAAACTCCCAAATTCTACATCTGAATATGAAATTAAATTAAAATCATACATTTTTGTATAAAGAAGAGATTGAAAAATAGTTCCTTTTAAATATCTAAAAATTATTTTAACATTAGTTAAATGAGATTCTTTAGGATTTGATTGAAATCTTGCACAAAGACATACTGAATACATTATATCTGGCCTACTAGCAGAAAGATATAGTAAACTACCAATCATACCTCTATATAACTTGTTTCAACTGATTTCTCAGTTTCATCCAAATCAAGTTTTATATTAGTACACATAGGAGTTGTATATGTGTTGCTGTTTTCAAGTCCAAAGTTCTTAAGTAAACCAGTAATGTATTTTCTTTGGTTTAAAACATTTCCAAAATATTTTTGATAAATTTAAAGTCCTAAAAATAAATTTAACTCTTCCATCATACTTATTTCAAATTATTTTTGTATTAGATTTGAAAAATCATGACAAAAAGATTTATTAGTTGATCCAAAAATTACATCATCAACATAAATTTGAACCAATAAAATATTAGAATTTATAGTTTTCTTAAATAGTGTTGGATCTTCCATTCCAACATCAAAATCATTTTTCAAAAGAAAAGATCTTAATCTTTCATACCAAGCTCTAGGTGCTTTTTTAAGGCCATAAAGAGCTTTAGAAAGTTTAAAAAAAGAATTTGGTTTTTGTGAATTTTCAAATCAGGAGGTTGCTCAACATAAACTTCCTCCATTAAATAACCATTTAAAAAGGTAGACTTAACATCCATATGAAATAATTTAAAGTTCATATGAGATATACAGGCTAAAAGGATTCTAATGGATTCTAATATAGCTACAGGTGTAAAGGTATTATCATAATCTATACCTTCTTCTTAATTATATCCTTTAGCTACTAGTATTGATTTATTCCTAGTTATTATTCCTTGATCATCTTGTTTATTTCTAATGGTCCATTTTGTTCCTATAACTGGATAATTCTGTGGTCTTTCAACTAATTTTCAGACTTCTTTTCTTTTAAACTGGTTTAGTTCTTCTTGTATTGCTATCATCCAAATTTCATCATCTAAAACTTCTTCTATAGACTTGGGTTATAATTGGGATAGAAAGGCAGAAAACTCAACAAGATTTCCTATGTTCCTTCTAGTTTTTATTCCTATTTCTAAGTATCCTATTACAGTTTCTAAAGGGTGATTTTTTAGGGTCCTTGACTGTATAGGTAGTACACTTATAGGTTCTTCAGTGTCATGTTCTTTTGGACTGGACTGAATTTTATTTATATCTTTTTCAAAATCATCTTTCAGGTCCTCAAGTCTCATCTTATCATTAGAATCAAGTTCATATATTTGATCAGTCCTTTTCTCAAAGGGATCAGATTCCTTAAATTTCACATGTACTAATTTTTTAACAATACTTGACTTTTTATTAAAAACTCTATCAGCTTTTGAAGTAGCAGAATATCCTAAGAAAATGCCTTCATCAGATTTTGGATCAAACTTACCAATATTATCCTTGGTGTTTAAGGTGTAAACCTTGCATCAAAAAACTTTGAAGTAATTTACTTTAGGTTTTCTATTATTCCAGGGTTCATAGGGTGTATTTTTCAAAATTGGTCTAATTAAAACTCTATTCATTACATAGCATGTTGTAATAATAGCTTCTGTCCAAAAATAGGTAGGAAGACTGTATTCATTTAGCATAATCCTATCCATTTCTTGAATAGTCCTATTTCTTCTTTCAAAAATTCCATTTTGTTGAGGTGTTCTTGGTGCAGAGAAGGTGTGTTTAGTACCCATATTTGAGTAAAAGGAATTGAATTCCAGACTCTTAAATTCTCCACCATGATCACTTTTTAATGAAATTATTTTAAAACCGTTTTCATTTTGAACAACTTTGCAAGAACTTTCAAATAATATAAAATCTTCATTTTTAAATTTTAAAAAGAAAATCCATGTAAATCTAGAATATTCATCAACTAAACCATATACATATAATTTACCATCCAAGCTTACTACTCTTGAAGGTCCAAAAAAATCCATATGGATAAGTTCTAGAGGTTTATATGTAGCAATTTGGTTAACATATTTGAAGGATTATTTGTGATGCTTTCCAAGTTGACATGCATCACGAAATCGATCACTTTCAAACTTGAGACTAGGAAAGTCAGAAACTAATTGTTTCTTGGATAACTTATGTAAAGCATATAAATTGAAATGTCCAAGTCTTTTATGCTAGATCTAGGATTCATTTATCTTAGTAGTGAAGCAGTTTACTTGTTCTTTACACAAGAAATTTAAATCCAGGGTATACACATTATCAGTTCTAGATGCTCTAAATTTAAGCAGTTTATTTTTGAAAATAGAACAACAATTGTTAGAGAAATCAAAAATATAACCATCATCATAGAGTTGAGAAATACTTATCATATTGTGTTTCAATCCTTGTAAATAAAGTACTTTATTGATTGAGACATCTTCTAGATCTCCAACTATTCCAATGCCAATTATCTTTCCTTTGGCATTGTCACTAAAAGTGACTAGTCCACCATATTTTTGACTTAGTGTAGTGAAATTCGATAAGCTTCCACTCGTATGCCTTAAGAAGCCACTGTCTATATACCATATGGCATTTTTTCTTCTGTGACCTACTTCCTGCAAAGGAATTTAAACAACTTGCTTTAGTACCCATATTATGTTGGGTCCAGGAGTGTTAGCCAACAATGATCTGGGAATCCAGACTTGCTTAGATTTTCTAAATTCAGCAGAATAAAATAAAATATTTGATACAAAAGATTTCTTTATGAAACTTATTTGAGGTTGTCATAAGATTTTTTTTATAAATATGTCCCCTTGTCCCCCAGTAACTACAATTTAATCTTTTTGTGCTTGGAATAAAATAATTCTTGTACAACTTAGGTTTTTCACCTTTACTGCCAATTCCAAATATTTCTTTCTTAATGA
Source organism: Viscum album (assembly GCA_963277665.1). Taxonomy (NCBI): domain Eukaryota; kingdom Viridiplantae; phylum Streptophyta; class Magnoliopsida; order Santalales; family Viscaceae; genus Viscum; species Viscum album. Next base: position 1,225,727,029 of record OY728151.1, read on the forward strand.
TAGTTTTTCCAATAATTTCATTCAAAGTGTTTTCTACTTTGGTAAAAAAAAGGGCTACAGTTTTATAGGTTTCTACTTAATTTTAAACTTTTTTACCTTTGATTCATAATCTTTATAGTTAGTGTTAATTGAATTATACTTATCAGTTATCTCCTTAAGTTGTTTCAGTATTGTATCTATTTCATCTGAAAGAGCCTTGTGAATGTTCTTTAAAGACTTATGCTTCTTAAAAAGAGAATCATATTTTTCTTCAAGCATGTGGTAGTAGTCTGAAAGTTTTTCATTAGAATAACTTGTTTTAGAACTAGAGTCTGCATTAGAATCAGAAGAGTAGTATGATTATACCTCATCTGTTTCTACCATAAAGCACATGTTGGATTTTAGATTTACTTTTTACTTCTATGAGTCTGATTTTGAAGAGCTGCTGGAGTTTTCAAACACACTCCATGTAGCTTTCATTAATTTCTTGTCTTTTTTGCTCATAATAATTTCTTTTGAAGAACTTATTCTTCTTGTCTTATTTTAATTAAGGACAGTAAGGTCTGATGTGCCCCCATTTTCTTGTACTTATAAAATCTAACTTCCTTTTCATCCTTTTTGAAAGTTTTTCTGAATCCTTTCTTATTTCTGTATAATTTACTAAACTTTATGGATAGTTGAGCTAGTTCTACATCAGAATTTGATGAATCAGAACTTTATGATTTCACCTTTACTTCCTTTTTCTTTATCTTTCTACTTTTACTTTATGATGACACTTTTAAGGAAGTATCATATTTATTGATAAAAACCTTATGGTCATTTTCTTGATCTTGAATCTCGGCTTTATACATCATAAGTGTTCCAATCAGCTCTCTCATGGTAAAGTCTTTGATAGGTGTTCACTGTCTAATTGGAGGAGAGATTCCATTCTATTTAGTAGGCAGTACTCTTAGTAATTTTAAAGCTTGATCTACTTGTTTTATTGGTTCTCCTAAAGCAGTTATATTATTGATAATTTCTTTCAATCTTCCATTCATTTTAGTAATTCTTTCACCTTTAATCATTCCAAATGTATCAAATTTAAGCTTAGCAGTATCATATCTCATTTTCCTGACATTTTCAGTTCCTTCCTAAGCAAAAGTAATAGTTTTCCACATCTCATCTGCTGTCGGGAATTGAGATACTCTATTGAATTCATCAGGTCTTAGACCACATATAATTTCATTCATTGAATTCGAGTTCATATCATATTCTTCTTTAGTAGATACACTCCATGTCTCAGGATTTTTAGGTATTTTATATAGAGTCAAAATCTTAGAATATACTCTGTATCTAAGGTTTTTCAGATAAATTATCATTCTTGACTTCCAACATCTATAATTTTCTCTATTGAAGTACGGTGCTCTCACCATAGAAATTACCTCTCTTGTATCAATCATCTTGCTCTGTGTATATTCCTTAATCACTTTAAACTTGTTAAGGATTTTTCAGAAAGATACTCATCTGATACCAATTTTTGGATCGGGTTATACAAAATATACACAAGAGGGGGGGGGGGGTGAATTGTGTCTTTTACAAATTATTCATGAGGTCATGTTCTATCCTTTAACTTTAATCAGATAGATTAATGCAGCGGAAATTAAAATAGTAGGGACACATGATGTATAGTGGTTCGGGGAACAGAAGGCGCATAGTCCACTCCACGAATGCTCTACTCCACGATCTTAGTGATTTTCACTATCTGGTCCTCTTATCAACAGACCATTCCATAACTGAGTATAGGCAGTTGACACCTTTACAATCTAAGGCAAAATAGATCCTTTTGGTTCAATCATAGATTCTACACAACTTAGTATAAGAAGCCGATCACTCAAGATAAAAAGAAGTATCTGTTATTTGAAAATACTTTCCCACTGTTCTTCATAATTTCAACAGAATGAAATTGACAGTAGATGGATCATCGTCTTCAGAAATAATGATCTTCAAGTAAGTGTCGTTCTGAGTTGATCCGGTTGTAGTAGATATAGAAAAAATAATTCGCAACTTTAGCAGCATTAGATTCACAATATATCTTTGATATAGAATGAGTGAATCTTCTGTCGTGTTTCTTCTTCTTCAATAAACAGAGTTTTGTAACTCTTTGTAACAACAGATCTATAAGTCTTGATTATCTCAATTGTATCAACATTATCATGCACCAGATCTGATATATCGTAAGAGTATCTGATATTTTTTCTTGTTTTTGACCTTTTACATTGTATATATTGAATTTCAAAATAGCACAAATATATTGAGCACTTTCTCTACAAAGTCAGATCCACAAAAGTTGCCTTCTGACTCGCGATATTAAAAAAAATTGAAATAATAGAGCAGTCATAACTCCCCTGAAAATTCAGCATGAAAATCTCATTTTAAATTGATCCTTTGAGTCATAGATTAATTACTTTGAATCAGTCAAAAACACGCTTTAAAATCATCTTTTAATTTGGATTTAAATCATCCTAATGATTCTCTTGTAGACCATTGCATAATAATATCGTCTTTAATTCTCCGACGCCAAATGTATGGTTGGACTGTATATCATGAATCTTGTGATCGTAAGATAGATCACAAACTTAAGGTTGATGTCACATCCTTCAAACATAAGGTTGAATAAAAATGTATGGTTGATAAAAAATTCAGGGTTGATCATCCATAATTTTTTTTCCAACATTAAAATGTATGATAAATGATCCATACTTTTATAAGCTTCCAAAAGAAAGGTACATGATCCATACTTTTTGAATAAATGTAAGGTTGTTCACAAAATTAAGGTTGATGAACCATAATTTTGAGAAACAAACTCAACGTTTAAAACTTATGTATGTTTATTCTTCCATAATTTTCCAATATCCAAAACATAGGGTTTCTTCCTAATGTAGGGTTCTTCTTCCATACTTTTCCAATAACGTATGGTTGTTTAACCATACTTTTCTGATATCTCATAAAGTATACACTGCATTCCATCCTTACGCTACGCTTCTCCACGTAGGGTATGAACAGTGTTTCTAGAACACACTTAAGAAATTCCCGAATATGTAAAGCATGAACGGTGTTTCCAGAACACGCTATTGTGAACACTTTATCAGTTAATTCTCATTGTTCAAGAACTTAAATATTTATTCCAGTAATAAAAATATAATGAATAATAAATTCCAAAAATACAATTAAAATAAAATCATTAGAAAACAATTAAGGGTGTTTATGAGAATCAAAATCATCATAAAGATATAGAGTATTGTTTTTAACAATCTCCCCCTTTTTAATAAAAATATTAAGTATTGTTGAAAACAAAATATGCTCAGTATATGGAAGGTCCAAGAATGATATATTACCATCACTTTCTAAAAGTGAAATCCTAAGGTTGAAAGGTGTTTCCACAACTAAACGTATATGGGATAAATTGAAAAACATATATGAAGGAAATACAAAAATTAAGAAGAAAAAACTTCAAATCAATAGATTGAATTATGAAGACTTGAATATGGGTGAGTACGAATCTGTTGGGGACTTATTTACCAGGGTAAATGACATTATTAGTACTATCATATGTCTTTTTAAAAAGTTAAATGATTCTACTATTGTTGAAAATATCTTGATAATACTTCACAAGATGTTTTATTAAAAAGTTTTTTAATTAGAAGATATAGATCCTAAAAAATTGTCTCTTGATGATTTACATAGCAATCTCATCAATTATGAAATGACAAGGGAGAAAGATATGAGAAGAAAAAAATTTGATAGAGAAATGTCTTTCAAGGATGCTAAGAAAGAAAAGTCAAAGAAGATTCTTATCAAAGAATAAGTTGGTGAATCTAATTTTTAAGATGAGGTATGTAAAAATCTTGATAATATCTTATATTGGTTTTATAATAAATTGAAAAGATGTATAGGTAAATACAAAGGGAAACTTCCATTTAAGTGTTTTGAATGTGGATATGTTGGGAACATTTCTTCCAATTTTCCTTGAAGAAAGAAAGAAGAGGATTGTGAAGAATAAAAAAGGATTTCAAGAAGATTGTGGAAGAAATATGGTGAAAAGTAAAATCATATTCCGTAGGAAAAGATAGAAAATTATTCAATTACAAAAGAATAATATTCTTATCTAAAGATGAAGAAGAAGAAGATAGTGATGATGAAGTTAAAAAATTAATTAAATATGGTATTGAGAATACTTTTATTGCAATAGTTAATGATGAAAAATTCAGAAATAGTAATTCTGAAGAAGAAGAAACTCAAATTGAAATTAATTTTAATGAAGAATTTAAATAATGTAAGAGAAAGATCAGAAGGATTGAAAAAAAAAAATATGGAAGATGAATGATCTTCAATAAGAAATCAAGAACTTTTTTCTAATGAGAAAGTGAAGTTTTTAAAAGAGATTAATGATTTGAAGAAATCCATTAAATAGGAAAATAATCATAATGAGCATCTGGAAGTAAATATGAAAGAAAAAGAATAAGATTTGTAACTTTTCCAATAAAAACTTTCTAAAGCTGAAAACAAAAATACATGTTTTTAAAACACTATTACTGAAGTTAGTGAAGGTTCTCAGAATGAGAAACTGTATAAGGTTCAAAAAAAGTTATCTTCAAAGGGTGAGAAGAAAGATGCAATTATTTATGAAATGAATAATGTTGGGAACTTTATGTATGTTTCCAAGACCAAAATATTTGGGAATTTAGAAGTCTCAAAGAACCTTGAGCCTGAAAAAGTTTTAAATAAATCTGATTCCAAAAAAGTTTTAAATAATTCTGGTGCTAATAAGTAAGAAAATAAAAGGAATACTCTAATTAATGATAGAAAGATTGGTTTCTCAGAAAATAAAGAGAATAAGGTTGTTGAGAAACATATTCACAATTCCAATCAATATGGAAGTTTCAGAGGCAAATACTCCTTCTATGGATATTGCTGGTATTATGGTGGATTCAGACATAAAAAATATATGTGTTGGTTCAACCAACAACATTACTATTATTCCATATGTTATGAAAGTAAAAGGTTGATGGGGAGTTGATTCCTTCAAAAGAAGAATTCTGGGAAGATTATTTTGAATAAACATGAAAATTTTGGATTAAAGATTGAAAATTGGTTCTAACTCTTGGAAACTATTTTTGAAATATGTGAACAACCAGGACACCTTGAAAAAGTATGTATTGTTTTTTTATTGGAACATAAATATTTCCTTAAAAATTCCCAAAAGTGGGAGGTGAAAAAAGAAAATAAAAAGGAGAAAGCTCATTGAAAGCATCAAAAGGAGAAAAACCTTGTATTCTTGAAAGTAGGTGTTATTGTCATGTGATAGAATATTTGAAATTGTTGAATAATGTGAACAATTTTACGTAATGAATAGTGACATTTGGCAATGAAAAATCATTGAAAATCAAACATGTTGGATCATCCATCATTGGGAAAGAAATGATGAAATCTAAGAAAACATTGTATGTTGATGGGATAAAACAAAAATTGATAATTGTTTCACAATTGTGTGTGAGCGTAACAAAGTTATATTTAGAAAATATGGGGTTTTTAATGAAAAGTGAGGAAGATGGAAAGATTGTTACAAGAGGAAAATATACAAAAGTAAATTTGTTTCAGGATAGTGATATACAAAACTCTTGTTACATGATTATGGTGGAAGATAATAAATTACAGCATAAAAGGATGGGACACATGGGATAAAGAAACAAGAGAAAGTTATTTAATAGAAATAGTTTCCAGGACATTCCTGACTTTCCAAGAAGAAGATATTGGTGTTACACTATTTGTGAGAGAGTAAAGATTACAAATGTTGTGCATAAGAAAGTTGATATTTGTTCAAGAAAAACCATAGAGATAATTCATTCCGATATCTGTGGGCCAATGAGAAAACAATAAACAAATAGATATAAGAAATTCACCACTTTCATTGATGATTTTACTCACATTACTTTTGTTATGTATATGAAACATAAATCAGATGCTTTGAGAATGTTTAAAAGTTTTAGAAGGAAGGCTAAAAAAGAATGTGAGTATTCCGGGAAGAAGTTGAGAATCGAAAATGGTGGTTAATATAGAAGTGAAAAATTCTAAATTTACCTTGAGAATCATGGAATTATGCATGAGTATAGTTCCCCATATAATCCTCAACAAAATGGGATTACTGAAAGGAAGAATAGAAGCATGGTTGAAATGGGAAGAACAATGTTACTTGAACATGGTGTTTCTCATTACTTTGTGAGGAAATCCATAGGTACTTTTATTTATATTCAAACTCATTGTTTCTATAGGACTAATTAATATGTGACTCTATATGAATTGTTTTATGGAAAAGATACAAACTTGAAACACTTTAGAGTTTTTAGGAGTCCGTATGTTATAAATAATAAAGGTTGAAACTATGGAAAGTTTGAGAAGAAAGGTGAGGATGCAATCTGTATTAGATATGATCTGGAAGGAAGAGGATATATATGATTCAAAAAAGAGAGAAAAATAATTTTTTATTATGTTTATGTGAAAGTAATTGAAATAGGTGAGAAAGAAAAACATGTTCAGTCTGAAAATGAAGTTGATCAAGTCGAAGAAAACAATACTGATAAGGATACAAACAATTGTATTCCTACTCTAGAAGAAGAATCAAACTCAACCATTTCTAGGGATGATGAAGTCTCTCAAAAATATCATCCTAGGATAAGGAAGCAAGTGGATTCTCAGAATATAATTGGTGATCAACATCAGAAGGTTTAAATAAGAATATCAACATATTCCATTAGACATACTTCTTTGTATACAAAAGTGGAGCTAAATGATGTGAAAGAAGATTTTGAGTGTCCGGAATGGGTTCAGGACATGAATGAAGAGTTGGATCAAATTGAAAAGAATGATACATGGGAACTCATACCCAAAACTGAAAAAAATATTATTAGCACAAAATATTTTTTCTGAAACAAGCTGAATGAAGAAGGTTAAGTGATAAGAAACAAAGTAAGATTTTTGTGAAAATGTTATTCACAAATTGAAGGTATTGATTTGGATGAAACCTTTTCTCTGGTGAAAAGACTTGAAATAATAAAAATTATTCTTGCTATTGCTTCACAACAGGGTTAAAATATCTCTCAGATGGATGTTAAATCCACATTTCGAAATGGTGATCTTGAAGAGGAAGTGTATATTGAACAACCTTGTGGATTTGTAATTGGAAAAGATGAAAGTTATGTATGAATATTGAAAAAGGCTTTGTATGGACTAAAACAAGCTAGGATGGAATGGTATTGCAAATTGGCTATATGCTTAAGGAAGATGAACTTTAATAAAGGAAGAATGGATAATAATATTTATATCAGATAAAGTCAAGAGTATTCCCTCATCGTAATTTTTTTAAATTGATGGAATTATGTTTTTTGGGAATGATGAAGAAAGTTTTGAAATATTTTACGATGAAATGAAAAAGTTATGTGAAATTTCAATGATGGGGGAAATGAAATACTTTCCTGGGTTAAAAATATAACAAAGAACAGAATGCATTTTTATTTCTCAAGAAAAGTATGCTAACAAAATTCTTAAGAGGTTCAACATGGAAAAATAAAAACCTTTTTCCACACCAATATTAGTGGGAATCTTGTTTTCAAAATATTGAGAAGGAAAAGAAGTTGATAAGAATGAATTTCAAAAGTTTATTGGATGTTTATTGTATTTTACTACCTCAATACTCGACATTACTTATGTTATTACCTTATATGAAATATTTATGAGTTCTCCAAAAGAATCACATTTACATGATGGAAAAAAATTCTCAGATACATAAAAGGAACAATATAATTCTAAATCTAGTATGACAGCTCAAATAACAATGATTTATTTGGGTATTCATATGCTGCTTGGGAAGGAAATATTGATGATAGAAGATCCAAATATGCTGGAATTTTTTTTCTGGGAAATAATTTTGTTAGCTATAATTCAATGAAATAGAATTCAGTAACTCTAAGTATGGCTAAAGTTGAGTATATTGCTACCACCCAAGCCACTACTCAACTTATGTGGATGAAAAATCAGTTGGAAGATTTACTTGTTAAAGTGAAGTTACCCTTGCTCTTGGGTTGTGACAATCAATGAACAATAAATTTCACCAGGAATCATGTTTAACATTCTCTTTCAAAAAATATTGATATTAAATATCATTTCATAAAATATCATTTAGAGAATAATGACGGGAAACTAGAATATGTTTCAATATCGGAACAAGTTACTAACATTTTCACAAAATATTTACCAAAGGAATCATTCTCTAAATTGAGGTTGAACATGGGTGTCCAGCCTATTTCTAAACAAGGATAAGGTATATGTTTCTATACCCCCTCTCATTTTACCTTTGTATTGTATTGTTAAGGGGGATAATTATTTCATTAATCAATCCTTTTTGAAATGAAAAAAGAGGGAGTTGGGGGTAAGCTATGAATTCATCATTGTATTATGTGTGAACTATTATACCTATTTTTTGGAGTGTTTTTAGGAAAAAGAAATTGTTTTTTATTCTAGGGATAATGAAGAAGATATGAGGAAGGGAAAGGAAAAAGGTTTTCATAATCACTTATTTTGGACAACATGGTTTTGCTGTCAATGATTCTTGTTTCCTAAATTGAATTCGTTCATATAGGATTAGAATTTTTGATAAGTAATCTATTTATTGAGGATACAAATCTTAATGATTCATGAAACTTTATTGACAAAAAAATCAAAAGGGAGAGATTATTAGGACCAAAATTATTAGGAAGGTGTTTGTTTTGATGTGTTGTCTTTTGTTGTCAAGGAAAGATTTTGAAGAAATAAAATCAACTCTCATTGTATTTGGTGCAAATTGTACTGGACATTGGATTCAAAAGAATAATTATCATGTTTTCAAAAGAATCATACTTGTGTTTTATGAAAACTTAGACTCACCTTTTCCATCACAATGAGAAGAATATGTTTAGAAGAATTGGTTTTGATCAGACTCACCTCGGGTTTAGTATATAAAAATATCATAACTAGAGATTGATTGTTTTCGGGTTCAATATGAATTCGATATGAAAGAAGTGTTTGTTTTGACGAAGTATCATAGTTTCTATGAATATTATAAAATAAATACGATGATGCTTTGGTGATTTGTATTTTATTTAAAACACAATTTTGTTGGAGAACTTTTGATACAAGATTTTTGGAAGAAAGGTATAAATAGGTGGTACCAATTGTTTTCAAAATGATCATATCTGAGAAGAAGTGTAAGAGAAGGTGTCGATTCACTGTAGCATCAGATCATCCATCTAAAGCATGAAAAAAAATTTGTTCCTAGGATGATCTTACTTAGGCTCAAGAAGAAAAAGATAGTACCTAGTATGATCTTATCCAGACCAATCACATCCAGAAAGACCATACTTTGGATAATCGTATTCGTAGAAGGAATTTCTTGAGGACAATGGATAAAAAGAGGAGATAATGAGATCAAAAATGTAGTCAACCATTTCAAGAAGGGTTGAATTACTTTTTAGGTTTCCAACTGGGTCAAGAGAAGAGGAAAATATGATGTTTTATATCTCAAGTGGGTCAAGAGAAAATGAGGAGTTTACTGGATATACTATCAAGGGGGAGATCGATATTCAAAATAATTATTGTATCCATGATTCAAAATTGATATCAAATTTTTCATACATTTGTTTTCAATTAGTATAGAGATTTTCTTTGAATAAATCAGATTCATAAAATAAGAATTATGTATTGAAACTAATCTTAAAATTTAAATGAGAATATGAAGAAGAAGTGAAGATTTTAGAAGATTCGAGAAGGATCAATAAGAGTTGAAAAATTAAAAAATTTATACCGATATTTTAGGGGAAATTGAAATTTGGGTGAATTTATGTGAGTGGGAAAGTTTTTTTAGGATTCTCACCCAAACCTCTTGAGGGTCACTTATAAAAGGATAAGTACTTTGTACTTTCTAACTATTGGTATTGTTCATTACAGTAGAAAGAGAATATATGAGTTTTCAGTGAGAGAAATAAGATACATTATTGATCTTTATTGAGGACATTATGATGGGAAGAAGACATAGGAGAAGAGACAAGATCATAACACTGTTTTCATCTAATAATCATACTCAGTGTTTATCATATTCAGTCTATTACCATATTCATCTTGTCAATTTTATTTGGATGATCATCATATTAGGATGGATAATAATCTTTGAGATTTCTATATTTGGGTTCTCAGAATGGGTAAGAATCATACTGAGTTTATTGGACTCAGTAATTGAAGTGGTTTCTATTAATTTCTATCATATTCTGAAAATAAAATTAGATTATAATAATTTTATTGGGAAGAATCATACTTAGAGGAATCAGACTTGGAAAATCAGACTGATTTTTACCTAACAATGTCTAGGAATTTCTTACCATCTTCTGGGTAAGAAAGTGAATAATTGCATTTCAATCTAGTACATTTGTGGAATTGAAAATAATCACAAGTAACATGAGTTGTTACAGAAACTTTGTATTACTCTATTTATACTAACAGGGTGCACACGTACTTTTGGATTGTCTTCAAAGTACTACATGAGTGAAAGGGTATATCTTACTCATTGTAATCCAAGGATTGTTTTCTAGTGGATTTTATGGAATTGTATTTTATTCAAACCATACCAAGGACATAACAATTCATATTGAATAGCGAACCTTGTAAATACTTGTGTTCCAATGGATATGCATTTGAATTTGTTTTAGTAGGAAATTGAATATTTAACAAGAGGTGAAGGTTTTTTCAATTTCAAGAAAACATAAAAGAAAAAAGTATCACTGATTCACCCCCTCCCCTCTCAGTGATACAATTATCTTCATCAGGTACTTACAAGTTTCACTTTAAATATTTTTCAACTACTATATAGGCTATAACATATATGAATTATTCATGGTGCAGTCTACTATAACCTTGATGAAAATCCTAATAGACTCACTACCAAATATAGACCCGCCATGGTGCAATCCGATTTTGTGGAATGGAAGACATCTTTTCCATCATGAATACAATGTAGTCTACCACTCCATAGTGTAGATTCCTGTAGAATTTTAATAAACTCTTTGATCTTTCCTTTATACATCCCCAATATTTTGGATCCACCTTTATTTTTCCTTAATATTCTACCTTACATTTACATGGTTCATTCATGCTGTGATGCATCCTTAGAATATGATGTGGCAATTTCCAAATATCCAACAAAAATAAAATTCCCTTTCCCAACTCTGTGGTGTATCATCTCCCTCCCCGACCATCCTTTACCTTTATAATTTTTTTTACGAATAAAAAGATCTTTTCATGGTGTAACACATATAGTTATAGCATAATTTTTTAGGACATCCTTTTTACCTTTATTTAGATTTCAAGTTACCATTATATAGATTTGAATTTACCCTTACACAACTCCTTTTACAGTGTAGCCATATCTACTGTAGCATGAGGTGATCTTGCAACCCTTATATAGATTTCAAGTTTCTCTTATACAAATTTTGATTATTACATAGTCTACTTCCTTGCACCATGGTTTATTTAAAATTATCCCATATTATAATTCATCCACTAGAATGATCTCTAATAAACTCTACATATCATGCTCTAATATTTCACACAAAAAATATATCAATTAAAACCAACACAAACTTAATGATTATCAAGAAATCCAAAAACCTCAATGTTTTTTAGAAAATAAAACCAATAAATACCTTTGGTTCTAATATTACACCCCTTTATATTTTTTAAGAAATAATAAATTCTCTAAATTCCTATACCTTATTTACTCACCCCAATATGAAAGTAAAATGAAAAGCATTCATCAACTTTACAATACTCCATAAACCAAAGTGCATTTAATAATTTCGCTATGCCTACATGAGTCAAGGCTCATTGTAAGAAATAAGAAAAAGTATCAAGTGGTAAAATGTGGTCTAGGATTTTATAGATAATTCTATTCTCTTTGCAAACTCCCCTTGGATAATATATCCCCATCATATTTGATGCTAAACACAACCTATAAATATTCTTATTTTGAGGAAATTGGTTAAACTCCAAGGTTTAAACAATTAATTTGGAATACATGATCTTATAATGTCTTTATGTAGATATTAACCATTTTATCTTTAGTTTTAATGAATTACAACCTCATTATATATTAATTCCACTTTCTCCTTTATGAAATGGAACTAGATCTCACTATATTTTTTAATAGAATATTGTACCATATTTTTAGACAACTCTATAACACTTTTTTTCACACTGAATCATCATTTACTGATTCAATTTTTAATGGTATGTTACTTTTATATTTTTGGATTTGGAGGTGAATAGAGGAGGATCTAGGGGAGTTAAATGTATTTTGGAGCTATAATTATGCTATAGAGGGTGGTTCATGATGTGAATGTGTGTTCGTGATATGATAAGTTGTTCATGTATTAGAGGATGGTGATTCAAAACATAAAACTTTATAAGGGGATTATATGCTTAATTGATTCATGATGTGAAATAATAATTCACACTATGAATTAATTTGGTTTAGAGACAAGATAAAAATTGGTAGATAATTATCAAGATTTGATTTTAAGGAATTCATGGCTTGAATCTTTTTCATGGCCTAAGTTGGTGGGCCTCATGAAAACTCACAATGTGAATTGGTGATTCACATCATGAGAATGTAGAGGTCCATCCTATTTATAAATTTTAGAGATTTTCTAATTTATTTCATTCCAAAAAAATTTCCCTCAAACATTAGAAAAAATCTAGAAAATTTTGGAGGATCTTGTAGCCACATTCATCCTACTTTTATCCTTGGATTCTAGAGGTTTATCTTTGATAATCCATAATGAGTAAATCCCCTATCCTCCATTGATTTATCTAATCCCTCTATTGGAATTCTTGATGGTGACATTTTTCTAGTTTGGGGAGTCTTTAGGATGAATTTTGATGATCCCTTGGTGTGGTTCAGGTTTATTCGGAAGTTTCCTTGCATTGTTGTGGTGTTTTCGTTGTTTCTACTTCACCCTATTATGTATGGAGGTTTAGAAAGATTCTTTGAGGTAGTATATCTTAATTATATCCATTTTACATTAATGTGTGAGTATTTCATGATTTTTTATTATTTGCGTGGATTTCATGGGTCATCTTAAGAAGATAATTAATTTACTAAATCAAAAAATGAATGGGAATGGGGATAAATAAAATGTTTTTATTGATTTTTAAAGTTATTTTTTATGGAATTATACATTCTTGTTTTCCTGATAGAAGTAACAGTTGTTGTAATCCTAAATTTTTCTATAGTTGTGAAAACTATGAAACCCTTATTATGATGATTATTTTTACTCATCCCAAATTAAATGGATAATAACTTATATATGATTAAAGAATTGGCTTCCAAGGAAATTTAAAATTGTGTGATAATACCCCTACTAAGTAAATAATTAAAGCAATTAAATCCATTTTATTGAATTTGGAACATGGTGTTGTAAAAAATAGAATGTGCGACTATGTGTTGATGTTATTTCTAAGAATCTATGGTGGTTGTGTAGGAATTTTTGAATATGATGTGGTGATGGGGGTTATTGAATTGGGTGTTGTATGTGTTGGGTAGTGAAGTAGTATCTTCTTGGCATGGGATGTGACATGGGATGATGTGAAGTGGTTGTGATGTGTGGTTGTTGTAGTAATATGGTTTGGAATATGTTGTGTTGTGGAAATGGTTTATGTGAGCTAATTGAGATTTTATATAGTTTGGTTGTGTTAGTTTCCCAGTTATCTATAAATTAATTGAAATAATGAAAAATGAAATATCATGGGTTGGTAAATGAATAAGCATGGTATAAATTTAAATATAATAATAGTACAGAGTTTATGTGTGGTAATTAACTTAAATGAATTTAATGATAAATGAATGGGCTATGTTAATGTGAAATGAAATAGCTTAGTAAATCAGAGTTAGTGTAAACTAATTGCTTCTAGAAATGATGGAACCTATAATTGAATGTGGAATTTCTTGGTTATGTGTGGTAGTTGTGTGGTGTTATGATTTTAGTAGTGGAAGTGGTCATGGTAGATGCCATGAGGTGTAGTGATAGATATGTGGAGTATGCTAATATAGTTGATATTATCCCATAGGTTGGTATTGTGTTCCACATATCTACCATGTATTTTATGTTATTTTCTATATGCACCCACCTGAGTTGAATAGCATTACCAATACCCAATTGTTTTGGGTTCAAGGTGTTTTCTCTAATATATAGGATGGTGGTAAAATAGATGGATGGATACTGCCTCTCCCGCACTCTTCGTTTAGTGGTAGTAATGATATGGGTTGGTGTTGGTGATTACCCTATTATGATATGAGTTTGTGTTGGAGATTACCTAGTGATGATATGGGTTGGTTTTGGAGATTACCCAGTGAAAAGGAAGATGTGATATTTTTTGGGGGTCATTCGTGGTGGGAGGAGGGAACTAGTTTGATGACCTTCAAGTACATTATACACTACTCCCTTGGATATTTGATGAGGATGTGATGTGATTTTTACTGATAATAGCACCAAATACTAGACCCTATGGGAGGTTGGGATATGTGGGGTTGCATCTTGAACATATTAGAGATGATTTGTTTTACTATGAGGTATACATGGAAGGGATGTAAACACATGACATTTGATGTTGGGGCATGATAGAGACAAATCAGTGAGGAAATGGTTGTGGGGAACCTTTGGTTTATACTCTTTTTATACTATTTTAATACATTGGATGTGTTATTTGGTGAGTGTTCCATGGTGAGGTGGGGATTGGTTAATTGACCTATTTAGGTGCATGTTGGTTCTCCTATTTATTCACTGGTGTATTATTATTATCTTTTTTACATGTTAATGAGATACCTTAGGTATGATCCTACTATGTATATATGTTATGATCACCCAACATATATATAATGTAAATTTAGTTTTCTAGGAGGATTTCAAGGACTAATATGGGCATTACTATCTTAGATATTGGAGTTGTTGTTGAGTCCTTGGTGTATGACTTGTCTTTTGGTATTTACTTAGAAAATTTTATCTATATTTATTGACCTTGTTAAATCATTATTAGGATGATTTTGGTTTATTTTTTTTGTTATGCGAAGAAGTTGATTTGTGTTTGATTATCCTATCTCCCAATCCTCCTTATTGTTAAGGTTAATTCCTTCTATAAGTGATATTTTTATACCATCAATGCTAGTTTCTTACCCGGGGCCTACTAGAGTAGGGATCAAGGGTTATTATATCTATTCCTTCATTTCCAGCCAAAGAGGGGTACCTTTGGAGGGAGGGGGTCATGATATAGTGGTATAAGATGTTTTTAATGAGATATAGGATGGATTTTGGAGTTAGGAAATTCAAGTATTACATGAGTTGGTAGGGAAACCATTCTAGTAGTTCTTGGTATGTGAGATAATCCATAGAGAATGGATAGGACATATGATTTTAGATCCCCTCATGATCTGACTTAAGGAATCTGAGATTATTGAATGACCAAGTGAGGTGGACCGATTTATAGGGTAAAGACCTAAGAGAGGTATATTTATCATATTGATTGTATTCATATCTAAATTGGGAAATATTTGGGAAACTGAAATGAAACTAATCAAATGAGTATAACACCCCAAGGTCTTAAAAAATAAATTTAGATGCATGAAAAGTTTTGTTAAGTACATATTTATAACTAGCCTTTAAACATATTTTTGCATCTTCTATGTTTTGAATTTTGAAAAATAGTCATATATAATTGTGATTAGTATGTTTTTTGGATTCTAATAGGACCAAATTGATTTTTGGTGAATTGTAACCTACCCTTATGTATAGTAATATGAATAATAATATAAAACTACTGAATAATAAATTGCATTATTATTATATTTTATTATGGTTATAAGATAATGATATGTTGATTAATTTTTCATGGTGTTTAAAAATGAGTTATAGATTTATAATTGTTATTTTTGAATAAATTATAATTTTATTTAAAAATTAAATTAATAAAATTTAGAAAATTATTTTCAAAAAATGGAGTTCATTTTTTAATTATACATGTCAAAAAATGGTTAGGGTGAATTTTTGGTATTTTCTAAAACAATTGAATTTTTGGTGAATAGTAAAAAATATAGTTTTGAGTTTTCGGTAAGTTTAATGACATCATTAATGATGAAATAATTATGTAATAATTCTGGTTGACTCTTGAAGAATAAAATAAGTTATCAGGTGTCCCAAGTGGACAATACCATGGTCAAATACTATGGTAAAACCCATGGTTTTGGAAATACCACTATTGAGGTGTCCCATGGAAATTAATAAAATATTCCATCACTTTTTCTATAAATACCAACCCATTCCTTCATTACATTAATTCCAAATTCCTAATCAAAGAATATATGGTTTTCTATACTCCCTAGTAGTCCTCCCAAGGTTTCCTCAAACGACAAAGGTCCCAACCTTCAGGTCTTAGGAGTTAATCTACAAGGTAAGAGATTTCTCAACCTCTTTTTTCCACTAAAGTTCTCTTTTATGTGGTATAACATTAAAGTTTCCATAACATGTTATTATTTAAATTTTATTATATCTATATACTATATTATGATACATTTATGTATGGGTGACTCCTGTCCCTTTTTTTAATGTTTTCTAAAACCATATTTCATAACTGTTATGCTGTAGAATTTTCATCTCAAAATCTATTTCTTTTTCAAGCACTTTTATTATGTTATTATATTTTAATTTAAATTTTATTATATTGGTATAAGTCATTAAATATCCCCCGTACTGTTCATATTATGTAATAATTATGATATTCCCTTTTTCTCTCATCGAAATATTTTATGAATTTTTAAGTGACGCTGTTAGGCTGCTGAATTTTCGTAAGGGTTTTCTCGACTTTTATTTTATTTTGAGTTCCTTTATTTTGTTATTCTTCCCTCACATAACCTTATCCAAGAGGCATGAATAATACATTATCTAACATATTTTTTATTTCATCATTTTTATGTAATATTATCCATTATACTTCTTCTCCTCTCCCACTTATTCAAGAAATTAAAACATCGTCCGTGATGTGTCAATTTACTGACATCGTGGATGATGTGATTTCAATTTATTTTACTTCCTACAAGACTAGTCATGAAACCATTTTTATGGTTGAACATGATTATAATTTATTTATTATATCTTATAAATGGTTATGGAATCTTTTTGTACACATGTTATTAATTTATAAAACAAAATGAGTTCATTATGATCGATGAATTTCCAAAATGACCTAAACAAATATCAATAATATTTTAACTTATGAGTCCTCATCATTTCAGAATTCAAAATGATAAATGGTATAATTTATGGTTCTATAAATATTTAAATACCATTCTATTCCAATTTTGGATTTTCACTTCCAATCGATAAAAATATCCATCGTGAACCGATCATGGAAACCATGTAAAGAATGCACCCGAAACAATGTAAATAACAACATATTACTAATAAATGTGTCAAATACTACTATAAAATGATAATATAAGGTGTTATAAACATTAATATGTTTCATTAACATATTAATAACACTCTTTTAACCTTTATACAAGAGGTTTAAACACATTTTATGTAAGAATAACCTGAGGTAAGAGAATTCTTAACCCAATTTCCATTTTTTGGGTTAACCTTATTCATTATTCATTATGTTGTATTAAGATTATTGGTGTGATGAATTTTTGTTTATATTATGTTTCACTATGTGTATTTACAGTTTATACACATATCCATTCTATTCTATTAATCCTCACTCTAATTATATTTTAAGGGACTTTCCTTTTAAAATTATTTTAAAACTCTATTTAATAAATTTCAAAATGATTTTTTTTTATATGTATATGGCATGAGTGGGTTATACAAATTTTAAGATACTTTATTACCATTATATGTTCCTTGGACATTATTTATGTTTGTTTGAGGCCATTATAGCTCAATATATGTTGGGTTTATCCCATTATAGCTCAAGATATAATAGGTGAGCCCCATTATAACTCTCCAATGCATTGGGTACTTCGGAGGTGGAATTTGACCAAATGATTATTCCATGTGTAAGTATTATTGTAAGAGTGATATGGTAAATATGTCCCAAGGAAACTATATTATGTTTCCATGCATGTTAACAAGTTTTTATGAAATAGGTTTTATTGGTTTTTATGTTATCACTTGACTAACAAATTCTTTACTTATATCCCTTGATGAGATTTTTGTGATCATCCCAAGTTTTTAAACATTTTTCACAGGTTATAAGGATGTGTAAGAGAAAAAAGAAGTACAATTTAAATGTCATGAAGATTTTTCAATGGAATTATGTTTTATTTTAAAAGTTTTATATTTTTAAAAAATTAATATTGTTTTAATAATATCCACATGTATGGTAATGAGATTTTAATGTATGTTTTATGTCCTAATTACCTAAAAATATAAACCTAAAAAGATCCTCATTATGTAAGAATGTATGTTCTTGTATAAAACTCAGGATTATTTAATGTTTTAAGGCTAGGTCCTTATAGTTGGTACCATATGATGGTTTATATAACTTTAGGGGTTAGGATGATGTTAAAATAATATCATAAATTATTTTTACTCTATGGTAATTTGAAATGTTATAGAATTTAAGGATTACCATGTCAATTCATCTAAGTTAATTTTGTTTAGAATGTTTATTCATAGAAGAAATAGGGAAGCTAAAGTAGGAAGGCACTAAGAGGCTAATGCCTGTTCGAATCTGTAGCCCGAAATGGTGGGAATTAGAACCAAGTAGTTTGTAACAACAATGAATCAGTTGAATCAAAAAATAAATGGGGGTGGTATCCATGCTAGATAAGAACATGATACACCACAAATAAACATGTCTTTTTTGGATATTTTTACAAGGCAACATCCACCAGCATTCAATGAAACCACATATCTAGTGATATCCGGAGGATTAATCAATGCTCTAGAAAAGATATTTGATGTCATGGGATGTTCGGAACGTCAAAAGGAAATACTACCCATTTATTGTTTGGAAGGTGAAGCTAATCAATAGTGGTCTATGGTTAATAATACGAGAGAAATAGATGATCTTAACAGTCAGGAATAATATTATTTTAAGAGTTTTTTTTTCTGGAAAAATATTTTCCCAAAACTGTTCGACTCAGAATAGAGAAACAATTCTTGGAACTGAAGTAGAAAGATGATGATTTTGTGGCATCATATGAAGCCAATTTTATAAGACTGGCAAGGTACATATTAGATTTTACTCAGGATTTTGATAGTAAAATTAATAGATTTTACTCTGGTTTGAAACCATTATTGCAAAGAGATTTGGATTCACAAGATTTTAAAATATATGAGAAACTTGTTCGTTGTGGTGAAAAAGAAGAGATAGATTTTTCTAACACGTATGTGCATCATTTTGAAAAGAATAAGAAGAGGTCAGGTTAGCAAGATTTGGGTAAGAATTCATCAAAGAAATCTAGAGGTAAGAAAATAAATTTCCATTCTTGTGAAAAGTGTGGTAAAAGGAATCCTAGTGAATGTCTTGTAAATTCTGGGAAATTCTAATGATGTGGAATGTTTGGACACATGTCTTGTGAGTGCAAGGAAAATGATTCAAAAATTAATGAGAATTTGATGGTGTGATGCTTTAAATGTAAGGAATTGGGTTATTTTACTAATGTTTTTCCGAAGCTAGTCACTTAAGTCAGGAATCAACAAGATTGGAAGTAGAAGGGTTTCATAAAATCCTTTGCAACCACTTTAGTAGATGTTGAGTTGTCAAATAATGTGGTATCAAGTACATTTATTTATTTTTACAGATTTCGTAAATGTGTTTTTTGATTCAGGGTATACACATTCCTTAATTTTTGAGAAATTTTAAGAAAAATTGGGAATTCAACCTCATGAAATGAAAACATATATCATGGTAAAAGCACATAGAGGAAATATTGTGGAAAAAATAAATTATAAGAATCTACCTATCCTTGTCTGTGGAAAGATTTTACCTATAAATATTTTTTTTACTGTAGTAGAGTTTGATGTTATTTTGGGTATGGACTGGATTTCTTTTTATCATGCTAAGATAGATTATAGAGAAAAATAAGTTATTTTTTAGAAAGAATTTCAGTTTGTGTACAATAATGAACCCATACCATTGATAACATAT
Organism: Viscum album; assembly: GCA_963277665.1. Taxonomy (NCBI): domain Eukaryota; kingdom Viridiplantae; phylum Streptophyta; class Magnoliopsida; order Santalales; family Viscaceae; genus Viscum; species Viscum album. The sequence continues at coordinate 1,225,747,270 of OY728151.1, forward strand.
CAGGATGCTAAGAAAGTGATAAAATATGGAAATGAAAGTTATCTTGCTCATATTTTTTAAGAAAAGGGAACTATCCAGATTAATGATGTAATAGTAGTAAATGAATACCTGGATGTTTTTCCTGATGATTTTCCTGGTGTTATTCCTAAGCTAGAGGTTGATTTTACTATTGAATTAGTTCCCGATGATAATCCAATTTCTAAACCCCCTTATTTAATGGCCCAAATTGAACTTCTGAAATTAAAAAAAACATTTGTAGGAATTATTAGATAAAGGCTTTATCCAACCTAGAACTTCACCATGGGGTGATCCTGTATTTTTTGATAAGAATAAAGATGGTTCAATGAGAGTTTGGATTTATTATAGAGCCTTGAATAACATTATTGTTAAAAACAAGTATCCTTTGCCTCATATTGATGATTTTTTTGATCATCTCTATGGAGCACAGCATTTTTAGAAGGTTGACCTAAGGTCGAGGTACCATCAATTGAAAGTAATGGATGAAGACATCTTGAAGATTGTGTCCCATACTAGATATGGTCATTATGAATTTGTAGTTATGCCTTAAGGGTTAACTAATTCACCTGTTGTATTCATAGATATTATGAATATAATATTTCACGAGTTCTTGGATAAGTTTTTGGTTGTGTTTATTGATGAAATTCTAGTATATTCTAGATGTAAATAGGAGCATGAAAAACATATAAGGTTTGTTTTAGAAACCTTAAAAGAAAAGAAAATGTATGGAAAATTCAGAAAAGTTTGATTTTTGGTTGTAAATGATTTCTTTTCTTGGTAAAATTGTAAATAGGGACGGAATAATAGTTGATCCTATAAAAAACAATGGTTGATGAATGGAAAAGACCTATAAATGTTACAAAGATTCATATTTTTCTTAGATTAGCAAGTTATTACTGATGGTTTGTTAAAACCTTTGCAAGTTTATCTATCCTGCTAACTAAGTTAAAATGAAAATTGGTTAAATTTGTTTGGATAGAAGAATAAGATGTTTATTTTCAAGAATTGTAGAAGAGATTGGTGAATGCTTCTATTTTAGACTTGATTTCCCGAAATGGTGAGTTTTTCATCTACAGTGATGCTTTATTAAAGGGACTTGGTTGTGTTCTGATGCAGAATGATCTGGTAAATTTTTATGCTTCAAGACAACTAAAACCTCATGAGTTAAATTATCCCACACATGATTTGGAATTGGCAGCTATGGTTTTTTCTTTGAAAATTTACAGGCACCATTTATACAGATCCAAATGTCAAATATATACTTACCATAAAATTATAAAGTATATATTCACTCAAAACAAATTAAACATGAGGAAGAGAAGATGGATTGAACTAATAAATGATTATGATTTCACGATCAATTACTGTCCAAGAAAATCAAACAAAGTGGCAGATGTCTTGAGTCAAAAACTTCATACATCATTAACCATGTTATGTTTGGAACATGATCCATTGATTAATGATTTGATGAATTTTGGATTTATAAGTTTTTGGTACATGAAATATATCTGTTTTGTTTTAAGTTTCAGTGTAGTCATCATTATCAGATAGAATTAAGAAAGTATAAAAGGAAGATTATGAGCTACAGAAAAAGGTAGAATTGGTTAAAATGGGTAAGTTTCCAAAATTTAACCTTGATAAAGATTGTATTTTAGGATTTGAAAAAAGGTTGTGTGTGCCTTGTGACTCCCAGTTGAAGAAATATTTGTTGTTTAAATATTATAGTTATCCATTTTCAGTTCATCCTAGAATTACTAAGATGTATAGAGACCTTAGGAAGTATTATTGTTGGGATGAAATGAAAAAGGATATTTCAGAATTTACTGTGAAATGTTTGACATGTTAACTTGTTAAAGAAGAGAGGCAGTTTCTGAAGGGGATGCTTCAATATTTTCCATTTCTAGAGTGGAAATGGGAGAATATATCCATGGAATTCCTGGTGGGACTACCTATAACTTCTTGAGGTAAAAATGTGATTTGATTTATTGTTGACTGGCTGATAAAATCTACACATTTTATTTCTATTCGAGATACAATGTCATTGGATCAACTTTCTCGATTGTACCTCAAAGAGATTTTCATGTTACATGGAGTTCCTCTTTCCATTGTATCTAATTGGGATCCCGAGTTCACTTCTAATTTTTGTAAGGGCCTTCAAAAGTTGTTGGGAACATAATTAAATTTCAATATAACTTTTCATCATCAATTAGATGGGATGTCATAAAGAAAAATTTATACTTTGGAGGATATGATTTGATCTTGTTAAATGTACTACCAGAGAATTTGGGATTAATATATTTCTTTAGTTGAGTTTTCTTATAATAACAATTTTCACTCTAGTATACAAATGTCACCTTTTGAGGAATTGTATGGGAAGCGGTGTAAAACTAAAACTTTTTGAGATGAAGTTGGGGAATGGAAGTTGATGAGACCATAATTAGTAGAGGAAATGGCTAATAAAGTGAAGACTAACCAACATCACATGAGGACAGCTCAGAGCAGGTAGAAAATTTATGCATACAACAGGAGGAAAGACTTTTCTTTTGAGGTAGGTGATCATATTTTTTCTTAGAATCTTACCCTGTAAAAGTGTTATACATTTTGGTAAGAAATGAAAGTTAAGTCCACGATTCATTAGACCTTATAAAATTCTAGAGAATGTTGGACCATTCACCTACCAAGTATCTTTACCTTCGAGTTTATCTATAGTACACAATGTTTTTCATGTTTCAATGTTGAGAAAAGTATGTGCCAAATTCATTTCATGTCTTGATCCTAGAAGCAGTTGAACTGGATGAGAACCTTTATTATGAAGAGAAACCAGTTCAGATTCTTGATCAAAGGGAACATGTATTGCTGAATAAGGTAATCCACTAGTTAAAGGTTTTGTGGAGAAACCACATGGTTGCAGAAGCAACATGATAATATAAATATTCTATGAGGGAAAGGAACCCTCACTTGTTTAATGAGTAAATAAAATTGCGAGGATGTAATTTCATGAAGGTGGGGATAATGTAACACCCCAAGGTCTTAAAAAATAAATTGAAAGGCATGGAACTTTGTTTTAAGCAGATATTAATAACTATACTTTAAACATAATTTTTCAACTTTTATGTTTTGAATTTTGAAAAACGATCATCTACAATTATGATCAACAAGTTATTTGGAGTCTAATGGGACAAAAATGATTTTTGGTGAATAATAACATACCCTTATGAATAGTAATATAAATAGTAATATGACCCTAATGAATAGTAAATTGTATTATTATTTTATTTTATGAAGGTTATAAGATAATGAGATGATGATTAATTTTTCAAGGTGTTAAAAAATGAGTTATAGATTTAAAATTGTTATTTTTGAATAAATCATGATTTTATTTAAAAATTAAATTTATAATATTTAGAAAATTATATTCAAAAAATTTATTTCATTTTTAAATTATACATGTTGAAAAATGGTTAGGTTTATTTTTTTGGATTTTTCTGAAACAGTTGAATTTTCGATGAATAGTAAAAATATAGTTTTGAGTTTCCAGTAAGTTTAATGACATAATTAATGGTCTAATAATTCTAGTAGACTCTTGAAGAATAAAATATGTTATGAGGTATCCCAAGTAGCCAATACCCTGGGCAAATACCGTGGGAAAGCCCATGGTTTTTCAAATACCACTAATGAGGTGTTCCTTGGAAATTAATAAAATATTCTCTCACTTTTGCTATAAATACCAACCCATTCCTTCATTCCATTCATTAAAAATTCATCCTCAAAAATATATGGTCTTATTACCTCCCTATTATTTCTCCCAAGGTGTCCTCAATCCCCTAATGTCCCAACCTTCAAGTCATTGGAGTTACTCTACAAGGTAAAAGAATTCTCAACTTCTTTTTTTCCATTCAAGTTCTCTTTTATGTGGTATAACTTTCAAGTTTCCATAACATGTTATTATTTCTATTTTATTCTATATATATAATTTATTATGATTCATTTATGGATGTATGACCCCTATCTTCTATCTTTTTAATGTTTTCTAAAACCATGTTGCATAAGCGTTATGCTGTAGAATTTTCACCTAAAAAATCTCTATATTTTTCAAGCGCTCTTATTATGTTATTATCTTTTAATTTAAATTGGATTATGTTAGAATATGTCATTATATATAAACATAAATTTAAATATTATTTAATAATTATGATATACCATTTTTCTCTCATCAAAATATTTTATGAATTTTTAATTGACGTCGTTAGGCTGCCGAATTTTCATAAGTTTTTTCTCAACTTTTCTTTTTTATTTTGAGTTCCTTTTTTTTCTTATTCTTTCCTCACATACCCTTATACAGGAGTAATGATTGATCTATTATCTTACATATTCATTATTTCATCATGTTTATGGAATATTCACCATTATACTTCTTCTCCTCTCCCACTTATTCAACAAATTAAAAGATCGTCTATGATGTGTCAATTTACCGACATCGTGGATGATGTGATTTAAATTTATTTTACTTCATTCAAGACTGACAATGAAACAATTTTTATGGTTGAAATAGATTATAATTTATTTATTATATCTTATATAATGTTCTAGAATCATTTTGTACATATGTGATTAATTTATAAAAAAATGAGTTCATTACGATCGAAGAATCACCAAAATGACCTATACAAATATCAGTAATGTTTTAACTTATAAATGATCCTCATATCATAATTAAAAATGATAAATGGTATAATTTATGGTTCTATAAATATTTAAATATCATTCCATTCCAATTCTGGAGTTTCAATTCCAATCTAAAAGAATATCAATCATGAACCGATCATGGAAACCATGTAGAGAATGCACCCGAAACAATGTAAATAACGAAATATTACTAATAAATGTGTTGAATGATGTTGTAAAATGGTCATATAAGGTGTTATAAACATTAATATTTTTCATTAAGATATAAATAAAACTCTTTTAAACATTATACATGAGTTTTAAACACATTTTAAGTAAGAAGAACCCAAGGTAAGGGAATTCTTTACCCAATTTCCATTCTTTGGGTTATCCTTCTTCTTTATTCATTATGTGGTATTAAGATTATTGGTGTGATGAATTTTTGTTTATATTATGTTTCAATATGTTTATTTATATTTTATACACATATAACTTCGATTCTATTGATTCTCACTCTAATTATATTTTAAGGGACTTTACTTTTAAAATCCTTTTAAAAGTCTCTTTAATAAATTTCAAAAGGATTGTTTTTTATATATATATGGAATGAGTGGGTTATCCTGATTTAAAGATACTTTATCACCATTATATGTTCCTTGGAAATTATTTATGTTGGTTTGAGACCATTATAGATCAAGATATTTTGGGTTGAGCCCATTATAGACCAAGATATGATGGGTGAACTCCATTATAGCTCTCCAATGCATTGGGTACTCCAGAGGTGAAATTTGACAAAACAGTTATTACTTATTTAAGAGTGATTTTAAGAGTGATATGGTAAATATGTCCCAATTAAACTACATGATGTTTCCATGAATTTTAAAAAGGTTTTATGAAATGGGTTTTATTGGTTATTATGTTATCATCTGACTAACAAATTCTTTCTTTATATCCCTTACTGAGATCTTTGTGCTCATCCCAAGTTTTTAAATGTTTTCACAGGTTATATGGATGTGTAAGAGAAATAAGGAATACAATTTAAATTTCATGAATATTTTTCAAAAGTATTATATTTTATTGGAAAGTTTTTACATTTTAAAAAATGGATATTGTTTTAATAGTATCCACATATATGGTTATGAGATGTTATGAATGTTTTATGTCATAATTACCTAAAACTCTAAACCTGAAAAGAACCTTATTGTGTAAGAATGTATGTTCTTTTCTAAAACTCCAAATTATGTAATGTTTTAATTCTAGGTCATTATAATGAGTCTTGATGAAATTCCATGCCACCAGGCTTAGGGTTTCTCCTAGATTTTTAGGAATGATTCCTGGTCCTTTTCCTCATATAGCTCACGAAGTAGAGGTTCTATAGACCGAACTTATTGATCATTGGAATATATAATTATTATAGGAGTATGAGGTATGGAAGAGGGTATTGTGTTCTTTTTAGAGGAATATCTTGGGGATATATGAGGGGAGAATCTCTGATATGGAGACATAACACTAGTTAATGGATCTTGATATCTCTTTCGAAATGATTCAAGATTGGGTAGAGTTTTGGGTGTTATTGATGTTTGTAAAAATGCGAGGAGCTATACATCAGTGGTTTATTTTGTATCTTTATGACTTAAATGAGGCACATGTGTTATGACCAAACTTTCTGAAGGAGTTCTGTTTGGAGTTCCTTTCTTCAACGATGAAGGTGACTAAGAAGTAGGAGTTTTACTCCCTTCAACATGAGATCCTAAGTGTATAGGATCTTGATATTAAATTGAAGGACCTATAGTACCTTTCACTTGATGTATTTTGAGATTAGGAGTCTAGAGTGCTGCATCTAGAGGAGGTGATACACCTAGAAATTAGGTATGCAGTCACCCCATTTATGCTTACTATGTATCTGGAGGTGTAACACACTGAGATTTTATGAAATATATATTTTTTCAAATAAATTCAATCTTTAAATGCGTTTTCTTACACACAACACTGATTTTAGATTGAGTTACACATAACACTATGTTTATCTTGTGTTACATGCAACATCGAGTTTAAAAGAAACATGAAATATTATTAAAATGTTATTATTTAATATGATAGTTATCACTTAGACATTGGAATGGAAAAAATGAATAGTATTAATTAAATTATAAAAACATTTGGTTTAAAAAATTATATATAATGTATTCTCTAGTGACCAATTAATTACAAATGAAAATAAAATCCATTTGAAAAAAAGGAAATCTTTTTTCAAAAAACTATTGTTATGAGAAAAAACACATTGTACCTCAATTAATTAAAAAAATAACTTCATATGAATTATTTTAATGAAATTTCTATATTATAAATTCATTAAAGTATTTAACATTCATCTTATGTGTTTTATAGACAAGATATAAGAATAAATCCAATTTTATGCTTAACAATTGTATGTTTCTAAAAAGAAGTTTAGTCTCTTTTTGCGTAGTTATTTTAAAATTAAAATTTTAAATTTTTAGACAATTTATTTGAAAAAATTAAATTAATTTTTGAAATCATAATTTCAAAATTATCTTGGGGTGAATTTTTGAGATTTTTTTGAGATGATAAATTTTTCGATGAATAATAAACAATATTGGTTTTTATTAAGAATTGTCATCTATTTTAAAGAATTTAAAAACTTAAAAATTATTTTAATATGGGTTTAAAAGTAAATTAGTTTTATTATATATCTATTAATCCAATTTATTTTATTCGAATCAATTTTATTTATTAATTTTTATATAAAAACGTTTTAAACTTTTGAACATTTTATTTTTGGAAAACTGCTTTCTCGTCATGTCTGTAGGATTAATTTTAAATTACAATTTGTCACCTACGTGAATGTAATTTGTAAAAAATGAATTCAATATTTGGAATAAGAATAATTTATATTATATAATAAGTTAAAATTAATTTTTTACTACAATAAATAGTAAAAACATTAAAAATTAATCACAACGGTTAAGTTGAAAATGGGTTTAATGGGGGGGGGGGGGGTTAAACAAAAAGGATAAGGGGTAAAATGACCAATAAATTTGTTAAAACCAAATTTTATAGCCATATGTATATATTATCACCTATAAATATTTATAATGTTCCATTTATTACCCTTTTTTCATATGAAAAATGTGGGTACACCTTTTTATTTTAAAAAATTACAAGTGTTCCACTCAACTCACTTATAAAAAAGGAAAATCCCTCTCCTCTCCTCTCCACACTTCCAAAACCCATTTTTTTGGAAAATAAATACCAAAATAACTTCATTAATTCCCTAATATCATCCTATAATCCATATTTTTTATAAATCCAAGATAAGAATCTTTTTGGTGAAAACCAAAAGAAGTTGTCTGAAGAATAAGTAACAATCATAACCAAGCGTTATTTTATTTATTACTCCATATCCTTAAATTATTATTAAAACATGGTGATATAATAATATAAATATATTAAATATAATAAAATATTGTTATATTAAGGCCATGACATACAACCATCTCCACTTCCATCAAATGGGATACGAAATCATCATTCTTGTGTACGGCAGACTACTGCCTCACGAACTGATATTATTCATTTTCCATCACCGCATATCATGGATGGATATAATGATGGATTTAATGATTATATATGATAATTATATTATTATTATACCACTTTAATTATAATACCATATCTACCTTATTTCATACAAACATATTTGGAAAAAATAATGTCGCTCATGTGTATGACATATTACCACCTCACGAACTGATGTGATGTGTTTTTCATTTCTCATTTATTTGGATGGTAATAAGGATATATTAAAATAATATATTTTATATTTTTAACATAATTATACTTCTTTAATTATTATATCACACATAAATTCTTACTTTCCATTCCATAGGGGATATAATCACGTCATTCGTGTGTACGACAGACTACCGCCTCATGAAGCGGTGTGATTCATTTTTCACATACACTTTACATGGAAGGTAATAAGGTTATGTTTAAAGAAAAATATGTGATATATATGAAAAAAATGATTATTTAATTATATTATATTTTTTACCCTTATTTATTTCATTCCATCAATAATTTGGAAACAACGTTGATGCGTACGTACGACCTACCATATCCATGAATAATGTATTTCATTTTATATCTCCAACTTTTATGAATTATGATAAATATATATACACAGAATATATATGATATTTATATCATGGTTAAAATTTTGTATATTTTGTAACCATGATGAAATTAACAATACTGAAAATTTTAAATCAAAACACATATGAAAAACAAAGCAGTCATTACCCAAAATTTGATTTTAATAAGGAATCATTAATAAACTGGTAATAAAAGGTCATAATTTGATCATATAAAGTGTGATATATATAATTATGTTTCTATAATAGATATATAATAAAATTATATTTGTTATAGAGGAGTTTTGAATGTGTATGAAGAAATTAGAGACTTAAGGTAAGGGATTTCCATCTCACTTTTTTACTTCTTAGAGACACATGCCATATTCACCACCTATTTATTTCATGTGGTGTATATACTACACATGAATTTATTTTATTAATATTATCCTAAAAATTATTAGGATTTACATATCCATTTTAGTATCTCTATTTCTTATGTCTTATGATCCTAAAGTTTCCAATGTGGTAAGGTATTTTTTTTCTCAATTTGTTTTCTTTGGTATATACATTATGTTATACACCTATCTTCTTTTATGTGGTGTATATACATACCCTTAAACATGTTATATAATTAATAACCTTATATTCATGATATTTAATGTTTTTTTATTCTATGTTTTAATGGGAATTACGATTCAAAAGTTACCAAAGTGGTAAGGGTTTGATGTTATGATATCAATCTTCATCATGATTGTTTATGATTACGATTTTGATGATGAAATAATATAACACATCTCTCAAGAAAAACATTAATTTTATACTCTTATGGAAATTTCATGAGAACACATGTTTTCCCTTCATTATTCTCTCTTTATGAACTCATGATTCCAAAAATAATATTTTTTTAAAGAAAATTGACTTTATTTCTCTCTTCGGTTGAAAAACCTTTTTTTATTCCATATCCAGGTTTTCTAAAAATGTTTTTAAAAATATTTTAATATTCATTTGGGATTTTTTAAAGGAATTTTTAATTTTTAATTTTGAAATTTTTATAATTTTTTTAAAAGGAATCTTCATGTCATTTTCAAAGAAAGGTCCATTTGGATTTTACCAAAAATGTGAAAGGAATAATTATTTTATCATGTATGACATTTCCCACCGTCATGACTAATAGATGTTTTAAATATTACTTTATAATTTTTAAAGTATATTATTAAATACAAGGATGTTGATTTTTTTTGTTTTAATTTTTTTTTTCACGTGGAAAGGATATTTTCCTCAAGAAATGTTTTAAATGATATTTTAAATATTCATTTATAAGATTTGAAGTTTATTTTAAAGTAAAAATATCTGGAAAATAATTTATGATTTAAAAAGTGTTTTCAATTGGAAAAGATATTTAAATCAAGAAATGTTTTAAATTATATTTTAAATATTCCTTTATAAGTTTTCAAGTTTATTTTTAAAGAAATTGATTTTGAAAATGGTTAATGTTTTAAAATTTGTTTTTAAGTGGAAAAGATATTTTCCTCAAGAAATGTTTTAAAAAATATTTTAAATCTTACTTTATAAAAATTTAAGGTTATTTTCATAGAAAAAATTCCAAAATACATAAATAATTTCTAGTTTTAAAAATGTGATTTTCAAATAATGTTTATTTTCCTCATGAAATGTTCCATGTGATTTTACTTTCAAAATCATTTTCCATATAAGATGAAATTCTTTGATGTTACTTAAGATTTATTAGGGATATGATCCAATTAAACCATATTTATTTTTTCTCTAGATGGTTTAAATTCATGATGATAAGTTTTTATAAAACCCATTACTCTTCCATGGGTTATACCATGATAAAATTATTATGAAACCCATTTCTTTTCATGGGTTATGATATGATGAATGGTTTATAATCTTGTGTCACACATATGAATGATTTTCATTATGTGATCGATGGGACCTATATATGCCTCCAATGCATTGGGTAATGATTAATGTTATATGTGATTAAAGGGTACATGGGAAGTTATACCAAGCTATAAAGAGGGTTCAAAGGAGGTTATACCAATACCAAAAGAGGGTAAATGGGAGGATATCCCAAGACCAAAAGAGGGTACATAGGAGTTTATCCTCAGCCTTAAGTGGGTACACAAGTGGTTATCCCAAGCCTAATATGTTATAAGTTTCTTGGTGGGTATCCTTGAAATAAGTTTTTATTATGATTATGTATAAGTAAAAAATACATGTCTTATACTAATGTTTTGATATCATGGATCATTTTCTTTGATCCCATTATGATTCATGTCTTTTTAATTACCATGATTTATGTCATGAATCGTGTTTATGATCTATGATATTCAGAGTATGATTTTCAAATGTTATTATCATGTTATAATACCTATATTCTCATGTTATATTGATATATACCTTGTTTACCATTACTAAGAATCTAAGATCACCCTTTATTTTTTTTCCTTTCACTAGGTGATGAAGAAAGGTTTTAAGTAGGGTACGTTTATGAAGATTAGTAAGTGGGATGATAATTATTGGAGACATTGAATATATTTCATGAAATAAAAAGATAATGAATATAGTCTCTAAAGAAACAAAACTTATATGGTACATGGGCATGTATTTTTGAAATGTATTGAATATTCACTTAAAAAGATGTAATATTTATGTACTAGAATTCTAGGTCTCTACAGGATGTATAGAAGAAAGTGTAGGTTATCAAGTGAATTATTTCTCTGAGAGGTGAGCATAAAAAGAGTAGATAGTATGTAATATTGAGAAGTAGGGATCCAGGTGGTGGATCATAGATTTTTAGGTAGTCAGGGTTCTGGCTAATGAAGAACCAACCACATAATACCTTTAAAGGATATTTCATGGTAGGTGGATCTTGAGAACCTACTAGGGGATTCCTATTTTCATGTTATGTATGGGAGGTTCATTATCAATGATAAGCTCAATTTTTTATAGTTTAAAGAGGATAGTATCATATAGTAGATCATGGCCCTTTTGTACAATAGTAGTAGTTTCCTATGAGGCAGTTTCATCAATAGAGACTTGTTGGCACTGGTATTTGTGCACTCCCCACTTTTCTGCCAAAGATATAATATCCATGCTAAATTATGGGTTAATACATGGAAGAGTTCATAAATGAAGGCCTAGGGTTTAAATAGGAATATCTTGGACCCTGTTCTTTACTAAGAATTTCATTTTATTTTTATGTAAATTAAATGTCTCATTTCGATACCATCCCTATCCAAAAAAAATATGGCTAGCCCACCAGCCAGCTAAGCCAACTCAACCAAGGAACATATGGGACTAGGTTGACCACACCCATTGGAGTCATCCCAAACCAACCGGTAGGCAAACAGGGAAGCATAGCTTCCACATGGATCAAGATTGGCCTGTGTATAGGGCCCGAGGTGTGCACTACTATAGTCACAAGCTCGCATAGGTGGACCAAGGACTGATGGATGGAGAGTGTTTCATGTGGTATGGGTGACAACCCCGTTTCTGGCTCTAACTAACATCCTCCACCGAATGGATTATAAGAAAAATAGAGGAAGGTGTATGAATTTGATGTGGGATGCATATTTTTTTCTGTAGGATAAAATCAGGACTATCCAATCAATCTGATGATGATCCATGCCATTAGATCTCTCCCCCACTAATCTTGGACATCCGCTCAATCCCATAGATCACAAGTTTGAATCTAGATGAAGCCCATGTTCCTCATTGTAAGAACCTGGATCTTCGTTTCAGGTATGTCTTTCCTTTTTCTGGAGTTTTTGAGGAAAATAAAGTTTCTGGAAATTTTTTAAGTACACGCCGTGTACTCTTTTCCCGCTCAAAGCTGTGTACTGCCCGTGTCCGGGCCACACACACGGTGTGTAGGGGTGATGTGGCGGCTGATTTTGGCGGATTACTAAAATACCTAGTACATGCCGTGTACTCTAAAAGTACACGCCGTGTACTCTAAAAGTACACGCCGTGTACTTTTTTTCATTAAACGGACCGGGGTCTCACCTAATCGACGAAAAGCACTTCTACTCCAGATTCTTCATCCAAGAGCATTGAGAACTCGTGGATCTTCATCAAACCACCACTCCTTCGTCCGTTCTCCGATTTGACCATGGTTAATTGCGTTGGAATCACAGCGGTGAGTTATTCCTTCTCCTAGGGCCTTGTTTTCAAATTACTCCTCCTTCTCAATTTATCGTGGTTTGAAAGTTTTGTATGTTTTCTCAGATCTACGATGTTCAGGGGAGAATCAGTCGTTGTGGTTCAAGTATATCGATCTTCTAATATTGAGGTAGGTGGTTTGTGCCTTACCATTAAAAGTCCTTGAGTTTTATGTGAAAATTCCACCAATACCCGTGAACGGGGTATTGCGTGTTTATCTTTTTGCCCTCGTTGTTTTCCTGCCTTGCTTGTATACTTGTGTAGAGGTAAATTAATCATGATGGAGGATAATTTGTTGTGATTAGATTTTTTTCCCAGGTTTTGCTCTGTGTACGACTTTCAGGTCTTGTTAGCCTTTGGCCGTTATGAATGTTTCCATGCCTTGTGTCTATAGGATGAAGTGTTTTGCATTGCATGCTTGTTACCTTGTAGACTATTAGCCAAGTAGCTCTATAGGTATACTTTGGTTATCCAAGTAGCTCTGTAGGTGTACTTTGTCCTTATAGAATTATTATGCATTGACTGGCATGAGGCTGAGGAAACCTGGTGCTATAAAATATAAGGGATAGACCGAGTGTACTTCCCAGATAGTCTTTGACGTTATAGACTACAGGAGGGTAGACCGAGTGAGCTTCCTCAGTGAGTCTTAGACATTATAGGCCACATGGGATAAACCGAGTGAGCTTCCCAGAGTGCCTTAAGATATTATAGACTACATGAGGGTAGACCGAGTGAGCTTCCTCAGGGAGTCTTACCTTGTTTTATTTCTTTTAAGAACCTTCCCAGGCTAGAGGAGGAATTGACCGAGTGAGCTTCCTTAGAGATTCTGTGGTATGCCTGAGGATATAGGAGGAATTGACTGAGATAGATTCCTCAGAGAGTCTCTAGACCTTGGGGCTAATAGGGTTAGACCGCGTGATCTTCCTCAGAGAGTCCCTGACTACCCTAGACTATAAGGGGAATTGACTGAGTGTGCTTCCCCAGAGAGTCTCATAATTTCGTATGACCAAACCAGAGGGGTTAGGCTGAGTGCACTGCCCAGAGGTTTGTGGTACTTCTTGGATATGACCAGAGGGGGGTGGCTGCGAGTACTTCCTAGAGGGTTTTCCTGATTGTTAGCTGTTTGATTCACTGCTGTTGTTGGTTGTGGTTTGATTACTGTTGTTTATTATCAAGCTTTACTGCTTACTATTTACTGCCTACTGCTTTGTTGTTATTGTTTAATGATTATTGAACTTTTACCTGTCATATACTCACTGACTTTTAGGCACAGATCTTCAGGTGGTTGCCTACTGGGATTTTATCTCACTTCCTATTTGGGCCATGATTTTGGGTCCAAGCAGACTATGTTGTTGTAGGTATAGACAAGGGAAAGATCCCTTCGACTTCTGGTACTTGATTTCTTGGAGCAGGAGAGCATGTGACCAGTCTTTGTCTTGCGATGTTGAGGAGATGTTTTACTTTATTTTGTACTTGTTTTGGTACCGTGGTGTTTTCAGCATTGTGACTTGTTTGGATGCTTTCCTAGAGTTGTATTTTTCATCATTCAATATATACATATGTGCTCTAGTTTGTTGATTTAGTCTTCTTCTGTTTATTATTGTTGGCTATTTACTGCTTCCTCTATTGCATGTTTATTTCTTCTGCTATGTACTCTGCCAATGAGGGAATAGTTTCCCCAATATCACACCCAAGGCCTTCGCTTCTAGTCGGCAGCCTCTGGAGTTTGGGGAAATGCTCTTGAGGCCATGTGACCAACCGGGTACGGGGCGCCTCTGGGTGGCTTTCGGAACTGGGACATTACAAAGTGGTATCAGAGGAGTTCTTTTCTCTTGATTTACTATTTGGAGACTTTATCTAGGGATAGGACGGATTCAGTACTTAGTAATAAGATGTGCCCAGGAGTAGCTAACCCGTGTACAGGGAAAATCCATACTACCTCGTTTATTGCAGTTTTCTGGTTTTGAGATTTGACGGTTGATATGATTTCACCTAGAGTGATTCACATGCTTCATGATGTTATTATCTTGATATTACGGTTCTATTTCTGTCGCAACCCGATGAGATTAGGGTATGCCATCTCATGCATCATATAGTCACTTGTTAGAAATCACATGTCATGCATTCTTGCCATGCCATCTAGGGTGCATTAGCTATTGCATGTTGTTGTGATAGACTCTGTGTAGATTATGCATGTTGTTGTGATAAATGCTTGATAGAATCCCTACTGTTGTGATAGAGAAATTGATTGTGTTGTACTTTGCTAAAATGAACACCAAATTTTGAATCATGAGGTGTTATGGGCCCTCTTGAATCGAAATTTGGTGGATCATGATCTTATTTTCTCTTGTATATGACTGTAAGAGATGCCAAGCTTTGATTTGTGGGGAGTATGGGCCCTCACAGATCAGAATTTGGCACCTCTTTGCCTTGTTTTCAGTGTTTTTGGGCTTCTGTGCAGTTTCTGAGCTACTTCCTAGAAAAAACCCAGAATACACGGCGTGTACTTTCTGGATACACGTCGTGTGGTTTTTAGGCCGTGTGAACAGAAACACGGTGTCGTAAAAATATCTTCAGGAACACACCGTGTATAGTAGGTGCACACCGTGTAGTTTAGAGCCATGTACCTGACCGTGTCACTAACAACATGGGTCGGGGAAGCTCGAGTTAAACACGTCGTGTAGTTAAAGAACATGCCGTGTAGTTTTGTCCCAGGTACCCGACCATGTCACGAACAACATGGGTCGGTGTTATCTTCTCCTATACACGCTGTGTTTGTTTGGAACATGCCATGTAAGGGCAGCCGTGTAGAAAGACGTGTAACTAATAACACAGGCCTCCGAGAATGTGTCTTGTACACGTCGTGTCCCTAGGGAACACGCCGTGTAGTCTTGGGTTAGTTTGGACCATGTGGTTTAGCTGTGTGATGAGACTCGGGTACGGGTTTAGAGTTCAAGTACACACCGTGTGTGGGAACAACACACCATGTAGGTTGGGGTGTTACACGACCTGTATTGGCAGGAGTACATTCCCATGTTAATGGCTAAAGAAGACAAAAAGTGTAGTTTTTGTACACGCTGTGTAGTCGTGTTTTGTAAAACTTGATAGTTTCTTCCCCCTATTCCCATTTTATATTCCTGCATTTTCAGTCCTTGTTAGTTCTGATCTAAGGTGTTCTTTTGATCTTTCAGAGCTATGCCTCCAAGATGTCCTCCAGTTGTACGCTAGTTTCCAGACAGTGATCAGACACCGGATATGGACGATCAGGGACCTCCTGTTGATCCTCCTGTTTTTCCAGCCTTGGCACCAGCAGTTATACCCATCGCAGGCACTGATACAGAGTTCAAGGAGGACTTCCTGAGGATGTTACAGACTTTTCAGGGAGCACCGCCTCCAGCCCCGTGGATGGATGAGTTGATGAGGATTTTTTAGCAGTAGCATCCTCCTACTATCTTAGGGGATGGAGGACCCCAGGCTGCAGAGTCGTGGTTTGAGGCCACCCTGACTATCTTTGAGCATCTGGAGATACCCCCAGAGAAGAGGGTAAAGCTGGCCACATATATGCTTTGGGACACCGCCAAGAGGTTGTGGGAGGTGATCTCACAGTCAGGGAGTTAGCAGGGTATGTCTTGGGACGAGTTTCGATGCACCTTCTATGACTACTTCTATCCGGAGACCCTGAGGTCCGATCAAGCCCAGGAGTTTATGAGCCTACAGCAGGGTACTCTTTCTATTATGGAGTACTCGTTTCACTTCACTGAGCTGCAGCGTTTCACACCGATCTCAGCAGGTGATGAGTTGTTCCTTACTAGGAAGTTCGAGGATGGTCTCATGTAGGAGATATGTTCCCAGGTGAATATCTTCTAGTTGACTTCTATATCCTCCATCGTCAACCAGGTGCTGATTACTGAGCGCAATCTGAGGGATTCTGGAGCAGTGAGCCAAGGCGGTACGACATCCAGAGCTGGTGTTCCTCCTACGGACAGTGGGAAGCGTCGTAGAGAGTCTTCTCGATGAGATCGGGGTTCACGGGATACGTCTTCTGGCAGCCAGGTTTTATGCTACCAGTGCGGTAGGAGTGGGAATACTAGGCCTCAGTGCCAGAGGGATCCAATGGAGTGCCGATCTTGCGGCAAGATGGGCCATCTTCAACGCTTTTGTAAGATCTTCTCACATTCAGCTGGTTGTAGGGGTTCCTCTATGACCCCGCATTCTGAAGATGCTTCACCAGTTTCCCACCAGTCCAGAAACTAGAGTTCGTCCGGCCGTTCGGGCCAAGGTGGAGGTCGCGACCGTGGTGGTCAGTCACCAGGTCATCAGCGACATCAGATTGGATCAGCTTAGAGTGGTCAGCCAGGGGCGCAGGGCCGCGATGCAGGCCAGTCTTTCGCCATGGAGCAGACCTATCAGGAGAAGCATCCCAGGCCTTTTACAGTTCGAGGTATGATCTTAGTAGCCTCAGTTTTATCTTTAGCTCTTTTCGATACTGGTGTTTCCCATAGATTTATATCTTTTTTGATTTTGGAGAGCCTTGGGATATGTATCGTTTCATCTGCCGACTTGTTGACTCTTGACACGCCGTTGGGAACAAGGACATCTAGCATATGTCAGTGCAGAGAGTGCCCTATTGAGGTTGCAGGGTGTCACTTCTTATGGGACTTCTATGTCCTAGAGATATCAGGTTATGACTTCATTCTCGGTATGGACTGGTTGGTTCCTTTCCAGGCAGTTGTCAATTGCTATCGATGTAGGGTGAGTTTCATATCACCAGAGGGAGGATCTTTCCTTCATAGAGGCGAGCGGGATGTCCAGGCGGGTAGAGCTGGACCAGAGCATCATGGGCTAGGGAAATTTACAGCCCAGATTTCCAGTCTTTATCTGGATGACCAGGGGACTTCACAGTTAGACTTTCCCCCAGTGGTGGATCGTTTTAGGGATGTCTTTCCAGAGGACTTTTCAGGTTTTCCTTCAGAGCGTGAGGTGGACTTCTCGATTGAGCTCGTTCCAGGAGTGAAACCGGTGTCCATTCCTCCTTAAAGGATGGATACACATGAATTTAAAGTTCTCAAGAAGTAGTTGGAGGAGTTTCAGGCAAAGGGTTTCATCTGACCCAGTACTTCTCCTTGGGGTTCGCCTGTCCTGTTTGCGAAAAAGGCAGACGGAACCCTTCGGCTTTGTTTGGATTATCGGAAGATGAACGAGTTGACGTTCAAAAACCTATATCCCTTGCTGAGGATTGATGACCTCTTAGATCAGATTCGAGGAGCTCGGGTGTTCTCAAAGATCGACATGAGGTCCGGTTACCATCAGTTGCGCGTTAGACCATCGAATATACCTCTAACAGCCTTCAAGAGAAGGTATGGTCTATACGAGTATACAGTCATGCCGTTCGGCCTCACAAACGCGCCTACAGTTTTCATGGAACTTATGAATCGAGTGTTCCATCCATATTTGGACTCCTTCATCGTGGTCTTTGTGGATGATATCTTGGTGTACTCTCACACTCGACACGACGATGCCACACATCTTGAGATCGTTCTGAGTACACTGAGAGAGAATCATATTTATGCTAAACTCTCGAAGTGCCACTTCTAGATGGATCAGATTCAATTCTTGGGTCACATCATCTCAGAGACAGGAGTTTCAGTGGACCTAGAGAAAGTGAGAGTTGTAGTTTCCTAGGAGTAGCCGAAGAACATCTTTAAGGTGATGAGTTTTCTAGGGCTGGCTGGATACTACAGGCGCTTCATACAGGACTTTTCACACCTAGAAGCACTGTTGAAGGGTCTGACCAAGAAGGGTGAAAAGTTTTTATGGTTAGATCCTTATGAGTCAGCCTTTCATGAGCTGAAGGGGAGGTTGACGTTAGCACTGATACTAGTCTTGACAGAGCTGGGCAAGGGCTACACTGTTTACTATGATGCTTCAGGTATTGGGCTGGGAGCTGTGCTTATGCAGGGAGATGGGGTCGTTGCTTACGGGTCTCGGCAGTTGAGGTCACACGATAGGAACTACCCGACACATGATCTGGAGTTGGCAGTAGTTGTTCATGCCTTACGCTGTTGGAGACACTACCTTCTGGGAGATCACTTTGTGGTTTTCACCGACCACAAGAGTCTCAAGTATATCTACAATCTGTGTAATCTGAATCTGATACAGCATAGGTGGGTCAAGTATCTTCATTCCTTCAACTTTGAGCTTGCCTATACACCGAGAAAGGGAAATGCAATGGATGATTCTTTGAGCAGGAGAACTCAGATTCAGGCAGTTCAGGAGGCTAGCAGTGAGTGGCAGCTTATGGCCCTGTTCTCTGAGATGCACTTAGAAGTGCACAATAGGCAGGGACAGACTGTCCTATCTTCTGTAGCTGTTACATATACATTTATTGATCAGTTACGGATGAGGCAGCTATCTGATTCAGAGGCCTTAGTCCTACGGGAGAGTGTGTCAGGAGGGGACCCTCTTCCTGGATGGACAGTGAGAGAGGATGAGATCTTGCATTTCCGGGGATGCATATGGGTGCCAACAGACATACATGAGGAGCTGATGCGGAATTTTCATTCCTCAGTTTGGGTAGTTCATCCTGGCATCACCAAGATGTATCGTGACATACACCACCAGTATTGGTGGCTAGGTATGAAGAAAGATGTCACTAGTTTTATCATGAGATGTTCTACTTGTCAGCAGGTTAAAGCAAAGCATCAACGACCAGCAGGGATTTTGCAGCAGTTACCCATTCCCGAGTGGAAGTGGAACGATGTCACGATGGATTTCGTGACCGTGTTATCGAGGTCACCTCAGGGAATTGATGTTGTTTGGATTGTCATCGACAGGATTACGAAGGTTTCTCACTTCTTTCCGATCAAGGAGACTATCAGTGTTGATGATCTGGGACGGTTGTACATCTGGGAGATCGTACGTCTACATGGAGTTCCACACTCCATTGTTTCAGATAGGGATGCGCACTTTACTTCTCAGTTCTGGCAGGGACTTCAAAAGGCTTTGGGTACACATGTACTTTTTAGTACAACATACCATCCCCAGACTGATGGTCAGTCTGAGCGCACGATCCAGGTGCTTGAGGATATGCTCCGAGCTTGTACTCTAGACTTCGACTGTTCTTGGAAGAATCATATTCCTCTTGTGGATTTCACCTACAAAAACATTTTTCAGGTGACCATTCAGATGGAACCTTATGAGGATTTGTACGGTAGGCCATGTCGGTCACCCTTATGCTGGATGGAGGCTGGAGAGGCAGCTTTTCTAGTACCTCGTCTTGTTTAGGAGACCTCTAAGTAGATAGAGTTGATTCGAAAGAGTATGGCTATAGCACAGTCTCAACAGAAGTCTTATTCTGATTAGCAGAGATGACCTTTGGAGTTCGAGGTCGGGGATCAGGTTTTCCTGCGTGTCGCACCAAGGTTGGGACACAAGAGGATTCAGAGACAGGGTAAACTTTCACCACGGTACGTCGGGCCATTTGAGGTGTTGGAGAGAGTTGGGTCGGTTGCCTATCGGTTGTAGCTACCTCAGAGGTACCATGCTATGCATGATGTCTTCCATGTCTCTTAGCTTTGACGTTACTTTTCAGACCCGTCTCATGTCTTTCAACCTGAGGAGGTTGAGCTCGAAGCAGATGCGTCTTTTGAGGAGCATCCCATCCGGATTTTTGATCGCAGTACAAATGTTCTTCGTGGGTGGTCTGTTCCTCTAGTATGGGTGCTATGGTAGCATGGGTGAGTACATGACAAGACTAGGGAGAGGGAGGCCGAGGTTCGATCATAGTGGCCGAAGCTGTTCGGGGTTTCTTCTTCTATGCCTCTCTAAGGAACTTCAGGGACAATTTTCTTTAAGGGGGGAAGTTTGTGAGAACCCAGATATTCGTTTCAGGTACGTCTTTCCTTTTTCTAGAGTTTTTGAGGAAAATAAAGTTTCTAGAAATTTTTGAAGTACACGCCGTGTACTTTCTGAGTACATGTCGTGTACTCTTTTCCCGCTCGAAGCCGTGTACTAGCCATGTCCGGGAAACACACACGGTGTGTAGGGGCGACGTGGAGGCCGATTTTGGCGGAGTACGGAAAGACCCAGTATACGCCGTGTACTCTAAAAGTACACGCCGTGTAATTTTTTTTATTAAACGGACCAAGGTCTCACCTAATCAACAAAAATCACTTCTTATCCAGCTTCTTCGTCCGATAGCACCGGGAACCCATGGATCTTCATCGAGCCACCACTATTCCATCCGTTCTCCGATTCGAGCACGGTCGATTGCGTTGGAATCGCAGTGGTGAGTTCTTCCTTCTTCTTGGGCCTTGTTTTACAATTCCCCCTCCTTCTCAAGTTATCATGGTTTGAATGTTTTGGAAATTTTCTCAGATCTATGACGTTCAGGGGAGAATCAGTCATCGTGGTTAAATTATATCGATCTCCTATGATCTAGGTAGGTGGTTTGTACCTTACCATTCAAAGTTCTTGAGTTTTATGTGAAAATTCCACCAATACCCGTGAACGGGGTATTGCGTGTTTACCTTTTTTCCCTCATTGTTTTTCTACCTTTATTGTATTCTTGTGTAGAGGTAAATTAATCATGTTGGAGGATAATTTGTTGTGCTTGGATGTTTTTCCCATGTTTTACTCTGTTTATGACTTGCAGGTCTTGTTAGCCTTTGGCCGTTATGAATGTTTCCATGCCTTGTGTCTATAGGATGGAGTGTTTTGCATTGCATGCTTATTGCCTTGTAGACTATTATCCAAGTAGCTCTATAGGTATACTTTGGTTAGCCAAGTAGCTCTGTAGGTGTACTTTGGCCTTATAGAATTATTATGCACTAACTGGCACGGGGATGAGGGAACCTGGTGCTATAGACTATAAGGGATAGACCGAGTGTACTTACCAGAGAGTCTTTGATGTTATAGACTACAGAAGGGTAGACCGAGTGAGCTTCTTCAGCTAGTCTTAGACATTATAGGCCACCGGGGATAGACTGAGTGAGTTTCCCAGAGTGCCTTCTTATATTATAGACTACAGGAGGGTAGACCGAGTGAGATTTTTCAGAGAGTCTTACATTGTTTGATTTCTTTTAAGAACCTTCCCAGTCTAGAGGAGGAATTGATTGAGTGAGATTCCTTAGAGATTTTGTGGTATACTTGAGGCTATTAGCGGAATTGACCAAGATATCTTCCTTAGAGAGTCTCTAGACCTTGGGGATAAGAGGGTTAGACTGTGTGATCTTCCTCAGAGAGTCCTTGACTACCCCAGACTATAAGGGGAATTGACCGAGTGTGCTTCCCCAGAGAGTCTCATAATTTAGTATGACCAAAAAATAGGGGTTAGGCTGAGTCACTGCCCAGAGGGTTTTGGTACTTCTTGGATAGGACCAGAGGGGGGTGGCTGTGAGTACTTCCCAGAGGGTTTTCCTGCTTGTTAGTTGTTTGCTTCACTACTGTTGTTGGTTGTGTTTTGATTACTATTGTGTATCATCTAGCTTTACTGCTTACTGTTTACTACCTACTGCTTTGCTTTTGCTATTTACTACTTATTTAACTATTACCTGCCATATACTCACTGACTGTTAGGCACAGATCTTCGGGTGGTTGCCTACTGGGATTTTATCTCACACCGTGTTTCGGCCATGCTTTTGGGCCCAAGCAAACTATGTTGTTGCAGGTATAGACAAGGGAAAGCACCCTTTGACTTCTGGTACTTGATTTCTTGGAGAAGGAGAGCATGGGACCAAGATTTGGCTTGCGATTCTGAGTAGCTATTTTACTTTATTTTGTACTTGTTTTGGTACTGTGGTGTTTTCAGCATTGTGACTTGTTTGGATGCTTTCCTAGAGTTGTACTTTACATCATTCCATATATATATATATGTGCTCTAGTTTGTTGATTTAGTATTCTGTTGTTTATTATTGTTGGTTATTTACTACTTCCACTATTGCATGTTTATTTCTTCCATTGTGTACTCTGCCAATGAGGGCATAGTTTCCCCAATATCACACCCAAGGCCCTCGCTGATAGTCAGCAGCCTCTAGCGTTTGGGGAAATGCGCTTGAGGCCATGTGACCAACCGGGTACGGGGCGCCTCTAGGTGGCTTCCGGAACTGGTATGTTACACTCATGACCCTTATCTTTAACCTCCCACCACACTAGTTCGGTACCCCAAGGTACACCTGACGCTTCCTCACTGTCACTTCCATGCCTTCTACACTTTTATGATGATGTCATAGGTCTAAGGAATTTCTCGTGAGATGCAAATTGCGGGCTTCACTAACACTACCCAATGACAACTGAGATTGTCACATGATCCTTCCTTGATCATGTGACTGAACTAGGGAAAACATGAAGAGGCTTATGTGAGCCATACCAGCATTCTATGAGCACCTTTGGACAAGCCCGATGTCATCGCATGATCACCCTAGATCATGCGACCAAGAAAAGGACAACCCATGGGTTGTTACAAGATTTTTTACAACCATGGACCCCTTCTGCCTCCATGTATTTTCTCATCTGATTTTTCTCATATTTTTTCCCGGACATGCGACGCCATGTGAACGTGTCCCTCTTTCCATAAAAAGCGGCACCATCCTCAGGCTCATGCAGCCTTTATAAACCTCCTCACCTCCTAAAAAATACACACAACGTAGAGGGTAAAGGGGTAAGAGCTCCAAAAAATAGGTAACATTGAAGGAAAGAGCCACCATCCACCACCATTGGAGATCATGTCCAGGTAATCAAAAGGATCCCTCTTGTGAGAGTCTTCTACAAGATGACTTCAGAAGGACTCATCACATGATCTACATATGATCATGAGATCACACACTATCCCCTTGTGAAAGATCATGGGATGTCCTAGAGGACCTCCCCTTAGATCACGTGGTTGCATGAGAAATGAAACCTCATTCAATGTAGTGACATGGGGAAACCATACTGGTGTCCGATAATATTCACCAATGGACGTGTGAATCCTAATCTTTTGGATACCACGAGTTTCCCTGTATTGTGGTGATCACATGCATCCCTAGAAATGATTATACTGGTATGTGGGTACCTCCCCCAAACCATTGGAACAATGAAGGAAACCGTAGTGGGATCCCTCATTGAATACATACAAATTTCAGGAATGAGGGAGCTTCGCTATCTCGTGGGCCATGGATGCTTTGTCATGGATAACGAAGATGGAAAACCCTCAATACGGATTTCCTACACCAGTGACACCCTCATGAACCCTTGGACACATGGCTATGCTGGCCTTCAGTTCGGTGTGTACATCTTCCCCAGTGCATGCAGACTCTACAAGCAAACCCATCTAGGTTCAAGGAGTCAATCGTGTGATCCTTTTTAAGATCATTCTCCTACATGATTGATCATGCGATCATGCGGTGCATTCCCATACACATGATGGAATCAATATACTGTCTTCACTGCATGATCACAAGGCCAGTCCCAAGACCCCATCCACTCTGCATGCGGCCTTAGGAGTGGCCACCTTGACATAGAGGATTCCTGCAAACACCCTTTTCATATATGTAGTGAGAATATGCATTAAATTATACATTCACTCCTATATATGAAATTATCATCTCCCCTTTGAGGTCATGCGTTCCACAAGACTTTATAAAGGGGTATCATGAAAATATCCCCTTAGTGCACGTAGAAGCCCGTGGAAAGGGCCTACCCTCTCTATAAAAACCCTATGGTGTATGCCTTCAACATGAGATATTGGGAAGATATTCCATCCATGAAACTTAAGGAATAATCTATTTGGATATGCACTTGCGATACTTGGACAAGCGCCGACCCTAAGAACACTCGTGAGACTCTTCAATGGTCTCATGATGTCATCAAGAAAACACCATCTGAATCAAAAGGAGAGCCTTAGAAAAGTCTGGAAGGTCTCACGACACCCCTTTTTACATGTCACCATGTTTATGCAATGACCCAAGGACAAGTCTTACCAGTCAGGTTCGGTACCTCAGAGCTGTATGCCTTGATCACACAAATATTTCCTAAGACAACACACTTTTTTTCATGTGAAGAAACTTTGAAAAATCGATTAAAAATAACATGAATCACTCATACAAAGTCATGTGATCCTAGAAATTCATATAATAAAACTATGGAGATCAAAATAAGGGAGGCGAGTGGTATTCACAATCCCTGAAGAAAACGTGATGCGTCCACCACATAGCTCCGCAAGACCTCATGACATGTCATCCTGGCATGTCCACCTAGTCATGCGAGACACCTCAGATATGTTCACCTTGATCAGATGAAGACACCCAAGAAAAGATAGTCAATCATTCACAAGCCACTAGATATGTCCCTTTGGATAATTCAGAGCACCCTAGACATGGCCACCTTGATCAAGAAAAGGCATCTAGGACAAGCCATTTTCTCATGTGCGACACCTAGGACATGTCCAATTGAACATACAAAGAACCCTTGACATGTCCACCTAGTTATGTGAAGCACCTTTGATATGACAACTTCACTCAGGAAAAGACACCCGAGATGATTCAGTTGATCATTCGTGAGACGCCAAACCAATCCACTTTGTCATGGGAAGCACATTAGACATGTTTTCTTTACCCATGAGAAGACATCCAAAGAATGATAATTGACCAGAAAAACACCTTCATATGTGCCCACTAAGCCAGATTGGTTCCACAACATATTAGGTATATAATCAAGACTAGCCCAGTGGATGGTTGAGGCATGTCAGGCAAAGCCCTTATGACATGTCCACCATGTCCAGCAGGCCCACTCAGATTCATTCTAGGTGGAATCTGGATAAAAACCTTCAACCGTATTCCCCTTCTATGAAGGAAGTGTCCCTGATGAGATATAATCATGCATTCATGCAACCCTACTAATGTAATTATCTCAGACATACCCCTATCTAATCTGTGAGAGGATAGAGAATGAGTGTACCAATGGGAAATTCCATAGTGTAATCCTTGACCAATGAGCACACCAATCTGGAAACCCTAGAGTGTAATCCCTGACCAGTAGCATGGAATGAGTTAACCAATCAATGGAAATCATAGAGTGTAAGACTCAACCAATGACATGATACCAATTGGAAATCCTCAGAGTGTAATCCCCAACTAGTGATATGATATGAACATACCAATCGGACATCCCTATAGTGAGAGCCTAGACTAGTAGTAGGGAATGAGTGAACCAATCATAGGAAACCCCAGAGTGTAAGCCCCAATCATCGATATAATATAATATTTACCTGCCAATAGGGAATCCATTTTGGTATAATCCCCTATAATGCTAGGGACGTCTATGATGTTTCCAAGCATGATCACCTATTGCCCTTACCACCGATATCTTGGGCACATAATCAAAAACTGATTTTCCTTCAAGGATCAGTTGGAGGAACATGTATCCGCATGTTTTATATAATTTAAGGATCCTGCAAGTCGTGAAATATACATAAGAGTTTTCCAAGCTTCTTTGTATGATCTAATCTCTTGATAGGTTACATTTCCTATGTCCTAACTACATGACATTGAACTGTATGGGGCCAACTTCATCACCACAAGATATTAAACCACACGACATGCCTCATCCTTACCACATGAAGTTAAACTAAATGTAAATATTTCTTTACCACATGATGTTATATTTCAAGGGATTATGTCCTTACCGCATGAAATTAAACTGCACAGTCCTTCATGAACTACATGTATCTTGATTCATGTCCATACGAGATACGTAGTGATGCCTGGATCTCCAATCCCATGCCCAACTATAACTATCAACAAGAGATAATTCCCACCACTACGTATGAGCTATAACTACATAGAGTATATACTTTCCTAGAACTATGTGTGTCTTGATTCCTATCATCATAGGATATGTAGTGATGCCTATACATTTCATCTTCAGGTCTAGTCATAGACATAAACCTTTTTTGGCCCTTCTTCTTGATTTTTCTTAGAAAGGTGCATGGTGTGTCCAAGAACTTTTTGGTCCTCATTCACACTAGGTTGCTTTATTAATCCACACTGCACATCTCCACATTAGGAGATCTATCTTTTGGTCTGAGCCACATGAGCCTAAACTGTATTCATACGTCCCTGCAACATGACATTAAACTATGGTGCAACATCCTTGACACATGATGTTAAAATAAATGTAATTTCTTGCACACAACAATAAACTGTGCAGATAAGTCCTCTCCACATGATGTTAAACTACATGGTCTATCTAGAACTATGTACGGCTTGATTCTCATTATCAATGAGATACATAGGGACTCCTTGATACTATATCTTGGCCCATACACCAAACAACATAAAATACTCCCATCCTATTCTCCACACTTCTGAATAGTGGCAAGGGTCCTTGTCATTCCATGTTTCTTGCATCGAGCATAGCTAACACGAGATTAGTAATCCTAAAAAAGGATTCCGCACAAAAAATAGGGTGTGAAGGCTTGGGATGAAGCCATTATCATCATAAAAATAGTGAGATAAGAGGTGTGGAATGAGTCCTCACTGCATGAAGTTAAGCTTCATGGTTTATTTTCACAAAATGAAACTATATGCTTCTATGGACCTTGTCTGAGAGGAAAATCATCACTAGTGTCAGTCTCCTACCATTCCAACATTTCAAGAACTACATGAGGCTTGATTCTAATTCTCAATGAGATACATAGTGATTCCCAAATCCATATTTCTATTCCCATCCATAAGATTATATTCCTTTCACATCAGGTGATCCAATGTCCTTATTTCATGACATAAAACTGCACGAACCCGTAGCATCCATCCCATTCACGTCGGGTGATCTTTGTCCTCCTCCCATGATGTTAAACTGCATGGAATATGAAGAACTTTGTGTGGATTTATTCCTATCCTCATGGGATACATAGGAATTCCTGATAAATTTTCCTTGTGTCCAGCCCTAGGCCCCTTTGACCATTCATACCCCCTTGGCCTAAGGGATTCATGGCATGGTGTGGGTCTATTTAGTCCCCATTCACATCGAGTTTGTTTTACCATACCATGTGATTCCTCTTTGGGGAACTATACTCCTTTTTTGTCCTAGTTGTATGATAATAAATTGCGTTGGCACCCTTCATCCTCCACGCATGACGTTAAAATGTAAGTAATATCAATAACTATGTGTGGCACGATTCCTGCCCTCACGGGATATGTAGGAATTAACAAACATTTTTTCTTTGAGTACAGTTCTATGAAAAAAAAATCATTACATCACCTTTTTTGACTCTTGGACCATGTCCTCTCTGGAAGTACACATGGTGTGGTGTGGACCTCTTTTGTGCCCATTCACATCAGATATATTCTACCACACCATGTGAATCCTTCTTTGGGACATTATCTCTCTGTTGTATTATCCACATGAGAATAAACTACATTGGAACCTTTCTCCCTTACCTAATGATGTTAAATTTTATGGACATGATTTCCCACTTAAAGACATTAAATTACATGGAATAATGTCTCACTACATGATCATAAAATGTGTAGGTCATCATCCATAACCCCTTCTTATCAAAGGATCAGAAGAGCCTTACCCTAGACAACGAGAGAATAAAGTGATTCCATCATATATCTAATCACCTCAATCCATGTTACACATTTCATGTCTCAAGTGTCTTGTGTCATCTCAAACCTTCCACTACCCATGGAGAGGAAAATACATTTCTATGCTTGGACATGGTATTGATGCGATGGATCAGACCCACCAAATGAAGATATCTTGGCCCAATGTAAAGGTATTTTTGATTCTTATTAGTCTGACATCATAAGGTAGAACCCAACACCCCATTGTGTTATAGGTTACCCTAGAATTATTGTACCATATCCTCACTCATGACATGATTACCTTGATCAATGATTTAAAACATCTCCACCACCCACTTAGAATGATTTTGGTGTACTCTTGACCCTGGGTATCCTAATAAGCCTCTTGTGTATCATCCCCCAGACCAGGTCCTAGTGGAATGAACTTAAACTATTCAAACTTTGGTTAAAGTTGTACGACCTTAAACTATAGAACATAATGGCCCAAACTAAAACACCTTAAAATACTAAAAAAGAGACACAAAACTCATCAAGATGAAAACCCACAAAGGGAAACCTGAGAAAAATTCAAGTCTCTGCCCACTAAACTCGTCATTTCGAGAGTTCTGGAAAAAATCAGGGCACAAATAAATAAGTCATAAATCTCATAGGGTCTATTCTATAATCATAGTAAAATCCAATATATTCTTGATATACCCCCTAGTCCAGGTAAAAATTAGAGAAATGATTCGTCACATCTCCTAGATTTGAGAATATATTTGACAGGTGGTGGAACAACTTTTAGTGTACTCAAACCCTTCTTGGATATTAAATTTTCCATATATCCCACTAAATAATCTGAAGCATCTCAGGTCGTCGCAAAACCTTTATTTCCCCTAAAGAGGTAAATATATTTCTACACTTGGCCATGCTATTAATATGAGGGATCATACCTACCAACTGAAGATATATTTGCCTGGAGTAAAGGGATTTCTAATTCTTGTGAGCTTGATCTGACCAAAGTGGAACCCAACAACCCATTGTTTTATAGGTTACCCCTGAATGAATGTCCCATAACTTCCTCATGAGAATAGCACTTTGGGCTATGATTTACTATTAAGAGGATTCAATATCCTCGACAATTCATCACCATGTTTTTTTACCCATTCTTAAGGATAGAATGTGGCCCTTCATTCTTGAACCTTTTGGTGGCTTACACCTCATGATTCGAAACCACAATATGTAGGTCTTGAGGTATTAAATCAAGAGCTAAGTTTCCCTAGGGTGCCATAACCCTTCCTGGATAGCCTTATTTCCACATACAATTTCATCATCTTGATTTTTTATCCTTCATAAATATTTCACATCCCCTAGAAAGGAGTATAGATCTCTATTCATGGCCATGCTATTGATGTAAGGGCTCAGACCCACCAACCAGAAACATCTTGGCCCAGTATAAAGGGCCTCCTAACCCTTGTGAGCCTCAATGACACTGTGGAAGAACCTGAAACCCCAATAGTCTTAAGAGACATACCCATCATATCTATACCATCCCATATCACTCAGATTAGACTTCTGGGTTGTGATTTACATCACCCACCTCTCAACTATCCAATCAGGCCTAACTTCTCTCACATTTCAACCTCATACATTTTCACCCCATGAATCTTTCATATCCCTTGTAAAAGAGTGAAGATCATATTATATTGGCCATGATATCAACACATAAGTATTTAAACTTACAACTAAATACATCTCCTCCTTGTAAGAAAGGAACTCCAATCCTCATGAGCCCCGACAAAACCGCAACAAGGCTTAATACCCCTATAGTGTTTTGAGTCACCCTTGGTTTTCTAGCACCATATTCAATATAAGTCCTGTCCATAAGACTTTAAAATACATGGAACACCAAATTCCTAGTGGTAAGACTTTAAATCACATGGCACACCAAGAGTCCTAGCGGTAAGACTTTAAACTACATGGCATCCCAAAGGTCTGAGATGGAAGACCTAAAACTACAGTATAATGATGTTCCAACATCCAAGACCTTAAAGCAGAAAGAGATATGATAATCACTGAGATGAAAGCCCAACAAGTGATTCTTGGAAAAAAGTTGAGTCTCCGCTCACTGGAAATGAACTTTGTGTGATCCAGGAAATATTGAGCATCTATAAAATGGAAGAGGCGTAAAAACTTGTTGGATTGAAATCTTGTAAGAAGGAGGCCTGAGAAAAAGCCAAGTCCATGTCTGCTAAGTCTTTCCCATATGAATCTTAGGAAAAATTTTAGGTCAAATGAAAATGGAAAAGATAAAAATCTTGTGGGACCTACTATATGGTCCTAGAAAAAATCAAGCTATTCTCTCTAAGTCCCCTAAATTAGGAAAAATTTAGAGCATTTCACCTTTGGGAAGGATGCCATGTCCAAATTGTCCCTATAAACCTAACAATCTCAATACTACTAGAGCAAGAGAATCAATGAAGGATGTCATTTCAATGGGAATTCATAAAATATACTCAAAAGGAAACCTATTTAAAGTCAAGGACTCAAATCTAGGTAATTGGATATGTTTGGTATTATACAGCAAGGACAAGAATAGTGGATTATCTGATCAGCATGTCCACCAAGATAGGGATCTTCACCCAAGATTTTATCACAAAATAGCAACATTTATCCTCATACATATATGCTAGATCTATGAAAGGACATTTTCCATAGACTTCCTTATCCACAGACCTATGATCATAGGAATGAGTTTGATCTGCATAGTGATATATTACAGAACTATGTGTGACTTGATTATCATCCCCATGGGATACATAGAGACATCCAAGTACTTTACTTCAGATCCAAACACAAGTTTCATTCCACCCAAACCCTATTTCATTTTGGAATTCATACACGTTCCAATATCAGGGTATTCATGCCCCATGTTGAAGCTACTTCCCATATTAGATTTAGCTGAGAAATTGTGGCCAGATGTATCATCTTTATAAGAACTTGATGAATCCTTAGACATATTCAGGATAGATCTTCACAAGGTGTTAAATATCATGGATCATTGGATATTTAGATATGCAGAAATGTGATATATGTTTACCTTAGAATTTTACTCTTTCATTTTGAAAAATCGGATTCTATGGGGGGGAATTTGTTGGCACTGGTATTTGTACACTCCCCAATTTTCCACTAAAGATCTAAGAACCATGAAAAACGATGGATTAATACATGGAGGAGGTCATATGTGAATACTTGAGGTTTAAAGAGTCATATCTTGGACTCGGTACTTTACTATGAATTTCATTTTATTCTTAAGTAAATTAAAGGTCTCATTTTAAAACCATCCCTAGCCAAACAAATATGGATAGACCACCAGCTAGTTGGGCCAATTCAACCAAGGTCCATGTGGGAATAGGCCTGAAAATTCCCATGGGAGTCATCCCAAGCCAATCGGTGGGCCAACGGGGAAGCATAGCTCCCGCAAGAATCAGGTCGGGCCCATGTATAGGGCCCGAGGTGTGCACACCCATAGGAAAACACTAGTATAGGTTGGCCAAGGCCCATTGGGTGGAGAGTGTTTCATGTGTTATAGGTTCCGAACTTGTTGTCAGCTCGAATTAACAACCTCCCCTGAATGGATTATAAGAAGAATGGAGGAATTCATATAAATTCAATGTTGGATGTGGATTTTTTAAGTGGGATCAAATTAGGGCCATCTGATCAACCCACTTATGATCCATGCTGTCAGATCTCACCCCCACTGATCATGGGCATCCTCTCAATCCCACAAATCATGAGTTCGAATCCAGATAAATCCCACATGACCCTCATCTTTAACCTCTCACCGCACTAGTTTGAAACCCCAAGGCACACCTGATGCTTCCTTTCCATAAATACCATGCCTTTGACACATTACTGATGAAACCATGGGTCCAAGTCAATTATTGTGAGATATAAATCGTGAGATCCACTGAGACTCCCTGGAAGCAACTATGATTGTCGCATGATCTTTCCTTGATCATGAAGACAAATTGGGGAAACTAGGGAGAGGCCTCCGTGTGCCTTACCATCCTTTCGTGAGCACCTATGTACAAACCCGAATCCATCACATGATCACCCTAGGTCATGCGACTGAGAAAAAGACAACCCATGGGTTGTCATGTGATGTTTTATGACTATAGACCCCTTCTTTCTCCATGTATTTTCTCATCCAATTTATCTAAATTTTTTCCCAGACACACAAATCCATGAAATCGTTTCCCCCATCCCATAAAAAGAAGCACTACCCTTAACCTCACATGGCCTATATAAACCCCCTCACCTCCTGAAAAATAAATGCAAGGAAGAGGGTTAAGGGGGAAGAGATCCAAAAAAATAGGGAACACCGAAGGATAGATCCACTGTCCACCGCCATCAGAGATCATCTCTAGGTAATCAAAAGGATACCTCTCATGAGATTCATCCATAGGATGACTTTTAAAGGACTCATTGCTCGATCTCCATATGATCACACGATCGCACTAAAACCACCCGTGAAAGATTATGGGACCTCTAGGAGGACCTTCCCTCAGAGAATGCAGTCTCATGAGCAATGGAACCTCATGCGATGTAGTGACATGGGGCACCCATACTGGTGCCTGAAAATATGCACCAATGGATGTGTGAATCCTGATCCTACAAATATTGTGCATGTCCTTGTCTTGTGGCGATCACATATATCCCCAGACATGATGATCTGGGTATACAGACACCTCCCAAAATCCCTTGGCACGATGAAGGAAACCATGAAAGGATCCCTCATCAAAGACATTTGAAGCACATTAATGAGTGATCTTTTCTATCTCATGGTCCAATGATTATTTTTTGTGGATAATTAAGATGGAAATCCCTAAATATGGATTTCCTACACCAGCGATGCCCTCATGCACCCTCAGACACATGACCATGATGACCTTCAGTTTTGCGTGTGCATCTTCCCTAGTGCATGCAGACTCCACAAGAAAACCCATCCAGGGTCAAGGAGTCCATCACATTATCCTTTTGAAGATAATTATCTTACATGATTGATCATGCGATCATGCGGTGCAATCCCATTCATGTGAAGGCCTCGATATACAACCTCTATCGCTTGATCACAAGGCCTATCGCAAGACCCCATCCACTCTGCATACGGCCATATGAGTGGTCTCCTCGACATAGAAGATTCCCTCAGACACACTTTTCGTATATGTAGTGATAAAATGTGGTCAAAGATCCATGAACTCCTATATATTAAATTATCATTTCCCCTTTGAGGTCATGCGATCTACTGGCCTTCATGATGGGTTATTATGAAAACATCCCCTCAGTGCACGCAAGAGCCCATGAATAGGGCCTACCCTCACCATGAAAACCATATAGTTTACTCCTTCAACATGATCACTCGGGCGCATATGCCTCCCATTAAACATAAGGCATAATCCCTTGGGATATGCAATTGTGATACTTAGACAAGCGTAGACCCGAAGCACACTTGTGATACCCTTCGATGGTATCGCGACGCCCTCAGAAAAACACCATATATATCATAAGATGAACCTCAGAAAATTTTGGAAGGTCTTGTGACAGCCTTTTTTACATGTCACTATAGTCATGCAATGACCCTAGGACAAGTCGTACCAGTCATGCGAGGTACCTTGGAGCTGCATGCCTTGATCATGTGAAGACTTCTTAAGACAATGCACTTTTTTCGTGAGAAGAAAATTCAAAAAATTGAGTAAAAATCAAATAAATCACTCGTAATAAGTTGCATGATCCAAGTAATTCGTATAATAAAACAAAGTAGATCAAAATAAGGGAGGTGAGTGGTGTTCGCGATCGCTGAAGTAAACACGACACGTCCACCACACAACTTTGCAAGACCTCCTGACAAGTCATCCTGACATGTTTGCCTGGTCATGTGAAACACCTCAGACATGTTCACCTTGTTCAAGAAAAGACACTTGAGACAAGCCATTAAATCATGATAAATCCCTAAGACATGTCCCCTTTAATCATACGGAGCACCCCATTCATGCCAACCTTGATCAAGAGAAGGTATCTGGGACAAAACAGTTGGTCATGAGTGACACCTGGGACATGTCCACTTGAACATGCGAAGCACCCCTAACATGTTGAAATAATCATACAATGAACCTTTGACATGAATTATTCAATCCAGAAAATACATCCAAGATGATTAATTTGATCATGCATGAGACCCCAAACCTTTACACTTTGGTCATGCGAAGCGCCTCAGACATGTTTTCTTCACCCGTGTGATGAAATACAAAGCATGATAATTGATCAGGAAGACACCCTAAAATTTGCCCACAATGCCAGATTAATGCCCCAACATATTAGGAAGACAATCAAGAATGGCCTAGTGGATGGCTGAGGCATGTCAAGAAAATGCCATATGACATTTACACCTTGTTCAGTAGGCCCACTCGGACTCATTCCAGGTGGACCTTGGATAAGAACCTTCAGTCACATTCCCTTTTTATGAAGGATGTGTCCCTAATGAGATGAGATAATTCATTCATTCAACCCTACTAATTTAATTCTCTCATATAGACCTCTATCTAATCTATCATAGGATAGAGAATGAGTGCACCAACGGGTATCCCCAGAGTGTATGCCCTGACTAATGAGCACACCAATCATAAAAACCTAGAGTGTAATCCCCGACCAACAGCATGGAATGATTAAACCAATCATGGGAAACCTTAGAGTGTAAGCCCCAACCAATGACATGATTCCAACCAGGTAGCCTCAGAGTGTAAGCCCCGACCAATGATATGATATGAACATACCAATCAGGAATCCCTATAGTGTGATCCCCAACCAGAAGCATGGAATGAGTGAACCAATCATAGGAAACCCCGAAGTGTAGGCCCTGGTCATCGACATAATATAATATGTCCCCTCCAATAGGGAATCCATTTCATTATAAGCCTCTAGAATCCCAAGGATGTCCATGGTGTTTCTAAGCATGATAACCTACTTCTCCTATCAGTGGGTTAAGGTGCATATAAACTATGAGAACTATAATTCCCACCATAATTGGGATACATAGAAATACTTCTTAAGACCTGAGTGCCAATGGGCATCCACTCTAGTGTAAGTCCCTTTCTGTTCTGATTGTTCCTAGATTATGGGATTAAATCCCCCCGTAAGTCGAACGTTCTTTTTTATCCATCAGCGGACAAGAAGAGGACTCATGAATGGGAATCATTCTAATTATAAGCCACGATAATGACACCCTTTTTACCTTGAATTCATCGGGAGATTAGAGATGATGTGAACTATGAGAACTCTGATTCCTTCCATATTCACGATATGTAGGTAGCCTCCTTAAGGCCTGAGCTCCGTACCATATCTTCCATGAGATGGGTAAGCATTCCTATCAAAGGGTAGCTTTAATGAGTAAGCCCTGCACAAATATAATCTCATGGAACATGTCCAATATATCACTATCTCTTGTTTCTCACACTGACCATGGATCACATGGGCTTTAGAGGTTAGCGGTGATTGTGCCGATGGAATGATGAGAATCCCCCCCCCAACATGGGATCTTCACCTCTAGTATATAATCCTGATTATATACCACCTCTACTCAAAGAGACATATCCCCAATGAAGCAGTACATGGAAGTATTATATGCATAAGTCCCGCCTAGAGTATCTATTATCATACCCCTCATGACATAGACACCCACTATAATAACTATGTGGACTCTGTTTCCTATATTAAATAGGATACATAGGACACCTCATTGAGGTATAAGATTGGCGTTTGCATCCTTACCATATAACGTTAAAATACATGGATGGGTCCAACCATATGACCTTAAACTATGTCAAATGAACTAAAAGGGGTTTGATTCCTATTCACACAAGATATGTAGGAAACCTCATATGGGTTCAATCCCATCTCCAAGACACCAACCATCCCCCTGGAAAGCAATAAACAACAAGAGTTCTTGATCATGGCCACAGTCCCAAGCATCATAATTAAATAAGAGAGCGATAGAGAACCCATGATATGCACATGACTATCTCTATCAATACATGTTTGTAATCAATTCATTAACACAAGGTTAACCAGACCCGTATCAGGGTCTGGGAAGGATTTCATGAATATTTCTTAAATCTATAATACCATCCTAGAGTAGGCAACAATCCCCCCAAAAGGGTGCAATGAGCCTGACCTCCCATCCTATCGACCAATGTGAGTCACTAAGAGTATTTGGGCTTAAAAACCCAGGGGACCATCAGCCTTTGGAAAGCAAGTCTGTACTCAGCTACAGATGGGTGTACCGTTGGGAGTTTCATGGAAAAGTGAAAATGGTACTATGATGAGTGAAACCCATTCCATGCCATAAATCCTAAAGAAATAGGACTGTACAAATTTGTTCATAAACCAAGAGATGAGGGAGTTAGAAGGGGGAAGCCTCATGATGGTCCTTATCCTCAAGGACATAGGCAAGAGTGTGGTCATAGAAGAATTCACCAAATTAGTAGAGGACATGGTCATGGGTAGATTCATGAAATGGTGGTGACAATGATAATAGGGCCAGAGGCTATTTGAGGTACGATCTATTTATTGATTACCCTTGTTTATTCCTTGTTTGATTTATAATCCTCACACTCATTTTTTACTACTTAGTTTTTCTATAATTTGGCACTAGAGGTGGAGATACTTTCCATGCCCCTGGTGTTGTCCATGCCATGTCCATTCCAGTTAGTGGCCCAAAATCTTTATTTGATG
Organism: Viscum album; assembly: GCA_963277665.1. Taxonomy (NCBI): domain Eukaryota; kingdom Viridiplantae; phylum Streptophyta; class Magnoliopsida; order Santalales; family Viscaceae; genus Viscum; species Viscum album. The sequence continues at coordinate 1,225,784,630 of OY728151.1, forward strand.
TGTGATGAGGATGTAGAATTATGATGGGGAAACACCAGTCAGGGGGAGATTTTATTTTTATATAGATATATCCATAAAACATTATAATTGACATGAATTAGATATATTATATTCATGCATTCATTAATTTATTTCAGGTGTGGGTTTCATTTTTTGATGTGAAGGGATAGCGAGTTGCATTCGTTGGAAAGAAGTGTTATCATATGGGTGGTAGGAAATTGAATCAACTTTTATCACATTTGGTAGATCTATTAATGGAAAAAAATCAAAGGATTTTCCTAGGGGTTTATAGGAGTTACTTTATGTTTTCCTAGATAAGGTTATGACACTACCCCTCAATGCAACATCAAGTTTGGGATAGAGTTGTAGCTGGGTGCATCTTTGATTTCTGTGGATCCCTATATGAATAGAAACTATAATGTTGCATGAGTTGAGGATATATGTTTATAATATGATGAAAATGTGTTTCATCCAACCCTGTGTGTATCCTTGGAGTGCTCTAGTGTTGTTCTCCAAGAAGTAGGATGGTAGTCTAATGATGTACATGGATTACCAGAGGTTGAATCAGGTGTTGGTCAAAAATTATTACCCCTTATAAGGATAAATGATTTGTTCTAACAAATAAAGTGATCTAGTTAGTTTTTGATGATAGGTTTATATTCTGGATACCATCAGGTGGGGGTGAAATATGGGTATATCTTAAAGACTACCTTCAAGTGAAAGTATGGGAACTTTGAATTTGTGGCCATGCCATTCGGTGACATGAACGCTCTAGTTGTGTTCATGGGGATAATGAAATCTGTGTTCCATGAGTTACTATACCAGTTCATGGTTGTGTTCATTAATAAAATCTCGATCTACTCAAAATTATATGAGAAGCATTCTTATTATCTTAGATCTATCTTATATTCTCTTCAATACCACTAGCTCTTTGTAAAGTTGTCAATGTGTGAGTTTTGGATGCAAGAGGTGAATTTCCTTGGCAATGTGCTGTCTCAGTAGGGTGTTTCCATGGAACCATCAAATATAGTGGATTTGTTTCTTGGGTAACACCCAATAAAGTTTCATAGTTTCATATTTTCCTTAGTTTTATGGGCTATTACCATAGGTTTGTGTCCAATGTTTCTTAGATTGCAGCACCACTAACCGATTTGGATAGGAAAGACCAAGATTTTATTTAGAATAATTGGTTTCAACTGAAATTCATTTACCTGAAAGAGAAATTGATTAGTTATTAAGTGGTTCAGTTTCTTAAGGAGGGTGTGAAGTTCAAGGAGTTTTTTTATGTGTCCTATCTGGGTTTAGGATGTGTATTAATGAAACAAAGGGGGTGATATCTTATAGGTTTAGGCAGTTATGTCCCCATGAGATTAACTATGCCACCCATGATTTGTAGTTGGAAAAAATTGTGTTTTCATAAAATCTATGGTGGCATAACCTCATTAGTAATTACTTTTTGGTTTTCATGGATCACAAGTGCAATGACCTAATATTTTAACATGTTTTTCCTCAACTTAATTTAGATATGTTTGATAACTTTCTATACATGAAAAAACAAACCAAAAAGAAATTATGATATGTTTATACCATTAAAACATAGATGTTGAATTATTAGGTATGGATATTAGTAACCGAATTATGAAATATATTAATATATTTGTTTGCATAAAGTTTATTTTATAAAAAAGTACCTAATTCATTATCATGTTTAAGAATATTTATTTTTCTGTGTTTTACATTCTATTAAATAAAAATAAGTCTATTATTTTTAAATTATGATTTTAATAAAATATATTATTTTATTGATTATTAATATTTTTATTATCATTTCATATAAATTATGAATAATAACAACTAGTATTTTAAAAAGTATTTTTTTCCTACAAAAACATTTTCACTACAAATTATGTTTTTAGTTAAAAATTGAATTAATAAATTTTAGAATTTTAATTTTAAAAAATAAAAATAATTTTTGGATTTATAATGACAATATTATCATAATATGAATTTTTTGGATTTTTTTGTAATGATTAATTTTTAGGTGAGTAGTTAAAATACCGATTTTATTAATATCACCACTCTTATGAAATTATTTTATTATATGAATACATTTACTATTTTTTAAAACTTTTAACAATAAAAATTATACATTATAAAATAAAATAAACTATTTTAAAATACTTTGTTTAATTCATAAACTAATTCTTAACATTTTGAAAATTTATGTAGCATTTTAATGAAAACTATTTTTCAAATCTTTTGTTTAATTAATTATATCTTGATGAAATGGAGCATTTTTATTTATTTTATTATTAAATAACTTATATTTTAATTATAATAATTATTTTAAATCCATTGTAATCATTTATATTGATAATTCTATCCAAATCATAAATCTTTATTCATAAAATAAGCCTTTTCTAAAAACTGTATTTGCATGTTATATGCACTAATACTAAAATTAATTTCTAAAAATCATAATAATTTTATTTTATAAAATTATTTACATGTTTTAAATTATTATGTTTAAATTATTAAATAATATCAATTTTAATCTTGTCCATTAAAATTAGTTACCGAGGGTAAAATTTGAGTTACCACATTAAGGGTAAATTTGGGTAAAAGTGGTTGAAACATGTGAAAATCATGTGTAATATTTAATTTTGGATGGATTATAAAATTTATATCTATAATAAAAAAATTATTTACCATTATTTATCCTTTTTTATTGAATGATGGAGTGATATCATTGAGAAATAACGAGTGTTTCTAAAAAGTGACTTTTCTTCTCTTATATAAGGGTACCACTTACACCCTTTGAAAGTTACACATAACCTTTGAATTAATCCATTAAAATATTCTAATTATCTTCTAATATAATCCAATACCACTTTATAATGGCCTCAATCACACTAATTTATCCAAATACCTTCAATTCCAAGAAGTATTCCAACAAAATATGAAGTCTCCAATCTAAGTATTATCTCCATTTTATGTTTTTCTTCTTAATATTACTCTTTCAAATATTATATCACCATATTAATATGAATAATTACATATAATTTTTATAGGTTTATATTTTTATACTAATTATTCAACCATTATTTATTCATTTCCATCCACTTATAAAAAGAAAGGAACATAAATCATTCGTGTGTGTAGACTACCACCTCCATGAACGACACGTTAACTTTTCCAGCACCACCTTAAATGGTAGGTTAAAAAAGGTTCTTTAATTAAATAATATTATATTTTTGACTCCATTAGAATTAAATAATTATAATATGATACTATATTAGTAATAGAAAATAATAAACAATTATAGTAACTTTAACCACCTTAAATAGATTATTCAAGCCACAATCTTAATTTGGATCTTTTTTTGGTTTATAATTTGAAACTATATAAGTATTATACTAATAAAATTATAAATTAAATTAAAATAAAAAATTATAGAGATCATGAAGTTATTTTACAATGCTGTTGACCATGGTCAACAAACTGGAAGTGTTATAAAGAAATTAACCAAACAACCTCGAGTAATTAACTTAATAGAAAATTATATTAAAAATAATTAACAAAAGATAATATATGGAAATTAATAAATTAAATATAGATGAATAAGTTTCTTGGGGATATATCTATTTAATATAATTTACTTATTCAGGAATTTAAGTGAAAGTGCGTAATTCTTTCAAACGCAGGTAAAGTTTTTGTCTCAAAACATTCTTATTTGAGACAAATGTTATTTTATGATCCAAATCTATTTTAAATGGTATATAAACCAAAAAAATGGATATTTAATATCATATATTATCATTATTCGTGTTATTTTAATTAAAATTCAAGATCTCTTTCTTTCAAGTGGTTTTACTAAGAATGTTTCTTAAGTTGTAAGAGTTTTCATCTCAATTTCCCTTCATTGAGACATGTTTTAATGTCATACACTAATTTATTATTTCTATTGTTTATATACTAACAAAGAATTTATTTTTTTAATATTAAATAATTTAATACTTGGTATTTATAGAACTATATTATTTTCAATCTGCCAATTACTTTTAAATCAAAAATTACTAAAATCATACATGTCTTTCGTAACACAATATGATTTATTGAGTTATAATGTTTTTATTGAATTTTATTTTTCATTTCATATTTTATACAGTATTTTTATCTTGTAAAATCAATTTTTGATTCAATTATTCATTACTATATAGTTTTAATACTTTTTGAAAATACAACTATGTTAAGAATAATTCCCACCCATTTAAAAGATGGTTTCCCCTCTTTGTCCATAATTTACCTTCCAACCAATGTTATCCTTTTTAATTGGAAACCTAATTAAGTGTTAAACCATGTTAACATAATATTTACCCTCTAATATTATAAAATATGATTTTATTATTTTATTTTATGATGTGAGATTTCAAAAATGGGTTTTTAAAACATAAAAAGGATATTTCTTACATCCTTCATAACTTACTAGTTATGAATTATCTTTATTTTTCTTCCTTTTTATGAAATATTATTTTCAAGAAATTATTATATTTTTTAATATATTTACCTTAAATATATATCTATTTAAATATCCTTTTAATTTTTGTGGTTATACATATTTTTAGTTCCCTTCAAAATTCACACTTTTAAGTAAAATCTATTTAAGGGGACTTTCCTATTTCTCATTTTATATTAAGTATCAACCATATAAAATGTTTTTAAACCATTAATAGATTATATAAACCCTCAATATTTTATATATAACCATATTGGTTCAATTATGTTTTTATGGTAAATGAAATGATCTTTACTTCTTTAAAAAACACCCTTTACTTATTTCATAATGTTTTTCCTAAATGGTTCACTTTCATTATTTATTACATGGATATTTCTCATGAATTTTCCACATTGTAACTCCATGTTCAAGGAATGAGTTATTTTTTCAATTATTAATGTTACAAATGACATAATTCCTTATTCTACTATGAATCCATATGATATATCCTTCGATTATTCCTTTAGATAATATTGTGAAACCCACTTTCTTCTTAAGGGTTTTATCATGGTTATGATTTATATATAGTTTCTATTTTATTTTGTGGTACACATAATATTTTATATATTATGATAGAGGTTAGCCTATGTTTTTATGGTTTGGTTTTTTATATCCTTATAATGCATTGGGTAATGTTAATGTCTCATGAGAAGCTATGTATGGCATAGGTACTAATCCTTGACATATGATGATGGCCTATGGAGTAATCCTTAGTATATGATGATGACCTAGAGAGTAAACCCTATCATTTAATAATGTAACAGGGAGTAATAATTGGTATATGATTGTGGAAAATTGATTATTCCATAGAATATTATGATGGCCTATAGAGTAATACTTGGAATATGATGATGTCATAGTGAGTAATCCTAGAATATTATCATGATGTTATGTTTATGATGGTTCCACAGGCTTATGATTCCATGATATTATGATATAATTTCATTATACCATGTTTCCTTGATTCAATCACACTCTTATATCATGGTATGTGTTTTTATTTTAAAATTATATGTCCTTCATAATTTATAGGAAACTCTTACTTTCACATATTCTTTTAATAAGAAATTTCTCCATGCTCTTGTTTTTTCATATTCTTATGGACTAAAACTTGATGAAATGTTTATAAGTTTTAGCCTACTAACAATTTTATCTCACCCCTTTATTATTTTTCCTTTTCCTAGGTTATGAAGATAAGTATACCTTATGAGAAGTATAAAAGAGGGTTTAAAAAAGGTTTATTATAGAGAAACATTCAAATGTTTTGTAAAACAAGTTACCTATGTAACTAGTCTTCAAAGACACTAAACCAAAACTTTATTAGAGATTTGTGTGATTATTATGATATTTAATGTTTAAATTATGTAAATAATATAAAATAATGATATGTTTAGTTTGGTTTATCATAATGAGATCCTGAAATATGTTTTTTGTCAATGAGATTTGAATTTACGCCAAAAGAGGTGGATGGAGTTTATCTAAGATTTCAACCTTAATATCTCTAATATTTTGGGAAAGAGGAATTTAGTTACTGATGTTATGAGTTTTAAATAACAAGGGGATTTGTTTTGAGAGACCAATTGTTTTTAAATGTATGGGGGAGCTTTCAGTGATGAGTCTTAATGTTGAGGAAGTAAGTGGTAGATGTTGTCTTTATCACATGATAGTGGAGTCATATCTAATGTAGTGGGTGGAGGAGTCTCAGTGGTGTGACTCATAGGTAGAGGTGATACATGACTATGTCATCCATAATTATGCTCTAAATGGATGTTCATAGGATGGTCAAAACCAAATTTTTTTAGGGGAGGTTGTTTATTCTGTTGGAAATACACAAGGGAGTTATCCATGAGTTTTATATATAAATCATAGTTTTATATCCCAGTGTGAATAATATGTATCATGGATTGAGGGGAAAACATTAGTGGCCTGATATGAAGTAGTCAGTGGTAGAGTTTGTGGCTTGGTGTCTGGCCTGTCAGCAGGTGAATACAGATCCCCAAGTCCCTTGAGGGTTTTTATAGTCTTTAGATGTCCCTAAATAGAAATGGGAGGAAATTTCAATGCATTTAATTATTATTTTACCTCAAGGTTAGGGCAGATTCTATATAGTTTGGGTGATTGTGAACAAAATTAAAAAGTCAGCTCATTTTTTGGTTATCTATGAATTGAGTGTTGTGGATGTGTTGGAATGTCTATATGTGTATGATGTGGTTAGTCTTCACAGGGTAATGAGGACCATCATCCCTAATCAAGATCCATGTTTTACCTCATCATTATAGTGGGGATTCCAGCATGCCTATAGAGACCCAAACTTCTCATACATATATATTACATATTTATAAATGAATATTCATTACATTTAACAAACACATACAAAAGGTTTATAATGGTTTCATGCCTTTAGAGACTAGGTACACAATATTCTTATTTAGTGAAATATATTCAACATATTATATAAATATATTCCCCTTTTACACTCTTCCAAAAAAACCCTACTTAAACCTTTCTTTATAACCTAGAAAAGGAAAAATAAAAATGGTGATCTTAGATGTTCAGTAAGGGTAAAAATAAGAAATATGTAAACATAATTGGAACATAAGTTTATGAGAACATGAGAATAACATATGAAAACTATACCCTACATAAAAAATATAAAAATATTATGTAATGGAATAAATATTGGCAGTTAATAAGAGATGAATCATAATGTAATTAAATAACATGATCCATGTGAACATAACACTGGTATAATACATAGATTTGGGGCATACAAATAAGCTTATAACATTTTGGACATGTATAAATAGAAACAGGTTCACTCACTAAGTTAAGGACATGAAATCAAGACCTTGCATAAACTTATGGAAATGTAAATAGGTCCATGAATAACCTTATGGACATGAAGTCCAAATCTATACATAACACTATGAACATATAATCATGTTCACACATAACATTGTGAACATGTCATCAGGTTCACACATAACATTGTGAACATATATCAGGTTCACATATATCATATTAACTCATGATTTATCCATATTTACCTAATTAATTGGAAGGAGATATATATCCCACACATCAAATAATCCATACATCTATGTGCAAATATCATAAAACATTCATTATATGATAACCATTAAAAATGGGCCTGGTTCCATAAAAATTTAATTATAGTATAATCCATGGAAAGAAACAAGTTTCATAAAAATATTCTCTTAATAAACATAAACCATTCAAATAAATAATAATAATGGTATCCTTGGATCGTATACCCAATAAAGAATAAGTAACATCAAAGGATACCATCTTAGATGGAAAATGATTATGAAAGAAAAATAACTTGCAATGTTTCTTGAGGAAAAAACCTATTCTATTTGAAATAATTTATATAAATTATAAAAATTTCCAAAATATTAAAGAAAAAATTTTATTTGAAAAGAAACATGATAAATTATAAGGGAATATTGAAATCATTGAGTAGTCAGGATATCAGGAAATATTTTTCTTGCAATGTATGTTAAAATAATATTTCCTTTCATATTTTTGGTAAAAGACAAATAAGCCATGTTTCTGAAAATGATATTAATATTCATTTTATTTTTTTTAAAAGTAAAAAAGGGTCAAAATGTATTTAATAAATCATTTTTCTAATGGTAAAACATTTTTGAAAATATTTTAAAAAAAAATGGATCTGGAAGAAAAATTATTTTTTACCGAAGAGAGAAAAAAATGATTTTTCTTAAAAACATTATTTTGAACTATTGAGTACATAAAAAGTGGAAAATGAATAAAAAGGTGTATTATCAATGAATAAACATATAAGAAGAAAATTCATGAAGTTATTGAGAATTAAATCATAATATTTTATCACTGAAAGATTAATCATAAACAATACTAATAAATAATGATATTATAACATCAAACCTTTACCACTTTGGTATCTTTTAAATTATATTCCCAACTAAAGAATAATTTTAAAAAAAACATTTAGTATCATGAAAATAATGATATTCATGATATAACATGTCAAAGGGGTAGTATATACACCCCATATAAGAATATAGGTTCTTAAAATAACTTAATATAATTATGTTATTATATCAGCATGGTTTAATAATAATTCATGTAGGTGGATGATGAGATAAAATAAAATGCTCGGTTAGGGATGTTACCTATTCTTCAAAAAAAAATCTTTTAGTTTTCACCAAAAGGATTCTTAGGTTATATTTATAAAAAAAATAAGGATTATAGAATTATAATAGTTAGGTAATTAAGTAATTTGGGTAGGTATTAGCTGAACCAAAGGGTTTTGTAAGTGTGAATAGAAGAGCATAGATGGTGGCCTTTTATAAGTGAGGTGAGTGGCACACTTGTAATTTATGAAAAGAAAAAGGTGTACCAGTGTTTTTTACTTGAAAAAAGGATATAAAATGATCCATTATAAAAAGATATAGGTTATAAGGTAGAAATATCTCTGTAAAATGAGTTTTGTATTATTTTATTGGTCATTTTACCTATTTTCTTTTTTAGTTTATCCCATGCAGTAAACCCATTTTAACCTTAAACACATAAATTAATTTTTAATGTTTTCACAATTCATTATGGTCAAAAATTAATTTTAAATTCTTAGATAATATTAATTATGATTATTCAAAATATTTAATCTATTTTTCCAAATACATTTCATTTATGTTTCAAAATTTAATTCAAAATCAATCCTATAGAGGCGACAAAAAACTATTTTCCAAAGAGAAAAGTTTCAAAATTTTAAAAAGTTTTTAAATAAAAAATCAATATGAAATTTATTAGAATGAACTAAATTAGATTAATAGATATCTTGTCACAAACATGTTTTAAAATTCATTTTGGTCCTAGTTCGGTCCGGTTTTCGGCTCTTTTCTCAGGGACCAGGTGTGGTGAGTTTGAGTTTTTGGAAGGTTATTCTATCATATTATTAGAAAATATCTCTTACTTGGGTTATTACTTGTGTTTTGGGTGAAATAGAGGGTTTTTGGGGTATACATTACCCTGATCACAGTTACCACACTGTTATCACATGGTCGGTTAAATAGTGTGGTAGGTTAAAGAACCTACCGCAAAATCGTGTGGTAAGTTACAGGTAACCATGTAATGCCTTGGTCCCTTGGTAGTAGCAGTTTCATAGATTAATAATGGTTTGAAATACTATAAATAATAACCATGCGACCTTCCCAATTTTAAAAAAATGTGATTTTCCAATTTTACCCTTGTGTTTTAACCCAAAATCGCCGCTTTCTTCCTCATTGGGGTTCGTTCGACCTAGGCGCATCCTCCCCCTCCTCTTTTATCTTTTGATATCCAATACTTGGTTCTTTTTTTCTAAATTTCTTTAAGAAATCTCTATGTAAGTTCCTTCTCCCTTGATTTCCCTCTCTTCTTTAGGGGTTTTCTTCCCCTTTCTTGAACTTATTTTTCTCCAGTAGTTGGGATCCAATTTTTAGGGTTTAATCCTAAATTTTTGTGTTTAATCCTAATGTTTTAGGTCTAATCTTGTCTCACTTGGGTGTGGTGGTGGTGAAATTGAATTTTTGCACCATATTTTAGAATTTTCTCCACCCTTGAGGTTGGAACCCATTGCATATGTCCTTTAAATTTAGGTTTACTTTGATTTCTTGATGTTTTCACATCCTTTAATTGTTAAATAGGTATTTACTTTTGTTAGAATAAATTTTTTATGAGATATTTTGTTTGTTGAGGGTTTAGAATAGTTTTAAAGAATTTCACATGCCACGTGCTTTGAAAATGGCTCAGTTGGACCTTTAATGTGATTAGTAATTGGTAATGGCATGGTTTGGTTTTTATAAACATGATTGGTGGTGTTCAAAATGGTGATTTTAGTATTTAAATGGGTTTCCATGTTAATTTATTAATGTTATTCCTATTTTCCCCTTATAAGTGTGTTTTTTTATTTGAACAGTTGTTTGTATTGATAAAATGGGTTTTCAAGGGTGTGTTTTGTTATGAAAGTGATTTGAGTGTGTCTATTTATGAAATAGATTGTTTTTTTTGAAATTGTGTATAGAACGTTTGGAATCTTGAATTGGTTTCTTTGGAAAACCCCTCTAGGAGGGATTTATTTCCTAGTAGGATGATAAAAGGGTGGGGTTGTCCTCAGCATGGGACTCCACCCATGTTATTCTTGTTTGAGGCATGGGATGCTCCTTGAGGAGGTTAGGGTGGTGCTAGTGGTGGTGGTGTGTGTTGATATATATATATATATATGTGTGTGTGTGTGTCTTGTTGTTTTCATTGATTGGAACACCCCCTTACGAACATAGCATGGGAACCTAGCATAGGAAAAACGTTTACTGAGAATGATTTCTGTACTAGTATACATTATTGTACTAGATAGTGTCCAATAGTAGGTGGATACTTGGGTTTATTTCTTTGGGGTCGAACCCCTGGACCAGGCTAGGTAGGTAGATAGTCAGGCATTAGGGCATTATGATTTCATTGATTAGGCCATGCCTTCAAGATGAGTCACATGTATAGTATATTCTAGTTCTCCTCTAAGTTCCAAGGTTCTACCGTGTTTCTCTAATTCTAGTATCATTATCCATTACCCACATTATATGAATGTACACCCTTATTGTTGGGTTCAAGTGTTCTTTTAGAAATATGATAAAATATATTTCTTTTAAAAGGGTTTTAAGAAAAATTTTGTAAAAAAACAAATGTTTTCCCTCTTTAATGAAAAAGGGAAGTTTTTCATTTGGTCCTCCTTTTCCCATCTTCCCTAAGAACCTAACTTATCTCATTGAATGAGCCTTATTTTAAATTTAAGGGAAAGGGTTTTTGATTTTCTTATTTTGAAATGTAATGTATGGAAAGCCTAAGTTTATAGTTTTTATTTCAAAACTAAAAAACAATGTTGGTTTATTTAAGTGATTTGTATTGAGAATAGATTTATCTGGGCCTACCTACCGAGTTTTAGTACTCATACCTATATAAATTTCTTGTTTTTAGTTCAACTACAGCTTCCAACTTTTTTCAGTCGCCTCAGGCGATGGTTTGTGTTTTGTTGGAGTGGCCCTTGGGGTCACATAGAGATGCTGTTGGTGTCAGGTTCAACTTGTCTATTCTAGTTTTGTTTATTATTTATTTTTTTACCTTTCTTTGTAAATGTAAATGGTGTAAATCTTGAAATCAAATTGAGTTTGATTTTCTTATATGTTTATTTTTGTTGTTTTTTTTACTTTTATTTTTGGTGAAATCATTACCATGGGTACTCTATTGATTCCCTTGGAGCTTGTTTCTAGCCTAGGAGGATTGGGAATGCCTCTCAATCCTTGCCACAGATCAGCTTGGGTGACCAGTTCTAGGGTGACCTAGGATGGTTCATGACAAAACGGTATCATAGAAGGTCGAATATTTTGAGGAACTTTCTTTTAGAGTGCCCATTATTACTTAGGGATGTTGAGGTAGAAGGAGTAGGATTTTTAGGCTCAAGGTGTTGGTGTGGGAAGAACATCGTGAACTCTTTCTCATTATGAACCTTGGGTTACCATTAGATATACGAGATTTATAGTGTCATTGGTTCCTATGGATTATTTGGTATTAGGAATTGAAAAGGTAGTTGGGTAGTGGCCTCTGTGAGATCTCAAGGCCTAGAAATACATGTGGAGCCAGAGACACTACCCTGGAATGCTCTCCGTGATGGTGGTGTGACTGGCGTATGGCCACCAACCATATGACTGATTCACCCATTGAAGCTAGTTTCCCCCCTTGTGAATCATTTGGTCCTTCTTTAATTCTGAACATTGATTTGAAAATTCTTGTTTTGGAATTGTGAAAAAACTGAATTTAAAATGGAAATGACCTTGTTTTGGTAAGTGTAAAATTTGGTTTTTGTGAAATGAATTTTGAGCTAAAATGAAAATGGTTTTGATCAGGTGGTTGGTAAATCTTTGGGATATTTTCTAAATCTTTTCAAATAAATGAAATGACTTAGATTTTATGTGAAAAGTTGGAAAATGATATTTTAATGAATGGTTGGAGTTTCTTTGAAAAATGTTTTGTGATATTTTAATGGTATTTCAAATTTTTGTGGATATTGGTTTTTGAAAAAGAGAACTATGGGATTTAAAAAGGAAGGGAACACTAAATGTTTTACCATTGGTGTTTTCATGAGTGATCACATGCATATATATTTATGAGAAAGTGGTCGGGTTCCATGTATGGCATGTGAATGCGCATGGGTGAGGCCCATAGGACACCATTGGTGGGTTTATAATTCTTTTAACTTGTTTTCTTTTTGAAGGTTTTTAATGGAAAATTTTCTATTTTGATAGGTTGTGGTGGTGTATTGTGTTCTATGTATTTTTGGATGTAATGTTTCTTTTGTGATGTTTAATGTGAAGGATCCATGTTGTTGGATTGGTTTTGATCGAGTTCCTTATTTCCCTTGTTTCATAGTGTCCTCCCCCTCAAAGGTTTTATGGGTACCCATAATGTAGCTTCAGGTGGTACATCTCTAGTGAATGCTCTTGTTGGTCAAACCATAGACTACATTCTTGAGTTCTGGAAATTAAATTATCCTCTTTTCTCTGGTCAAGTGGATCCTCTTGAGGTTAAGGAGTGGTTATAGAGGATTGAGAGGGGATTCAGTTTCCTCGAGTTGCCTGATACATTGAAGGTAAAGTTTTCTACCTTTATGCTTGATGTACTAGCTTGGAAATGGTGGAATTCTTTGTCTCAAATCAAGTCTCAGAAATATCTTATATAGGAGTTCTTTTAGCCTGTGTTCGTCTAGCAGTACTACTCTAAGATGATGAAAGTGAGGAAGAGGATGGAGTTGTACGGTCTTCAGTAAGGTGTTGGATTAGTGTTGAAATTTTATTGTCGGTTCTTATAACTAGCTTCGTATGAACTGGGGTATGTTGGAAATGATCCTATGAAAGCTCATAATTTTTAGACCAGGCTTCATACTGAGTTGAAATTGAAGGTGGACGATCTCAATATAACAACCTTCTCTGATGTGGTGAGGAAATCCTTTCATGCTGAAGTTGGACTAGCAAGAGGGCTTGAGATGGCATGTATTCCTTTGGTCTTTAGAAATGGAAAAGAGGATTCCAGTGAAAATAATGCAAAGAATCCTGATGTTGGTGGTGCTGGTAGGGGAATTAATAGGCCTTCAGACCTCCTGTTAACCTCTTTAGGGTGTAATGATGTGACCTATAATGAGTGTGGAAATCCCGATCATAAGAGACCATCATGACCGAGTGATTTAAGAACCAGATACACCTATGGATGCTTGGGTCACTTGAAGAGGTTATGTCAGGGTGTTTCAAAGAAGCACAGTAAAGCCAGACTAGACTCTTTGAAAGACACCCTAGCCTGTTTGTAGGAATATGGCACTGGTGGGGGTGATTTTTGGGTCTCTTTTACTGTAATGCTCATCATTGTAATAGTCTTGTCTGGAGGTTTTCTATGGTGATCCCTTTTTATTTTAGTCATAAGAGTGGTTTTTTCCAAAACATTGTGAAATACTATTTCAATGGAGGTGTGTTCCTCAAGTTTTTGATCTATGTGTTCTGTTTGGGGGTTTTTGAATGCTGACTATAAGTCATGAGATATGTAAATAATTATAGCACCATCCATAGGTCTCTAAGTGGAGATCGAAAATACTCATGGAAACCTCAATGGTGTGGAAAGTCTTAGGTTTAAGTTCTGTTCTCTGCGTGGGAAGTGGAGGTAGTTTAAGCCTCCTGCGTAGTTGTCTTGTTTTTAGTTGTTCCTTTAGTAGAATATGGCATGGGAACCTTGTTTCCATATTGCGAATCATCTGGGGGTGAGAGTTTTCTTGTTATTTATAAGGATGCATAGTCATATCATTTTATTAAGATCTTTGTGGTTGAGTTCCATCAAATGTGGGTCTCCCTTTTTATGTCCCTTTCATCCTTCTTGTGCTAGTTAGGTTTGGTTTGTTAGTGGCTACCCAGGGATTATTGAGCAGTTGGTGTATGTTTTTCATGGTTTTGATGGTCTATTTGGTGGTCCCTCCCTACCCTCCCCTTCTGGTGGGAGTCCTTGGTTCATCTGAGAAAATTCTGGAGTTCATTATATATCGTTAGTTCTTATTGTGGGGAGACCCATTTTGGGTATCGTTGAAATCTTCTCATGAAGGAAAGCAGTGTAAGCTTGCTTCTAATTGTGGGGATTCTATTTAGGCCTCCCCATGTCAGTGTCTTAGTTCCATTCCTAGCATTGGTTGGTACTGAAGGAACCAATCACATTGTGGAAGCCCCGGAAATGGTTTTTTGGAATTTTTCACCGACGTTCGATATGAACTTGTCAACATTGGTGAATCCCTCCTCGGTTTAAGCCAATTATCTCACGTAAAGTGTTTTAAGAACAAAAATTAAAACTATAAAAACCTATTTTAGATCTGAAGCCACTCTCAATGTATTCTCATCATTGGAAATCACTGCTTGAAAAATCCGAAGACAAATTCCTCTAGATCTTCCACACGTGCTTCAATAATCTGTGGGAGCCCCGATCATAGAAATCCAAGTGATAACATGGAGATTTGAAGGCTCCTTCGACGCTTCGATGATCATCGCATCACTAAGCTTGTGATTCATTGGAGAGAGATAAATCCAAGATCCTTGTATCTGAAGCCTATCTCTAGAACATGGGAGAGAGGAGAGGAGAGAGAAATCCCATGAATAGTCCCTGGTGGGAGGCTCTCTTCTATATATAGTGTGTTAATAAAATACCCGAAATTTCCTCTCCGACCCCCGAATACTTAACGCACTATAAACGATATATTATGACTACTAATCTATGTCATAGATATTATTATCACTTTCCTGTAACATATTAAATATATTAAATATATTATATGATAATAACTGAGTCATTAACTCATCCCATCATTCCCACAAAAATTAACAGAACCTTTAATATATTAATATTTGTTCAATTAATATGTTCTTGTATTTACTTTAATACTTGAAAATACAATAAATAAATAAAGTTAATGCCCATTATTATTAACTAGAATAATATGCATTTATTTATGGCATTGTTTATCGTATCTCCTTAGACAAATCCCAGACCCCTGTGGTGGGACCCACCATGTCCAAAACTCATATTCAATTGAATAAGGGAAATTATTGAATACACTATTGTGTGTGACCCTCTAGGCCCTTATCTCGATAGTAGTGAATACTATTCATAGACTAAGAGTGGGATCTAGCAACCCATAATTGCACATAAAGAGATAAGGATTGTCACAATAGCGACAACCAACCTATGAACACATATTGTGTAGTATAATCTCTTTGCCTTTAATATCTCATAAAGCAAGATGCACACCAGTGTCATTACCCTTTACTTGATTTATTGTTTTTTGATCCAACTAGATAGATTTACCCTCGATTTCCATGACCATGGTCTTTTGAAGGTAGTCCCATCCTTATCAACATGGCCTGAGATATGTTACTTCCATAACTCAGAAGAAAAAAAATTCTTTCTTGACCATTCAACCAATGTCATGGCACTAATGACGCACCCAACACAATCTAGCTCACCACAATTTCAATATCATGGTTTTCATATTGCATCAAAGTGCACAATTAAATGGCATACATTGGTAATGATATCAATTCAAGAGACCATTATACATGATCATAGATAACAACATCCAATGACACCCAAAATGTGTGGTGTTCCTATTGGCATGTCTGTCCTCATGTTTTCACCACTCGAGATCACTAATTGTGAAATTCATGAGAAGAAGTCTCAATGCTTATGAGCCCCCAACACTTGATAGTCAGACATCTACTGTGTCCAATTGGTAAGATGTATCTAGACCATAGTACCTTTGTTTATGATTAATGTCATAGTATCTTGAGGTTCTCATTATATCCTGGGATCTTCTATAACCTTTCGATATGACAATTAATATATGGACGTTATCATTTCAATAATGGATGCATACATTTCTACACAATAATGGTAAGAAAAAACCATGTATAACTAAATGTACACATGAGATTGTAATGAAAAGCACTATATAGTTGGGTCTAGGGAACCCACTATTTAAACACTCCCACTTTCACTAGATCTAACTTCTAAACAAACTTGTTAGCTACTCACATGATAAAGATCATGTTTATGCTGAGTAATAGCTTTAGCTATTGGGTTTTCCATGATTCCACTGTGTGGCATATCTACTATATGTGACCTCATCTCCTTGAGTAAAACTTCTCAAGAGATGATATCCCCAAGTATATCCTTTTTTGTCCACTATCAAAACTTAACATCTTGGCTAGTAAGAATATCATAATTTATATTATGATAATACTTTTCTTGCTAGGCGCAATTCCAAGAACTGGAACAAATCATTGTATACAACTACTTCTTATCTTCCTCAAAAGATGCAACATACTTGGTCTTTGTATACATGTCTACCAATGGCTTATATGAGATTGTATCACTCATCACCTTAGCCTAACTGTGATACTAGATCACATGAATCTAAGGAAGACTAGTTTTTGTCCCCTGAAAACCAGTATCCTTTCATCTCTACTTTCCAAGTACATATCAATTGTACTTGCCAAAGTATAAATGAATAGTTATAATTTCTTTACTTATGGTGCTCCTGGATATAACTGATATTTTCCTAGTATAAATCATATCTTGGAAATATCAATTCATGTACATATCATGGAATATGTGATTAATCTATCAAATAAGTGTATGGATTTAAAATCACCACGTTTATCACCTACCATGTATTGGATATGTGAACCTGGAGAGATAATTCCATGTGACACTGGGAACAATTCATCTCTTGAATTGATCCTACTTGTATTTCTAAATACTAAGTCACTATATGTATGATTGACTGGGTCAAAGAAACCTTTACATCTACCTCAATAGATCATGTTCCCTAGAACTTAGGTTGTTACTTTAAGTCAATCACTGGACAATAAATTTCATCCTAGTCTTAACTAATTTGAAGACCAATCTATTTTCCATAAGTTTCCAAACATATTTTACTTGGAAAACCTTGGATCTCCCACTAACCTTTGGTAGACACATGGAAAACATTTATTTCAAATGTATAATCTATGATCCTGTTTCTTACTTAAAGTATAAACCAGAATTTAGTAAATTGAATCATTTATTAGAAATATGTGTCATGACCATCCCTTTCCAGTTGCATCGTATAGACACCTTCCACAATTGTTTGTTATTACATACAATTTCTAATAATATGATCATAGAAATTATCCACGACAAGTAAAATTATAATGGATTTAGGTATACCAACTTGGTATTAACAATTGAGCCCTATTGGTACCACACTTACCATCCA
Organism: Viscum album; assembly: GCA_963277665.1. Classification (NCBI taxonomy): domain Eukaryota; kingdom Viridiplantae; phylum Streptophyta; class Magnoliopsida; order Santalales; family Viscaceae; genus Viscum; species Viscum album. The sequence continues at coordinate 1,225,802,554 of OY728151.1, forward strand.
TGTATCAACTCACTTGAATACCCACCATAGTATTCAATTTATAATCCTCTTTGTAATTTGATACATGGAATCCATTATTGAATTTTAATTTATCTTTTCAATTTTAGCTAATTTCCATATACTGATCTCTTATAGGAAATATTATTCGCAATGAATAGTAGATCACCAGCAACAGTGAAAACAAAAACTATCATCATGGTTTTATTCTTCCTATACAGTACATGTCTCTAGAATATCCATTTCACACATCAATTTGTGGAACTAGTTCCTATGCCAACTACTTGTGCATCTTAAGAATTGACTAAACCCAAGTCAATATGGCTCCTACTATCTCAACTAGAGATGTTCACCCTATTATAGAACTATAGTCAATCACTTGATACCACTTTTCTATCTTAGGGATTTATGTAATATCCTAAGAAACCATTAGGATAATTACAATAGATGCACAATGTGTTTGTTCCTAATGCAAGTTTGTTTATGTCTTAACAAACTATATGCATCCAAACACAAATCTATATGACATAATGTATTTTCATCATAGGATGACACATATGACATCCATTTATCATTTTGTTTGAAATATGGTTATGAAAAAAATGCTATTATTGGTAAATCACGTCATGAAATATAATTCTGGTTTCTATAAGTTGCAACATTGATACTACTTACATCATAACTTTGATGTATAAAATGTGCATTTAGTAATTTCTCCATGCTACATTTTATTGATCAATGTTCACATGTAAGACTTCATCATCAATCCTTCTCATTAACATCAATGTGGTGATATAAATAAGGTAATGTGTGTTTAGGATTTACTCCACACTACATTATCATGATCGATGATTGCATGGGGAAAATAATCTCTAGCATGTCTGCTCGAAGCAACTTATATCTTCTGACCATGATTATACTTCACTTTACCATTTCTTAATTACTTTAAGGAATATTAAAAAGTATATATATATACCTATATCTTACCCTTATAATAGTTCACGTTCACTTGTTAAACTATTCCAAAAGATTTGTGATATACCTTTATTTTTAAAGGTTTCATTGTCCAAAATAAAGACATCGATAATACCAAAGGTGTTTAGCTGTATCTAGTATATAATTTATGTCCATTTTTATTTTTTCTTATCAAAGAATTATCTTTCCACAACTAAGTATAAGTATTAAATATATATTCATCACTCATTACCTATGCTTCATGTATTACTGAACAAGTGATTGAGTATTAAATACCAAAAATAACATACATTCTGAAACCGGGAAGAATGTATCCTTGTGTACAAGGACACATGAGATTAATGTTTTTTTATAATCAATAATAGTTCTACATAAATATTTCACTTGGAAATAAAGAAGTCCTATACTTCTCACCACTGTCCTAAGTATCATCCGTTCTCAACCACTTGGAGAACACACCTGACTTCGATTAAGGTTTCTATACTTTGTTACTATATTAGAATACACATATGTAATTGGAATATTGTATTTAATACCCAAGTAGTAAAACCAAAACATTAAATTGGTGAATATTATTGAAGAAGAAGTGGGTAAATTTCTTATTTATTTAGTTAATTGTATTTAAACTCCCATTGTTTTATTTTATGATATGAAAAACAAATAACCTTTGTTAATACCTCTTTCAGTTATTGACATTGAAAATGTTCCCTTGGCATTACATGCCTTTGGCCTTTTTGCCTCGTCTTTCAATTTTTTTTCCATAATAATTAAATATGAATATGTATTTTATATTCTTATTCACTTGGTGTCCCATACCTAAATAGGTTATGAAGAGTTTACTCAATACTTGTTTGTTTTGTAACTTCAAAATGTTACTTGAGTAAAGGGGTGAAAATGATATTACAATATGATGTATTGAAAGATCATAACCCGACTTTCAATTTACATAGATCCAGTGTAGCCATTACCTATTCATACTGTTTCTTCACTTTCTCCTTGTAAACCACTCGGAGATAAGACTTCATGTTATAACATCCATGTATTGATGAAGCGAACACAACCAACACCAGACGTTGATGAAAGCATAATGACATAACCATCATATTCTATATACATTAGTATCCTATAAGAAATTTTACCTTCGCTTCCTAAGGTAACTTAACAGGTGTTTAGGAAACTGGCACCTTGAGTTTCCAATAGTATTGTACACAAGCACATGTATTATTCTTGAATATTCATGCCAGTGAGGGCATTTAATTTGTCCAATAATTATTGTAGTCTTTAAACTTATGGTATAACTTTTCATTTTTAACAAAAATAAATTTTAGTAGATTAGTACTTTTTATCTAGATGATTGATTTAGTCATTTTTATTAATGAATTTTATTATTAAATATCTCCCACTATTTTTATCGAATTCTAGGAACCCTCTGTGATAGAATCGAAATACTCTTTTGCTTGAGTATTCTAGTGGAAAGGATCCCCAAACCACCCATCATAGTCTTCATTCTTTGGATATGCCACTACTTAGAGGGTTCAAGGTAGGATTTTTTCTAGCCAACCATATGAAATCATGGTTCCTTGAACTGTTGAGTGAAGTCTCGACTTTTTTAAATCGTTACTTGATTTACTCAACACTTGAATCTAAAATTACAACAAGCTATCTTTGGCTATTTATTTGATACAATTTTAGTTAATTCAACCCACCACTCTCATAAAAACGCATCGATGGTAAGAGGAACCCTCATGTTTGGCATGAATGACTCCCCAAACAGCCAGTTTTGTCCAAATTTGAATGATGGAAGGTGGTTCAGACTTCATATTTATTTGAGGGTTTTATTATTTTTAATGTGATAAAAGAAATCATTTTCTATTTTCTAAGAACGTTGTATGTGATCGCACTCACAAATAACAATAAAAGAGATAGAAAAATCTAACGCATCACATGTTCATTTTATCTTGAATGCTTGTTTATTATAATTCCATGTGTTTGTACGTCAACTAAAAATACACAAAAATAATAAACGTTGAGAAAATAAAATAACAACCTGATCATGATCTAATACTAATGGTTGGTCTGTTGAGTGAATAATGGACCAACCTAAACCCTATGGGTAATACCTTGAGTCATATAGCTTGAAACTCGTATTGCAATACCTTCTCTTCCAATGAATCAAGGTCCTTTCTAGTGTATCACAATAACTTGTCATGGAGTGTGTCAGGGGTCATCTCATCATAATACAAAATTACTTGCTTGTAGGTTAGGGGAATTGGGGAGTAAATATACAACTCATGAGTGTATGAGAAGGCCATTATACATATAATGGATCAGAGATGATACACATATCATCATTTGTTAATTATACTTATAATTACAACACCATGCAATAATTAAATAAAAAAATTAAATAAACACACACCAAACATGCATTGGTTAGTCCTCAGCTCATGACCAATCAATACACATTAACTTGTGTATTTAAAAATAAATGCAGAAATAGAATTAAACATGCATTAAATAAATTAAAGGGTATTAAATTGAATTAAAAATTATACTCTCATTTTTTTAATTCAATCATAATGTCATTAACTCCCTATAATTAATTTAATTTTAATACTAAAAATTAAATTAATTAATTAAAAATTTTATCCTCTATGCTATGCCTTTTTATGTGTAATCCAAAATGATGGGGTATGATTTTTAACCTCTCCCATACTTTCCTCATGATTTATAAGTGATGGTAAACCCCATTTATCTCTCATCAATCCCTCTTAGGTACACCTGATACCATGTCGATAATACATAATGAATTCTACCCAAACCTCCTTTGTTCTTTTGGGTTGCCTTATCTTTCTTTATATCAAAATGGAGTTATAATATATATTTATATGAAACTTATAAATTATGTGTAGTTATACAAAATTCATTTATTAATACCCTTCTATCACTCTCTTTTGGGTATATACATGTTTTTTAAAATATTCCCTCCTTAGTATGTTTTGATAAGAAAACCTGTTTTAAGGGAACTTCTCAAATTTTTACCCAATTTCAAGTGCACTCTATCCTCTTTTTATGCCACCGTTGTCTTTATAAAAGCATTATTTTTATTATTAAAAACTTCTTAGTTCAATTATTGTTTTATATAAAATATTTTCCTCTTTTCTATTTTAAAATCTCTATAGTATTTTCGTTTAAACCACACAAAAATGTTTTAATGCTAAAATTTCTCAAATACATTTCATACTTGTCACTTCTATTTGACATAAATTTCCATGATATATGACAATTTTACCTTATGAACGTCCATGTATGTTCTAATTCTTTTCTTTCATGGACACTTTCATGATACACCGATTAGTTATGCTTTATGTCTTGATTGTGGTACCCAATTCTTTCCGTGGGTAACCCTTATGTTCATGTAAAATTAATTATGTATGATTATTTATGTTAAAAAAATATTCACTAAATTTAATATGGGTGCACCTAGATTGCGCTCCAATTAATTGGGTGAAGTTAAGTCTCATGAGATGCTTTGTGCAATGGTCTCAGAGGTTAGCCTTGGCTTGTGCTACTATGGGAAACAAGATTAGCAGTTAGCCTTGTCCCATACTACTATGGGAAACGGGATTGGCGGTTATCCATGACCCATACTAAAGACATGTTTTATGTTTCTTCCACATTTCTATGATTCCATGTTTATATGATCCCATGTTTATTTTTTATGATTCCATATGTACCATGCTTCTGATATCATTATGTCACGCCTCCTAACTCATGTGCTTAAGCTTTATTATTATGTTCATTACCTTATTGAGCATTTTCACTCATCCCTTTGTTCATTTGTTCCTTAGGAAACCCTATGAATATGTATGGTCTCATAGGAAGTTAGGATCTTTTTATGGATATTAAATAAAGAAGTTTTTTAGCCCCATGTTTTATGTTTTATGTACCTAGTCTTCAAAGACGCTAGACTTCACGATCCTTGGCTTGTACTCTGATGTATAATTATGATTAAAATAATGTAATGTTATATGTAAAAGGACAGGGTTGCTATAATGAATTACTCTAGATAGTCTACACATGCTTTGAAAATTTGTGGGAGCGTCGATGGTTGAAATCCGGGTACTAGTGAAGAGATCCAACGAGTCCTTTGACGCTCCGATGATCACTGCATCTCTAAGCTTGCGATGCATGAGAGAGATCTCAATTTTATCTCCTTGGATCTAGAGCCTCTCTCTATAATATGAGAGAGATGATAGGAGAGATAAATCCCTTGAATAGTCCTTGGTGGGAGGCTCTCCTCTTCTATATATAGTGTTTTAATAAAATACCCGGAATTGCCTCTCTGGCCCCCGAATACTTAACACATTATAAATGACATATTATGACTACTAATCCAAGTCATAAATATTATTATCACTTTCCTCTAATATATTAAATATATTACATGATAATTAATGATTCATTAATCGTTCCAACAAAAATTTTCTGAACCTTGAATATATTAATATTTGTTCAATTAATATGTTCATGTATTTACTTTAATACTTAAAAATACAATTAATAAATATATTCAATTCCCATTATTCTTAACTTGAATAATATGAATTTATTTATTTAATTTGTGATCTTATCTTTTTGAAAAAATCTTGGACGCAGTGGTGGGTCCCACCATGACCAAAACTTCTTTTCAATTGAATAGGGAATATTATTGGATATGATATTATGTGTGAACCTCTAGGAAATTATCTCAATTGTAGTGAATACTATTCATAGACCAAGAGAAGGATCTAGAAACCCATCATGACCCCTAAAGAGATAAGGATTGTCCTAGTAGACAAAACCAACCTATGAACATGTACTGTGTAATATAATCTCTTTCTATTTAATATGTCATGAAGTAGGATGCACACCTGTGTCATTTCTCTTTACTTGATTTATTGTTTGTTGATCCAACTGGACAAATTTACCCTTGAATTCCATAAACATGGTCTTATGAAGGTACTTCCATCCTTATCAACATGGCCTAAGATATATTACATCTATAACCCAAAAGTGAAAAATCCATTCTTGACCATTCAACCAATGTCATGCCACCAATGACACACCCAACACAAACCAACTCACCACAATTTCAATATCATGGTTTTAATCGTGCATCAAAGCACACAATCAAATGGAATACATTGGTAATGATCTCAATTTAGGAGACCATTACACATGATCATAGATAGGAATATCTAATGACAACCAAAACATGTGGTGTTCCTATTGGTGGTTCTGTCCTTATGATCTCACTACTCAATATCACCAAGTGCGAACTTTATGAGAAGATGTCTCAATGATTATGAGCCCCCAACACCTGATAGTCAGAAATATAATATATACATTCCGTAAGATATATCTAGACCATATTACCTTTTTTAAGATTAATTTCATAGTATCTTGAGGTTCTCATTATAGTCTGGGATCTAATATAACCTTTCAATACGATAATTAATCTATGGAAATTACCATTTCAATAATGTATGTAGAAATATCTACACTATAATGGTAAGAAAACATCATGTATAGCTAACTGTACACATTATATGGTAATAAAAATCACTAAATAGTTGGGTCTAGGGAACCCACTATTTCAACAGGTAGTGGGCGACATTGTGTGCGACCACTTAATTCTATGTTCTCATTTTGAGTAAAAGGTTGGTATGTGAGTGTTCTAGCATTTAGATTGAGTAAGGTGTTAAAAGGTTCTCATTGGTTATTGTTAAGCTTGTTTTTTTTGAGTTGGAAGGATGGTTGTGTTCCTATCAATTTCATTTAGGATGTCATGTTTTAAGGCTAAATTAAGGGTGGTGAGATTTTTTTGTCCTTCGACTGATCAAATGGAGGTGTTTAATCTCTTTGGGTGGGTGGAAATTAGTATGGAGTCCAATTTGGTCTCCTGAATTCTTCTGGTAAGTTTCTATTCTTGTTGGGTATGTTTTGATACCCTCTTCTATTTTCTTTCCTTAGGTATCTTCTCAAGCCATAAGGAAGTACTTTGATTTTTTCAGTATAAACCTTGTGTTGGATTTCTAGGGGAATAAAGTGTTATGGTGGGGAGAATTGTCACACTCAGGTTTTGAAATTCATTTTGGTCCTAATTTGGTTCAGTTTGTGGTTCTTTTCTTGAGTATTGGGTGTGGTAGGTTTGAGTTTTTGGAAGGTTCTTCTCTCATATTCATGTCCTATCTCTCCTCCTTGGGTTCTTCCTTGAGTTTTGGGTGTAATAGATAGTTTTTGGGGTGAAAAGTACCCTGATCATGGTTATCGCATGGTTACTGCACGGTCTGTCAAACCGTGTGGTAAGTTACAGAACCTACTGCACAACTACTACATGACTATGTAGTAATTTGCAGGTAACTGTGTGGTACCTTGGTCCCTTGGTAGTAGTGATTTCATAGCTTCTTCACGGTCTGACAGATTTTGTAGACTAACCATGAGACCTGTGTAGTTTTTTTAAAAAAAAATATGATTTTCCTATCCCCCCCTCATGTTTTAACCCCAAATCACCTCTTTATTACTTATTGGTGTTTGTTCGACCTAGAAACCTACTCCCCCTCCACTAATATCTTTGGATATCCTCTCCTTGGGTGTTTTTAGCTTTATTTATTCATGAAATCTCCATGTAAGTTCCTTCTCCCTTGATTTCCCCCTCTTCGCTATGGTTTTCTTCCCCTTTCTTGGGCTTCTTTTTCTCCAGCATTTGGGATCCAATTTTTAGGTTTGAATCCTAAACTTTTGGGTTAGATATTAATGTTTTAGGTTAGATATTGTCTCCCTTAGGTGTGTTGGTTGTGAGATTGAAGTTTCTCACCAAATCCAGGATGTTTCTCCACTCTTGAGGTTGGAACCCATTGCATATGTCCTTTAAATTTATGTTTACTTTGATTTATTGATGTTTTCATGTCCCTTGATTACTAAACAGGCATTTAATGTGATTTGAATAATTTTATTTTATGAAATATCTTTTTTTGTGTAGGTTTGGAATATTTGGAAATAATTTTTCATGCTATATGTTTTGAAAATAGCTCAGTTGTCCCTTTAAAGTGACTAGTGATTGGTAATGAAATGGTTTGGTTTTTATAAACACGATTGGTGGTGTTAAAAATGGAGATTAGAGTATTTAAATGGATTTTTCACATTAATTTCTTAATGTTATACCCCTTTTTCCCTTGTAAGTGTGTTTTTTTATTTAAACTATGGGTTGGATTGATGAAATGGGGTTTTAAGGGTGTGTTTGGTTGCAAATTTGATTTTTGTGTGGATATTTATAAAATGGATTTTTTTTGTGAAATGGTGTAGGTTTATTTGGAATATTGAATTGGTTTTTTTTGGAAAAACCCTATATGAGGGATCCATTTAATGGTTGGATGATAAAAGGGTGGGGTTGGTCTCAACATGGGACTCCACCCGTGTTATTCTTGTTTGAGGCATGAGATGCTCCTTGAGAAGGTCGAGGTGGTACCGGTGGGGGAGTTAGTGTTTGTAGAGATATATATATATATATATATGTGTGTGTGTGTGTGTGTATTTTTATTTGAATTGGTTAGCACACCCCCTTACGAACATAGCATAAGAACATAGCATAAAAAAGAGGTTTACTGCGAATGATTGTTTCACTAGACTAGGTTATTATACTAGCTAGTGGATCATTATAGGTGAATACAAGGGTTTATTTCTATGGGTTCAGGACCCTCGACTAGACTAGGTCGGTCGATGGTTGGGAATTAGGGAATTAGGATGTCATCAAGTAGGTCATGCCTTTGGGATGAATCACATGTATAGTATGTTCTGGTTCTCCTATGAGTTCCTAGGTGCTCTTGTGTTTCTTTGACGCTATAATCATTATCCATTTCCATTATTGTGTCACTGTAAAACATTTTTCTTGGTTTCAAGTGTACTTTTGGAAATTTCTCAAAAAATAGTTTTTCTAAAAGTGTTTTTAGAAAATATTTGTAAGTAAACAAATGTTTTCCCTTTTTAATGAAAAATGGAAGTTTTTCATTTGGTCCTCTTTTTCCAATCTCCCCTAGGAACTTAACTTATATATTTGAATGAGCCTTGTTTTAAATGTGATGGAAATGGTTTGTGATTTTCTTATTTTGAAATGTAATGTATGGAAATCCAGTGTTTATAATTTGTATTTCAAACCTGAAAATCAATGTTGCTTTATTTAAAGGACATACATTTGGAATAGATTTAGCTGAGCCTACCTAATGAGTTTTAACATTCATTCTTATAAATTTTTCTTGTTTTAGTTCTCCAGTAGGCTCTAGATTTTTTTCATTCTCCTTGGGCGATGGTTGGTGTTTGGTTGGAGAGTGACCCTTGGGGTCACAAGGAGATGCTATTTGTTTCAGGTTCAGCTTGGTTGTTATAGTTTTGTTGTACCTTTCTTTGTAAATGTAAATGGTGTGAATTTGGAAATCAACTTGATTTTGATTTGATTCTATTTTTATTTACACTATTTTCATTTATTTTTATGTTGGGTGAAATCATTCCCATTAGTACTCTATCGATTCCATTGGCACTTATTACTAGACCAGGAGGATCAGGAACGCCTCTCGGGCCTTACCACGGATCGACTCAGGTGACCGGTTTAGGAGTGACTCGGGCTGGTTCATGACATATATAATTTAACTAATTTTAATTTGAAAAAAAATATTAAAATAATTTTCCAGTTTTTAAATGTTTTAAATAAAATGACAATTCTTAATAAAAACCAGTATTTTTTAATATAAATTGAAAATTTTATTTTTTCTAAAAATTATCAAAAAGTCACTCTAAGATAATTTTTACAAGATTATTTCAAAAACTATATATATTTTGTAAAATTTATTTTATAAAAGTGTGAAAATTTTATTTTAAAATAAGGGTGAAAATGGTGACAAAACTGTTATTGAGAAAAATACAGTTCTTAAGTAAAAAATTGGATTTATTCATATATCTTTTATAGAAAAAAATAAGATGATTGTTAAAAATTTGATTGAATATATAATATTTAAATTATTAAAATTATTCACCAGAAGTGATTTGTTTAATTTTTTGAGGTAAAATTCATTTTTGCATAGAAAAGTAATTTTTTAGAAAAATATTTTCCTTATTTTCAAATATTTTTTATTTTTATTTCTAAATAATTAATAACCAAGGAATTGATTTTATATATACTTGTAAGCCATATATTTTTATAATTTTTTTAATCCTATCCATACCCACCATTCTAACAGCTAGAAAATAACTATCATATTAAATAATAACAATTTAATAGTATATCATGTTTCGTCTAAACTCAGTGTTGCATGTAATACAAAATATCGAAAAGAATAAATTTATTTTAAAAAAATATTTCAAAAAATATCAGGGTGTTATAATGCCTTTGAATCCAAGTTGCGCCTTTACATTGCTTTTCACCCTCAGATAGATAAGAAGATGGAGCAGACCATCCAGATGCTAGAGGATATGTTATGAGCTTTGATATTGGATTTTGGAACATTATGGGTAAATAACCTACATTTGGTTGAGTTTTCCTATAAAAATAAAGTCCAATCATCCATTTGAATATATTTATTTTAGGAATTATATGCGTAGTCGTGTCATTCACTATTTTGTTAGATGTAGGTTGGGGAGTCAGTGTTTTTTTGTCCTTATATAGTACAAAGTAAGACCGAGAAGATCTATATAGTTTGAGAGTAGATGAGGGAAATAGAGGACCATCAGAAATTATATGGTGATAGTAGGTGGAGGTCCCTAGAGGTTGATGTTAGAGACCATGTGTTCTTGTGAGTCTCCCCTTATTAGGGGTAGCATAGGTTTAACAGAGGGTGTAATATTTCTCCATGGTTCATCAGACCTTTTGAGGTGTTAGATCATTTTAGATAGGAGGCATATCAGTTTTCACTTCTACCATGTCTAGGTAGGATCCATGATGTCTTTTATGTGTACTAGGTTCTTATATATATTTAAAATGATTCCCACATCATTGACTGTGGATATTTTGAATATTTAAGATGACACAATGCTCATGGAGTGACCAATAGAGATATAATATTATCATGAAAAAGTACTATATAGATGAACCCTATCCTTGGTTTTTGTGCTATAGATCCATGGTGGTTTGACGGAAAGTACTTGGGAGTGTGAGATACATATGTGTACCCAGTACCCAAATTTGTTTTGAGTTTTTCCTTATTCTATTTTCTTTCATGATGTAATGTTTGGATGTTTCTAATTTATGAGATGTGAATTTTTTTCTTTCCCTTATTTGTGATGTGTGACGTGGATTCAAGAATATGAAGAGGGGAAACCCCATTACCATCAATACATGTTATGTTTATGACATCTTTTAAAATTATGTGGGTGATTTAGTTCTTCCCAAAACATAAAATATCTTGATACAGATGGTGGGTTTCTTAATTCTTATTATTAAGGTAGTGTTATATAGAAATTATAGTGGTTTTTGTCTTTGGATCTTTATAGGTTGAAATTTTAGTGCATATGGTTACATGTAAAAGAGGTAGCTTTTGGATGGTATGAGATAGTGTAGCAGTTTGGGGTGTATTAGAATCTATGAGAGGTATTTGAAAGGATGGTTATTCAGACTCTTCCAATTCATTTTTGGGATTATTTTTTATTATTGATGATGAGAATAATTTTAGAGGTATCTTATGTAATGGTACATGCCTTCTTAGTCCATTAATTTATTGGGTTTGGAGTAAGAGGTGCTCAGTGGAAGCATACAGAGGGTTTGATGGAGTTTGGAGATATAATTCTACTACAGTGGGAGATTCACAATGTTAATATGTTTTCACAATGTGAGTGGTTATTCATGGATTTGTGTCCAGTGATTCATAGATTTAAACTTAGAAAGAGGATTATATACCTAAGTGATTCATGATGTGAAGGAATAATCCACTATGTGAATTAATTTGAGGTTGAGTCACCATGAAAACCAGTAGATAACCGTCGAGCTTTGAGTTAATGGAATTCACATCCTAAATCTTTTTCATGACCTAAGTTGGTGAGTCCCATGAAAACTCACATTGTGAATTTTTGATTCGCATCTTGAATGTGTAAAGGTATAGACTGTTTATAAATTCCATATATCTCTTGATTTCTTTTATTCCTCTATCATTTACTTCAAACATTGGGAAAACCCTAGCCAATTTTGGAGGATATTCTAGCCCCTTTCCTCCCACTTTTATCCTTGGATTCCAGATACTGATCTTTGGTAATCCATGGAGTGCAAATCCCCTTTCCTCTATTTATTTCTTCAATCCCTCTTTTGGAATTCTTGGTGGTGATGTTGTTTTTTTAGAGAGTGTTTGGGCTATATTATTATGAACCTTTGGTGTGTTTTAGGTTGATCAAACTATTTACTAGTGTCGTTGTGGTCTTTTGATAGTTTCTCTTATTCTTAGTTGTGTGTAATAGTTCTTAAATCTTCTTTGAGGTAGGGGATCCTTGTTATCTTAAGTTTACATGAAAGTGTGGGGATTGAATGATCTTTTCTTCCATTAAGAGGATAGTATGAGTCAAAGAAAGAATATTATTAATTAGATAAATCTTAAATTTAATGGAAATGAGAAGAAATCTCATGTTTTACTTCTTTTGATGTTATTATCGATGGAATTATACTTGATTTTCCCTTATTTAAAATCATTGTTATTGAGATACCTGATTATTCTATAGCTTCGATAATCGTGAAACCCTTACTATGATGATTATTTGAACTCACCCCAAATGAAATGGATAATCACTAATATATGGTTAAAGAATGGTTTTCCCATGGAAAGTAATAATTTTATGATAATACCCCCACTAAGTAAACTAATAAAGTAATGAATTCTCTTTTGTTGAATATGAAATATGGTGTTATAAAATCTAGAACTTGTTTCTATATATTAATATGATTTCTATGAATTTTTTTTGGTTGTGTGGATCCTATTGGGGCTGGTATAGTGATTCGGGAAATCGAGTTGGGTGTAGTATGTGTTGGTCAATAAAGCGGTGGATTATTGGCATGGGATCTGAGGTGGGATGATGTACAATGGTTGTGATGTGTGGTTGTTGTGGTGAGATGGACTGGAATACATTACATTGTGACAATGGTTAATGTGAGGTGGTTGAGCTGTTATGTGCCGTTATTATTTTATTTTCCCATTTATCCATACAATGAATTGAAATGCTAAAAAATGAAAGGAAAAATGGTTTGGTAAATGAATAAGTATGGGATAAATTTAAATATAAGAATGGTTTTGAGTTGATTTATGGTAATTGGATTAAATAAATTGAATGATAAATGAATGGGATATGTTGATGTGAAATGAAATGGATTAATAAATGAGATTTATTGGAAACTCATTATTTCTAGAAATGGTGGAACCTGTAATTGAAAGTGGAACTGTGTGGTGTGATTCTTTTAATGGTGTCCCTGGTCATGATAGATGTCAAGAGATGAAATTATAGAGATGTATAAAAATCTAGTGCATTTGATATTAACACATATTTATAGACCTAGTTTTTCCCTTATAAGTCTTTGAAATATTTCAATATAATTTTTCAGAGTTAGGCATTGAGATAACGTGTGATTCTGAGGCCCGATGTTCCCATAGTTAATTTTATAAAAGTATTAAATATATTTTATATCACACACACACACACATAGTTTCTTGGAGAAAATGAGATATATATTAAATGAAATATTAGATCAGAAATCTAAGACCACAGTTGATTCTATAATGTGATATTTACCCTAAGTGTGACCTAAAATAGATTGGAAAAGGGTATTCAGATATCTTTATTGTTGGTGGTGCATTTAGTTAGTTAATTAATTAATTAATTTAATTAACCTAACTAAAATATCTATAAAATTGCCTCTACAAATAATCATTCAGTGTTAGCTGCAGAAACCCTGGTTGGATCTTGAGCACTCTTCTCCTCTATATTTTGGAAAATCTCATCCGACAATGAAGAATATTTAGATCAGAGAAGATCAAAGTGTAGAGAATGCAATAAATCCTCTCAATTGTTGGTGGGTATGTTATTTGATGAAAAACGATCCATTATCTAGGTAGTACTTGTCAAATTTTGTATTACACCCCTTTTTTAAATTATTGAATATGATTATCCCTTTTATAATAAGATCCAATTGATGAACTTTTCATACACCCACATATTGAAGTTAAAATGGATATTCAATTATTTTGTAAACTGGATCTCCCAATTGTGTTCATTGGCTAATAACACTTGCCTAATAATTTATTAACCATTTTTTTCTTATTCATTTATTATAAAAACTCTTCATGGTTTTTATCATTTGACCATGGGGCAGAGATTTGGAATTTCTAAGAGGGATTGAGCCTGATTGAACCCCCGAATTTGCAACAGTTTTGAAAATGATGAAGGGTTTAGTGATCAAATATGGATTTGGGGATGAATCATGGAAATAAATGGTGATGATTCTCATGTATTTTAGATTCTAGACTGATGGGAGGAATTTGGGGTGAAAATGGTTTGTGTGGCCTTTGGGTGATACAATAGAATCAATTTTTCATCCATCAGATGGCCAGAAATAGAGGGTAATAGTGAGATCCACCGATTTCAAGTGAAGATGAGGCCAGATCTGAAGGAAAAACAATCAGTTCTAGATGCCCGAGTGTAGATATTATTTTCTATTAAAAACAAAAATACACACCATGTATCACATTGACTACACGTTTTGTATCCCCTATGTTGTGGAGGTATGGGTTTCTATGATTTTTAAGTATCACATGCCGTGTGGGACCCCTGCTTGCATGTGACCCTGTGCTAGAAGACTCGACATGTACTCTGGGAGTACATGGGAATATGAATATCTAGAAATAAATCATTTTCCAAAGTACACGAGTATGACCAGAGACATGGGAGACACTCCGTGTGAACAGGCACGCTGTGTTCCAAAGTACATGAACATGAGAAAAAGAACACAAACATAAAAAGAGAGCACATACAGGACCCCGGGTGTCTCAGACACACCATTTAGACCCTCTAAAAATTGTGTATGGTCATATGGGATGATGATCCATGTACCCTCAAAGACATGGACTTGTGATAGAGTGGGACCACACACTGTGTGGGTCCCCTCACATGTTGTGTACCCCTTGGATTATTTTTAAGAATCTTCAAACTCTCACATATTCTTCATTTGGACTTATATTTTTGTTCACAAGTAGCCTATATCGGGTGTTTTTTATGTATAATGTGATGGTTCCATACATTGTTTCTTTTGGGATATGATTCAAGATGTTCCAGGTGTGGTGATTATTTAGGTGATGATTTACGATGATAAGATCCCCAAAAACCTTCATAGTTTCACCCTCCAGCTTGGATGGGTATGAGTCCTCAATGACCTAGAGTGGAACCCTCCTATAGAGACATGGAATGAGTCCTATAACTTCTAAGTTACACCCTCCAGTCGGTCTAATCATGGTTCCTCTATGAACAAAGTGGCACCCTCCTATAGAGACATAGTATGGGTCCTTGACCTTATGAGTAGAACCCTCCTCCCAGTATGGGCATGCGCCCTTAATGAACTAGAATGGAACCATCCTATAGAGATAGGGAATGTTTCCTTTAACTTTCAAGTGGAACCCTCCAGCCAGGATGGGCATGGTTCCTCGATGAAATATAGTGACACCCTCCTACAGAGACAGGTCATGGGTCCTCAACCTTCTGAGTGGCACCCTCCAGCTGGTCTAGGCAATGGTCCTCGATGACTTGAGTGGAACCTTCTATCTGGGCTAGGTGTGGGTTATCAATCATCAGAGTGGAAAATTCATATTGTACCAGGGAATGATTCCTCTACCTAGATATTATGTCCCCTTGAAGGTGCAGAAATGTGGAGTGTTGTGTTTTGACATGGATATTTTTTGCTGGGCAGACACATGAGATGATGGGAATCATTGATAACTTCTAGAACTATTAATGAACCTTTTCCTGGGTTAGACTATGAGATATAGATCTCATTATATCTTATTTTGGTTTCTTTGGACTGAGAATATATATATATATATATATATTTATATTTCTATCCATGATGATGGATTTTTCTACTCTCTTACTATGGGTGGTAGAGACATGACATGTAATACACCAACACGACGCACTGAGATCACTGTGGTTGGATGTGGTTAATTTATTTCTTTAGGTTGAGCTATTCACCATTTCCTATTTAATTTCTTGAACTATTGTGTCTATTACTGCTCCACCTTTCATATTTCAGGGCATCTTACCTGATATGTATATACTCACCCCTGCATGGGATTTGCTCGCACATGTCGTGTCTTATACAGATGATAGACATGTCTGTGGTTACTTCATAGGAGCTTAGGGATACTTGGAGAATCAAAACACGTATAATGGTTTTAGATTAGATATTAGGAGCTAGGATCTCTTAGAATTATACTTTCCTATTTTTTAGGTTGGGATATGTTTTTTGGTTGGGCATGTATTTTTCCCCTTTACCTTTATGTTTTCACTGGTGTACTATTGTATACCCTATAGGTTTTTCATGCTTGGTTTACTTTATAACTATTGAATAATTTTATCATTATTAATCTAATATTTTTTATAAATATGTTCAGGTATATTCATATAGGTACATTAGTAAAATTCCACCCAATTAGGATATGCCATTCGGTGCTTATCGCTACCCCTAGCCTATGGAGGTGGGATTGGGGTAGTTGCAGCTTGAGCCCCGATTAGGGTTGGGTTGTGAAATATTGGTATCAAATCATTTCATTACTTGGGATGGTGTTTGGTTTAGTCCCCTTATGAATATTTGGTTGTAATTAGTGAAGTAATGTTAAATTATCTCGAGTGTGGATGTAAGGCCCAAAAACCCAATGATGGTACGAGTGGCCTACGTATCCATTCAGTAGAACCTTGACTACCTGCTTTTTGAATTATCATACTGAGAAAATGGTTAAAAGGATAAATGTTACATTCATAATATAGGATTAATAATTTTTATTTCCTTCTTGATTCAGATCCCCATTGTATATATATTCTCATCTAACCTGATATGTATCGATTAAAATTCATGATGCCTCTATGACGCCAACCAACCAGGATACCAGTTCCAGATTATAAAGACAATCCAATGATTTATGAGGAATCAATTCATGGCCAATCCCATGAGATAATTCCTCCAAGTTCATAGGTAGCATCACCCCCACTTGTTGAGTAGCATATCATACTAGCCAAGCATGAAGAGGATGCACACAAGTTAGCGCACTTCGTGAGTTCTAGCACTAGAGGTCATTAACGTTCCATTGTGAGCCAGATCACCAGGTAAAAAAGGAGTGGATAAATTAAATTGTTTGTGTCTTTAGGATTATACTGACACTAATGTATCATGTGGTTATGCTGGTAGATAACCTTTTCCATAAATCAACTGGGTTCTGGTGGAGTCTTGTTACCCAGATGTATGACGAGTAGACACTCTCATAGCCCAACTTCCAGTAACTATTTTGTGAGAATTAATACCCCTATTTCTTGTACTCAGTTTATATTCAAGATATTATAGTGCTATAAAGTGATGATAGTGGATGAGTATGGCATTAGGTTCGTAGAACTTACATGATACTCCCATGACATGATCCTAGAAGGCTACTTCCAAACTTGAAAGTTTGAGCAGGGAATCCACAGAGAGATCTGTGCCAGCAAGTTACCCTAGTGCATTACCACCTATGAAAGGGCATTGGAGTAGGAATTAGGGACATGGATCTTTCTGGTAGAGGGATTCCAAGCTGCTAGAGATGACACTGGGCATCAAGAGATGAGTCATCTGTAGTAGATAGCAGAAGTTATTTGACAGTATCTTGGTGTAGGAGGTCTTCCTAGGATAATTTTTGAGCACATGGTAAGGGGAAACACATAAGAATAAGGAATCATAGAGAGGGGTGATACTATGATTATGATGGGTGAGGTCACATACCATAAGACTACCTAACCTGACGTGCTGATGAGTGAAGATAGATAGATGACAGACCACCATAGAAGAGTCATCACCATGATCAGGGATCCCCTAGGTGAGGACAGGGTGATCCCCAAGGAGGTAGAACATGAATAGGAGAAGAAGGTGCTATGGGTGTTGGATTATTCTCTGATATACTTCCATCACCACCACCACCAGGTGACCCATGTCAGGCTCAGGGAGCTAGTGTTCTAGGCAATAAATATTTGTAGGATATGGAGGCTTATAACCCCATGGAATGTGAGATGATCAAAGGCATGACCTATGTTTTGTCTACTATTTCTTCAGTATTATTAGACATAGGTTATAGTCATTCCTTTATATTTATATTCTTGGTGTGAGATCTAGAAACAACATCATCTTGAGTGTTCTACATGTAACACTTTTTTTGTATCTTTTATCTTCCTGTAGTGTGAGCTATCACTTGGTGAAAAGAGGTTCATGTGCGATGTTTTTTTAAATCATGATGGAACCCTATGAATTCATCTTGGGTACAGATTTTTTGTACATGGTCTGGTCATAGATAAACTTTCAGAAAACACAAGTCAGATTTATTTACACCGATGTGATGAGATTCTTCTTTTTGGGTGAGAGAGATCTCATAGTGGGACAAGTGGGTGCTGCAGGAGGCTATAACCCATCACCCATTAGTTAGAGAGTGTATCCCTTGGTTCAGAAGACTCTATGAGCATCTATATTACTTCAGTCATGGAATATTATATGGATTTATTCACCCAAGTACTTTCTAAGACCACCTCCAAGGTGGTAGATGGAGTTTTGTAATGAATTGAATATCGATACCACTATGATATATTCCGAGGCATATCAGATGGCCCCTACCGAGCTCTACGATCTTTGATTGAGGTTGGAAATACTTTGAGAGAAGGGTTTCATCAGACCCAGTGTGTACCCCTGGGAAACTTCAGTGTCATGAAAAATTCAGATGAGAGTTTGTGGATTTTCATAGATTATCATATCCTAAAATTGGACATGATAAAGAATAATTATACCTTAACGAGGATTTATGACCTCATTGACCAATTTCAAGGTGTGAGATTGTTCTCTAAGATTGATATTAGGTTCTACTACGGACAGATGAGGGATTTTGAGGATGATATTCCAAGTATGACATTCTGATATTGCTATGGAAACTATGAGTTCCAAGTGACGACCTTTGGTGTGAAGAATGACCCAACTGTATTTATGGATTTGATGAACCAGGTATTCTAACCATACATGGACCATTTTTCTTTTTGTCTTCACTGATGACATAGTCATCTAATCTGCTTCAGAGGATGATCTTGTAGATCACTTGAATATGGTCTTAGATTTACTTTGGGAGAACCATCTTTCTGAAAATCTCTCAAAGTACCAGTTTTGGATTCACGAGGTTCTATTTCTTGGGAATTTCATTTTTGAACATGGTTTATCCATGAAACTAGAAAATATTGATGTAGTTATTTCTTGGGATTCACCCAAGAGCATTCCATAGGTACAGAGATATCTTGGTTTTGAGGTGTGATATAGGAGGTTTATGGAAAAATTCTCCCCAATTACACCCCTTGGAAAAACCTAATGCATAAAGGTAGAATTTTAACTATACTAAGAAGAGACAAAGTTCCTTCGATGAGTTGAGGTTGAGTTTGAAGAGTGATTTTTTAGACTAATGGATGTGGGTGTGGAGTACATTGTGTTTTGAGATGCCTTAGGATCTGGGTTCAGCTACGTGTTGATGCAGTGGTAAGCAGTTATCGCAAATGGGTGGAGGTAGTTGAGACCCCATGAGAAGAACTATACGACTCATGACCTAGAGATAGAATTGGTAGTCTTTTACCTAAGGATATAGAGGCACTATATTCTAGGGGAGTGCTTTGTGGTTTAATTAGACCATCAGAGTGTCAGGTACATCTTCATGTAGAGAGACTTGAACATGAGACAATAGCGCTGGTTGAAGTTCATATGGGATTATGAATTAGAAATAGTCTATAATTATAATAAGGGAAACATAGTAGAAGATTTACCTAGTAGGAAATCCTAGGCTTTCTTGGTGTTGGAGGCTTCTAAGCAGTTGGATTCCTTGCAATTGACCTTGGTAGAGTAGGAGGGTAGAACTTTTATTCAATCGATGTCATTGAATTCTCCGCTTCTTGAGCATGTGAGAGAGTCCCAATTGGGAGAAATCAACTATGAGGTATTTCATGACTATATATCCATAAGAGATTCACCATATGGATATTTTAAAGGAGGTAATCACATAATCCTTTTCTAGGGATAGAAGGTGGTCCCAATCAAGATGTGAGAGTAAGTGATGTGATAGTTCCACACTTCTACCCTAGATGCACATCATGGTGTGTGAAATATGTACAAAGACCTTAATCAGTTGTTCGAGTGATCTAGAATGAGATGGAGTGTGGCTAAGTTTGACT
The DNA here is from genome assembly GCA_963277665.1 of Viscum album. Classification (NCBI taxonomy): domain Eukaryota; kingdom Viridiplantae; phylum Streptophyta; class Magnoliopsida; order Santalales; family Viscaceae; genus Viscum; species Viscum album. The sequence goes on from OY728151.1 coordinate 1,225,823,011, forward strand.
CATGTTGCCTCACTTGTCAGCAGATAAAGGTCGAGCACTAGGTTTCAATAGGTTTGTTATAGCCCCTAAAGATCCCAGAGTGGAAGTGGGACGACATATCCATGGACTTTGTGATAGGACTTCAATGGATAGTGAAGGGACATGATTTCATCTGGGTGATAGTTGAACAACTCACGAATTCAGAACACTTCTATTCTATTAGGGAGTAGATCTCGGTGGAGAGTTTGGGACAAATGTATGTACAATATATTTTTGGCCTTCACGAGGTCTCTGTGAATATTGTCTCTGATCGTGATGTGAGATTCACATAATGATTATGGAGAGGCCTGTAGGATTAATTTAAGACCTAGATGAGGATGATTACATCCTTTCACACTGAGATATATGGGAAGATTTAGAACATTATCCAAGTGTTGGAGGATATTCTAAGGGCATGCGTGTTGGACTTTGGATAGAGCTATGTGGGTCACTTTCCCTTGTTAGAGTTTTCATACCAAAAAATTTACCACTCTACTATCAGGATGGAAACTTTTGAGGCCCTGTATAAGTGACCCTAGAGGTCACCCCTATACTAGAAAGAGATTGGTGATGCATATCTTGGGGGTCCATAGATGGTGAAGGTGACTACAGAGAAGGTCCATGTCATCTGTGAGTGGATGAGGACAACCCAGAGTAGAAATAAATCTTATGAAGGTTGACATAATAGTCCATTGAAGTTCAAGCAAGGAGACCATGTTTTCATGATAGTCCCCCATGACAAGGATTATAGAGATTCATCTAGAGTGGAAGACTATCCCCAAGGTTCATCGGGCGATTTGAGATCATGCACATGGTTTTTGAGGTTTCTTAAAATCTTTACCTAACCCCATAGTTGGAGTGGGTTCATAAAGTCTTCCATGTGTCACAACTGAGGAGATATGTGAATGAACCCACACACATCATCAATTGGGGAGAGCTGGACATCAAGGATGAAGAAAATTTTCTAGAGCACCCAGTTGCAATTTAGGATTGATAGGAGAGGACCCTATGTGGATAGACCACCCCCTGGTTCGCATGTTGTGGCAGCATGGGAAAATGTAGGAGAGATCCTAGGAGAGATAGATCCAAATATGGACCCATCATCTCGAGTTGTTTGTTTAGTTTTTTCTAGGATGAAAACATAGAAAGAGGGAATTATATAGAGATTGAGTTTTTTCCATTTAATACTTTGAAATGTTTGTAAATTTATTTTAGAAGCTAAGAGTTGATATGATATCCAATTCTAAGGCTTAGTGTGCCTATATTTAATTTTATAAAAGTATTAAATATATTTTATATTAAGCATGTATAATTTGGAAAAGAAAACAAGAATACTCTTAAATGGAATCTCATATAAAAAATCTGATATCATGATTGAATCTAAAATGTAATTTTTATCCTAGTTGTGACCTAAAATAGGCCAGTGAAGGGTCTTAAGATATCTCGACCGTTGGCGGTGCGTTCAATTGGTTAATTAATTAACTAATTAATTAATTTAATTAACCTTACTAAAATATATATAAAATAACCTCTATGATGAATCCTTTAGGGTTAGATACAGAAACCTAGGGAGTATCCAAAGCACTCTTATCCTCATATTGTTGGCGAATCATATCCGATGATGATGGATCTATGGATTAGTGAAGATCAAAGCATATGGAACACAATGACTCCAATCAATAATTACTAGGTTCATTATTGGATGAATAATGATCCAATATCTAGATAGGAATCATTAAATTGTGTATTATTCCAATCATTATTAAAGTTATTCACCATGATCATATCTTCTATGATCTATTCTAATTGATAAACATTGCATGTGTGCGTGTATTGAAATTAAATTGTATATTCAAATGTTTTCTATCCTAGATCTCACAATTGTGTTCATTGGCCAAGAACACTTGGATAAAAATTTATTAACCCTTATTCTTGTTCCTTTCTCCCAAAAATTATTTTTTGTTGTCGTCGTTGGACGAAGGGGTCGCAATTCAATAATGTCGAGCAGGACTGAGCCTGATTGTACCCCTAGATTCACAATAGTTTCATGAGAAATGAAGGAATTAGCGATCAAGGATGGATTTGGGGATGAATCCTAGAAATAATGGGAACTGTTTCTCATGGATTTTATATACAAGGTTAATGGGAGGAATTTAGGATGATGAAGATTCATGCAGCCTTCATGAGATTCAACAAAATTGATTTTTTGGCCACCAGATGTCTGAAAATGGTGAACAATAGTGAGATCCACCAATTTTAGATGATGAAAAGGACTTATCTGAAGTTAAAACAACCAGATTTTTATGTCTAATAAAATATCTTATTTTCTATGAAAAACATGAATACACACCATATATCATGATGAACACACATCGTGTAGACCCTATGTTAAAGTGGATAGGGTTTAAATGATTTATAAACATCACACATCATGTGGGACCCCCACAAACTATGTAACCATGTGTTGGAGGACTCAGTATGTAATCTGGGAGTATATGGGAATAGACATGGCTAGGCATACACTGTGTGACGAAGTACAAAAGAATGACCAATGAAATGGGAGAAAAATAGTTTGAAGAGGCATTCCATGTACTGAAGTACATGAAAATGGGAAATAGTACACATACATGACTAGAGAGCATAGGCAGGACCCTGAGTGGCTAGACACACCATGTAGACCCTCTACACACAGTGTATGGTCTCATGGGATGATGATTCATGTACATCCATGGAAATGGACATGAGTTGGAGTGGGAAAACATACAGTGTGGGTCCTCTCACATGCTTTGTACCCCTTTGTACCTTTTTATAAAACTTCAAACTCTCGTATCTCCTTTTTATGGACTCTGATTTTGGCTAGCGATTAGCCAATCATGAGTGTTTTTCCACATAGAACATGATGGTGAATTTTTTATCTCCTAAGTAGTTAATCTAAATAATTCATCTCTAAAAATTAAATATAAATTAATATGATGACAAAAACTTCTCTACCTTTCAAAATAGTGTGTACAACCGAACTAATGTGTTTTATTTCACCCCATCACAAGGATTTATAAATGTTAAAGGTAAGTAAGGTTACTTTTTTGTCTTTTTCATTACATTACTTATTATATTGACCATTTTCATGGAATAATGACCCAATAAATAATATAATTTGAACCAGGAGGGGATATGTTCTAAATATGTTCAGAAAATGTGTTAGGTTCCCTAGGTCAAATACCCTGAGGGGGGGGGGTGAATTAAGGTATGTAAGATTAAGAATAATACCCCTTCAGATATTATTTCATTATAAAAAAACATAATTCTGACTTCCTCTTGTAGAAATATATGATTAGAAATGAAATCATGTACCATACATAATGATTTTACTTGGTTCACCCTCACTGGGTGACGTCTGAGGAGCATACAATGACAATGTGCCGATGTAACAAATCCACTAAAGATCACTTAAAATTACAAGGTTTGTGATAGATAACTTATATGACTAGGCTCACTACATTTACAAGATTCAGGGTCTACTCACTGCATTCCCAAGGGTCACTCCCTATGTCTCTTTCTCTGGCTCACTATTGGTGGAAAGGATCATCGTATTCCTCTTCTTTCGCTCAATGCTCTTGGAAGGGATCCACTCACAATTTATGGAATTTTAGGTACCTTCATTTTCATGAAATCACACATACTAAACTATAGGTATATTCTCTGTTGAAGTCCATTTTTCACCCATAGATTAAATCCACCTTTTCATGTACTATTAGGTTAGCAGAAATTGATTTCGTGAACTATTTTAGTGATTTTGAAAGATTTATTGAGTCCTCTGTAAACCACATTGCCTATTCCATGAACTGTGAAGTGGGTATGCTTCACAGAACACCTATTCCATGAATTTTATTTGCTTCCATTATCGTTTACCACCTCCACATACCACCTCTGAAAACCACTTTCGCATACCACTTTTGCATGCTGGACTTCTTTCTTCCATAGAATACCACTTTCATGGACCACTTCTCTTCCACAAACCATCTATCTTACACATACCATTTTCCTTTTCCAGCTATAGTGCCTCCAAAAACCTCTTCGAAAACCATTTTTGTGAACTCCTTACATCTTCAAAAAATCCTCCTTGCAAATAACTTCTACTTTAGAGACTTGTTTCCCATGAACCACTTCAGAATTAACTGAATTCACTAAGAAAAGATGTTTTATTGTGGAAATTGATCTCTTTTAATGATGAGATTAGCACTCCTTATGTAACGCCCTGACCCCAGTTACCCAGATTTAGTGCATTATTACATAACATTGGCATGATCACAAAAGATCAAGTCTCGAAAAACTGATTAGTTTAGTAGCCTTGGAATCACTAGATATATTCATAAATTTTACATTACATCATAAAATGAAAACTAAAACAACATAGTCTTCATAGTACACATTCATATCCCCTCATACCATCCATACAGGTCATTCATAAAATAATTCTTCACATCCTGGGAAAAATAAAACATAGAAAGGGGTGAGCTTAGATGCCCAGTAAGGATAACAATATAGCGGAAACTTTCATAAATAAGCATAAAAATTTAAGGCAATGTATAACTAAAACAAAATAATTTTAAACGTGAAATTCAGCATAATATGGAAAATATAAAATAAAATAATTCCATTTAATTATTCACATGGATATTCTACTAGTTGAATAATCACATGAAATATCAATAACTACTTTCATAATGATGGAATGCATAATGTCAGACTATCATAACCACATAGTCAAGGCCTTGTGCCAAGACTACAAATAAGATTTTGTCAAGGCCTCGTGCCAAGACACTAGTTTTTCTCATGATACCTACTGATGCATCAAGGAGCTATAGCGGGCTCCACCCGTCACTTATTAAGTCTAATGCATTACTCATATGAACAGGTTTAAACATAACATAAACATTCGTATTAAAACTAGAATACGAAATGTCAATACTTTCTCCATAAACCATGAATGGTATAAAAATAACACATCCACAGTCAAACATATCACAAAACCTTGAATACAATATGGAAGTTTTTTATCATAATAAATAAACTTCAAATAAGCTTTAAATCCATCAAAGGATGTTGACATAGATGAAATCAAAACTATTTGAGAGAAATATCTCTTTTTTTAAATCATTTAAAAGTCAAATAATTATAAATAAAACATTTACTTTGAAAATGTTCTTATAATATTGTAAGGGAAGCTTCAATGATTTTATAACGACAGAAAATAGCCACACACGCCATATAAGTTAAAAATACATTCTTACCTTAATTCTATTGAAAAGGTTAAAAAGGACCTTGTTTGGAAAACGACAGAAAGATTCCTTTATAAAATTATTATAAAAAGTAAACAAGGGTATAAATGACTTTAACCCATAGTCTGTAAAATAGTAATAATTATTTGAAATACATTTTTAAAAAACCTGGATGTGGATGATAAAGAGGTCCCAGTAGATAATTACGTATAAACAAACTCGGATAATGAAGAGATTGTGAAATAAACCCTTACCTTGTAATTTTCCTTGGTTGAGGGTAGTTTAAACTACTGTATAATGGTGAAATAATTGTTATTAAATTGTATAGGAATCATATACATTAATATTATGTCATATATGATCTTTTAACATTGATTTGTTAATAATATCTTAGTATTATCATCGTTTCGGGTGTTAACTTACTCATTTTCTTTTATATGTTTTGTTACATAAGTCGTGATTGTTATGGATAGGTTGTATATTATTCATATAAAAAATTATATCAAGTCCTTAAACATTCTTTTTAATCATCAAATGAGAATTATACTTGCAGGGATACGATGAGGAATGAATCTCATCGCGTTCGTGGAGACGGTAGTCCGTACGTACGCACGAGCGACAATATCATTCTTTTGATATTAAAATAATATATAATTGGATAGTATATCATATATAAAGAATCATTATCATGTGATATTTATTATTTACATGAATTACACATCATTATTATACCAATCCGAATAATAATGTATTGAATAACAATTACACCACGACGTGGAGACGGTAAGTCGTATGTACGCACGTATGGTGACATGTCATTCAAAGGATAGATAAAATACTGAATAGGGTTTTACCATATTTATAATAAAATCACAATCTATCAAATATACTGGATTTATTATTTTATAATTAAAATAACAAATAAATAAGAAGTTGAAGAAGAAAGGAACTTGAAAGAGGGTGGTGAAAACATTGCCTCATCTTCGGGTTCTTCCTTTTGATTTGATCAAAAGGGATACTTAGGTTGGCTTTCTGATCAAACTAATGCATCTAGGTTGAAGTGAGAGAAGTTAAGATAATAGTTGGGCAGGGGTTGGCCGAGACAAAAGGATTTGGAGGTGTAAATTAGAGGGATGGGGGAGTGCCCTTTTATAAGAGGAGTGAGGGACACCTTTGGAAAAACTAGAAATATTATTTTATAATAAATTTATATTCGGTTTCTAACGGCTCCAAAGTGATTTATTTTGAGGATAAGGTGGGGATGGGTCGAAAACAACTCAACCAATAGGTTTTAGACAAGTTTGAGTCACTTTATTAACCTTATCTTTTAGTTTTGACTCTTAGTTAAATAGTTTTACATTTACCATGTCTCTTTGTATTTTTATATTATATAGTTAATAAACTTACTATATACCTCCAAGAGACCCCCAAGTGGTCCATTAATGATACACCTATCATTATATAAGTCCTTTTGCCGATCCTTATATTTTTAGGAATATAATATCAATTAATAATATAATATTTTTTTTAAAAAATCTTTTATGTCAATTTTGACACTATTGGCTCTTTTGTTTTTGATAATTTCATAACAACATTATAACTTCGAAAACAATTAATCTAACCAAACCTAACATGTTATATTAACCTATAAAATTAGTGGAATTCATAAAAAGGCTCAAATTACATTTATTTTGATATTTATAATATCAATTATTTTAATATTTCATTAATTAGGTAATTACTACATCACCATTATGTCATAAATAAATTAAATTATTCAATGTCTAAAAATTATAAATAAAATATAATTATGTATGAAATATATTTAGATTTATAATGAATATTTATAATCGAATTTATCTTATGTATAACCCTATATTAAAAATGTTTTAGTTATTAAACTTTGATTTCAACTCTTTTAACTCTTCTTTGAATTAAATAATAATAAATGTCATAATCTAATCCAAGTAGACCTCAATGATAATATTTTATTCCTAAGTTTGTTTTTGGTCGAGATATACTTGTCCAATAGAATTAGGACATGTGTTAGGGTAATATTAATATCATTTTTACCCTTAATTACCCTAGTTACTTTTAACCGTGGCAAATAAAAGTAAAAAGTTACTATTCACCAAAAATTATTTTTATCTTTTTGAACCACATTTTACTCTTTTTTATTAACCGTGTCTCTCAGATTTTCGAAATTCCACTCACAGAAGCGGTAAAACTATGTTTTATTTGAATTTTCAAATTCTCCGGGGAGGTGGGTAAAAGACGGTGAAAAGTTCAATAAAAGTTTTATATATCTAAAATTATTCTAAACTAACTATAATGAATTACATTGAACTTATATAGGTATTATGTATCAATTTTTACCTTAAATAAATTTAAATAAAATAAATAATTATTTAAATAAAAATTCGGTTTTAAACTATAACTCAGTGTTTTTTCACTATTCATCAAAAATTGAATGTTTTCAGAAAAATACCAAAAATTCAACCTAAGCTAATTTAAATATTCCAAATCCAAAAATGAAGTCCATTTTGAAATATTAAATTTATAAAATTTCAAAAAGTGGGTATTACTATTCATAACAGCTAGTTTGATTGGTTGTGGTGTGTGTTAGAACTCGAAGTTGCGTACAACACACACTACTGTATTATTCAAAGAGAAGCGTACCGTGAAAGCTTGGGGTGTTACATTATCCCATCCTTCAAATAATTTCGTCCTCGAAATTTATAGAATACTACTGCATGAAAAGACTCGGGTGGTTCTTCATCATAAGTTCCTCAGGTTCCCATGTTGCCTCTTCCATCTTATGGTTTCTCTATTGAACTTTTACCAGACAAGTCATCTGGTTTCTCAGAACTTGTTCTCCTGTATCAAGAATCCTGACGGGCTCTTCACAATATGACATATTGGGTTCCAGTTCTAATTCCTCCTAAGTGAGTACATGCATTAGGCCAGACATGTATTTTCTCAATAGTAATACGTGGAACACATCGTAAACTTTGGAGAGACTTGGAGGAATTTCCAAATGGTAATATACAGCCCCAATTCGTTCTAGAATTTTGAAAGGTCTGATGTACCTGGGAATCAATTTACCCTTCTTACCAAAACGTATAACTCCCTTCCATGGAGATACCTTCAAGAAAACATGATCACCTACCTGAAATTCCAAATCCTTCCTTCAGTTATCGTTATAGCTCTTCTGACTACTTTGAGCTGCTTTGATGTGGTTTTGGATTACCTTTACCTTTTCCATCGTTTCCTCCACTAGTTCTGGGCCTACAAGTTTTCTTTCACCAATGTCATCCCAACAAGTTGGTGTGCGACATCTCTTTCCGTATAACGCTTCATATGGTGCCATTCGAATACTTGAATGGAAGATATTGTTATATTAAAATTCTACCAGAGGTAAATATTGATCCCACATACCCTGAAAGTCAAGTGAGAAAGATCTCAACATGTCTTCTATGGTTTGAATAGTCTGTTCTGATTGTCCATTTGTTTGAGGGTGGTAGGCGGTGCTCAAACGAAGTTCAGTATCCAAGGCCTTCTGAAGACTCTTCCAGAATATTGAAGTAAAACGGTGATCATGATCAGAAAAAATCGATAGGGGTACTCCATGAAGCCTCAGAACTTCATTAATATATATTCTTTCTTGGCGTTCAAGTGGTAAATCCCCCCTTATAATAAGAAAATGTGATGACTTGGTAAGACGATCAATAATGACCCATGTTGCATCGTTCCTTCTAGGAGTATTTGGTAGTCCCATGAGAAATACCATCATGATATTATCCCATTTCCACTCAGGTATGGGAAGAGGTTACAATAATCCACCAGGTTGTTGCCTTCTAGCTTTCACTTGTTAAAAAACCATATATCTTGACACAAAATCAGCAATCTGCCTCTTCATGTTGTCCCACCAAAAATGTTCCTTCAAATCTCTATACATTTTAGTGCTCCCAGGGTGTATAGAGAAATTGGAACTATGAGCATCGTCCAATAATTCTCTTTTTAGATCAGGTATATCAGGAACACAAAGTCTCTTCCCAAATTTCAAAATTCCATTTTCATACACAAATTCATTCAATCTCCCATCATTTACAGCTTTATTATTCTTTTGAAACTATTAATCATCAGTCTAAGAACTCTTTATCCTTTCTAGTAAATATGGTTTGGAAACCATTTGAAAAAGTATTTATGTTTCACCTTCAATGGTGATTCCCATATACATCTTTACTAGATCCATGAAAATAGGATCCCTCTCAACTCTCATCTTGTTAAAAACTCCATGATCTTTTCTACTCAACGCATCTTCCACCTTATTTTCCTTCCCCGGGTGGTAGTTTATTGTGCAATAATAATCCTTGAGTAGTTCAAGCCATCTCATTTGCCTCATGTTGAGTTCTTTCTATGAGAAAATATAATTCAAACTCTTGTGATCAGTATAAATCTCAAATTTATCACCATAGAGATAATGTATCCATATCTTCAAAGAAAATATTACAGTATCTAACTCAAGATCATGAGTAGGATAGTTTTGCTCATGAATTTTTAGCTGTCATGATGCATAGGCAATAACCCTATCATTTTGTATAAGGAAACAACCAAGTCCTTTCTTCGATGCATCACTATAAATAATGAACCCATCATTCCCTGATGGTAGAGTCAATATAGGGGAATTGACTAATATTCTCTTCAGTTCTTCAAAACATTCTTCACACTCTTTTTTCCAAAAAAATTTAACCCCTTTACATGTGATCTTTGTTAATGGGTTAGCCAGCTGAGCAAAATTCTGGTCAAAACGTCGATAATAACCAGCTAAACCAATAAAACTACGTACCTCAGTTATAATCGTCGGTGCTAGACATTCTTGGATTTCTCTTGTCTTAGAAGGATCAATGAAGATTCCATCCTTAGAGACAATATATCCAAGAAAATAAATATCCTGAAGCCAGAATTCACACTTGCTAAACTTCCCATAGAATTCATGTCTTCTCAGAGTCTTCAATATAATGAGAAAGTGATTTTCATGATCTTCGTAGATTTTGGAATATACCAAGATATCATCAATAAATACCACCACAAAATCATCGAGATATTCCTTGAAAACTCTATTCATTAGATCCATGAATACAGAGGGTGAATTATTCAATCCAAAAGGCATTACTGTAAACTCGTAATGCCCGTACCTGGTTCAAAATGCTGTCTTCAGAATGTATTCCTTCTTTACACCCAACTGATGGTATCCAGATTGAAGGTCAATCTTTGAAAAGTATTGAGCTCCATGCATTTGGTAAAATAAATAATCAATGCGAGGTAGGGGATACTTGTTCTTTATTGTTATAACATTGATTTCCCTGTAGTCGATACATAACCACATAGATCCATCTTTCTTCTTAACAAAAAGGACAGGGGATCCCCATGGATAAACACTAGGGTGAATAAATCCCTTATTACTCAATTCCTCTAGTTGTTTCTTTAGTTCATCTAATTCCACAATTTCCATTCTATTAGGGGTCTTCGATATGGGCCTTGAACCAGGAATTAAATCAATGGAAAACCCAATTTCTTGTTCTAGAGGATGTCCAGGTAAATCTTTAGGAAACACATCTACATATTCTCTCAAAATAGGTACATCCTCTATTTGAACATTCTTTTCCTAACCCACAGTCATTTCATTCTCCTCCTCCCCAATAATTGAATTTAGTTGAGCTACTAGGGGTGGATCTAGATAAGAATTAGGTGGTGATGATTCTTCTCTAAAGATAAGGTGTTCCTTATCACCATCATAAAAAATCGTAACCTCCTTCTTCTTACAATAAATCTTCACATCGTGGTCTGAATGACAATCCATACCGAGGATTATATCAAATTAAATCATGGGTATGACAATGAGATCACCAGATAAATAACATTTATATGCCCTAATGGGGACGGATCCACAGAACTTTGTAGCAATGATGCTTCCATTAGGAGTTTTAACTGACAAATCCCTTGTTAAATCAAATTGAAAATATATAATTTTATTAGAAAACTGGGAAGATATGAAAAAATGCGATGATCCAGAATCAAATAAAGCATTGGCTAAACTTGGGGAAACCATTAAATTACCTGCCACCACATCGTTTGAAGAATCAACCTCAGCAGTAGTGATAACAGAAACTTGGCCTTGATCCCTTGACCTTTTCTGAGGTAAGTTCCCCTGACGCTTAGGACATTCATTTTCATAATGTCCCATCTCTCTACAATTATAGCATTCCACATTTACAACAACTTTCTTTCCCTTGAAATCACGAGCTTGGTGGCCTTTTTCACCACACTTGTAATAGACTCCCATTCCTTTCAAGAAAGTACCGGGATGTTTCTTCCCATATTTAATGCAGGATAGATAATCAACTTTTCCCTTCTTCCCCTTATTTCCATTTCCAGAGTGTTCAGAAGATCTCTTCTTCTCTTGCTTTTCTTTAAAGTCATCAGACTTAGAGAATTCATTTTCTGTCTTGATAGCACATGAGACAATATCTTCGTATGACGAGAAGGATTGTGACACTAATGCTCGACGAACAAACTGTTTTAACCCATCAAAGAAATGATCAATATTACTTCTTGGGTTACATATATAATCTACAGCATACCTTCCTAACCTTGTAAAGTTAGCCTCATACTTTGTGACATTCTCATCCTTATTTTCTCTCAGACTCATAAATTGCCTTCCCATATCTGCTCGGTGGTCACAAGGAAAGTATTTTTCTAAGAAAATATCTTTGAACTCCCTCCATTCCATATTTGATACTTCATAATCTTCCTTTGTGTTTTGAATCAATGACCACCATTGATCAGCATCTCCAATGAGGTGGTAAACTGCCATGATAACTTTTTCCCTTTCACTACTCCCCAAGGCATGGAATATTTTGTCTAAGGAATTTATCCATTGGTCAGATACTAAGGGATTTGTACTCCCATTGAATTTTGGTGGTTTTTGCCTCATGAAGCGGTCTAACATTGATCCTCCACACTGCGGATCAGGGTTCTCCATATGGGTAAGGTTATTATTCATAACCTGAGTGAGTTGTCCCAATATGGTGATTAGCTGATCGGAACTAGTTGCATCACCATCTCCACTATAATTATCTTGAGAAGTAAGGAAATCCCTACATGGAGTGCGTGCATTGATACAGTTTCCATTTCTAAACAATGGATTACACTAAATTAGTTTAGGAATCGCAATACATAAATCCAAACTTGTAACACCATTAACATAAATTGAAAAATTTATGGATATAATCCATAATAATAAAAATATTTTCTTTGAGGAAGTATATACTGATAAAACCTTCATAATGGTTTGTAGAGAAATTGAAAATTATCCTAATCATATCCCCCAGGAGTGTCATAACCAAGAGTGCAGCAAGGCCCATTATCGTGCACCAGTTCCCGTTTGAGTCTAGCTCAAAGCGCTATTTTCAGGTTTTACCCATAGGTACATCTGTGCCAGAGCCACCTCTACCTGCTTGTATCTAGACAGGGATGTATTTCTCGGAAAACTCACAAAATCACTACAATACCAAAACACTAGGAAGTTCTTCTATACTAATCCTCAAAGTCCATCTTAGGTCTATGTGCTCTAATCAGAGTTTATCTAAATCTAGCTCCCAAGGTTTGTACTAAACTTCCTCTGATACCAACTGTAACACCCCGACCCCAGTTACCTATAGTCGGTGAATTATTACATAACATTGGCATGATCACAGAAGATAATGTCTCGAAAGACAGATTAGTTTATTAACTTTGGAATCACTAGATACATTCATAAAGTTTACATTACATTATAAAATGAAAACTACAACAACATAGTCTTCATTGTCCACACTCATATCCCCTCTTAGTATCCATCCAAGTCATTCATAAAATACTTCTTCACATCCTGGGAAAAATAAAACATAGAAATGTGTGAGCTTAGATGCCCAGTAAGGATAATAATATAGCAGAAAATTTCATAAATAACCATAAACATTTAAGGTAATGTATAACTAAAACAAAAGCCTTTTAAACTTGAACTTCCACATAATATGGAATAGATAAAATTAAATAATGCCATTTAATTATTCACATGTATATTCTACTAGTAGAATAATCACATGCAATATCAATAACCACTTTCATAATGATGGAATGCATAATGCCAGACTATCATAACCACATAGTAAAGGCCTTGTGACAAGACTACAAATAAGATTTTGTCAAGGCCTTGTACCAAGACACTAGTTTGTCTCATGAGACCTACCGATGCATCGAGGAGCTATAGAGGGCTCCCCCCGTCACTTATTAAGTCCAATTCATTCCTCATATGAACAGGTTTAAACATAACATAAACATTCGTATTAAAACTAGAATACGAAATGTCAATACTTTCTCCATAAACCATGAATGGTATAAAAATAACACATCCACATTCAAACATATCACAAAACCTTAAATACAATATGGAAGTTTTGTATCATAATAAATAAACTTCAAATAAGATTAAAATCCATCAAAGCATGTTGACATAGATGAAATCAAAACTATTTGAGAGAAATATCTCTTTTTTTTAAATCATTTAAAAGTCACATAATTATAAAATAAAACATTTACATTGAAAATATTCTTATAATATTTTAAGGGAAGCTTCGATGATTTTATAATAGTAGAAAATAGCCACACCCACCGTATAAGTTAAAAAGACATTCTTACCTTAATTCTATCGAAAAGGTTAAAAAAGACCTTGTCTGGAAAACGACAGAAAGATTCCTTTATAAAAATTTTATAAAAATTCAACAAGGGTATAAATTACCATAACCCATAGTCTGTAAAATAGTAATAATTATTTTAAATACATTTTTAAGAAACATGGATGCGGATGATAAAGATGTCCCAGTAGATAATTACGTATAAACAACCTCAGATAATGAAGAGATTTGGAAATAAACCCTTACCTTGTACTTTTCCTTGGTTGAGGGTAGGTTAAACTCCTGTATAATGGTGAAATAATTGTTATGAAATTTTATAGGAATCATATACATTAATATGATACCATATATGATCTTTTAACATTGATTTGTTAATAATATCTTAGTATTATCATCATTTTGGGTGTTAACTTACTCGTTTTATTTTATATGTTTTGTTACATAAGTTGTGTTTTTTATGGGTAGGTTGTATCTTATTCATATACAGAATTATATCAAGTCCTTAAACATTATTTTTAATCATCAAATTAGAATTATACTTGCATGGATACGATGGGGAATGAATCTCATCGCGTTCGTGGAGACGGTAGTCCGTACGTACGCACGAGCGACAATATCATTATTTTGATATTAAAATAATATATAATTGGATGGTATATCATATATACAGAATAATTATCATGATATATTTATTATTTACATGAATTACACATCATTATTATACCCATCCGAATAATAATGTATTGAATAACAATCACACCACGACGTGGAGACGGTAAGCCGTACGTACGCACGTATGGTGACATGTCATTCAAAGGATGGATATAATACTGAATATGGTTGTAACATATTTATAATAACATCAAAATATATAAAATATACTGGAGTTATTATTTTATAATGTAAATAACAAAGAAAGAAGAAGTTGAAGAAGAAAGGAACTTGAAAGAGGGTGGTGAAAACATTACCTCTTCTTCGGGTTCTTCCTTTTGATTTGATCAAAAGGGCTACTTAGGTTAGATTTATGATCAAAATAAGGCATCTACGTTGAAGTGAGTGAAGTTGAGAGAATATTTGGGCAGTGTTTGGCTGAGACAAAAGGCTTTGAAGGTGTGAATTAGAGGGAATGAGGAGTTCCCTTTTATAATAGGGGTGAGGGACACCTTTGGAAAAGCTAGAAATATTATTTTATAATAAATTAATATTCGGTTTATAATGGCTCCAAACTGATTTATTTCGCGGATAAGGTGAGTATGGGTCGAAAAAAACTCAAACAATAGGTTTTATACAGGTTTGGGTCACTTTATTAACCTTATCTTGTAGTTTTAACTCTTAGTTAAATAGTTTGACATTTACCATGTCTCTTTGTATTTTTATATTATATAGTTAATAAACTTACTATATACCTCCAAGAGACCCTAAAGTGGTACATTAATGATACAACTATCATTATATAAGTCCTTTGTCTGAGAATTAGATTTTTAGCAATAGAATATCAATTAATAATAAAATATTTGTTTTAAAAACTCTTTTATGTCAATTTTGACACTATTGGCTATTTTGTTTTTGATAATTTCATAACAACATTATTACTTCGTAAAAAATTAATCTAACCAACCATAATATGTTATATTAATCATGAAAATTAGTGTAATTCATAAAAAGTATCAAATTACATTTATTTTGATATTTATAATATCAATTATTTTAATATTTCATTAATTAGGTAATTACTGCATCAACATTATGTCATAAATAAATTACATTATTCAATGTTTTAAAATTATAAATAAAATATCATTATGTAGGAAATAATTTTATCTTTCTAATTAATATTTATAATAGAATTTATCTTATGTATAACCCTATATTAAAAATATTTTAATTATTAAACGTTTATTTTAACTCTTTTAACTCTTCTTTGAATTAAACAATAATAAATGTCCTAATCTAATCCAAGTGGACATAAATGATAATATTTTATTCCTAAGGTTGTTTTTGGTCGAGATACACTTGTACAATATAATTAGGACACCTGTTAGGGTAATATTTATATCATTTTACCCTTAATTACCCTATTTACTTTTAAATGTGGTAAATAAAAGTTAAAAGTTACTAATCACCAAAAATTATTTTTATCTTATTGAACCACATTTTACTCCTTTTTATTAACCGTGTCTCTCATATTTTTGAAATTCCTTTCACAGAAGCGGTAAAATTATGTTTTATGTGAATTTCCAAATTATCCCAGGAGGTGGGTAAAAGACGATGAAAAGTTCAATAAAATTTTTATATATATAAAATTATTCTAAACGAACTCTAATGAATTAAATTGAACTTATATAGGTATTATGTATCTATTTTGACCTTAATTAAATTTAAATAAAATAAATAGTTATTTAAAAATAATTCGATTTTAAACTATAACTCAGAGTTTTTTCACTATTTATAAAAAATTGAATGTTTTCAGAAAAATACAAAAAATTCACCCTAAGATAATTTCGATATTCCGAATCCAAAAATGAAGTCCATTTTGAAAGATAAAATTTATAAAATTTCAAAAAGTGGCTATTACTATTCATAACGGCTAGTTTGATTGGTTGTGGTGTGTGTTAGAACTCAAAGTTGCGTACAACACATGCTACTATATTATTAAAAGAGAAGCATACCACGGAAGCTTGGGGTGTTACACCTTATATAGGAAAATAGATCTGTAAAATCCATTAATATAATATTTTACCAAATCTTCACCATGTACCGCTTATTTCATGAACCGTTTCTCTACACGGTCCATGTACCACCACTCTTCCTATGAAATGCCCCAAATCACCATCTCATTTTGTCTAATGATTCCATTTGTGAATTCTATAATTAATGCCTCGTTTACATGAATTAAAATCCACCCCATGTACCTCAAGCATCCCATAAACCATTATTTCCTTCCATATATTGCAAGCCTTCCCGCGAACCATTTTTCGTTCTGCGAACCATTTCTGCCCCACAAACTGTTTCCCATATGCAGTCCATGTAACATCCTTTGTGGTTGGTGTACCATACTTCATGGTTAAAAATCAATTCTCCCATTTGCCTAGATCCATCCCTTTCCAGAATTTAACTCCCAATTTTGAGGCATAAAAATTTGGAAAATACTAGGAAACAACGCCACCTTAAAAACATGCTTCAGCAACATCAACCATACTCATTTGCAATCATAAAACTTTTTCAACAAACACAATCACACCCAAAACATACCGAGATAACACCTTGAGGAATTTTTCCCAATAATACCCCCATTTGGGTTTGTTGATAACACTTTCATAGTTTTATATCTCATTAAATCTTCTTCCAACTTCTTCTAGTATTCACTTATTACAATTAAGATAGAGATCAAGGATTTACTCAACACATACTCTAATCCCACATGAGTTATGATCGATGTGAGAAATAGAATTATAATGAAAATTTTATCAATGAATCACTTCATTACATTCAGAAACAACTCTTCTAATTTCATCATGGACCTCAGCTATCGTGATATGTATCCTTTGACCGATCATGTCTAGCATAATCATATTTAATAACACCCCTACATCACTTATCCTCTAAACAGCTTCAGCTCAGCTTCAAGTCCCCCTATCTCATTGCTTCACCTAACATCTTCTCCCCATGTATAGACTAAGACACTTTCTTCCTTTTACAAGAAACAATTTCTCCCCATTTGAAAATGAACTCTAATGGAACTTCATGGTTTTCTACAACAGGGTAAAGAACACATATCAGTACATTAGGGAAACCACACCATACCTCAAGAAGAGGGGGACTGAATCCACAATTTTTCAAGTGTGGGAAGTCAACTTGACTCCCAGAGCTAGTCGATGCCATTAAAATTGTTTTTTGGGTAAGAACATTGTTAGAATATCTGCAACTTGTTGTTCTTTAGGCACATGCTCCAACTTCACAAGACCTTAACCAACCTTCTCATTAATAAAATTATATTAAATTTCAATGTTCTTTGTCCTTGAATCATGGAATGGAATTTTTAAAATATTTATATTACTTGAATTATCACAATGGATTCTAATAAAATACTTCAGTTTAACCCTCATATCATCAAGATGATGCTTCATCTATAATAGTTGCGTACATTCTTGAGTTGACAGAATATACTCATCTTCTACATGCTCAAAAAAATGAAATCATGTTTCTTACTCAACCAATAAATACATAATCCACCAAGATAAAAATCACCTCCTAATGTTGATTTCTTATAATATACTTATCCGACCCAATCTTCATCTGTTTATCCCAATTACCCATGTTGAGATTTTTTATTTTACATCAAACTGAAATCCACCATTACTTTAATATATTGAAATATTATTTCTTACTACAATAAAGAGAATTTACTTGGGCTTAATTTGATACAGTGCTGTTTAAAACATGGCAAGAATAATATTCGAGTGTGTCGCTATTAAGTATAACAAACTTCCAATGATCTACCTTTATTCTATGACATTGACTACTTTACCTTCATCATCCCGAGACAGTTTGATCTAGGTTTCCACTGGAGTCTTTATATCTTTATAATTATCCATTCTAAACCTTCTCAAAACATCCTTAGAATATTTATATTGAAAAATTAATGTGAAATTATTTCCTTGTGCTACTTGTAAAAAAAGAAAAATGTCAGTTTACTAATCATTCACATTTCAAACACACTTTTCAAGAATTTGAAAATTTTTCTACACTGTGCTTCATCTGATACACCAAATATTATGTCATCGACATATACCATCACCATCGTCCTTTTATAACTTTCATTGTTGACAAACAGATTGTAATCAAATCCACCACACTAGAAACCAAGCTTCTTCAGAAACTAATCTATCCTTTAATGCCATGCTATTGGTTCTTGCTTCAAACCATATAAATCTTTATTCGGCCAAAAAACTTTTTTCTCATATTTATGATTGAGAAACACATCTAGATGCTTAATTTAAACTTCATATTCCAGAACATCATTTAGAAATTTTGACTTGACATATATTTTAAACACTTTGAACTTTCATTGCACTGCTATGTCCAAGAATAATCTGATTGTCTCTAGCCTTACAATAGGTGAAAATGTTTCATCAACATAGATTCATTCTATCCGGGAGTACCCTTTCACACTAATAATTATTTGTTTCAAATCACCACACCATATTCATTAATCTTGTTATGAAAGTCCCATTTCATCCCAATGAAATTATTGTCTGTTGGTCTCAAAACAATCTACAATGTCTGATTTTTCTCCATTTGGTCAAGCTCTTCATTAATAACCCAAACCAAACACTCATCACTAGCTACTTCACTAAAAACAATTAGGCTTTACCTATGATAATTATGATACTTGCTGTAGATTATTCATCCTCCTTGTCTGTACTAGCACTGTCTGATCCCCAATTATGTTCTGTCTATCAATTTTGGATCTTCTCTTCTATCTTTGTGCAGGTATTGATTTGTTCTTATAATTTTTATCAACTGGATCTTCTTCTGAATTTTCCTCTAGGACTGGAGCATTATTTTACCTGCTTATCTCTTTATCATTATCCTATTGAGACTAATCATGTATTTACTGAAGATTCTGCTCATTCTTTACTATAGTTACATCATGGATTTCAACTACCTTTCGTAGTTTCTTTTTGAAGAATTTATATGCTTTGATTTTATTTGAATAGCCAAGAAATATCCCTTCATCTCCATGAGATTCAAAATTTATGGTTTTTCACTTATTGAAAATGAAACACTTACTTCTAAAGACTCAAAATTACTTCAATGATGACTTATTTCCATACGATAGCTCATATAGAGTCTTATTTTCTTTCAGACATAACAACAAACTATTTGAAGTGTAGACCACTTTCATCACTGCTTCATTCCAAAATTTCTCTAGAAGGTCTTTCTCAATGATAACTCTTCTAGACATATTGTTGAAAATCTGATTTATTCTCTCAACTAATCCATTCTGTTGTGGAGTAATCACTGCTAAAACTTAATGCCTTATCCCATGTTTCTATATATAATCATCTACTTGAATATTTGTGAACTCTATTCCATTATATTTTTTGATCTTCTGAATTTTCTAATATAGAATGTTTTAAACTTCCCATCGATATCTTGTAATGCAACTGAACACCTCAGACTTGTGGGTAATGATTTATACCCATTGAATTTTTCTATGATCACCAATGAAGAGAACATACTATCTCCTTACATAAAGAGCTCTTGGTGAAATTGGTCCACACATATTAATATAAACCAACTCAAGAAATCTTGTTCACCTTTTCTCTTTTTCCTTATATGTCTTTTGAATGATCTTCCCTTGTTGGTAGGAATCACACGTATGTGTACGATCATGTGACAATCTCGTGAGATCTTGAGCATCATCATATTTCACCAGATCTTCCAAGGACGTTTGGCTTACATGGACAAGGAATTTATGCCACACCTTATTTTTTTCTTCCTTGTAAAAAAACAAAATATCTTCTTCTCCACTAACGAGGTAGATATTCCCTTTTGTACGCTTTCCCTAAAATACAAAAAAACCATATTTTTATTTAATGACACATAATTTATTGGAAAATATTTTGGAATGTACTGAGTCACACAATTTACTTACACTTAACATGTTGTGACTAAGGCCTTCAATAACCAAGACATCTACACATATCATGTATTTTCCCCAAAATGTTTCTTTCCTAGAGCCATTAATTTTCAACCCTTCATAATTACCAAATATTAAGATAACTTCTTTATCATACCTAATTACCATCATCATATCCCTGTTTCCTGTCATATTGGAGATGCATCCACTATCAATGATCCATATCCTAGTATAATATGATGCCTTGAATGTAATTTCTACAACCACTGCCTACTCAGATATTTTGTTTTTGATCCATGTTTATAAATTCATACCTGGTATAGATTGATACTCTTGAAATTACTCAGAATATTATGAACCAACTTCATCTTATAGAGATAAAAATTGATTTTTCCTTTTCATCTCATCTGATGATAAATTTGTCTACTACTTATGACCAACCTCAGTCTTATTTGGAATGTTCCTCCATATTGTTGATTGGCAATATATTTCCATGTGTCCAAATCCTTCACACCTGAAACAATGACCATCAAATGATGACATGGAAAATTGAGCTCTGTATTACTACCTCTATTGGTACTATTCCATTCAGAACCACTTTTCTATGGAACAAACATTTTGGGAGTGTCCAATTTGTCCACAACAATAGAATCTTATGTGGTGTACATTCTTATGTGGAAATACCACACCACCGATTATACCTTGGGTTATTTAAATCATTTTTTATGCTTCATACCCAAATCAATCATCAATATTAGAGTGGGTGCTTGTGTTATGACTTCAACTGTTACTGTTTTCTATTTTTGATCATGCCCCATACTAGCCTTATCATTGGGATTTTACTATTTCTTCTGTTCTACTGGATAACTATGCTCCACATTCATCTTTTATATTTCCTATGTTTTCTATTTTTCCAATACTATTATATGAGTCAATAATTTTTCTTTATCATTAACACTTTTTCATAGATCGATGACTTACTCTTTGTAATGTCCTGGATCCAGGTGCCGCTCAAGGGTTCCCTAAATCTGGTTGGTCAGATAACCTCATGCACATTTCCCCAAACTCTAGAGGCCGCCGACCAGAAGTGAGGGACAAGGTGTGATATTGGGGAAACTATACCCTCATTGGTAGAGTATAATAGGAAGAAGACAAATAATAAACAATAACGAAAGCAGTAATACCATACAATAGAAGCAAACAATGGAAGACTGATAATAATAATAAAACTGGAGCACAGATAAATGATGCATGTAACATGTGTCTAGGAAAGTAGCCAAACAAGTCACAATAATAGAAATACAATAAAAAAACCAAAGTACATAAAAAATAAGTAAACCCTAACAGCATCTCAAGCCTCATCTTGATCCCATGCTCTCCAGTTCTAACCACAATCAAGTACCTAATGTAGAAGTGTGATTTCCATTATCTATACTTGCAATCATATAATCTAGTTTGGTCTAAAAGAATGACCTAAATAGGGTGTGAGATGAATCCCAATAGGCAACCAAAAAAAGATCTATGCCTAACTACCAGTGAATATATATAACAGGTAATATTCCTAAATGAAGTAATAAAATGGATATACTCAAAAGTAAACAATACTACTATTTTCAATTACATTCATTTACATTCATTATTAAATTATTTGAATTGTGAAATATCAGGATCTAGACTACGCTCTATATCCCCCTATGTAATAGTAACAAACAAATATCTCAAAATACCATCTAAATAGTCAATTAAAACTGAGTCCAAGATTGTGATTTGGCTTCACAGACTCATCACAATCATTCCACCATTGATAAATAATCCCCTTGGAATGCTCTCACAGACTAACCCATTTGGTTTAACATAACACAAATTTACTAAATAAAGACCCTCTAGGAATCTCTCTCGGTCTAACACCTTTGGTCCAACATAACACTAAATAAATTACAAACAACCTCCTGGGTAGCTCTCATGGTCAATACCCCTTGGTCAACATAGCATCAATAATTATAAACGACCTCCTGGGTAGCTATCATGGTCAATACCCATAGGACTACATAGCATAATCAAATCATAAACGACCACTTGTGTAGCTCTCATAGTCAATAGCCCTGGGTCAATATCTACACCAAGGCTCTCACGATCCTATGTAAATAAACATAAAACCCTCAATATTTTTCCTGGTCCAAGGCTTTCATGGTCCGTTGGAAAAACAACATGCATATAATATTAATAAGATCATGTAATCTTAAACTACTACTTGGATAATCATTCATAATCATATCACATGTTTTTCATATAAATAATCAAACTACATCCTAATCAACCAAGGCATGGAAAATAAGTTATGCCTCATGGATACCTAGAAAAAACAATAATAAATATCAAACCAGGGGAAACACTCCCATGGGGTGTCCCAAAAACAAGGTATCTAGCCATATGCATAAGAAATAACCCTTTATAAAACATTCAAACCATTAAAGGTAACAAATAGGGTTAAATTACAAATCATGTGATACCCCAATCACGGGTATGCAGAAAGTTTAGCATATATAATCCAAAGATAATCAAATAAAGGCACAAGCCACCTACCTCAATGTCACATGATCGATATCCTTGAACTTAAGCCCTTGAATCAGCCTAGATCAACATAGATCTACAAAAAGGTGAAAAAAATACCAACATTGAACAACTCAAGAGAGAGGAAGAATCAGGAAGAAGGGATCTAGGGGAATTGAGAACTCACCGGTGGGATTCCAACATAATTGATTGTAGGACCCTAGGACACCCTGAGAGGGGAGGGGTGAATCAGGGTGACCAATTTTTCTTTTAATATGATGGATCTTGTTCCCACGTTGGTAGAAACTTGTTAAACCTATATGATGAATATGATCAAAAAGAAAACAATCACATGCAGAGAGATGACACAACACTTTTTTACTTGGTTCACCACTAAGGGCTATGTCCAAGGTGCATATGCCAACAGGTTGTCGGTCGTACCAAAATTCGCTAAACTTCACTAGCAGTGGATTACAAAGGTTCGGGCATAGTCACTCTATCCCAGTCTCACTGCCTTTACAAAGGTTAAGGGATAGCTCACTACGTCCCTCAGGTCACTCTTGTTGACTCCCCCTAGCTCACTGTCTTTGGTGAAGTCCCACTCAGTTTATAGACTTGAAGGTCTCTTCATCTTTGCTAATGAATACATCCTATGTTTTTTGTAAATGCTCTGTTGAAGTCCAAATCTCACCTGTAGACTAATCTCACTTTGCACCGAAGGTATCAGATAATCTTCCAGCTTTCGCACAGCTCCAAAAAGACCGGCGTGCTTCAAAAAAACCTAGCACGCTTCTCAAAGTCGATGTGCAAGTTTCAAAGCCGGTGTGCAAGTCCACCTCAATTACTTGCACGACTCTCACTTCTTCAACACCAAAATTGCGCGACTCACATTATTTTCCACCTAAACCGGTTTTGGCACGCAAAGGTCAACTTTCGCACTTCTTCAAATCCTGGCATGCAAGTGTCACCAAACCACCTGTGCAACACTTCCTTCACCAACTCCAAACATGAGCGACCCACACCCTTTCTCGCGCAAACCGCCATGGACGCGCAGAAAACAACTATCGCGCAACTTATACTTACGCGACCCACAACCACAAGAGTGACCACTACACTAGCACGATGGGTGCACTAAATTTCTTTAAGTCTCTAACTTCGTGAAAAAATGAGGAGGGGTAGACCTGTATTTATAGGCATTTGAATACCCTGTGTGACGGTGCACAAGTCTTCTCTCGGCGCGCAAGTTTTGGTGCAAAAGTCTCTTGTAAGAACCCAGGTTTTGCTGCGAAAGACTTTGGAATATTCTTGATGATATTCCAGAGTAGCGCCTTCAGAAGGTGTGCGATTCCAAGCCCCGGAGTGGCCGTAATTAAATTTTCAGTGGGTTCACACTGGAATCGCCAAATAAATGTGATAACTTCTAAATGGAACTTCAGATCAGATATCCGAGTGTACGGATGGGTCCGGAATGAGGTGTTTACCCTATGAACGACATAAAACTTGTCGGCACGGGATTTTTAGACCCCTCGCTCACTTTCGGAAGGTTAAACGGATAAATTAATTAATTTATTTATTCGTTTAATGATGAAACACAGGTATCTATTAAACAGTGGCTCGGATTGGAAAACCGAGGACACCATTGAGTTTATAGCGTATTGTTTACCCTAGGAGGGGTGTAATTGTTGCGGGCGCGGGCCGTCTGTGAAAAATGGCCCCAGGGGCATTTTTATAATTTTGGCGGCCTCAGGCGCTAAGTTTAATAACTTTTGAACGAGGTATTGGATTAAAATTCCGAGACCTCCGTTGTGCTCGGGAGGTGGTGTTTACCCTAAGGGAGGCTTAACCGTGACCCCGTCGGGTGTTTCGGATGCGGGTCTTTTCGGGGGTTTTAAATTAATTAAATCTTTAATTAATTTATTTAAACCCCACCCCTCTCCTTCCCCTTCCCCGTGGCAGCCACTACTCTCCCTATCCTCCTCCATCTCCGGTGAGTCAGTCTGGCGAGGCGACTCTGGCGAGGTGCGGTGGTGCCGGCGGATCGTCGCGAAGCTTCGGGCGAAGCCCCACGAGGTAGGATTTGTCGTTTGCGTTTTTCATTCACCGCACCTACTTTGAGATTGGTTAATCCTGTCAATTTGCTGTTAAAACTTCGAAAAAATCCCATGGGTGCGTAGCATAATTTATGTGCTTTCTATCTCCATTTACGGAATCGAAATCGGAGTTCGGAGGCGTTCGCAATCGCCCGCCGAAGTTAGCGGGTTTTCGGTTTCCGGCGGGTTCGAGCGGCGGCGCGGCTAGGGCGGACGGCGCGGCAGCGGGGCGCTTGGCGTTGGGGGCATCCGCGGGTGTCCGGTGGAGCTGCTAGGCGAGGCCGGGGCTCTAGCAGAACATCCAGGCGAGGCAGGGCGTGCGGCGCTTTCCGATTGCTGGGCACCGACGCGGGGCAGCGCTCACCGAAGCGCGACGGGGAACCGGGGACGCGGCGCGCGACCCCGCCGAGGAAGCACGACCCGCGTCGTGCGGGTCATCGCGCGGCGATCGGCCGCAGCCGGTCGGCCGGGCAGTGGACCGGGTCCACCGCCGGCCCGCGCGGCCAAGTCGCGGGCCGTACCAGGCCGGGCGGACCGGCCGGTCCAGGCCGGTCCAGCCCCAGGGGCCTTGCCCCCTTTGTGTTCGGACACCCGTATTTTCCGCTATGGGTGTCCGTTTTGAGTACCGTCTGCGACAGTGGGACCGTATCGACGAGACGGAATTTTTGAGACGGTTTCTGGAATTTTTAATTCCCGAAACGAGGGGCCTCGGAGGCGCGACACATCTTTAAGTAAATTTGACGTTTTCTGGGAGTTCTTGTTTTGGACGGCGTGGACGCGTCCGATGTCCGTTTTGAGTGCCGTCAGCGGCATTGTGACCCTGGAACTGAGGAGGAGGTTTCCAATGCAGTTCCAGATGTTGAGGTTGGAGTTGAGGCACGTGCCCCATGACCCGTCTTTTGGAGCTGCGTGCAGCTTTTAGTGACTTTTTCCTCGGACGTCCGTTCGGGGCGTGCGAGCAGTCGATGTTGGGTGTTTTTCGGAGGGCAACGCATTGGTGTAGTCTGCCCGCTGTAATTCCGCACGATGGTGCGGGCCCGCGAGGGCCGTTTAGGGAGTTGACGGTGATTTCTAGCTTTATCACCAGGCAACCGTTTTGGACTAGTGAATTTTCCATTTCGTGTACTTTTTCGAGAGGATCGCAACGGTGTGATCCGTTCGTTGAGTTTCGGAACCGGGATGCGGGTCCCACGTGGCACCGCTCGTGTGCGGTGCGCCGGGATGCACCTTTTTTCTCCGGATATCCGTGGCACTCAAGTGAGTAGTTCTTTTGACGTGTTTTCCCAAGGGGATCGCAATGGTGCGATGCACCCGACTGTTTTCGGGGCCGAGGCTCGGGATCACGGGACACCGTTCGGGGCGTGAGGCGGTGTTGGTGACTTTTCCGTCGGATATCCGTTTGAGGCGAGTAAGTAGTCGATCTCGCATGTTTTTCCGTGAGGATTAAAACGGTGTAATCCGTTTGGATGTGCGGAGCCTCTTGCACGATCTTGTTAACAGCAGAATCATGGAAGGTGCTCCAGTGGTGGTTCGCCCTACCTTGTTGTAGCGGACCCTTGGCATGTGATCGCGCACTCTTGGGAGAGTGATATAATTGGTCCACGAGATGTGATTGGCCGTGCCTGGGCCTTTGAGGTGGAGTTGTTACGTCACGCCTTCGCTTTGACGCTGGGTGTCATGTGCACGATAGCCTTTGGGCTGGAATGAGGTATACTCCAGGAGTATATGGGAGCGCTTGGAGCTACGTGTGGTGGTTTGTACCTGAGGATGTTTGTGCGCTCAGTTGGGGTTGACTTGGGGCCACACGTCGTGTGGGCCCCATGTGCGTGCCGTGATCTGCTTTTCATACTTGACCTCTCGCGACATAGAGGGTCCCTCTGTGCTCGTTTGTTTGACCAGCAGGGTGGAGTTTTTCCCTGGCTTTATGCTCGTTTGTTTGGCCAGCAGGGAGGAGTTTTCCCCTGGCTCTGTGCTCGTTTTTTTTGACCAGCAGGGTGGAGTTTCCCCTGGCCTGGTGCTCTTTTGTCTGACCAGTAGGGTTGAGTGGTCTCCCCCTGGTCTTGTTCTCGATGGTTTGGCCGACAGAGATGCTTTGGTTCCTCTGCCTGTTCTGCTGTGAGGGGTTTCAGTACTGTGCCCCTCTCACCGGACTGCGACACCGTCTGCGACTATGGGTGTTCGTGTAGCGTGGGTGTTTTCCCCACTTTCTGGGATGAGATGTCTCGGTCCGCTTCGACAGTGGCTCAGCGGATTGGAGCGGGATCGCCTTGTGAGGCCTGAGGAGTTTCTCCCATTGCTCTGTGTTACCTGGTAGAGGTTGTGGTTTCGGTGTGACCAACACTTTACGCGGGCACCGATCCTCTACCCAGGAGGAGGTTACCAGCAGGGCTGAGGTTGTTCCAGCAGGGCTGAGGTTGTTACCAGCAGGACTGAGGTTGTTTCCAGCAGGGCTGAGGTTGTTTCCAGCAGGGCAGAGGTTGTTTCAAGCAGGGCTCGCCAGTGGGTTACCATCCAGCAGGGATGGCCAGTACAACGGTGTTCACCGAGCAGTACCATCCAGCAGGGATGGCCAGAGTAGTTCCAGGCTTACCTCCAGCTGGGCTGGGCAGTGGTCCCCAATGCCAGGTTACCTCCAGCTGGGCTGGGCAGTGGTCCCGTCGCCGAATTTAGCCAGGTCACCCTCCAGTGGATTACCCTGTTACGGGACTGGGCAGTGTGGCACCCATCGACTTTCCGGGTCTCCTGTAGTGGTAACCCATTGACTTCCAAGTATCCTCCAGCGGGGCTGGGCAGGGGGTCGCCTGTCGACTTTGAGCAGACCTCTCGACTGCGGGGTAGTGACGAGTTGTGGTTGACTTTCCCCCAGAACTCTCAAGCATGGGGAGCGCTTTCCCCCACCGAGACGCGTCCTTGTGACGCGACCTAAAACCGTGCGGGCGAGTCAGTGCCGCCCAAAGCGGACAGTGTCGTGGTGTAGTGATTGAGCCCTTGGCTTGCGGTTCGGGGCAGACGTGTGGCATGTTGGGCATCGATGGTGTTACCTCTGGGACTGTTGGCTACTCTTTCTTGGTCTGACCTACGGGACAGAGATCCCCTTACGAGTTTGTTCGGGCTTCTTGTTGAGCATATCGGATTGTATATACCTTGTTCTAGTACCCACTTCTTGGGTTTGGTTACTCTCCTTCCATGAGAGTCGAAGACGCACGAGGTATGCCATGTGATTTCCGTGTCTAGCTTCTCGTGGTTGGATGAGTCTACTCTCCTTCTATAGGTAGTGAAGACTCGACGGGAAGTTCATCTTCTCACCGTTTCCAGCTCCTTGCGCCTGGACGAGTCCACCTTCTTTCCTCTTGTTGGGTTGAGCTGGACTCTTTACTTTACTCTTACTGAACTTTCAGTTGTACTCCTCTACTTTTCTGTTCACTCTACTGATCACCCTTCGGTACCTCCTTTGTTTCTTCCTCGAGCCTTCGGGGTATCCTACTGAGTATTTTTATACTCACCCCTTCTTGGGCATTGCCCGCACTTGGTGTGCCCTTGCAGATGACGGACAGGTGGAGCGTGACGTCAGAGGATCTTAGGAGCCAGGAGCTTGGACCGCGTGCGGTGGTCGGAGTCGGGTTCCAGGTGGGGGACCCTACTAGCTGTTTTCTTTTGTTTACCTATTGCCGGGTTGTGGAACTTTTTGGTTAGGCGTGTGTTTTTCCCCTTTTCTTTTCAGTTGACTTTCAACTTGTACTTTGTACTGCTTAGAGGTCGATGCACATCTGTGGTTTATATTTATAGCACTTTCCCTTTAATTCTCCTTTTTTACTCTGCACTTTTGCATTGAGTGTGCTGCATGTGTGTGTTCAGGTACTTAGGCAAAGGCCTCCCCGAGTTATGGTGCCTTCGGCACTGGTCGCCAGCCCCTGGCCTATGGAGGCGGGCTTGGGGTAGTTGCGGCTCGAGCCCGGGTAGGGTCGGGTCGTGACAAAGTGGTATCAAAGGTGGTTCGTTCCTTGGGACATTGTGTGGAAGTCCCTAAAAGAGGAATTGGTTGGGATATAGGGAAACATTGTTAATGTGTCTCGAGAGCGGCTCTCAGGCCAGGGAGTCCAGTGATGGTGCAGCGGCCGACGTATCCATTCACCAGGACCTTGATAACCCGCTTGTTGACTCGGCATGCTGAGACACTTGTTGCAGGGAAATTTGTTTGTGCATCACATAGGACCGAGTATTGACTGTCCTTCTTGAGTCAGCTCCCCATCGTTGTTGTTGTTGGTATATACATACATGCTCATCTGACTGCGGCACTCCTTGATAATATTCAGGATGTATCCGTGAAGATAGCCAGCCAAGATACCAGCTTGGGTGTGTGACGACGACCCTGTGAGATACGAGGCCACAGTCCAGGACCCATCATGCGAGCCCCTTTCTCTGGGTGGGCCGGTAGCAGCACCCCCACCTGTTGAGAAGCAGACAGTTTCAGCAGAGCAGGCTGAGCTTGAGCGCAGGTTGAACACGCTCCGTGAGTTCCAGCGGTAGAGACCGCTGAGGTTCAATGGTGAGTCAGACCCTCAGGCAGTAGAGGTTTGGCTGGAGACAGTGGTTAGCCTCTTCAGGCTTGTGCAGATGCTGAAATATGAGAGAGTGGATTTGGAAGCCACCCTTTTTCGTGGATCAGCTTGGCGTTGGTGGAGTCTGGTGACTCAGCTTCTTGACGAGTCGTCGCTTTCGTGGGGCGACTTTCAGTTGTTGTTCCGTGAGGAGTTTTTCCCCTCCTGCTTGCGCTGAATTCGGATTTAGGAGCTCCTGCAGTTTCAGCAGGGAGGGATGACGGTGGCCGAGTACGCGGCTAGTTTCGCAGACCATGCACGCTTTTACCCGGACTTGGTCCATGACGGTAACTTCCGAGCACGGAAGTTTGAGCAGGGTCTCCGCCGAGAGATTCGTGCTGTCATAGTACCCTTGGGAATTTCCACGTGTGTCGGGGTGCTAGAGCAGGCGCTGGTGACATAGGGCTTCCTGTCATGTTTTGTGGTTGGTAGTGGCAGTGGGAACGATGGAGCCGGGATGTCTGCCATAAGTAGTAGGCGCCGGAGGACAGGATCTCGATGCAGGTGGCCTTCCCACTGCCGGTTTCGGAGACGTGATCGTATACCACGGTGGCGAAAAGGCGCAGGGCCTCATCCGAGGATTTCCTTCCGTGAGTGGATCCCGGGCCATGGTCGTACCCCACAGTGGCGCTGGAGGGCACCAGTGTAGCCCAGAGAGAGTCGGTGCTATGCTTGTGATGGGCGAGGTCACTTGGCACGAGACTACCCGACCCGAGTTGCTGAGAGCTTCAGGCAGGCATCAGGCGCACCACCACGGTAGAGGCAGCGCCGTGATCGGGGTAGTACCCAGAGAGGTGGTGCTAGCAGAGGAGAGGGAGGAGCTGTAGGTGGGGGACAACGTTATGAGATCTCCCCATCACCAATAGGAGGTCCACGTCAGGCTCCTGGAGCTGACAGTTGGGACCGCGGGTAGCCGCGAGCTTTGGATGTCTACGATCCTGTAGAGCATGGGATGGTGAGAGGTACCCCTTGAGACTCTTCTACTTCTTGCAGTAGAATTTTTAGGCTCTGCTTGTGAAAGGCTTTTCTCCCTGCTCCTTGTTTGAGGTGTTACCTGGGTGATGCAGGGCGTCAGGTGTAACCCTGTGTTGGTAAGGAAAAATGCGTGAGACCTTTTCCTTTAGTCGATGGTGTTGACTCCTTCGCCTTTTGAGCGTGTGAGAGAGCATCGACTGTGAAATCTTGAATGACCAGATATCCTTGGGTGTTTCACCATATGGATATTCTGAAGGAGGGAATCCCTGGGCCTTGTTCCAGGTGCGGGTAGTGATTCTAGTCGCGACGTGCGACGTAGAGGTTTGACCGGGGAGGTGAGATACCCCCGAGAGCCTTCGGGCCATTTGAAACTGTGCAAAGGGATGGCGAGGTTCCCTACAGCCTTGCCCTAACCCCAAAGTCTGGATTGGGTGCACGACATCGGCAAGGTCCGACCTCGCGTGAACGGATCAATCCTTTGGTCTGTGTGCGCTGGCGCGGAGCTGTGTGTGGGTTCTTCTGGGTACGGGGAGCCAGGTGTGGGCTTAGTACCCTGTGTTGCTCCCTAGTTTTTCTTTTTGGGGAAGAAAAGATTGAAGGAGGGAATGATGTAAGAACCTATGTTTTTCTGTGAAAGACTTTGGAATATTCTTTATGATATTCCAGAGTAGCGACTTCAGACGGCGTGCGATTCCGAGCCCCGGAGTGGTCGGAATTAAATTTTCAGTGCGTTCACACTGGAATCACCAAATAAATGTGATAACTTCTAAACAAAACTTCAGATCAGATATCCGAGTGCACGGATGGGTCCGGAATGGGGTGTTTACCCTAGGAACGACATAAAACTTGTCGGCGCGGGATGTTTGGACCCCTCGCTCGCTTTCAGAAGGTTAAACCGATAAATTAATTAATTTATTTATTCGTTTAATGATGAAACGCTGGTATCTATTAAACGGTGGCTCGGATTGAAAAATCGAGGGCACCGTTGATTTCAGAGCGTGCCATTTACCCTAGGAGGGGTGTAAGTTTTGCGGGCGTGGGCCGTCTGTGAAAAATGGCCCCGGGGGCGTTTTTGTAATTTTGGCGGCCTCGGGCGCAAAGTTTAATAACTTTTGAATGGGGTCTCGGATTAAAATTCCGAGACTGCCGTTGTGCTCGGGAGGTGGTGTTTACCCTAAGGGAGGCTTAACCGTGACCCCGTCGGGAGTTTTAGATGCGGGTCTTTTCGGGGGTTTTAAATTAATTAAATCTTTAATTAATTTATTTAAACCCCACCCCTCTCCTTCCCCTTCCCCCTGGCAGCCCCTACTCTCCCTCTCCTCCTCCATATCCGGCGAGGCAGTCCGGAGAGGTGACTCCGATGAGGTGTGGTGGTGCCGGCGGATCGTCGCGAAGCTTCGGGCGAAGCCCCACGAGGTAGGATTTGTCGTTTGCGTTTTTTCATTCACCGCACCTTCTTAGAGCTTGGTTAATCCTATAAATTTGCTGTTTAAACTTCGAACAAATCCCATGGGTGTGTAGCATAATTTATTTTTTTTCTATCGCCGTTTACGGAATCGAAATCGGAGTTCGGGGGCGTTCGCAATCGCCCGCCAAAGTTTGTTGGTTTTCGGTTTCCGGCGGGATTGAGCGGCGGCGCGGCAGCGGGGCGCTTGGCGTCGGGGGCGTCCGCGGGTGTCCGGTGGAGCTGCCAGGCGAGGCCGGGGCTCTGGCGGAGCGTCCAGGCGAGGCAGGGCATGCGGCGCTTGCCGGTTGCTGGGCGCCAGTGCGGGGCAGCGCTCACCGGAGCGCGACGGGGAACCAGGGTCGCGGCGTGCGACACCGCGGAGGAAGAACGACCCGCGTCGTGTGGGTCGTTGCGCGGTGACCGGCCATAGCCGGTCGGCCAGGCGGTGGACCGGGTCCACCGCCGGCCCGCATGGCCAATTCGCGGGCCGGCCCAGGCCGGGCGGACCGGCCGGTCCAAGCCGGTCCAGCCCCAGGGGCCTTGCCCCCTTGGTGTTCGGACACCCGTATTTTCTGCTACGTGTGTCCGTTTTGAGTACCGTTTGCCACAGTGAGACCGTATCGACGAGACAAAATTTTTGAGATGGTTTTGGGAATTTTTAATTCCCGAAACGAGGGGCCTCGAAGGCGAGACACGTCTTTAAGTAAATTTGACGTTTTTCGGGAGTTCTTGTTTTGGACGGCACGGACGCGTCCGCCGTCCGTTTTGAGCGCCGTCAACGGCGTTGTGACCCTGGCACTGAGGCGGAGGTTTCCAGGGCGGTTCCGGATGTTGAGGTTGGAGTTGAGGCACATGCCCCACGACCTGTCTTTTGGAGCTGTGTGCTGCTTTTAGTGACTTTTTCCTCGGACGTCCGTTCGGGGCATGTGAGCAGATGTTGGGTGTTTTTCCGGGGGAAACACGTTGGCGTAGTCTGCCCGCTGTAATTCCGCACGATGGTGCGGGCCCGTGAGGGCCGTTTCGAGAGTTGACGGTGATTTCCAGCTTTATCACCGGACGACCGTTTTGGACAAGTGAATAGTCCATTTCGTGTACTTTTTCGAGAGGATCGCAAAGGTGCGATCCGTTCGTTGAGTTTCGGGACCGGGATGTGGGTCCCACGTGGCACCGCTCGTGTGTGGTGCACCAGGATGCACCTTTTTTCTCCGGATATCCGTGACTCTCAAGTGAGTAGTGCTTTTGACGTGTTTTCCTGAGGGGATCGCAATGGTGCGATGCGCCCGACTATTTTTGGGGCCGAGGCTCGGGATCACGGGACGCCGTTCGAGGCGTGAGGCGGTGTTGGTGACTTTTCCGTCGGATATCCATTTGAGGCGAGTAAGTAGTCGATCTCACATGTTTTTCCGCGAGGATTACAACGGTGTAATCTGTTTGGATGCGTGGATCCTCTTGCGCGATCTTGTCAACAGTGGAAGCATGGAAGGTGCTCTAGTGGTGGTTCGCCCTACCTTGTTGTAGCGGACCCTTGGCGTGTGATCACGCACTCTTGGGAGAGTGATATAATTGGTCCACGAGATGTGATTGGTCGTGCCTGAGCCTTTGAGGTGGAGTTGTTACGTCACGCCTTCCCGTTGACGCTGGGTGTCGTGTGCACGATAGCCTTTGGGCTGGAATGAGGTATACTCCAGGAGTATACGGGAGTGCTTGGAGGTACGTGTGGTTGTTTGTACATGATGATGTTTGTGCGCTCAGTTGGGGTTGACTTGGGGCCACACGTCGTGTGGGTCCCATGTGCATTCCGTGACCTGCTTTGCGTACTTGACCTCTCGCGACGTAGAGGGTCCCTCTGCGCTCGTTTGTTTGACCAGCAGGGTGGAGTTTTCCCCTGGCTTTGTGCTCGTTTGTTTGGCCAGCAGGGAGGAGTTTTCCCCTGGCTCTGCGCTCGTTTGTTTGACCAGCAGGGTGGAGTATCCCCTGGCCTGGTGCTCTTTTGTCTGACCAGTAGGGTTGAGTGGTCTCCCCCTGGTCTTGTTCTCGATGGTTTGGCCGGTAGAGATGCTTTGGTTCCTCTGCCTCTTCCGCTGTGAGGGGTTTCAGTACTGTGCCCCTCTCACCGGACTGCGACATCGTCTGCGACTATGGGTGTTCGTGCAGGGTGGGTGTTTTCCCCACTTTCTGGGATGAGATGTCTCGGTCCGCTTCGACAGTGACTCAGCGGATTGGAGACGGATCACCTTGTGAGGCCTTGGGAGTTTCTCTCGTTGCTCCATGTTCCCTGGTAGAGCTTGTGGTTTTGGTGTGACCAACACTTTACGCGGGCACCGATCCTCTACCCAGGAGGAGGTTACCAGTAGGGTTGTGGTTGTTCCAGCAGGGCTGAGGTTGTTACCAGAAGGACTGAGGTTGTTTCCAGAAGGGCTGATGTTGTTTCCAGCAGGGCTGAGGTTGTTTCGAGCAGGGCTCTCCAGTGGGTTACCGTCCAGCAGGGATGGCCAGTACAGCGGTGTTCACCGAGCAGTACCATCCAGTAGGGATGGCCAGAGCAGTTCCGGGCTTACCTCCAGCTGGGCTGGGAAGTGGTCCCCGATGCCGGGTTACCTCTAGCTGGGCTGGGCAGTGGTCCCGTCGCCGACTTT
Organism: Viscum album; assembly: GCA_963277665.1. Classification (NCBI taxonomy): domain Eukaryota; kingdom Viridiplantae; phylum Streptophyta; class Magnoliopsida; order Santalales; family Viscaceae; genus Viscum; species Viscum album. Next base: position 1,225,857,988 of record OY728151.1, read on the forward strand.
ATCTGGGTCGCCCTCCAGTGGATTACCCTGTTACGGGACTGGGCAGTGTGGCACCCGTCGACTTTCCAGGCCTCCCTGTAGTGGGAACCCATTGACTTCCAGGGATCCTCCAGCGGGGCTGGGCAGGGGGTCGCCTGTCGACTTTGAGCAGACCTCTCGACTGCGGGGTAGTGACGAGTTGTGGTTGACGTTCTCCCAGAACTCTCAAGCACGAGGAGCACTTTCCCCCACCGAGACGCGTCCTTGTGACGCGACCTAAAACCGTGTGGCCGAGTCAGTGCCGCCCAAAGCGGACAGTGTCGAGGTGTAGTGATTGAGAGCTTTTCTTGCGGTTCGGGGCAGACGTGTGGGATGCTGGGCATCGATGGTGTTACCTCTGGGACTGTTGACTACTCTTTCTTGGGCTGAGCTACAGGACGGAGATCCCCTTACGAGTTTGTTTGGGCTTCTTGTTGAGCATATGGGCTTGTATATACCTTGTTCTAGTACCCACTTCTTGTGTTTGGTTACTCTCATTCCAGGAGAGGCGAAGACGCGCAAGGTATGCCACGTTCTTTCAGTGTCTAGCTTCTCATGGTTGGACGAGTCTACTCTCCTGCTATAGGTATCGAAGACTCGTCGGGAATTTCATCTTCTCACCGTTTCCAGCTCCTTGCGCTTGGACGAGTCCACCTTCTTTCCTCTTGTTGGGTTGAGCTGGACTCTTTACTGTACTCTTACTGCACTTTCAGTTGTACTCCTCTACTTTTCTGTTCGCTCTACTACTCACCCTTCGGTACCTCCTTTGTTGCTCCCTCGAGCCTTCGGGGTATCCTACTGAATATTTTTATACTCACCCCTGCTTGGGCTTTGCCCGCACTTGGTGTGCCCTTGAAGACGACAGACAAGTGGAGCATGACGTCAGAGGAGCTTAGGAGCCAGGATCTTGGACCACGTGCGGTGGTCGGAGTCGGGTTCAACGTGGGGGACCCTACCAGCTGTTTTCTTTTGTTTACCTGTTGCTAGGTTGTGGCACTTTTTGGTTAGGCGCGTGTTTTGCCCCTTTTCTTTTCAGTTGACTTTCAGCTTTTACTTTTACTATTTAGAGGTCGATGCACATCTGTGGTTTATATTTACAGTAGTTTCCCTTTACTTATCCTTTTTTACTCTGCACTTTTGCATTGAGTGTGCTGCGTGTGTGTGTTCAGGTACTTAGGCAAAGGCCTCCCCGAGTTATGGTGCCTTCGGCGCTGGTCGCCAGCCCCTGGCCTATGGAGGCGGGCCTGGGGTAGTTGTGGCTCGAGCCTGGGTAGGGTCGGGTCGTGACATCTCTGCCGCACAATTCACTTTCATGACCAACCATAAAACTTGGGCGCCCTTTGTCCCTTTGCCAAATTTTGATGTTCTGATCTTGAATAAAATTATGCACGCAAGTTTCCTCTCCTTTGAGTACATGATGTGCAAGTCCCTTTGTCAAAAACTACTTTTCTTCATTTGTCGATTTTCAGGCCCCAAAATTTGGAAAACACTGGAAAACGATGCCACCTTCAAAACTGTTATCTACTTGTTCTGTATGATCACTTTTCTAGAACACATTCTGAACTTCCACTGAAGATTGACAAAAAAAAACCATACTCCAATTCATGCATAAAAAGACCATGGTTCCAACAATCTCCCCCTTTGGGTTTGTTGGTAATCTGTAAATAAATTCAATAAAGCACCTGCCATAGGCAAACCACAAATTCAAGAATCAACTCAGACAACACTCTAAGTCTATGTCCGCAATGCTCGGTATAGAAAAAAAGATAGGAATCTTGAATTGGGTTCCCGTGTGTGTTTTAGAGTTCTCAATGACGCCCAAGAAATTCTCCTACAGTGTCACAGAAGCATTACATGTCCAATGCATTCCTTCCCATCCTATCACCGACACTGATTTCTCAATGTGTCACAAAAGCATTACATGCCTAAATTCATGCCTGAATTTATTCCTTTCTCCCCCATTGACAATAAACCCATAGACCGGTAATTGTTTATTGTTCATCTCAAACCAAACTCCCCCTAGATAGTATCTCCCCCACAAACGTGCATCATATCCATAAACATATTATAAACAATTAACATAACTAGGGATAGGCATTTTGCGTAACCTCCTTATGTACCAGGAGGTGGCTGAACACCGAGGTTCAACCGATGCTTCTCAAACACAGCCGCTGACAGTGTATTAGTCAGGATATCATCCACTTTCTCATTAGTTCCCACACGATTCATTTTAATCAGGCATTGCTCAAATTTTTCTTTTATAAAGTGATACCTGATTTCAATATGTTTTGTACGAGAATTCTAAACATGATTCTTTATAAGATCAATTGCGCTCTTGTTATCATAGTAAATTATCATTGGTTGCTTCACCTCATCACCAATATCTATTAGTTGTTGCTTTATCCATAATAGTTGAGTGCATGCCTTTGTGGCAGAGATATACTCAGCTTTAGCAGTACTAAGAGAAGTACTTTGTTGTTTCATACTCAACCAGCCAACACATTTATTACCAATATAGAATGCACCACCACTGGTGGACTTTCTGTCCACAACATCGCCAGCCCAGTCAGCATCATAAAATGCTGATAATTCGCTATCCCTTCCTCTAGCAAAGTATAATCCACAATTGTGAGTGCCATGAATATACCTCAGGATTCTTTTTACTGCTACCAGATGTTCCTCCTTTGGATTACTCTAAAAGCGGGCTGGAAGACATGTGGCAAAGGAAATATCTAGCAGTGTTGCTATCAGGTACAGTAGGCTCCCAATGATCCTCCTGTACATGGTGGGATCTACAGAGGTCCCATCCTCATGCTTTCCAAGTTTATTTCCAACTAAAATCGGAGTTGACATTGGTTTGGAGTCTTGCATATTAAACTTCTTTAGCAGCTCTCTTGCATACTTTTCCTGAGAAATGAAAGTGTAACCCTTATTTTGAATCACCTACAGCCCCAAGAAATATGTGAGCTCCCCAATCATAAACATTTCAAATTCTAATTTCATGTGATTGGGAAATTCATCCACTTATTTCTTCCTGCTTCCACCAAATATGATATCATCAACGTAGACTAGAACCATGAATTGATCTTTTGGAGAATTCTTCACATATAGATTGTGATCTACTCCTCTTATTTTGAATTCCAGCTTCTTGAGATACAATTCCATCCGGGAATACCATGCTCGTGGTGCCTGCTTCAAACCATATAGAGATTTCTTCAGTTTTCAGACATTTGTTTCATTAGTACCAAGAACAAAACCCACTGGTTGTTCAATGAAGACTTCTTCGAGTACACCATTAAATAATAATGTCTTGACATCCATTTGATATACTTTATAACCTCTTTGGAGTGTCATGGCAAGGAAAAGCCTGATTTACTCTAGTCTAGCCACTAGATAAAAGGTTTCTTCAAAATCAACACCATCAATCTGGGAGTATCCTTTACATACCAGTCGTTCCTTGTTTCTAATAACAATTCCATGCTCATCGAACTTGTTCTTAAAGATCCATTTTGTACCAATCACATTGTGACCTTCGGGTCTCTGGACAAGATCCCATGTCCGATTTTTGTCAATCTGATCTAACTCTTCATTCATGGATTTTACCCATGATTCATCCTTTGCAGCTTATTCAAATGAGGATGGCTCCACAACTGAAAGAAATGTAGACTGTGTGTTATTCCTCATCCTCCTTGTTTGTGTGGTTTCACTCCTATCCCCAATTATGTTAGATGAATCAATCTTAGCTCTTTGATTTCTTCTGTGAGGTTCAGTTGCATTCTCTCCAGCCATTGTTTCTTCTTCAGATTCTTCTTCTGAGTCAATATCATGATGTGACTGCTGAGTGTTTTTTACAGCTTCCTCTATTTCTTCATTTGTATTTTCTCCACGTTCACTTTCTTCCTCACTTTCTATTACATCAGCATATGACATCCTTAAAGCATTTGTGGTTTTCTCTTAAATTATCTTAACATCACTGCTTTCCACAATCCTTCCTAATCGCTTGTTGAAACACTTGTAGGATTTATTGTTCATTGGATACCCAAGAAAAATTCCTTCATCATCATTGCCACCAAACTTCCCTTGATTTCCTTCTTTATTCCGGATGAAACATTTTCTTCCAAAAACTCGAAAGTATTTCAATGAAGTCTTCCTTCCATGCCGCAATTCATATGGTGTCTTCGTTTCTCCCATATAAAACCCTGTTCAATTCTGAATGTGCACTCCAGCTTCAACAACTTACTTCCAGTAATGGCGAGATATACCACTCTCAATCAGCATAGTCCTAGCCATATAGTTGACCTGTCGATTCCGATGCTCAACAACTCCATTTTACTGTGGAGTTCTCACAGTAGCTACCTCATGCTGTATTCCATGTTTTTCTAGGTAATTCTCAAACTCAATGGACGTGTATTCCCCTCCATTGTCAGATCGCAACACTTTGATTGTTCGTCCAGTATCATTCTTGGCGATTCACCGATATTTTTTCATGCAGTCAAGCACTTTTCATTTCCTGTGAATGACCATAACACATACCATTCTACTATAATCACCTATGAAAAGGACAAAGTACCTTTCTGCATGAGTTCTGGCAACATTTATTGGCCCACATACATCTGTATGAATTAGATCAAGGAGATGAGATGCCCTTTTCTTCTTTGGTCGATATGAACTGCAAACCATATTTCCACGAATGCAAGCATCACAAGACTTTTCACGCTCACGTTTTAGGTTGGGAATGTCCATGAAAATCCTCAATTTTCATATTTTCTCCATGTCTTGTTGATTGATGTGTCCCAGTATCCTATACCAAATTATTTTTTCTTCTTCAATAGTCATGTAACAAACATTTTCTTTACTATCAACCTGATACAAGTTTCCTTCTGTTTTGCATCCCTTCATAAGTGAATTACCTGTCTTTCCCTTAATAGTGCAACCTTTCTAATTAAAAGAAACTATAAGTCCCGAGTCACAGAGTTGAGTCATGCTAAGTAGATTATGACACATGCCATCTATGTAAAGGACTTCAGTCTTCTTTAGCTCTCCATTAGCTAATTCAGTACTTCCACTGCCTTTGATTTTCATAGCTCCATCACTACCAAATATTACTATACCATCAACCTTCCTTTTGATATCCGTTAACAGTCCAGCATTACCTGTCATATGAGATGAACAACCGCTATCTAGAATCTAGGTACTGTTCCTTTTTGTATCTTTGAGGGCCACCTCTACAAGGTTGGATTTCTCAATTTTCTTCCTTTCTTTCCATGATACATTAGATTGAGTATAGAGAACTAATGGACTTTCAATTATCTCAATTGTGTACATTGATTCTTCATAGTCAAAGTCTTCTTTGTGAGGAGAAAACCTTTTTGAAAGAGAAACACTATCTTGTTGACAAGATTTGATTGGTCTTGAACTCTGGTATGAGGTGTCCATGTCCCTTCTCTTCCTGCAATTAACAGCCTTATGACCAAAGTTAGAACAAATAAAATAGTATCCATAGAAACTATTTCTTCTATAAGATATAGGATATGAAGTCAGTCTCCTTTTTTGACATCCTGGATCTTCCCCATTCAAGTAGATCCTTGCATCTTCACAATATGACATGGTATGGCCCAGATAGCCATAGATATAAAATTTCATGAGAGGAAATGTCTTATCACTTGAATTTCTCCTCATACCTTCTTCCTTGGGAGAATAGTTGGACTGCCTGTCATTTCTTAATGTTTAAAATAATTTTCAGTTCTCCTTTTCGTTTGGATTGAGAGTTTCTTTTTCAGCACTTCAGGCAATATTTCAACATGTACAACTTTAATCTTGTGTTTCTTTTGGCTCTCTTCACTTCCAGTAGTTGATGTCTCAGCTTCACAACCAATTACACTCTTTCCCATGCAAGAGGGTCTTTGATCACTCAAGATTTTTCCAACCCCATCTGAACCACTATTGGATCTTGCCAGTAATTCTACATATGAGTATATTCCAAACTATATTTTCTTCTGTGATTCTTTTGAAATTGATTCAGTCTCAAGTTCACTCCTAAGAGTAACAACTTCCTCCTTAATACCCTCACCAATCTTGGATTTTTCTTCCAGTATGGATGTGAGGTCATTGATGACCTTTCCCTTATCTTCAATTCTTAGCATCAGATCCACTACATTATCATTTCTTTAAAGGAGTTTAGACTGTACTTTCAAAAATTCTTCCAGTCGTTCAATTTCAGCTTCAAGATGATCAAAATATTCATTTGATTCCACTACAATTGATTTACACTTACTGCAACTCTTACATTTCATCTTAATATTGCTAACAACATCCTTAAGTTGCAACTTGAGAATGTCACTAGTTTTTAACTGATTGTATCCACCATTATCTTCTAATTTTTCAATAGTGTCCATCATGGAAGCATAGTTTCCAATTTTGAACTCTGGTTCTTATTCTTCACAAAATTCATTATCATCATCTTCCTCTTCACAGAAAATACTCTTCTTCAGTACTTTCTTTCTAGATTTGAAGTTTTATTTCTTGAAAAATCTTTTTCGAGGCTTCTCAATGTTTTCATCATTGCTATCATCATCATCATCAATCTTTCTTAAGCACTCAGAAGCAATGTGCCCGACTTTTCCACAACGAAAGAAAGATATAGGTAACTTCCCTTTGAATTTCCCTTTTTTTCCTTCTGGAAATTCTTAGAAATGAGAGAAATAATTTCTTTTTCCTCATCATCTTCAACACTACTATCTTTTGAAATTTTCAGTTTCTCCATGGATTTGAATTCCATTTTCTTGCTTACACTTGTAGTATCATCTTCTGGTTTGAATCTCATTTCATATGCCACTAGGCTGCTCAACAGATCATCCAAAAAAAGTTTGGAAAGATCTCTTTACTCAAAGGCTGACACCTTTTCATTGTATAGGGGTGGAAGTCTTCTTAATATTTACTTTAAAATATCAACATCTTTGATTTCTTCACCTAAACCCCTAATTGCTCCAACCACTTCAGTAATTCGATTGAATAAGGAGTCTGCATTCTCATCAGGATGCATCTTCAGATCATCAAACCTATTGTGTAAGACTTATAGTTTCGCCTCCTTCACTTTGATATCTCCTTCATAAATATTTTCAAGTTTATCCCACATGGACTTGGCTGAGGTGAAACTCATTACCTTTAGATAGATCTGATCAGAAAGGGTTGCGGTGAGAGTATTCTGTGCTTTAGAATTAGAATCAAGAATTTTCCTATCAGTATCTGTCATAGCCAACCCTGTTGGATCAGTAACATGAATACATTAGAGAGTGGACAAAAGGACTTCCATTCCAACAGATCTTAGATGAGATCCCATTCTATTCTTCTAGATCTAGAAATTACTTCCATCGAAGAGAGGGACTCCCCTAACATTGACTCCATTCTCCATGATGACAAAGGACAGATTCAACACCAACAACCTTTACCTTCTGATACCACTTGTAGGACCCCAGGACACCCTAATAGGGGAGAGGTGAATCAGGGTGACCACTTTTTCTTTTAATATGATGGATCATTTTCCAACATTGGTAGGAACTTGTTAAACCTGTATGGTGAATATGATAAAAAAGAAAACAATCACATGAAGATAGATGACACATCACTCTTTACTTGGTTCACCAATAAGGGCTACGTCCAAAAAGCATACACCGAAAGGTTTTCAGTCGTACCGAAATTCACTAAACTTCACTAGCAGTGGATTACAAAAGTTCGGGCATAGTCACTCTGTCCCAGGCTCACTGCCTTTACAAAGGTTCAGGGATAGCTCACTGTGTCCCTCAGGTCACTCCCGTTGACTCCTCATGGCTCACTGCCTTTGGGGAAGTCCCACTCAGTTTATAGACGTGAAGGTCTCTTCATCTTTGCTAATAAATACATCTTATGTTTTATGTAGATGCTCTGTTGAAGTCCAACTCTCACCCGTAGACTAATCTCACTTTTCACTGAAGGTATCTGAAAATCTTCCAGATTTCATGCAGCTCAAAAAAGATAGGCGTGCTTCAAAAAAACATGGTTCACTTCTCCAAGACGGTGTGCAAGTTTCAAAGCCGGCATGCAAGTCCACCTCAATCACTTGCGTGACTCTCACTTCTTCAACACCAAAATTGCGCGACTCACATTCTTTTCCACCTAAACCGGTTTTTGCATGCAAAGGTCAACTGTCGCGCTTCTTCAAATCATGGCGTGAAAGTGTTACCAAACCACCTGCATGACAATTCCTTCACCAACTAAAAACTTGAATGACCCACACCCTTTCTCGCGCAAACCACCTTGGACGCGCAGAAAACAACGGTCGTGCAACTTATACTTGCGCGACCCACAACCACTAGCGTGACCACTACACCTGTGCGACGAGAGCACTAAATTTATCTAAGTCTCGAACTTCGTGAAAAATGAGTAGGGGTAAACCTATATTTATAGTCATTTGGATAACCTGCGCGACGACGCACAAGTCTTCCCTCAGCGTGAAAGTTTCGGCGCACAAGTCTCTGTCGCGCAAGTCACTTGCATGACCAACCCTAAAACATGGGTGCCCCTTATCCCTTTTCCAAGTTTTGATGTTCTGATCATGAAAAAAATTATACACACAAGTTTCCTCTCCTTTAAGTACAGGACGCGGATGTCCCTTTTTCAAAAACCACCTTTCTTCATTTGTCAATTTTCAGGCCCCGAAATTTGGAAAACACTGGAAAACGATGCCACCTTCAAAACTGTTATCTGCTTGTTCTGTATGATCACTTTGCTGGAAAAAATTCTGAACATCCACTAAGGATTGACAAAAAAACAAACCATACTCTAATTCATGCAAATAATGACCATGGTTCCAACATTGATGACATCTCAATCAACGGTCGGACGGAAAATTAGGAGGGGTTTGGAGTTTATCAGCCATTTCATCACTCTCCTGTATGAACCACATAGAGAAGAAGATGTTTTAGAAGATGAGACATGACCCCATTATGATTTATCAAATAAAAAAAAAACTACACGGTGTGTTCACTAAAGGTACACGCTATGTAGTAGCCTTAATTGACCTCTACCTTAAGCGGTCTTCCAGGTCACCACAAGACCATGTACTCAGTCGTTACATAGCCAGTGTGTGATTGTACGTGGAAACTGGGTACACGGTGTGTACTCATAAGTATATGACATGTACTTAGAAAATTCCAATTTCATCCTTTTCCCCCAAAACAACCCAAAATCTAGATCCATACCTGAAATTAAGATCAGAGTTCTTACACTCTTCAATTTATTTAATACATTTTATTTGATCTTTTCCAATTTTAGTTAAACTATCAATCTATATTTTCTATTATTCAATTTTGAGTTTGTAATCAACCAAATTTTCAGAGCATTCTAGAATTAAAGAATTTAGTTTTTCAATTTATTTATTCATCTCAGAATTCTCTTCTTACTATTATTGCATATAGTGTTTCGAATCACAAAACACTTTGTTATAATTATTATTTTTGGATCTACAAACATCTATATCTTCTAGAGAATTTTCTAATTCAGCCTGAAGATCAACCCTTCCTTATACTTCTCCCTCATCATTTTCGTTTTCTTATTTTTTTAAGTTATTTCTGAAAACTTCCAAAAAAGCATCCACTTCCTGATCCCTATAGTCCTCTAACTCTTCTTCCCTTATTCCTCTAAAATTTCATCTTCTTTTGAAAGAAGATTATTATTTTTGAATAATTTTATCTTATTACTTATCATACCTTTCACATTGGATGAATACTTCTTTCAGGGATTTTCATAATTGTCTTAATTGTCATCTTCAATCTTCTTAGGAAATTTTGATACAAAATTCCTAATATTTACACATTGAAAACATGAAAATGGAAGTTTAACTTTTTTCTTTCCTTTTCATCTTTACATATTTGAGAAGATAATTGAAATAGATTAATCCAAATTGTATTCCTCATGATTATCTTCAATAGAGAGATTCTTCATGGCCTTAAATGCCACTTATTTAGACATATCATTTTCCACTACATTATTATCAACATTTTTCATTTCATATGAAATGAGAGTACTATGCATGACTTCCAATGTAAGCTCCTTTATATCCTTATCTTCCAATACAAAAACCTTAAGATTAAACTACAGTGGATGTTTTCTCAAGATACTCTTGAAAATATTTATATTTTCAATAATTTCTCGAAGACCATGAATTTCTTCCACAAAAACATTCAACCAATCAAATAATGCATCAATAGCCTCATTAGGATGCATTTTGAGATCCACATATTTGTTTCATAGAGCCTATATCTTCACTTCTCTAAATTTTTATTCACCGTCATAAATGTTCAACTGGTTTTCCTAAATAGCATGTAGTGTTTTACATGAAATCACCTTTGTACATATTTCATTATATAGGGATCCCCATAAAGAATTAATCCCTTTAACATCATCAAACAATTCTCTTCGCTCAGATTCTGATAAATCACCATTATTAATGTTGGCCGAAATACCATGAATCGCTGCTGTAAACACATATCTTCCCAAAGATCGGAAGTAGTTATGCATCCTATTATTACATTATAGAAAATTGATTCCATCAAAGATCTAAATCTCTTTTTTATTGACCACCTCTATTTATACAAATGAGAGAGATTCACTGACTTTTAACCTTTCACTCTGATACCAATTATTAGGTCTACTTGGTCAAATACCCTAAGGGGGAGGGAGTGAATCAGGGTATGAACAATTAAAAATCCTACTGCTTAGGGATCTTGTTTCTTAATTAAACAAAACAAAATTCTCTCTTTCTCCCATAGAAATATATGAAAAGAAATGATACACTTCACAGGACACAATAATTTTACTTGGTTCACCCTCATTGGGCTACATCCTTGGATCATGCAATGACGATGTGCCTATGTACAAGAATCCACTAAATCTCACTACCAGTTAAATGGTTCAGGATAGATCACTTCTATGCTGAGGCTCACTAACTTTACAATATTTAGGGTCTGATCACAATATTCCCAAGGGTTACTCCCTATGTCCCTTTCTATGGCTCACTGCAAGTGGAAAGGATCATCGTCTTCCTCTTTCTTCACTCACCGCTCTTGGAAGGGATCCACTCACAATTTATGGACTTGTAGGTCCCATAATTTTCATGAAATAATGCATCCTAAACTATAGGTATATTCTATGTTTTAGTACTTTTTTCACCCATAGATTAAATCCACTTTCCCATATACTGTTAGGTTAGCAGAAATTACATTCGCGAACTAATTTAGTGCTTTTGCAAGCTTTCTTGAGTCCTCTATGAACCACCTTAACTATTACATAAACTGTATAGTGGGTATGATTTGAATAAAACCTCTTCCATGAACTTCTGTCACTTCCACTACCACATACTTCCGCTATACACCACCTTTGAAAACCACTTCCGCATACCCCTTCTACGTACCAAACTTCCTTCTTCCAAAAACTGCCTCTTTCATGGACCAATTATTCTCTATGAACAACCTCTATTTCACGTACCATTTTTCTTTTGTGGGGAAAAATTCCTCAGAAATCCTCTTTAAAAACTTTTTATGTGAACTCTTTATCTCTCCTCGCAAACCACTTCTCCTTGGCAGACTTGTTTTCCCACGAACCACTTCAAACTTAGCTAAATTTCCCGAGAAAAGATTTTTTATTTTGAATATCTCTCTCTATTAATGATGGTATTAGATCTCCTTATATAATAAAATATATCTGAAAAATGAACCAATCTGATATTTACCCAAATCTTCACTGTGTACAACTTCCACCACGTACCGTTTTCCTATGAAGTCTGCATACCAACACTATTCCTACTCGACTGTCCAAATCACCAAATAATTTCTACCAATGATGCCCTTCGTGACTTCTCCAAAAACTAAATAATTTTTAAGAATGAAAATCCTGACAAGCTTCCTGTAAACCATTTTTTCTTTCTACATACTGCAATCCTTCTCCTGAATCATTTTTTGTTCCGCGAACCATTTCTGCCCCGTTGACCATTCCCCATATGCGATCTACGTACCGTTCTTCGTGGTCTATGTACTGTCCTTCATGTTCCATGAACAATGTTCTCCTTTACTGAAGTCCTTTATTTTCCATAATTAATCTCCCTATTTTGAGTCCTAAAAATTTGGTGAACATTGGGAAACAACGCCACATTAAAAACCTGTTTCGGCAACAGCAGCTATACTCATTCACTGTCATGTAGCATTGTCAAAAAATGAAATCACACAAAAAAACCGAGAGAACACCTTGATGGATTTTATTCCAAAAATATGGATTTTTTAAATGTTTCTAATTCATTTTTCCCTTTAAGATTAAAGTTTAACTACTATGTAAACTAATTTTTTCTCTAATTATTTAATTAATTTTAATCAGTTTCACTAATATTTTTGGTCAAAAAATAAGTTTCCATTAATATAAATTATAAATTTTTTGATTAAAAATATGGAATCCATTTTTCAAAATTCCAAAAAAATAGGTGGAAAAAATTATTTTAAAATTAACCATGAAGACATGTCATGAACGCGAGTTTTTAAGCGAAAGTACTTATTAGTTTGAATTGTTTTTGTATCCTATTTCAATTTGAAATTGGTCCCAATAACCTAAATTGGATTAATTTATGTAAAATAGGTCTAATTAAACTTGAAAACAAAAATTAAAAAAATATAATTTTACAATATAAATAAATTAGATGAAAAAGCAACATTAAATTAAAATTCAGTATTTTTCACTATTCATCATAAAATTATTATTTTTTCAGAAAAAGCTTAAAAAAGTCACCCTAAGATAATTTTGAAATTATGAATTCAAAAATTAATCTAATTATATAAAATTAAATTTCTATGTGTCTAAAATTAAATTTATTATTTTTCATAGAAGGATATAAAAAGCAGTTCACTTGAGAAAATAGTAATTTCAAACACATAAAGACTTTAGAAAAAAATTATATGTTTTAATATCAAATTCATTGTAAATAATATTTAAAAATTAGTTGTCACTATTAATGTTATTAATTTTAATGGCTATGTTATAACTATATAGTTTAAATAATTATAATAAAAAATGTTGTTTTGTAGAAACTCTATGTTGCGTGTAACGCAAGACAAGTCAGTGTTGTGTGAAATGAAAAATATCAAAAAGTTTAAATGAATTATATTATTTAGAAAATATCAGGGTGTTACATATATCATATATCACTCATACAAGTAATTTATCACATCATATGTAACACAACTATGCATGGATATATATTTCCTCTATCTAATTCAATCAATATACAAATTTCTTTACATATCATACAAGTGGATGAATCCCATTTTGGTTGTGCTTCATCTGAAAACATGATCAAACACATACCCAACCACCCCATATTAGATAATTCAACATATAAAATTGTTTAATTAGGGTATAAAAGCATGAAGTTTCTCATTCTGGGAATCTCACCAAACTTATGTAAGGATTGATAATAAGCATACACTCCTATATATATCGATGGTTGTATAACATTCCATGAGATATACTTTATAGGATCAATCCAAGTAATAAGTATCAATATATTAACCCATGAATCTATTATTAACATATAAAATAAAACATTTTATAATGATTATAATAATCTATTCATGCTAACTTTATCATATCATCATAACCTATAATACTCCATGATGATCACCGGTTAGGAAAAATCTCAAATTTGTACTTTGAAAGGATATTATCATTCCACCATTCATGATAATAAAACTGAAGAACACAAAAATTAATGATAAATTTATATTACCTTTATTATAATAACATGATACATTTTATAATTATTACAACCGGTCTCTCATGTGTCTTATACCTAGAGATTCTACACAACCCTCAAGTTGTTTCTGCGGTAATGGTTTCATCAAGGGATCTGCTACATTGTCTATTGTATCCATCCAAATGGTATTTACATCACCCTTCTCAATGATCTCGCATATGATATGGTATTTATAAAGGATTCATTTTTTCATTTGAGACCATGGTTCCTTATCCTGATAAATATCCCCATTGTTGTCACAATATAACTTAATTACTCCTCAAATGCTAGAAACCACTCTAAGTTATATAATGAAATTCTTGACATAAAAAGTCTCCTTAAAAACATTTGATGTTGTGATATACTTTTAATATATTATTGTATCCACTATGGTGGAATTTTTGTAAGTCTTACAACTGAATGCTCCATTATTCAGGCAACAAATGACTCAAGAATGACATTTCTTATCATCTTTATTAGATTAGAAACTAGCATCTGTGTAACCATTTACACAAATTTCATCCTCACCTATAATGATCAAGAGAATATTATTAGTACTTCATAGGTACTTAAGAATATTTTCTATATAAATCCAGTTACTCACACAAGAATTAGATTAGATTCTACTAGTTATACTCAAAGCATAAGAGATATCAGGTCTAGTACAAAACATGGAATACATGATGGATCCTATGGAGAACATATAAAGAATTTTATCCATTATTTATAACTCATTAGAATGATCTCGAATCTTCCTAAGATTTATTCCATATAACAATGGTAAAATACTTCTTCTTAGAGTTATTTATGATAAACCGATTTAGCACTTTTCTGATATACATGTTTTGACTTAGTTCAAGAAACCTCTTATAGCTATCTCTATCGATCTTCATACCGAGTATGTAGGAAACTTCACCTATGTATTTAATTGAGAAATATTTACCCATATACATCTTCACCATGTGAGGATTAATTATATAATTTATGATAAGCACTATGTCATCTACATAAAATATCATAAATATTACTATAATCAAACTAATACACTTATATACATAAGAATAATTTGTGTCCTTGATGAAAATAAAATATTTGATTGCATCATAAAACTGAATATTCCAACTGCAAGAATATTTCATAAATTTATAAATTGGATGTTGTGACCTGAATATCTTAACGATATCATTTGTTACTTCAAAAACTTCTATCCATATAATATACACTCCCTCAACTAAATTCTTGTTAAGGAAAGTGGGTTCAATATCCATTTGAAATATATAATAATAAAAATGTTCTATTATGGACATTAAAATCTAAATGGACTTTATCATCAAAAAATTAGAAAAGGTTTCTTCATAGTCAATACCATGAATTTGTCTATAACCTTTTCCCACTAAGTGTTCTTTATAGGTAGAATCTCTACCATCCATGTTGATTTTATTATGGTAAAATCACTTGTATCCTATAGGTCTTACCCATCTAGTGAATCCACCAAGTTCCAAACATGATTAGTGAACATGGATTCCATTTTAGATTTCATGGATTTTAACCATTTCTTGGAATTATAACTCTCAATGGCTTCTTGTTAAGTGGTAGGTTTATCATCTATAAACAATACCTAATCATAATTCACTGTGTGAAATCTATATCTCACTAGCTCTTGATGAATCCTACAAGACCTTCATGGTTTTTGTGTAACTTGAGTGGATTCTTCTTCCACAATTTTTTTTCAAAACTTGACCAACTTTCATCTCATGAACATTTCATGTTTTCTTTTCTTGAACTTATAAAAGTTTATCTTTCCTACCAGTGACACCTCACTTATATATTCCTTCTCAAGAAATATTAATGTTCTGGCCACAAAAACTTTGTATTCAATATGATTAAAGAAATAATTTCCCATTATTTCCATACAATACCCCTAAAATAAACACTTTTATGATTTGAGGATAATATTATCAGAATATATATAATAAAATATTTTTTATTTTTTTTGATATTATTAAATTTAAAGTAACGAATAGTTATAAAAATGGACATTATTGATATATTATAATAAATTATATTTTACAAGATGATATAAAATTAATAATAATATTATATTCATAAAAATTATTAGGATATGGTTTATAATATCCACCACGATCCATTTATGAGACTTTTTCCATTTATAGTAACTATATTTACCCTTAAAGAGTAAAAATTCTTGTTGTCATAGTAAGTTCAAAAATAGTACATGAGGGGTTAAAACCAAATGATAAGGGTAAAAATGTTACCTAAACATGTAAAAAAATCATTTTATGATAGGTTTTAGACCTAGCCTTGTATTATATTATAAATAAATGAGTTTAGATCCATTATTAATTAAAAATTAATTAATATTAATTTAATATTTTGAGAAATTCTAAGAGTGCCCCTCCCCTATCTTATAAAAGGGAAAATATTATTCTCAATCCATCAAACATTAAAACCATTTTTTCTGTACTATTACCTACCAAAATACCTTAATATAATTACTAAACTCATTTTATAGGTATTATTTTAGAAGAAAAAAAATATTATAAGGATTATGGTGTTAATCAATAGAGGTTTTCCAAAGAAGATGTATAGTTTTTATCTGCTCCTTCTAGTTTTGATTCTTCTTCCATGTCCTTAAAATATTATTCAACCATGATTATTTAATAAAACCAATATCTTCCATATACTTAGGTGTTTTTATGTTAATGTAAAAAACTATATCCATCTCATTTCCATTAAATGGGAAATAAAACCATCATTTGTGTGTACGACGGACTACCACCACGTGAACTGATGTAATTCGTTTTCCATCACAATATCTCATGGTTGGATTATAATGATAGAATTAATATTTACATATCATATTAATTATATATTTTTTAATTATTAAAATATAATATAGAATTTAACTTATTAACTTTTCATGCACATAAAAATTATAATGTTTTTCATGTGTACGTGTGGACCACCACCTCCAAGAAGCGAAGTAATTCGTTTTTTATCACCACACAATATGGATGATTTATTTTGGCCGGAGTAGGACACTCAAGAGGTGGGGGGGGGGGTGAATTGAGTTCCTATAAAAATTTATGTTAAAAATTTTACATAAAATATTCCCCAAATAAAACTAAAACATGCTAGTTAATCATGGTAATAAAATTATAATTGTTGGACTTTTCAAATAGCTTCTCAGAAGATTGATTAATTCTCAGTAGTATCAATATGAGATATTGATACAAATTTTTAAACCACCCTAATAAGGAAAAATATTTATAACTACTATCCAAGACTAATTATCAAATTAAAATTTAGTTTTTTTGAAATATTAATTAAAATAGAGAAAGACAAAATAGAAACACACAGTAGATAAAACATGTGGTTCGGTCTTAAGACAAGAACTAATACACTCCACTTGGTGATCACCTACCACTAAGTAGTTTATATTAATAAACTTGATCCACACCCTCTATTGGGGTTTACAATAGTACACAAGACTATCTAGGTCACAAGACCTCCTCCATTGTTCTACACGGTAAAACAAACAACCAGGTCACACAAGAACTCTTCCACAGTTATACGTGGGTGCAGAAAAGAGTAGAAAGATATTCAATTTAGGATATATTGTATCCTCCATTTTAATATAGTATAAAATGTGTGTTTTAATATATATACACACACTACTTGAAAAGTAATAAAAATAGTACACAATAGATAAAATATGATGAGAAAGGGTTAAAAATTCTATGAGTGTTTTTCTTTACTATTATGGACTTATAGAATATAGCAGATGTGATTTTTGAGTCCTCTTGTGGAAACAGAGTATTGTGAGTCTCGTGATTTGGTTCCCATTTTGATGAGTTGTGCTTTGTAGATCTTGTTCTTCTTAGGGATTATACTACGAGAATGTTTGAGGCTTTGATCTACAATAGTTCATCCTGCAGGAATCGAGAGTTCTTCATGTGTTCTTCAATGTATGGATATTCTTCTATCCTGCATGTAGTTCACTTCATGAACTCTTCTTGTATCTTTCTCTAGTTCCACGATTTTATTTTTTATTTTGGGTGCATGTGTTGGAGATGAAAGGTAGTATGATTTCTATACCTAGTACCTCATACTATTAGGTGAAATTTTTACAAAGAAACATTAATTATGTCAGTGTGATTAAATGACTCAAATATGAATGTTACAAATAACATTTAAATTAAATTGAAAAAGACAGAAAAGTGATTAAGGAATGGTGTCATAGTTTTTATTGAAATGGAGTCACGTGGAAACTATTTCTTCTCCTTTTCTTTTGAGCAGTGATACAATCATGGTGCCAGAGTTTTGTTGAGATCTGAAACCAGTAGAACAAACGAGGTGTCTAGATCATGGTGTCTTAGGTAATAATTTCTAGTTCTTTGTCAAAACATTGAACGACGTCTTGAGGATAGTATTAAGGAACAAATATCACAAAATTTATGAAATTTGAAACTGGTTATGGTGTTAGAGTCATAGTGACTAGATTATGGTGTCTGAGTCATATTGTCAAGCTTACATTGTCTGAGTGTTACGGTGTCATTGGATTTTCCAAAATCAAGAAGTTATGGTAGACTTATAGTTTCTCAGACATATCATAATATCTATAAACTATATTTAGAAGTAATATTCACAAAATGAATTAGGCTTAAGCATTAGTATAATGAAACATAATATAACAAGATCAAATATAGCTAACAAGATTCAATCATGATTTGTGAGATTCTGAATCAGGATATTGTGAGAGTTTAAACCATGGGTTATAAGTATTAAAACATAAGGAAACCAACAATCTCTACAAATGATTTTTGATAGGTTAAACATGATTTGTAAAATGTTAAACATGATTAACATGATTTTTGATCATTAAAACATGATTAAACATGAGGATTCCAACAATCTCCCTAATTTTAGTGATAAAAAATCATGAAATTTATAAACCATATATGTTAAATATGAAGATATTTCCATGAAGATTGTTTTTATATAAATTTATTTTTTTATTTCTCTCCCTTTTGGGATTATCAAAATAGCATATGAAAAATAAAATAAATATGAAAATAAGGTAAGTAAGAAAATAAACAACAATAGTGCACAATTCTTTGGATAGGAAGATAAAGTTAATTACAAGCATAAGGAAAACTACAAAACATCCCTATTAAAATAAAACCCTTCACTTCTCTTCCGAGTCAGTAGTCTTCTATTTTACCTTTACAAAAACATCAGGAGTAGCCATAGGAGTATAATTAGAAGTGGTAGAAAGGATTGATCCAATTGAGAGAGAATTAAGAGGAACACCTTCAAAAAATAAGGGGTAAGATTTGGTATGGTGGATGATTTAGGTAAGGATTTCTAAATAATGACAGTTCTAATATGGCTCAAGGCTTGAGATACAGACATGGAAGCAGGAGCAAAGGCAGTGGAGGAGGAAGGGGTTGAACTAGGCTGTAAAGGGGAAGCCGTAGGAGCCACTATTAGAGTGATTTTCACATGGAGATATTCCTTCAAACATTTGATGAAATCAGTGATGAATTCACCTTTATTTTGCCTAGACTTTTCAAAAAAATCTTTATTCCCAATAAAATTTTCCAAACTAGGCGTGAACTCTTTCATTTTATGCACTTGGTTTTTAAAATCTTGAGTCATAGGAGGCATTCTGGGATTTTATGCAAGGTACTTGAAATGACTTGTCAGTTGGTGCTTTGTATAGATCCTCTTGACATATAAATAAATCTTTTTAGTAATTTCCCCATAGGACGTAGAGGCTTGCTTTGAATACAGTTGAACCATTCATGGACATGATCACTATTTTGGACAATCTTGGAGAGGTTCTCTTGAACAGACTGAACTTTTAAAGACTGAAGCTCTTCTTGAATCACCTTTCTGATTACTGCACTATCTAATAGTTGAGATGGTTGACCAAGTTTAATATATTAATAATGAGTTGAGATGACTGTAGAAAGTGAAATAAGGGTCTTGAGAAAAATATCAAAAGAGTTCATAAAAAGATCTGACAACTCATTGATTGAGGATACCAATCCCCAAAACTTCATTTTACAACTTAGCATTGTTTGCAACTACCTTCTCCAAAAAAGATATTGAATTAGGTTGGATCAGAGTCACAAACTTTTTATCAATATTTTCAGCATCTTCTATGCTGAACTGAGAAACAGGGGGTTCAGTTGTTTGAAATTCATTCTTTATATCTTCAATCGCAAATTTTAAAGATTTCACTTCCTCAATTAATTTCCAATTTTCAATCCTCTCTTCTTTAATTTCATTCATCATCCTTCGTTGGGTTTTACAGATAAGTTTCTCCAAGAGAAAGACAATATAATGTTCACTTAGACAAGTTACAGGAGTAAGTTGAGATTTGAAAATATTTTCAAATCCATTTATTATACTTTCACTAAAAACTTTTAAATACTTATGGATATTAAATCTAAGAACTTCTTGTGCAACCTCAGATGTTGAAACTGATACAACCTCTGGTTCCTTAGTAGGTATGACTTCTAGTACAAAAATTTGTTTCAATTTAAAAGATATTGTTAGATGAATTCCTCTCACATAAGCCAACTAAGAATCAGAGACATCAAAGTAGCAAGGTAATTTATACAAGGTGTCCACATGGCTTGTATCAATAAAACCTCGCACTTGAGTACTTTCCAAAATGGTATTATTCTCCCCATCAACAGGGATTCTCTGTTGGGACTAAGAGACTCAGTCACTTGGCCTAATTCAATATCTTCTATTATAGAATGTTCAGAATCTTATTTAACTAACTCAACATATTGCTCCATCCTTTCTTCAACTGAAAGAATAACTTTAGGTTCAGCTTGTTCTCATAAAAGTTCCATAGTAGTATGGAATTCATCAATAAAAAGTTCTTCCTCAATAACAGGATCTTATAAATGTTCCTCATGAAAAACATGTTTTTTACACCAACAACATGTCCTTTTTTAGAAATAAATTTTCCAGTGACTATCTATTCAGAAACTTGTGGGTCTAGTAGGCCACTATAATATTCCTCTAAGACATTTCTATCCTCAGGTGAAGCTTCTGTATCTCATACTTATTCACTTGAGTATTCAACTAATTCATCTTGTTCCAAACCAGGGTCATATTTGTTCTTAGGTCTTGAAAGATTTTCAATTGGATTGAACTTCTCATTAAATCATTCATTATCATCCACCCAAGATTTTTTATAAGGATTATAGTTAATTTTAATCCTTATGATTGTATCATTAGAGATACAAAACTCATAATCCTCAATAACTTATTAATTTGGGGAAACTAATCCTTTGTCAGATAACATTGTTGAAATAAATCTTGAATAAAACAGAATGGTTGATTTCCAAGTAGTCTTGATCATATCACTAATGTGAAGAATGATGTACTTATATAAGATGATCTTGTGGCCAATTTTCATAATATGTATCAGAAATACATCTTGATTCTTCAGGGTTGCAAAATCTCCCTTCCTTGAAAAAATAAGATTTTGAATGAACTTGAACAGAAAACTTATTTCTCCATTTAACTCTTCTAAAATTGGCCTTCTTCTCTTCTTATTTCTTATTAGGCTTCCCAATGACTCTTCTAGATTAAAAAAATCACTAGGAGGATGAGGTACTCCCTGAAGATCCTCATAAATTCCCTTACGTAGTATTTCAAGATAGGCAGCCCATAGCTTGAATGAAAATGTACACCTTTGTCCATTTATCTAACTTCTAACAATGAAATAATATGTCGACTCACAGGAGAACTGAATATACTGATAAAATCAGTATACAAGATTCAGATAGATGTTCCGATTCTCTTTAGTGAACCTTTTCAACCATCCTTGTTCATCCAAAACTTTCAAAATCAGCGACTTACTGGTCAACAACCACTTAAAACATACTACTTTCTCTGGCACTATAGTTTGACCAACAAGGCCTAGATTCAGTAGTCCTTTAGGCATTATTTTCAGATCCCTTTTTACTTTATTCAGAGACATTCTCTTCTAAGGAGTCTATGAAGAATGTCACTTCATTATGGGAATCCAACGTAGGTTTGAGAAGGAAAAAAGTTGAAGGATGGATAGAGAATTCAGATAAAGAGATTTTGATTTTGAGGGTAGATGGATCGATTGAAGAGAAGAGTGATAAAGAAATAAATTCAGGTTTTTATCATTTAGGGATTCCAAACATTGAAAAAAAATGCACGACATAGAAATAATAAAATAATCAATACAACGATATGGGAAATAAAATTCTAAAAATATAAATCTAAGTAATTAGAGTGAGAGAAGAACAGGTCTTCAAAATGTCATCAATATGGTGTGACTCAAAATGGTGTGACCATATCATTGAGACAACAAGTGTAAGATAGTTACTGTGAGACCATAAATGTGAGATTATAATTCTAAGACAATAACTTGTGAAACTATGAATCATGAAACCATAAACTGTGAAACAATAAGTGTGAGACAGTAACTTCAAGACCATAAACCTTTCACTTAAGACTTATCATCCTTAATTCATGTATGATGTAATTTATCCTTTCAGAATTTAATGATTTAGTGAATATTTCAGCAAGATGATGTTCAGTGCCAATTAATTTGAAAGTGATATCACCTTTTTGATAATGATCTTTAAAAAATTGACATCTTACATCAGTATGATTTATTCTATAATGTGAAAGAAGATTATTTTAAATGTTAATAGCACTTTTATTGTCACAATTTATAAGTACATGTCTAAATTGATATCTGTAGTCTAGTAATGTGTATTTAATCCACAAAATTTGTTCACAAAAACTACCATAATACATGTATTCAGCTTAGAAAGTAGATAATATGAACAAATTTTGTTTCTTACTATATAATGATATTAGAGAGTTGCCTAAAAGGTGACATGTTCCAGAGGTGATTTTTTCTATCTAACTTTCAACCACCAAAATCAGAATCCGAATAGCTAACTTAGTCCAATGATTGTCCTCTAGTATAGAAGAGTCTTAAATTGGTTGTATGTTTGAGGTATTTGAAAATTATTTAAACAACATTTAAATGAGTCTCTTTGGGGTTTTTTTTTGAAAATGTGCTCACATGAAAAAATAAACATAATATTAGGCCAACTATCAGTTTAGTAGAGTAAACTTCCAATCATTCCCCTATAAGTGGTTTGATCAACAGATTTACCATTTTCATCAAGATCCAACTTATAGGTAGTACTCATTAGAGTATCACTAATTTTAGTGCTATCCAAACCAAAATGTTTTAGAAGATCATTAGTATATTTACTTTTATGTAAAATAATAGTTTCCTTGTTTTTCAATATTTGAAATCCATGAAAGAATTTTAGCTCACCCATTAAACTCATTTCCAATTCATTTTTCATCATCTTTGAAAAATATGTACATAAATAATTTCTTGAAGATCCAAAAATAATATCATAAACATAGATTTGAACAACTAAAACATCCTTAGAAATTAGTTTCAAAAAAATAGTAGGATCAACTATACCTTTTGTAAAACCTTTGGAAATAAGAAAACTACTTAATCTATCATACCAAGATATTTGAGCTTACTTTAAACCATATAAATCTCCTGTTAATTTAAAAACATGATTTGGAAAGTGAGGGTTTTTAAAACAAAGGGTTTGTTCAACAAAAACATCCTCAACTATATACCCATTTAGGAATGCACTCTTAATATCCATTTGATATAGTTTTAAATTTATATGTGCAACATATGCAAGAAAGATTCTAATGGCTTCATGTCTAGATAATGGTACAAAGGTTTCTTCCTAGTCAATTCCTTTTTCTTTATGGTAACCTTGTGAAACCAATCAAGCTTTATTTATAACTATATTACCAGTTTCATCTACTTTATTTATGAATACCCTTTTGGTGCCTATGGTCAAGGTGTCTTTGGGTCTATCCACAACTTTCCAAACGTTTTTCCTTTCAAACTGATTTAGCTTCTCTTGCATATCCATCACCCAAAATTAATAATTGATAGCATCATTGATGTTTTTAGGTTCAAGTTGTGACAAGAAAGATTGATGTTCAACCTGATTTCTAATAGAATCTCTAGTATGTGTTTATTTATCTAAATCTCCAACAACATCATCTAAATAATGGTTTTTAAGAGTTCTAATAGATCTAGAAAAAGAAGGACTAGTAATTTTAGGTTCTTCACCAGGTTCAGGTTCATTATGGCTTGAATCTAGAGAATTTATAGAACATGATGTTTTAATAGATTCCTTCACAATATGGTTAGAAGATTAATCAGTAATGTCCATATTAGACATATCATCCTCAATATTCTCTAGGGAGGTCTTAGGTTCATGTGAATCTATTTCATCAAATTTGATATGTAAAAAGTCTTCCATACATTTTGTTATTTTTTAAAGACTTTATAGGATTTACTATAGATTTAATATCATAGAAAAATTCCTTCATCACTCTTGGATGCACACTTATCAAGATTATCCTTAGTATTAAGAATATAGACTTTTGCGACCAAAATCTTTGAAGTAATTAACCCTGGGTTTTCTATTGTTCCACAACTCATTAGAAGTTATTTTAAGAATAGGTTTCATTAGCACTCTATTAATAATGTACAATGCTTTATTGATAGATTGAACCAAAAAATAGATAGGTAGGTCATACTCACTAAGCATGGTTCTATCAATTTCTTACAAGGTTATATTTATTCTTTATATAACTTTATTTTGTTGGGGCGTCCTAGGGGAGAAGAAGTTACGACTATAGCCATTTTGTGAGCAAAAGGATTCAAACTATTTATTTTCAAACTCATATCCATGGTCACTTTATAGAGATTTAATTCTAAGTCCACTAATATTTTCTACAGTCCTAGTATAATTAGTGAAATGAGAGAAGGCTTCACTTTTTTGATCCAAGAATAAGGTCCAGTATACCTAGAACAGTCATCTACAAGAACATAGAAATAGTGATTCCCATTTAAACTAGAAAGTCTATATGATCCAAACAAATCCATGTGAACCAACTCCAGTGGTTGAGAAGTTGATACTTCTTTCTTTGGTTTGTAAGATATTTTGTGTTGTTTACCCTTTTAACAAGTATTATAGACTTTGTCATTTAGAAACTTAAGTTTGGGTTGGTCCTTGAATAAACATTTTATAGTAATATTTCTAAGGGAGTGTAAATTGAATTGTCCTAATCTTCTAGGAAAAATCCAAGAATCATTGTGAAATACACTTAAGAATGAAACATTCTAAGCAATTAAAGAATCTAGGTTCACAACATAAACATTTTCATTTCTAAAAGTAGAAAAGTTTAGTTCATTTATAGATTTAAAAACATTACAAGAATCATTATAAAATTGAACAAGAAAAAAAATCATCACATAGATGTGAAATACTAAGAAAATTATATTTCAGTACATCAACAAAAAGTACTTTATAAATTAAAACTGAGGTAGAGCTACCAATCTATCATATGAAAATTATTTTTCCTTTAGAATTATCACCAAAGGTGACATGCCCACCATAAATCCTTATTAAATTCTTAAATAATGAGTAATATTTTATCATGTGTCTTAAACATCTACTTTCCAAGTACCATAATCTTTTATAAGAGCTCTTGAAACAACTTTCCTACAAAATAGTCAAACAAAACTAGATTTTGGTACCCAAACTTGTTTGGGTGTAGTGACATTAGTAATTAGTGATTTAGGAACCCACATCTTCTTTATAGGTTTCCTATAATCATTATATAACATATTTAAAAAATAGACCATATTTGGTCCACAAAAACTAGATTTAGTAAAATATTTTCTAGAACTGAAATTAGTAGTAGAATTTTTACTTTTATGTGAAAAGAAAATTTTTCTATATTTGGCTACAAACATGTTTTTGGGGAGATTTCTTTGCCTAAGTTGGTATCCTATACCAGTATTATATCTAGGGGAATTTTTTTTACCAATAATATCATTAAGAGTATTTTTTCCATTGGTAAATTTCTCTAGGTTCTTTTTCAAATGCTCATTAGATAACTTAAGGTCATTTTTCTCTCTGAGTAACTGAACATTTTTATTTTTTTTTCTACATAAAGTTAATATTTGACAGTAGTAGTCAAGGCATTCTATTTCATTAAAGATTTATATTTATCTTTTAGTTCATTACAAGTGTCTTCAAGCATATTACAATATTCAAATAATTCTTTACTATTCATATTTTCAAAATCAATTTCTTCTCCAAAATAATAGGAATTTTTTTACAAGATACTCAAAGTATACCTCATATGTGTTTTTTGATAAAAAAAATATTGGCCTTGTTAGCCTTCTCATCATGTGACGACTCTGCATCACTTGAAATTTCCTTATAATCAATCTATGTTTCCTTCATTGAATTTTTATACTTTATATATTTTTCATCATATCTCTTTTTATATTTTAACTTAGGATAATTATCCTTTACATGTCATTTTCTTTTGTATTCATAAGAGACTGTTTCATCAAAATTTTAATTTATTTTCTAATCCTTCTTCCAGTTTCCCTTGTGATCATATCTTTCTTTGAAGTTAGGGTTTCTAAAAAATTTATTTCTTTTATAAATCTTCTTAAATATTATAGCTAATTTAACCACTTCCTCATCACTATCTGACGATGAATGTTTATTGCTTGTACTGTCAGAATGAGATTGTATCCTTTCTTTCACCTTATTCTTAGAATTAGGGGTTTTGAAAGCCACTAACTTTCTATTTGGTTCATATTCCTCTTCCTTGCTAACTTTTAATTTTTCCTCATAAGTCATAAACTGGCCAATTATCTCCTTGACTGGCATCTTGATAATATCAAAATATTCTCTAATTGAGATATAAGTCCCTCCCCATCTATCTGGTAAGCATCTTAGTATTCTCCAAATTTTCTCCTCGGTTGTAACATCTCTTCCCAGAGAGATCATAGTGTTCAAAATTTCATTAAACCTTAGATACATGTCAGAAATAGGCTCATCAGGATTCATTTTAAAGTTATCATATTTAATATTCTATGTGTTAAGTCTCATTTCCTTAACACTAGAGGTTCCTTCATGTTAAATAGATAATGTATCCCAAATTTCATGGGTTTTTTTACATGAAAATATTCTGTTAAAATCTACATATCATAAATAATAGTATAAATAATTCATATATTTGCAATGATTTTTATAATAAATCTTAGTTGGGTTATCCCATGTGTGCGTATTAGTAGTAGAAATATTATATTCATCTATAATTGAAGACCAAATTTCAATACCCATAATTTCTAGGTGCATATTCATTTTAATTTTCTATTGTGCATAATTGGTTCCATTAAATAATGGAGGTCTATTGGTAGAATAGACTTCCAATCTATTATACATACTAAAGAATAAAGTGTAGAGTTTTTAAAGAACTAAGAATTTAGAACTAACAGAAATTTTAATATCTTTAAAACACAACTAAAATCACAGTTGAATAATTTAAATTGACTGAAAATCTAAAATTTTGAAAACAAGGATATTAAAAATCCTCTGATACCAAATGTTGTTTGGATTACGACACTCAAGATGGGGGTTAATTGAGTTCCTATAAATTTTTTTTAAATAGTTTACTTAAAATATTCCTCAAAATAGAAAAAAACAATCCAATTAATCAAGCTAATAAAATTATAATAGTTTCACTGTTCAAATAGCTTCTCAGAAGATTGATTAATTCTTAATAGTATAAATATGAGATACAAATATAGATTTTGAAACTAATATAATAAGGAAAAATAGTTATAAATACTATCTAAGACTAACTATCAATGTAAAATTTAGTTTTTTGAAATATAAATTAAAACAGAGAAAGAATAAATAGAAATACACCGTGGGTAAAACATGTGGTTCGGTCTCAAGATGAGAACTAATCCTCTAAACTTGGTGATCACCTTACACCAAATAGTTTATATTAATAAACATAATATACACCCTGGATCAGGGTTAATAATAGTACATAGGACTATCCAGGTCATAAGACATCTTCTAATGTTATACATGGGAAAACAAACAACTAGGTGACACAAAACCTCTTCCACAATTATACGTGGGTGAAGAAAAGTGTAGAAATATATTCAAGTGAGGATATCTTATATCCTCCAGTATAATTCTGGAGATAGTGTGTGGTTTAATGCAATACACTTCTTGAAAATAAATAAAAACAGTACAAAATAGAGAAAAGAAGACGAGAAAGGGTTAGAAATTCTATGATTGTTATTCTTTGTAGCTATGGACTTGTAGGATGCATAAGATGAGATTTTTGAGTCCTCTTGTGGAAATATAGTATCATGAGTCTCGTTCTCTGGTTCCCAGTTTGATGAGATGCGCTTCATAGATCTTGTTCTTCTTAGGGTTGCTACTGTAGGAATGTTTAAGGACCTGATCTATAGTAGTTCAAACTTCATGAATCAAGATTTCTTTGTGTGTTATTCAATGTATGGATTTTCTTCTATCTTTTATGCAGTTCACTTCCTGGAATCTTCTCATATCTTTCCCCATTTCCATGATTTTATTTTTTATTTCAGGTACATGCATTGGAGCTGACAGGAATCATGATTTCTACACCTCGTGCCTCGTACTGTCAATTGACATGTCTACAAAGAAACATTAATTATACTAGTGTTAATAAATGACTCAAATATGAACTTTAGAAATAAATTTTAAATTAAATTGAAAAATACAGAAAATTTATTAAGGAACGATGTCACAATTTGTCTTGAAATAGTGTCTCTTGGAGACAATGTCTTTTCTTTTTCCTTTGAGCAGTGAGACAGTCATGGTGCCACATTTTCATTGGGATCTAGAACCAGTAGCACATATGCAGTGTCAGGATCATAATGTCTTAGGTAATAGTGTCTAGTCATTTTTCAAAACATTGAACAATGTATTGGGGATGGTAGCGAGGTACCAATGTCCGGAATTTATGGAATTTGAAACTTGTTATGGTGTTAGAGTCAAGGTATAACGATTATGTTGTATGAGTCACTGTGTCAGGGTTACTATGTCTGAGTGTTATAGTGTCTAGGTTATGGTGTCAGAGAATTTTACAAAATCTAGAACTGGTGGCAGACTTACAGTTTCTCAGACTTAGGTGAATATCTGTAAACTGTCTTAGGAAGAAATATTCACAAAATGAATTAGACTGAAGTACTAGTATAGTGAAATATAATAGAACAAGATCAAACATAGTTTACAGGATCCAATCATGATTTTTGAGATTATGAATCTAGATATTGTGAAATTATAACCCATGGGTTGTAATCATTAAAACATAAGGAAACCAACAATCTCTACACATGATTTGTGATAGGTTAAACATGACTTGTGAAATGTTAAGCGTGATTAACATGATTTATGAGCATTAAAACATGATTAAACATGAGGAGCCCAAAATTTATATAAGTATATTTAAATAAATAATATGATATATACGATGTTATTATTCTTTTGAAAGGATAAAATAATATTTTCCTTCTTTTCATAATGATTATTGAATAATGGATATGTTCCTCGGGCGTCTGTACGACCTACCATCTCCATGATTGTAGCGTAGTTCATTTTTCATAAAAATATTTAATGGGTGGATTTAAAAGTATATTTTATGCATAAAAATTGTAATTATTTCATTATTAATATTTTGGATACTGTGTAGTAATGGAAAATTTTTCCATAATCAACATAACTACATCATTTTGGACATATGAACCGAAAATCATCAAAATGTATAACATGAACCTAAATAATTATGAAATTGTATATAACATGGTAATGAGTGATATAAAAGGAATAATAAAATTTAAAAAGTTTTTTTAATAAAGTATAAAATTAACATAAGTATATTATTGAAGAAGAAAAATAATGTACGTGATGAGTCAGACTCGAGGTAAGAGACTTTATTTTGAAATTATCTTTTAAATATTCCCTTAAAACTCTCTTTTTCTCCATATCTATATTTTCTAAAGTTTTTTTAAATAAAGTTTTTATTATTCTATTATTATTGTGTAAATCCATTTTTTCCATGTTTGAATTTTTATAAAATGGGTTGAAATGAATCTTTTTTTATTTTCCAAATGAGGTACTTTGTTATTTTTATGAAAAAAATAGAGAAGAAATGTTTTTAACTTATTTTTCATGAGCATATTTTCCCTCTATCATGAATAATATTTTATTTTAAACATACATTAAAATTTTGTACATTTATTTTCAATGAAAACATTTTCCTTCATAATTTAACTATTTTTAAAATAAGTATTTTCAAGTTGGAAATGTTATTTTTTTCAAGAATGTTTTAATGATATATTCTACAAAGAAAAAAACTAAATACCTTATTCTGGGTATTATTATACTAAAAATGTTTTTTGAAATAAAAGGTTATTTTTATATCTAATAGTGTTTTACATATGGGTTTTAAATAGTTTTTCAAAACTTTTATGATGAAAAGTTAATGCATAAAATGTTTTATTCATGATATTATACTGGAGCATTATATGTGAAACAGGTGAGCCTAACACAACTTATATGAAGGTTTGAACCCCATTATAACTCATGGGTGATCTTGATATAGTTTATATGTTGGGTGCACCTAGATAGTGTTTGGTGAGACCATCATATCTTTAAGTTCACCTAGATACCACTCCAATACATTAGTTAATGTACCTTGTCTTTTGAGGCAAGAAATATGGAGTTACTAGAGGATTTATCTTTTCTATTTAACTGGGATACAATTATTTATTACATGGGTTTAAAATGGGTTATGAATGTGATGATATGAGTTTCCAAAAGGTTTTTTTATTTTCTTTCTATGAGTTTTAATTTCATTATTTGAGAAAAAGTGTGTGTGATTTTAATATTTAAAGGATTTATTTCGTCCTCTCAAAGACCATTGAGATAAAGGTAAAATTTTCATGGGTTCTCATGTTTTTCACTAGACTAACAGTTTCCTTATTTTTATGTCCCTTAATAATATTTTTATTCTAACCCTTAATTTTAAAAAACTTTCCTTATCTTTTAAGGATGGGTAATAGAAAAGGAGAAGTCAAGTTGAAAGTTGTGAAGATTTCTCATAAAAATAAATCATATTTTATTTTAAAAGTATTATATTGTGGAAAAATGGATATTGATTTAGAAGTTTACACTTTGTATATGTATGACGTTTTTATATAATATTTATGTCCTAACTCTCTAAAAATATAAACCTAAAATATATTTGGGAATGAAATAATGTTAATTATATTCTAAAGATACAAGATTATATGATGTTTATGGATAGGTCTTTACAGTTGGTATCAAATAAAGGTTCAGATAACTTTGGAGATTAGGATGTTTTCATGTGAGGTTAATTAAAGAGTTATAGATAACATCAAGGTTTTATAAGTTTGAGTTTGTCTATAAGTTCAATATCTTAGGCACCCCATTTTAGGATTTAAGTAATGAAATTTTAAAGTGATTAATGACATTTTGGGATACATTTTATTGGGTTTTGGTATATTTAACCCTTAGGTTTAATGTGAATTATTATTTGAGGAATAATACATTTACATTTTTTTAATATAATTTCAATGGTATGTGTAACATTTAGGGTTTTTATCATATTTTATTTTTAGGTAATTATAGGTTATTACATTCTGGGGATACAAAATGAAAGGTATGAGATAACCTTTGACGTTGAAACATTTTTCTAATGTTGAATATATTAAGGTTATTTTTTTTGTATTTTTATCAGATTTATGAGAATATAATATGGATTATATTAATATAGTTTTAGAAAAATGATAATCTACAGGTTTGGTGACAACCCGTCGCATTTGGAAAGACCATGAGGCTTGAACCCACAACCGAATTATGAAAAGGGTGCATCACCTACCACTGGTTTATGTGATGTCCTGGTTAGTATGAATTTGTTTTTCTTTATTTAAAATATCTAATAGATAAAGTTTATTTTCATTCTTGGGAACATATGTTTTATCATATAGATAACATGGGTTTGGAAATTGATTTGGTGATAATGTGATTAATGCTATTTTGGATGAAAATCACTATTTTGGGAACCTTATATGATATTATTTGAGGAATAAAATTTGAATTATATTTTTTAATAACATATTATTTTATTGTGAATTTATGGTGATTAAGGTTATTTATGGAAATGGTTAGCATATCTTGGAGATTATATGTTTAGGGTGTGCTCATTTTGGTATGAGAATTTAACTGTAATTGATGTTTTTTAGAGATAAATGTTAAAATTAATATTGGAAGTATATGTAATAAAATCCTTATATTTTTTTATTATATCTTAATTTGAAATGTTTTTGAGTAATTTTAAGGATAGTTAGTTTTTTGATGATCTATGTTGAACTTTGAGTATTACTATTGAATTTTGGATATTAATGTAGTTTTTCTTAGTATAAAGGTTTATTATTTTTTGGAATTATCTTACATTGTGCTAAAGATTTTGGTTTTGGATAATGAATAAATATTATAATAATATATTGTTATGGATTATGTGATCTATTAAAAGTTTATTCTAGTGATTCATGCATGAAAAATTCATCTTGAACACTCATAATTTGGAGTAAAAGATAAGATTATTGTGGGAATTGATTAAATGATGAAATTATACTTTTCAAATATGTATATTTACTGATGATCATAGTCTAGACAGTAAAATAATTTATCAAATTTAAAAAAAATGATTAAGAAAACAATATCGGTTTAATTTTATTTCCAATAAATCAATGACCTTTTAACCCATCACAAATTTATGGTTTTGTGATGATTAAATTTCTCAAGACCATGTTCTATATCACTATCTATCAATACTTGGGAGTTATTTTTTCTCTTCTTTATACATGTTTTCACTTCCCAGTTATGTTATCCTACTTGGAAACCTAGTATGTGTTATTCCAGATGTTTTTCCTACACCCCTTTTCTCTCTTATTAAGTAAAAGTTTTATTTACCCTTTTCATGATATGAGATTTCAACAAATCTATTTTGAAAATTCAAACCCTAGTTAGAAAGCCCAATATAAAATTATGAGGATGAAATTTCTTGGGGGGGGGGAATTTAACATCATGATATTTTAAAAGGAAATACTATACTCAATAACAGAAAAGATACAAAACATTGATGTTAAAGAAACAATGAAATATTATTATTTAAATGTGACGATTATAACATATCAGTTAAATTGGTGGGAATAAATAATATTAACCAAATTATGAAATATATAATTTCCATAATAAGTTATAATGTATTAATTAATTATTTTTAAATAAGATATTTATTTTAGTAATGTAATCTTATTCTTCAAAAATTTGTTTTTATTCGAAATGATTTTTATTGATTTTTTATGAACAAATATTATAATTTATTTCTAGAGATTTTATAAAATTAATTTTCTAAAATGAACTTAATTTTTTAAATCATCATACCAAAACTAACTTAGGGTGAAAATTTGGGGGGTTTTTCCAAAACAATATTGATTTTTTAGTGTGTAGTGAAAAGTACCATTTTTTTATAAAACTATTATTTTATTTATATTAAAAAGTACCTTTATATTCAATGTAATTCATTTTACATAACCATATATTATAGGTGGATTACAAATATGAAATTAATATATATATAAATATTATATTAATTAAATATTTATCATTATTAAAATATTTTATATCATTTACCTTCTTACATTTCTATGCACTAAAATATGATAACGGTGATTGTGTGTACGTGTGGACTACCACCTCTATGAAGCGATGTGATTAGTTTTTCATCACCATATCACATGAAAGATATATATAAGTATATTTAAATAAATAATATGATATAAATGATATTATTATCATTCAATAAAGATAAAATAATATTTACCTTCTTGCTATAATGATTGCTGAAAAGTGGAAATGTTACTCAAGCGTATGTACAACCTACCATCTCCATGACTGTAATATAGATCATTTTTAAAAAACATATTTAGTGGGTGGATTTAAAATTATAATTGATTTAAAAAATCATAATTATTTTATTATTATTATTATGTATATGGTGGATTAATGGAAACTTTAACCATAGTCAACATACCTAAGTCATTTTGAACTTATGAACCCAGTATCATCAAAACATTTTATGTGAACCTAAATGATTAAGTAATTGAATATAAAATAGTAATAATTCATATAAAAGTAATAATAAAATTGAAAATGGTTATTAATAAAGTATAAATCAGCAGAATTCAATTCTTTAGGGAGACAATGAACGTATGTGGTGATTCAGACTCAAGGTAAGAGACTTTATTTTAAAACTATCTTTTAAATATTTCCCTATAACTATATTTTATTCAATACCGATATTTTATAAAAATGTTTTAAATAATTTTTTAAATATTATATTATGATTTTTTAAATTCATACCTTCATATATTTTAATTTTTTTAAAATGGTTTCAAAGGAATATTTTTTTTCGTTTTCCAAATGAGGTAATTTGTGATTTTTCTAACAAAAATAAATAAGGAATGTGTTTTTAACCTATACCGCATGAGAATATTTTCCCACACTCCTGAATAATATTTTCTTTGAATATTACCTTACCAGTTTTATAGTTATTTTCAAAGAAAATATTTTCCTTTATAATTTCACTATTTTTAAAATAAGTTTTCTTAAATGGAAATTTTATTTTCCCTAAGAATGTTTTTAATTATATTTTCTTTAAAAAACCCTCTTTAATTTTTTCTAGTTATTTTGGTATTAAAAATGTGGTTTTAAAAGAAAATTTTATTTTGATACCTTAAAGAGTTTTACATATGGGTTTTAAAGTTTTTTTAATGGTTTTTTGATGTAAAGTAAAGGCATAAAATGTTTTATTCATGATATAGTACTTGATAATTATATGTGAGCTAGATGAGCCTGATACAACTTATACTAAGGGTTGATAACTATTATATCTCACGAGTGAGACTACTATATCTTATTTGTTTGGTGTACCTAGATATAACCAAGTGATCCTTCTATAGTTTCGGGTGCACATAGATAGCACTCCAATGTATTGGGTAATGTACCTTGTATTTCTAGGAATGTAGGGAGTTACCGAATGATTTCTTGTATATATTTAGGTGAACTCCAATTATTTATGAAATGGATTTAAAATGGGTTATGAATATGATTCTCTAAGTTCTGCAAAATGGTTTTTATATTCTTTCTATGAGTTTTAATGTTTTTTTAAGAAAAAAGTGTGTGTGGTTTTCATATAAAAATGATTTATTTCATCATCTTAAAGTCCATTGAGATAAAGGTAAACTTTCCATGGGTTTTCATGTATTTCAATAAACTAATGGTTTTCTTCTTTATATGTCCCTTACTAATCTTTTTTTACTGACACCACATTTTAATTTTTTTTCATAGGGATTAATAATGGGTAATAGAAAATAAGAAGTCAAGTTGAAAGTTTTGATGATTTTTCATAAAAATAAATCGTGTTTTATTTTAAATGTTTTATATTCTGGAAAATGGATACTGATTTAAAAGTGTCCACTTTGTATACATATGTGTTTGTTTTGTAATATTTATGACCTAAATATCTAAAAAAATAAACCTAAAAGATATTTGGGAATAAAGGAATGTGAATTTTAGTCTAAAGATACTAGAATATTTGATGTTAAAGTCCAAATCCTTACATTCATACATGTTTTTCATCAAAAACACATATCGATACTGACTAAAGTCATCATTAAATGTAACAAAGTA
Source organism: Viscum album (assembly GCA_963277665.1). Lineage (NCBI taxonomy): Eukaryota > Viridiplantae > Streptophyta > Magnoliopsida > Santalales > Viscaceae > Viscum > Viscum album. The sequence goes on from OY728151.1 coordinate 1,225,893,613, forward strand.
CCTAAATCCACCATTTTACTATGTACTGAATAGTCCACATACATCACTATGTACGATATCCAATAATCCACTATCCCCCTCACCCTTTCTCACAAAAGGTCACTTTGAAATTTTTACAATAAACAATATTCAGATGAATCAAAAAAATTTAATCGAATGATTCTAAAAATACATCTATATGGAGTCTTTTAATTAATTTCTCATTTATATTTCCAATGAGACAATTCCAACAGTAGGTGGAATTATAATCAAGACTCTCTTTCTTATTTTGAATGTTATAAATAATATTATCTATATTCAGAATATAAAAACCATTCATTATATTCCCAATTCCATAAAAAAAATTCATTCCTATATATAGAACCACACTTTTCCTTAATATAAAATGAAAATAATTTCTTATTCAAACATGAAAAAACAAATTTTTTGTTTATAGATGGAACATATATAGTAACAATTATCCAATTATAGGTTCAATCCATTGGGTAGAATTAAATCAAAAGTGACAACTTATAATGATGAAAATATTTCTCCGTTACCAAAATAATGTTCTACATCATCCTTCATAAATTACCTCTTATCTTTGAGTCTATGTTTGTTATTATAAATGTCTGATGCACACATCGTATCCAATTCCCATGAGTTAGATTTGGTGGATTTAATTCCAATAACATTCAAATTCTAGGATACTAAATGGTTCTCCTTATTAATAATTCTCAATCCTAGATACCAATATTTTATTATTTTATAGGTAATAACTATTAATAATATCAATATGATCAAAGTGAAGTGTTCTATAATCTATAATAAGGACATATTAATGGGTTAATATCATGTTTTATATCTTTTCATTATGGAATTTTAATGATAGCATTACAACTAAAATAGATGACCCTGAACATCACATCCTTTTAATGATCCATGATCCCTATTTCATCACGAATCAAACTGGTTTTTTACATATTTAATATAATATTATTGAGGAAGGGAATCATCCCAATCATAATAGTTATGATTATTGGATAGTTGAGTGGATAACGTTTATCCAAATAAACCATATGTATACAATCAAATTTATTCCTCTAGTATCCTAATCATTAGGGTTTCCTAGATAGTATAATACAAATTAAATTCAAAGAATAATATAACATAGGAAAATAAAGGGATACTCATGTTGAACTTGACATATACAATAAGAAAATCCAGACTTACTTATAAATTTCTGGCCTGACACAATATATTTATAGGAAAATCTTACTAAGATCAATAATAACTAGTTGACTGATCGAGGTATCAACAAGTTCCACTTTAGAAAGAATCTCAAAATTAGTAGTTGAGGTGGTTTTTAAGGTCTCAATAATTTAATATACAACATACTCATAATAAATTCATAACTATTACATCATATGTAATCTTTATCTTCTTATGTTTTATTCCTTCTTTGTATACATGCTTATAACAATTTAGTTTTTCTAATCCCTATCCCAACCACCAAATTAATGTGTTCACTCCACATTAATGAGTAACTCTTTACATAACCTACATTTTTGTGCTAATTTCACAAAAATAGGATCAAAATATATTCACACATATCCAAATTAATCATATGAAAAAGGTATATGAACTTTTCATGTAAATTCACAGATTTATATGAGATTGAAAACATATGAGTAATCCCAAAGTGATATATTACCAAACCCATTCACTTTTTTGATAATGCATAAGCCTCTAAGCCAGTAGGTGTCCAAACCCCAAGTCTCTCTACTCAAGGAGACTTTAACCAAGGGATAATTAAATTCATCATAATTCTAACACCTAATATGCACAAAATAAACTCAAAATAATTCTAAATCCTATAACTATAATTAAAAACAAATTCACGGCATATGAAAAATAATTTTTATTACTTCGTACTTAGAATGAAATGAAAGTCACTATTTTAGAAGAAAGTTATCATATTAACTCTTCATACAAAATATTTACATTTCTTAAAAGATTTATAATATATATGGAATATGAAAACTAATTTGTATTACTTCATAATTAGCATGAAATGAAAGTCACTGTCCTAGAAGAAAGTTATCATATTAACTTTGCATACAAAATATTTACATTTATTAAATGATTTACAATATATATATATATATAAATTAGTTAAAAAATAATCAAACAATTTATTTATTTTACAAAACATGAAACATTTATGAAATATTCATAAATATAAGATAACAATAAAATTTTATAAATTATCGAAAACAGGAATATAATAAATTTACACTAAAAATCAATATGGACAATTTTATATTATAAATATATGAAAATTTAAAAATTATTTATACCTTTAATTATATTAATCATCAATTTTTTGATGTGTATTAAATAATTTCTTCAAATAAGTCTTACCTTTTATTTTGAAAAATTTAAAATTAATTAATTATTAACAATTAATAATTATAAATATAAATTCATTTATATTTTAGTCATATAATCTATAAACCTTTATCAATTATTTATTATGATTTCTAAATAAACATTTTATTTCTTGATCATAAGATATTCCATATAATTTAAAAAAGGTATTTTTAAATTTTAACATTTAATATTTAGGAATATTTTATTAATAAATTTTTTATAAAAATAAAATTAATTATTGAATTTTTTTAATTAATTAATTTATAAACCTTTTAGAAATTAAAATACACCAAAATATCTTTTAAAAATTATTTATAAATATTTTATAAACTAATTTTATCACAAATGTTAAAAAAATATTTTTTAAACATTTAATCTTCACCATAGATTTCACTATACTATGGTGCCCAAGATCTGGCCATTTTGAACAGAAACTCACACCATATGGAAACCAAGCCACAGTGCTAGCCATGGTGCTTATAAAAGCCTTGTGAAGAACAAAAATGGGAATTTATTTTCCATTGTGATAGCGATCTTGGTGTTTTGAAGTTGCCACAATAACACCATAGGAACTGGCATGTCTTGGTGATAGTGATTCTTTTAAAAAAAATGATTAAATAAGTTTAGTCATTATATAAACTAGAACCGATACCATTGATGAGATTTATTTTCTCATATAATAATAATTGTTAGTATAAGAGAACCCGAAACAAAAAATAATATATCTCCAAGAATCAAAAGCATAAATGTATTAAAAAAATAGAGCATAAAACAATGTACCTTAAATGATTGAAAGAATAAAAATTCCATCTTCTTACTTTGATGGAGTGTGATGGATGAAGATCACAAAGATAAAAAACGTATTATTCTTGCCTACGAGGGGGAAGCAATGTCCATTATATTCACGAAATCTTTGTGAGGACCCTCGAATGCTTGAGGGGGTATTGATAACTTCCCTAAGCAATGAATGAGATTTAGGAAGAGAAGAGAGAGAGAGATTTAACTAGCATAAAATCATCACAGGTTCCATAAACACAAAAAATTATAGGATCAAATACTCATATATATATCTATCCCTAATTCTCATCATTGAATGAAGAGTGTTGGATATATGTTGTATCTCAGGTGCCATCACATGAAACCGTCCATTTTATCCTGTTGGTATTCATTCATTGGACACTTCAATGAATGAGTATTACATGACCTAAATTAAGAAAATATTTTTTAACTAATTAAATCACATGGTAGGGATGTTGTAACACACATGCATCACATACAAATCAAAACTAATCATATTTTTTTACTATGTCGTCATATGAACCACTATTATGTAGTGGTACCCATTTTAGTTCACATACAACAATAACATACATAATTGTTTCTCAACTCATATCTCGATAATTGAGTATCTCCACTTCCTTTTATCATTCCAATATTTCCAAAGTTTACAGTTCAAGAAATTACAACTTTTACATTTATCAACAAGTTCATATTTTCTATCATATTAGATGAACATTTTTTATCCAAACTCTAGGCACTATTATTCTTCATTAATTTGAAGGAAATTTCCCCCAAGTCATACTTCTCAATATCCCTAATCTACATTCACGAACTTTCTAAATTAGTTGAGACTTTTTTTGTTCTCTTACCATTATTTTTAGTACAATTCATCAAATACAATTCTTCTTCCTCAAGATGATAAAACATATTATTCAGGGTAACTATATTAGAATACCTTAATTCTACTTTACTTTTTCTTCCATATAAATATCTCCCTATTATTTTCCTACAATAAACTTATTTATGACCAAAATTTGATCAATTAATAAAATAAACATAGAAAGTATTTCCTCCCTTATTTTAATAGTATGATCTCACTCTTCTATTCTCACATCCAATATTATCCACTCAGATATATTTCTCAACTTCACCATAATAAGAAAAAGTGTTTCCATGAAATCTACAGAACTAACATTTCATAAATGTAAAATTTATATTTTCCTCTCCTCCCCACAAATATCTAACTTTTGAACCATCTATTGATTTTTGATAAGTAATCATTGGTTGAGAATGTTTTCACTTAAACTGATTTCCACTTCTATTTATGTTCATAAATTTTTCGTTTGATGTTTTATCATCAAAACCTATACCTATTTTACCTATAATATGTGATTATTGATAACTCATAATTTGTTAAATCATTATTATACCTTATTCATCCCTTCATTTCAATAATTTCTCTAAAAACCTCCCAAACCGAATCTTCTTATTTGAACCATCTAATCTGATTTTAGTTTCATCTTTCTTTCTCAAAGAAAAAAAATATTCTTCAAGAGTTTCAATCTTATTAACTATATCCTAAAAAAAGCTTAAAATAATAAATTATCTTAGAATATTATTCAGTCATTAACTTTAATTTACAACTTCTATAGATTTCACTTGATTCTTTATATTTTTTCACAAATTTCTCAAGATGATCAAATTAATCTTCATGTTAATCAATATATCTTAAATATTCCTTCAAAAAACATCCAATTTTCCTATTCTCATTTGTTTGTAAATAAATATCTTTAAGATCTCATTCCTGCTCTACTTTAATGCCTATAACTCATTTGGTCTGTTTTACCATCGTCTTCACCAGTTTTATATTTCTCCACAAAAAACATCATAGAATCTTCCACATATAAGATAAATTTTGTTTTTACACTTTCCAATGAATCTTCCTTAGTATCCTCTTATTCATTTATTATGAAAAATTTCCTCTAAAACTTCTTAACACTTGAATTTCATGAATTTAAGTTCCTTCTAGATGGAGACTTCTTCTTCTATTTTAGTGAGAACCTATAATATTCACCCTATTCATCAAAATTATTTGGAAATATCATAAAAATGTATCCAACCATTCCATAATAGAAATAATCTAGTGGATTCTTTCCTTAACATCCACATTTTCCAATTTTAAACTTCCTTGTAATGAATGATAGAAAATCATCACTCAAATCATCTTTATTTTTAGGCTCTTAAATTCTTGATTCTCTTCATTGAATTCAATATCATTCATTAAATATTATAAATATCTTTTTGGTTTCTCCCACATCTCATAAGATTAAATTTTGTTATGTAATTTATTTAAAGATAATTCACCAAGATTCATCTCTTCAAGTGTTGATACCTTTGGATTATAAATTGGTGGAAAAATTTAGATAAACTTCTTCACAATATCAAAATACTTGATTTATTGACTGTTCCCATGAATAGAACCAAAATTTCAATAAAATGATTAAAGAAGCTACACACATTCTCACCTATATTCATCCTTAGATCGTCAAACCTATTCTGTGATGCTTATAACTTTTAATATTTAAATGTTATATTTCCTTTTTAAATGTTTGTTATTTATTTCCATATTCCTTTTATATCATAAAAATCCATACCCTTCATATAAATTTAATTATATAGTGCTCCTCATAAGGTATGAATAGACTTTTCACAATCATCCAACAATATATTATCAGATTCCATCATCAACATTCCTTTGTGATCACTTACTTGTATCTCATTAAAAACAACAATAAAAACATCTATCCTAAGAGATCAAAAATAAAATCTCATCTTGTTTTTCTAGATCTGATAATTACATCCAGGGAACAATAGAACTCCCATAGAATTAAGAATGTATTTCATTATAGAAACTTTCTCTCAAAAGATTAAAGAAGTAACCTGTGGATTTTATAAAACTTTTTGTACCTTGGTATGATAATACACCTTAAGGGGGGGGGGAATTAGGGTGACCAAAATTCTTCATTTCTTGAAACCAAATTGGGTATTATCTTCTTGTTTGTAAATAAATCTGGAATCTGATTCTAAATTTCAATCAAGTGATGAAATATAAATATAATTAACACACTAATTTTACTTGATTCACCAGTAAATTGCTACTCCAAGGATCATGCATAAAAGATGTATTAATATGAAAATTATACACTCATTCACTAGCATGTGATTATAAATTTAAGAAAATATCACTGCTCATCCAAGTACTATAATTTATTTCTCTCTCACACACACTAATTTCAAGAGGGAAAAAGATATATTCAACATAATAGTCAATCTTACAATATTATAGAATAAGTTAAATAACACCGAATAATAAGGGTCTTCTTTCACACTCTTCAGTCTTTACTTCTATATTTTTTGAAGATAAATACAACCAAATATTTTTGAAATCATAATATTCAAAATTACTTCATTCACACCCACTTATTATTATTTTATCTAGATAATAAATGATAATATAGTCCCTCTAATCTTTAATTACGATCACCACCCTAATCCATGTGTGATATATTACTCTTTCACATTATGTCACTCTTTTATATCTAGTGGTTTGAATTATAAATTTTAAATTAAAACTATAAAACCTTTCAAATTATTCTAATTTTTTTTACTTTTTATCACTCACAATTATATAATCTTTATTCAATTATAATAAGGTAGTTTTATATGTTTAACTAACCCCCAAACATCTAGGTAATTTTCACATAATCAAATTTGTTCAAATTCTCTAGGATAAAAATATTACAGTGTAACAAAACCATTTGTAGTGTAATGATAAAGTTCCAACTTAACTATTTTTCAACTTATATATAGGTTTTGGTGTGTAAAAATTATTCATGGTGAATTGTCTTATAGCCTTGAAGAGAATACCAAATGACTAACTGCCAAACACAAAACCTCCACGGAATAATCAGATTCTATGTAATAGAAGAAATATTTTCTATCTTGACTATGGTGTAGTCTACCAATAAATGTTTTAGAGTCCTATAGACTCTAAATACAATATTTTATCATAAATTTATGAAACTTAGTTATTTAAGATCTACCTTAATGTACCCTCCATATGCTACCTTGACTTTACGCAGTCCATTCCTGCTGTGGTGTAGAATTTGAATTTAGTGTGGGAATCACCAAATAATTAGAGCAAATGGAATTATTTTAGCCATCCTTATATCATTGCATTATCCTCCATGATCCCCCTCTACCTTTATTTAAAATTTTTTTTACCCACAAATAGATATTATTGTGGCGTGATACTTATAATTTTTAAGTAGTTTATAAGAATATACCTATATACCTTTATACAGATTTCAAGTTACTCTTACATAGCTTTGAATTTGCCCTTATATAACCTTTTTTTATGTCATAGGAATATATGTTGTAGCATGAGGTACTCGTACTTCCCTTATACATATTTCATGTTACCCTTACACAATTCTTGATTTCGGTGTAGTTTTTTATTTACATCATGGTTTATGACTGCTTATCTCTAATTATAAATTATCTACCAGAATAAACTTCAAAGAAATATACATATAATTCTATAATATATCACAAAAAAAATATGTGAAATAAAAAAATACTCATTTATTATCAACAAATTCAACAACTTCAATGATTTCCAACAAATACCTTGAGTTCAAATATATTGCTATTTTTTCAAAATTTATAACGTGTATGTCAATTTACTTATGTATTGGAAAAATTAATTATACACTGGATATAATGTATTCTATATAGATCAAACGTATTATGTGAATCATAAATCTCCTCTGTGTATATGAATTATCCTCTATGAGGCACAAATCTCCCATGCGATCTCAAATATCGTTTTTTGGGTAAATTATCTTATGCACATAAGATAATTTATTTTTCCAATTTTAAACTATCCATATCAAGAAAAATAAATAAATAATATGATAAAATGAATTCCAAACTTCTTCAAATATACTATAGGTTTTCTCAATTAACTCAAATCACTTTAGAATGACTTCAAATAATTTTGGGAATTCTTATAATAATTCCAAACCCAATTATTCTTATTCAAAAGTCTTTCAACAATATCAATACTCAAAATAGAGTATTTCTAAGAAATACCTTACTCTCTCATCTATATCTTTACTTATAACTTCAAATATCATTATCCATGAGTGTTTAAACATTTAAAAAACAATTTATATATTTTATACAATGAGGATGGATTCTCTAACTTCATCCATCCTTCCCAATTACACTGAACTTGTTTAAATCTTGTTAAATACTACTTATACAAGCTATAAAATTTGACTTTAGATTCAAAATTCTCTCCCAAATTTCTTTACTTCTTATAAACTATTGTATATAAGTCTTATCCACCTTTATTAGTTGAATTTGACATATAAACTATCTCAATAATCATATGATTATTCGGTATATGCTTTGAAGCTATCTAGATAGGCTATTCAAGGGAATTGTCAACTTTCATTTGGGTGGATACTCTATTAATAACACAAGACATTGAGTCACATTAAATACTTTGAAAAGTTTCTAAACAATAAGAACATTTGATAAAAAATACAATCAAACACCTTTCGGCACTTAAATATCCCCATTTGTATTTTTTTTTCAATTCAAAAGAGGCTCCATTAGTCAATGCATGATTCTACCCAAATTGAAAATAAATAAAAAGGAAAAAATATATTCTCCCCATTTAATAATGTTATAGGAATAGTTTTCTCAACTATAAAAAACTCTTATAATTTTAAGACACACATCTTCTCACCTATTAGATTTATGAAGTTCCAAAGGATCGAAAAACAACTAAGAAGGGTGGGGGGTTGAATTAGTTGTTCATTTTTTATGAGTTTCAATACTTTTAGAAAATTAAACCCTAAAACCTATTAAGAATAATTTCCTTATCATCTTTTATTAAAGAATCATGCATGAAAAATTAGGAAAACAAGTAAAGAAAAGAAGATTTACAAGGTTCAACATCATTGTGAAAACCTACATACTTTCCATAGACACTCTTATAGGTCTATCGAAATTAAATATTAAGAATAAGTGAATAAAACTTGTTCCAAATCCTATTATCCAACTTCTATATCTCAATAGGAATTATTATATTGATCCACCTCAGTTTTCAAAGTTTTTTACAAAACAATTAATCCAAAAAGGAATAAATACTTTGTTCAATTTGCTCTACCAAAATTCCTGGGTTCGATGACCCTGAGTCTGATAGCCTTTAGTCAAATGAACCTAGTTCGATTGAATCATACTGATCGACTCAATAAAATTATCCATTTATCAGTATAAGACTTAAGAAACTTTCTATTCTGTTTAGATAACAAAAACATGAACTTCTCAAAAATAACTCAAAACTCAATACGAACTTTCCCAGTCAGATGAATTCAGTCTGATGGACTTAGAACAATGAACCCATTCATAATCTAAAAAAATTCAAACTCTGCTCAAATTCTCAATATGATCTTCTTTAGTTTGGTAAACAAAACATTAAGGTGTCTGAACTTCTTCTGAGATCTCATTCAAGAAATAAAACTTCACAAGGATTATTAAGCACTCCTCCTTTTCCACACTGGTGAACGGTTTCAAAAATGTGAATGAACTATGCCCGTATTTATAGGGTAATCACAAAATAAAAAGTAAGAAACTGAAAAACTTTTCGAGATTACTCAATTTTTGAATCTCTCAAAAACAATTACATTTAAACTTCAACTTTGACTTCCTCAAACCTTTTCCACATTTCTCCAAGATTAGTATTCTCAAAAAAAAATTTCTTTATTTTAAAATAAATTTCTCAATTTCATTATGATAAAGCTTAATCAGATCATTATTATGAAACATTTTTATCTCACCATGATCTGACTATATTCAGCTCATTATGAGCTGAATATCTTCTTTATAGTTAGTCTGATTTGAATTTCCTTATCCAAGATAGTGTAATCATATTTCTTTTCCAGAGTTAGTAAAATATTATTTCTTTTTTAAACTTAGTCCATTAATATTTCATTCTCTTAATTAGTCCAATGGAATTCTTGTAATGATTGAATTCTCATTACGATGAAATTATCATTATGATGTTCTGCATATGATGATAAATCCACTTAGGAACTTTGAAATTCTTCAATATTCATAAGCTTTAAACATTATAACTTCTGAAAACTTATGTGTCAGGTACTTCTGTATGATATCTTCTATGTTTACGTATCTGGAATAGATAAAGTATTTACTATTTCTCTATTTCTTCAAAATATTTTATCATGATAGTTTTCATGATTTGTGGGAATTTCATGACTAACAAAGAATCTTCTAATTTAGGCTAAAAATTAAAAAAACTTTCTAGATCCTGACATTTGTATCTTCACTCAAACTCTTCAACAACATTCTAGATTTCATCCTCATGAATTTCTTACTTTCTAACCAAAAACAAATCTGAAGAAACTTTAACTTAATGTTGATGGATTTGAGACCGTTAATGCTTTTGATCAACAAATTCATCTTTCTAACTACTTATACATCCAATGATGGTCAATCCAAAAACCTGAGTTTAGAAAACTATGTCCATAAAAAAATTACTTAAAGATAAAACTATTCTATCTTCTTTTGTTTCGATCTAGAAACTTCCATATTTCATAATAAAAATTATTATGATGGTTTGGGTCCGATTCTGAATAAAAAAACATTCATTAACAAAAAGGTTAGTTATCAACAAATAAAAAACTATGTTAAAACAAATTATCACAGAGGTTCTCCAATATCACCTTTTTTTTGTTAAAAACACTGTTTGATAACCTTTTCAACTCCAAGAAAAATTTAAAAACTCAACTTTTGTAAATAACTTATGTTTTCTGACTTTTATAAAAACATTATCTTTATAAAAATAGGGTTTCTTAACCCAATAGTAATGGATAAAGTTATGTTTTTATGTAATTACATACCTTATTGATAATAATTTTTTCCCATTTCAAGATAAAATTTCATCACTGCCTTGCTTTTCTTTTTCTCTCACTTTTCCTCTTCTCTCCCCCATTTTATGATAACCAGAACTTCATATTAAAAAAATAAAAGATAAGTAAAAACTTATTATAGAGTGAAATTTTTTTACTTTATCTCTCCCTTTTCCAAAATAATCCAATGTATGGTGGGAGTGCTTCATTATGAGATTTAGGAAGTCATTTGAGTAGGATGAACATAAAGTTGCTGCCTCAACTCAACAAACCTTTATTTTGGAATTTCCTTTGTGAATACATTGTAAATTTGATACTTCAGTGAGATATATTATAGAAAAACATATCCATCATCAAATATATACTTTATAATGTGAAACACAATATCAATGTGTTTTGATCTTGAATGCTGGGAAAGATTTTTAGAAATATTAATTTCACCGTAATTATCACAAAGTATCTTCAATGGTTTAGAAACTTTTAATTTCAAATATTACAGCTAAAATTTCTTCCACAACATTTGTGTAAAATTCTAAGTAGCCATAATTTATTTTTATTCCATTGTTCTCAAAGTTAATAAACTTTTTTTCTTACTATGCCAACTTACACAACATTCACTCAAGAAAAATGTTCTTCCGGAGGTTGGTTTTCTATCATTACAATCTCCATCCCAATCAACATAAGTATAATCCTAAAAATTCATCTCACAATATCTTTTGTATAAAAATCCATGTGATATTTTTCCTTTGACATATCTATGAATTCTATTTTCTTCCAATATATGCGATTCTTTTGGATTACTTTGATACCTGGCACACAAAGTCACAACAAAACAAATATCATGTCTTGAAGATGTAAGGTAAAATATACTTCCTATCAGCTTCAGAAAGTATTTCTAATTAACACTTTTTTGGAATCATCTTTTCTCAACATTATGATCACAAATATAGGAGTAGAATTTTTTTTGAATTAGTCCATCTCAAACTTATTTAACAATTCCCTGACATACTTTTCCTGAGATTAGAAAATGTAATTTAATTTTTTTTTAAATGTGTAAGACAAGGAATAATGTTAATTCACCCAACATTTACATTTCAAAATTCTTCTTCATTTCCTTAGAAAAATCTTTTAAAACCTTTTCTTCCTCCCCAGAAAAAATTATATCATCCACATAAACAATTTCAATTAGATTTACAGAGTTAAAATGTTTTACATATAAGTTTATATCAAATTTTCCTTTCGAAAAATTCCACATTCTCTATCAAATTTTTAATACCAAGCATGGAGGGATTTTTTCAACCAATAAAAGTATTTATTCAATCTAAAAAACTTGTTTTCATCATTATCATGTTTAAAACCACATGGTTTTTTAATGTAAACTTCTCCCTCAATATCACCATTTAAGACATATGACTTTAAATCCATCTAATTAACTTTTTAATTCTGATGTATGCCTACTGATAGAAACATTATAATAGAATATAATATTAAAAATGGGGAAAATTTTTCTTCAAAATCAACACCATCTACCAATTCATAGACTTTATAAACAAGTATTTATTTTTTTCTTGAAACTTCTCCATGCTCATTTAATTTGTTTATAAAAAAACACTTTGTTCTGATAACATTTTTGTTTACTAGACATAAAACATGTACCCATGTTTCATTTTTATCATTCTAATCTAACTCATTATTTATATCATCCACCCATTCTTTGTGTTGAATAAATTCTGACACTTATTCCAGTTAAACTTTTGAGATAATTGATGTTTGATTTCCTAATGTCAACTTTCTTCTAGTATGAAATAGAGCCTTCTGATTTCCAATAATATTTTTGGACTCAACATGTTTTTTTATTGTAGGAAATTTCAAAGTTTCCCTTTGAGCTAAACATTCGTCATCAAAGAATTCAACTAAATCATGGAAATGATGTTTTAACTCACTATCATTAGAAATATCTAGTTTATCCTCCTCATCATTCTCAATAACTTTTGTTAAGGAGTTTTTCTTTTAATTTACTTTCACATCATATGAGTCAACCAACCATTGTATGCATTTTTTCCATCATTTTTAACTTCTTCCATTGAGTGAATAACCCATAAAAGTTTCTTCCTCAACTTTCTCATAAAACTTCACTCGATCTATTTTTTTTATTTTAAGTAAAAATGGAATTCTAAAGATATTAATGAACTTCAATGTGTTTTTTTGTTATACCACATTTCATAAGAAGTAATGTTAGTTTTTATCCCAAAAAATATCTGTTTTGAATATGTAAAGTATTACTAACAGCTTCTCTATAGTAGAACTTTTAATGTTTTTATTCTGCTAACATACTTCTTCCCATTTACACCAAACTTTAATTCTTTATTTCTGCTACACCATTTTTTTGTGGAGTATAGGGATCCCTATACTAATTTTTGATACCAGGGTTTCTCATATATGTTTCAAATGTTATACTTGTAAATTCAGTACCATTATCTATTTTCAAATTATTTATATAATCCCCTATTTATTTCTAAACATATTTTCCAAAATACATGAACATTTCAACAGTCTATGACTTTTGGTTCATAAACATGATGTTTTATATCTAAGTGAAATCATCAATAAAAGTGATAAAGTATAAATCTCCTTTTTTATTGATATATCATAGGACCACATAAATCGGAATGAATAAGTTAAAGAGGTTTGGTATACTGAATCTCAACTCTCTTATGAATTTTTTTTGTCATCTTCGCTTTCTGAAAAGTAACAAAAATATCTTCATCTCTTATTTCAATAGTGGAAAATAATGGACAACAATGACTTTATGATGTTTTTTCATGTTTTTCTACCCAAGGTTATGAATTCTTTGATTCCACAATTTTTTTTCATCTCTATCACTCAAGAAACATGGGTTATTAAACTCTCCAATTTGAAAAATATTACCACCAATACTTTCTCCTATTGTGATAACTTTTCCATCTTTAACACTTTCTATGATACAAGAATATTTTATAAAAATAACTTATTTTCCATAATCAAAAAGTTTAATTACCTTATGTAAGTTATGTTTTTGCCCCAAAAAATAAATCTTCTTCAGATTTCAACTTTTATTCTTCAATCACATCTATTTGAATTCCTATTATTTTTAAGGAACTATCTTTACCAAAGGTAACTACTCCCCCATCATGACATTAAATATGTTTCAAAATTTTTATATAACCTATCATATGTAAAGAAAAACCACTATCAAGTATATATAGTTTGTTCTTTTTTACATGATTTAAAATCTATCTCAACAAAAAAATCTCTTTCCTCAACTTTCTTCTTTCCAACTTCCTTTTCTTTTATACAATAAGAAACTTTTTCTGGTAGGAGTGTCATACATCTTTTGACATGATAACCATACTCATCATATCTTCCAAAAAATTCTTCTAGAGATTTAAATTGATTTTTTATTGGAATATTTCTAACATATTGACATTTTTCTTTTCTAACTTCTTGTGGGTTAGGAAAGATACTCATACTTCTTCCACTAATGATTTCAATTTGTTCAAACCTTCTTCTAGGAAGTGACAGGTTATAAAAAAAATTATAATCCCCATGACCTTAGATTCCACAACACCAGAAATAACCATCAAATACTTATTTTATATTGAAGTAATATCTTTCTATGTAGAATTTGTTTTGATGTTTTTAACTTATTCATACTCTATTAATTTATATACATGGACCACCTTTTATCCTAAATTAGTTTTCATTTTTTGTAGATGAAATAGGTTTCCCACACTTTTTTTGACAAAATATTTCCAAATATATTTTCTAGAACCTGAAATATTAAAAAAATCAGATGAAAAATTATTTTTGGTGGGGGATTTTTTCACCGAATTATTGATTTGAGTTCTCCCAGCAACTTTAAAAGTCTCACCTTTTAATTAAAAACATTTTTTTAAGTTTTCATTGATCTTCATCAAGGTAATTTTGGACTCAAAAAGTTTTTATTGAAACTTGTTCACATCTTCTTCTTTAGATGTCATCTTCTTACTGAGATATTCAAACATCTTTACCTATTCAGAAATTCTATGTTTTTAACTTAAGATCTTTTGAATGTATTATTTCCCTTTCTTGATGAAATGTTTTCTTCTTTCAGAATCTTATTCACAATATTTCTTTATTACTCTGATTTAAGTTTTTTTCTCAAGATATGGAACAAGTTCTATTCTAATTTTATACTCGCTATATGATTCTTCACCACATTATTCACTATTTGAGGAATATTTTTCTTTTCTCAACTTTTATAATTAAGGTTCTGATTTTTTGTAAACTTTTATATTATGAATAATTATTTTCTATTGAGTTTGAATCAATTTTTTTACCTAGCATACTTATTTTTTCTCGCTCTAGTGGGATGAGCCCATAAGGGGTGCTCTTTGCGTAACTCTTTTACTCGTCGCCACCTCCTTCGTCTAGGGTTGGCGCGGCGTCTTCCCCCTCGTGCTCGGTGAGGTTGCGGCGATGGATCCTCAGTTGTAGTGGAATGGGTGGCTTCGTGGACTCGACCTTCCCTCGCATCACTGCTGTCCTCTCCTCGCCCTTATCCCCCTTCATCGGATATGGATTTTCAAGGAAGCACGATGCTGGTCGGAGGCCAAGATCCAGCTTCTACGACCTGAGTGTGCCGCTGCGTCTGCCATCGGTATGTCAGCTGGATCATCGTGGTCTTCGCGTGCGTATGGGATGACGGTGATGGGATCTGGATTTCAGCGGTTTTCCATCTAGCGTTTCATTGATGTTTTTCTATTTTAGGTTTTTTTGCAGTCGATCTTGGTTTGGCGTTCATCTTTGTTCACGAGCCGACATTATTCTCGTATTTGATGATTCGTGATTTGGAAGAGGTTTGATATTGGTGGAATGGTTGGTTCTGGAGACGGTGATTATCTGGTTTGTGGTCTTCTATTGATGGTGTGATTTGGTTGCGGAGTTGTTGTCGATTGAGGTCCAGTTTCTTGGTTCATGCTTGCGGTCGGGCATCGCGGTGACCTGAGGAGTTGATGGCACAGAATCTGGGGCTAGAACATTGGATTTTATAATCGCGAGGGTTTCTGGATTTTTGGGTGCCTTTGATTCTTATTTTTCTTAATGTTTTCATTTGGATGGATTGAAAGTTTTCCCCAACGTCTAGGCTGTGGCGGTGATGGTGGTTTTTGCCGGTGGTATGGCTTACGCTGCAGAGGTGTGGCTCGAGGTGACATTCTGCCCGAGATGCCTCGGTACACGCATTTGAAATGATGGCATGGTTTCTAAATTTTGAATTTGGATGGTTGAATATTTGGTTGGGGTGTTTGTTTGTGATTTGGGTTAGTTTCTTTATGGTTACCGGTAACCCATAAACCGGTTTTGAGAAAATGAAAAAAAATGATTTCCAGCATACTTATTTTTTCTCACATGAAATTATACTTATATTTGTTGGATGACTTTGCTTCTTTATAAATTTTGTTCCACTTCTTCCATCAAGGATTTTCATCAGAATATTCTCTACATTCTACAAATTTCTTATTGGGGAAATTCATAGAAAAGTGTCTGATTCCTCCACACTCAAAAAATTTGAGAGGAAGTTTTCCACCATACTCTCCTCTTCCAATTCTATATTTCATATAGATTAGAGACATGATTTTTTCATTAAATTCCTAATCCTCTTTATCTTTGGATTTACAAGGATATAGATCTTCAACATCTTGTATTTTCATTTTTCAGATTACTTCAGAAGTGATTTCATCTTTTATTTTCTTTTTGAACATTGGAAAATTTCTCATTTCATAAGAAAAAAGAAAGTTATGAAATCCACAAAGATATAAATCATCCTAATCTTCTAAAGAAGAAATTTTAAAATAAAACATGTTTAAAAAGTTTCTTATAAGCTTCTCTATAGTTTTATAATTTTATAGGACATCACCGAATCATTTTATATTGCAAAAAATTTTATTTACTCTTGTGAAGTATTCATCAATAGTTTCTTCATCCCTCAATATTATGTCTTGATACTCAATACTCTAGATTTTTATATTTTCTTACTTCAGTTCATTATTCCCTTTAAAAATACATTCAAGATTTTCTCACATACTATTTTATGTTTTGAGACCCATCACCTTCATATAAACATTTTCTGATAAGGACATAAGGGTAAAATTTCATGCTTTTCCATCAACTTTGATATTTCTCTTATCCTTAAAAGTCATTAGGGAATCTTTATCAATAGGGGAAACCAATTTTAGTAGCATAAAAAACTTTCAGTCAAAATATAGGATATATTAATCATCCTATTTTTCCATCCATAATAATGTTTTTCTATCAAATGTTGGAATTAATATACTATTGACTTAATTGAGATTATCCATGATAAATATTCATAAAGGGAAGCTTGTCTTTGATACCAATTTAAGTTACAATGGTTTAAAAAAAAACTGCGAGAGGGGGGGGGGGGTTAATCACTTGTTCACTTTTTATGAGTTTTAATAATTTTTGAAACTTAACCCCTAGAAACTATAAGGATTCATTTATTTATCATAATTTAGTTAATAATCATTCATGAAAAATAAAGAAAGCTTGTAAATCACACATGATTTACAAGGTTCATCCTCAGTGTGAGAACCTAAATCTTTGGCATATCCAATCCATTGGGTCTTTCAAAATTCACTATTTAGAAGAAATGAGTACAACTTGTACCAAATCCCATTAAAAACTTATATATCCCGATAGGAATTATTATAAAGAATCCCATCAATCTACAAAGTTTCTTAAAAAATAGAGAAAAAATAATAAAGAATTTATTCAATTTTCTCTACAAAATTTCCTAGGTCTAATGATCCTAAGTCTGATGGCCTTCAGTTTGATAAACCTAGTCCAATTGAATCAAATAGATATAATAATATGATTCTGCCTCTCTCAATATGCACCTTAAGAAACTTTCTATTATATATGGATAAAAAAACTTGTTCTTCTAAAAAAACACTAAATTCAATCCGAACATCCTCAATCCAATGAAATCAGTCTGATGGACTCAGTACGATGAACCCATTAATAATATAGAAAACCCAAACCTCGATCAAATGATCAATATGATATTCCTCATTCTAGTAAACAAAACTTTCATGTGTCTAACCTTCTTATGAGATCTCGGTCTAGAAATAAAACTTCACCAGGATTATGCAACACTCTACCTTTTCCATACTCATTAAAAGTTCCAAAAATGTGAATGAACAATGCCTATTTTTATAAGAGACTTAAAAGATTAAAAGTGAAAAACTGAAAAACTTTTCTCACTTAATCAAATTTCAAATATCTGAAAAACACACACATTTAAACTTCAAATTTGACTTATTCAAAAAATTTCAAGGTTTATCTAAGATTAGTATTCTCGAAGATACTAAATTTTCTCCAGGCCAAAATAACTTTCTTAGTTTCATTAAGATGAAACTTCCTCTGCACATTATGATGAAACTTTATCATCTCACCATGGTATGATTATATTCAACTCATTAGAATCTGACTATATTTTTCAAAGTTAGTCTGATTTTAATTTCCTTCTCAGATCCAGTCTGAGCATCTTCACTTTTTAGAGTTAGTTTGGTCATGATTCTTTTTCAGATTCCATCAGGCCATCTTTCCTTATCAGAGTTAATTCGATGGAATCCTTGTAATGATAGAATTGTCATTACGATGTTCGGTATCTGATAATAAATCCACTCATTAACTTTGAAATTCTTTAATCTTTATTTGATTTACACATCCTAACTCCTGAAAAATTTTATGTCCATTACTTTTGGATCTGATCTTTTGTGTCTATGTATTTGGAACCAATAGACTCTTTACGATTCCTCTATTTCTTCAAAAAAATTAATCATGATAGTTTTCATGATTTGTGAGAACATCATCACCAAAAATGCATCATATGATTTAGGTTTGAATGTATGAAAACTTTCTAACTCCTGAAATTACTATATTCATTCAACCTATTTAGAAACATTATGACTTTCATTCTCAAAGACTTTTGACTTTATAACCATCGTTGAGTCCAATGAAACTTTAAGTCCATGCTAATGGATCTGAGACTAATAATGTGTATGATAAAAAACTTTATCTTTCTGACTACTTCTATGTCGAGTTTTTATTAGTTCAAAAACCAAATTCCAATAACATTTTTTCATAAAACAACTTTCTTAAAGATACAATGTTTCTCTCCCTTTGTTTTTGAATCTAAAACTTCCACATTTCATAAAAAAAACTCATTATAATAGAATAGATTCGATTATACATAACAAAAAAATTATTTTAAAAAATGTTATTTTTCAATAAATAATTTTTTTTAAAAACAAATTATCAAAAAGGTTCTTCAATTTCCATACACTTTCCAATAGTGATAAGGCAGGTACCATATTTTCTATTAGTAAAGTGTTATCAAGTGACTAACTCCAATTCTACCTAGTCTAGATCAATGTATAAAATAAGATAGGTTAATTTAGATAACATTGAGGTCCATATTTTCCATATAATGTGATAATAAATTATTTCTTTCACATCTTAGAGGCTTCTAAAAAATATTTTAAATAATTTTCATAACCTAAATTTTACTTGAACACACACATCATAAAATTTCAAGTTAAAGAAGTTTCTTCCCCATTTGGTTTGATTATCATTCCACCTTGATCAACATGATATACATGTGTTAAAACATTATTAGTGTGAAATCATACTCCATCCTTTAAATTTTAAAGGGGCTATCCAGATTTAAGAATTCAATCAGAATTGTTTAAAACCTCACAACATCACCTCTTTTGAATGCTCCCCCAAAGGGATTCTATCCATTCTACATTACCATTAATTACCATATTTGAAACACATATATAGATACTTTAAAATAATTTAGATATTCTCCATCTTTTCAGTTCGAGCGATGAGGCTGTGACTTGTTTCTCAACCCATTCATCTTCTCCTTAGAAACTCCAACAATTTGAGAACTCTTCACATAGTCTCATACCATGATTTTTCAAATATAACATTGTTTGTAAAAAACAATATTTCTCTTATTTTTAGAATCTTTTTCATATGGAGTGACCTTATTTACATGATAGATTATAGAAATATGATTATTTTTATCTTTCTCCACCTTTCTAGACTATTCTGAATAGGTTGGACATATAGTCAAACATTTTTTAACTGAAGAGCCTTATTAAAATGTGTGTTGAATCCATTTTCATAGAATCATTTTTGATAGGATTCATTGATTATTTTTTATTGTTCTTAATTTTACTATGTAAAATAAACATATATTTGAAAAACACATGTCTTTCCTTGTTTCAACTTCCACACACACTTTCATCAACTTTTGTCTTACCTTTCTTGATCATCTTCTCAGCTTCTTCACAAGGAGTGTCAAACACTAATCTAATTCCACTATCTATATCTTTTATAGATTTTTTTACTTTTTTAGTGTTCTCCCTTTCAATTTGGTTTCCATATAAATTTTATAATGGTCCATCATGATTCCTCTCTTAACAAATTAAAATCAATTATTCCCTATAAGTTTTACGCCCTGATAATCTTTATTTATTAACTTCATGGGTGTATCTTATTCAAATAGATTCTTCACAGATTTATCTCCTAAGGTAAATTTGAATTATTTATATACACACTTTCCATTATATGGTGGTAATTTATTATCTTTAGTATTTAAATGATATAAGGTATAATTTTACTATCATTCATTGTAACAGGTACCAACGATGTTAAAAAACTCAAATAAATTTTTAAATAACTCAAATCCATTCTTAATGGTCAAAATTTTCATTTTCCATGTTGCTTGATTCACTTTAGTAGTTTTATTTCTTATTTAAAATTTGATCCTACTTTACTTAGTACCTTTATTAATTTCATATACTAACATATTATGCCTATAGTCAATAGATTTGTGCCAAAATCTCCTGTATCACCAACATCTTCCAATCATCCTTGATCTTTTTCATGTAGGTATAAACTATTTAACATTACATGATTGATATTTTTGGGTTGTAATACCAATTTTTTTACTCCTAAAGGAGGAATTTTTCTTAGATATAATCACCTCAACCCTTTAATTATTGGTGGGTTTTACATCATTCTTCAATTTCCCCATTTGTACAATTTTATTATTATATATTTTCCATAAAAATAGATTCATCTCAAATAGGTGAATCTGAAATGTGGGTTATCATTTTCAATAAACATAGGGTAGAGGCTTCTCTAGATGATCCTAGGATATATTTACCATGATTTATATTAATTATATTATTTAAAATCTCATCTTAAGTATGCGTGGTAACAATGATTTTCTTAGCTTTATGGAAAGTTTCAGATTTTTTCTCTTCTAGATTTTTAAATTTTATCTTCAGATCAAGAAATATCGCGTTGAGAAAATTATTATCATATTCATATGTTCAATAACTTCCTTCCCATTCAATTTTAAACTTCCTAATATGATCCTCATGTATCTTATTTATTTATTTTAATGATCTATTATGACCCTTCACTATCTTTGATTTATCTTCTAACTGTGCATCCATGAAATTCATAGACACTTGATGTAGATTCTCCAATGCATAAAATAATTATTTGAAATTTTTTTCAAGAACTTAATTTTCAAAAATAATCATTTTAAATTATTCATAAAATAAAGGAAATTTATCATTGCAAAGCGTGACAAAATATTTCTTGGATTTTGCAGGCTTTGTGAAGGTGTTATGTCTTCCTTCCTTTTTAACCAATGAATTTTCTATGATATTTGTGTCTATTTAAACATATGAATTATCATCATGAAGTCCCTTGATATAATAAAATATATATGTGACTACCTCAATGTAAATTTTCATTAAGTAGTCTTTATTTCAAAATAAAATTCACTTAGTGATTTATCAAAAGTCATCTTCTCCACAAAATGTGCTTGTTCAAATAGTGGTTTAATTTTCAACTAATTTACCTCTATAATTACCACTCTAAACAACCTCACCTACTAGAGATTCCTATTTCAATTTTCATAATTTCTTATAGTTATTTTCCTATTTATTCTTTTTTATTTCTAAAGGGTTTTTTGAGAGTTCAAAATCATCACAAATAGTGATGGGTGTAGACTCTTCCATATGCAGAACTTCTTAAAACATCTAAAAGTTTCAATTTATACATATCAAGTAAAATAACTAGTAAAAATTTTCAAATCTAATCAGAGATTTATTTTTCTCTAATTTAATTTGGGATAGAACACTAAATCCATTAAGAGAAAATCAAGGATATGATACCAATTATAGTACCGAGTGGGTTGTGCATACACACTTGTGTGTGTGTGTGTGGGGGGGGGGGTGAATCTGGTACAAAATAATTTTTTTACAAATTGAAATTTATTTTTTAAACCCTTTCAACCCCTTTTGGACTTTAATTTATGTTTTTAGTTAATATAGTTAGAGGTATTATTTCTAACCCAACATACACCTATATGGCATATAGTATTGAAATGTAAATCATCATATATGTTTTTAAAAGGTTTAGTGCCTCCCAATAATCCTACTCATTTCCATGCATGAGAAGTACAAGTTAATGATTTTACACTATAAATATTTTTATCAATATAAGTAATGTTTTGTAGGAATCATTATGAAACTGATAACACTATATTACACATGTGTGAGATCACATTATTACTTAAGTTATCTCTACTATATCCCACTGCACATGTTTATACTAGTATCTCACTATTTCCTATTCAACTATTATTTATCCTCTTAAATTAGATCATTAGTATTTCACATGGATGTCTCTTCACTCACAAAAAAGATTTTATTTGACAACTTAGAGAATATATGATTTCCTCAAAATCTTCAATCATAGTCTATACAAATAATCCTATGAATCTGTAAAACTTTCAATTCTTCAAAATCTGTTAGTTCAATACTAAAAAACTTATTTCATAATTAGCATTGTAATATCAGGTATATAAAATTATAAAAACATACTCAACCTCAACTTCAGGCACTCATTCTCCCTCTTTCATCTCCTTATTCTTCATAACCTAGTAGTTTGTATAGGCCTGACATACTATACTTCTTCTTCTTCTTCAAAAATATGATGATCTTTCATAGAAAGTAAAATATCATATTCTTATTTGAGTAGATTATTGGACTCTAAAACTACTTATTGCCACATTCATCAAGAGGTAAAGATCTATTTAATTCTTCAATTAATTCATCTCTTTTCCTTTAAAACCTTCACAGCATTCTCTTATCTCACTCAAATTCACTCCACTATAGAGCCAAAAGTTCCAAATTATTATTCTATTTCATTCTCCTGAACATTATCACATTCACATATGCATGAGAGGATACATTAAACGATTCATGTCATTTCCAATATGTTTTTTATGGAATTCACACTAGTAGAAAAAGGTGTTTTCATGCCAGTTTTTTTTATTTTAACGTTGGTTTTAACCAAAATTATTTTCATCAATGTTAAAAGTGGGACTTTCATTATTGGGTTTTATAAACCAATTTCAAACAGTAAAATATGGAAATATCGATGTCTGTTTTTTTTAAAACCAATGTCAAAAGTCTCATTCCATGAGGCTTTTAATATTGGTTATTAATATAACTAACATCAAAAGAAGAATATTCAACTTTTGATGTCGGTATTTTATAAAACTGATAACTAAAGTCTCATTAGATGCTATAGACTAATTTTTTAAAAAATTAAAATTTCTTCTTTAAACGCTTTCAACCCATTTTGGACTTTAATTTATGTTTCCAATTAATATAATTAGAGTTTTTTATGTTTAACCCAACATAAACCTATATGGAATATAATACAGAAATGTAAATCATCATATATGTTTTTAAAAGGTTTGGTGCCTCCCAAGAATCCTACTCATTACCATGCATGAGATGTCTAAGTCAATGATTCTGCACTATAAATATTTTTATCAATATATGTAGAGTTTTCCAGGTATCATTATAAAAATAAGAACACCATATTACATAGCTATGAGATCAATATATTACATAATTTATCACTAAAATAACCCACTGCACTTGTTTATACTAGTTATCACTAGTTCTTGTTCAACTCTTATTTAGGATTTTGAAGTAGATCAATATTTTTTCACATGGATTTCCATGCACTCACAAAATAGATTTTATTCCCACGTTAGATAATTTTTTATTGCCTCAAAATCTTTAACAAATTTCTATATAAATCATCCTCTTAATTTGTAAAACTTTCAATTCTTATGAATCTGTTAGTTTAATAATCAAATCAAAACTTCCTCTTTAAGAATTATATTTGTAAGTTTAGGTATAAAAAATTAAAAAAACACACTCAACCTCAACTTCAGGAACTCATTCTTCTTATCTCTTCTTCTTCTTCTTCAAATCCTAGAAATTTGTACAGGCTTGACACACTCCACTTATTCTTCTTCTTCTTCTTCAACACTCTAATGATCTTTCCTAGAAAATAAAATATCAGATTCTTATTTGAGTAGATTCTTGGTCTCTCAAACTACTTATTGTCACCTTCATCAAGAGGTTAGGATACATTGACTTCTTATACTAATTCTCTCACTTATCTTTAAAACCTTCACATTATTCTCTTAGCTCACCCAAATTCACTCCACTACATAACCAAAAGTTTAAATTGTTATTATATTTCATTATAATTGATATTATCACTTTCTTATGTTCATGAGAGGCTTTATTAAATGGCTCATTTCATTTCTCATATCTTTTTTTATGAAATGAACACTCGTATAAAAAATGTGTTTTTAGGCTAGTTTTTTATATTTTAGCATTGGTTTTAAGCAATGTTGTTTTCATTGATGTTAATAGAGGGGATTTCAATGTTTTTTATAAACTAATGTAAAAAAGTAAAATATTGAACTTTAGAAGTCTGTTTTTTCTAAAACTGATGTGAAAAGTCTCATTCCATGAGACTTTTGATGTTGGTTATTAAAATAACTGACATCAAAAAAAAATTATTCGATTTTAGATATCATCGTTTTATAAAATTGACATATAAATTCTTATTCTATGTTGGTTATTAAAATAACAAACATGGAGAGTTCAAGAATATTTATTGAATATAGATAGATACAACTCTCTTAAAATAAAACATGATAAAAATGAACTGAAAAATATAAATAAAAAATGGAAAAACCAAAAAATAACTTAATGATTTCACCTAATTTCAATACTTTGGATGGTTTCCATTAAATTGATATATTATTTGTCGTTATTCATCTTATTTTTATGAAATAACTCATTTGACAATGAGAGTGAGAATCAATAAGGAATTTTTCATTTCATTTGGTGAATATCAATGGGAAGTTTTATCTTCATAACTTGATTAGAAGAATTATTCCTCATCATAACAAAAAATATCAAGAAGTTAAGAGATGAAGGAAAATAATAATAAAGAAATAAAATGATGATAATAAATACAATTTTCAAATAATTAGTAGAAGTAGCATTGAAAATTTTATTTGATCAAAGAGGTTGAAAATTTTGAAAGAAATTGAATGAGGATTTATATATTGTAAAAGAATATTTGTGTGGTGGTGATGTATTAAAATTTTGACAGGATTTTAAAAATTGTAACATGAATTGTGAATGAATTGAAATATTTCACTAGCGTGTTTTAAATTTTACTTTTATCATTGGGTAAATATATAATCGATGTTAAAACCCCTCTCATATTGGGGTTTTGATGTCAGTTATATATAAGACCAAAATTAAAAGGTTTTTTCAATTACCTTTAACATTACTTTTTTTAAAAACAAATGTTAAAATGTTTTTTATTACATTTAACAATGGTTTTTGAAAAAACATACATTAAAAGATTGTCTCATAATTTTTAATGCCGGTTTATAAGAAATGAACATTAAAAACCCAACATAAAATCCACTATTTCTACTAGTGGCATGTAGATAGACATCAACATTAACCCAAAAGTAGTTTTATAAAATAATAATTTTTGGATTCTCATTATTTGAATAGTAATTCTTTTTTAACTCAAAGGATATTCAAAAAATACCATTAATAAATTCACCTCACATGGGAAAATATATTTTTTATTTTTTTCTTTACCAAGATTCGATTCATCTTGGAAATAATCACAAAAAATGAACCATGATGTGGTTCACATTTTCATTTATCATATGTGGTCTTCTCCCATAAAACACCCACCACAATGAAATGTTGAGTATATTATCCAAATTTTATATACACCATGAACTATATTATGGCTTGGATTCTTCTTATCTTATTTATCATGTCAAGATCAAGTAAAATAAAATTATGATATTTTAGAATTTGTGTAAAAATCAAGATTCAATGTATTTTCATCTGAATTATTCTGGGAAATTCAAGAATTTATTGTTCTCTTTTAAGAATCAAAGATTTATCCAACTATGATCCCTTCATCTAATCATTCAATTATCCTCATCTGAATCTTATATCATAAATTAAGAATGAATCATTATGTTTTTGAGTAGGATTTAATTACTCTTACATCATCATATATGAAAATATTTAGAATCTCATAATTCTAGAAATTTTATTTTCAATCCATATAATTCACTAAATTTCAATATGTGTGAATATCATTTATAGCTTAGAAATGTCATACATAGATTATAAATCTCTTATGCAACTCAGAATTATCTTACACGAGGAAAGAATTTTTTTATAACTTCAAATTGTTTAAGTAAAATATTATACATGAAAACTCCATCCACTTATATCAATTCACTTACATGGGTCACAATTCTCCTATGTGGTGGAAAAATATCTGTGACGTAGATGAATTCCATTTAATATTTTTCGAAATGATTTACACATAGAAAAAATTACTTGTGCACTGGATAAAAATATAGTTGAAATGGCTTACAAACTATAAAGATCACTTCCGTGTATGTGAATTATTCTATACAGGTCATAAATATCCTAAAAAACCAAAAACCTTATTTTCATGGATACATTATCCTACAAACATAGGTTTATTTCATTTTCCAATTTTTAGCTTTCCAATTATAGAAAAAAAATATTCTAAAAATATTATGAACTTCTTCAAGTATATTATGGTACTTCTCAATAAACTCAAATCATATTAAAAAAATGCTTCAAATTATTCTATGAAATTCATAAAATAATTCCAAAACCCAATCAATTAGGTTCCGAATTATTAAAGCATTCTTAATCCTAAAAATATATTATTTCCATGAACTCTTATACTCTCACCTTCATCCTTTCTTCAGCCTTCACATGTCATCATCTATGATAATTTAAATACATAACAAAACAATTGGTATATTATAAAATCCAATGATATATTCTATAACTTAATATATCTCCCCCAGTTTCTTTGAAATTGTTTAAAACTTTTTCAATACAACTTATAAAATCTGTCCAATTTAAGTTCAACAACGAAATTCTATCCCAATGTTCTCCACTTTTTTTAAACCATTGTATAAAAGGATTCCCCACCTTTAATAATTTTACTTGACACAAAAACCATCTCAATAATTGTTTGATTATTTGGGATTCCCATCAAAGTATTCTAACAACATTATTTATGGGAAACATATATGTTATTTTGGGTGGATACTCCAATCATATTTCAACAATTTTCATTAATTACATTGATATGTTTCTTGAAAACAAGAATAATTGACAGAAAATAGAACTAAAAACCTTTGGGAACTTCATAGAGGAACCATCCAGGGAGTTTTAAGCTTAAAGGATACTAAAATTAGTGATAATACCTCTTGGATGAAGGTGTTAAATGGATGAAGTGAAGTTTAAATTTGAGATGTAGTAGAGATTATTGAAATACTCCATTTGAGTATTTATTATTTATAAAAGGACCTTGGAAGAAAAAAAATAAGATCTTGGAACTATTTTAATAATTCCTATAAAAATGTAAATCTATTTTGAGGTGTTTTTGAATCGGTTGAGATGGATTGGAGTTGTTTTGTAGAATCCCTAAACTAAATATTAGAAGTTTGGAATTCCAATGAAGAGAATGAAAATTAGATATGTCTTATATCTTATGATATTTTTTTATGATATGTATGTCTCTTATGATATGGTGTTCTCCATATGATGGAATCCATTTCATAAGATATATAGCTCTCATATGATTCTATCACCATTTCATAAAAAAGGTTAACACATAAGAAATAAGGATTGAAAAAGACTATCTATTCTTATTAGATAGACCCATGTTAGATAGCAAATTCTCTTAATAAAGCCTAAATTTGTATGATGACAACTAATTTATATGAAATCAGAATACATAAGATATATCCAACACATATAAAAAAAAGTTTAACATATAACCTACACGTAATATAGAAAACATGCATCATATAGGATGCCTGAAATAAAATCTGAGATGTGTATGATACCTAGAAGAATCATATAATATATTTTAAAAATAAATATTCTTGTAAGTTATACATTCCTTTTATGATATAAAACCATGTGAAAAAATATATAACTTTTAGGATGAAGTGTTTTGAGGTAGATAATTATGTGATAATGCTGGTGATATTCTCATGTATCCAAAATATTATTAATATTTGTGAATAAATTTTTTTGAGGAGAATTAGGTGAAGATGATATGACCACTATGCTCTTTATTTGAGAATTTCAAATGATAAATTTTAAAATTGAAGATTTATGATTAAAATGGAAGATGAAATGAGATGATTCCTAATACAATGTTCAATGATAAAACATCAAAAAGATAATTTAAATTCATAATGGGATAAGGAAGATAAGTTTGATATGCTAGTTTTTTATTATTAATAGATGAAAACTGAATCTGTGTTGGTTTTTTTGGATCCCTCATGCCATAAAGAAGAAAAATCCATGCCCCATGTTGCTGCTTCTATATTTTCAATATAGTCATGGAGAATATTTAATTACAGATTTATATTGAGTTATTTTTGAGAAGAATAAATACTCGAGCCCAACAGTAGAATATATATATATATATATATTCAACTAATAGAAAAAAATACAATGAATAAATAAAGGGAACTCTTGTAATTTTTATGGTATCCCATTTTAGAAAAGAATAAATAGTGATTGTGGGATGAATGAAATCTACTGTATCCAAATTCTTTGGCATGAATTATATTTCATTTTTTTTAAATTTATAAAATAACCACAAAAATAAAGTTTCCACATATACAAAAAAAGTAAAATAATGTGAAAATAGAGGAGGTCTTAGGAGTTCTAAATGTGTATTCTCTGTGTGTTGAGAGAGTTTAACACCTCTTGAGGAAGAAAAAGTGGCCCCAATCGATTGATGAAGAAAAAATCTATCTAGGAATTAAATAATAAAAATAAGAATATGAATAATAAGAAATAGTGTTCACAATTTAGTCCTTGTGATATAAAGTATTACAAAAGTCCGAGAAAGAGAATAAGAATAGAGGAAAAAGAAACATACCTTAAAGATTTTGTAAGAAGTGAGAAAAAATACATCCATTTTTAGTGTTATATCATTAGTAAAGGTTTTGAAGTTGTTTCATTTAGTGTTTAATCAATGGGTAAATTTATAGGGTTATGTTCATAAATATCAGTGAGAAATGATAACATACAAAATTTTTATTGTGTATATTCAGGAAGTCATGATACATTGAGATTATGTTTAAAGAAGCCCAATAAATAGATTCTAAATAAGATCTGGAAGGTAGTTAGAAAAATAGAGGTTGATTTTCATGTTGAATTTTTTAATACTATAAGGAATTCAAAGAATATATTAAAAGTAAGAAGGATATCATATTTTGTACATAGTAACTTCCCTGTGTAATTTTGTGATCTATTTTAATAGGTTAAAGTTTTGGAAGAATATATGTGATTCTAGAACAAATAACCCATGGGAAGTAGCCATTATCACTTGTGTAATGTAGTGAACATACTTATATAGCGACTCACACTTTTCATAGATAGAAATTATATCATTTTTTCATGATACTTAATATATTACACAAATAGATTCATAAACACCATATTAGTTTAGTGTCTTTGGAAACATGGAAACATAAAAATTAGTACATAAGTGAGCTACATTATCTACTAATAGGTTCTATATGATTATAAAACTTATTAGAAACATAATATATAATACATATCTTCATAACTTAGGGAAAAGAAACATAATAAATGGTTAAATTAGATTATCAATAAGGGTAAACAAAGTAGATATGTAAGAATAATCATGATAATAAGGGTATGATAACATGATCATAACATTAAAATATCATACCATACATATCAAAGATAATAATCAAGATTCATGGAATAAATATTGGTAGTTCATAAGACATTAATCATAAGGAAACCAATAGAATAAGATATTAAAGCATAAAATATGAATAAGACATGGAATTGTGGAATAAATATAAGCATATAAAAATTATTTCCATAGTACCCAAGTAATATTTCCAAGGCTATCTTAGTGGGATTAGGTCACTCCCCAAACCATTTTAGTAGTCAAGGTTCACTCTGAAGACCATATTAGTAGAAAAATCTATTTATAGAACCATGTTCACTCCTCGTTATAGAAATTTCTATCTTATAATATATAAATCATTACCGCATTCATTGGAGGGATTTATAGGTCACAACCGTATCATAATTAAATCATACATATGTGTGCCACAATATCATAAACAATCATCATATCATAACCCTGAAAATAAAAAGGGTATCATTATCATTTAATAATATCTTAACCTGTGTTAAAGGGATAGGTTTTATAATCATTTCATCATATAATAACCCATGAAAAGAAATAGGTTTGATGAGAATTTATCATGGTGCAACTCATGGAAGAGAAATGAGTTTCATAAACAACCTACCCTCAAAAGAATCACCATTTAAGGAAAGAATAAAAATGTTATCCTTGGATAATAACTATAGTTAGATATATTTAACATCAATTAATGTTTTCTTAGATGGAAAATAATTTCAATAAATAATTTAAAAACATTTATTGAGTAAAATATCCTTTCATCTTCGAAACAATATTTTTAAAGCATAAAACATTTTAAAAATTATTTTATTTTAAAATAACCTTGAAAACATATGAAAGAAGATGTGATTTTTTTTTGAAAACTTATTTATTTGAAAATATTATTTAAAACTTATAAGGAAAGCATCAATGAATGGAGTGGTCATGATAATGGAGAATTTTGTACATAACGTATACATAAAAACCAAGATTCCTTTCATATTGTTGATAGAAGTCAAAATATCCTTGATCAGGAGATTATGAGAAGAATATTTTTAAAACCAACTTGTAAAAATTTAAATCATTGGTATGAATTTATTTTAAAAATTATTTTATAAAATTTTTGGAATCATTTTTAGAAAACATTGTTTTGGGAGAAAACCTATTTCTGATCAAAGAGGCAAATAAGGTCTAATTTTATTAAAAACATTTTCTAAATCATATTAAGTACCAAATAGTTTAAAAATTGTACCAATACATGAATATATCATGAATATATCATGAATAACCATAGGATAAGAAAATTAATGAGAGTTATTGAGACATGGATTATAATATTTTATCAATGGAAACATAATCGTAAACAATCCGTGTAATAATGAGATTATAGAAATAAACTCTTACCACTTGGATAACATTGAATAAAAATCACCATGAGATCATTAAATTATAATATTCTTAAAATATCATGATAATAAGGTTATTAATTATAAAATATTTCAAGGGGAAGTATATATACATTTTAAAATAATATAGGTGCATAACATAACATGTGTCTCAAAGAAGGAAAATTCAGGAAAAATTACCTTATCAATTCGGTAACTTTTGAATTGTATACCACATGAAATGGAGGTAATAAAATGGATAAGTAAATACCCATAAATATAAAACTAATAATCATATAATACATTATTAGTAATTATATACACCACATAAGATAAAAAATTGGTGAATTAGGCATAATATTGGCAGAAAAAAGTGAGACTAGAAGTCCCCTTACCTTATGTCTTGACTCTCATCATACTTATTCAAACTACCTGTATAATAAATATATGTTTATTATATATATAATAAATAAAAATATTAATTTAAATCATACCATAAATTATTTTCTTACTACATTTTTTACCTTTTTAATAACAATTCCTTGTTAAAGTTATGTTTCAAGTAGTATCTGCTTTGTTTTTCATACATGTTTTGACTTATTATTATTGGTCCTCCTTCTTGGATCCTGATTTAATTATTTATATAATTTAAAACATGATATATAGATATCATATATTTTTATTATATAAGTTTTTATAATAATCTATAAAGGATATAAAAATTAAATACACCGTTTATGGAGACGGTAGGGTATACGTATACATGAGCGCTATTTTCCTTTTCTTATCATGTCGAAAGAAATAAAAGTAAATGATATATATATATATTATAATTAAAGTATAATAATTATTTAATATATAAAATATCTTATTATTAAAAAAATCCTTAATACATTCCACATAAAGGATGAATGAATCACCTCACTTTGAGGAGGCGGTAGTCCACACATCCAAAAACGATGTTATTGTATTCCCAAAAAATGGAAAGAATGAAGGTATATGTTATATAATAGTTAAATAAGAATAATTAAATGATAAATATCATATATAGCATATAAAAACAGTAATTCCATCATTATTCTTGACCTTGAGATGTGGTAATGGAAGAACGAATGATATTGGTTCGTGAGGCGACATTCCTCCGTAGACACGAATGTTTATTATGTATCTCATTTGGTGAAAGTGTGTGAAGGTGTAGTTATTGAAATTAACATAAAAACATCTTAGTATATGTAGTACAATTATTTTATAATATAATTTTGAGATAATAAGAATTGAAGGGGGAGGAGAAGGAAAGAAAACAAAAATGCATGTTGAAGGACATTATCTCTTCTTTAGGTAACTCCTTTTTGTCTGTACCAAATTGAGGCTTCTAGGTTGAGAGGAGGGATTTTTGGAGGATATATGGATAGTTTTTGGTGAAAAAAAGGTCTTGATAGGTGTGAAAAAGTGAGGGTGGGATGGGGGAGTTCGCTCTTATATTGGAGGAAGAGTGGCATTCTTGTAAATACAAAAAGAAAAGCATTATTAAGAGGTATCCCTTAAATAATGCACCTACAATAATGGTCCAAATTATATAAAATATGTAATATATTCTAAATAAGGATAAAAATGTATTTTCTAAATGTTTCTAGGTCATTTATCTTTTTAAGATTAAATTTCAACCACTAAGTAAACTTGTTTTTACTTTAATCGCTATAATTGATTTTAATTTCTTTCACTAATATTTTTAGTCAAAAATCTTTTTTAACTTATTAGAAATTAGAAATTATTATTATTAAAAATATGGAATCAAAATTTACAAATTCTAATAATATAATTGGAGGAAATTAATTTAAAATTAATCCTACAAACAGGATGAGAGGATGAGTTTTAAAAGTAAAAAGTTTAAAAGATTGAAATATTTTTAAATCCAATTTCAATGTAAAATTGGATCCAATGACCTAAATTAGATTAATTTATGTATAATTTATATAATTATATTTTAAAACAAAATTATAATTTAATTTAAAATCTAAATAAATTAAACAATATAGTAGTTTTTAATTAAAATTTAGTATTTGTCACTATTCATCAAAAAAATAAATACTTCAAAAAAATCCAAAAAATTAACTGTAAGATAATTTTGAAATTATGAATTCAAGAATGAAGTTTATTTTATCAAATAAAATTTCTAAAATTTTATAAAATTAATTTTATTATTTTTCATAGAAAGACATAAAAAGCAGTTCTTTAGAAAAAAAAGAAATTGAAAACATATAAAGACTTTTTTGAAAGTTATGTATTTTAATATCAATATGTCTCCTTTATGTAAAAACATTATAAATAAAATTTAAAAATTATTTTTTTCTATTCATATTACTAATTTTAACATCCAGGTTATAACTGTCTTGTTTAAATAGTTATAATAATAAAATACGGTTTTGTAGAAAATCAGTGTTGCATATAGTGCAAGATAAGTCAGTTTTTTCATGCTATGTAATTTTAAATTTGTGTAAAATATAATTTAAGATTATGTTTGTGTATAATATAATATAATCCATCAAATAAATTTAATTTATTAAAAAAATGGTTCATAAAAACTCGGGGAGTTACATTCTACCAACATTAAAATAAATTTCACCCTCAAAATTCGATATTTTGATAAAAAAAATGAGGATACTTATGAATTATCCTATCCTAAATTTCCCTTGTATATTCCTCTAATTATTGGTTTCTCAAAAAAAATTGCTAGGTGAGAGGTCTTCTTTCTTAGTACATTCTTTGTATAATCTAGAACTTTAACTGGTTGTTCCTCTTAAGAAATATCCTGGTCCAGTGGTATAACCTCTGAGTTCAGTACATGTAAAGGGTTAGGTATGTACTTCCTTAGGAGTGATACATTGAACACATCATGGACTTGAGATAGGATTTATGGCAGAACAAAATGATATTCTACAATCTCGATAGGATTAATAATTTCAAAGGGACTAATATACCTAGGGCATAGTTTCCCTTTCTTCCCGAATCTCATAACCTTCTTCTAGGGATATATTTGTAAAACCACCTTCACAATGACTTCAAATTCTTAATCAAGTCGACAGTTATCAGTATAATTTTTTACTGATTAGAACTACCTTAATAAGATACTGGATTATTCCAACCTTCTCAACTATTTCTTCAGTGATATCACATCCCAATAACTTTCTTTCTCCAACTTCATTCCATCACATTGGAGATATACCTTTATTTACATAGATGGATTCATAAGTATCAATTTTAATTCTTGAGTAAAAGCTATTTTTGTAGGAAATATCATTTAGAAGAATATGTTGATCCCAAACCCCTTTAAAATCCAATGAATAATATCTCAACATATCCTCTAGAGTTTTAATTATTCTTTAAGATTGAACATATGTATGAGGATGATAAGAAATGTTGAAAATAAATTTTTTATTAATGGATTTCTGAACACTTCAACAAAACATTGAGGAAAACCATGTATCATGATTATATAAAATGGAATGTGGTAGTCCATGAAACCATACCACTTCCTAAATGTATATCCTATAAATCTAATCTAGAGAGAATCCTTCTATGATAGCGATAAAGGGTGATAACATAGTAAGGCGATCGACTACCATCCATATAGATTTATGACCATTATATATTTTGGGGAGTCCAATAAAATAATTCATAGTGATGTTCACCTATTCCCATTCTATTATGGGTAATGTATGTAAAATACCTTTATACTTTTGTTTTTCAGCCTTAAATTTCTAAAATACCAATCATAGAGATACAAACTTTGTGATAACCCTCTTAATTCCATCCCAATAGAAATATTCTTTAAAATATTTATACATATTCATACTTCTATGATGAATAGTGAATGAAGAACTATGAGCTACTTCTAATAACTCTTTAAAATATGGTATGGAAGGAACTTATACATGGTTTTAGAACCATATCATTCCATCTTGATTGAGGTTAAAATGAGGAATATTTTTAACCTTATTTTATAGTTCGACATCATACTTCTACAACAATTTAATCTTGACATTGATAGAGGGTTTCACATTCAAATGTGAAAGACAATATTTTTCCCTTAATTCAGAATTTCTAGATCCGTCTTTTAAAAATCCAAAAATATTGGTTCTTTTGTGATCCTCATCATGGATAATCTAGCACGATCCTTTCTACTCAAAGAAATGACCACCTTGTTCACTTTAATAGGGTGGTAATTTATTGAGAAGTCATAATCCTTTATCAGATCAAAATATCTTCTTTGGTTCAGGTTAAACTCTTTATGTGTGAATATATAAATCAAACTATTATGATCAGTATGTATATCACACTTTTATCCATAAAGATAATTCCACCATATCTTTAAAAAAAATTAACACAGGTAAATCCAAATCAGAGTTGGGTAATTTTTCTCATGAATCTTCAATTTTGATGAGTAATAGGTTATAAATATGTTATTCTTCATAAGAAAACATCACAATCCTTTCTTGAATGTATCACTCAAGATTACAAACCCTTCTCCACTACAGGGTAATATAAGCACAAGTGCACTGACTAACCTTCTCTTCAGTTCCTCGAAATTTTCCTCATATTCATCTGTCAAGAGGAAATTGGCACCCTTTAGAGTTAACTTGGATAGAGGATTGGATATCTGTGAGAAATTCTCCACAAACCATTGTTAATATCTAGCTAAACCAAGAAAACTATGGATCTCTATAACTGTGGTTTGTTTGGGACAACCTTAAATAGCCACCATATTTGATAGATCTACTACTATACCCTCTATTAAGATTATATGACCCAAAAATGAATCCTTTTGCAGCCAAAATTGACGCTTTATGAAATTTTCATATAATTTATCCTTTCTTAGGGTCTTTAGTGAAATTATCAAGTGGAATTCATATTATTTTATGATCTTTGAATATATAAGAATATCATCTATAAATATTACAAAAATAGATCAAGGTAATCTCTAAAGACTCTATTTATCAAATACATGAATATATAAGTGAAATTAGTAAGACAAAAAGGAATGAGAATATTTTCATAGTGTCCATAATTTGTATACAATGTCATCTTGGGTATACCCTCCTTATAGATTCTCAATTAATGATATATATACTAAAGGTCAATCTTGGAAAAGTATTGAGATCTGTGTTGTTGATCAAACAAGTCATCAATATAGGGAAGAGGATACTTTTTCTTAATTGTGATATTTTCCATCTTCTAATAATCAATGAAAATACACACTAATTTATATTTATTTTTCATGAAAAGAAAAAGTGCACTGCAAGGTGACACACTTACCTGAATAAATCCCTTACCAATGTTTTATTGGAGTTTATTCTACAATTCTTACTACTAAACTAAGGCTATTATATAGAGAGTCTTTGAAATTGGTGTGGAATAAAGTATGAGTTCTATTGATAACTCAACTTCACATTTTGGTGGAAGGCTAGGAAACTCTTCGATAAATACGTCCACCCAAACAATAGGCATATCATTGATCTTGAGTTTCTCCCTAACCATTTGAGATAAACATGCCTTCTAAATTGAAATTAAGACCCATATATTGGATGTAATCTCCATATGAAGTTTATACTTACAATCACATTGATAGACGATCATTTGTTGGTTTTAAATATAAAATAAAGCTTCCCTTACTCAAAAATGTATGTGGTATTTATATATGGAAATACAATCCATGATTAAGATGAAATCAAATTTTACCATAGTAAGAATGAAATGATTTGAAGGAAGCACATTCCCACCAACTTCAACTAGTGAGGATTCATAGAATTGAGATATGATCATCATACCATTAGTATTTTTGACTAATGATTACACATATAATAATTAAGGTGGAATATTAATACCCTTAGAAAATTTATTAGATATTAAATGGTGGGTAGATCTAGAGTCGAATAATATATTAGAATTTATAGAGTGGATGGAAAGTGTAACTTTCACCATATCTTTATCACATCCCTCATCATAAATAATTATCACATGATATTTCTCTTTATCAATTCTCTTAAGAGGTTTCTAACATTGATCATTATCATTACACTTTTGGTTTGTGCACTAGTTAGTATAATTCCCATTATCTTTAAACTGGATGCACTAAATTGGGGGAGGTTTATTCTGTGAAACTTTCTATCCATTTTCATTGTTATATAACTTCTTCCCATCACATAGAAAAAAAAATTCCCAATCACCTTTGCTTTCCCACTTAAAACATTTATTAGACCCCTTAAGAAAATTTCCTCCATAATTCTTCCCACACTTTCAGTATAAAGGAAATCTCATCTTATTCTCTCCATGGTTTTTATAATTTCCTTTGAAATACATCTTACTTTACTTATAAAAACAATTATATTGATGTGTAACTCTAACCTCAATTTACACTTTGATAACACAATGCATAATCTCTTCATAGCTACTGAAGTATCTTATGGACAATGACCTTCTAAGACTTGGTTTTAATCCATTGAAGAATTTATCAACCTTACTTTTTGGTTAGATGATAATATTAGAAGTGTACCTCATAAGTCTTGTAAAATTATCCTCATAGGTTCCAACATATTCATCATCTCTTTTATCTAACTCAAAGAAATCATTCTTCATATTTTTACAATGTACACGAGGAAAGTAATTATTGATGAATAAGTTCTTTAACACATCCCAATCCAGGGATTCAATTTCATATTTCTACCTCATATTCATGATTAGAGTCCACCACTGGCCCGCTTTTCCTTCTACATGATAATAACCCAAAATGAATTTTTCATGTTCCGATCACTGATGAATGGAAAATATATTTTTAGTGCTACTGATCCATTATTAATAAACTAGTGGATCATAAGACCCAATGAAATAAGGTGGAAATTTCCTCATGATGGAATAAATAGATATTGTTACATCCTTTGATCATTTGGATGTTTTTCATGATTCATTGATTGAGAAAGCTATGCGAGCATAGTAATGAGGTTTTTCATTCCACCCCCTTAACATTTAAATTTTCAAGAGTAAAATAATTTCATTTTACATAGAACTCGACATTAATGTGGTTTCTTCAGGTTCCAACCATTGACTTAAACTAAAAAACATAGTATAAGAAACAAAAATCATATTGGAGAAACTAAATAATCATGGAAATCACTTATATGATGCCTATGTTATGAAACCCTCTTTAAACCATGATAAATTTTGTTTATCCCAGGTTGTTCATATCTAACTTCTATTTAAATAATTCATGATGGTTGGTAAAGAGTTTTGGAATTCCCAAATTATATCCCCCTAGAGTGCCAAACCAGGTGGCTAGTAAGGCCTGTTGTCATACACCAGTTCCCCATTAAGTCTAGCTCAATAGAATGTTTTTAAGACTATTTCCCCTATGAATATACATGTTATAGATACATCCACTAATAATATCTATATAGAGATGTATTTCTTTTAAACCACTCACTATATCCTTTACCAAAATTCCCGAACATTTTCCTATAATTTGAATCATCCTTAGAATCATCCTTAAACATATCCATAGGGTTCTCACTATGGTTTCATAATCCTAGTTTCCAAAGGTTAACGAAAATTTTTCTCTAATACCGACTATAGTGACCAATTCTTCCCATATATAGACATTACATAATTTTGTGGAATACTTAACACATTACACAAACAGATGACCAAAGACCATATTAGTTTTGTGTATTTGGAAACATGGAAACATAAAAACTGGTACATAAGTGGGAAATATTATCTCCCACTAGTTTCTCCATGACAAGCAACCTTCTTAGAAATATTATACACAATACATATCATTATAAACTGCGGAAAAGAAACACAAGAATGTGTGAGATTAGATTCTTAGTAAGGTTAAACAAAGGAGATATATAAGAATAATAATGAGCATAAGGGTATGAGAACATGATCATAACATTATAAGATCAGACCCTACACATCAAAGATCATAATAAAGATTCTTGGAATAAATATAGGAAGTTCATAAGACATGAATCATATGGTAATTAACAGAATAATGCTTGAAATCATAACTTAGGAATAATACATGGAGTTTTGGAAGACACATAAGCATATCAAAATGATTTCTACAGTATCCAAGGCTTATTTCCAAGGCCATATTTGTTGAATGTGTTTACTCCCCAAACCATATTAGTAGTCAAAGTTAACTCCCAAGACTGTATTAGTGGAAAAAGTCTTTTAATGAACGAAGTTCACTCCCTGTTCTGGAAATGCCTATCTCATGAGATATAAATATTTAACCAATGCTCTAGAGGGAGATATAGGTCCCACCTATCTCATAATGAAATATTACATATGTATACCATAAGATCATAAATAATAATCATATCATAACCCATGAAATGAAAAAATGGGCATCATAATCATTTTATTATATCTAAACTTGTGGAAAAGTGATAGGTTTCATAATAATTTCATCATAGAATAACCAGTGAAAATATATGGGCTTCATGAGCATTTATCATTGTATAACTCATGGAAGATAAACATGTTTCATAAAAAACATGTCATCAAAATCACAACCATTTAGTGAAAGAATAACAATGATATCCTTGGATAATATCTCCAGTAAGACATTGGTAACATCAAAAAATTTCATCTTAGATGGAAAATAATTTTAAGAAATCTTCTAAAAACATTTCATTAGGAAAATATCCTTTATTATTTGATTTTTTTTTAAAAATAAACAATTTAAAAAATAATTTTCTTTGAAAATAACTTTGAAAACTTATAGGGGAAAATTTTAATTTTTTTTAATTTTTTTCTATTTTAAAATACCCTTAAAAAATCATAATGGAATATATAATGAATGGAGTGGGCATGAGAGTAAATAATTCCATACATGACATATATGTAAAAAAGGATTCCTTTCCTATTTTTGGTAGAAGTAAAAAGATCATTGATCATAAGATGAAAAGAAGAATACTTTTAAAACAAAATTTTAAAAAGATAAAACATGGGTAAGAATTTATTTTAAAGATCATTGTATAAAATTTTTGATTTTTTTTAGAAATCATGGTTTTGGGAGAAAACATATTTCTAATAGAAGAGTGAAATAAGGCTGGATTTCCTTAACTTTTTTTGTAAGGACCTGCCCACTCAAGAAGGAATGGATAATTTTGTTTTGGTTTAATTTTTTTTAAATGGACCTAATAATTATTCCTAATAAATTCAAGGAGGTAACAAGTGAATCTAGGATCATTTAGAGCATGAATCCCCAAAATGGAAAGAAAAGTTTGGGCTGCACAGTTAGGAAAAACCATGCATCCTATCCTGCATAGTTTCCTTAAACTGTGAAATTATAGATAGTGGAGACCTTGGTGTTGCATGGTTTGTCTACAACCATGTGACTCCAGGAAAATGAACATGTAAGAGACTATAGGTTTTTAATAGTGGTATGTGACATGGTTTAGTAAACTATGTTCCTTAACCATTCAGGACAAATCCTTAAGTAGTGGCTTGCACATAGTTTGTGCATTTGTTTGTAAACCATGCACCTTAACCATCCACACTTATATTTTTATTGTTAAATTAACTTTTCCCTATAATTTAATCTAATAAAACTATTTATTTTCTACCTTCTTCTTCCTGATTTTGAAATGGTTCTCCTCTCCTATTGAGATAAAATTTCCTTCAACCAAGGATTTAAGATATCTTCTTCATCTTTTACTCAAATCAAGTTTCATCGAAGGCATTGGATATTTTAAGGTAAGATCTCAAGTTCTATTACCTTTGATCTAAGTTTATATTTGAATCCATCATTCTATTTAGTTGCTAGATCATTTTACCTTTTTCCAAGGAGTTGGACCATTTCATCGATTTCTTCTAACCTACTCCAAATATGAGGCCAATATAGAGTGAGGAGTCATCTGCATCCTTGAGGTTGGAGGTCTTGTAGTTCTCCCCATGAGTTTTTATGTCTCAGAGATATTCCATTGTGCCGCACAATGTATTTTTCCAAGAATCCATTTTTTATTGAGTTCTTCATATCTAACTGATCAACTCACCTAGATACACTACCTTTTATCCATATTTATTTGTTTAGAGAGTGTTAAACTCACATATATACACAACATGGGTGTGACAAGTTGAATTTCCCATTGTGGTTATTTTTTCCAAAACCCGAAACTCTTATTTAGCTATCAAAAAAGAATTTAAATGGATTTCCCATGATATATGAATGTTAATAGAACCTGGGTCACCTCTTAGGTGTTTGGATCAACCTATAATTGGAATTTCCCAAGTAGGATATTTCCCTTTTGACCCTATAAACATAAAATGGATATTTGATCCTTATTAATTGATTTTCCTAGTTATATGGAATTGAATGGATAAAATAAGTGGAATGGGTAATACATGATGGTTTCCATTCTTAAAATGAAATGGATGATTTAAATGGAATGAATTTTATGGGTGGTATGGACATACCTAGTACTTCTTGTTTAATCAAATGTGATTAATTGAATTTTGAAGCCTTATCTACATTGATCTTGATAAATGAGATGTATGGAAGGAAATTCCTCATGAATATATTATAAATATAACTATTACTAGTTATGGGATACGGTATAATGGTAAGGGATATTTTTGAGCATGATGGTATCACTATCCCTTACATTAGGGGTTGAGCATGAGGTATCACACCATTGGCACTAGTTAGACATTGGGATTGACGTACCACACCCCTTATTCGAGTATTGACATGATGTCTCACTCGCCATATCAAATGATGATCATGATGTCTCTCAATCATTATGTAATGTAGGGAATGTACCCTATTGATTGAGCTTAGAGGATCATTAGACTAGTCATAGATGTTTGAGTTATGCCCCGGTCTAGCTAGCAATTAGTTTTCCAAGTATATGTCCACTTGCATCCACACATACTTCATTCATATAGGTCGATGAAATATATATATAATATTACTATATAGATATTAGATGATTATCCTTTCATTAAGGCCATGAACTGAAGTAGGTAGAG
Source organism: Viscum album (assembly GCA_963277665.1). Lineage (NCBI taxonomy): Eukaryota > Viridiplantae > Streptophyta > Magnoliopsida > Santalales > Viscaceae > Viscum > Viscum album. The sequence continues at coordinate 1,225,936,520 of OY728151.1, forward strand.
ATTCCAGGTTTCCTCTCGGAACCTAGGCAGGCTGGTTATTTACTACATCACTTATTTCTTATTCTGCTTATAGCTATAAACTATTTAGTTATGAGTAATTTTTTGATTAATTATAGACACTATTTGTGGTGGAATACTGATATTTTTTATCACACCCTAATTAGGCTATCTTTGGTACCCAATAATATTATATGACCGCGGGTATGAATAAGGGAAAGAGACCCATTATAGGTTGTTGATATGCATTACTTATAGATGGGGAATATGAGTAGAGGACCGAGCTTTCAATCAAGATGATAGTGGAGCATATTAATGTTCTTTTTGTTTTATTTTTATATTAATATTCCATGTTTCTTTTATGTTTTTCATCATTATATGCATCCATGTACACGAAACTGCCTAGTGGCTTTTGACATTATTATTCACCTGTTCAACTGTTTATTCTTCCACTGATTATTTACTTTGTCTGTTATATTATGATTTGGATATTTTCTATTGTATGTTTATAGATATATCTATAATGCACTATGACATGAGGGTATAGTCTCCCTACCATATAACCTTCACACCCTTACTTCAAGTCAATAACCTCTGGCATATGGGAAGGCAAAGTTGAGGCAATGTGACTCACCGGCTCAGAGCACGGGTTATGTGGATTGCGGGTCAGGTTGTTATAAAGTGGTATCAGTGTTATTTTTAATTTTTATTACTATTTTGGTATTATACAAGATACTAGTATTTATGGAAATTTTGAATTTACCATATTCATGGACATAGCTAACCCATGTACAAGGGAAATCCAAATTACATGGGATGAGAAATTATTGTTATTGATTACACCATTTATAGTTGACATGACTTAACCGTTAGGTGAAACACTCATTTTAGGGCGTGATTATTATTTTTATGATTATAATGGGTATTCTTTATCATGTCCTGATGAAATGATGGAATTGTATTAGTTCAAGAATCATTATAGGCATAATAGGACTAATATGCCATGCATTTTTCCATGAAACATATACTTTTAGAGTGTAATTGACTATTTCATAATGATAGTTCCTTGATTATCTATTCAATTATTCTGAAATTTATTTTATGGATTGGAAAACATATTTGAAAATTATAGTGATTTCCTTAGCCTAACAGTGTTTTCCTAAATAGGTTAAAGCATACAACTTAAGCAGTCAATCATGGCATATGGAGCCATGAACCATTGGTCACATGGGATAGAACATGTTATGATGTTGGTTAAGTGAATTTAATATTTTTTTATAAGGTGTATGGTTCCTTATAGATTTTAAATGGTAAAACAACTAATTCAACCATTTTTAAAGTGATTTAAATGCTTGTATAACTAAAAATATAAAATTAATATGAATTTTAAAGTGAAATTAGTGATCCTATGTAGGTGAAATAGAGACTCAAACCTAAACCTGACCATAGTAGTAGGTAGATAGGTGTTTGTTATGTTCTAATGGTCAGTTATGGTTTCTTCCACTGCTTAAACCAATATTTTGGAGTAGGTAGAGAGGCATGATCATTCATATAAGAAGGTTGTGAACCTTTACTAGTTTTCTGTCTATAATATTATAAATTTTTAAATCTATTTTGAGGTGTGCATTTGGTATTTTAATATCACGCCTCCATGATTTCCTCCAGTCAAATGACCTTAAGGTGATGACGACCATGTCCCTGAGGTGTCATATCTTTGTCCTCCACTAATTCCTCATACAGTTTCACCTGTGGCACCTCTTCCTGTTCTTGATATGGGAACTGATTCCCAATTTTGAGAGGGATTTATACATATTCTATAGAATATGAATGGTTTAATTTGACCTACCCTATGTATGGAAGAGTTGACTCAGGAATTACAGTAACAATATCCTACCACATTTTGGGGGGGGCTTAAGATCACACATAGCTGAGCCAAGGATTGAAAAAATTATTTCTATATTCTAGAATCTTGAGATGCCTCTAGAGTGAAGGGTCAAACTTTGTGGGTATATGTCGTGAGATTCTACCAAGTGGTGGTGGGATGTTATCACCTAAGAGGATCGACATCACAATATGATCTGGAATGATTTTTAGAAAATATTATATGAATAATTATTTCCCTATATTTTGAGGGCCGATAGAGCTAGATAATTGATAAACCTATAGTATGGGAGCATGTCTGTTATAGAATACTCCATTCAATTTATAGAGTTGTAGTGGTTCAATAATACTCTATCAGGTAATGATATTATGACCACTAGGAAATTCAAGGATGGGACAGTATACGCAATCTGGTCACATGTCAATGTCTTTAGGTTGACTAATATTTCTAAAATCTTCAACAAGGACCTTATTATATAGAGAAATTTGATTGAATATAATAGTGAAAGTCAGGGCAATTTGGAACTTAGAGCTAATAGTTCTTCTTCCTCTGGGAGATAGAGATGTTTTGATACTACACATTGAGGTAGAAATAGTTAGGATCTCCATACTGACGGCTTTCTGATATATCACTAGTGTGGGAATCTAGGACACATTAATCCTCAGTACTTATAAGATACAATGGAATGTAGAGACAATGAAATGATGGTCCATATTCAATTCTTCTACCAAACCTTTACATCAGTGCCTAAAGATTGGGTATCTACACCCACTCCACATTTAGATGTGAAGCTAGTAGGATCATGACATTAGGGAAAATGGAATACCACCAACTAATTAAAATAAGGTAACAATTGAGGTAGAGGTATCTAGACTTACGATTATCCATCCTATAATATAGGGATTGATTAGGGAAGTCAGAAAGTGTCTCTGGGCCATGAAACATGCCAGTTACATGCAGTCCAGTCTACACCTTAGGAGTAGAGCATCAAACATTCTACTGTATGAGGTACTATTCTAGTTTCCTTATCTTTAGTTTATTATCTAATTGACACATTAAAATATCATTCTTTTTTATTTTTTTAATCATTGAAATTATGGTCCTTGATATCAAATAGTTCTATGGTGTTATGACACTTGATACACTATTAGGAATCTGATTGGAAGTAGTTTTCTATTGTAAGGATTTTCCCCTGGAAATAGGTGGATACACCTTCGTATAAAATATTTTCATCCTTGACATGATGAGATTTGATGTAATCATTAGAATAGATTGGCCAGTTCTCTATTAGGCACATAAAGACTTATATCATTATAAGGTCATGTTTACATCGCATGATGGAGGTAAATATGTACATAAGGGAGAATGGGATGTGTAAGAAACATGAGCCATAATCAAGAAACAAAGTCTGGGTAGTTTGACAACTCCTATCACTAGTATTTTTATAGATGATCAGGGGTTGCAACCTCCTTTTTCCCCTCTTGTAGTTGAGTGTTTTTGGGATATATTTCCTAAGGGATTCTCTGGTCTACCTCCAATGTGAGAGGTAGAATTCAACATAGATCTTGTTCCAAGAGAAAAACCATTGATAATTACTCCTTATAAGATGACACCTATGGAACATATGGAAATCAAGAAGTAATTGGAGGATCTAGAGGATAAAGGATTTATATGACCCAACACTTCTCCTTAGGATTCATTGATAATTTTTACTAAGAAAGAGGATGGTACCCTTAGTCTTTTCATGTATTACCATTGATTGAAACATCTCATGGTAAAGAACATGTATCCACTACCTAAAATAGACGACCTAATTGATCATATATTAGTAGAAAGTCTATTTTAAAAGATATAAATATGACTAGGCTATCATCAGGTTCATGTTAGGACTTCAAACATGCCTCACACAAATTTTAAGAGTAGGTACAATATATATGAGTACCTAGTCATGTTGTTTGGGTTCAAAAAAACATCTAAAGTTTTCATAGCTCTAATTAATCAGGGTTTTCAACCATAATTAGATTCATTAATGGTAGTATTTATTGACGATATCTTGGTGTATTCATGCTTCAGATATGACCATAAAACCCATATTGAGATCGTGTTGAATAAACTGAGATAGTATTAGCTCTATTCTAAGCTTGGTGAATTCCACTTTTATATTGAAAAAGTAAACTTCCTATTTCATATCATTTTAGAGGGAGGAGTCTCAATAGACCTAGAGAAAGTGAGAGTTGTAGTTTCCTAAGAGCATTCTAAGAACATCTTTGAAATTCATAGTTTTTTTGGACTAGTTGGGTATTATAGATTCTTTATCCATGATTTATCACATCTTACAACACCTATTATGGGCTTGAAAAAGATAGGTGTGAAATTCATGTGGTTAGAAGCTAGTGAATCAACCTTTCAAGAGTTAAAGTTCCATTTGATTTCAGCGCTAATACTAATTCTGCCGGATCTTGGAAGGGACAATACACTCTATTATGATGCATTGGTTATAGGGCTTGAAGTTTTTATGAGGCCGGATGAGTGAGTCATTGAATACGCATCTCTTCAGTTGAGGCATCACAAGAATAACTACCCAACACACGACCTTGATCTATCTACAATTGATCATGATCTATGATGTTAGAGACACTATCTACTTGGAGAGAGTTTTGTGGGGTTGACTGATCACAAAAATCCTCAATTACATCTTTACACAATGAGATCTGAACCATAGATTGTGCATGTGGATTGAGTAACTATAGTCATTTGATTTCACGATTTCCTATATGCTTGGTAAAGGAAATTATTTAGCTGATTCTTTGAGCCAAAATACTCAAACTCAGATGGTTTAGGAATCCAATGGTGAATGAAATCTTATGGAATAATTCTCAGAAATTCAAGTTGAGGTTCAGGGGGACCATGGTAAAAATATCCTCTCAGCCTTTGTAGTGAATTATAATCTTATAGAATGGGTAAAAATGAGGAAACTACCAAATCTAGAAGTAATTATCCTAAGAGAAAGTGTATGAGATGATGATATGTATTCGGGTTGTACCATGAATGGGGATGTCACATTACTATTCCATGGGTGTTTATGATTCCCATCATATATCAGATTGGAGATGATGCGGGATTTCTATGCCTTATTATAGGAAGTTCATTATAGTGTTAGAAAAATGTATCGAGATCACCATACTAATATTGGTGGCCTAGTATGAAATGAGAAATTTTTAGCTTTATCACTCATTGTTCCACCTATCAACAAGTGAAGACAGAACATCACTGTCCTATGGGGATTTCACAGAAGTTTTCAATTACCAAGTGAAAATGGGATGATGTTTTAATGGAATACATGACTGGTTTACCTAGATCAACTCATGGAAATGATGAAATATGGGTAGTCATTGATCATTTGATTATGTTCACATAATTCTTACCTATGTGAGAGACCCTCTCGGTTGATGATCTTAGAAGCATGCACATCATGGAGGTTGTATGTCTTCATGGATATCCTCATTATATCATTTTTGATAGAGATGAAAACTTTATGTCACAGATCTGGGAGGGGTTACACAGGGCCTTGGGTACACAGGTGCTTCTAACCATAGACTATCACCCAGAGACCAATGTACATATGGATAATATGATTCTTGTGATAAAGGACATCCTCTATGTAATTTTCCTTAACTTTGGGTTGTTATTGGGAGAAACACATTACCTTTTTAGAGTTTTCTAATAATAGAAAATTTTAGGTAACCATCTTGATGGATCCTTATGAAGCCATATATGGTGGGCCTTGTCGTTCACCTCTATGCTGGCTTGAGTCTGGGGAGGCAGCTATTCTTGGACCACCACTTTTTCAAGAAACAACAGTGTAGGTCCAGCTGATCAGAAAGCACATGATAGTAGCTCAGTAAATACATTAGTCTTATTCTAATAGGCACTAAAGACCTCTTTATTTTGAGGTCAGAGATCGTGTTTTCTTATGAGTCCATCCCAGGTTGGGCCATTGACATATTTAAAAGTAGGGTGAGCTCCCAACAAGGTTTGTTGGACCATTTGAGGTTGTGAAATGGACTGGACTAGTGTCTTACAAGTTGGAACATACTCCGAAGTACTAGTATATGCATGATATATTTCACGTATCTTAGCTTCATTGATATCATCCAGACCCATCACATGTCTTTCATCCTGATGAGTTTGAATTGGATGCGGATTGTTCCTTCAAGTAGTATCTAGTTTGTGTTGTGGATCAGAGTGTGAAGAAACTTCTAGGAAGGTCAGTTCCATTGGTATGTGTATTATGGTAGTAAAATTTAGTAAAATATGAGACATAGGAATGGGAAGCTGATATAGTATATCAAGGGTTGTATCTCTTCATAGATGATACCTCTTTTCCCTCAGAAGTCCAACTTGAGGATGATTTGATTTAAGGAGGGGAGTTTGTAACCACCAATCCTCTCACAAAGGTACAAAACATTTTTTCTTTGTTCAAATTCCTTTAAATAGACCTAATAATGTTTGTTAATCAATTCAAGGAGGTTTAAGGTGCGTCTGGGGATCATTCGGAGCCTGGAGCGCTGAAAAGTGAGGAAAATTCTGTGCTGGACGGTTATGGGAAATTATATCGCCCAACCCACATGTCTTCCCTAAACCGTGTGGTTGTAGACAATAGATACTTTGGGGCCACACAGTTTGTCTACAACCATGAAAATCTCGGCGTAGATTCCTGGAAGAAACTTTAGGTTTTTTCCATTGGTATTTTTCATGGTTTACATACGGTTTAGTAAACTGTGTACCTTAACCATGCGTGAAAAATCCTTAAGTAGTGGCTTACTTGTGGTTTCCACATATTTTAGTAAACCATGCACATTGACCTTGTTCCCTTATATTTTTGAGTTGAAATTAACTTTTTCCACTAATTTAATCTAATAATCCTATTTCTTTTCTACCTTCTTCCTCCAGTGGCTGGAATGGTTCTCCTATCCCATTGAGCTCAAATCTCCTTCAACCTAGGCTTTGAGATATATTCTTCATCTATTTCTTAAATCAATATACATTGAAGGCATTGTATAGCTTAATGTTTGCTCTCAGGTTCCCTTCCCTTTGATCCATGTATATCTTTGAATCCATCATGCTATTTAGGTGAAATACTGTTTACCCTATTTTCAGTGATTTAGATTGTTTTGTCAATTTCTTCTAACCTACTCCCAATATGAGACTGATATCGAGCGAGGAGTCATCTAAAACCTTGAGGTAGGAGGTCTCATCATTCTACCCATGAGTTTTGATGTCTCATAGCTATGTTATTGGGCCACACACTAGCTTTTTCTGAGTGCCCCCTTTTTATTGAGTTCTTTATATCAAATTGATCAACAAACCTAGATACACTTCCTTTGATCCTTTTTTAGTTGTTTAGAGTGTTTTGACCTCGAATATAAACACCCCTTGGGTGTGATAAGTTGAATTTTCCCATATGGTTATTTTTTCTAATACCCAGAACACCTATTTAGGTATCAAATTAAACTTTAAATGGATTTTACCTTGATATATAAATATAAATATAACCAGAGGAACCTCATTAGTGTTTGTCTCAACCTATAGTTGGAATTTCCCATGTATTAAATTTACTTTTTGACCTTGTAACATTCTAAAGGGATCTTTAAGCCGTATAAATTGAATTAGCTGGTTATGAGGAATTTAATGGATTAAATAATTAAAATGGATAATACATGATAGTTTCCATTATTCAAATGAATTTTATTATTTAAATGGAATTACTTATACAAGTGGTATGACCATTTATATTTCTTCATGTTTAATCAAATTTAATTAATTGAATTGTGAAGCCGTGTCAACATTGATCTTGATAAATGATATTCATGGGAGGTAATTCCTCATGATTATATTATAATTATGACTATGACTTGTTATGGGATGTGGTATGATGGTAAGGGATCTTTTGAGAATGACGGTATCACACTCCACTACATCAGGTGTTGAGCATGACACTTCACATCATTGACACTAGTTGGACATTGGGCTTGATGCATTGCGTCCCTTGTTCGAGTGCTGACATGATGGAATAGTCACCATATTGAGTGGTGAGCATGAAATTTTCAAATAATTATGATATATTGTGAATGTGCCATATTTATAGAGCTTATAGGCTCATTATACTGGTTAGGGATGTCTGAGTTACTATTTAATCCATTTAGAAATTAATGTTCTAGGTATATGGCCACTTATGTACGCACACACTTGGTTTATATAGGTGGATGTAGTATACATATTATTATACTATATAGATTTTAGATACTCATAATTTCATTTTGTTCATGAGATGACATAGGTAGAGCCTCCTGGTGTCTTCTAGAAACATAAGTAGTCTGGTTATTTACTTCAAAAATTATTTATTATTTTTCTTATACCTGCACACTATTTAGTTATGAGCACTTATTGGATTACTTCTAGACACCATTGGTTGTGGCGTACTGAGATTTTTTTTCTCACACCCAACCTAGGATACCTTTTTTACCCTAGAAGATTATATGACTATAGGTATGAATAAGCCCAAGGGCCCTGTTCCGGGTTGTTGATATGCATTACTTATAGATGGGGCATAGGTGCAGAGGACCGAGATTTTGCTCGAGATTCTAGTGGAGAAGTGTTTTTGTCCTTTTTATGATATTTTATATGCCTATTACCTATTCCCTTTCTGTATATAATCATTCCATGAATCCATGCATATGAAAGTGTATAGTGGATATTTGACATTATTATTCAGTTTTTCAATTGTTTGTTCTTCCGCTGTTTATTTAATATATCTATTATATTATGATTATGCTATTTTATGTTGTATGTTTATGGATATATCCATTGTGCCACTCTAACATGAGGTTATATTATCCCCAACCACTAGTGCATAAACAGGTTTTCATGTCAATTTTTATTCCTTTTGACATAGGTTATTAACTGACAGTTTTACAGGTGATGTGGTAAATAATTTTTTCACATAGGTTAACTAAAACCGACCTTATAAAAAAATATCTAAAAATGGTTTCCCATATCAGTAATTGGATAAACGACATGGAAAAAAATTATTCTCTATTTCTTAGGTCAATTATCCAATAACCGAAGTGAAAAACCATTTATCCCATCAGTTATTTAAAATAACCAATGTGATAAATGATTTTTCACATTGGTTATTGGATAACCGACATGAAAAAAACAAGTAATTTGTTTTAAAAATCTGTTATAAAATAAAAGACATGATTTTTTGAAATTGTACATTGAATCATACTCCACCACATAAGAAACCAGAGAATAGAAGAAAAGTAGTAAAAAAGGCAGCAAAAAACTAGAAAAAGACACATACAAATAAACTTTCAAATAAACTAAAAATCAATCAAAACTATAAAATGATTTTCCCATTTAATTTTTAAATGTCTCCAATACTCTTTAGTATATGACCGTGCATCATCAAAAAGCTACAAAAATAATACATAAGGAATTTTATGTGAATTTACAATAAAACATATAAAATATTTCAGAAATATTAATAAATAAATTTAACCTTATGAGACTTTGTAATTGTCCATGTTGAAAGTATTTCATAAATGAATCTTAAAAAATAATATCCACATTCATTTCCAACTTATTGTGTTTTGAAACTATTTCACAAATATTTTAATTCAAAATAACATTTTTAATTAATATATAAAAAATTTAGTAATTCTAAATGAAAATTCACCTTAGCTTTTACAAATTTTATCTTAGTGTTATTATTTATTATTGTTGATCTAAATAAATTGCATGAACTATTTTAAAATAGTAAGATTATAATAAATTTTATTCATTATAATATAAAAAATTATTAAAATAATAAAACTTATGTTTTTAATACATTCTTAAAATTTTCTCTCACTTCACTATGGATAGAACATAACCAATACAATGTCTTCTATCTTGAAAAAATACACCCAAAATCCAATAAAAATTTATATAAAAGAAAATTTAATATGAGTTTATAATATGTTAAGTGATATATATAACTTTGTGAGAAATGTTTTTTCATACCTTTCATGATATGGAAACATCCATCACTGAATGATGTCATTATTCTGAAATCTTTTAGTTGTATAAACTATTCCTTCAACATCAACCATTGTCAAAGTTATAGGAGAAATAAAATATGGATCGATAAATACATATACATCTGTCTTGTCATGTTCTGTAAAAATTTTATATATATTCCTATTATGAAGAAGATATAATTTTAAATTTTCAATAAATTAAGGGAATGTAATTTTTTTGTTAATCGACTGACATGGAAACATTTTTCATCATGTTGATGCCTAATTTATCTCCAGCTACAAGCTCCATGATATCATTTTTCAAAATACCCCCATTCAATGCATTCCCACAAATAGAAGCATCAATTAGAATTTCATATACTCCCAATAACAAAGTTTAGTATGTTGACAATCGATCAAGACTAGAAGAATCTGTATCTGAAGTCATGAAACATTAAATTTTTTATTATCTTTATAGTATTTCTTTACCTTTAAAGTATTCTTATAAAAAATTGGAGAAATTTATTAACATTAAAATGAGAAAAAAAATTACTAAAAAATGAAATAAAATATAACATATAGACACACCTTTATTGTAATATGTTGAAGTAGTCTAGATGAAAAAAATGAAAAATGACTGATACTTTTTCCAATTGTACTCACATCAACAATATGATATGATATTTTTGTTGATCTATCTATAATATTCTTTACAATGAACCTATAATTCTCTATCGCAATCTGGCGATGATGAATGGTATCATTGATATAATATATCATCCCATATGCAACAATATGATGAGGATCATCAACATATAACTCACACTAACTTAGAAGTTACATAGGATGGGGTGTTTGGATAGGATAAGAAGGAGTGGGGTCCAGAAACACATATCTGTGATTAAGATAAGGATGAGGAGTGGGATTTGCTGGCGGAGGTGGAGGAGTGGGATCGGAAGGCCGAAACTATCCTTGCATGTCTACAAACATCACCTGTACTGAAACTCTAATTTGGTTCTCCATAATAAATTGAATATCCCAAAAATTGGATTCCAAGGATTCTAATTTTTGATAAACATGCTACATTGAATAATCTTCTGAATGTGAATTTTTTTTCTAAAAGATACACCTACCAAGTATCCTCATACATGACTTGGGTTTTCGAGCATTCCCAATGCTACAACTAAAATAACCTATGTACCCTTAGCAAAAAAGACCCCCACCGTGCTCTACTCCTCAAGAGAATCCTGTATGGAATATTTGAATTTTTCATAATTAATCACAAATTATAAAGAGTTGATTTAACTTCAATAAATAAATAATCATATTAAAATATTATCAGTTACAACTATTGAATCATCCATAATATATTGTCCTTTTTTTCTCATCTGATCCATTTTCAATTTTTCTTGTCTAGTGGGGGGTGGACCTCTGTAGATCTTGATGTCACATCTCTCAACTTTTGACATTTTTCTTCTATCATGTGTTCTTCCAATAATGTATACCATCCCCGAGATAATTTATGAGGGTATACATTATTTTCTTGAATCTCCTGATGAAATCTCTTCAATTTTTGTAAATTAAGAATTAATAATAAAGAAATCCTTAACATGGTTATTAATATAAAAAACATCTAAAAATATAACATTCAACTTACTAAAAACTCTTCTCATCATCTACATTCAAAAAATTATTTCTATATATATTCATAAATAAATGGATATTTATCAAATGGGTTTTCAGGCAGTCCATTCCCAAAAAATAAACTATGATGTGAGGGCTGATTTAAAATCCCTCCATCTCCTAGCATCCAATGATAACTATTTCCTTCTGACTCCTCCAATGTTAGGTACATCATATGTCATCTGATAATAAGGAGAAAAAATTTAACACTTGAAAAATTTCAATATAAGTAAAATAATAACAAACAAACTTACCAAAACAGTCTCCCAGAACAGTGATAATGTTGCTTTGTCAACACTTCACCAATCATCAAACATAATAATAACTTTTCTTTTAGCTTGTACTGATATAAAAGTGTTGAATTGTTTTGAATTTGGACCTCTTGGAATATCATTATTATCAAATTCTATTGGTATCCTATTTTCCTAGCTATGGGAAACTAATAATTTTGGTAAATGTGTGGTGCCACATTTACCCACCCTTAAACTCTTTTCCCCCCATGGATGTATATGTCTCATGTAAACAAGGATAATGAGGCTCATCAATAGGATCATGTGTAAGTTCCTCCCTAGTGGTATGAGTATGATCATATCCAAAAATATGTGGAGGATCAGATGATTGATCTTCCATTATCTTAAAAATAAAATAAATACTAATTAAAAAAAATATACAAATCCAATAATTACATAAAAATGTAAATAAAAAATTAATAATTATCAAATAAAAGTAAAAGTTAACTAAACATAACACATTTTTATTCATACTTTTTATAGTTAAATAAAATTATATCAATATTAATGAGATATTAAATAACATAAATGAATAAAAAATAAACAATATTAATGAGAGATGAAATGACATAGTAAAAATTCACCAACAGGATAAATCATTTTTACAACCAAAAGAAATCATTTATAATATAATACTATGTAATATATATTTTTTTATTTAAAATGTTAAAATTAAAATAATTGGTTTTCAAAAAAATCAATTAATAGATAAGTTACTTTTGGGTAAACATGGAAAACTATACAAAACTAAAATATTATAAACAAACAATTTAACTTATTACTTACAATATGTGCTTTAATAAAGAAAACCAAATTAAAATATCTAACTTATGTAATTTTAAAAAGTAGACCATAATTAAAAATATGTTACCTGTAATATTTTGAATGTACTAAAGATTTTTTTCCAAAATTCCTTCATCATGATTTTTTTTGTATGACATAAACCATGTCTTCGATGTGCTCATCAATATTATTTGTTAATCGTTCCATGGATGTAGGGATCTCACATAAATCAATATCTTTTTCAAGATTATCAGCATAAAAATAGTAATTTTTTCCTTGTAAAATAATATCCCACTGCTTATCATATTGATTAAGAACATATAATTTATTTCATATGTTTCCATGATAAGATGTTCATTTGTTTATTCCAATTTATTCAGATTAACTATTATCATTCCAAATTCATCATATATTCCGCTATTGTTACTGATAATCCATTTACACTTAAATAATAGAACTTTAAATTTAATTTAATCAACCTCCCATATTTTTTCAATGACTTTATAATATACGGTTGATGCAGAGATTGGTTTTTTTCTTTGGTACTTAAAAAATGCATTGATTTTTTGAACACTAACAACTTAATATTCTTAACTGCACTTCTATTTCCCTTATCATTCGTATGAAAAGTATTTCCATTAATTTCATAACAGGACTATGATATAAAATATAAACTCAGACCTCCCACTAACCATCTCAATGTTTTGGATTCATCTAGTTTCACAGTCTCTTCAAACTATTGAAAAAAGTCTTATTATGCTCATTCAGAATCCACATAACTTTATTCTTTGGATAACATTGTTTCAACTCATTAATATGAATTGTTATTTATGGTTGAGAATCATCTATGTTACTCTAGAAGTATAATTATACCTTCTTTATCTATTCACCTATCAACAATTTGACTTTCAAGCCATGAATCCCCTTTCTCCCATAATTAACTCATCTATTGGGAGATGTAGGCAAACCAATGTGATCCACATCAGAAAAATAGCTTGTATAAAACTCCCCAACCTCCTCAGAAATATACTTATCAACAATGTATGCTTCAAGTAAATATTAATTCTTAACATACCCCTTCAATATCTTCATATAACTTTGAAAATGATACATCCCACATCCATATATCGGTCTACAAAGCTTTATTTATCACACCAAATTAACCATTAAATGCACCTTGATATAAAAAATGATGAAGGAAAATACATTTATAATTGATAATGTATAGAATCCACTTAGTTATCTAAAATTCTCAAAGAATTCTAATCAATAACCTTATTAAAAATGAAAGAAAAAAATAACACACCTTCATGATAGTCATTCTAACATAGGTGTGAAATATTCTATGAAATTAAAATGGTAGGAGCTATTGCATCATGATGTGACAGTCATGAGATTTCATACCTGTCAACTTCAAATCCTAAGACACGAAATTTTATACATTTAAAGAATAACCATGTTGAACTTTGATATCAGGAATACATTGAAAAAATCTAGTTTTCTCCCTGTTGGATAAGGTATGTCAAGATGAAGGTAGGAATGTTCACCATCTATCAGGAGTGGGAGACAACTCCAAATGTATTCCCATTTAGAGTAAATCAATTCTTGAATTCAACCCATATTTAGTATTTCATTTAATATATAACAATGTTCCAATTAACATTCATAGATATTCTACTCTAGGTTCATGACATAAATGTTATTTTTCACCTCATGATATCTCTAATATGGTAGCTCAAAAAATACTGACCATTTCTTCCAAATATTTCTATCATTACCAGATTTATGTGTTTTTTCGAACGTCACATCAATTTTTTTCACCCTCTCAAAATACTCATTAGTGGATAAAGGTTTTGGAGCAATATAAAATTCATGTGATCCCTTGAAGTACTTTTTTAATATTCTATAAGAGTGATCCATAGGAAAACGTTTTTGATGACCCATGTATACTATTTTTCAACCATGATGCAGTTGATAATATGATGTCTATTATTCAAAAATTGAATAAAATTTATGCCCCTTAACACTATATATAGAAAAATTTCCATATATTGGAATGTAATTTATAATGAACTTAATCACTTAATGAATATAAAAATATTCCATTTTATAAGAATCATACATCATTATACCTTCCTCCGCTAATAGTTTCAAGTCATTAATTAATGGTGAAAAGAAAACTTCAATATCATTTTTGAGCTGTTTTGGTCCATAGATCATTAAAATCAACATGAAAGTATTTTATTATTAATTTAAAACTTTTCTCCAATTTTTTTTATTAATCTAAAATATTTCATGTCTTTATTTCTGTCTTTATTTCCAATTGTAGGAAACTGGTGATCAATTGTATTCCACTGTGGACTATCAGCTAGATGATGTAGTTTTCCACCACATATCCACTCATAATAATGCCATATTAACCTTTTTAAATCATATGAATTATCAAATAAATGTTTCAAATGAGAAATTGTTGGAAGATATCAAAATGATTTTGTAGGGGAATCTAAAACTTCTAAATCAACCTGTGATTTTTCTTTCAACTTATACCATTATGTCCAAAATTTAAGAAACTCTAAAATAAATTCATATTCTCTTCTATATGTAACACAATCATTTAGACAGACATGTATTTTATTATACCCAAATCCCATCAGGCATAATATTTTCTTGGCCTTATAATGTGAATTTGGAAGATCATTGTATTTATAAAGAATGTATTTCAATAATTGTAACAACACTGTAAAACTCTTATCATTCCATCTATATTTTTCTTTAGTTTTATCAATATTAACTCCACCGATAAAACTTTATATTCCGTAAAACACATATACAGAGGTTTTACAGCATCACCATATAAAAAATCAATTGTTGGTTTTTTCTCATTTTCTTATACTTCAATATCATGAATAATTTCATCAAATTGATTAGATTTTCCAACTTGAAAAGAAGCATCATCAATAGATCTTAAATTCTTCTCGGTTTCACCATACCAAATACAGGGGTTGTAAATCAAATTAAAAACATGAAAAATTAAATGATCTTTGATTTCATTTATTTTCAAATTCTTCAAATTTAAACATTTTACGCATGGATAGAAAAAACATATCATTGTTTGGAACATTTCATTTAACAAATTTGAAAAAATCATTGACACCTTCCTCATATTCAACACCTATTTGAGGTTCATTAATCCAACTTCAATTCATTATCTATAATAAATATCAAAAATTAATTTAATTTTTTTTAGTAATTTATAAAATATTGAGATTAGAAATGAAATAAAAAAATATAGCAAACTAATGATGGAAATATTAAAAATAAAATAAAAACTTTTGACAAGAAAATTCATTCATATAGAAGGAATTAAAAAATATATTCATTTAAAAAATGTCTCAAGTAAAAACAAATGAATATAACATTATGAAATTATTAAAAAATGTGTGCAATGATAACAATAAAACTATATCCATGAAAAATATATACAGAATGAGAAAAACTAATTCATATTTTATTATTTATAAAAATATAAAATTTAATCTATATTGTAATTAACAATATAATCTAATAAAAAATTGATTCTTAGTTTAAAAAAATGTCACATTAAACCTTGATTCAAGGGAATTCATATGGTACATATTATTCTATAACAGGGTAACTGATTGGTCTAATATTTTATAAAGTATACCCATCACCCATTCCACCCTTTTTCAATTCCCTAGAGTACCATTATAAATGTTTTACACTATTAAATACCAATTTCAAACTCTCAAATAGTTTTTAACAAAAATCTCATTAAATTATACAACACAAATGTACCGTCTCTTACACAAAAAATTTATTAGAAAACCCATTTCAAAACTAATATTGTGATGTGAAATTACATGAAAAATAATTTTTCATCTCTCCCATGTTCCAAATTTATCAAAACTAAAATGAAAAAATTGTGATATCAAAACCTAATTAATTTTAAACCTAACTAATTAACCTAAATGAAAATTTATAAAAAAAAACATCCACCTATCTTATCTTCTAAATAATACTCCTTATCATGACATATTCTATAGAATAATTTTAAAGTACTCCTAAAAAGGAAAAATATATTGAATGAGAACAACTAATTCATACTAGAAATTAAATCAGGAACACATAATTAAGACATTATAAAAGTTATTAACACCTTCAGGTGATATAGTTGGAGATGAATAAATCTATAATTGAATGGACAACGATGAACCTAAAAAAACCTGAATTTATGAAGATTATAATGAGAGAATGAAGAAAACCCGATCAAACAATAGTTGGTTAGAGATTCAAAGATAAAGAATGATTGAAAAAAGAGAAATTAAAATGTTTTATGATTAATTTAGATCTATCTTCAATGTGTAACACGAGTCCAATGAAAGCTAAGGATTGATTAAGATCACAATTTGGAATTGGACCACCATATTGAAGAAACCAGAGAGTTAGGGCTTGAGTGAGAGAAAAAATAAACCTAAATTGTGATAATAGAAGACCTCATAATGAATCCTTGCTTGATTCATTAATTTTTAAAAGACTTTTTTACACCGATTATATTATAACTGATTTGAAAATTTAATATTATTCCCGCTTTCATATCAGTTAAATTACATAACTAATGTAAAAGAGAAGAGAATATCCATTTTTATCATCAGTTAATGGAACACTGACATAAAAAAATCAATATTCCCATATGTTCATGTTGGTTATAAATAACCGACATGAAAAATATGATGTAATAAGTAGTTTTTATACTAGTGACCATACCACCTTTACACCCTCCCTGTTAGTCATTATCCTCTATAATATGGGAAGGTTCACTTGAGGCCATGTAACCCACCGGCTCAGGGCATGAGTTAATTAGATCCTGGTTGGGATGTTACTCATTTTCTTAATCATCATAAGTACCAAAGAGTATAAGAATGGTACCAATACATGAAGATATTATTAATAACCATTGGATAAAAAACTTCATTAGAGTTATTGAGATATGCATCATAATATTTCATTAATAGAAACATTATCATAAACAATCTCAATAACTATGAGGTTGAAGGAACAAACTCTTACCACTTTAGTGACATTGAATCATAATCCCTATGAGAGAATAAAAATAAAAGAAAATTAAAATATCATGAAAATAAGTGTATTCATAATAAAAAATTTCATGGGGTAGTATATACACCTTGTAAATGAATATAGGTGTAGAGCATAACATGTTTCCCAAAGAAATAAAATTGAGACAAAATTACCTTACCCATTTGGTAAATTTTGAACCATAAACACCATAAAATAAAGGTCAAAAAATAGATAAATAAATGCCCATAAATTTAAGGATAATAATAATAGAATACATTCACGGGTAGTATATACACCAAACAAAATAAACGAGTGGTGAATAAGGCCTAAGACACATAGAAATAAAAGCGAGACTAGAAATCCCCTTACCTTATGTCTTGAATCTCATCGTACTAATTTAAAACTCATATATAATAAAAATAAATTTGTTATAATTATATTAAAGAACCATATTAATTTATATCATACCATATATGATTTTATTATGTCCTTTTATTACCCATTTATTGAAAATTATATATTAATGTTACATTTCGAGTAGTAACCTCTTTGTTTTTCGTACATCTTTTGACTTTTTATTCTTGGTACTATTACTTAGATAATTATTTATTTATTTAAATAATGTAAACCATGATATAAATATCATATATATTAATTATATATATATTTATAATTATCTATAAAATATAAAAAAATAAAATACACCATTCATGGAGACGGTAGACCGTATGTACGCAAGAACACTATTTCCATTTAGTTATCGTATTGAAAGAAAGAAAAGTAAATGATATACATATACATATATATTATAATTATAGTAGAATAATTATTTCATATTTAACAAATATTTTTATTAAAACCATCCTTAATACATTTCATTGAAAGTGTGAATGAATAACATCACTTTGAGGAGGCGGTAGTCCACACGTCCAAAAATGATGTTACAGTATTCCAACAAAATGGAAAGAAAGATGGAATGTGTTATATAATAATTATAGAAGATTAAATAAATAAAAAATATTATATATATAATATAAAAAATAGTTTCATAATTATTCCCAACATTGAGAGTTGGTAATTGAAGAAAAAATGACATCGGTTTGCGAGGCGGTAGTCCACCGTACACACAAATGATGATTGCATACCCCATTTGATGGAAGTGTGTTAAGGCATATTTCATAACCTTAAAATAAAAAATATAATTATATTCAGTATAATGAGGTTATTATATAATATTTATATGATTAATATTTTAATCGCGTAGAGAAGGAAACAAAACAAAAATGCAAGTTGGAGGACATTACCTCTTCTTCAGGTAACTCCTTTTGGTTTTTAATAAAGGATTTACTAGGTTGGATTTATTCAAAATGTGAGGCATATAGTAGTATATGAGGTATGTTTTGAGTATATTTGGATAGTATTTATCTTTGAAAAAGGTCTTTATATGTGTTAAGAAGTGAAGGGGGTGAGTGACCTTATATACTAGAGGAGGAGTTTCATTCTAGCAAATACAAAAAGGTAAAAAATATTGAGAGGTCTCCCTAAAATAATGTGCCTAAAATAATTTTCCATATTTGATAAAAAATGGGATATGGTCTAAATATATACATAAAATATATTTTTAACAAGTTTTATGTCATTTATCCTTTTAATATTAAAGTTTAACCACTAATTAAATTTGTTTTTACCTTAATTACTGTAATTAATTTTAATTTATTTCACTAATATTTTTGATAAAGAAAACTAATTTTAACGTATCATACATTATAAATTATGATTATTTAAAAAATTTAATCCTTTTTTTCAAATTATAATCTCATAAGTGGTATATATTAATTAAAAATTAATCTCACAGATTGGATGAGATGACACGTTTTTAAAGTGAAAAGTTTAAAAGATTGATATGTGTTTATATCCAATTTCGATGTAAAATTGGTTCCAATGAACCAAATTAGAGTAATTTTTGTAGAATTTAGATAATTAAACTATAAAACTATATTAAAACATTATTTCACTATATAAATATATTAAAGTAAAAAATCACTTTTCAATTAAAATTTAGTATTTATCACTATTCATACAAAAAATGATATAATTCGGAAAAAATCCCAAAAATTAAATCTAAGATAATTTTTAAATTATGAATTAATAAATTAATTTTATTTTATAAAATTCAATTTATAAAATTTTCTAAAATTAAATTTATTATTATTCACAAAATGGAATAAAAAGCAGTTTTTTGGAGAAAAATA
This sequence comes from Viscum album, assembly GCA_963277665.1. Taxonomy (NCBI): domain Eukaryota; kingdom Viridiplantae; phylum Streptophyta; class Magnoliopsida; order Santalales; family Viscaceae; genus Viscum; species Viscum album. Next base: position 1,225,956,567 of record OY728151.1, read on the forward strand.
GTATTTTCAAACATATAAAAACATCACCGAAAAAATTTATTCTATTATCAAGATTTTTTCTTTATGTAAAAAAAATTATAAATAATATTTAAAAATCAGTTATTAATATTCATATTACTAAGTTTATTAGATCGTTTATAACTTTATTGTTTAAATAGTTATAATAATAAAATTTTGTTTTGTAGAAACCCAGTGTTGCATGTAACACAAGAAAAGATGGAGTTGCATGTAGCGCAAACTTATATTGATGTAGAGTATAAAATAATATTAAATTGGTGTATTTAATAATGAAATCCATCAAATAAATTTCATTTATTCAAAAATAAAGGTTCATAAAAACTTACGGTGTTACAACATACCTTTGTAATATGGTAAAAAGTTACAAGATGATACCTAGATGAACCCATTATAATTTATGATAATATTATGATGGATAATTCATGACTTAATAAAACCAAATCACAGTAAGGAGTATGTCTCCCACATTGGGTCCAATCCTTGTGAATTTTATATTTGAAATCTATTTCAATATTTTCATAAGCCACTAATACTTTAGATTTTTTTTATTTTACCAAGAACACTACAAAAAATATTGATGCAATAAAATAATATTTTATTAAACAATACATAAATTTTATTAAACAATACTTAAATTTTGTGAAACATAAGTGAAATTTACTATTTTTGAGTGTAAAAATGTAAGGTAATGTGTGAGGTCCATATTTATTTCTCTATTAATTTCATAGAGGATTATTACATTTTAAAATGATATGACCCCAACCAAATGGAAATTAAGTTGTTTATGAGGTTTTTAAGAAAAGTTTTAGAGGTTTAATACTAGAAAGAATTAAATTCATTATCCATCATGTTCTAATGATCTAAAGAGATAAATAATTAAAGGGGATCATGAATTATCTAATTTTTAAGAGTTACTAATCATAAGAAAATGACCACCATTAATTCAAACAACTTATCTAGGTAGTGTCATGATTAAGATTTCATTATTTTAGGAAAAGATTACATTGATACCTAATTATAGTGGGAGTGAAAGGTGAAACCTGTTTTATAATTTCATAATTACTCAAAAGAAAAAAAATTAAAATTATTAGTGGTGGAATGAAATAATTATTCATTCATATGGTGGAATAAAATATAATAAATTCAAAAGAGAATTAAATAAAGACCCACACCCAACCAGGGAGAGAATTAAAGTGGTAATCCACAAGAGAATTATTTTGACCCACTTTTATCATTATTGTTTACCAATCTATAAGGTTTTAAATATGGATTGACAAGTATTTAGGAGTGGAACAACAAGATTAAGATACTAATTACCGAGGCCAATGTCGATGAGGAGACAAAGGAAACCATGGAAGGGTTTTTCAATAGACTCAACCATGAAATTCAAAACATAATATACATGCACCAATATTTAGTTATGGAATAGTTACTTTACATAGATACTAAATCAGAGAGGAAATTTAAGTAAAGAAGGATGTGTTTTATTTATTGAAGTAATTATTATAGATATAATTTTTAGTAGAAGTATTATAGGACATAATATCATGTGAGTGAAAATATATTGGAATCAAAGGAAGTGTAGAAAAACATTATATTTTTGAATATAAAGGAAAAAGTAAGGGTTTGTTTTTATCTAAATTTCAGTTAATTAAATATTTTAAATTCCAACGATTTGAACACATTTCTTTAAAATTTATAAATAAAATAACCATAATTATTTTTAATGATCGAGATTTTTTAGCGCTATCCCAAGTAAAAATGAAATTCCCCCACTAATGGATGTTCAGACATGGAAATAAAGCACCCCATATATGGATAAATTCTTATAGAAATATGTGATTTTAGTGATCAACACAAAAGAGAACATGAACAAAAATTAATGGATAAATATTTCATACTAGGTTCATTATCAAATATAATTAATTTAGTATGATTATTAATGAAGTTTCTAAAATAAGGTAACAAAATAATTGATGATTGATCAATTAATATTATATAACAATAAGAATCCTATACATTATTTGTTATAGTAGTTAAATAATAATGTAAATTTTAAGATGAATAAGAAAGAACTTGTTCTATTTCCCATTTAAAAGTATGAGTACATGGTGAGATGTAATGTTTTTTACTATGTAAATTAGTGATAGTTTTTTGGGAAGGACATTAAAATTTAATGGAAGGTTCACACATGATGAATACACAATTATGTATTATTTTAAATATAATGAATGGGATGTTATATTTATTCCCTTGAGGCCTTTGAAAACATATGAAGATAAAATTTAGATTGATATAGAATTTGAGATAGGAGAAAAATTAAATATTAAATAATAGAAATAATGGAAAAAGAGAAAAATTAAGAGTGAAAAATGAGTGGTGAGTAAAATAAAAATAAAGAAATGAAAAAATATATTAAAAAACAAGTTCATTGATAAAAAATGTGTTTATTATCTATAAATATATAGATAAAGAGAGATTTATTTGGGATAAAATTCTCATACTTTTATATAATGGAAAATGTTTTACCACTAGATCTCTTAACCAATTGAAGTGCCAAGAAGTTGGTATCATTACTGAGGGAGGGTGGAGTTTAATTAGTGGCGATTATTTTACTATTTTTTATCTTGAAATAAACCTCTATTACTTGTTAGAGTATGATCCACTAAAAATTATTTCTTGGAATTACCTAAAAAATATAAATAAGAGAAAAAATATACATGATATTTTTAAAAGGTTTTCTCTCCAAGGGTGTGATTACATCCTTAATGTGATTAACTTGAGTTTGAGTAATAGATTTGACACAAATAAAAAATGTGATTAAAAGTGGATTTCTATCGATATCATTCCAAACTTAAGGGTGTTTCCCAAAAATTTTCCTACTAACAATGATTATACTAGTTTCCACCAGTTGATAAAAATGAAAAACTAACAGAGTGAATATGATCTTTAGTTGAGTTATAGGATTCCAGAGCATCACCAAATGATATATTATTCTTCCAATTATAGAAATTCAAATACTAGGATATAATATCTAAATCACTACATGAACATATTTCTTCTTATTATTTTTCTATAGGTTGAATTTTTTATTCTTATTTAGTGTTGTATCGAATTATCTTCTAATAGTATCAATGATTCTCTTGGCCTTCTCAATATTCATCATTTCACAAAATTTTTATCAATTTTCTCTCATTTTCTAATTTTTGTTCTATATATATTTTTTAATAAGGATTATTCCATAATATCCCCTTGATTATCAATATTTACATTCAAAAAATCATCTTTAATTAATTGTGGATGATTTCCTTAAATTTTTCTGAAAAACTGATTCCACTTTAAAAAATATGTTTTCATGAAATGTATAAAAAAATAGTCATGGCATGAATAAGTCAGGTGTGAGACATCATGACTTCAACCAAATCATGACTCATTCTCAATGTTTCTCAAGGAAACGTATATCAAGTGAAACACCTACTACCATGTTGTGACATTCATTATCTCTCCATTTCACTCTCACCACAACATGGTCCTATTTTATTGGGTGAAAATACCTATTTGAATATAGATCAGGCTTAAATTGGATCCTTCACTTTGAATACATTTTTATGCTGTGATAATTTTCTCCAAGGCATAATAACAATATCTTTAGTTCATAAAAAACCTTAGCTTGAATTATGGATTAAGAAATTATCAAGTGAATATTTTTAATGAAATAATAACACAACATCATCTTAGTTATCTTACAGAAGTATCTTTCAAAATTTCTTGATCTTAACAATTTTTTTAAATGTTGGCCATAAGAATATCCTTACAAAACAAAATTTTAACATTTATAAATTATAGTGAGAGTCCATGATTTTATCTAATTTTTAGACAAAAAATAATGTATCATAAGATTTAATAAATCTTATAATATCTAGTAAAGATCATTATAATTTATCAATTTTGTCTTGGATGACTCATACACCTTAGTTAAAGCACTCCTATAAACCTCTGTGTTTATTCAGTACTTAGTAAGATTTCATCTTCACTTAGTCTAGAAATGACTTATTCACTTATCAGATGAAAATTATGAATTTAATAAAATTACTCTTATAGATTTTATAATAAAAAAAATTCATCTATTATAAGTCACAATTAGTTTTATTAAAATTCTAAAATGACTCTTAAATTATCACGAATTTATCAGTCTTCCACTATAGTTCTAGAATGTCCCTTAATAATTGAACCATTGAATTTTATGAATCAAATTGGTGTTCTATAGTTTTCTAATATACTATTTTTTTCTAAGGTTTAATTTTATGAATCATTATTAATGATTATTATGCTCAAAATACCTTTCCAATTCTATCATAAAATTTTTAACTCAATATTAATAAATAACTTCTTAAAAACCATCCCAAAACAATTTCAAAAGTCTCAAATCATCTCAAAACCCTTATAACACATTAGAAACACATCTGCACTAGTTTCCACTAATTTTCATAAATAGTAAAAACAAATAAAACACTTCAAAAATTACATAGGTATCTTCAATACCCCCCTTTGGATTTTTTTCAATACTAGAAAATCACTCTAAGACCACAAAACCAAAAAATTTCATAAAGATAAGTATCCAGAAACAACATTTTCAGATAAGATAATGTTTTTAAGAGTATAATATCCCTTAGTGAAAAGTAAGTTTTATCCAGGTATCTTAAATTTCACCCCATTAATACATACACTCATTCAACCCCCCATTATTTATAACAACCACACCCTTATATTCAGAAAATATAAATAAAGACTTGTGTAACATATATTATAAGACTTGTGGTCCATTTATCACATTAGATTTGTTGTTTATGTAATGAACCGACATGGGGTTCCATCTAAACTAGCTCCTAAACTAGTCCACCATATGACCTGAATGTAATTTTCAATCCCCATGGGAAAGAAAGTAGTAACTAAGAATTATAGGAAGCATCTTGGGATGAATTTCACTCTAAAACAAAATAATGAACTAGTAGATAAAATAAATACAATAAACATTCCAGTAGAGATAAACATAACTGAACATCTAAATAGGATAAAAGTGATAAATCAATAAAAGAAATAGTGAAAACAAATATACATAAGACAAATCATAATATACAATGGTCTAAATGGATAAAAAAAACCAAAAAAAAGTAAACACTAATTTTTCTCCAGGGTGCCTCCATGTGACCCCAGGTCAAAATATAACTATACTTATCTTTCAGAAGATCCAAATGAAGAAAATAAAACTAGGACAAACATGGACTTGTAAAATATAGGTGTGAGCTAAATAGCCTAGTAGGTCACCAAAACCAACTAAATATAAGTAGTTTCTCTCTTATACATATGAAACATGTTTGTTTGAAATAAAATAGAAAAATAAAAATTTTCCTTATAGATTAAAAAAATAAACAAAATCACATCAAAAGTGTGTTGGAACTATTTTTCATAAATTTTCATTAAATGAAAACAATCACATTAATTTTTTTTCTGTGAACAAAAAAAATTTAATGCCTCAATTTAAAACCATTTCATGAAAAACCCTTTTATAAATATAAATTTCTAACTGAAAGAGGTGTATATTTTTCCCACAGTTTTCTAGAACATATTTGAAAACCCAGTTTCCATAAAACTAGGTACATCACTCTAAAATTACATTTTAAAAACCTACACATTGATAGTTAAAAAAAATAAATATAGGATTTTAAAATTAAAATTTCCAAAATTAATTGGAAAATAAAATTGTAATTTTTAAAGAACAAACCCTTCAAAACCTATTTATAGAATACTTTGAAAACACTTTAAATTATAGATTATTTTTTCTATATTTTAAAACTTTTCTCAAACCCCTTTTCAAACATTTTAAAATTAGTCAACATAAATAAAGAAGGAATCACATAGTTAGGAACCAATATATCAAGTCACCCAATGAAGATAATAGAATGATTATGTGGGCTAAATAGTAATCAAAGAAACATGGGATATAATTAATCCAGTATATAAATCCCTTAAATGATCCTAAAAATGATCCTAGTGTCATGGGATTCATCCCAAGGTATTAGTAATAGTGGACATGGATTAGAGACAAGGAACCTAAATTGATAATACTAAATGTTTCCACACCCCTGGAAGTTCCGTCAAACTACAAAGAGATAAAAATCTCTATAATAACTTTATCCATGTGATCATGGAAGTTATTTCCATTGGAACACATTCATCAATGAGAAAAAATAATAATTTCATCTCTAAAATGAGTTCATCGACGAGATTAAACAAATATTAGTGCAAGTATATGGGGATTCTTATCATTCCAGTCTAACCATCTCAAAGTAGCTAGGAAACATTCCATAATAAACCAAATTTATATACTATGGTTTTTTCTCACATAGGCCACCCACTATATACTTAGGCCTCACATGAAGAGTTAAATAGAGGAGAGAACAATAAAAAATTCCATAACCCAAAGATAAAATATTTGAAAATAACTCATTCATCACCTCCCACACACTCATAATAAGAATATCTATAAACATATAACATAAGAAACATATATAAATGACCCCAAAATACTTCCACTCATGAGATAATAATCCAACATAGTAATACAAGGTTCACAATATTCTCAAGAGGTTCTCACATCATTTATGAAAAACTGATTTTCCCTAAAAATCCAAATATACCATATCTTTAAAAAATATTGGAATTATAAGCTAACTTACCATTTTAAAAAATAAATCTCAATGTAATCTTGAGATGAATTTTATTAAAATAACTTTAAAATTCAATAGGGACACACTCTTCCCTTTAAATAAAATTTAAAAACATTCAAATCCACAATGAGTTTCAAAATAAGATTTTCATGGGTTAAGACCACTTTAAAACCAACCAACCCATTTTGATTATTCCAAAAGCCATTAAATATCTAAAAAAAATTATATGAAAATATACCGTGGTTTTAAAAATAATTTTAATCATAAAAACTAATCTTACTACATCCCTTTAAAATCAGAAAACCAATTTAAATCATTTTAAATACTTTGAAAAAATTGAACACTTGGTTTAAAAGTCATTTAATATAATAATACTTTTAAAAACCTAAATGTGGTTTCTCTCCACAGCTTTTAAAAACAAAATAATTTTTTAAAATCCAATTAGTCATTTTCAAAAACACTTGGAATGTAATCACATCCCATGTCAAATTTTAAAAGCACATTAAATCACATTTCACACTCATTTTTCACACATTTATCCATAATTTAAATGGAAAACTAATTTCAAACATTCAAGAAATTAAATACATGTAATTGAAAGATATATAAAAGAAACATCTACCTTGGTTCAAGGATGATCATGTCAGAAGTTGTTGCCTATGATTGAGAACACACCGACAATTCTATACATGCCCTTTATAACCCCTAACATAGAAAATTCCCATGATTCGGTCCAACCCCAACCCTAAAATTGGACAAAATAGAAATTAAGGTTCATGAGAGGAACCAAAAATAAATGGGAGAAAAGAATAAGAGAGGGGGAGAGGTTTAGAGGGACTTACTGTGAAGAAAACCAATTGAATCTAAAGTAGAACACCACACAAATAAAGAAGAGGAATGGAAAGATATCACCTTATTAGTTATTGGTTCATTTAAGTAAGAGGGGGATATAAATGAGCAGTGGAGTATTAAAATAATTAAGTGGTAAAAGTGTAATTTGTAATTTTTTAATGAATATGGATATGTTTCAAGATTTGGCCGCATACTTTTCCAAATCATACACCAACCATGCATAGATCACTACTTAGGAAAAAACCACTTTCACAATTTACACTAGGACACTGCATAATTAGAATAAATTTACTCAAAAAATTTGAAATATAACTGAAAAACCATAGTGGAAACTCACATGTTTTTTGAACGGTTTAGAGAACAGTGTGCAAGCCTTGCACTATAGGATAAACTCATAAAATGTCTTTCACGATTTCTCTTGGTATCTTCTTTGATTGGACTAAACCATATGCCGCCCATTCTAAAAAACTATGTTCAAAATATAATTTACTAGAAAACCCTCTAAGGAGGGGTAGTCACATAGTTTCTATAAACTGTTCATGTAATACATGCATAGAAATAAAAATTAAATATTTATATGTTTCAAATTGAAACTCCAAGGAAATTTAAAACAAGTATCAAAATCATAAAATAATATGAAATAATCTCTATAGTCACATGATGGGTGTCATAAATCTCTCCACTATGGAACTTTCTACCCTCATAAAGTCTCAGGTTAAATTAGAAGTTAATGTGTATGAATTCTAAGGAAACTCCCAGGAAAATGAGAAATCATCAAACAACTAAGAGTGTCCTTAAGAAGAACCAATAAAAAACCTATCAATAATAGATCAAAGAAAATATATAAGGAGATATAAAACGAGTATAGATATCCCAAACCTTTAGAATCAACCTAAAATGGTGGAATAAAGTGGAACCACATTCCCAAAATCACTAAATGGAATTTATAAAATCCACTAGCCAAATCCAACAACAAGCACCTAATTCAAAACCATAAGGTGATAACCATTACAATAACATACCAAAAGTTAAAAATGGGATCACCTAACCATGAAATCTCAACAAGGATAAAAACAAGTGAATCATGACTCATTAAGAAACAACACATCTCTAACCTATGGTTCACAACTATATTATGAGTATATTAAATCCAAATATGTGAAATTACATCGCCCCGTTATTCTATCAGAAAACACTTCCCAATAGCATCCAAGGTCCAATCGAAAAAAACACACACTTTTTATTTATTTCTATGCACTCTATGTTCTTATAATTCCAAAATAGAAAGAAAAACCCACCCATGTTCTATACCATATAAGGAGAATAGTAATAAACAAGGAATGAATGGTTCCCTAAAAAGAAATAATGGTCACATTGGAAAACCAAAGAATACACCATAAAATGCTTCCTTAATCCAAAACGATTCTAAACTCAATGATAATAAAGGAAAAAATGGACTTTCATCCAAAAGAAACACAAACAAACACCCAGAGGGTACACTAAATGATTTTGAATCTCCTATAAAACCTCAAATGTCTTCAAGATCGACTAAGGAAATGTTTCAAACTAGGGATCACATAAGAGTTTCCAAGAAAACTAACCCTCACCTATGTAACCATCATACCAAATTTTATAGGTCCATACCACCAGACCCAAAAATATATAAAGGATTCATGAGAGTAACACTACCTAGGATAAATCCATGGAATACTACTAAGAAGAAGAGGCAAAATATTACACTTAATTAGAATCTTGGTCAGTATTTAATATAAAGGGTAAATAAATCTAAAACAAACACACTAATTTTATACTAGAACATTCTAGGTGGATTATATCAAACAATAGAATTCATAAATCCTCAAAAAAAATATGTCCCTAAAATACCAATTTGAAAACCAAGGAAAATTTAAAATTGGGTCTTATTTTCAGAAAATATTAATGGAAACCATTTTATAATTCACACACCAAGACCTAACTCTGCTTGGTTAATTTAAAAATTTTCCAAAATTTATTTAAAAACAAACACCAACATTTTTTCAAATCAAAAAACCATTTTTGGTTTTATAATGGAACACACAACCACATTTTGAAATAAATTCAAATAACTTACCCATTTTGAACACAAAAAGTGTAAAAATGTAATTTTGAAATCAATGGTTTGCCTTAAAATAGGAAACCCATATTTTTAAACATCAGGGGAAATTTATTATAAATATAAATCATAAATTTTTTATTTCAAATATAAAAATTAGATCAACTATTTCAAAAACATTTATGAAAAAAATCATTTCACAAATAATACATAAGTCATTTATTTTAAAAAGAATACATTTTATCATTAAATTAATTTTCACCCACAAAATTTGAGTTTCACATCACTTGAAAAACAAAATAAATTAATAAACAAATCCGTAAAATAAAACTAAATATATAAACTTATCATAAGAAAAACCATGACTCCATTCCTGTTTCATAAAAAAATTTGTAAATCTAAGGGTCATGGGGTCAAAATAGAAACAAAACCAATTGGGCCAAATAGTTGAAAACCATATTCTAATGATAGATTGGTATCTAGGACATATAAAGAATCAAGATCTTGGTTTTTATATGGTTTGAAGACCCCAAAAGACAATGTCATACTTTTTTATTTTTTTTGTCTCTATACCAAACATCAGACATGATCCCCCATGAAAACTAAAGCATACTATTGAGGATCTACACCACAATCAATATCAAACCATAATCCAAAAATTCCATCAAATGAAAAACCATAATCAAAATAAAAATCCCAAATACCCATGGAAGCTCGAGGACTAGGGCGTGAAATCTCTCTATGTACTCTCCCCAGACGTAACTCCTCAGCCCTGAAAACCTTATCTCCAAACTACCAACACCCCAAAAAACAAGAGGTCATTCCAGAACATAGGTCCTAGTAAGAACCGAACCTCTGATACCACTTTGTAATGAACCAAATTAGGGTTCCATCTAACCTAACTACTAAACTTTTCCTCTAGACAATCTTAAGGTCATTACCACTCTCCACGGTATGGAAACTAGTGACTTGGAATCATAAGAAGCACCTCAAAAATGAATTAAATATAAAATAATAATATTAAACCATTAATATAAATAAAATAAATAAACCTCAAATTAGAGATAAAAAACTGAACATCCAAATATGAGACAAGTGATACATCAGGGAAATAAACAATGAAAACAAATATACACAATCTGAAGCATAAGATAAGGTGGCCCAAATATCCAAAACAAATTCGACTGAAAGAAAAACCCAAATAAGTTCTAAAGAGTATCTATGTGACCCTTGGTCACTATCCAACCATCCCTCCCTACTAGGGTATCCAAAATAAACTAATTAAACTATAATGAACCTAGACCTGTAAAATATAGGCATGAGTTAAACTTACTAGTAGGTTACCCAAACACACCAAATACAAGAAGTCACTTTAATATAAAACCTAAACATTCTAGTTTAAAAAAATAGAAAAATAAAAATTTTCCATAAGGTTTTGTAAAAATAAATAAAATAACATCAAAATAATGTTAAAACTATTTTTCTAATATTGTCATTAAATTATACAAATCGCTTCGAAAACATTTTTTCCCACCCAATTCTTCTTGAATAAAATATTTTATCTAAAGTCAAACTTTAAAAACATTTTATGAAACTCACTTTAAAAAATATAAATTTCTAACTCAAATAGGTTAATAATTTTTACATGATTTTCTAAAACATATTTGAAAACCAATATTTCCATAAAAATAGGTACATAATCCTAAAACCATGTTTTCAAAACCCACACACACGCTCAGAGTTTAAAAAAAGACACATATTATTTTATAATAAAACTTTCCAAAACTCTTTGGATTTTTTTATATTTTAAAGAACACACCATTTAAATCCCATTTACAAAATATTTTTAATGAAAATTAAAATTACACTTAATTTTTTTATTGTTTAAAAACATCTCCCAAATGCCTTTTAAAACATTTGAAAAGTAAACCACACAAATATGGAATGATGAACATAATCAAACATCACTATGTAAACTCATAAAATAAGGATATCAACAAGAACACTTATGATAAAAAACAATACATGAAATAGGGGATAAAATTGATAAAAAAGATAAATCCCCTAAATGATCCTAAAAAATAATTCTTGTGTCATGGACATCATCATAAGGAAATAGTAATAAAAAACTAGAAATGGACATGAGGAACCTAGGTGGACACTACTGAAATTGTCCAAAACCTTGGAAGTTTTATTAGACTACCAAAAGATAAATGTCCCATGAATGATTTTATCCACAGAATCAAGGAAGTTATCACCCCTATAACTCCTTCATCAATGATAATATAAATGGTTTCAACCTTCAAACATATTCATTCAAAAGATAAAATAAATATTTATTATAACATATGGGTATGATACTCCTTCTGGTATAACCATATCCAAGTAGCCATGCAACACTCCTTAGTAACCCCACTATCTACATTATAGTTTTCTCTCACATAGGTCACCTATGGTCTACCTAAGACTCCCATTATAAGTCAAATGGAGGTGAGAACAGTCATAAATTCCTTAATTAAATGATAAAAATGGAATATAACTCATGGATCACCTTACACCCCCTTATAATAAATAGCCCCATAAAAATCAAACAAAAAAATCATATAAAAATACATCCAAATAAACATCCCCTTATGGGATCACAAGACACCATTGTCATACAGGGTGGAAAAAGTGATCAAGAGGGTCTCCTATCATTTATGAAAACTCATTTTCCACAAAAACCAAACATTACATATCATTAAGAACAATATTGTAATGCTAAGATAATTTACGACTTACGAAAAATCAATCTCAATATACTATTGAGACCCATTTTATTAAAATACCATTGAAAAATAATGTAAAATCACCCTTCCATTTAAATCACCTTTGAAAACATTCAAATATATAATTAGTTTCAAAATATGATTTATATGGGTTAACACCCTATGAAGCAAACCAACCAATTTTATTATTCCAAAATATTTAAACAACTAAAACCTTTTATATAAAAATCCACTAAGGTTTTTTTAAAAAAAATCATCATTAAAATATAGGTTATCACATCCTTTTAAAATAAAAAAATCCTTTTAAAAAAATTTAAACACTTTAAAAACAAAAAAAACATGGTTTAAAATTCATTTAAGACAATAATACATTTTTAAAACCTCAAGATGGTGCTTCCACTAATTTTAAAACCAAAATAATTCTTTAAAACCCAATTAGGCCTTTTCAGAGACACTTGGAATGGAATACCTTCCCATTACAAGTTTTAAAATCACTTTAAATAACCGTGGAACGCCCTGGGAAATATATTAATTCATAATTCAAATGAAAAAGTACTTTTAAAAAATTAAGTAATTAAATTTATTAAATATAATGTAAAGAAAAATAAACACCTACCTTAGTTTGATGAAAATTTTTCTAGAATTTGTCTCCCATGATAGAGAACACACCCCCAAGCCATGACATCCCCCCTACAACCCCTTCATGAAAAATAACCATGATTCATTCTAACCACAACCTTATAATCATCCAAAATAGAGATTATGATTCATTTAAGGAACTAGAAATAAAGGGAAGAAAGGAATAGAATAGGGGGAGATATTTAGAAGTAGTTACCATGAATAAAACCACTTGAATAAAAGGTATAAGATCAACAATATGAAGAAGAGTAAGGGAGAAATATCCCCTTGTAGGTTCCTAGTTCATTTGATCAAGAGGGGAAGATAAATGAGGCAAGTAAGCTCAAAATTGAGCAAGGGAAAAAGTGTAATTTCCATTTTTTAATAAATCTAGTATGGACACATAGTTTTCTAGGACATGTACCTCCATGCATATGCCACCGCCTATGAAAAAACCAATTGAAGAGTTTACCCTAAAATATCGCATGGTTGGACAACCTATGATCTAACCATGAAAAATGGAATTGATAAAATATGGATATGACTCAAACTCTTGTAAAATGGTGTGTCAAACCATGAGAAAGCCATGTAATATAATCTAGACTCACCAAAAATATTATACATTTTCTCTTAGGATCCACATGGTTTATACTAAACCATGTTCCACCCATTCTAAAAATACATGTATCTAAAAAAAACTAAAAATAATAATAAATAGGGGTAGCCACACATTGCCTTATAAACCATGCTTGTAGACCCTGCACAGTAAAAAAACTTCAAGATTCCCATGTTTTAGGCCTAAACTCCATATAATTTAAAAATAATCCCAAAACCCATAAAATAACATAAAATAAACTCTATATTGACATTAAAGGTGTCATAGATTACTTCTATCATAAGATTTATGGTACACTTCTCTCCCCCACTGACAATATAATCTAAAAAATTGTGGGGGGTTTTCCTACACATCCTCAAGTGAGAGGGGAAAGATCAACAAGTTGTTTTGAAATTTAAATTAGTAAATATCTCCCTTGAAATTATTTTTGTAAACACATCATTAATCTAATCCTTTATAGAGATAAAATCTTACCTAATACCCCCCATTTAACACTTTCTCCATAATAAAATGACATTAAATATCAATATATTTGGACAAAGAATGTTGGAAATGATTCTTGGAAAACTCAACGGTACTTTGATTGTTATAAATGATCCTCAATAACTTCTTAACTTCTAAATTAAAGTATTTTATCTATAATTTCATCTACCACATTTGTGTATGTATGTGTGATGTGACTCTATATTACGCCTCGACTATACTCATAGTAACTACACTTTTCTTCTTGATATGATATTTTACCCCATTTTCACCTAATAATAATGTTTCACCTGATTTTGGTTTTATATCATTATCGTAAAACCCTGAAATTTTATAATATATTATTTTATTTAAATAATTTTCAAGGTTTGGATTGCTTGTATTACATGAAAACCTGAGTCTAAATGAATATTGATATATTAAACCTTTATAACATAGCTTTGTAATTGGAATGTTTGAATAGAAATAAAAACATTATGTAAAATATTTATAATTGTTTTAATTAATGAAAATGTATGGTCTAATTTATAATATATAGGAACTCAATTTTCATTAAAGTCATTTTATACTTCAAAAATATGTTTTCTTTAATAATTGTTTTTATTGATTTTTTTTTTGAAAATTATAATTAATTTTTATATTTTTTAGAAATAATGTTTTAATAAATGAATATAATTTTAGAAATCGTCATTTCAATATTATATTTGGGTAATTTTTTATTATTCTTCTAAAAAAATTATTTTTTAGTGAATAGTGAAAAATACTGATTTTTGTAAAAATTATCATTTATTTTCAAGTAATAGTCACATTATGTTTAGAATTTTATTTTAAAGTGACATAAGTATCCTTTAATTATAAATAATATAATTAAGTACATAGTAATCCTCATTATATTTTATTTTCATATAATTTCATTTTTGGGCTTAAAGACAGAATTGTCTAAAAACATTTTTATACATGCAATGTGTTATTATCATAACAAATTAAATTAATCTCTATTTATTAATGATTTTAAATAAATTTAAATATAATATATTAAATCGTATATTTTAACATTCATTTTATGGTTTTTAAAATGAAAGGAGTGGAAGTAAATTCAAGTTTATGTTAAAAAATGCATTATCCTTAAATTAGTTTTGATTATGATTTGTGCACTTATTTAAAATTAAATTCTACCAATTATAGGAATTTAATCAAGTTAAATGTGTTCCATATTTTTAATAATAATAATTAATTTAATTTGATCGGTTCAACTTAATTTTTTTTCTTAATGAATAATAAAAATAGTTTGTTACCAAAGTCAATGTTAAAATGAGGTTACCGGGGAGTTAAACCAACAGATAATGGTAGGGTTTACACCCATGAATAAATATAATTGAACATTATATCATCCTAACTTAAAATAAAAGGATACTTTTTCCCCTTTCCCTTGTAATTGACCATATATCATTGAATTATTTTAAGAAATTCCTTATGTGTCCCTCCCTTCACTTATAAAAGGGTACCTTTTCTCCTCCATTATTAAAACCATTTGAGAATTTTAGATAAAAGATGCATACTCAAAAGACTTAATATAATCAATAAATTCAACATAATTCTTTTTTTATGCTCACAATATCAATTATCAAGGTTGAATGTGTAATAAAAAAGAGGTCTTTCAAAGAAGTTGTATAAATATTAACCAATATCTTTCAATTTTATTGGTTCTTAGACTTTATATAAACCTATTTTATCCATATAAAAATTACTAATCAAGTATAATAAATATATTTAGATATTATTGTGATGATGTGACAACCATTTTATACACCTTAAAAATCAAATGGGAAATAAAATTATTACTCCTGTGTTTGTGTGAACTACCGCCTCCACATAGATATACGATTCATTTCCCATCACCATATTTAATGGGTGGTAATAATTATGGATTTAATGTTAATATATTATATTTATAACATAATTATTATTCTTTAATTAAATCATATTATCCAGATTCTTACCTGTAATCCATTTTTTTGAATTTTCTAAAAAATCACTTTGAGGATAAGTGGGAAACTCACATTCCAGAAATCCAAAACAAACACCGCAAATTACAAAATTCAAAACACCCAGCTCCAAAAAAAATCAAAATGATATTGAAATTTTGAACCCAAAACACCAATCACCTCAGGCCGCGAGTTCTGAGCCATGTTCCATCACTGTCAGAAATGTCAAGACCATCGACCATCGCGTCCTCATCTCCTTCAATATGTCCTCTTAAAACATCATCACATTCACCTCCTAATCACACCGGAAACCATAAACAACCACACTGGTAATCAGAACTGAACAATCAACTTCAAATCCATTTAACCAGACCAAATCCGAAAAATCAGTCTTAAAACATCAACATCTTCTCCACCTTCTTACACTTCTATCCTTTGGTAAATGATAACATTTCTCATACATACGTGTAGAATACCACATTCATGATGTGGTATGGTTTTCTTATCATTTCTGCTTTACTTGGATGGTAACAATGATAGATATACTGAAAATATATGATATTTATGATATAATAATGATTATTTAAAGGTGAATTATCATTCAATCATTTCTTTCTATCAACTAAAAAGTGAAAACATCACTCATGTGTACGTACAGATTATCGTCTCGACGAAGTGATGTAATTAATTGTTTTGACAAATTAATATGAATAGTAATAAAAATATATATAAATAATATAATATATATTTATATAATTATTAATACTCTATATATGGAGGAACCATTATCAAAGTGAAGGGAAAATAACAACTCAAATAAAACATATATGAATAACATGCAGTTAACACCCGAAATGGCGACTTTAGTTGATAATTATTAATACACGGGTATTGAAATAATATAAGTGGATCATAAATGATATTATATGTATTAATAAGATTCAGTTATATAACTAAAATAAATATATATTGATTCTATAGTAGGTTATTGTGCATACAAATCAAGTTAGATATATAGTAAGTGTTTTTCGTCTCAATTTTGTTTCATCGAGGTATCTTTGATGTTATGTTCCTATTTATGTTAATGAGATGTATATACCGATAAATTGAAATTTTATATCATGAATAATTCTTAATTCATGATATTTAATTTTTCAATTCAAATTATTTCATCAAATGGGATTGGATTTGAATGTTACCAAAGTGGTAAGGGTTTAACATATCAAATTGTCCTCTTTGGGACATATATTATGTTATACACCTATTTTCTTTTATTAGGATTATATTTTACCCATTTAATATGTTTTACAATGTATATACTTATGTTATTGGTACTTTATGTTTCATTTCAATTTATTTATTTAATTGGATTCATGAATCAAAACCTACCAAAGTGATAATTATTTTATGTTATAATCACATTTTTTACCGAGATTATTTATGCTTAGATTTTCAAAACTGAAATTATATTTTATATCTCTCCCAAATATTGTTTCTTTCATTATTATATATTTATTTATAGATATTATTTTTTTCTTTTCATTTTCCACTCCTTAAGTAATCAAGAAACTGAAATAACGTTATTAAAGAAACCCCACATTATTTCTCTCTTCGGTCAGAAATCCTTATTATTCCATATAAATGTTTTATAAAATTTGTTCAATAATGTTTTTAAATTTATAAAAATATTTATTGGAGTAATTTTTCCCATATTTTAATTTCTATAATTTTTGTTAAAAGAATCTTATTTTTATTTTCCGAATGAGGCACACTTGACTTTTTACTAAAAATGTGAAAGGAATTTTTGTTTTAACAAATACTGCATGAAATAATTTTCCCACTATCATGGATTGTATTTAATTTTATGCTTCATTTACAAGTTTCCATGGTTATTTATAATTATAAATTTTTCCATAATATTTTGTAAATTTTCATATTTTAAATAAGTGATTTCAAACTGAAAAATGTATTTTTCTCAATAAATATTCTAGAAATATTTTAAAGGTATTTTAATAAAAAACAACAACCACTAATATTTATCAAGATTTAATGGAGATCTGATCCTATTTTAAAATTTTTATTCTTTATATGTATGGTTTATGATTATAATAATGAAATGTTTATGACACTTGTATACTTCCCATGGGTTCTGATATGATGATATGATCAATGATTAATGATTTTATAGAACACATATGTGTAGTTTTAATTATGTGATGGGTGAGATCAAAATTATGTAGACCTAAAATTCATGAGTTAAAGATAAATATCTCTTGAGATAATAAGTACTGGAATGGGGAATGCACCCTGTTAAGTAAGGGACTTTATCCAATAAGATAGTCTTGAGAGTGGACATTGACTATGGAAATGATGGAATGGGGAGTGAACCCAATCCACTATGATAGTCTTGGAAGTTATCCTTGACTAAGGAAATGATTTTCTATGTTTATATTTATGAAAAAAACTTATTTACTATTCTTATGTTATGTTCTCGTGGATCATGATGACTATTGACCATTATATATTCTTATGTATTATGTATTTTATTTGATAAAACATGATGCCTTCTTTCATAATTAAATATTGTTGACTGATTGGGTATGATTATTCTGACTCATGACCACATTCTCATACCCTTATTCGTGTGTTATTATCACTCATGATCATTGATTAATATCTCTTATGTTTACCCTTGTTGAGAATCTAATCTCACCCTTTCTTATGTTTTCCCTTCCCTGGGTTATAAAAAATGGTTTTACGTATGATCTAACTAGGAAGGGTTCTAGTTATGGAGAACTAAATAGGAAATGATATGGATCTTTTATATACCAGTTGTTTATGTATACATGTTTCTAAAGACACTAAAAATATAACGTTTTGGCATGGATCATACAAATATGTAGAAAATATTCATCTATTGAGATATAATATTTATATATGAAAATTATGGGTTTCTATAGTTGGAACCAGAGAAAGGATTAGTTATTTTCGAAAACTAGGATGAGAAAAATTTAGTGATAACCCTTAGGATAATACTATGTATAGGATAACATCCTAATGTATTGGTAAGGTATAAATTATGTGGTTTTCCTAGAAATACATATTTTTTTGGATACTATAATTGAGAGTGGTTTTGGAACAAATCCGTCTAGGTGTAATAACCCTGAAAAGAGTTGGTCGAGTATATCTCATCCATCATTCTACTACCTGATGAATGGGCCCTTACTATGAACCTATTTTGACACTCCTGGAGGATATTCCTTGGATAATTCACATTTTCTTTACAAACCATTATGATATATTTGAATAGATAATGACTATAGATGAACTAGGTTTTATAAATTTAAATAAAAGTGTCTTGATTATACAACAAATGAATAATTTGTTATGATTAAATAATTATTCACTATTATTATTATTAGCCGCACTGGGAATTTTGGTTTTTATAAATTTATATAACCAAGAGGAATCATGTAAACATTGAATGTCATAGATATTGGATTGATTTTCAGCACGAGAAACCAAATAAAATAGGTTATGGAATTATAAAAATTGTTTTTATTCCTAACTAGAATTATCATTAAATAATTAAAAACCTCAAATTGGGTGAGTTTCCTAACACACCTAACAAGAGAAAAATAGAGTTTCATGGGATTTAAGTTGATAAATACCACAATGATTAGAAGATTTAGCTTCCTGCATGACAAGTAAATGGGAAGAATCACTCAGGGAGAAGTTTCAATGGAACAATAAAGTGTTTTATTTTTTTATAATAGGGGCATAGAGCAAGTAATTGTTGAGAAAAAATTGAAGAGTTTGATGGAGTAAAATAAATTTCATTATAAGGTTCCATTTATAGTTCAATGACTTATGTTTGGAGAACATTTTCATTATTGAAGTCAATGCCCTAATCTAAGAGCTAAATACTAGACCAAGGAAGGGACCATGTTATGCCAAATATTTAATTTTAATGATTGAAGTGTTTATATATTAGTAATTAAGAATTATGTTTAAGAAGTGTTTTTCTAATGATTTCATGGTTATAAGAATCATCAAACCTTGAAGTATTGTTCTATAATAGTTTTTCATGGAGGATTTAAAAGCATATATTGAATGGTACTGATAACCTAGAAAAGTGATTTAGTTTTAAGGAGATATTTTTAGAGAAAAAATCATTGAGGGGAATATAATCCTTAATTTATTCATGATATTGATATAATAAGCTTTTATTTGTATAAGTAGTTAATCGATATTAATAAAGTAAATTTGAAATTATTTGTGACCTTGAAATTGATTAGTAATTTGATAATAGAGTGATTTATGTTATATTTGATGAGGTCTATTACATTTTTGGATTTATGAAAGATATTATATAGTATATGATTTTATTTGAGAAAAATGGATAGAGTTATATTTTGGAAGAATATATATTTTCAATGAGGTTTTATAGTGATTTAGTTTATTATCATGTTTTATAGAATATATGGTCAAGGTATTCACATGACTAGTATATGACATAAAGAGATACTTCATGTTTCTTATGGATTAAACTTATATTTTTTTGGGAAATTTTGTAACTTTTATTCTTAAATTTTATGTTTTAAATACATGTTAAACATTATTTGAGGCATTTTGGAATTTAATTATTAGTGGAAATAATTAAGTAGAACTTTGGGTATTGGAATGTCACACCCAACCTCAGTCTTATTTTTATTTTATTATTTTCTTAGTTGTTAATATTGTTGGTGGGTTGCAAGTTGATTTTCAAGTGGAGGTTTTGAATTTTTGGAGGGTGGTTCATGGTTGGTGCACGGTTAGGGGAAATATTCTTCCAGCCTATGGAAAACCATGTGTCCCAAACTATATCCCTTTCCACATTGTATGGTTTGGATCATTATTAGGCACCTCCTCCCTTAGAACCATTTTACTTAGACTGTGGGTTTCTCTAGAGCACACAACTAGACACATGGGAATGAGACCTCATTTTGATGGTTCTGCGACCTTAGAAAGAATTACCAAGGGGCCACAAGGCTAATTCACACGGTCTAGAAGACCATGGGACAAACCATGTGTCCTTTACAGTTCTTTTAAAAATGGTAATTTTACATTTCCCTTATGTGGTTTAAAACCAAATCTACCCCTCTCCTCCTCAACTCATTCATGCGGCCTCTTGAGATCCTAAAGATACATCCCCTATCCTCCTACTTGAATTTTTTTGTCTTATCTTTAAATATTGAGTGGATTCCTCCTTGGGTAATCTTTATTCTCCATCTTACTTCATCTTCCTTTTTTTTCTTTGTTCTTATTATCTTGGTTCCTTATTCTTTTAACCCTAGGTTGAGGGTTGTCTAATGTAGTTTTATTTCCAAATTTTAATGGGGTGTGGTTTGTCTGTCGGTCTCAGTTCTTCCTTATATTGGAACTTTATAGCATTTTCACACCATTGAGGTAGATTTTTTGGTACATTTTCTTTCAGAGGCATACCATTAGCTACTTGACCATTTCAAAATAAATTTTTAATTTGTTCTTCTTGATTTTGGTGTGTTATCATGAATTTTTATGGTTCTCTAAGTTCGTTGTTTTATAAAAATGGGTGTTTTAAAGGATTTACATTGTCATTTATATATGTATAAAATTTATTTGTATGTTATGTGTTTGAAAAAATTACAAGTGGTATTTCAAATGGGTTTGGTTGATTTAAAGTGGTGTTTTTACTTGTTGGAAATTGGGTAGAATTGGGGTATATGAGAAATTATGGATTGAATGGGTAGTAGTGAATTTTTATGGATTGATGCTTATGTGAGAACCCTTGTATCTCAGTGTGATGTTATTTGTTCTTATTTGAGTGAATCCTTATACACCTTTAAGGTTATCCATATATATTTAAATGGATATGGACATATCTATATGTTCATGGTGTGAAAATATAGGTAGTCCCATGCATGTAAATTATAGTTCCATGAATGTGTCTACCTTGGTTACTTAGGTTAAAAAACACACTCTTACCATATTCCTTATTTTCCAAATTCCCTTAAAATATTCCTCTAAAAATCTAAATGGTTTCAAAATTAATTCTTGGATTTAAAGGCACTTTATGAGAGGTTTTTAAAACATGATTTATAAATCCTGGACCTCTTGGAACCTTTCAAGTAAGAGTGATTATTTCATTTTGTTTCGAAAATGATTTTGGAAGGAAAGGAGTTTTCCCTTGAAAATTATTTGGATCTTGAATGTTAAGGGTTGTTTGGTAATTTTGGTAATGTTTTAAAAAATTGTTGAGGATTCTTATTCACTTACTCCCATTTGGAACTTTTCAGCACTTATTGTAAAGTGGTTTGCAATTCTTATGACATGTAGGCCTGGTTGGTACTTGTGAAAGGTTTTTTTTGTGAAGGGTATCCATATGGATATACCTCTACTGAGGGCCTTCTTATAGATGGTGTTGGGGAGTGGGAAAGGCATGCAAGGTGGAATATAGGGGTTATATTTAATTCTAATAATGTGATGACCTCCTTAATGTTTCTTGTACTATTATCATGTGATTCCAAGATGAAATATAGAGGGTCGAGTGAAGGTTAGTATATATGTCCCAATTAGAAAATTTAGATCCATTTGGGGATTGATAAGTCATGTGGGATTTCCCACTGGCGAGGCTAGTTAGAATATCCAGGCTGGTTATTGACCATCGATTACATTATATGATGGTAGATGAGACTGAACTGAGTATGTCTATGGTAACCTCTATAGGTGTCTAATAAATTTCTATAATTACATACCTATATTTTACTATTTTACTTTATGGAAATTGGGTAACTTGTTTCTATTTGTATATATTATATCTTTCACTTGTGTCGTTTCCTTTATTTCTGGAATTGTTTGATATACCCTATTGTTATGATTAGTTCAGATTTACCTTCTCTCATGCATTTAACTGGGTTGTGTTTTCTATTTGTTATTTGGTTTTCAAAACTGAGTTTTGAAATGGAATATATTTTAAAAAGGAAATCAAAATTTTATTTTCAAGTGGGGATTTCAAAAATCTATATTTATTTTCTTAAATGATAAAGCCTATTTTCTATCTATTTTTTCAAACTACCATTTAAGTACTATTTTAGGAAATGACATGTATGGATTCAATGGTTTTTACCCACTATGCTGTTTTATACTCACACACTACTTTTGCCACTTGAAATTGGTAGACGTGAGCTATTTTGAAACTTTAGGTCCACCATCAAGTTCTCCCATAGAGCATGATAGTATTTTGGTTGGTGGTGAACAATAAGTTATATGGGGATCATTATGGGTCCTGGTTCAGTATTAGTTTCCCTTTAGTTCATTGTATCTAGACCTATTTATGTATTTATTTATGTTCAGTGGTTTAATATTTCAGTTGATGTTATATACATTGTTCAATTTATGTTTATTTTTTATGGAATAAACCATCTCTAATGGTTTATCTATGATTCACAGGCACATGTCATTAGCTCATGGGAACATGGATGATCTTCATGTCATGTTTTAGAGAATCTTGAGAGACTAGTTTGGTGTTGACCAAGGATGGTTCTTGAAATAAATGGTATTATAGAAACCCTTTGTTATTTAGGGTTTCAGTAGATAGGATATCAGACTGTCATATCTTGATAGGTAGGGCCAAGGAGAGTTTCATGCACTCTTACTTGTTCAGAGCGTTAAGTTACTAGGGATAGTTAAGATTTGAGTCTTTCATTTTGATTTTGGGTTCATACTATTGGTTATTGTTTGGTTTGATGATTTTTTTCATGTTTGGGGATGGTAATGGAGGTGAGTTAGGGTCAAATTGTGAGCATATATGTTATTACTAGACTTCTGGAACCCAAGTGCACATTTTAATATGCTTCCAGAAATTGGTACATTCTTAGGAAACGGTATGCTAAACCAAGTGGATAAGTAATGCATGACCACTAGTTATTTATTTAAGAGGTTTTAGTGTGTTTTATGTTATTTTTATGATTTTGGTTGTAATGAGTGGGATTTGAAATGATCATGATTTTTGAAAATAGTTTTTGGAGTGAAAAATGGGCATTATAAAAAATTGATTTCAGGAAATAGTGGTTTGTTAAAGAGAGAGATTCTTTATCTAACAACATATGTGGTTTCTAATGGGTAAAATTCTAGTGGAATTTTGGGTTTAAAAATGGAGTTGTTGTAATGATTTTATTCATATGTGTCTTTAATGGGAAATTAAATTTGAAAGTGGAATTTTGTGTTTGAATCAGATTCAGAAAATGGGTTTAGTATTTATTAATTGGTCTTAGAGGAAAATAATTTTGAATTTGTAAAGGTGATTATGGTTTGGTATTGTGTTTTTTTGGTTTGTGATCTTGGTGTTTTGGTTTGGGATGTTCTTTTGGTAGATAGTATGGATTGATGTAGATTCAGTTTTTTGTTAATATATTATTTAGAGTATGCTTCCCAGAAAGGATCCAAAGGATTCTAGTGAGTCTCTTTAAATTGTTTTCCCTACCTAGACTCCCAGTGGAGTTGCAGAGTCAATATCTTCTTAGTCATTTTGTATTTCATATGCTGATAAATATTCATTATATTCTTTAGGGTGGTTTGTGGAGGTTAATTTTTTTGGGTTATTAGGAACTTTTGAAGCCATATGTGTTTTAGCTTTCTTAGGTTTGTTTGTGGGACTGAGTCTAGATTAGTGGAAGGTGACTTTTCTGTCTTCATTGAGAGTTAGTATATCTTGGTAAATATTTAATAAAAATTGTATCCCATTGTTTATAATAGATGAGGTGAAGATGGAAAAAGTGGAATAGCTCTTGGGTATTCATCTAGGTAAATAGACAGTGAGGCCTATCTTGAACATTTCAAAGAGTGGGTTTCTTTTTCTCTAGATATAGATTCAACTGATCCACTGAAATATCCTATATTCTTGTTGGGTATTCAACCAAATATTAAGGATCAATTTATATCATTTAGGAAATTTCTATTTAGGTTGTTGTAGGATGAGGAATTTCAATCTAAACTGGTTTCCAGAAAGAAACCAATAGTGGTTTGTGGTCTGTCTTCTCTTGGTTCCAATGAATATAAACCAGAGGAACATGTTCCTAAGAAGTCTCTATAATTTTTCTACTTATTATTCGTCAGAACATGTACTAATGTGCTTCCATTGTGTTCTATTTGGGATTTGGAATCCATCTTTCGATAATACTCTAAAGGATTGTTGACACTGGGAATTATTGGGCCATCTAGAAAAGTTTTACTTGTTGAATTTCCAGAAGAGGAAGTCCTGGTAAAAGGTTGTTAGATCCTAACTACGACACAAAAAATGGTTCAATAAATCAAGGCTCCATCAATAGGTCCTAAAGTTAATCTTTTCACACTATTGGGGTGGATTTTATATACAGGGGAGTGTTAGTGCAATTTTTTATCTCTGATGTCAGAGTGGGGAAAGTTTATGTTATCCTTTATTATAGTTTTCTATTTTTAGAAAATCCTTCTTGTTTTTATGATCTTAGATGACTCATTTTCTATTAGTTTTTTAGTTGTGCCTTATTAATATTTTTTTTAATGATAACCATCTTATGGAATGGTTTTAGTTTTATTTGGTGTTTGTTTTGAGATTATAATTCCTTGTATAAATTATGAATCAATGTTTTATTTTATATCTGTCTTGATTTTATTATCTTGAGTTTCTTCTTTGGTTTCTTTTATTTTGCCCCTCATGCTGAGGGTCATTGTCATTAGTCTAGTTGGTTACTAAATGGTGGGGAGACCCCCTAATTTTTCCATATGGATATCCTTCTGGTTTTATATTTAGATATGTTTGGGTGTGAATTTTTAGATTAAAAGGTGACATCAGTGTTCATGGTTTTACTTTTATTTGACCAGTTATAGGTTTGGTTTGGGAGTTTTGATTTTGGTACTCTTTCTTGGTTCTTGTTTGGAATAAGTGACTTTATAGGGGGTAAAAATTTTCATGGTGGGGGTAAATGTCACACCTCAACCTCAGGTTTATTTTTATTTTATTATTTTCTAGGTTATTGATATTAACTATGGGTTCAGGTTGGGTTTTGTGTAGAAGTTATGATTTTCAAAAGTTTTTTAGGGTGGAACATGGTTGGAACTCAGTTAAGGGAAAGCATGCACCAGTGTATGAAAAATTATGAATCCCAAAATGTGTCTCTACTTAGGCCACATGGTATGTCACATAACCATGAACCACCTCTGCTTAGAACTATGCATCCTAGATAGTGGGTATTTCTAGAATTCACAACTAGCTGCATGAGTGTATGTAATTCTCTAGGAGGTAGTGTGTCCTTAAGAGTAATCATTATGGGATTTCATAGTTAAGGTGCATGTTCTGATATAATGTGCAGGAAAACTATAATACCATCCTATGTCTTTAAAAAATTATAATTTACCATTTTTCCTTCTGGGTTTTAACCCAAATACACCCCTCTCTTCTATCACTCATTTGTGTGGCCTATTGGGAGCCTAAGATGAATTACCCTCTCCTCCTCCTTGGATTTTTGTCATCCTATCCTTCAATATTTGGTGGATTCCTCCTTGGGTAAGACCTCTTATCCCTATTCTCATATATTTCACTTTTTAATGGTTCTTTTTATCTTGGTTCATTCTTAGATAAAGCCTATGGCATGGGTTGGCTATTGTGGGATAATGTTATAGATTTTAGGGTTTTTGGGTTGTGTTTTGGGATTTTCTCTTCCTTATCCTAATGTTTCATTGTGTTATCACACCGTTGAGGTTGGGTTTTCCATCCATTTCCTTTCTAAATCATACAATTAGATGATTTATATTTCCAAAATAATGTTTTAATGCATTATTTATGATATTATAGTGTTATCATGAATTTTTATAGCTCTCTATGTTGGTAGTTTGAAAAAAATATGGTTTTCAAAGGATTCCCATAGTTATTCTTATATGCATAAAATGTATTTATATATTATGTGTTTGATAAAATGAAAAGGGGAATTTCAAACAGTTTTGAGAAATTTAAAGTAGCATTTTTTATTGTTATAACTTGGGTAGAATTGGGATGTATGAGTAATTATGGATAAATGAGTTTTGGAACCATTTTTATGGGTTGATACTTATGTGAGAACCCTTATACCTTAGTGTAATTTTCTTTTTGATTATTTGATTGAACCCTTATACAATTTTATGGTTTACCATATATATAGTGATGAATATGGACATATACATATGTGCAGAGGGTAAAAATATTGGTAGGCCCATGAATATTAAATGTAGTTCAATAAAAGTGTCTACCATGGAAACTATAGTTAAAAAAACACACCCTTATTGTCTTCCTTCTTTCCCCTAACCTTTTAATGTTCCTCTCAAACTCCAAATTGTTTAAAAATGAATTCTTGGTTTCAAAGTGAATTCAAGTGAGGGTTTTTAAACATGCTTTATAATTCATGGACTTCTTGGTACCTTTTGAGTAAGAGTAATTATTTCCTTATATTTCAAAAATGATTTTTGAAAGAAATTCATTTTACCTTGATAATGATTTTGATTTTTAATGTTAAGGACCATTTTGTACCTTTGTACTTTTTTTATAAAATGGTTGAGGACTATTCTGTAGTTATTACTGATTGGTACTTTTCATAACTTCTTGGAATGTGGTTTTGAATTATTATGCCATGTAGGCCTGATTGGAACTTGTGAGAGGTTTTCTATGTGATGGGAAGACCTATGGGTTTCCCTCCATTAATAGGGCCTTCACATATATGGTTTCGAGGATCAGGAAAGGAATTAATGGTGAAATCTATGTGTTATATTTAATTATAAGAATGCGATGAACTCCACATTTTCTATTATACTATTTTCATTAGATTCCTAGACATAATATCCATATTCGAGTGATAGTTACTATTTATGCACCTATTTTATGGACTAGGTTCCCTTGAGAGAGATAATCCATGTGCGATTTTCCAATGGAAAGGCTAATTAGAGTAACTTGATGGGTTATTGACGGTGGATTACATCATAAATCAGTATATGGGCCTGAATCGAGTATATCTATGGTCACCTCTAGAGGTTTCTAGGACATTCCCAGGGTTACATAACTATATTTTCCTATTTTACTTTGTGGAACATCTGTTAATTTATTATTATTTTATTTATTCCTTCATTCACTTGTGTTGTTTGATTTATTTTTGGCATTGTTTAATATACCATACTATTATTCTTAGTTCATATTTTTCTTATATTATGAATTTACTTCTGTTGTGTTTTCTATTTAGAATTTTATTTTGAAAATTGGGTTTTTAAAAGGAATATATTTTAAAAAGGGAATCCATATTTTGTTTTCATAAGGGGATTTTTGAAAGTTTTTTTTGGTTTCATAAAATACAGAAACCTATTTTCTTTCTATAATTTCAAACTAGTGTTTATAGACTATTTAAATAATTGACATGTGTGGATTATATGGTGATTTCTCATTGAGACACTTTATACCTACACCCTACTTATTCTACTCAACATTAGTATACCCGATCAGTTTTGTAAGTTTAGGTCCTAGTTTAAGTTCACCCTTAGAGTGGGATGGTTTTTTTGTTGGAAGTGACTAATAGGTCAAGTGGATAGTGTGTTGAGTACTAGTTTGGATGTAGTTTCTCTTTGGTTCATTGAATTTGTATATTTTTATGTATTTATTTATGTTCAATGGTTTATGTTTTTAGTTAATGTTGCATACTATATTTGATTCATATTTATGATTTATGGGATAAAACATCCTAAATGTTTTGTCTAGGATGACTAGATACTTGTCATCATCCCATAGGGATTGAGGATTCCATTTGGATCTTGTTTTAGGTCAGCTCAGGTGATCAATTCGACGTTTACCTGAGTAGGTTCTCGACATGGAATCCTTGAGATTAATCTTACAAAAATAATGTTTATTCAAATTAGTTATCTTAGAATATATTATCCATTTTTGGTTTAAATAACTGATTAGATAAATGAAGAATATTTTTTCATTATTTTTTAGAACAAATGATCTATTATAAATTTATTTTTATGTTTAAGGTACATAAATTCACATTGTTTATTCATCATTGAGACATGGGATGAAAAGTGGTGGAAATTAATTAAAACATGCAACTAAAAGATGAAATTAATTTTATGGATTTGAAGTAATATAAAAAGTATATTTTCTTTTATATTATTATAAAATAACCTCAACTCTAAAAAAAGACCTTGAAAATAAAAATGTTTTCCTTTTTCCAATCATTTCTAATAAATTGATGTTTATTTTCATCCATCACTGATTTATTTTTTTTGGTCATTATCTTACTAATTACCATGTTATTTATAAATCTATACTATTCTTTGATTATCATATTTCCCCTCCATTTCAAAATTTTAACTTCCCACTAATGTTCTTCTTATCTGGGAACCCAATTTAGTGTTATTTAAGACAACCTTAATGTTTCCCACATACCCTTTCAAAGGAAGTTTTCATAATAATTTGAGTGATATGGTTTTTGAAAAAATATATTTTGAAATATATAACCTTTTATTACTAAGTTAAAAAAATTTGGAGATTAATTTTTTTTATTTGGGGTAGAATGTCACACCTTGGGATTTCAGAATATATATTTTTCTTTAAAAAAATGCATGTGTTTGATTACCTTCTTTACAGACAACCCTGAGTCTAAATGAACTGTGATATAGTAACCCTTTAAAAAAAATCCATTGAAATGAAATATATTAATAGTAATAAAAAATTTTGAATTTTTTTATAATGGATTTAAAAAATTAAAATTTATTTATTAATGCATAATAAATAAGTACTCAATTTCCATTAATTTAATTTATTCTTCAAAATTATGTTTTCTTAAAAAAGGGTTTTATTATATTTTTTGAATTAATATTACACTTAATTTATAATATTTTTAGAAATTTTTTTTTATATTAATATAATTTTTTAAATCTTCATGTCAGTATTAAATCAACAAGATTTTTTAATATTTTTCTAAAAAGACTTATTTTTTAGTGTATAGGGAAAAACAAAAATTTTGGTAAAAAATGTCAATTATTTTCTATTAAAATTCCAATTATGTTTTTAATATTATCTTAAAGTAACATAATTATCATTTAATTATAAATAATATAATTAATTACTATGTAATAATCATTATACTTGATTTTTGTAAAAGTTTGTTTTTGTGCATAAAGTCACATTTTTTGAAAAACATTTATATGTGTAATGTGTTTTTATCTTAATAAAATAAATTAATATATATTTATTAATTGTTTTAATGAGATTTATATATTATATATTCAATAATATATTTTAACATTCAACTTATGGTTTTTATATTGTATGATATGGAACTAAATTCAGCTTTATGCTTAAAAATGCATTTTCCTAAAATAGTTTTTTGTTGAGGCCTATGTGGTTATTTAACATTAAAATATACCAATTATAGAAATTTAATATGGTAAAATGGATTAAATTTTTGGGATAATTATAATTAAGATATTTTAATATGTTAAACTTAATCTATGGTCATAATGAATCACAAAAATAATAAAATTTCGTTACCATGGTTAAGGTTAAACGAAATTTTCTGTTGGGTTAAAAAAAGAGATAAGGGTAGTATTTCCACCCAAAAATTCCAATTATTAAATTTTGAAGATATTTAAACCTTATATTATCCTAAATTCAAACTATTTTCCATTTGGGTCTACTTTACTATGAAAGTGACATTATATCATTGATTTTTTATGAAATTTCTTGTGTGTCCCTCCCTTCACTTATAAAAGGGAACCTCTTATACTTAATTATTGGAAATATTTTATCCTGATATATCATAAAAAAACTTCTAAAGAATAATTAATTTAATCATATATCTTTCGATATTCTTCTAATACCAATCCTTTAGTGTTTAAGGTGCAATCCAAAGGATGCCTTTCAAATAAGATGTATAAATCTGAACCAAACTCTTTCAACATTATTTCTTCATAAAACTTATATAAACATATTATGTCCATAAAAGTATTAATAGAGTATCATAAATATATTTATATGTTATTATTATTATATAACAACTATTTTCACCCCTTCTTTATCAAATGAGAAATAAATGTATCACTCATACATACGTGTAAACTACCGCCTCCATGTAGTTATGATTAATTTCCTATAACCAAATTTAATATTTGGTTATAATGATTGATTTAATGTTAATATATGATATTTTTAAATTAATAATAATTATTATGTAATTAAAATATTCTATCTACTTTCTTACCTTCCGATACATTGGTAAATGATAATGTCGTTTGTGCGTATGTGTAGACAACCACCTCCATGAAGAGATGCAATTTGTTTATCATTTACACTTTACTTGTATGATATAAAGGATATATATGATTAATATATATGATATTATGATATAATATTTATTCTATAATGGAGAATTTTCATGTACCTTTATTTTTTTTAAATCCATCAAAAAGTAGAAACATCACTCAAGTGTACGTATGAATTATCATCTCCATGAAGTCATATAATTACTTTTTATGAACAATTAATATTTTTGGATATAAATTAGTATATAATAAATATATAATATATTTATATCATGATTTTTTTATTGTGTAACCACGATCAAAGTGTAGGAACCATAATTGATGAACTAAAACATATAAAAAAATGAAGCAGTTAACACCTAAAATAACGACATTAATAGTGAATTTTTAGTAAGTGGGTGTTGAAATGATATAAGTGGATAAAATATGAAATTATATTAATGACTATTATTATTTAATATAATTTTAATAAATCAAAATTTATTATAAAGGATGTTAGATCTATTATGAATCAAGTTGGATATAAAGCAAGGGTTCTTCATCTAAATTTTGTTTTATTGAGACATGTTTAATCTTATAAACCAATTTTAATTAATGAGATATATATAATGATACTTTTAAATGTTTTCAAATTTTTTCTTATTAATTAATGTAATTTTATGTTATACTTAATATTATTTATCCCAAGGGTATTTTACTCAAATGTTACCATATTGGTAAGGGCTTACTGTCTCAAAATTTTATTCTTTGAGAGATATGTTATTTTATACATATATATTCTTTTATAAGGGGTATATACTACCCATTTTATATGGTTTATAATTAATATCCAAAAGAACATGTTATTTAATGTTTTGTTTTAATTTATTTCATTCATGGGGGTCATGAATCAAAATAACCAAACCGATAATGATTTTATGTTACATCTAATTTTTACTGAGATTTTTTAGGCCTAAATTTATAATTATGAAATCATATAATATATCTCAAAAAATATTATTTATTTCATTATAATATATTTATTTTCATAGATTTCATTCTTCAATTTCATTTTCCACTCTTTTATGTACTCAAGAGATCGAAATAATATTTATAAGGAAAACCGATATTATTTTTCTCTTTAGTTGAAAATCTTTTTTCTTCCATATCATTGTTTTCTAAAATGTTTTCAATAATTTTTTTTTGATATTATATAAATATTTAAAAAATAAATTTTTACCAATCGTTTAATAACTATAATTTTTTTAAATGAATCTTATTTTCATTTTTCTAATGATTCACTTTTTACTTTTTTACCAAAAATATGAAAGGAATTTTTTTAATGTACACCACATGAATGACTTTTACCACTGTTATGAATTGTATTGACTTTAAATATTCCTGTAAATGTTTCCATAATTATTTTAAAATAAATAAATTTCCATAATATTTTAGAAATTTTATGTTTTCAAATAAGTGATTTCAAAATGAAAAGTGTATTTTCATCAAGTAATGCTCCAGAAATATTTTAAAGCTATTTTAAACTCTAACAAATTCTTTTGATATTTCTAATGATTTACATAGAATATGATTCAACATTACTATATTTATTATTTTTATGAATGATTTATGATTATGATGATGAAATTTTTATGAAACTCATATCCTTTACAGGGGTTATGATTTGATGATATGATGATTATTTTAAGATCTTATGCCACACATATGCATAGTATTTATTATGTGATGGGTGGACCCATAATTATACATCCCTACAATTAATTGTTTAAGGATGGATATATCATGATATAATAAAGACTATAATCTGGAATGAACTCATTTTTGTAAGGGACTTTGTCTAATAAGAGAATATTGGGAGTAAACACAAACCAAGGAAATGATGGAATGTGGAGTGATCCCAATCCACTATGATAGTCTTGGTAGTGATCCTTGACTAAGGAAATGATTTTATATGATTGTGTGAATACCATAAAATTTTTCATTGTTATTATGTTATGTTTTCATGGATTGTGATTGATTATTGATGATTCTACACTCTTACATCTTATGTATTTTTTTGGTAAAACGTTAAACCATGTTTAATGATTAAATATATTATACTAATTTGGTATGATTATTATAAGTCATGATCAAGTTATCATACCCTTATGATTATCTTATTCTCACTCATGATCATTTATTTATTTCTTTTGTGTTTACACTTACTGAGAATTTGATCTCACCCTTTATTTTGTTTTCCCTTCCCTAGGCTATATATAACATTTTTATGTATGGTATAAATAATAAGGGTTTTAGATGTCAAGAAATAAATTGGAAATCATTTAGATCTTTTATATACTAGTTATTTATATATCTAAGTTTTCTAACACACCAAACCTCTATGGTTTTGGAATGGATTGTATTGACATAAAATGAATATTCATTTAATGAGATGTAATATTTTTTGTATGAAAACTATGGGAAACTATAATTACAATAACCTAACCAAATTTCATTTGTGAAACCCATCAGTTTCCTCTATTTAGTTTTTTTATACATTAGATCATAGATTCATTTTACTTTGATATAACTGAGTATTATTTTAGTAACATGTAGGTGTGATTGCTTTAGATAAATTTGATATCTTTCACACCATATCACAACATATACAATATATAATCTTGATTATTTAAGATATAATATGATTCTAAATATCTTATTGAATTAATTATATTGTACATTCTTTCCTACTTCATGCTTGATCAATTTCATACAAAATGATATGAGAGTTGTGGATTCCTTATAATATTCCATCATAAATATCTTTTAAAATAGTATGGTGTATTTTTATTTTGAGAATAAGATTTAGTTATCCATTTGTATAACTTATAATCCCAAAAAGTAGCCCAATTCAGCCACCATTGACATTTCAAAATGAATCTTCATATAATTTTAAAATTCTATATAAGAATACTCCTTATTAACTATGAGTATTATACCATCAACATACACTATGAAAATAATAGTACCTATACTCATCTCCTCCACATATAAGCCACCATCTACTTTTCCTTTAGAAATTTTAAATTTCTTCAAGAAACAATATAGTTTGAAATACCAGCCTATAGGTACCCATTTTAAAAAATAAAAGTATTTCTTTAAGTAGTATATCATGATTCCATCATTGTTAAGAATTTATCCTTTATGTTTATCAATAAACACATATTCATCTAAGTCTCCATTCAAAAAGGTAGATTTCACATCCATTTGATAAAATGTATAGTACATGTGTGTTGTAACTTTCAATTTTTTTAATATATTATATTCTTAAAATAGTTGAAAATGTTTCTTCAAAGTCTATGTATTCCACATGAGAATAACCTTTTCATATCAATTTGTCCTTATTCCTTAGAACATAACATTTTTGATTATGTTTATTTATGAATATCATCTTAGTACCTATAACATTTTACCCTTCAGGTCTAGGAATAAGTTCCCAAGTGGAATTATTCTCAATTTTATCCAAATCATTATTCATATAATTTATCTATTCATGTGTTCATCATCCTCAACATCTATTTTTACTTAAATTTGTGAAGTAAGTCTATTTTATTTTCCATTCTCAATATTCTTCTAGTCTGCACTATAGTATTCTGATTTCTAATAATATTTTATACTTTTACAGGATTTTACAATCATTGATGTTTTAGTTTGTCATATATAGTAGCTTATTCTTTATCATTGGATTGATCAGATTCAACATTAATAATATTTTCCCTTTCTTTCTTGTTCTTCATCGATTTTTTTAAAATCTATAGACTTTCCAATTCAATGTTTTTAAAATATTCTTCACTTTGCTCAGATAATTTGGGTTTATTTTTAATAATAATGACCTAAAAAAATCTTCCATCTTATTAAATATTTTATTCCAGCATATTTAGCCTCTTCCATTAGATATATAACATAATAAGATCCATTTTTTAACTTTCTCCTTGAAATTTTCTTGATTTTAGTCTTTGATCATCAGGAAGCATGCACCAGCAAAAACATTAAAGTAATACATTATAGGATTTATCTTATACCACATTTAATTGGATTCATGTTGGAATCAGGTACCAATAAGAATCTATATTTTATATGAACACCAACACACACTATTTCCCTCTATATTTTTTTGAGAGTTTATTCTCAACAAGCATTATTCTTCCCAATTAAACCAAACATCTATTATTTCACTTCATATATGAATTTTGTTGGTGGAGTATAAGAAAAAATATATTTATGTTTTATTCTATTATTTTATTGAAAATATTAAGAATATTTAGAAGTAAACTCCTATTTACTATTTATCCTCATCATTTTGATATATACTCGCAACTATTTCTCAACCCACCTTATAAAAATTTTAAACATGTATAATTAGTTTAACTTATTCTTTATAAGAATAACCTTATTTATTCAAGTTAAATAATAAATAAATGTGATAAATTAATGATTAAATATAGAATATATTTTTTCTCATAGGCCCACATAAGTCATAATGTATTATCTCAAGTGGACTAGTAGTCTAGATCTCTACTCTTTTTTGAGTTACATGAACCATATTTACCTTCTGAAATTTTTCATAGACAACATATCTCTCAATTTATTTGGGGTAGATCTATCGCCACATTTTTTCTTTAAGATCTAACTCAAACATATTTTACTAATATTTCCTGTTCTTTTATAACATAGTTTTCTTTCACCATTATCACTCAAATAATGAAAAGTAAAATTATTACCAATCTAAAAGAAATTTCCTCTAGTTCTTTCTCCATTGGGGAAAATTATTAAAACTATTTAACACTAGATGTTATATGAATTTTTATTGATTATAACCTCATTTCAATAATCATAGACTTTTCTCACAATTAATAGATTTTGTTTAAGTCCTTAAACTAAAAGAACGTATTTGGATTTTATCTTTTCAGATTCAATTTTAACTGTACCAAATCCTATGATTTTTAGAGAATAGTCATTTCCCAAATTTAGTACCCCTATACCATTCTATTTAGTATACTTATTTATATTTATATCACTGATCATATTAGAGGAACACCCACTATCAAGAATCCAGGAATTACCTTTCTAGTAAGATTTTAATGAAATATTAACAATGATTGAAACTTATTTTTTCTTCACCTTTTGAATTAACATTCCTTATTCACCATAAAAAACATATCTAGAATTTTAATTACACACTTTTCAAAGAAATTAAAATTTTGGTCATATCATCCTCAAATCACTTCTAAAAAATCAAATCTGTTCTAAGTAGATATATTTGATGAGATATTCTACACATATTTATCATTACATGAACTAATCTTCATCTTCCTGTAATTAATTATTTTCTTTTTAGTGTAAATACACCATGATTCATTCCTACTCCAAGTAAATAACATATTATAATACCATTAATAGGATTTTACCTATATATTCCACAACACCAACAATATCTTTTGAATTTTGATCTTCCATATTGATAGAAATTATTTGAAGAAAACTATTTTTTTTGTCCTGATATAATTTGTGATCCCTGTGATAATTATTATTGAGTTACTCTTGCCTTATAATTTTTGGGAACTAAAAAACTAGAAATAATTAGATGATATTCATTCTGAATCATGATACAAAATCCACCAGATTTTCAACCTATGTAAGTAGCACATAGTATAAACAAAAAACTTCCCAAATATAAATATCTATAACTTAGGACACTTTGAGAAAACCCA
Source organism: Viscum album (assembly GCA_963277665.1). Taxonomy (NCBI): domain Eukaryota; kingdom Viridiplantae; phylum Streptophyta; class Magnoliopsida; order Santalales; family Viscaceae; genus Viscum; species Viscum album. The sequence goes on from OY728151.1 coordinate 1,225,993,813, forward strand.
AAATCACAACATACCAATTCTACTTTAATATACACAAAATTATTAAAAAAATAAAATAAATAATAAATAATACTAGTTTTAAATGGTTTGTACATTAAGTTCGATATTTATGAGGGAAAAATGTAAATATTTTAATTCATGTAAGTGAAAAGTTATATAATCAACGTGACTTAGCATCCATATGGATAACTAAACACAAGTAATAATATCACAACTCAATAGGTTTTACCACCTCATTATAATTTATGGGGTTATTGCTGGTTGTTCAGTTGTACCACTATCCAAAAAATTTGGATGGCCAACCATTATAATCCAAAGAATACCGATATTATATAGGAATTGACACATGACCGTTGAAATCATTGAATAATTCCTAGCTACACTTCCCATTAACTTCCCCGCATGTGGACAAACTCTAGAGAAAACATGCATTAGATAGAATAATAATCTAATAACCCTACCATTTTCTATAGAGAACCATTACCATTGACTAAGCTTTGTGGATGATCACATAATCTAAATATCATCATATGACCAACTTTTTTTGATGACCTATGACTGGTGATCTAAACAAACTTCATTTAATAACCTCGACCTCAGTAGCCCACAACCTTTTCCTCACTTTATTACATTGTCATTGATACAAGATTTTAATCCCAAAGGAATGACCGGTTTAGCAGTTGGGAAACTATATTACATATACGAACCATACATTATAATTGAAACTATTAAACACAACATAGATAATACTTTTAGAACACCAATATTATCCAAGATTAACTATGCATATTAGTCCTAATAAACATCTTGGAATCCTAGAAAAAATAAAACATAAGAAAGGGGTGATATCATATTCTCAGTAAGGGTAAGAGTATAGTGGAATCTATAATAAATAAGTATAAACATTAATGGAATTTGAATATATGAAACACAATCCATTTTAACATAGTCTTGATCATAATAAAGAAAAAATAACTAATTCTATATAAAACAATCGCATGATCTAGAAAAAATCACTATAGATATTATACTAGTATAATAATCACATTTAATATCAATAAATATTCTCATAATGAGGGAATTTATAGTGATGGACATCATAAACATACCGTCAATGCTTCAATAAAGACACCATACATAAACATGTAAGACATCAGCCAATACACAAACTATTTTTTCTCATGTGACCTACCAATGCATCTTGGGGCTATAGAGGGCCCCTCTCATCACATAGTAATTTGAATGTATTCCTCATTGGAAAATGGTAAGACATAAACAACATACACATTCATATTAAAAAACTAGCATATGAAATGTCAATACTTTAACCGTCCACTATGAATGTTAAAGAAACAACACATCCATAGTGAAAATGTTCATACTCAAATAAAATATGGTATATAATATCAGAAGAGTCCAATATCAATTAATCATAAAATCCAATAAGGGATGTTGATATAAATGAAAATAATCTAATAAAATAATTATAATTTTTTGAGAGAAATACCCCTTTTTTACTTTGAAATAATTTATTTTAAAATTCATGTAGTTATAAAAGAAAAACATTTCATTGAAAACATTCTTGTAAACTGGTAAAGTAAGATTCCAAATTTCTAGGTGTCATGATGTCATAAATATCCACTAATTCTACATAAGTTAAAAAAAATCCTTCCTTCGAAAAACTCCCAAAGTACCTCGTTTGGAAAATAACAAAAAGATTCCATTTAAACCATTTTATAAAATGTAAAACTTGAGTAAAAATTCATTAAAAATTATTAGGATAACAATGTAAATATTTTTGAAATGATTTTTAGAAAACAACGATATAGAAGAAAAATGTTCCCTAGTGGAGACTTAAATTTAAACAATCCCGAATAATAATTAGGTCCTGAAATAACCATTAACTTATAATTTCCTTAAGTTAAATGTTCTTTAGTATCCTATATAATGTTTAAGGCATGTTAATAAATTATAACTTAATGATAACCATATTTATTATATCATATATGATCTTCTTATAATGTTTTTTTAATAATGTTTCATTATTAACCTTGATTCGGGTGCTGACTACTACATTTTCCCAAACATGTTTTATCATGTTAGTACTATTTCTTTTATATAGGATATATTTATTTCACATCCAGAATTATAATAAGTTAATATATAATATATTTAATCATTATATACATTTATATTACCATTTGTGAATGGTTAACATGAGAAATGAATCACATCGCGTCATGGATATGATAGGTCGTATGTACGCACGATTGACAGTATCATTCCCTTAATGGTGAATGAGTAAGGGAGTATATGGTATATTAATTTTTATAGAATAAATATCATGTAATAAATATCATATATATCCATTATTTTCATCATTATACCCATACATGTAAAGTAGTGATGAAAAATATATTACTCCACAATGTGGAGACGGTAAGTCGTACGCACACACACACACACACAATGTTTTCATTTTTCATAGGATGGATAAATCATGGAATATGATTTCCACATACTCATAATAAAATATCAGAATATATATGAAACTGTATTTATTATATTATCTTGTAAACAACTCATTAATGTGATGTATAAGAAGAGATGAACTTAGATGAGTTGGTAAAAATGATTACCTCTTCTTCAGCAGACTCCCTTTAGATCTATTATTAAGGGATACAAGATTTTCATTTCTGGAAGAAAAGGACCTAAAGAACATGGATATGGATTTTAGGAGTAGAAATGGATTAGGTTTGGTCAATATAGAAGTCTCAATGTGGTGTGAGGAAGTGATGGATAATGTTCCCTTTTATAATTGGGGTGTCAGTAACTTTTGAAAACTCTCAAAATATTAAGTTAATATAAATTAATTTTTAATTTAAAATGTATAAAAATTGAGTTATTTCAAAGATAATAATAAGATGGGTATAAATAATCTAAAATAATAATCTTTACACAAGTTTATGTCACATTATTACCCTAAAACTGTTTCTTTAACCCTTATTTAATCTCTTTTACTCTTACCGTGAAAACCTATGTTTTTAGTACTTATAGGTAATTTAGTTACTATAAAATGACAAAATAACCTAAAATGAGAAATTATTAACTTCATACCAATAGTTTTTTCCATGTTTATATTTTTATGAATTTTATAATATTTTATAAAATATTATTTATTTTAAATTATCATTAATGTCTATTTTGATACGATTCATTTCCTAACTTTTTAACAAATATCAATGCATAATATAAATTAAAAAAAAAACTTTAATACATCTCTAATATATATATTTAATCTATAAAATTATTTTATGACATTAATTAGCTCAATTTATATTTGTTTTAATATTTTTAATATCGTTTGTTTGATATTTCTATTAATTAAACAATTACTACATCATCATTATATAATAATTCAAGGTAATTATTTATATCCTAAAAATTAAAAATAAAATTTCATGACAAAGATAAAAATTTTATATTTCAATGGAATATTTTTAGTCAAATTTATCTTATGTATTACCATATATTAAGGATGATATAGTTATTACAAATATGACTAATACATCTTTAAATTCATTTTAAATAAAATTTAATAAATGTCATAATCTCTTACATGTGGCGTAAAAAGGTTATATTCTGAACCCAAGGATGATTTTGGTTCACAAACACTTATAAAATTATATTTGAATAAGTTTTAGGGTAATTTTATTGTCTTTATAATATTATTTTTACCCATAATTATCAGATTTACCCTAAACCATGATAACTAAAATATTACTAAATTCACTATTCATATGAACAAAAATAAAAGAATTTTTTTTAAATAATTTGGACTTACTAATTTAAAATATGTAATCTATTTTTGAAAATTTAAAACATAGATGTTTTAGTAATTAATTTAAAATTAATCCCATTAACGGAATGAGAAAACAAGTTATTAAAGTGAAAACATACAAAAGATTGTAATGTTTTTATACTCACATTCAATGTAAAAGTTATTCCAATGACCTAAATTGTATTTAATTATATATAAATAATCTAATTATACTTTAAAACTAATTAAAAATATTATTTAACACTATAAATTATTTAGATGAAAAAGTTTTTTTCAAATTAAAATGAAATATTTTATCACAATTCATCAAAACATGAAACTTATCAGAAAAATTCCAAAAATTCAACCAAAGTAAATTTTTATATTTTGATTTAAAATAAAATTTACATTTTTTAAAATAGAATATATAAAAGTGTCGAAATTTTTATTTAAAATAATCTCATCATTAAAATGAGGTTAAAATGTTTTTTTAAATATACCCTTTTATGTTTAAAATTATTTTTATTCTTATCTTAAGCTTATAAAAATTATTGGATGAATTTAGAAATATTTTATTTACTATATAAAATATATATTTCAATATGATTTTTCAATAATAGAGATTAATTTAATTTATAATGATAAAATTCTATTGTGTTCATAAAAATAGTTTTTAATTAAAACACATCATTTCTATTCAATTGGTTTTTATTTTCATTTCTGATTAATTGATAATCAATGAATTAATTTTATAAAAAAAATTAAACTATATTTTTATAATTTAGTTAATCCTTTTAACAACTTCCAACATAAGGGATAGTGTTAAAATAATAATATTCAATAGTATATCGTGGTTCATTTAAGCCTGATGTTGCATGAAATATAAGCTATCGAAGAAATTAATTTTTTTAAAAGAGACATATCATAAAATCTTAAGGAGTTGAACTGTCCCATAATTTAATAAATTTAGTCCTCATAGTTTTAAATTTCACTTCAAAAATAAAAATTTGATACATGATTTTTTTTGTGAGAAACCCACATCAGAAATAGGGTTTATAAAACATTCTCTTAATATGATGGAAATAGGAATGTAAAGGTCCCAAAAAAATTAGGATTTATAATTGGAAAACATTAGTGGGAAGTGAAAGAGATGAAATAAAAGTGAAATCAAACTATCATGTTTAGATGGATATTGTTAGAGAACATGTCTTTCCGAAAGTCTACAATTGAAAAATAGTAAATCTATGATGGGTTAAAGAGTTCATTTATTTCTCTATAATAAAATTAAACAAATAGAGTTTCTCATTCTAATTTCCATTCCTAGAGTTGAGGGATTATTTTACTATCTAGATAAACACTTGATAAAATAAACTTAAATTATTTCTTTTCATGTTATAATTATAATATCATCCATTGGTTGTTCTTAAATATATTTTTTAATTCACACCTTAAACCTATAAACGAATGTTCATGTTGATTTTTTCACACCTGAAGAAATTTTATGAATCATAAGATCCATGGTTCATTCCCCTAGCCTTAATTTTTTCAAAAACCAAATGGTTAACATAGGTTATCCAATATTATATACCATAATTTAATCATAATAAATAATATCAAATGTTAAACTTAATCTATTCAAACCTTAAGACTCATCAAAAATACATCTGTTCAAATTCACATTCAAAAACATTATAAGGATGATCACTAAATTTACAAAATCAATATAACATCAAATTTTCCTTAGGCAACATAATTCATGTATTTTTATCACATATTAAATATATGAATACCTAGATCACTTTGAAACATTAATGAAAATGTTCATTCTTCCAAATACATAAAGAATAAGTACTATAATACAATCCTGATATATCTCATTATTCTTATAACCACAATATAATAACATAATTCTTGAATCCAAAACACAAATATATTAATTATTTCACTTAGAATTTAGTAACAACATAAGCTTGACCTTTATCCGTTTTCTTTTTATGAGCTATATTTTCATAAAGATTGTACATTAATTTGTGTAGTTCTCCATATCTTTACATTTGAAATTTTAAACATTGAAAATGTATTTCTTTCCCTTATAATCACAAGCCTAGTGAACTTTCTCTCCACACTTGTAACAAAATATCATTCCCTTCAAGAAAGTACTAAGGTGTTTCTTCCCACAATTATCACATGTGGGAAAATAATTCTTTCTATTTTTTCCTTTTATCCATCTCTCACTCCACCATTATCTTATACACTTGATTTAAGTTAAAGTAATAAGACCTATGGAATTATTTATCATTGTTGATAGCACATGAGATTATATCTGCATATGATGGCAAATTTTAGGAGACTAGTGACCATTAGAGGAATGGTTTTAATCCATAAAAAAATTAATCAATCTTGATCTTTGTATTATGTACATAATCTGTAGCATGTATTGTCATCCTTGTAAAGTTGTATTCATATATAGCAACATTCACATCCTCATTTTCCCTGAGACTCAGAAATTTCCCCTCCATATCTTCTCACTGTTCACAATGAAAATATTTTTCTAAGAAAAGTTCCTTAAAATCCTTGCATTTTATGCTTGATATTTTTCTATCCTCCTTAGTTTTTTGAATTAATGACCACCATTGATTTGGATCTACAGAAATATGATAAACTACCAAGACAACTTTCAACATTTCCTTACTTCCCAAAGTGAGAAATATATTTTCTAAGGAACTTATCCATTTCTCAACCTCAAATGGATTTCTATTCTCATTGATTTCTAGTGGTTGTTTTATCATGAAGCGAACTAACACTATTCATCCACATTGTGGGCTAGGATACTCTATCTAGGTAATATTATTGTTTATAACCTATGTAAGCAATCCCATTATGGTTATAAGTTATTCAGAACCAGTTGCATCCCCAGCTCCAACATCACTATCTTGCATTGAAGGGAAATCCCTATATGGATTACATGTATTGATACATTTTCCATTCCTTCCACTAAGATAAATTTCTTAATAATGGAATACAAAAAATTAGGTTATGAATCAAAATGAATAATTTAGAACATGTATAAAACTTAACATAAATTGATAATTCATGTATAACTAATCTAATAATCATAAACATGGGTTCTTTGATGATATATTTACTTTTAAATCCTTCATAATGGTTTCTAAAGAAAATATAAATTATCCTACTCATATCCCCCTGGAGTGCCAAACTAGGTGTGTAGTAAGGCTAGTTATCGTGTACAAGGTTTCACTGAGTCAGGCCTAACACACCTTGTATGAGATGTTACCCTTAGGTAAATCAGTTCCAAAACCACATCCACTTGTAGCATCTATATAGGGATTCCTTTCTAAGAAGACCCACATAATCAATACCTTACCAAAATTCTAGGATTGTCTTCTATAATTATCCTCATTATCTATCTTAGGGTTATTTTACCTAATCTATGTTTTCTATTTCTAGTTTCAAAGTTTTCTACTATACTTTCTCTAATTACAACTACAATTTCCTCAAACCTAATATCCTGGAGCCAGTGCCTCACTTTTTTACATTGGTATAGAAAAAAATTTGAATACAAAAGGACCGACCAATTTAGATGTTTTGTAAACTAGATTTCATACTTGAACATTACATTTTAATTGAAACTATAAAATACAACATAGAGTCCTTTGATAATACCAATATTATCCTATATTAACCATGCATATCAGTCCTAATATAAATCATGGGATCATGGAAAAAATAAAACATAAGAAAGTGCTGAGGTCTGATGCTCAGTAAAGGTAAGCGTATAAAAAATGCTTTCATAAATAAGCATAATCATTAGGGCAAGGTGAAAAGCTAAAACAAAAACCATTTAAACATAGTATTGAGAATAATATTGTAAGAATAAATAACACCATATAAAATAATCACATGATTTATAAAACTTCACCATGGATATTCTATAAGTTGAATAATCACATAGATATGTAAAAAACTAATCTTATAATGAGGTAAAAAATAATTTTGGACCTCATAAACATATCGTTAAGACTTTGGCCAAGACACCATATATAAATGGGAAATGCATCAGCCAATACCCAAAGTATTTTGTCTCATGAGACCTATCGATGAATCAAGGGGCTATGGAGGGCCCCACATATCACTTACTAATTACAATTCATTCCTCAAATCAAAAGGGTGAAAAATAAACAATATAGACACTTGTATTGAAACACTAGAATACAAAATGTGAATACTATTACTATAAACCATGAATGGTAAAAAAATAGAACATCTATAGTCAAACTGATCATAAAACCTTTAATAAAATATTTTATACGGTATCATAAGATATAAAACTCAATTAAGCATAAAATCTAATATAGGATGTTGACATAGATGAAAATATTCTAATAAAATCATTAAAATTTCTTGAGAAAAATACCACTTTTTTACTTTAAAGTCATTTATTTTAAAAGTCAAGTAGTTATTAAAGAAACAATTTTCATTGAAAATAATATTTGAAACTTGTAAAGTAATATTAAAAATGTGAATGCATCATGACAATTTAAAAATCCACTCATGATGCATAAGATAAAAAATCATTTCTTTCGTTGAAAAAGTCACAATGTACCTTGTTTGGAAAATGTATAAAAGATTCCTTTAAAAATATTTCATAAAATGAAAAACATGGTAAAAAATACATTAAGAATTATTAGAATAATAGGGAAATTATTTTTGAATTTTTTTAGAAAATATGGATATTGACGAAAATTGTTCCCCAGTGGAGACTTAATCTTAAACAATCATGAATAATAATGAGATTTTGAAATAAGCCTTAATTTGTAATTTCCTTATGTTGAATGTGATTTAAATTAATATATAATGGTTTGAATAAGGTTATTAAATTATACAAGAATCATATAAATATTTATGATATCATATATGATCTTATTATATCGTTTTGTTAATAATGTTTCGTTATTGCCTTTGTTTTTGGTGTTAACTGCTACATTTTCTCATGCATGTTTTTCCATGAATGTCAAATTTCTTATTCATATGATATATTTATTTCATATATAGAATGATAATAAGTTCACAAATATTATATTTACTCATTATATACATTTTTATGATCATTCGTGAATGGTTATCATGGGAAATGAATCAGATCGCGTTATGGAGATGATAGATTGTATATATGCATGAATGACAATATCATTCCCTTAAAGAAGAAAGAGTAAGGAAGTGTATGGTATATTAAATTTTAAATAATCAATATAATTTCATTATTATCATATATATCTATTATTTACATCATTATACCTATCCACTAAAAGTGGTGATAAAAAACAAATTACACCATAGTGTAGAGACAGTAAGTCGTACATACACATGCATGGTGTTTTTGATTTTCATAGAATAGATAAATAATAAAATATAGTTTTATCATAATAAATAATAAAATATAGGAATATATATGATAATTTATTTATTACATCATCATGTAAACAACTCATGAAGAGTATGTAGATGAAGAATTGAACTTGGATGATGGTAAAAACCATCAACTCTTCTTCGTCAGTCTCCCTTTAGATATCTTCTCAAGAGATCTAGGGTTGGCATTATTTGAATATGGGGATCTACATAACTTAGATAATGATATTAGGAGGATGAATTAGTAGTTTTTTGTTCAGATACTAGGCACAAGGTGTTGTGAGAAGTGAAGATAGAGGTTCCCTTTTATAATTGTGGTGAGGGTCACTTTTGGAAACTCTCAAAATAATAAATTAATATAAATTAATTTCCAATTCCAAATGTATCCAAAGTAATTTATTTAGAATATAAGATTATTATGGGTTTAAATTATCTAAACCAATAATTTTATACAAGTTTAGGTCACATTATTACCCTTATATGTTTTTTCTTTAATACTTATTTAATCTCTTTAACTCTTAACAGGACAACATGTGTTTTTACTACTTAATGGTTAATATAGTTACTATAAAATTCCAAAAAAAACTAAAATGAGTCATTTATAAATTTATACCAATTATTTGGACGATTTTTATATTTTTATGAATTTGATAACATTTAATAAAATATTATTTAGTTTAAAGTATCATTAATTTCTATTTTGACACTATTCATTTCTTGACTTTTTAAAAAATATAAATACACAAGATAACTTAAAAAAACATTTAATACCGATATAATATGTCTAGTTAATCTACAAAATTCATGGATGGAATTAATTATCATTAATTATATTTATTTGTATTTTTTTAAAATCATTTATTTGATTTTACAATTAATTAAACAGTTATTCCATCATCATTATATAAGCCTTTAAGGTAATTATTTATTTAATAAAAATTTAAAATAATTTGTAATTATGAATATAAATAATTTATATTTCAATAGAATAATTATAGTTAAATTTATTTTCTGGATAATCTTATATTAAAAATGATATAGTTATAAGAATATATGAGTATACCATCTTTAACCTCTCTTTAAATAAAATATAATAAATTTCATACCCTCATCCAAATGGATTTAAAAGGTTATAATCATGGGACAAGCCTAATTTTAGTTGAAAAAAATTATCCAGTGAGATTTGGATAAGTGTTAGTGAAATTTTATAGTCTTTATAATATTTTTTTACCCATGATTACATGATTTATGCTTAACAGTGGTAATTAAAAAATTACCAAAATTACTATTCATAACCAAAAATAAAAGGAACCTATTTAAATAATTTGGACCCCCTAATTAAAAATATGGAATATATTTTTCAAAATTCAAAACATAGAAGTTGTCGTAATTAATTTAAAATTAATCCCATTGACAGAATGAAAAAAAAAACAGGTTATTAAAGTGAAACAAACAAAAGATTATAATGTTTTTATGTTCATATTCAAAGAAAAAATTGATTAAAATGACCTATATTCTATTAAATTATATAAAATAAATTTAATTAAACTTTAAAACCAATTAAAAATATAATTTAACACAATCAATTATTTATATGAAAAAGCTGTTTCAATTAAAATGCAATATTTTATTACTATTCATCAAAACAAGAAATTTATCGTAAAAATAACATATATTAAAATAAAGTAAATTTTTATATTTTTATTAAAATAATAAGGTTATTTTTTCAAATATAATATATAAATAGTAATTTTTTTATTTAAAATAGGCTCTATTAAAAGGTGGTAAAATAACCTTTTAAAATATATATAACCTTTTATGATTAAAATTGGTTTTATTCTTATCTTAATCTTATAAAACTTATTTGATGAATTTATAAATATTTTTTATATTATATAAAATATATATTTCATTAAGATATTTTTATAATAATGTTTAATATAATTTATTATGATAAAATTCCATTATGGTTATAAAAAAGGGTTTTTAATAAAAACAAATCCTTTATATTCAATTGGGTTTTATTATCATTTATAATTAATTAGTTATGAATGAATTAATTTTATATAGATTTTTAAACTATATTTTCATATTTTTTTAATCATATTCACAACCTCCAACTTAATATCTAATTTTAATGTAATACTTTTTAATAGTATATCACGGTTTGTTTAAGCCCAGTTTTACATGCATTTTAAGCTATAAAAGTAGTTAAATTTATTTAAAAACAGACATGTCATAATATATTGGGTTTTTAAACTTCACATCCCAAAACTTTTATACTTGAATATTCCTTAGGGAACTCTTGAAATTTTTTTTTACACATTTTAATAAAATAACACCCATTTTTTATCCACTCTATGTAGTGCTCTTTATCACTATATATTCACCCTAGTCCTATTGAGGCACACTGTTTCTTTATAATTTATGGAACTTAAGTCTTGGTTAATAAATTTTAAAAACCTCCAATTTGAGGCATTTCCGTACTTTATATCTTATTTAAAGTTAGTGGATTTTCTAGTTAAGACTCAAGAAGTTTATAGAAGGTATTCGAATAGTTTTTTTGAGGTGAATAGTTTGATATAGGTTAGTAGAAACCATGATAAATTCTATATAAAAATATATGTGTTGTTTGGGTATGACTAGGTAGGTACATAGTTGATTAATCGTTTTAAAAAACCATGTAGCTGACAGTATGACTTGGAATTTTTTTTCGAAGGATCTGATTTACTCGGTTAGCTCTTGATTAGTAAAACCGTGCAACCTAATCGTGTGACGAAATTTTAGTTGTAAGAAAATAACCTTTTTCTACCTAAAAATCACTTGAAAGTCTAATTCTTCCTCCACTAACCTGGGATATCGATTTCTAGGGCTCCCTTAGGAGATTTTTACTGATCTTTGGCATTTTGAATCCGATTCTAATGACTGTTTGTGCATTAAATCCTTGAATTCCGATGTTAGGACCCATTTCTTCCTTACTATATTGGATATTCTTAGTTGTTGTTGAATGGAACCATATATCAGTGTTTTCAAACCCAAATCTATGGGATCAAAGGAGTTTTGATTGGCCTGTCTTGGGGTTTTTCTAGATAAATGTAAGGATTGGGTTAGATCCATGTAATTTTCTAACATTTGTTGTGCCAAATGAACCCAAGTTCGGTGGATTTTCCCTATTTACATTTTTTTGGAATAAAAAGGCTCTTAGGTTTCTTTAAAATAACTCTCTTATGATTTAAAATGATTTTACCCAATTAAAACTCTGTTGGATTTTCTCTTATTGGTTGTTTCTTGAAATATGGCTTATGGGTTTAACCCATAACATGTTTGAAAAATTGATTAAATGAGTTTTTCAATGAATAACATTTTTGAATTATGTTGTTGGAATCAATGTGATGTGTTCATTTATGTTCCTATGGGATAAAGTATGGTTGTAAGTACCACCGTTATATAAGGAAACATGGGATCAATCTTGGTTGGAAGTACCACTCTCAAATAAGATAAACTTAGGATAGATCATGGTCTTAAATACCACCATCAAATTGGGTCACCAAGCAATGACTTTCTGAAAGGATACCTCAACACTCATGAGTATAGGGAGTTCTAGGTCATGCATGTACATGTATGTGTGTATCTAAGAACATGGGTATGTTATGAAAAATTGAAATTAATGTTTTTCTTCCATTTATTGAAAGGAAAAAAATCATATTTGGTTATATTTATTTTGGAAAATATATTCATCTTCATTATTTAACATTATGAAGAATAATTTATCTATTTTGATATTCTTATTGGTTATTTTCTAATCTTGTGAGCTACCCTCTTTCTAGTCTTAGTGTCATGTGGGAAAATTCTCTTGGTAGTTTCTTACAAGGTATGATTCATCACCCCCTATATATACACTTTGGTGAATATGCAGATGTTATTTTCCATGATACCATAAATGAGAAGGTTTCTTACTTCTCTAGTTGGGTTCCTTGATGTGACTATCACAATTTAGGAATATAGAGCTTGGAGTGGCTTGTGTCTTAGTCTATATTGGTTCCTACTTGGTGATATGGTCTTTATTGATTTGGATTTTTACTTTTATTTTTCATACTATTTTACCATTACTTTGATGTTGGTCTTTGATTTAGTATTCATTTTTGGTTTTTTTTTCATGATTATTATTGTTGGGTTTTCTCATTGAATCATTTATAAATAAGTATTTGGTTTTATTGTTTTCTTCCATGTCATGTGAGTATTTCATGGATACCTTAAATTGGGAAAATCTTCCCCCTTGTATCTTTGTGTTTAAACACTTTATATTTATTTCTAGGATTTGGTGTCTGAGGAATGTCACCTAAGGTTAGTAGCACCTAAAACCCAACCCAAGCCAATGGGTTTATAGGGGATTTTACAAATGGTATTATTTTTTTGGTCCTTGAGTAGGGATGGTGGAAAAGAGATAGGACATGTTAAGACTTGAAATTTATAACATAAAAATACATATCTAACCTTTTTAAAATAAGATTTTAGTTACCAAGGTATTCCAAGTTGATTGTTAATAACCAATAGGAATGTTTTCAACTCATAATCATGGGTTTAGCTGATGAGTGGAAGGTATCATATATTAGTGAAGTGACTTATGACTAGGATTGTAGTACCCACATGAATACTTCATTTTTGTAAATATGACATTATGACAGTTGTTTTGATATATAAAATATAACAATGAAGATTAAAATAGTAAAATTACATCATTATTAATTTTTTTAATGGATTTAGAATGAAAATTCCATGAGTAAGAAGAAAATAAATTGACGATTGGGAGTAGGCAAGAATGAAGTTATAGCTAAATCAAAGGTGAACTAACACTTGGTTTAGAGTATTTTAAAATACTTTCAAGATATTTGAAAATTACCTAGGACTAATGAACCTCATAAGGTGAATAACTATACTGAATTTCTAGAGAAAAACCCACTGACATTTCACAGTGATTCTAGACAAGATCAAGATGAGGTATGGATGAGTAGGATAACAAGAGTAATTGAATTATTCGAGACTACAAATGAAATAAAGGTCAAGTTATAAATGTATATTCTTGTGGAAATAGTTCTAGCATGGTGGAATTTAGCTATTCAAGCTCAAATGGATCTAGATCATACATGGAAAGGATTTTTGGGCCTGTTCAATAAAGAATTCTTTCCAAACACCTTGTAAATTGTAAAAATAAAAAAATATTTTCAACTAGAACATGGATGTATGTCAGTGACTAAATATGATAATAAATTCACTCACCTTGTTCACTTTTCCCCAGAAGTATCTGCTAAAAATATATTGAAAGCTTAAATATTTGAGGTGTGTCCCTAAACTAAGGTTAAATCAAAGGTGGTATCATTATATATTATGAACTATCCATAAATAGAGAATAAGGCACTAGTAGGAAAATCAAATATTATAGGAAATATGAGTAGAGGATACACCATTTTACATATGGGTATTGGTGGTAACTGTAACATAAATAATAAATGAAATAGGTAGGGTTACTCTAAGGGTAATAAGGAATATTATAAACCATACACTGAATTATTTTCTTATCCCCCACATTATAACATTGAACCAAGCAATTTTCAGTGTATCTTACTTATGAACAAAAAGAAGGAATACAATGAACAACTAAGGAATTTCCACCACTATAGTAAGAAAGGTCATCTCAAGAAGTATTTTCCTAAATTTTTTAAATAATTTTTTGGAGCTAAATCAATATAGGATCGAGCTTCACATGAAAGGATGGAATAAAACTATCAGAATAGTTCTCATCCACAAAACCAGGTTAACCGGGATACCTCTAGGAACACTTTGGTTATTCATTAAACACCTTAATGAGGAAGAAAAAGCTATCATATGCTCTATGTTCGACAGTTATACCAGGAAGAGAAGGCTACCATGGTCGAGAAACTAGGTCCCTCCATAGTGTGAGGTACGATCCTTATGAACTCGAATCTCATGCATGTATTGTTTGGTACCAGTGCATTAAAATTTTTCATTCCTCTTTCATAGTTATACTATTGGGATTACATGTGTAAATGATGCCTCACACCATGAGTATCAATACATCCCTCAGATAATGGGAGTTAAGAGGATTCAAGTTCCTAGAATTTTCCATTACAAATTATGTAATATAGCTTCTTTGGGAGTATATAATCCTAGTGATGGATAATTTAGATTGATCTTCAGAATGGACTGGATTGTGGAATTCAAAGCTTATATTGACTACTACACTTGGAAAGTGACATTCATATCCACATATGAAACTCCTAAAGTATTCAATGGGAATTGGGAGATAAATATAGGTAGAGAGAGAACATTTTCCTTAGTATACACAACCATATTTGGTAACTTAGAAAAGATTTTCCTGGGTGTTGTAGATAAAACATGAAATAAGACCCTTCTAACTATAGTGGATTAATACCTGAATGTATTTCTTAACATTTTTTCTGAGTTACCAAACACGAAGGAAATATATTTTCCTTTTGATTTTGTCTTGATAATGAGAACTATTTTACCCCTATAATACATGTTGACTCTAATAGAGTTACATGAATTGAAAGTACAACTAGAAGAATTAGAGAATAAAGGCTTCATCAGAACTAGATCATCACCTTAGGTTTCACTAATTATATTCATAAATATTTCAAGTATCATAAATCATGTTACTGTAAAAAATTGGTACCCTCTTCCTTCAATTTATGGTCTATTTAATAAATTAAAGGGTGATAATTGGTACTCTGTGATTGATATATGATTAGGATAACATAAGTTTAGATTCCAAAAAATATGATATTCTGAAGAAAACATTAGAGATTCATTAGGACCATTACGAATATATTTTAATGTATTTTGGCCTAATGAATACACCTATAGTATTCATGGCCTTGATAAAACATATCATCTATAAGTACCTTAGTTATCTTTTTGGTATTTATTGATGATATTTTTATTATTATTAAAGTAGTAATGAGTATGAGGATCACTTAAAAATTTAGTGTGCACATTGTATGATAAAAAATTATATGATAGGTTTTTTAAGTGTGACTTCTAGATACAAGAAGTCCCTTTACATGAGCATTCCATTTATGAAGAGGGATTATTGGTTCACCCTAGGAATATTTAAGTAGACATTTATTAGAAACAACCAAATAATGTCATAAATATATAAATATTTCTCATATTAGAATTCTATTATCATCACATTGATCAGAATTTATCGAGGCTTGCTTCTTCTATGTCCACACTAATGATAAAGGGTGTTCATTTCACATGGAATGATGATAGAAAGAAATGATTTATAGAGCTTAAATATTTTCTCACAATGGAACCCACATTAATCTTTCCAAAATGAGGTCAGGGTTATGTGTCATGTTGTGATGTGTATAGATCTATTTTGGGCTATATTATCTTGCATGAAGATCATGTTGTAGCCTATGGTTTGAAGTAGTTGAAAATGCATGATATGTAATATTTGATTCATTGTGGTATATTAATTAAAGTCATGGATCCAATATCTGTTTAGAGAAAAGTTCATAGACTTAAATTATCATAAGATTTTGAAACATATATTCTCTCAATATGACTTGAACTTGTTGAAAAAAATATAGATAGAACACCTCAAAATGTTCGACTTCAACTTGGTGTATAGACCTTGTAATGAAAATTTTGTTGTAGATTCATTGATTTAGAAGTTGTATAATGAAGTTTTAATGGTGGCTTTTGACCAATAACAACTGACGAGAAAAATTTGTGACATGTATCTAGAATATGAAAAATTGAATAAAAATGCTATCTTCTTCCAAATTAATCATATTCCTGACATGATGGATTTTATTAAAGAGGATTAGATAATAGATCATAACTGTACCACTATTTTGTCAAACCTAAATGATGGGAAGAATGTTTACAACTATATAGTAGATGAAAACTCATTGGTACACTTTTAAAACTAAATTATAATCCCTCAACCATACCAGGATCAACTTCTTTCAGCATATTACAATTCAAAATGTGATACTCATCTGAGTATTTTGAAAATGTATAAAGATATGTAATATAATTTACATTGGTCCAGTATAAAATTAAATATTTCTTATTATTTTATAAAATATCAAACTTTTTAGTATGTAATGGTTGAACATAATTTATCGAATAGTATTATGCATTCTATACCTATACCTGTATAGAAGTGGGAGAAAATTTCCATGGAATCTATCACCGGTTGACCATGGATGCTTCAGAATCATGATGTTATATTGGAAATTGTGGATCAACTCACTAATTCAGCACACTTCTTCCCAATTAGAGTTTCTAATATTGTATAAGAGTTCGAGAAAACATATCTTTAAGAATTAGCCAAGTTTTAAGTGATTCCAGTTTCAATATTCTCTAATAGAGATCCTTGATTCACTTCTTAATTATTGCGATTATTATAGTAGGATTTTAAAAATCAATTGAATATGAGTAGGATATATCATCCTCAGAAGGATGGAAAATAAGAATGAAAAATTAAGACGTTGGGATATATGGAAAAATCTGATGTCATGGACTTTGGTAGACCATGAGAAGATCATATATGTTTGGTGGAATTATCCAATAGTAACAGTCACTAAGTGATGATACCTTATGCCCAATTTGAGGTATTATATGCCCATCCTTATTTTTCTTCACTATATGGGTGGAAAGAGGGGAAACTTTAATAATTGGATATATTATTTTCTATGAGACTATAAATAAGATCTATATAATCTATAAATGAATAGACATTACTTAGAGACGATAAATATCATATGCATACTATCAACATCAAACTTTTTATTTCAATCTAAGTGAACAAATATTATTTAAAGTGTCACCAAGATTTGGTCATTGATAGTTGGGAAGCTAAGGGGAATTGGATCCATGGTTTGTTAGACCATTTGAAATTATTGAACGAATTGGAAGAATTACCTATCAGCTAGCCTTACTGCTAAGATTTAGTGTTATCCAATTTTTTTTTTCCAAATTTCTAAACTTCAGAAGTTTCACCCAAATCCTAGTAATGTGACCATTTGGGACTATGTGACTCTTGAATCAAATTTGAAATTTATCCCAAGAATGATAAAAATTATGGATCGATAGGAGAGTAATTTTCTAGGGAGATATATTTCTCTTTTAACAGTATTATGGAAACACAAAAAAATTATATCAGATACTTAGGAATAAGAGAAGTTCATGTGGGAGTAGTGGTCAAACCTATACCAAATTATGAGGATGAAATTCATAGTGGTGGGTAGAATGTAACAACCCTAGTTTAAAGTATTTCCATAATTTATGTATTATTTAATGTTAAGGTATGTTTGGTTTAAGACTCATGAATTTTTTTGGATGGTTTTATAAGGTTTTTGAATCCTTTTTAGAGGTTTGTGTTTTGAGAATGGTTAGTAGAAAACATGATCAAGTCTCAAGGAAATTGTGTGAATTGATTTGGAGTCACTCATTAGGTGTAGGCTTGATGCACAGTTTGAAAATATCATGCAGTTAACCATGTGAGTTGGAAAATTTATAGACAAAAAATATTTACATGATTAGTGAACAATTAGTATAAATGTGAATCCTGACCATGTGATGGGGATTTAAATTATACAGAAATAAAATTTCGACCCAAAAATCACCAAAAAATATCATTCATCCTTTTTAGACTTATGACTATGCTTTATATGGTTCCCTTAGGTTAATTTTAGTGATCTTTAATGTCTATACTATGATTTTAAGGATTCTTCGAGTTTTCAATCATGGAAATAAAAGGTATGCACCCAATTCTTCATTTACATATTGTATCTCATTGGTTTCTCTTGAATGAAACCATTGATTAATGTTTTCACACCTAGATCGATGGGATTGTAAGAGTTTTTACCTGTTTTAATTGAGTTTTCTATGATAAATGAAAGAAATGGGTTGTATTTGTGTGATCGTATAAGATTCATCATACTAAATGAACCTGAGAAAGGTGGTTATTCCTTTTTTACACTATTATTGGAACAAAAAGGCTCTTATATTTCTTTAAAATACCTTTATTCTAGTTTCAAATGATTTTACCTAGATGCAACTCTATTGTATTTTCTCATATTATTTGGTTCTTTAATTCTGGGTTGTCGGTATCAATCACAAAACATTTGAAAAATTGATTAAATGAGTTTTTCAAAGAAAACTGGGTTTGAAATATGTAATTGGAATAACTAGGTTATGTGATTTTATTTTAAAATGGGATAGAGCATTGTAAAATTTATCATCATCAAATAAGGAATCATGGGATAAATCATGGTCAGAAGTACCACTATAAAATAAGGGAAACTTGGGAAGGATGATGCCCCTTCATGGTGTCATTAATTTAAAATGGGTTAATTATATTATAAATTTATGATTATTCAAAACTAACACTATTGGAAATGTTTGAAAGAAAATGAATATGGAAACCCAAACCTTTTACACATATTTTTAAATTATTTGTTTCATAAAAATATAATAATTACAACCCAAATATCTTGAGGCATAGTGTCTTTAGAATACTAGGTACATAAAACATCAAAATAAATTAAGAAATTAATTTTTTTTATTCTCCTTAGTGAGATCCTAAATATCTTTGATCATGTAAAACTACAAAGGATAACCTAGAGAAAAAAAAGGAAAGGGGCCATCTTTAAATCCAAATAATGGTGTAAATATGATAATGATGCATAACCAGATATCATAAAAGAGAAGTATCATAAATAATAACATGAGAGAATAATATAAAAAACATAGTATAATAAGATCAGGGAGACATATGAACATGACAGAAACATATAACATGTTATAAGAATAATTAAAGGCTAACTACCAAGACAACATCACATGGTGGACAAAGTCCCATACGAGAATAGCTTTACCACCTAATCCCGTACATAACATCTAATGAGATAAAATTATTACTGAATCCATTGGAGTGAAATATTGGTGTACACATCATAACATGTAATTGAATATGTGTGTCACAAAAAGTAAATCAATCATAAGGCATAAACATAATAATTACCAATGGAAATATATGGTTTGTATAATATCTCATCAGGTGGTAATCAAAGGATATTTTATAAAGAAGGAACTTGTTAAATTTACTTAAGTCATGAATTAACCATTCAAAGGATGGGATATTAAACGAGGTATATATGTAAGACACACACACACACAAATATATATAATTTATAAACAATCCATAACATGAAGGGTTTTTTTAATTGATTAAAATATCTTTAAAATATCATAATGAATATTTCTTAAGAGAAATACCATTTTTATTTTCAAATCACTTATTTAAATATAAAAAATTACAAAATATTATAGAAAACAATTTATTTGAAAATAACCAAGGAAAATTTTAAAATAAATTTCAATTAATTGAGAGTTCATTATGGAATAAAATTCCATTAATGTTGTATAAGGTAAAAGAAAACATTCCTTTCATTCTCTTGTAAAAAAATTCCAAAATACCTTATTTGGAAAATGACATAAATATTACTTTTAATCCATTTTTTAAAAAGATAAACAGGGGTAAGGAAAATATTAATTTTTAAAAAGTCCATTTCATTAATAAATCATTTTATAATTCTAAAAACATTATTTTTGAAATTTTAAGGAAAATATGTGCGTGGATGAAAAAGATTCCCGATGAACTAGAAAATACAGTGCCATACTTCTATGAAAACACTATTTCAGTACCTTGAATACTTAAAGGTATGATAATGGATGGAAAAATTGTAATTTATATAAATAAAAAGAGTATTATTAAATAAATTTGGATTAATATTGAAAGATCAAACAATACTCCCAACTAAGACTAAAATCTAAACAATACCAAATAAAGATGAGATTTTGAAATAAACCCTTACCACTTTGGTAACTTTTGAATCATAAGCCCCATGAAAGAGTAAAATAAAATGAAACATTAAGTATCATAAAAATGAATATATTAATGATATATATTTACAATGTATTATTATATATAGATCATAAATATAAATAGGTTCATAACATCAAATCTGTCACAACGAAACGAAATTGAGAAGATGAACGCTTACAATGATTGTATCACTAAAGTGAGAATTAAGAAATGAAGTGATTTTGTGTAAAAATTTAAATATAAATAATAATAATAATTGGAAATAAAATAAAATATAATAAAATGTCATTTCATACATAATAATGGAATAAAGTAATAAATTAAGTAGAAGTATATCCCAATGAATCAAAATTGAGTTAAGAAACACCCTAACCACTTGGTCTCTTTCAAGTCAAATTATCTTGGATTAAATAATTTTGAATTGAAACTTAAAAATATAATTAATTATAAAGGATTCATGATATAAAATTAATAATCTAATTATATACACCATATAAAAGAAATTACTATATAATATTAAAATATTATATAATTAAAGGAAATTCAAATGAAATCTATCACCTGAAGTCTGACTCATCACATATATTCTTTAATTCATGAATAATAAAATTATGTTAATTATTTAATTTATTAATAAATTTTTTAATGTTCATTATTAAGTTTATTTTATTTAATACCATATTATATACCGTTACTTAATATAATAAGTCCACATCAAACTTTTGATGATTTTTAGATCAGAAGTCTCAAATGAATTTGGTAAGTTAACTATTGTCAAAGAGGATATTGTTCTATTTTCTCCAGAATAATATTCATGATATAATTATAATTTTTATAAATTAATTATGATTTTAAAAACAAACTTAAAATATGGTTATGAAAGATGAACTATATTAAAATCATGGAGATAGTAGGTATTACGTGCGCGTGAGTAACATTTCAATTTTTCAACGATCATGATAGAGAAAAGGTAATTATTATTTAAATTTAAAAATTTATCATTATATAATAAATAAAATATTATTTCTTTAAATAAAATTATATATTCCATCCATTTTTTTTTGGGATGTAAAATGAATCATATCACTTTGTGGAGGTGGTTGTCCACACGTACCTATGAACGAAATTATCATATTTTAGTGAATGAAAATATAAAAATATATGTGATATATTTAATTTAAATATTGAAAAATATGTCATTAATATAATATATATACATTAAATATATCATTATAACCACCTGTGAGATGCAGTGATGTAAAATGAATGTAATCAGTTCACAAGGTTGTAGTCCTCCGTACACACGAATGATTATTTCACTTCCCATTTGATGGAAGAGTATATGGATGTAGGTTATGAAATTAACATAATAAAATATAATTATATGATATATAATAATTTTATTATATCATCAAATTTGAATAATATCTAAATTAGGTGGAAGAATAAATAAAATAAAAATTATTGGTTAAGAACAATAGCTCTTCTTTGGACAACCTCTTTAGGTTTATACCAGAATCATTCCTATGAGAGATTTATAATAAAAAAAAGGACTAAAAAACATGGTAATGGAATTAATTAAGGTATTTGGGTAGATTTTGTACAATCCAAATGGATTTTTAATTCGTAATAAAAGAGGAGAGGATGTACCCTTTTATATGTGAGGGGAGGGTCACTTTTTTAATTTCCTAAAATATAAAAGCAATATACATTATGTTTTATATTAAAAAGACCAAAATTGATATAATTTGTGTATAGTATGTGTATGGGTAGAAATAATTGCCTATAATAAAATTTTTACATGTTTTAATTAGGTTTTTAACCTTATCTCTTTTTTAACCCTCGTTAACCCTTTTTAAAAATTAAAGTGATAATAAAGCTTTTAATCTATAGAGGTTAAGATAGATACTATAAAATAAAAATTGGCCAATAAAAAAATATATTTTCAACCATATCACAATCACTTGGATAGGGATTTGATTTTCAGGAAATTTAAATCTTTTAATAAAATATTATTTTTTAAAAAATATCATTAATGTCATTTTTTGAACTATTCATTTAATTTTAATTTTAAAAAATATGAAAGTAATAGAATTATAATATAATAATTTAAAATATAACTAACATGCTATATTTATATAATTTTAGGGATCAAAAAAATTCATTCAATATATATTACTTTTATTATTTTCAAAATCTATTATTTTATTTTTCAATTAATTAAATAAATAACATGCTAGTGTTTCATTAGCATTGAAGGTAATAATTTAATTACTAATAATTAGAAATAAATTTAAATGATAAAATAAATCATTTATTTTTCAAATTTTTATTTATAACAAAGCATATGTTTTTTATCCCTATCAAAAAATATTATAGTTATTAAAAACAACAAAGTGATATTTTTGTCTTTATATGATACATAAATATTATAATGGTCAAAATAAAATAAATATAGAATAAAGTGGCCATATATTTGAAACATGAATGGAAATGTATGAAATAAAATCATCCAATAGGATAAAGGAAAGTGTTAGGGTCAATTTGTAGTCTTTATCGTATTATTTTCTACCTAAATTACCTAATTTACCCTTACCACACTCATAATTATTTACTATAGTTACTATACATAATGAATTAAAAAGGGTCTCATTTAATAAATTTGGTCCTAATGATTAAAAATTTGTAAATAATTTTTTATAATTCATTTCATATAAGTGGTATAATTTTATTTAAAATTAAACAAGAAAGACATGATGAAAAGTTGTTTTTTCAAAAAAATGATTTTTTAAGCATAAAAACGTTTTTGTTTCAAATTCAAGTGTAAAATTCATTCCATGGACTATAATTGGATTAAATTTAATCATAATTATATTATTAAAAAATTAAAACTAATCTAAATTATAATATTACTTTGTAAAAATATTAAATAAAAATAAATTTTTCAACAAAATTTAGTATTTTTCACTATTCATTGAAAAATAAAACTTTTCATAAAAATATCAAAATTTCACCATAACCCAAATTTTATTTGATTATTTCAAAAATTATATCATTTTTATCAACTAAAATTATAAAATTTCTGGAAATTATATATAATGGTTTCTAATGAAAATCAATAAAACCCATTTTTTGAGGAAAACACATTTTTGAAGAATAAAATGAATTTACTAAAAAGTGAGGGATTATTTAATAATAATTTATAAAAAAATTATATTGAGTATGAAATTTATATATATTTCATAAATAATTTAATCCTATTCATAAATTCTAATTTAATGTTTAGGTTATAACGATCATATTTAAATAATAATATTTTATGGTTTATTTAGGCTCAATGTTGCATGACATATATTCTACCAAATGTATGTTTCTCTTTTAAAATTTTAGGGTGTTAAATTAGTCCACACTTTAATAAATTAAATCCTCACTATTTTAACTTGGGATTAGTAAAAAATAATTTTATATTTGAAAATAAATTTGTTGAAATCCCATATTATAAACAGGTTTAACCAAAATTCCAATTGAAAAGAGGTAAAATGAAATAGAAAGGTCATCACATAACTAGGTTTACAAATAGGATAATTTTAGTGAGAAGTGAAAATATGGAAATTGAGAAAAAACTTATTGTCTAAATAATAATGGAGAGTGATATATATTATTTATCACAAGAATGTGGATGATCATGAGAATGTTAAGGACAAAAAAACTATTTGTTGATGAGGTGTGAAAAGTACAATTGATTCATAGACAATGAAGTTGATTGGATAACATTTTATTTTCAAGCTAATTTTCCTAGAGTTCAGAAATTCCTTTACCATCTAGAAGAATAACATAATAGAATATACTTACTTGATAATTATAATTTCTTAATTTAATCAATTTTTACCATAATCTAATATTTTTCTCCTACTGATTAGTATTCAAGATAAATTTTTCATTCTCAAAGAACATAAATATACTTATAAAAGATCATATAATCCAAAAAAGGATAAAAATATCTTCCTTATATATTTATACATTAAAAAAACAAAAAATGGTTATCACAAGATAATTCTAAAAAATTATTAAACCATCATATGAAGAAATAAAACATTAATCAACAATGCCTAAACAATAATTGCCAAATTTTAACATAGATCATTTGATAAATAACTAACCTTAAAATTATTCAAAATATTCCAAACTAAGTTTGAAAACCAATGATTTGAATGATTTAATCTCATATTCATCCAAACTATATTCAGTATTTATCACTAAAGAAAACTAATCACTCTTAAAGTCTCATACCATAATGTATGTTCCCTAATAATATATGATAATAATTTCTTTAAATAATATAAATCACCATAAATTAATAATAAAAAAATATATTCTCTCAAAATAAAATTCATACATTATTCCTAAAATAAAATACCATAGTATTATATATATCTTAATCATACATGTTTCCAAAAATTGTGAAATTATTTCAAAATATCATTAATTTATTAATCAAAAAATCAATTTTCAATCCCATGGTTATATATATGATTCAAAATATGTTCCAAAAATAAAATTAATGATCATATTTTAAATTATTCAAGTGAAAACAATCAATGTCATACAGACCCAGACATCACATATGCTAGTGGTGGGTGTTCACCCTTATTGCCCTTCGGTTGTGGGTTCAAGCCCTTCGACCTTACTGGATGTGACAAGGTTGTCTCCCAAGATACGTGTTTCCTTTTTTAAAAAATTATATTAATATAATTTCTACAACATTCTCAAAAAAATTATAAACATTCTGAAAAACAAAATTAATTAGAAAATTACTTTTTAACCACTTAATAAATTTTTTTTTCACAAAATCAAATAATCTTAATTGACTATAATTATCATAAAATCAATTATAAGGAAAACCCTGAAGGTTTAAAATAAATATTAAATTATTTCAACAAAATATAAATTCTTTTTACCAAAATATTTTTTTATTAAAACATATGTTAAAGATAATAATTATATTACCATAAATGCCTCCCAAAACAAACTTAATCATCTTAGAGTTCCCTAATGAAAAACATAAAAAAGGGAATCAATTACTTTAAGCTTATAATCAACCATAGACTTATCCAACCAAGACACTATAGATTTATTTCATATCACTATGAAATATCATTGTATTCAATAGGTTTTTTTATCTCATTCATTATAAGAGTTCATAAATAAAATGGAAATTAACCCAAGAATATCATCTGAGAGTTCCAAATCAGTTTCATTGTAAGGGAATGCTCACCATAAATCATAATTAGGGTTGAGATATAGTCAACCATCTTTTTTTGGGGTAATTACACCTAGGAAAATCTATTCTAAAACCAAATCCTCTTGTAGTTTCCAAATATAGATTTATTGCTAGAAAAACCACATAATCTCTTACTCACCAAAACATTAGTATGTTATTATATACTTAGATTTATAAACAAGGGTTTTACTAAATCTCCATGATCATAATCCCCAAAAATAACTATACCATTATCTAATAATTTTTTTTAAACCCATGCTTTTTACATATATTATTAATTTATTTTGAACATAAACATAAAATTATTAAAACCCAATGATAGTGAGGCCTAATATGTTTGTAATACTAGTTATATAAAAAATTAAAATGAAAATAAAAAATAAAATATTTATTTTTTATTCTCCTTAGTAATATCCTAAATCTATTTGATATATTAAAACTACATAGGACAACCTGTTGAATACATAAAGGAAATGGGAGAGAGATAAATCCCAATAATGGAGTAAGAATGATAATGAGGCATAACATGATATCATAAAAGACAAGTCTCATGAATAATAACCTTAGAGAATAAAATAAATAAAATGGTTAAATAAGATCATGTAAACATAGTAAATTGGTTGAAACATATAACATGTCATAATCATAATTCAAGGATAACGACAAAGACAAAATCACTTAGTGGGTAGAGTACCACAATGTATTTGTTTTACTCCCTAATCCCATACATAACGTCACATGAGACAAAATCATTACCCAATGAATTGGATCACTATCTGGGAACACCCATCATAAAATTTACATTCTTATGTGTGTCAAAAAAAATTAAATCAATAATGTGTCATAAACATAGTAATTACCCATTGATATAAATGTGTTTCATTATCTTACCTCATGTCATATTCAAATGATATTTATAAAGAAGGCATTTGTTAAATGAACTTAAGGAATTTATTTACCCACAAATGGAAGGGAGAAGAAGATAGATATATATTCAAGATATATATATATATATATATATATATAATTTATAATAAATCCATAACATCAAATGTTTTCTTCAATATTGAAAATGTCTTTTAAATATGACATGAACTATTTTTTTGAGGAAAATTCCCTTTCCACTTTGAAATCACTTCTTCAAAATATAAAAATATCCAAAATATTATATATATTTTTTGTAAAGAACCAAGGAAAATTATAAAGTGATTTTCAAATCATTGAGAGGTAATGTTGGTGAGAAATTCTATTCATGTCATATAAGTTAAAATAAATCATTCCTTTCACACTTTTATAAAAAAGTAAAAAATACCATGTTAGGAGAAAGATGGAAATATTCCTTCTTAAACCAAGTTTGAAAAAGTAAATAATGGGTAAAAATATACATAATAAATAATTTTATAATGTTAAAAATATTTTTAGACATTTTAATGAAAATATAGACATGGAAGAGAAAGATTCCCAATAGAGTAGAAAATAAATGGTCAGTTTTACATGAAGATGTCATTTTAGTATCTTGAGTAATTAAAGAGATAAAAATGGAAGGTAAACTAGTAATTTACCAAAATAAATATAAAAGGAAAAAATAAATTTATTTAAATATTTAAATATAAAATAATATTTCCAATGAATACATAAACATACACTACTAGAAATCGAGCCTATACCAACAATTTGTTCCCAAGGGTTTAGAAAACACATTGGAAAAAGAACCTATACCAACGGTTCTAGTAATCCATTGGAATAGGCTATTTTATGTTGGGTTTTCCCAGTGGTTTAAGAAACCCATTGGGAAAGAGAACTATTAAATACACTTTTAATTAACCATTGGGAAAAATTATACCCAAATTAGGGCTCCCTCCCTCGTGACATTTCATCCCCGTGCACTCCTCCACTCCCCGACCTCGACCTCCTCCCGGCCTCCGCCTCCGCCTCCCGGCCTCTACCTCCGCCTCTGCCTCTCATCCACCACCCTCTCCTCCGGCTATGTTCCCCTTCCCCTCTCGGCTCCTTCTTTGATGACGATGTCCCCCTCCCCTATCAGCTCCCAGCGATGTTCCCCCCTCCCCTCTTATCTCCCTCTCTTGGAGACATCCACCTCCCCTCTTGGCTTAATCTCCTCCTTCGACGTCCCCTATCCCCCTCTCTAGTTGTGTGCGAGACCCCCTATGGATGAACACCCCACAATACATCCCCCTCTCTCATCTCCCTCTCCTCACACATGGGCAATAATAATGTCGGGGACGACCCCTGCCCTCAAGATCTAGAGGTAAATCTTTTCCAAATCAATGTGTTGGACTACCCATCTGAGGTAGACCTGACCTCTCCTGACATATAATATCTTTGTTTCTGTTTTTGTGGATATTTAGTTGATGATTTTCTTATGGTTTAGGTGTAATCCTAATTTTCCATTTTTTCATTTGTTTGTACAATTCGGATTGCCAAAAATTTTCATCTGTTAATTATTCATAGGTCTAGCTCAACCATGTTATTTTTTTGTTCATCTAAATGTGTAATTAATGGTTTAGTTGTTCCCATGATACTTTTAATTGAAATATTTGGATCATGGATACTGCATATGATGATAGGTATAAGAGTAGGGGAATCTATTGGACTGTAAATGGTGAAAAATGTATTTTTAAGTTCAGTAGGCCTTTGGAAATGTGAAAAAAATTTGTTCGAAAATCAACATAATGAGTTCTGAGTGGCCTGTTTTCAGGAGTCTATTGGTTATAAAAAATGAAAATTATAGTATTTTGGTAATATTTTATAGATCATAAATCCAAAGGCGCGGAAAATGAATCATTTTCACTCATTAAAGGGCATAAGTATGAAATTAGACAGTTTGGTGTGGTGGGAGAGGGGGGGGGGGATGAAATTCCAATGACTTCAACCCAATTGCAGACATAAATTGAGAGGGGCCGGTTGTGATGTCTGGTGTTATAAAAAGTACTGAATAAGTATGTAATGAGGCATGTTACATATCAATAGTTTGGGTCGGGTCCCGGTCCATGTCTTTTAAAAAATGTAAAATGTAAAAAATAACATAAATTAACAATAATAAAAATATTAAACTTACAATTCATCAAACTAAAATAAGATTGAACAAAATTATCAATTGTGATAGGCCAGGCTTGGTTTGGTCTTGGGTTTGGTTTGGATTTGTTGGGCCTTCACTAGTTCGAGTCCTTCCCTAAACACTACTTGGGCTGGGCCCATTGTATGAAATATGTCTCACCGACTATCCAGGTCCACACCAGGCATCCGACCATTTTTACACCCCTATTGAGTTTAACAACTAAGTTGTTATGTTATTTTTTTACATTAAAGAGTATTTTTGGTCTCTAAACATTGCGTTATTACATTCATGTTACTTTAAATAGAAGTTTTACTTAAGGAAACATTGCGATCATATAGCTTTTCTAATACCCAACACAACAACCACTTTCTATGCAATTATTTTATATTATAACCACTCAACATGATAGTAAGATGGGGTTTTGAGAGTGATAATTCTTGGATTTATATATGTATTAATTTTGTTTGAATGCATTATAGACCGAGTTCACAATGGACCAGGGAATGGTGGACGCTAGTGGGAGAGCTATTTAAGACACAAGGACAATCTATGCCAAATTTCATTTTATGATTCATTGATTATTATTCACCATAATAGTCAATCTTAGATCGCGGTGTGATGTGGCGTGGTTCTAGCAGGGTTATGTGCACAATATTCAACTCAAATAATATAGCATAGGTGCATATTCAATGGCTAAGTGTACTATTATGGTGTTTCCAACAACGATCTATATAAAGAACATAATGAAAAATGAAGAGATTATTAAATAGACTCATAGGAATATTATTTGACCCATGGGGCATTGTGGTTCTTATATATTGGGTAGTGACATGTATAGTTCAGGATACAGGTATGTTTTTGTTTAGTTTTTATTTTATTTTATTTACCACATTTTCCACTTAGGTATTTTACTTCATTCTACGGACGAAGGGTTGTTATGCTATCCTGACTAGTTGACGTAGATCCCTTCTATACAGTAATACCATGAGGTGTTAGTGTGAGGAAACATTGGAAGATAGAGGAGCTTTGGGTTCTTCCATGAGATGGAATTGTTTTTCTAAAACATTGTGACGGAACATTTCTGGAGTATGTTGGAGTTATGAAATAACCCCAAGTGTCTCCATGAGATAGTATAAATAACCCCAAGTGTCTCTAAGTGTCTCCATACATCATATCATCCTCGCATGGGTTGGCCACTCACCTAATCCTATCAAACCTATCCTAGTCTATCCTCTCAGTCACATAGTCTAGACTCATCTCTCTAGGATTATCTCATTCCTCGATGCACATCTCATCATCAAACTAGACAAAGAGGATTATTCAACTTATGTTTGTCCTAGTCACAAAATCACACAATGTCGAACCCATCTACATTATATTCTCAATAATCCGGTCAATATCCTCATCAAAATCATTTATTATAACCCAGCCCCACTAACCAGGTTCCATCCTAAGCTAAATCACACCAAGACTCTTGGCATTATAATTCCAATCTGTCCGAAAATACCCAATACCCACACAAGAATCTCATCCTTCATCTCTTTAGTTGAACTCTTTAATCATTAAATGGAGTAAAACCTTTCATAATACATTTTATATACTTAGAGGGACCATCCCACTATAAGAACCTACCAAGATTCCAATTCATACTCTTAAGTATTTCCTCATCAAATGCTAGATGTACAATTTTCACAACTATCACTACAAGGCCCAATCATCTTAGGAATATTTTACTTGATCTAAATCCTCATCGTTAGGGACATCAATCACATTTAACAACATAAATGTCAACTGAACCCTACATTCCTAGAATTCTTCATGTGGACAGGCCCCATAACAACAGGCTAAAAACTAAACCCATAAATAATAATGCTAAATACATGCATCGTTTTTAAATAAATATATCAAGTGTAAACATAAAAACCATGAATAATAAGACTTCATCCCTTGTATCAAACAAAACCAAATAAAGTTGAAACTTGGTGAAAATTTATTATATACCATTAACAGGAAGAGTAATTGTTTATTAATAGGAATGTACTATTTTATAGTATCATTTTGAAACATTGATATGTTTCCCCTTTGCTTGCAGGAACATGATTTGACCCATGGGGCACTGTGGTACTTTTATGTTGGGCGGTGACATGTATAGTCATAGGAGACATGTATGTTTTAGTTTAGTTTTTAATTTATTTTATTTATCACATTGGTCACTTATATCTTTGATAGCTTTTTTAGTTTATATTTTATTTTATTTTATTTTCTTTATCACATTGGTCACTTAGATCTTTTACATATATGAATTCTCCCATAAGATTTGTGTTGCATCCTGATATGTTAAAACAAACTCAAATTTTATTGTTCTCCAGGTGACTAACGTTTTATTATTAGAGTTCCAAGAAATGCATATACTATTGATAAGTAATACACCTTCATAATTTGACTCTCAATCAGTAGTTTCAACTACCTAGTACCAATTTTAAAAACAACGAAGATAAAATATATATCTTTATCATACCACAATCCCGAATCAAGAGTCTGATTTTTATAACATATGATAAGTTTCTATAATTTGAAGGAAAACTACATAGGATTTATTTGGAATCCTGGCTAGAAGATGCTGCCCTGCGGATGTCACTGGACCGGGCAAACACGTTGTGGTCACACCGTGGTCACACCATAGTCACACCATGGTCACACCGCGGTCACACCAAGGTCAATCCGCTATCACACCGTGGTCACGCCATGGTCACGCTATGGTCACTCCGCAGTCACGCCACTGTAATGTTGTGATTTGTCCCTCCTCCAGGACGACACCCCGCGGCGGTTCGTAGTCCTGTTGTAATTCGATGTATGATACCTAGATAGAGTTTTAGACACATTACCCACACATTGTTAACAAGGAGGGAGGTGAAGAACGGAATGTTTCCCCTCTTCCTACCGCTCCCTTCGCTCCTGGATGGAAGATACTACCCTACGGATGTCGCTGGACTGGGCCAATACGCTGCGGTCACACCACAATCATGCCACAGTCATGCTGCGGTCACGCCGCAGTCATTCCATGGTCATGACATGGTCACACCACAGTAATTCTATGATTTGGCCCTGGTGCAAGATGACACCCTGCGGCGGTTCGTAGTCCAGTCGGAATACAATGTATGATACATAGATAGAGTTTTAGATACATTACCCACCCATAGTTAATGGGGAGGGAGGCGATAGCCAGAATGTTGCCCCACCTCCTCCCACACCCTTTTCTCTTGGACGGAAGATGCTACCCTGAGGATGTCACTAGACCAGGCCAACATGCCGCGATCATGCCATGGTGACACCGCAGTCAGGCCGCGGTCAGGCCGCAGTCACGCCGCTGTAATGCTGTGATTTGGCCCTACTCCAGGACGACACCCCGTGGCGGTTTGCAGTCCTGTCAGAATTTGATGTATGATACCTAGATAGAGTTTTAGATACACTACCCACCCATAGTTAATGGGGAGGGAGGAGATGGCCGGAATGTTGCCCCACCTCCTCCCGCTCCCTTCGCTCCTAGCCGAAAGATGCTGCGCCATAATTGTCGCTGGACCAGGCCAACATGTCAGGGTCACGCTGCGGTCACGCCACGGTCACACCGCAGTCACGCCGCAGTCATGCTACGGTCACACCGTGGTCACACTGTGGTCACGCTGCGGTCATGCCACGGTCATGCTGCGGTCACACCGCGGTCACGCTGCAGTCATGACACAGTAACGCCATGGTCACGCCGCGGTCACGTCGTGGTCACACCGCGATAATATTGTGGTTTGGCCCTGCTTCAAGACGACACCTCATGGCGGTTCACAGTCCTATAGGAATTCGATGTAAGATACCTAGATAGAGTTTTAGAAACATTACCCACCCATAGTCAATGGGGAGGGAGGCGAAAACTAGAATGTTGCCCCGCCTCCTCCCGCTCCCTTCGCTCCTGGCCGAAAGATGCTGCCCCGCAGATGTCGTTGCACCGGGCAAACATGCCGCGGTCATGCTGTGGTCACGTCGCGGTCATGCCGCGGTCATGCCACGGTCACTCCGCGGTAATGCCTTGATTTGGCCCTTCTCCAGGACGACACCCCGCAGTGGTTTGCAGTCCTATCAGAACTCGATGTATGATACATAGATAAAGTTTTAGATACATTACCCCCATAGTTAATGGGGAGGGAGGGGATGACTGGAATGTTGCCCTGCCTCCTCCCACTCCCTTCACTACTGGCTAGAAGATGTTTCCCCACAAATGTCTTTGGCCCAGGCCAACACACCGCAATCACATCGCGGTCATGCTGCGGTCATGCTGCAGTCATGCTGCGATCACACCGCGGTAATGCTGTGATTTGGACCTGCTCCAGGATGACACCCCGCGGCGGTTTGCAGTCCTGTAGGAATTTGATGTATGATACCTATATATATTTTTAGATACATTACCCACCCTCCTTTCTGGACCCCAGATAGCCCCCCCACCCTCCTCCCTGGACCCTAGACAGCCCCCACCCTCCTCCTCGGACCCTGGATAGCCCCCCGGAGAGCCCCCCACCCTCGTTCTTGGACCCTGGATAGCCCCCCGGACAACCCCCTGAACAACCCCCCCACCATCCTCCCTGGACCCCAGACAACCCCCTGGATAGCCCACCAGACATCGCCCCCAACCCTCCTCCCTAGAACCTAGATCCAAATCTATGTTGTCATCAAGATTCACCCTAAATCCCAACAGAAAATAGGGTTTTAGAGCTTTAGAATAAGATGAGAGAAGAGTGTAAACCCTAATTGAAAAGTGGAATAAAGCAGAGGATTCGACTCATACGGATCTTTAATCTACACTTAACGGAACTCAAAATGCCCAAGTGACATGTATGAGTCATCCCCACCTCAAACCGAGGCACAGTATGGCCGGTACCACTCATAGTGTCTCACTTTTATTTGAAATGGACAACATTTTAAATGAAAAATAAAACTGATATATGGAAAACCATTCAAACAGATTCGTATTGTGTTGATACTTTAGAAAAATGATCCACGAGTTATTTTTGACGTGTACGAGTCAACCCCGCCTCAATCCGAGGAATAGTGTGGCTGATACCACTCAAAGTGTTTCACTTTTATTGGAAATGAAAATTATTTTAAGTGAAAACGAAAACTGGCTTACGGAAAACTGACCAAACGCATTCTAATTCTGTTGATACTTTAGGAAAACGATCCATGTTTCATTTGTGACTTGTACGGGTCAACCCCGCCTCAATCTGAGGCACGATGTGGCCGGTATCACTCGAATTATCTTACCTTTATTTGAAATGGACAACATTTTAAGTGAAAACAACAACTGGAATATGGGAAACCGACCAAACACATTCAGATTGTGTTGATACTTCAACACAACGATCCATGCATCATTTTTGACATGTACGAGTAATCCTTGCCTCAATCCAAGACACAGTGTGGCCAGTACCACTCCAAGTGTCTCAATTTTCTTTGAAATGGACAACATTTTAATTGAAAACAACAACTGGTAAATGGAAAACCCACCAAACGCATTTGGATTCCATTGATACTTCAACACAACGATCCATGGGTCATTTTTGACGAGTAAGAGTCAACCCCAACTCAATCCGAGGCGCGGTGTGGTCAGCACCACTCAAAGTGTCTCACTTTTCTTTGAAATGGACAACATTTTAAGTGAAAACAACAACTGGCATATGAAAAACCGACAAAAGCACTCGTATTCTGTTGAAACTTTATGAAAATGATCCATGGGTCATATGTGATGTGTAAAATCAACCTCGCATTAATCTGAGGGCCGGTGTGGCTGGAACCACTCAAACTGTCTCACTTTTATTTGGAATGGACATGATTTTAAGTGAAATAAAAACTGGCATATAGAAAACCGACCAAAGGCATTTGGATTGTGTTGATACTTTAAGAAAATGACCCATTGGTCATATTTGATGTGTATGAGTAAACCTTTCCTCAATCAGAGGCACAATGTGGCTAATACCACTCAATGTGTTTCATTGTTTTTTTTGAAATGGACATCATTTTAGGTGAAAACAAAAAATGGCACACGAAAAACCAACCACACACATTCGTATTCTATTGATACTTTAGGAAAATGATCCAGGTGTCATTTGGGACATGTACGAGTCTACCCCGCCTCAATATGAGGCATGGGGTGGTCAGCACCACTCAAAGTGTCTCTCTTTTGTTTAAAATGGACATCATTTTAAATGAAAACAACAACTAACATACGGAAAACTGAACAAACGCATTTGGATTCTTTTGAAACAATAGGAAAAGGATCCATGGATCATATGTGATGCGTATGAGTCAACCCCACCTAAATCCGAAGTGTGGTGTGGCCAGAACCACTCAAAGTGTCTCCCTTTTGTTTAAAATGAACATCATTTTAAGTGAAAACAGCAATTGACATACGTAAAACCAACCAAATGCATTCGGATTATATATAAAATTTAGGAAAAAGATCCATGGGTCATATGTGATGTGTAAAAGTCAACACTGCCTCGATCCAAGGCTCAGTGTGGCCCACACCACTCAAAGTGTATCTCTTTTTATTAAAATGGATATCATTTTAAGTGAAAACTACAAATGAAATATGAAAAAATGAGCAAACACATTCATATTCTGTTTATACTTTAGGAAAACAATCCATGGGTCATATGTGACATGTACGAGTAAACCCCGCCTCAATCCGAGGTGCGGTGTGGCCGGTATCACTCTAAATGTCTCTCTTTTGTTTAAAATGGATATCATTTTAAATAAAAACAACTGGCATACGGAAAACCAAACAAACGTATTCGGATTGTGTTGATACTTTAGAAAAACGATCCATGGGTTGTATGTGACATGTATGAGTCAACCTCGCCTCAATCTGAGGTGCGGTGTGGCAGACACCACTCAAAGTGTCTCACCTTTATTTGAAATGGAAAACATTATAAGTGAAAACAACAACTGGTATACATAAACCCAACCAAACGCATTCAGATTATATTGATACATTATGAAAACGATTCATGAGTCATCTGTGACGTGTACGAGTCAACCATGCCTCAATCCGGGGCTCGGTGTGGCTGATATCACTCCATGTGTATGTCTTTTGCTTAAAATGGACATCATTTAACGTAAAAACAACTGGTATACGGAAAACCAACCAAACGTATTTGGATTCTGTTAATACTTTATTTTGTGCTTATTAGCTTCTAATTTCTGAATTCAATCATGTATGTGTTATATAAAATGAAATTTTGTATGTATTCTTAATTCTGTATAACCCACCCCCTAGACACCCCCACCCCCATGGACAACCCCTCACCCCTGGAAACCCCCACCCCCTAGGACACCCCCACCCCCTTGTATGTCATATTATATATGTGTTATATATAATTAAGAATTCTGTATGAAACATAATTAATTTTGTATGTGTTATTGATTCATAATTTAGAATTTATTAAATAATTCATTCTGCATGTATTCAATTGATAATTCAATTTTGAATTATGTATTGGATAGGGTAATTGGGTTCATATACATGATTATAATTGTGTT
Source organism: Viscum album (assembly GCA_963277665.1). NCBI lineage: Eukaryota > Viridiplantae > Streptophyta > Magnoliopsida > Santalales > Viscaceae > Viscum > Viscum album. The sequence continues at coordinate 1,226,030,948 of OY728151.1, forward strand.
ACATTCCATGGTTATAAGAGTATCCTATTTTTATGTGCTTTTGTGTGCTATAGAAGGTGTTTTTTGCTGTTAAGAGTGTATTCTAGTGTATGTAGTTGCGTGTGCAGTGGTTTTGTTGCTGTTAAGAGTGTGTGCAGTGGGTTTGTTTCATTGAAGAGTGTGTATAGTGGTTTTGTTGCTGTTAAGAGTGTGTGCAGTGGTTTTGTTGCTGTTAAGAGTGTGTGTAGGTGTATGTGTAGTGTAGGAGAGGATATTTTAGGTGGATGGTCTGCTAAATTCTGGTAACACACTATACCAACGGTTAGTAAGCCTTTGGTATACTACTGTATATATTTTTACCAACGGTTTTAGTAAACTGTTGGTAAAACATGAAAATGATAGTATTGCAAATGGTTTTAGAAACGGTTGGGAATACTCCTATACAGTACCTTTATTTCCAATAGTTTTACAAACCATTGGAAATACTCCTATATACAAATGGTTATTTAAACCGTTGGGAACCTCTAGGATTACACTTCCTTTCCCAACAGTTATACAAAAACCATTGGTAATGGGATATCCCTACGCCTTACTTGAAAACGGTTTTCCAAACCATTGGTATATAGTATTACAATGGTTTGGCAGCCTTTACCAATGGTTTCAAACCATTGGTAAAGCCTTAATTTTCAGTAGTGATAAATAATCCCAAATAATGATGAGATTGTGAAATAAACCATTACCACTTTGGAAACTTTTGAATCATAATCCCCATGAAATAATAACATAAAATAAAACTTTAAATATAATAAAATTAAGAATATTATTTATATATCATTTCAAAGGATCAATATATACACCTCAGAAACATAAATAGTCACATAACATCAAATATATCTCAATGAATCAAAATTGAGATGAATAACCCTAAGAAATATTGTATCATTGAAGTAAGAAATAATCAATTAAGTGATTATGTGTAAAAAATTAAAATCCATGAAAAATAAGTGTAAATAATATATAATAATATCAAAGGTCATTTCACTTATAATATTGACATAACATAATCAATTAAATATAAGTACCACCCAATCAATGGAAATTTAATTAAGAAACCCCTTACCACCTAGTCTCTTTCCGGAAAAATCCCATTGGATGTTATAATTAGAATTTAAAATTAATATAATATTAAGTATGAAGGATTCATGATATAACTTGAAAAATGGGTGTATATACTCCGTATAAAATAAATTGGTGCATTATAATAAAATACCCCTCAATGAAATAAAATCGAGATAAAATTCCCTACCTTGAGCCCGACTCATCATGTCACGAGCCACCTTCACCAAGATGAGGGAAGGGATAGAAACTGCTAGACCCTTACTTATTCAAGTTGAAGGAGAGATAATGACCCCTGAGTGCTGCCTTCAATAGGACCTGGAGTGGTGACTAGCACCAAGGGTCTAGAATCTCACATAATATGGAAGGCATTACCCTTTTTATAGAACAAGATTAGGAGATAAGATGGTAAATCCCAAACAACTCCAAAAACTAAAAGTAAAAGTAAATCCCAAAAACCATTTCCATATGCATGTTCAAAATAGAATAATACAAAGTATAAGAAAAATTCTATCAAAAGTACCTAATGGGAGAAAAAGAAGCAATGAAAACTCATAAATCCTGAGCTAATAAGGTCTGACACGGTCCTTAAAGTCCCCCTGGAAACCTGAAATCAGTTTTATATACATAGGGTGAGTATATATTTATACTAAGAAGGGAAATCAAAAACCTCTCATGCACAAGTGGGAATGAATTCTAATGCCTCATGAGAAACATAGATAACCAAAACACCTAACAAGGAAACTATCCCCCCAGCCTCAATAAGGCACCCTCACAAAATAATGCAAGTCAGGTAAAGTAATAGTAATTGAACATCGATATTTGGGTACCCCGCACCACTTTCCCTATAGTTATTTAGGACATACTACACATTAGACCTCCCCCACAGGTTCTACTACAGTCCCACTCCCTCCCCAACAACGACCTTATGGGCCACCAAAACCATGCACCCTGCCCGTAGACACCTGGTTCACCATAACCACACATAACCACGATCACAAAAACCTAGGCCACAACAATCACCGCCACGTTCAAAGACACCTGTGCCTCATCCCAGAGACACTTGGGAAAAAAACCTACCCGCACACGCCCAGACCAACCACCACAACACACCATACTCAAATATTCTTGGGCCATAATGAACCTTAGTCCATTATAGCCTTCTCGAAGTGTCTTGGGACACCTGGGGGAGGGAGTATAAAGGGACTAATAACCATCCACTCATAGGAATGTTGGGAAGAACACCCTTCCCCATGAAATTGGGGTGTGAGGTAAAAGGTGTTCAACATGGATGGGGTGCGTATAATAAACACAATAAATAAATATTATACATATAGATAATCATGCACTTAACCTATCCTAAGGGTTCTGAAACACATATCCAGCCCGTACAAAACAACTCTCGCTTCTATCCCTACATGCACAAATATATAATAACCATAATTGGAGCACAACCCATTTCTAGAAAACAATCCCCCATTGTATCCATTCTCATTTTCTTGTTCAATTAATTCCATTTATAAAATACTCCACTACCTAGGAACTAAAAAGAATTACCACAAGACAATACAACAACTAAAAGAAAATGGTAAAGAAGGATTTTAAGCATTCACACCCGGTTTTCTTGTAAAGTCACAAAAACATAAGGGATTTTTTTGATCCCTCAAAGTAATGTAACCAAACAATCCCCAACATACTAGTCCCACACACCATAAAATTTCAAAAACCAACAACTTCTTAACCATAGGTTCCATTCCCCTCTACGTCATCCCACAAGGAATCAAAAAGAACAACAATTCATATTACTAGAACAGAGCAAGGGAGTTTTCAGATTTTTTAAACTAGTCATTAGTTACCTTCTTTCTGTTTGCTTAATTAGGGTGATCAAACAAGGGATTTTATTCCTTGGGAATCCATTTAATCAACCAATTTTATGTGATTAACGAGTTTCCATGTTAAAACCATTGAATCATTAGATTATCTAGAAAACATAGCTTCATTACTATGCGTGAAATGACTACCATTGACCATGATTTTCTGTGGACATGAGTCCAAACAATTCACAACCCAAAAGAAAAAAATGAAGGTAAAACACAGTAACATAATCATCATCTCTCCCACCCCTTTATTCTTTAAAAATTCCACTTATTATCTTTGTTAAAGTTGGTTTCATCTATGTCTCGAAGGATCATCATCATACCCACCCCGTATGATGCACCATAAAGAGAGGTGAAGGAAAAACCCCTACTTGGATGATCAATGATTGATGTTTTATCCTCGTACCATGAACTAGGGATGCGTGACTTTTAGAGGAAAATAAAACTCTATGGATTACCAGGAAGGGATCCTGTATGGGCACACGATTCATATCCAAAGGAAGTCTCGAGCAACACTAACAAAATCCAAAAAGAAAATGGGAGAGAGGATATCAGATTAAGTGGATGCCAGATCCAAAAAATAGGGAGATGATTTCAAAGTATATAAAATTAAAATCATGGCTTGACCACGTGTTTTGGTGGTTTCACACATTGGGATTAATTGAGATTTAATAATTCACCACAGAGATGGTGGAGATAACGATTGTGAGTAAATATATTTCCATAAATTGGGGAAAACACATAACATGGGAGAAACTAAAAAACATAGATAGGGTGTGAAATAAAGGAAAAAGGCCACACATTTTGGTAACTCAAGGTTTTAATGACTCTTAGAAGATCAAATATATCATTTATGGGATTTAAAATGGACTAAAACCACTTTAACGTTATAATAAAACTCAAAAGATTGGTTATGAGGAAACTGGGGAAAGAAAATATGACACCCCACAATGGTACCATTTGGGTGTGGCACTGATCGATGATAAATCAATCCATGAGACCGATCAGTGAAACCGATTAGTGACACACTGATCAGTGAGACCGATTGGTGGCACGATGGGTGACACCACAGTGACACCCTTCCACCAACACCAATGCCCTCTTGACTTACTGATTGGGTCCAAGAAACACCAAACACTAGAATTTTGACAAAGTAATAGAACATGAGGGTCTGGGACATTACATGAACTACCTCTCAAACAATTATCGCCCTCGAGAATTCAAGAGTAAACACAAATAGGAAGGTATCCGAACAGCCAGCTCATAAGATACCTCTCTGGGACAAACCACCACAGAGTTGTTGGTAGGTCAGAACAAACCTCAGCATCCAGGAACACCTGTCTTATCTATCTCTTGAACAACTTTCTAAACACTTAGTAACCACACAATATAAAAATTTACACCATCCATACATATAGATTAGGGAGTTCCTTCCTCCATGTCAAGATACTATTCTATTTGGTTGGAACTCACTCGCCTACATAGGTTTAATCACATCCACCATAATGTGTCTTGATTAGGGGCCATGTCCTCCCTTCCCCATAGTTAGAACTTTTCATACACATTACATAACAAGGGAAACATCCCATCTTATAGAAAACTAGGACAATCATTACATCACAACAATGCACAAGGCAATCACAAGATCAAAACTCAAAACAACTCTAGGTATCTAACACAAAAATGTGTCTCCTATTCCCAAGTACTCTCCTTGAGGCCACCATGCATCCACAACACACAAACCAATGTAATGGTCCACCCATGAAGCATCTTATCCTTATGATTCTCGATTTTCACCAGTAACTCCATGAACGTCGCATCAGACTCAATATCCAACTCTCCCCAGTTGAGGACGTGAGAGTCATCATGTAGATACCGAATGATATGAGATAAATTGGAGATGTTGTGGATACTATCCATTGGGGGTGGTAACACCAGCTGATACTCCACCTTGAAAAATCTTCTCAACACCTCAAAGGGTCTGATGAACCTAGGGTAAATCTTACTCTCCCTACCAAACCTCCACTGTCCACACCGAGGTGAGACACTGAAGAAAACGTGGTCCCCAACCTTGAACTCCAAGGGTCTTCTCCTATGATCGGTATTCAAAATATTCTTGTATTGATCTACCTTCATCCTCTCACACACAAGATGAACCATCCTCATCATGATCTTCACTACCTATAGGCCTAGAAACCCTTCCTCCCAAACCTCTATCCTGCAAACAGGTGAACAAAATGGTCTCCCATACAAGGCATTGAATGGTGCCCTGCCAATGGTAGAGTGATAGCTATTTTTTGTAGAAAAACTCTATTAGAGGCAAGTGTCATACCCATGATCATCTGAAGTCTAGAACACATGATCGTAGTATATACTACAATGTCTGGATGGTCCTTTTTGTCTGCCCATCCGTCTGAGGGTAGAAAGTAGTGCGAATGCATAATGGGGTTCCAAAAGCATGTTTTAATCCCTTCCAATCCCATGAAGCAAATAATGAATCCCAATCCATTACGATGGTTCTGAGAAATCAGTGTATCCACACAACATCCCCCACATAGTTTTTTTCTAAGGAATCCACTACACTCAACTCCTTAATTGCTAAGAAGTGAGCCAATTTCGTCAAACGACCCTCCACTACCCAAGTGTTATCACAACCTCCCTAAGATCTGGGCAGTCATATGATGAAATACATTGATATGTCATCCCAATTCTACTAAATAATGTCTAAGGGATGAAATATACCACTAGGAACATGGTGCTCAGCCTTCAGCTGCTGAAACATGAGAAATATTTCCATAAACTCTACCACTTCCTGCTTCACTCTGGGACACCAAAAATGACCCCTCAAGCCCCAATACATCTTGGAAACTCCTGGGTGTACTTCCAGGGTTGAGTTATGGAACTCACTAGGAACTCTCTCATGCATCGTCTCTATGAAAAAAACATCCCATAGAAATGAATCTAATTCTCATCATCCTCCATCCACCTTTCTGGAGCATCACCCTAGCTACCATGATCATGCATAAATTTAACATCTAAGTATCCCCACTGAGACTCCTACACCTTCAATACCAAATAATACTACAATTTCATCTAAAATAGACATCCTCTACCATCATCCACCTTTATGCTCAGATGTAAAGCAGCCAACTCCTCTATTTCTTTCCAAGAATCTACTAACTCTCGAACCACATCCTAGTATGAACTAATGATCCAGGTATTATCCACCACATTCCACTTTCCTAAGGTGTAAGAGATATCTATGTTGAAGGCGTGAATAAACTCCATCCACCTATGATGCCGCAAGTTCAAGTATCACTGGGAGAAGACATACCTTAAGATCTTGTGATATGTGAAGACCAAAAAGTGTTCCCTGATGAGGTAATGCCTCCACAACATCAGCGTGAAGAAACCACTGCATGTTTCCAGTCATGGGTGGTATAGTTAAGTTCGTGAGGGCATAAATTCGTAGACACATAAAAGATCACTCCCTACTGCTGCATCAGCACACACCACAATCCTAGACTGGAAGTATCACATAACACTTCAAATGTTACCCCTTCCCTTGGAAACCTTAGCACTGGGGAACTAACCCGCTTCCTTTTCATATAACTGAAAGATTCCTAGAACTTTTTACTCCATACAAAATCCTAGTCTACTCTGGACAAGGCCATAAAAGGTGTTGCAACTCAGGAGAAGTTGGGCACAAACCTCTGGTAGTAACCTTCCAGTCCCAGGAAACTACGAACCTCTACCATGATTTTGGGTACTTCCTAAGAAAAAACTACCTCAACCTTCGATGGGTCCAGTATTATCACTTACATGGACACAACATGTCCAAGGAATCACACCTCTCATGTCCAGAACTTTCACTTGGACAACTTCTTATAGATATGGAGGTGTTAGAGGACCTCCAAAACAATCCTCAGATGCTCAGCGTGATCCTTCTCTGATCTTGATTATATCATGATGTTGTTGATGAACATGACTATGAACCATTATAGATATTCCTAAAAGATTGATTTCATGAGCCCCATGAACACGGCTGGTACGTTCGTAATGCCGAATGACATGACCACTAACTCGAAGTTCCCATATCTGCATCTGAAAGTAGTCTTTGATATGTCACCCTTCTTCACACACAATGGGTGATATCTATAACACAGTTCGATCTTAGAGAACCAACATGCTCCCTTTTACTAGAATAAAAGGTCTTCACTCCTTGGGAGGGGGTAACAGTTCCTGATCGTTACCTGATTCAGGCATCAGTAGTCTATGCACAGCCTAAGACCACCGTCTGCCTTCTTCGCAAACAAAACCGGAGGACCCCATGATGATGCACATGGTTTGATAAAACCCTTCTTTATCTGGTCATCAACCTGAATTTGAAACTCTTGTAACTCATAAGGTGCCATCCGATAGAGAGCCATCGAAATCAGACGGGTACTGGGTTGTAAATCTATCCTGAACTCAACATCATGTTGAGGGGGTAGAGTCAAAACCTCTTCAAGGAAGATGTCCAAGAACTCACTGAAAACCCCAAAAACAGACATTATATCTTCATCTAAAAATTATATTAATAGTTATTTCAATAAGGAAAGAAGGGGATACACATTCCGGCTACCGTCCTAGGATCCCTGCTCGCCAACATCAGTCTGCATCCTCAATAAACATCAAACAGGCTGGTCTGACCTTCAACTGGCATGCTGAACACCAGAGGAATTGAGAGTCTCTCAATGTATAGGCCCAAGGAATGGGATATAATGGGTGTGAAAAAGGAGTGTGAATCTCCCGAATCAATCAAGGCACAAGCAAGAGTAATAAACAAGCTGATCATACCTCAAACAACCTCTAGTCCTACAAGAACTGTTGTCTCTACGACATGAAACTGCCCAATCCCAGTTCCTATTCCAGTCAGATATCGTCCAACTCCCTGAACACGCCTCAGTAGAGGTCCTTAAGGAGTGACCTAAGGTTGGAATCCTCTGGTACCTTCCACCCTCAGTGGAGCAGGAGCTCGTTGTCCCTGTTGCTGCTGCTGAAAATGTTTGCCCATCAACTAGTGCTATTGAGGTGGGTGCTAATCCTTCCCACCCGAACTATACTAAAATTGGTAAGGGTACTAATTCCTAATTTTCCCATAGATTCCATAGATAAAGAACCTCGGTCCTGGGCTTGTAGAGAAAGGGTGAGGACTGAGATATCAGAACTAGAACTGCTAGGGCCTGCTCCCTGCTTGCTGAAACCTGGAAGACTCTGATGCTGGAGGCCTATTGCTGACGACCTTCCCCTTGAATGAGATCTACTGGTTCCCTTGCCAAGGAAAAATTCTTAGAGTTTTCATCCTCTCTACTACCTATGTATTATTCTGAACCTCTAAGTATGTTGATAGTGTTAAGGGAGTGACAATCACTACTACAACTTGGACCTTTATCAGCACTAAAAACCAGAATTAATAGTGCTAGAAAAGCGCTGTTAATGCCAGCGTAGATAAGGGGGGGGGGGGTCCCCTTTATCAGCGTTCCGAAAAGCGCCGATATAGGAGACCTTTATCAGCACTAAAAAAAGATCTTCTCTCGATGGTATTTGTTTCCGAACAAAGCATCCGAACTCATGGAAAAAACTTCACCTATATAAGAAAACAAATATTATGTTAGTAATGCAATAATGAAAGAAATGAAAATAGTAATATGAAAGAATACATTAATATGGAAATGTGAAACTAAAATATGAAATTTTAAACTCAAATGTTTTCATTCTCATAACAATGAAAGGGAATAATGTAAAATCAATATGTTTTTGATAGATTTATCTCATTTAATAAATACTGATTCTTTATCTAATGAAAAGCTTTACTGGTCACACCGTGCATTGGATTGAGGTGAAGTCAATTATTACACATCAAAAATGACTCATGGATCATTGACATAAAGTTTCAAAAAAATCCGAACGCGTTTTCTTGGTATTCCGTATGTCAGTAGTGTTGTTTTCTAAAGTTTATGTCATTTTCAAACTGATATCAGGCACTTTTAGCCATACCGGTCACATCGTGCGTCAGATTGAGGTGCAGTCAATTCATAAACATCAAAAATGACTCATGTATCATTGTACTAAATTATAAAAACAATCTGAACGTGTTTGTTCGGTATTCCGTATGACATTAGTGTTGTTTTCTAAAGTTTATCTCAATTTGAAACTGATATCAGACACTTTTAGCCATACCGGTCATACTGTGCATCGGATTGAGGTGCGGTCAATTCGTACACATCATAAATGATTCATGGATCGTTTTACTAAAGTATCAAAACAATCCAAATGCATTTTCTCGGTATTCCATATGTCAGTAGTGTTGTTTTCCAAAGTTTATCTCAATTTGTAACTAATATCAGACAATTTTAGCCATACCGGTCACACCGTGCGTCAGATTGAGGTGAGGTCGATTCGTACACATCATAAATGTTTCATGGATCGTTTTCCTAAAGTATCAAAACAATCAAAACTTGTTTAAACAGTATTATATATGTCAGTAGTGTTGTTTTCCAAAGTCTATCTCAACTTGAAACAAATATCAGACACTTTTATCCATACTGGTCACACCGTGCATTGGATTGAGGTGCGGTCAATTCTTACATGTCAAAAATAACTCATGGATCGTTTTCCTAAAGTTTCAAAACAATCCGAATGCATTTTATTGGTATTTAGTATGTCAGTAGTTTTGTTTTCTAAAGTTTATTTCATTTTAAAATTGATATCAGACACTTTTAGCCATACCGGTCACACCGTTTGTCAAATTGAGGTGCAGTCAATTCATACACATCACAAATGATTCAAGGATCGTTTTACTAAAGTATAAAAACAATACAAATGCGTTTTCTTGGTATTATGTATGTCATTAGTGTTGTTTTCTAAAGTTTATCTCAATTTGAAACTGATATCAGACACTTTTATCCATACCGGTCACACCGTGCATCGGATTGAGGTGTGGTCAATTTTTACTCGTCAAAAATGACTCATGGATCATTTTCCTAATGTTTTAAAACAATCTGAACGCGTTTTCTTGGTATTCCGTATGTCAGAAGTGTTGTTTTCCAAAGTTTATCTCAATTTGAAACTGATATCTGATACATTTAGCCATACCGGTCACACCGTGCATCAGATTGAGGTGCGGTCTATTAGTACACATCACAAATGATTCATGGATAATTTTCCTAAAGTATCAAAACAATCTGAACGCGTTTTCTCGGTATTCCGTATGTAAGTAATGTTTTTTCCAAAGATTATCTCAATTTGAAACTGATATCATACACTTTTAGCCATACCGGTCACACCGTGCATCAGATTGAGGTGAGGTCAATTCGTACATGTCCCAAATGATTCATGGATAGTTTTCTTAAAGTATCAAAACAATACGAATGCGTTTTCTCAGTATTCCGTATGTCAGTATTGTTGTTTTCCAAATTTTATCTCAATTTGAAACTGATATCAGACACTTTTAGCCAAATCGGTCACACCGTGCGTTGGATTGAGGTGAAGTTGATTCGTACAGGTCAAAAATAACTCATGGATCGTTTTTCTAAAGTTTCAAAACAATATGAATGCATTTCCTCAGTATTCCGTATGTCAGTAGTGTTGTTTTCTAAAGTTTATGTCATTTTCAAACTGATATCAAACACTTTTAGCCATACCGGTCACACTGTGTGTTGGATTGAGGTGAGGTCGATTCGTACACGTCAAAAATGATTCATGGATCATTTTCCTAAAGTATCAAAACAATACGAATGCGTTTTCACGGTATTCCGTATGTCATTAGTGTTGTTTTCGAATGTTTATCTCAATTTGAAACTGATATCAGACACTTTTAGTCATATCGGTCACACCGTGCATCAGATTGAAGTGCAGTCAATTCGTACATGTCAAAAATGATTCATGGATCGGTTTCCTAAAGTATCAAAACAATCCGAATGCGTTTGCTCAGTATTCATTATGTCAGTAGTGTTGTTTTCCAAAGTTTATCTCAATTTGAAACTGATATCAGACACTTTTTGTCTACCGGTCACACCGTGCATCGGATTGAGGTGTGGTCAATTCTTACATGTCCCAAATGACTAAGGGATCATTTTACTAATGTTTCAAAACAATCCGAATGCATTTGCTTTGTATTCCGTATGTCAGTAGTGTTGTTTTCAAAAGTTTATCTCAATTTGAAACTGATATCAGACACTATTAGCCATACTGGTCACACCGTGCATCGGATTGAGGTGCGGTCGATTCGTACATGTCACAAATGACTCATGGAACATTGTCCTAAACTTTAAAAACAATCCAAATGCTTTTGCTTGGTATTCTGTATGTTAGTAGTGTTGTTTTCTAAAGTTTATGTCATTTTCAAACTGATATCAGACACTTTTAGCCATACCGGTCACACCGTGCATCGGATTGAGGTGAGGTCGATTCGTACATGTCACAAATGACTCATGGATCATTGTCCTAAGGTATCAAAACAATCCAAACGCATTTTCTCGGTATTCCGTATGTCATTAGTTTTGTTTTCTAAAGTTTATCTCAATTTGAAATTGATACCAGACACTTTAAGACATACCGGTCACACCGTGCGTTGGATTGAGGTGCAGTCGATTCGTACACGTCACAAATGACTCATGGATCGTTGTACTAAAGTTTCAAAACAATCCGAATGCGTTTTTTTGGTATTCCATATGTCAGTAGTTTTGTTTTCCAAAGTTTACCTCAATTTGAAACTAATATTAGGCACTTTTAGACATACCGATCACACTGTGCGTCGGATTGAGGTGCGGTCAATTCATACATGTCAAAAATAACTAATGGATCGTTTTCCTAAAGTATCAAAACAATCCAAATGCATTTTCTCTGTATTCCATATGTCAGTAGTGTTGTTTTCTAAAGTTTATCTCAATTTGAAACTGATATCAGACACTATTAGCCATACCGGTCACACCGTGTGTCGGATTAAGGTGCAGTCAATTCTTACACATCACAAATGACTCATGGATTTTTGTCTTAAAGGTTCAAAACAATCTGAATGTGTTTTCTTAGTATTCTGTGTGTAAGTAGTGTTGTTTTCTGAAGTTTATGTCATTTTCAAACTGATATCAGACACTTTTAGCCATACCGGTCACACCGTGTGTCAGATTGAGGTGCGGTCGATTCATACACATCAAAAATGACTCATGGATCGTTTTTCTAAAGTATCAAAACAATACGAAAGTGTTTTCTAAGTATTTCATATGTCATTAGTGTTGTTTTCAAAATTTTATCTCAATTTGAAACTGATATCAGACACTTTTAGCCATATCGGTCACACCATGCATCGGATTGAGGTGTGATCAATTCGTATACGTCACAAATGATTCATGGATCGTTGTCCTAAAGTATCAAAACACTCCGAATGAATTTTCATGGTATTCCGTAAGTCAGTAGTGTTTTTTTTCCAAAGATTATCTCAATTTAAAACTGATATCAGACACTTTTAGCCATATCGGTCACACCGTGCATCAGATTGAGGCGTGATCAATTCATACACATCAAAAATGATTAATGGATCGTTTTCCAAAAGTATCAAAACAATACGAATGTGTTCTCTCAGTATTATGTATGTCAGTAGTGTTGTTTTCCAAAGTTTATCTCAATTTGAAACTGATATCAGACACTTTTATCCATAATGGTCACACCATGCGTCGGATTGAGGTGTGGTCGATTCATACACATCACAAATGACTAATGGGTCATTTTCCTAAAGTATCAAAACAATCCGAACGCATTTTCTCGGTATTCTGTATGTCAGTACTGTTGTTTTCTAAAGTTTATCTCAATTTGAAACTGATATCAGACACTATTAGCCATACTAGTCACACCGTGCATCGGATTGAGGTGAGGTCGATTCGTACAAGTCAAAAATGAATAATAGATAATTGTCCTAAAGTATCAAAACAATCCGAACGTGTTTTCTTGGTATTCCATATGTCAGTAGTGTTGTTTTCTAACATTTATCTCAATTTGAAACTGATATTAGACACTATTAGCCATACTGGTCACACCGTGCATCGGATTAAGGTGCGGTCGATTCTTACACGTCACAAATGACTCATGGATCATTTTCCTAAAGTATCAAAACAATACGAATGCGTTTTCTTAGTATTATATATGTCAGTAGTGTTGTTTTCCAAAGTTTATCTCAATTTGAAACTGATTTCAGACATGTTTAGCCATACCAGTCACACCGTGCTTCAGATTGAGGTGCGGTCGATTCGTACACATAACAAATGACTTAGGGATCGTTTTCCTAAAGTATCAAAACAATCCGAACGGGTTTTCTCAGTATTCAGTATGTCAGTAGTGTTGTTTTCTAAAGTTTATCTCAATTTGAAACTGATATCAGACACGTTTAGCCATACCGGTCACACCGTGCGTCAGATTGAGATGCGGTCAATTCGTACACATAAAAAATGACTCATGGATCGTTTTCCTAAAGTATCAAAACAATCTGAATGCATTTTCTCGGTTTTTTGTATGTCACTTGTGTTGTTTTCTAAGGTTTATCTCAATTTGAAACTGATATCAGACACTTTTAGCCATACCGGTCACACCGTGCGTCAGATTGAGGTGCGGTCAATTCGTACATGTCAAAAATGACTAATGGATCGTTTTCCTAAAGTATAAAAACAATAAAAACATGTTTTCTCAGTATTCTGTATGTCATTAGTGTTGTTTTCTAATGTTTATCTCAATTCGAAACTGAGTAGTAGGAATTCACTAATCTAAGGATATGAAACATAAGAAAGGGAGATCATAGATGCGCAATAAGTGTAAAGGGAGATATCAATGACCATATAAAGATATCATAAGTATTAGGAATTCACCTTAATTGTCCTATTTGTTTATATTCTTCCATCAGGTACGCTGCCCATTCAGTTCTAAACACATTTATATCGTCTTCTGAATAAGAGTTTTTGTGGTAGTCATAGTGGTACTGAAAAAATAAAAATACACAAAGGATTAACAATTATTTTAAATTAAGTAGTAATTATTTTCAAAAATACCTCTTCAGGGATGCTAGTTTGTTCATGAAATATGATCTCTTTCATAAATTTACAAACATAATAACCGCAGTCCTTGTCGTTTGTTTGTTTTGGACACTGTAGAAACATCGAGAAAAATTAGTAATTTGTTTTGATATGTATTTGGATAGTGAAATATAATTATATATACCCATATACTTCTCCATTTGTAGATCTTGTGGGCATTGTCGTCCTTATGCCCTGGATTCATTCTAGCCTTTAGACGATATTCATACACCGCCCTATCATAATAAAATCCTCATTAAAAGATAATATAAATTATATAACTAGATATTTAGTTCTAAAATGTTGTATCTAGTGTATTAAAAATTGACAATCGTCATCATGTGTGGTCGGTTAGTTGGATATCCGTGCAGTGAATCCAGAAAATAAATATTTGGAGTATCCAAATTGACTGCAATGAGCATCCAATGCTCCCTAAAAACACAAAAATAAATAAGTACTGATAGAAATAAAAATATAATTGATATGATTAAAATGTAGAGTTTTACCCCTGCAACGTTGGTATTAAAAAGAGTATGTCATTTGTAATTCTTCTTTGAAACGTTCTGAGCAGATTTGCCATTAATTCAGCCTGAAAATCAGAATCTATTTCTTCTCGTTGTGTAGAAATGGTGTGAGGACTAACGAGTCCAAATTTTTATTCATGCACAAATCCCTTCAATTTTTTTTCATATATACACCTGTGAAAAATATGAGATGTATTTAGCCATAATTATCAAAGTATATCTGCTTCTGTAAAATAAAATCATGAAAACATACCTCATGTATAGATTTATAACTGAGGCGCCTAGCAAGTCGTATGTGATGATCTCAGCAACAACGTCTGCACTAACGAAATCTAATGTTTCCTCTCCATACATATCTTTTTCACAAAAAATTGTATGACTCTTTCCATCTTTCATTTTTGTATCCACATGAGCTTGTAATGATATTAAATGTGGATATAGAACAGGCGGGGTGAACGCACTCTAAGTAGATCATTTTGATCGGTTGGTTGAACCAATGTTGGAGCCACTCTTTCGTTTTAGCTCCTCCATTTTGTCCTTCTGTAATAACATTCATCCGTTCAGCCATTTTCTAATTTAATGTTAAAGGTTCTGCTTAAAAAATTAATTGGAAATGAATACCTCCTGGTCGATATGTTTTTTTACAAGATTCGACAGCCATGTAATGAATGTTCCAATAGCCTTTTCCACCGTATGAATGTCGTCATCGTCATTTGGCACGGCTAGATCGGCGATCCTCTCATGATCTACATTAATCGACACTTTGACATGACCGGTTGGAAGTGGTCTGGAGTGTAGCGTGTCATTCGGCATATTGAACACCGTAGACCTCGCTATAAGGTGATGGGTGGGAGTTGACAGATATAAATCACAGTCATTTTAACCCTATAGAATATCACTACATGAAAGGTATCAGTGTCTATGTGATTCAAATTTCACAGAAAAGAATATTAGAACATTGATTACCTTGGTTAAGTCAGGTCTTTGAGGGGAATGGATCGCCTCAAAGCTGGTGGGGGTGGATCTTCTCGTGTGGGTTGTTCTTGAGTTGTTTGTTCTCTTTGCCTCTCCTCCATCAAACTCTTTAGAATCTCTACCTGAGTTTGGAATTGTTATTAAAGGGTATCTACTCTATCTCTCATTACATTTAATTCAATAGTTTTTTCATCCTCTTTTTTTTTTCTGAAAATATGCCTGGGGTGACACCCCAAAACCCACACCTCTAACGCGGCCATACTGTTCTGGCTGTTTCAAGGCCGCTGAAAGTATGTCTGCATCCGGTGCGGGTGTTGTTGATTCCTGTGACTATGTCAAATATAAAATATGAAAAAATAAGTAATCATCGTTATGTAATAGTGATTTAAAGCAAAACAAGTTTATATTATGTCATGCTTACACATGTTTCCCACAATTTTTGTGTGTTTTCATCTATCAGTTTCCCCTCTTTATTTACACGAGCCTCCTTCCATAGCACATGGCGTGGAATGGAAGTGACTTGGGATTTTGCTGCATCAATCTACATATAAACAGAGAAACATGATTACAATGTTTTTTTATGTCACATAAAATTATTACAGTACTTTTAAAATACGTACCAATTGTTTTTCTATTAAAGTGTACCCTGGACTTGCTTTACAGTAGGGGTACACTGGTTTTGCTGCCCGTTTAGTATTTTCAGCACTCAGTTGCTGTTTCATAAATAAAAACCCGTCAATCAACGTGATGAATACAAGAAACATTACACAATGTGTAACCAAACACTATGTACCTGAAAATTCTATTCTGCACGACGGTTGCAAAACGCATCCCACATTCCATGGGATATCAAGTGTGCACAAAGAGGAGGCGGGTGCGGCTTGATTTTCCCTTCAGCATCTTTCAAATGATGTTCCATTAAAATGGTGCGAAAGCCTCTATGAATCCTTCCCGCCAGTCTTAAAACATATTCTTTGTGAGAAACATCTACTATAAATGCACTCTGCAAGATATGATGAAGGGTTAGTCAATATTTCAGTATTTTATTTTATTTTATTTTAATAAATTCAATAGATGATATCGTAATGTTACCGTAATCTCTTCCCACATTAATGTTTTCAACCTGCTGACAACATGGTACCACGACTCTACATCAATCGTCACGCGTTGTCGAGTGACGATTCCAATGTAGCTACTAAACATGGCTTTGTCGGGGTTTACATGCTGGCCTAGTTTATTCCATCCCACCTCATATTTGATGCCTTTTGCTTTTGCCTTAAGGATTTTGGCTAAAACTGTCAAACTACGACGCACCTATTTTTTTTGTGTCGCTGGGGTTTCATCGCCAACCATTTCCTCAGTTTTTGCATCATCATTATGTTTCTTTGAAGTGCTAGAATCGACACTGGGACCAGCTGCAATAGGTTGAGAGACCTATTGTACCTCAGCAGTGGGACCAACTGCAATAGGTTGAGAGACCTGTTGTCTCTCAGTAGTGGGACTAGCTGTAACAGGTTGAGAGACGTGTTGTGTCTCGGGATTGGGTGCATCAGCAGGTGAAGAAGTCATTATCTACAGAACTGGTTTACCATTTAATTTAGATCACATAAAAGCAGCAGCGAACAAATAATAACATAATATAACACAATCTATATTACAATAAAAATCAATAACCTGATTACTGAACTCTCTTTTTTTTAAAGGCAGAAGGGATTTGACCCCTCTATCAACTATCCATATACCTTCATTGTGGTCTCCTCAGACATAGAAAACGACTTCTACATTGGGACCACTACGAAATGATTGTGAAGTCCCAATGAAAGGGTCATCTTCTGTTGAATTTTCATCTGACCCTTTAGCTATTTTGGTAGATAACAGAATGATTGACCAGTTTCGGTTTGCGGGATCTGGAACATAAAATACTTGCACTGCCTATGATACCATTATAAACGGTTCGTCTTTCTCCCCTTCCATACTGAAATCAACTTTCACGAATCCCAAATCATCTATTTTAATAGCACTCCTTTTTATCAAACCACTTGCATTGAAATATCGGAACTTGAAATTCCGTATAATCCAACTCCCATATTTGTTTGATGATTCCAAAGTATGACATATTCGTATAAATTGGATTTCTGTCCTTAGCACCAGAAACATGCATCACTTCAGCCACAAGTGTAACCCCACTATTCTGCATGGTACTGTCTTCATCATGTTCATTAGTATAAAATTTATAACCATTAACTACATAAGCATTGTAAGATAATGCATACACACTTGGTCCTCCGGCTAGCCATCGAAGTCGTTCCAAAATTGACTCTGGATTTTCATCTGACTTCTTAAAAATACGATCTTGAAGCCATCCTATAAACTGTCAATTATGTGTATCTGATATCCATTTTTCATCCCTAGATGGATTCAAATGCCTAAGAATTTCGTTGTGGATTTCAACATATGGGTCAACATCGAAACTGTTATGCAAAACATAAAGGTGGGCCTACTCCTGATCTATAATATTGATTGTGACAACCTGTCTTCCAGAAATTCCTTCACCCTCATGCCGCCCAGTGTGACAAGATTTTGGTAAGCCAATGTTTTCCACACCAGACAAGTATTTGGTACAGAATTCAATGGCTTCCTCAACAATATATCGCTCTGCAATACAACCCTCTGGATGACTTCGATTTTTGACATACCCTTTCAAAATCATCATATACCGTTCAATGGGGTACATCCATCTATAATGTACAAGACCACATAGTCGAATCTCTCTCACCATGTGGACCATCAAATGAACCATCATATCAAACAATGAATGCGGGAAGAACATTTCTAATTCACATAATATGATGGAAATTTCATTTTCCATAGATGGCAATTTCGTCAGGTCTATAACTTTGTTGCATATAGCTTTGAAGAAGAAACACAGTTTCGTTAATGTATGGTGAACATTCTTGGGAAAAATGCAACGTAAAGCAATTGGAATGAGATTTTTCATCAAAACATGACAGTAATGTGATTTCAGACCTTTTAACTTCAAGTCGCTCATTGACACGAGGTTACTGATATTTGATGAATACCCCTCTGGAACCTTTACGTCATTCAAGAAGTTGCAAAACTGATATCTCTCCTGGCTGGAAAGAGTGTAAGCAGCATGAAGAAGAAATGTTCATTTTTCACCCTTCACTGGTGCCAACTCTTCTCGTATTCCCATCTCAACCATGTCCAACCTAGCCTTAATTCCATCTTTTGTTTTTCCATATGTATTTAGAAACGCGCCGATAACACTATCAAATACATTTTTTTCTACATGCATAACATCATGAAAATTTCTTACATACAGACAATTCCAGTATTTTAATTCAAAAAAAAACTGATCTCTTTTTCCAACCGATTTTCGTAAGGTTTTTAGAAGAAGGTTTACCAAAAGTAGTGTCCACATTTTTAACTTTCTCAAAAAATTGGTCACCTGTTAGTGGATATGGTGTTGTACGTTCTTCTGAACTTCCATCGAATGATGTCGTCCAAGAACGGTACTTATGTCGCTATGGTAGAAATCTGCGATGTCCTAGAAACATGGTTTTCGATGAATGTTTCAACCTAATTGATTGTTTACCTTCTTCGCAAATGGGACAGCCTTGAGTTCCATTAATGCTATATCCTGAAAAATTTCCATTAATAGGGAAGTCATTTATTGTCCCGTACAACATGACTCTCAAAGTGAAATCTTCCTTTCTGTAAGCATTATACAATGTAACACCTGAATCCCACAATAATTTCAAATCTTCGATCAATGGAGATAAATAAACATCAAAATCATTACCTGGTTGTTTTGGTCCTGATATAAGAATAGATAACATGATGTATTTTCATTTCATGAATAACCACGTTGGTAAGTTATAATTTATCAACATAACCTGCCATGTACTCTGACTGTTGCTTTGAAAACCAAAAGGATTCACTCCATCTGAAGATAACGCAAGACGAAGGTTTCTCGACTCGTTTCCAAATTCAGGATACTCATGATCGATTCTCTTCCACTGAGGAGAGTCTACCGGGTGACGTAGTATCCCATATTTAATTCTTGTATCTACATGCCATGGTAATTGTTCTGAAGTCTCCCCACTTCCATATAGGCATCTAAACCTTGGAATGATTGGAAAGTACCATACAAATTTAGTAGGACTAGATTCATCTTTCTTGTATCGAGAAGCACCACACTTTGGGCATTCTTTAAGTGATTTGTGGTCCTTGCGAAACAGAATACAGTCATTTGGGCAGGCGTGTATTCTTTCATAGATCATACCCATAGAGCGTAGCATTCATTTGGTGTCGTATGTTTGGCTCGGGAGCTCATTGTCTTCTGGGATCATGTCATTCATGAGGGCAAGTAGTTTTGTAAAACTGTCGTCACTCCACCTGTTGTTTGCTTTCAAATTATACAGCTTCAGTACGGCTGACAATGCTGTATATTTAGTGAAACCAGCATACAATGGCATCTTTGCACAACTTTTTAACTTCTCAAACAATTTTTGGAAATCACGAAGTTCATCTTCGACGGTCCTTGTCATTTCCTCAATACGATCTTCATCATCATTCACATCTGTAATCACATCCTCCATACGGACATCTTCATTCTTCATGTTTTTAATCATATAAGATGATCCATAAAACGCAGTTTCATCCCAGTCACTACCTACATTCGTTGTTTCCCCATGTTTATTCCAACATGTATAACTCTGATCTATTCCATGACAGATCAAGTGTTCTTCCAACTCCTCTGGACTAATTTGTTTTGAATAACAATAGCGTAAAATCGGACAACAGATTTGAGAAGAGTCACATGCATGGTCTTTTGCAAACATGATAAACTCTTTAACGCCTTCTTCATACTCGTTTGTCAACCGATTGGCATTCATCCATTCTTTATTTATATTCATCCTATTTGAAATCCATAGGATGAGTATATAGGTTAGGGGAGAAGGAATATGAGTATAATTTAGATAAAAAACAAGATACATAAAAAATGGTAGGGGGAATGCTCATTAATAGAAAATCTTGGGTGGTTCTTGGGATTCATCCAATCTCTTCCTCTCTTCGATCACCCCTGATGAGGGGTGGTTCTTGGGAGTTTTTTATAGTGTGTTAGTGGGGTTCACCACTATAGACATGGGCTAACCATACCTTTTGTGAGGAAGTAGGATAATCAGTGCAACTTGTGGATCAATCTCATAGGTCGGTCTCTATAGGGTGTCCGTACAAGGAAATACCTCATGGGTAAGGCCAATAGGTAGCCTAACATGTTCATTAAAAGTAAAATTATTGAAAGTTGATTGAAACACATGGGACCAAATGAATAAGTAAGAAACAATATTTGTTTTCCATAAGGGCACCCATGGAAGTGGCCATAATAGCCACCTTAGTCTATGTGATGGTTATGTGGGAGTTTCCCCATGCTATCCAAGCATGATCTAAGGCACAATGACTAATCCTCAGATAATAACCCTTTATCTGGGTGCTCATGGATGTGGGAGGATCATGGATGCTCGTGGGATCATGAGTGATCAACACCCAACTCTTTAGTGTATTTGTCTCGTTCAGATCAAGACACAAAGAAACATAGGTAGTGGATGTAGTCATGTTAGAAGAATAAACCCCAAGATAACTCTGAACTCACCCAGTGTCAAATCCCAATCCCTACCACCTAGTTTGAAGGTGATACAGATTAATTCTATCTTGAAAGTTGTAAGGAACTCTAAAAAGAGCTCCTAAAATGTCTCCTCAGGAAAATCAATAATTTGGGAGTGTTTCATTGATGCGAAGGGCTACCATAACATCCTTGTCGATGAGGACCTTGTGTATTATGACCAAATCCAGGGATTTGTTGGTGAAAAATGACTTGGATTGAAAATAGTCCAAGCACATATAGTGTTGCATTTCCTCAAAGTGAAAATAGGGATGGACATTGGTAGGTGGAACCACATCTTGTGAGTGGTGGGATGAAAAAGGAAAATCAAAACCCAACGAGATGGAATCTTCCAATGGTGGTGGAAAAGAAGAGGGAGAAGGAGATGGTGGAGTTAGATTTTGGGTCTAGTGCTTAGCTGCAATAGACCATGATCCATAAGCTATGTGTTTGGATGGGGGAAGGCACCTACCCTTAGTTGAAATCATGGTGTTAGGAGGGATGTGAGTATGGGTGGAGGAGGGGAAGGAGGTTTAGTTAGAGGAGAGGGAGATGAGGGAGGAGGGAAGGCATGGATGAGGTGGGGAGAAGAGGGAGTGGTGGAGGGGGGGGGCACAACAAACCCTAGGTTATAGCTTAAATAACTCAGTCATGAACTTTATTTCAACACATACAATATTGATATATTTTATTTCAAGAAGGGGACAAGGCTAAAAACAGTCAAAGGAGGTATAAATTAGTTTATCCCAAGGGAATATTCTTTAACTAAACTAACAAGCTTGGGGGGAGGGATCCTATGATGTTAAATATCGAACACAGGTTACCTAGAGAGGCCTAAGTAGCCAGGAAATCAGTGACCTTCTTACCCTCTTTCTATGTATGAGATAGATCAATGTGGTTATTGAAAAAAATTATGCATCTCATAGTTAATGGGACCTAGAAAATACTGGGTACCTCAATGACAACCATGACATGACACCATGGATATGTTGTACCTCCACCCTATGCTAAGGTTCTCTGTCTTCATCATCACATATCAAGTGTAGTACCCTACAAAGGGATATTAATTTCATGATGGTCCACTTCTTTGATGTACAACATATAAACACCATGCATGCTAACACACATACGAGGTGAATCATTTAAGTTGTAATGTCATATTATCATGAGTATATAATATAACACATAACATCATGTGATCACAATCCAAACATAACAATTACCCACAATAACAACACTCATAAAATACAAAAATCAATATAGGTATCTCATTATACACAAACCCACATGCAATCATAATCAATAATGGTGTAATTATATTCCATCATAAATACTCCTCACGGTATCATGTGTAAAGGACAAACCAAGGGGTAAGGAACTTCCTACATATAATTTTTTTGAGTCAACATTGAGGTTTACCAAGGTTGTCATCATCCACCCTACATCCACACCAATTGTAAATTGTTCACATCCAAACACTTCTTATAACATCCAAGTATTCATACAATAGATTCTATCGAAATGTTAGGAGGAAAAAGATAATGGCTATCAAATATTCATAATTTGGGATAGGATGCAAGGGGTCACCACAATGCAAGCATAATTAATTCATGAAAATTCAATTTTAATCACCTTAAGGAGGAGGACCCGGTGGTGGAGGAGATGGAGGCGTCGACAGCAGAGGCAGTGGAGGCAGCGCAAAGGCAGGGCGGAGGCAGCCGAGGCAGCGAAAGCAGCTCAAAGGCAGCAGAGGAGGAGGAAAAGGAGGTGGAGGAGGAGGCCGCGGTGGAGGACCCGCGGTGGAGAGGAGGCAGCAGAGTAGGTGGAGGAGGAGGAGGAGGAGGCACCGGTGGAGGAGGAGGAGGACAAGGCTGCAGAGTAGGCGGAGGAGGAGGAGGAGGAGGAGGAGGAGGAGGCCACTGTGGAGGAGGAGGAGGAGGAGGAGCAGGTGCAGAGGAGGAGGAGGAGGCGACGACCGTAGGAGGAGGAGAAGGAGGAGGCGGCGGCCACGACGGAGGAGGAGGAGAAGGAGGCGGCAGAAGCAGCATAGAGGAGGGATTCCACGAGAGCTTGATAGCATGCGGGGTGGAGGAAGAGGACCCGAGGGTTTTTATCAATCCCACACGAGCCTTTATCAACGCTAGTAAAAAGTGCTGATAAAGGGTGTATTAATCAGCGCTAAAAGGAAAAGCGCTGATAAATACCACCCTTATCAGCGCTTTTTTAGCACTGATAAAGGCTGGACTTTATCAGCGCTTTTTGTAGCGCTGATAAAGAGTGACTTTATCAGCGCTTTTCATTTTAGCACTGATAAAGACACTCTTTATCAGCGCTGATAAATATGTAGTTTATCAGCGCTAATAAAAGCACTGATAAATGTATCTATTTAAGAATTTATTTATATTATTATATATTAATTTAACTCTAAATATATATATCACTATTTATACTTATAAAATTGTTTGAAAGGTATATTTATATATATATCATTGAAAATATAATAAAATATATATTTATTTTTTAAATATAATTAAATTTTTAGTGTACATTTAATTAATATATATATATATATATTATATATGGGTAACATAATGAATTATAATCTATAAATGAACATTATTCAATATTCACATATATATTTGCATGTATGATATATTCATTGACCCCAATTCATTGAAAAACACACATATATATAGATGTGCGCGTGTATGATATTGATCGATCCCAATTCATTGGAAAACACACATATATTCAATAATTTAAATTATACATATATATTAGAACGCATTATATATTTATAAATAAAACAAATACATTAAATATAAAGAAATATAATAAATATATATTCAATATAATGAATTAATAAATCTAATAAATATATAATGAATTAATAAATCTAATAAATATATAATGAATTAATAAAACTAATAAATATATATTTAATTAATAAATCTGAGAAATATATTTATTATTAATATTATAATTATTTAATATATATATATATAGTTATAACATGTGTTTTTTATTTAATGTATACAATAAATATTATCAGTGCTAAGAAAAGCGCTGATTAATGTTACATTTATCAGTTCTAATAAAAGCGCTGATAAAGGGATATTTAAAGCGCTGATAAATAATCCCTTTATCAGTGCTAAAATAAGCACTGATAAAGGGTAAAACTTTATCATTTCTTGTTTTAGCGCTGATAAAGTGGACCTTTATCAGCACTTTTTTTAGCACTGATAAAGGTCCGACCATTTATCAGCGCTTTTCTGTTAGTGCTGATAAAGGAAGGAGCATGCCTTGCCCAGTTTTGTGGTAGTGAATGTACTGTAGAGGTGGTCAGAGTGCCTCCTCTAAGAGTCTTTCTCATGACTCCTCATCTGGGATGAGGTCTGGAGTGAAGATAAGGAGATCCTTGAACTTGATCCCCAACTCCATTACCATCATACTCCCTTTCTGAAGGGAGAGAATATCTTGCCTCTTTTCAACCTTCATCATGGAAGATAGGAATTCCTCCCTAAAACGTTTCTCAAAGTCAGTCTATGAACCCTCATCTTGCTTATTCTCCCTGAGATAGAGCATCCACCAATAATGCACCACTACCCGCATCTATCTCATGACCAGAGGAACCCAATACTCTATCAGAGCCCGTATCAATCATAAATATATCACTATCCCCTCAAGCTAGATCTCTATCTCAATGTCTGATATGCTTCCCTCGTACTTCCTGAGGGTGTTCCAATGAACGACATGAAGTGTATTCTATAATTGGTTGTCCTCCTCTTCTCGATAAGCCCTCCTCTAGTCAGCCAAATCAGCCTACTGGGTCTCGATCGCCCACACTATTCATGGACATCGTCCGAGTTCCATAGCTACAATGTAAACAAGGAATTCCTATGCCTGAGTAGTGTAGAAGATTCCATTCAATTTTTTTTTGTTTTTTTTAAATTTACAAAACATTCAAGAAACACAATTACACAAGTCATTATGATGCATGAACCATATCTAGGGTCTCTACCCTACAATCAGTGAGGCCACACCTGGTTGTTTGGTAGGTCTAGAGTCCTTGCATTTGATCACAAGGGGCCCTAAAATCTTGTGTCCTAGCCGGTCTTCCCTGGCCTATTTCACACAATATAATTTCCTAACAATTTTCCCCTACCATCCCATACAATCTTCACTATGCTAACCCAAAAATCCATCCTATCTCTCAACTATCACCTCTGATACCATTCTATCATGACCCACCTTCACCAATATGAGGGAAAGGACAACAACTGCTAGACCCATCCATCTTCAAGATGAAGGTGATATAATGACCCCCAAGCCCCGCCTTCAATAGGCCCTAGAGTGAAGAATAACACCAAGGGTATAGAATCACATGTAATATAGAAGAAATTAACCTTTTTATAGAACAAGATTAGGAGATAAGATGGTAAATCCCAATCAACTCTAAAAGGTCAAAGTAAAAGTAAATCCAAAAATCCATTCCCATATGCATGTTTAAAATAGACTGATACAAAGTAAAATAAAAATTCCATCAAAATTCCCAAAAGAGAGAAAAAGAAGGAACAAAAACTCTCAAATCCCAACCTAGTAAGATCCATCATGATCCTCAAAGTCCTCCTGGAAACCTAAAAGTAGTTTTATATACATTGGGTGAGAATAGATGTATAATCATTAGAGGAAACCAAAAGCTCTCATGCACAAGTATGGGGGGGGGGGGGCATTCTAATGCCTATTGAGAAACAGAGATAACCAAAATACCTATAAAGGAAACTATACACCCAATGTATACAAGGCACACTCCGCAAATAACGAAAGTCAGGTAAAGTAATACAAATATCACATCAATATTTTGGAACCACACACCACTTTCAAACTAGTTATTTAGGACATCCTATGCGTCAGACCTCCCCCACAGGTTCCGATGCAGTCCCACTTCCCCCCACCAACAACAACCTTATGGGATAACACAACCAAAGATCCCACCAAGAGAATCCTAGGCCACCAAAACCATATATAACCATTCCCAGAGACACCTGGGCGACAACAACATTCACCATGCCTGAAGACACCAGTTCCTCATCCCAAAGACACTTGGGAAACAAACCTGTCGACACATACCTGAGCCAACAACCACAACACACCCTTATTAAAGAGTATTGATCCATAATGAACTTTAGTCCATAAAAGGCTTCCCGAAGATCCTGGGACCACCTAGGAGAGGGATCATAAAGGAGCTAATAACCATCCACTCTTAGGAATGTTGGGAAGAACACCCTTCCCCATGAAATGGGGGTGTTCGACATAAAGTGATCAACGTGGGTGGGGTGCATATAAGAAACACAAGAAAAATATATATTATATATATAGATAATAAATAACTCATCCAAACCTTAGGGTTAATAAATAGAAAACCAGCCCCTACCCAATCACTCTCACTTCTATCCCTACATGAAAAAATACACAATAGCCACAACCAGAGCATAACCCATTTCTATAAAACAATCCCCCATTTTACATGTTCATGTTATCTTGTTCAATTAATTTCATTTAATCATTCCCGCACTACAAAGAAACTGAAAAGCATGCCCAAAATCCAAAATAACAATTGAAGGAAAAACGGCCAAGCATGATTTTAAACATTCTCACCCGGTTCTCTTGTAATGTCACAATAATAAAAGGGATCCCTGAGATCCCTAGAAGTACTGAAACCAAACCAAGCCCAACATACCATCCTCACACACCCTCATATTTCATAAACCAACAACCCCTTTACCAGAGGTTCTATTCCTCTCTATGTCACCCCACATGGCATAAAACATAATAAAAATGCATATTACCAGAATAGAGTAAGTGAGTTTTCATATTTTTACACACTATTGATTAAGTAACTTCTTTCAGTTTGGTTAACCAGGGTAATCAAATAGAGGCTCTTATTCATCAGGCATCCATTTAATCAACCATTTTTACATGATTAACTAGTTTCCATGTTACAACCATTGGATCATGAGATTATCCAGAAAACAGATCTTCATTAGTGCGCATGAAATGACCACCAACGACCAAAATTTTCAATAGACACGAGTCTATAAAATTCATGAAACAAAAGAAAAAAAATAAGTTAAAACAAAAAAACATCAACATTATCTCTCCCATCCCTTTATTCTTTAAAAATTCAATTCATTATCTTTGTTAAAGTTGGTTTCATCTACGTCTTTAAGGATCATCATAATACCCACCCGACATGATGCA
This sequence comes from Viscum album, assembly GCA_963277665.1. Taxonomy (NCBI): domain Eukaryota; kingdom Viridiplantae; phylum Streptophyta; class Magnoliopsida; order Santalales; family Viscaceae; genus Viscum; species Viscum album. The sequence goes on from OY728151.1 coordinate 1,226,058,465, forward strand.
CTGTAAATAAAAACTAAGGAAAAACTCCTAATTGGATGATCATGGATCGAAATTTTCTTCTCACAAAAAGAACCGGGGATGTGTGTCTTATAGAGAAAAAGGAAATATAAGTTTAAGTGGGAAGCGTTCTAGTATGGGTGCACGATTTGACTCCAAAGTAAGTTTCAAGTCGCACTAATAGAATCCAAAAAGAATAAGGGGGAGATGATCTCGACTTAAGAGGATTCCAGATCCTAAAATTAGGGAGAAAATTTTGAAGTACATAAAAGTCATATCATGGCTCAACCATGTGGATCAGTGGTTTCAATCTTTGGTATTAATTGAAATTTAATAATTCTCCTTGCAGATGGTGGAGAAAACGATTGTGAATTAATAGATGTCAATAAAAATTGGGAAAACAGGTAACATGGGAGAAACTTGAAAACATATAAAGGGGTGTTACACCATGGAATAATGGCACACATTTTGATAACTCAAGGGATTTATAACTCTTTGTGGATTCAATATATCATTTATGGGATTTAAAATGAACTAAAACCACTTTAAAGGAGGTAATAAAACTCAAAACAGAGGTTATAGGATAACCAGGGAAAGAATCCCTGAGACCCCATGGTGGCACCATTTGGGTGTGGCACCGATTGAGGAGAAACTGACTAGTGAGACTATTGGGAAAAAATCCCACAATGTATCATTGAAGCATTTTTTAGTTGATTATGTTTGTTGATAAAGTCGACCTTAATGTTGTGTTTGTTGACAAATCAAACCGCGATGATCAATTTGTTAAAAAAGGGGGTTTCTATGGTGAGTTTTTGAGTTCAAGAGATGTTGTTGAAAATCCATTATTAGTAGAAGAACCTATACAAAGGAATTAATGATCTAGAGGTAGTACAAAATGAGCAGATACAAGGTGGCTCCGTTTTCCAGTGTTTGCCAAATTTTTGGGCCTTAAAATCAACAAATAGAGAAAAGTGTTTTTGGCAAAGGGACTTTCACTACAGTGTCTTTGAGACATAAAAACATGTGCGCCATATTTTTTTCAAGATCAGAACACCAAAATATGAAATTTAAATAGGGTCATCCATGTTTTGGTTTGGGCGTGCAAGGTGACTAGGGAGACAGAGACTGGGGTGGGTGGACTTGCACGCCAGTACAAGACTTACACGTGGAGCTCAGGGAGGTCAAAATTCCTATAAATAGAGGTCCACCCCCCTCATTCGGTAGAGGGATCAACACTTAGAGAGAATTTGATCTCTAGTAATGCAAGTTGTTTCAGTCATGCAATTGGTGGTGTGGGTGCAGAAGTATAAGGTTATTTAGAAGTTACACGCTAGCTGACAATTGCGTGCCAATATTGGTTTGGGCATAAATGGTTTTGAGTCACCCAACTTCTGAATTGGAGAAGGGAGTGTCACACAAGTGGTTAGGTGACCCTTACTTTCTAGACTTGGAGAAGTATGCCAAAGCATAAAGATGTGCACCAAGAATAGGGAAGCACACCAATCACTCTTAGGTTGTGAAAAATTTGGATAATTTCCCAGTAACTTTGGTGAAAAGTGAGTTTCATTTGTGGGTGAAAGTTGGACGTCAATAGAGCATCTATATACAGTGAAAGATGCATTCATTTGTGATAATGAAGGGAACTATAAGTCCATAAACTGTGAGTGGATCCCTTCCAAAGTAGTGAGCAAAGAGAGAAGAAGAAAGTGATCCTCTCCACCGATAGTGATCCAAAAAGATAAATAGTGATTGGCCCTTGGTAATTCTGTGATCTAACCCTAATATTTGCAATGGTAGTGATCCTGGGAATAGAATTGATCAATCCTAAACATTGTAAATTGGCAGTGAGATTTATTGGATTTGGTATAGTGTCACATCGTTGTTGTATGCTCCTTAGATGTAGCCTAGTGAGGGTGAACCAAGTAAAAAAATTTATGTCTACTAGCTTTCTCCTCTACATTTCATTCAAAGAATCATCATCAGATATATAAAGGAATAATAAGATCAACAATAAAACAAAAGTGCAAAAAAATTAACCCTTATAATAAAGAGGTTAAGATCTAGTGGGGTAGGGATAATTTTGAAAAGAATATCAATACCCTAATTCACACCCCTCTCTGGGTATCTAGGCCTATTTTTGTCCTAACAGAGACCGGTCGGTGGCAGTGATAGGCGAAACCATAGTGACACCATGGTGACACCCTACCATTGACACAAATTCCCTCTTGACTCACCGATGGGGTCCAAAACACCCCAAATACTATAATTTTGACAAAGTAATAGACCAAGAGGGTCCGAGTCATTACACATCACATATGTTAATTAAATCATGAATAAAAAACTTAAGTTAATTATTTAATTTATAAATAAAATTTTTCAATTTAATTATAACTTTTATTTAATTTAATACCATGTTATAAACAATTACTTAATCAACTAATTTCACATCACACTTTTGATGATAATTGGCTCATAAGTCGAAACTGTATTTGGTAAGTTGAATGTTGTGAAGGTGGCTATTACACCACCATCTCTAGAATAATAATCATGAAATAATAATATTTTTTATAAATTAATTAAAATTAAAAAAACTATTAAATATAGTAATGAAAAATGAACTATATTATAGTCCTGGAGATGGTAGGTCATACATACACATGTATAACGTTTCAATTTTTCAATGATCTTGATGGAAAGAAGGTAACTATTATCTTATACTTATATAAATATAATTATATCCTAAATAGAATATCATTTATTTAAATAAACTTATATATACCATCCATGAGATGTGATAATAAGAAAAAATCACATCGCTTCATGCGGGTGGTAGTCCACACATACACACGAATGACATTATCATGTTTCCATGAATGGAAAGAAAAGAATGTCGGTGATATATTATATTTACAAAATGATAATTTTGTCATTAATATCATATTCATATATATATATTAAATATATCATTATAACCAACCATGAGAGGTGGTGATGGAAAACTAATGGAATCAGTTTGTAAGGTGGCAGTCCTCTATAAAGATGAATGGTTGTTTCTTTTCCCATTTTATTGAAGAGGATATGGATGTGGGTTATTCCATTAACATAATAATATCTCATTATTTGTTGTATAATGATGTTTTTATATCATCATGGTTGAATTACATTTTACGTATGTGGAAGAAGAAATAATACAAAAACACCCGGTTAAGAATGATGCCACTTCTTCAGACAACCTGCTTAGGTTTACACCAAAAGCATTCCTATGAGGGTTTTATAATAAATAAATGACACTAATATATTTTAAAGGGAAATAATAAAGGTATTTGGGTAGGTATTTTCTGAACCAAATTTCTTTTTATGTGACAATTAATGATCATAGGATGTTCCCTTTTATAAGTGAGGAGAGGGGAACTTTTGGAATTTCTTAAAATATTAAATATAAATATAAATTAATTTTAATGGAAAAATTCAGCTGAACTGATATAATTAGAATGAAGGATGAATATGGGTTGAAATAATATCATCCAGTAAAATTTTAAAAAGTTCATATTATGTTTTTACCCTTATCACTTTATTTTAACCTTCATTAACTCTTTTTGACAATTAGTGTGCTAATTTTTTTACTATTTAGTGGTATAGATAGTTACTATTAAAGGAAAATTGGAAAGTAAAGGGAACAAAGTTTAAATTTTAAACCATATCCCAAAAAATTTATGGAATATAATATTTTTATGAATTTTAAAACATTTAATAAAATATTATTTATTTTAAAATTTTATTAATTTCATTTTTGTAACTATTCATTTAATTTGAATTTGAAAACATTATTACAAAAATTTAATTAAAATATAATTATTTAACACAAAAATAAAATGTTATATTTATCTAAATATTCTTTTTAAAACACTAATTCATTCAATATATATTACTTCTAATAATTTTAATGTCATTTATTTTATTTTTATATTAATTGAATAAATATTATGTCAGCATTGCATAAACATTTAATGTAATTATTTCAATACATAAAATTATAAATAAATTAAAATGGTAGAAAAAAATAATTTATATTTCAAATTTATATTTTTAACTAAAAATAATATGTTTTTATCTCTCTGAAAAATGTATAGTTATTAAAAGAAAAATTTGACATTTTTGTCCTTATATTTTACATAGATATTATAATGGTTAAAGTAAAATAAATGTGGAACCAAGTGGATATTGATTTAAGAATTGTATGGAAATGGCCTAAATAAACTCAAAAAATATTCTAAATTCAAAAATTAGGGTAAATTTTTAGTCCTTATAATAGTATTGTTGACCTTAATTACCCAATTCACCCTCACCATGGTTATAATTATTTATTATATCTATTGTTCATAATTAATAAAAATAAAAGGGAACTATTTAAAAAAAATGGGCATACTGATTATAAATTTTTAATTCATTATTCAACATTCTATTCATATAATTCATGGTATTTAATATAAAATTAAACAAATAAACATGACGAAAAAAAGTTTTTCAAAAAAATAACATTTAAGTTTAAAAATGTTTTTATACCAAATTCAAGTATAAAATTATTTACAAGGAATATAATTGTATTATATTCAATAAAAAAGACTAATGAAATTTTCAAACTAATCCAAAATAAATTATTACTTTGTAAACGCTTTAAAATAATATACAATTTTCAATAAATATTAATTTTTTTTCAAAATTAATTGAAATATCAAATTCTTCAAAAAAATATCAAAATTAAACCATAAGATAGTTTTGATACTCTTATTTAAAAAGTTATATCCTTTTTATAAAATAAAATTTATAAAATTTCCAGAAAATAATTATATTATTTTCTCACGAAAAGCATTAAAATCCATTTTTGAAGAAAAAACAATTTTGAAGAATAAATGACTTTACTGAAAATTAAGTGATTATTTACTAAATATTTATAAATATATACATATATGTATATAGTATGAATTATATATATATCATAAATAAGTTAATACTATTCAAACTCACCAATTTAACGACTATGTTATAACGATTATATATATATATATATTTCATAGTTCATTTAGGCTCAGTGATTCTGTCGTATATGATATTTAAAATAGTTTTATTTTATTAAATATCAAGGTTTCATAGTGAAATTATGGGTTTTAAACCATAGGAAAGAAATGATAAGTGAAGTAAACTAGATATTGGAACTTATAGTTGATTCCACAGATTAATTCAATGGATTTGGATTTAAGATAATAAATTGAATGAACTTATAGTTGATTAAATAAGAATTTGGAATCAATATCAAGGAGATTACATAGAAGATATACCTAAATATAATTTGGGAAGGTATTATGTATTATTCTATAAAGCTGATTCAAGAGAAACTACTTAATTTATGTCAAACAAATTGGATCTACCTAGATTGGAAACTACTCTTTCGTCTAAGGGTGGTTGTAATCTTAGGTTCATTAAGTAAAAATTCAAGGAAGGAAAAATAATTAAATATATTTGAGCTAACATTATTTATTCAAATTAGTTCACGGTACTATTTTCTAAATCCACTAGATAAGGATTATAAAAAATGATGAATTATAAGTCGGTTATTTACCAAATTCCTATCCAAAATATTACCCAAATTGATTTAAGGATTTATTTTAAGGCTCTTCCACTCCTACTCGCAATCCCTATCCCTCGAAATATTGTCCATGTAGGCTAATGGAATAATTAAATATGTGAAATTAGAGCATAGTGGAAACAAATGTCACATCATGAAAATCTTGAAATAAAATAGAAAACCCAAAGACTATATTGCATTTAGAAGAATCATGGAAACAAAAATTGGAATTATATGAAAAAATGGGTTCAGAACTATGACATATGGTGGAAATATATTGGTTTAAGAACATAAACATTAAAGGAAATAAAAATGAACGAAAATGGAAATAAAATTTCATATAATGAAATTACATGGTCCCTAAAATTAAATAGGTAGGATCAACTCATGACATAAATGGTTTCAACATTGTTATTTAGAATGGACTTCTTTCTACCCGAGACTTTCATATCATGAATTGGGATTTTAAATCATGAATGGGGATTTAATTTTTTTTATTTTGTATCTTCTATGATTCATGGAATAAATTATGTTCAGAGGATACTTGGGGATTATTAAAAGGCTAAATAGTAGTAGATTCCAATCCATTCACATCTTGATTATATTTTACGTCATGAATTGTCTTCATCCTATGACTTTATAGTCATTATTGGTTTCATGGATTGGGTCTTCATCTTGATAGTGTTCTATATTTAGTAATATATATTGTTAATTAGTATTTATGAGGCTAAGTTTTTGTAATTGCATCAATTTTATAGTAGTACCCCTTTGACAAAATGATCATCCAATTCCTATAGAAATCAACCATAAATCACCACATCATAGTATAAAATATACATAAATATTAATGAGTAAAATCAAAAATTTATATAAGAATCAAACATATCAAATTCCCCCATACTTGAACAATTTCTTGTCCTCAATCAATAAAAATATCAACAAGAACCTCAAAGGAAATATTTTATCAATAGGAAAAAAAAATTACAACCATGGAAATAAAAATAAGAGATATAAGAAAAGTGATTGTCCTCCAAAATCATTCATGCAAAGAAAATCAGTCATGCCTCATGGTCATGTTCTTTATTTTAATCACTCTTTCCTTTAATTGAAATTTCTCAAATTATATTCATATGACCATGACCATGTCATGATTTACCTGACCATTAAGTTTCCCTCAACACTCAAGGAAATATAAAAAATGAGTTATTCTCATACCCTAAACACATGTTCTTAACCATATGATTTAATTCGATCGAACATATCCACTTCTTAATTAAAATAGCATAATTTATCATAAGGGCTTAACATTATAGTTAAAATGGATATGGGGATGAGGATGGGTGGGTAGATGATAAGAATCAAGATCAAAAGGATGATAAAATCTAAAGTATCATTCATGATAATCATGAATAGTGCAATGAAGAAACTCTTCCAAAAAGTAACATCTCCACACTCCCAAAATTTCAAAGTATGTATAAAAACATGTCCTAAAATCATAATAATGGTTTCCTATTTATTTATATTCCCTCCATTTTTTAGAATTCATGTTTAAGATAGGTCTCACATCCACCACCAAACCCTATATAATCTACCTTGAGAATAATTGATAGGGTAATGGTGATTTTTGACCCTCTTAAAGCACAACCAATTTTTTCTTTGTTTTTTATTTTTAAAAAATACAAGGTAATCCTAAAAGTACATAAAATGTAATCATGAACCATGTACCACAAATTTGGTGAAAATACCACTTTATATCTCATCAGTTGAATGCATCATATTCTGAGAATAGATGACCATTACCCCACAATTATTCAAGTAAAAATAATTTAATAAACCAAAAATTATGGTAGGAATGGATAAAATGGTATTGAAACATTATTTAATCCAAGAAATGTCATCCATGAAAACTATAGGCTAAATAGGGGTAATTTATAGTTTTTTCTCTGAAAAAATGGATCAATAATATAAATTACTCAATCATTTTATAAGTTCATTTTTAGTCATAGTCTTGATAAGATACCAATGAATTTTATGATAGGTTTACATGTCCCACGTGTCTCTCACGAAATATAATCAGAAAGAATATGAAATATTTAGTCCCGAATTATCTTGAAAATGAGGATAAAAATAAAATGGAAATAAATCATGGCTTAGTTTGAAGTAATATGTCAATCAATAAACAATTTCAAGCATTCAAGATAAAAATTAAAATTCATAAATCAAAATCATTATAAAATTCTAAAAATAATAAATAATAAATTTTGAAAATTTCCATCTAAACATTCACATATATATATATGGGTGTAATGGGATTTAATGTTATATAATGTGTTTAAGAAAAAATATCTTCTAGAATAATGATAACTAGAAAAATTCCAATTTAAAATGAAATATAGCTCAAAAATATTTCTCCCACACTTAATATTAAATAGTGGACACATTTATTTTGAAAATTAGGTGTGAGCGATGGAAATAATAATAGAAAAATTTCTTATGGAAAGAATGAAAAAATTTCAAGAAATTGAGATCTCCCTAAAATGAAAGAAATAATATCGAATAATGTGTTGGATGATGATGTGAATTATGACCACTTGTAAAAATTTTAGTTTAAAATTACACCTACACTAGGAAAATTACGAGTCCGTAATATATAGAAAATTTGAAAATAGTAAATGAGGCCAGAGAACCTAGGAGTCAAAATAATTTCATATGAAAAATTTTGGAACTGGTGGGAGTTTAATGAAATGTCACAATATACCACCTTGATGAAAATTATTAGTAAAAGAAAAGTTGTAAGTAGACACAACTAAGTCTTGGAATACTAGACTATGGGTTTCATCCCATTATGTTCAAATAATGACATGTCATCCAGGCATATGGAAAAGGATCAATGTGAATAATACATTGGCTCAAAATTCCTTGGCCTCTTAATGGTACTGGGGGTAGGGTCTTATAGCTCTAAGGGTCTATTTTTAGGATTAAACACATTAGAAATCAATAAACCAATCCACTCATGTTGAATGAAGAATATATTCAGTTCTCAGTGGAATCTCTTGAGGTGGTCCCCGAAGTGCATCAGCATAGGGAAAGACCCCACATAGGAGTCCATAGGTCATTCTAGCAGGTTCAATAAATGTGATTTTAGAAGAAGTAGAATGAGACATATCACAACTACATTCATGAAGAATAACAAAGACACATGGAGATCACAAAAATAAAATAAAAAAGAATATCCAGTTAATTATGTATAATAAACACAACAAGATTAGGGTTAAGATGTACAACGAAACAAAAATAAACCCAATGAAGAGAAAAATAGTGGGCACATTGGGGAAACTATAAGAAGAGTAGGAAAGATCTCTGTGACCAATGTCAATGTCACCACTAATAATATTGTGTAGCTAGAGCTACCCAGCCATGTCAATATTAGTAATGGTGGTAGGGTGGACAAATTGGACTCTTGTTTGAGTATATCGACCACTAGAACAGGGTTTATGGATCCAATAGTTGGATTTCCCATTAGTGTATGAATGGTGTCATCAGATGGTGTATGAGAGGTTTAATTCGGTATTGTGGCCATGTGTTTGGTATCAAGATCAACAAAATGAACTTTTAAAGGAGTCTTAATAGTAGGGAACTTCCCTCATCGATCATGCTCTAATAAAAATAAACTCTAAGCATTAGGGTTAGTAATCTATAATGGTTGCTTGAATGGGGATTATGTTAGTGGAAGGGTGGTAATAATGGTCTTGGAACCAGTATTTATCCTAGTTATAGAAAAATATGGGGGCGATGAAGTAGTGGTGGCTGGTGGTGCTGGAGTAATGAGTGAGTAGCGAAAGAAAATTATGATAGAACTAAAAAGGTAATCTCCATGAACTGCTATATATATGTAATGGATATATCACCCAAAATATAATAACCACATCCCAGGGGTGAGGTAAAGTGGTACAGGCTAGGAAGAGGGGGAAACCTCAGTCATGGAAGCAGGCATGGCCATCAGTGGAGAAACTATCATGGCTATTGATGTATCTAGAACTAGGGCCTCACTGACCAACTCTGCATATCCTGGATCCTAAACACAGTGCTTCCCCACCTTCAAAAGTTTCCTTAACTTATAGATAATAATGATATATATCAAATGCATCAAAAGAGGAGGATACATACAATGAGTTATGAAATGAATCTTGGTCCTTGGCCATATATTTGATAAAAATACCAACCATAAGTGTGTTGTGAGTCCCCCTCACCAGTCCCTCATAGTATAGAGTGAATTTGTAGGCCATGTTCACTGTAGGGGCTCCCATGGAATTTGTATGGAGAATTACCTCAATACGACTTACTAAACTATGTGATTCACCCCATTCTAGAAATATATATGCCAAATCATGATGGATAATTTGTAGAGTGGAACCCCTCAGTTAGATAATCTTCACTATAATAGGGATATGGAAGTTTATAGTGTCGTAGGAAATCCCCAATCAGTTCTTTGGGGCGTGAGCCATTTTTGGGTCCAGCTATAGTGTGACATAATTTAGAGAAGTAGAAAAGTATGATGAGTACACACCCAAGCTACCATCAAAATTAGTTTGGGTGAGTTCTCACTACTTTACTTCTAATATAAAGGACACAAGAAGAACATATAACTTAAAGGTGTCAAGGAACTCAATAAATAACACCCAATATGTTTCATCATGATCCTCAATGATGTGAGACAGATGAATCTATCCAAGTGCCTCCATAAGCTCTACATCCACCATGAACTTAAAGAGAATGGTAGATCTAGAGTCTTATTTCTTTTTATGGGCTTGGCCAAAAAATTAACCAATAAGAGGTAATTTGGGTGGCTAGAGACCTTTGGGTAGGGATAAACCCGTAATGACTATTTATTGGTCTAGGAAGGATGTGAAAAATGAGAAAAAAATGAGAAGTAGAATGATTTGGGGAGGGATGATAGGATTGATCCAAAAATGGTGGCGAAGGATCCTTGGAAATGTATTTAGTTAAAAGAGTCTCTCTATGCCAGGTCACACACTTTTTTGGGTGCTCTCACCTACCATGGTTTACACCATGGATGCAGAAAGGAAGAGGAGGGTGGATCAAGCAGATGGGACATATGGGGATTTAGAAGTAGTGAATAAGGGGCATGTAAGATTCCTATATTTATATGAGGTATGATTCATTTAATTTTTTATTAAACTATATTTTAAAATTATTAATTAAATGAATCTTGAATGTATGAGAGGTTTTAGGGGTGTCTCCAGGGTTCGAGACATAAAAAATGGGTGAAATTGGCCATATAGTGAATGGTGCATGGTTGGATCCTGCTTTGTACTAATTATGAAAAATAACCATATGCTCTTTTAATGGGGAGACATGGTTTGTAAAACTATTAATAACTATCCAAAAACCATGTGGTCTTGAACATAACCAAATGAAATGACTTACACATGGTTTTTTAAACCATTTGGGATACCTAGAAAATTATGTGCCACAATTTTTTAAGAGATATACAAGGTCTCATTATTCGTGCCAAATTTGGAAAACCATGGGTTTAATCCACACAACTATTTTAAATTAAGGATTTTATGATTTTCCCTCTCAAGTATAATATATTCTTACATGATTTACATCCACTTTCCTCCTCTAGAAGCAAGGGTTATGAACTAAGGGATCCCCCTCCTTTAAGGATGTTTCTCCTCCAATGATGGGTTATTTTAAGAGCCATTGGTTAGGAATTGAAGCTACAGGTGATTCTACAAGTCCTATTTCTTCTGTTTTCTTAAACAACCATGGTGTTTTTCTCTTCTTCCAAATCTCATAAACCCTTATTTTTCTGGAAAATTCTTATATTTGGAATTATAGGCTATTTTAGATCAAATCAATGGCCAGGGTTGGGTGATAATTTATCAATGAGATTGAGTTAGATGGTCTACAATTTATTTTCACATAGTCTTGATGTTTATTTATGTGTATGTGGTCTGTGCATTTTTGCTATTAAACTACAAATATTTTTTATATATAATTATTAATTGGGTGTTTAAATGTTGTGTTAGACCTCCCATAGATCCTTTTGGGTATGTTTATGATGAGTATACTGAGACTAAGGCCAACCATGGGGTGTAAATTCCCTTGAGCATGGAAATTGAGTTGTTAAATGGGAAATTTGAATGTTTATGGAATTGAAAAACATGTTATTGTATTTGGAATGATGGTACAGAGTATGGCATAATTGGTTAAACTTGTAAATTTTAATTAGGTTTTATGATGATTAAGTTTAAAAGAGATAAATGGTTAAAATGGAATGTCAATGTTGTTAAACATTTGAAGGTATGTTTAATGGTTTTATATAGTAATGAATTATAAAATTGGATAGTCATGGAGATTGAGTTAAATAAATTGAAAGTAATGAACCATGAAATTTTTGATAAAATGAAATGGTTCACCATTGTTGTTTTTATTTGGTAAAAGGTCATTGATTTATAAACATGGAAAATGTGATTCATGGTATGGTTTGGATGTTAGACTAAGGATCTTATTACTTAGTTGGGTTAGAATGACTCTATAGGAACCTGATTTATTGCATGGTTTGGATGCTGGACTGATTCTCCAAACTCATATGGTGTGGACATGGCATTCTACATCGTTGATTGGGATGGTCAGACATGGCATTTGAAATCCCAAGTTTGAAAACATGGAAAGATACTTCTTATAAATTGATATATGACCCCTATGACATATGGTTCAGACTTTTATCTTGGTTCGAAGTGGGTTTGGTGTGTTGGTACTATTATGGAACCTCGAGATCCCATTGGCTAAATGAAAATTGTTAAATTGTAAAACATGATTCACTTATCGATCTGTATTTTTTTATCCTTACTCCTACATGCACTATCATTAAACTGGATATTATTATTGACACCATTGGTGGTGGCATAATGAGTTGTAATCATGCCCTACTCAATCCACAATTAGGTAACTGAGAAAACTACATTTTTCTGGTTCTGATAAGGGAAAGGTCCCTAAGTTAGCTGGTTGACATTGGAGGGATCAGGGGTTAGGAAACTATAATTTCCATTAGGACTCATTATGGGGATCATAGTTGGTGCCTTTATTTTGGTTTATGTTTTAAACTTTAGACTCTTACAACAAGAAATAATTATTACATTTTATTATTGTACTCACCCAGTGTTTGGGAGTTAGTTATGTGATATTTTTTATATATTATTATTTAATGTTGATGTTTATTATGATTTTTATAGGTTTTTTATCTAGTAAAGAATATATAGTCTCCCCATATGTTTCATTAGACCCACACTATTGGTCAACAACCTATGGAATATGGGTTGGCTGGCTTAAGGTTACGTGGTGAACTGACTCAGGGAACCAATTTAGTGGAACCCTAATCAGGATATTACAAAATGGTATCAGAGTTGTTTTATTTTATATTAATTTACTATTTGGGAAATTTTTACATGATACTAGGATGTTTTGGGCCTTAGTAATGAGCTTTTACATGGGATTGGATAACCCATGTTTAGTGGAAAACCTAAGTTCTGAGGGTCAGATTGTTATTCTTGGCATTTGTTATTACAGTTGTATGTAATTTTCAATGAGTGAAGCACTAGGTGTGTGATTTTACTGATATTGAGGTTTTACTAGTTGTCCAATATTGAACACGATTGTATATGAATACAATATTTTAGGCAGTGAAGAATTTATGTGACATGTATCATGTTATACACACACAAAAAGCATGTGGGTTTTGGGGATTTTTAAGAAATGATTCCTAATAAATATGGTTTTACTATTTTAATGTTTAAGGATGTTAACTAAAATTATTAAAATGGTGCATAAATGAAGAAAATTTTAATTCATTTGAAATTCCAATATGTAACGTGAAATAGGTAATGTGGTTTCAAATGTATGACCTATGAAATATAGAATTTCAATTACCTAGATTTATCCATGTCCCCGGATAAAGATGGTTGCGGGTAGTGATAGTGAGGTGTTTGTATCCATTAGGAAAATACATTCGGATTTTCCTGTTATATCTAGTTGTGACCCCTTCTTTATACAACATTGAAATAAATTTTTATGTTCCCTAAAATGTGTATTTGTCATTATAGAGAGATTCTACCATGATTATGTTTACCAGTAAGGTGACATGAGGATATTACTGATAATTCACATCCAAAAGTGGGATAAGAACTCCCATTGGTTCTAGGTAACAGGGGAATAAGTAGTTCCATGAAAACATTGATCATTTTATATAGTTCATTAAGAGATAACAAGGGTGGATAGAGCCTATTATATTAAATTTTAAGAGAGAGTTTCATCTAAAATATCCTCAGACATTCACTATAGAGGGTGGAACAAAGGTAGCAGAGTTTGGGATTGATTCTATCTAGAAACTTTTAGACCACTTAGAAACTCCTTTAAAGAAGAGGGTCAAGTTGGAAGCTTACATGTAATAGGGACTAGTTAAGTTCTTGTGGGATATTCAAACTCAGGATGAGAAGTCAAAGGGTATGATATGGATTAAATTTGAAGAGAAGTTATTAGAATAATTTTACCCAGAGAACTTGAAATAAGAGTGATCTATAGAGTTTATGTGGTTGAACTAGGGAACTATTTCAGTGATGGATTATGCTATCCACTTCATTGATTTACAACATTTCATCCTAGTTGTTTAGGGTTGATGAAGTGGTGACGATACATTTTCAAGATTGAATTAGGTGTGAGATTATGTTGTAAGTAATTATATTCCATTTAAATAAGTTTAACGAGTTAGTAAATCAGGTGCTCATTTCTGAGGGGAACCTGAATGAGGCTTTAGAGGTGGATAGATGATTCAAACTGGGCAGTCTGGAAGCATGTATTCCAATGGTAGAAGCTTCATTTTGAGAACTTTCACTAAGGTGGTGACAGATAAGAAAACTAGAAGAGTGGATCAACCACTCAGGGAAGCAGAAAGATGGTTTGATAATTGTTTAGTAGGCTAGGTCACATGCATAGTTAGTGTCACCGGCCACTCGTAGAGTGCCATGATTATTGATGAATGGTTCATGTCGAGAGGTTTTGTAGGAAACCATGATAGATGAGTAATGATGGAGAACCTGGGATGATATAGAGAACTAGAAGGGGATCTACATCCCTATATCTATCTAGTAGATAGAGTTCCACTAGCTCTACCAATCGGGGTGGGGAATGTGGTACTTCTATATAAGATCATCCATATCAATAAGGAAATTTAGAACATAGAACAAAGATAGTATCCAAAGGTAAGGGAATATTACAACTTCATGTAATTAAATAATCTTCGAATGGTGGTGAAGCTGGAATGTTGATTGTTTGAGGTAAAATTCATATAGATTACACACTTTCTAGTTATTTATTTGATACATTGGATTCACTATCTTTTATATATACATGTTTTTTAAATGGTTTGGGCCTATTGGTAGATTATATATTTGGTGTTATGCCAATCGACATGCCTTTAGTGGTGTGATCCGAGGGTATATGTCATTCCAAGGAGTGTTCCCTTGAGATCAGTGGGTACTATCTACTTAGTATATGTTATTTATTGAGATGTTTGGTTTTTACCTAATACTTGGGAAATACTTGTTTATTTTTTTATCAAGCTCACATTGATTTTTACCATAGGAGAGGGAGTTTCATGTCTATTGATAGTAATGTTTATGTTCATCATAGAGAATATAATATATGAGTGGGACATTTAGGGAATGTCTTTAGGAAGTTGAGTGAGTTCAAAACCAAGGTGGTATGTCTTATGATTAATGATTTGGGAGTGGAACATGAATTTTTCTTCATATAGTGGATCAGTTATAGGATGTGTTTTTAAAGTGTTTTTAGGGATTACACCCAATAGAGAAGTTGAGTTCATGATTGATTTTATTATAGAAGATAATCTGGTCTCTATTATACCAATATAATGGCACTAGTAGAGATTCAATATCTCAAGACTCAACTAAAGGAATTGGAACATAACATATTCATCCATCTGATTACATCTCATTGGGGATCTCATATTTTATCTTACAAGAAGGCTGATGGATCCTTATGCTTTTGTGTTGATAACCAGAAGATAAAATGGATAGAGATTAAGAACTGGTATCCTATTCCATGTGTTAATGATTTGTTTGACTATATGAAAGGTGTATGTATGTTTTTTAAGATTGATTTGAGACCAGGAATCATTGGTTCATGGTTTTGACCTTATGATATACCACATATATATTTTAGGAGAAGGTATGATGGGTATGAGTTGTGATGATGTTTGGGATAAAAAACACTCCTACTATGTTTATGGTTTTTATGAAATGAATATATCACCCATACATGGACCAATTTATGGTTATTTTTGGTAATGACATCATAGTGTACTCCCAAACTCAAGATGATCATTCCAAAAATCTTTAAATCATCTTGAGTAAACTGAGAGAACATCAACTATTTTCCAAGATATCAAAATGTGATTTATAGATTGAAAATGTAAATTTATTAGGTAATACTATCTCAAAGGAAGGTGTCCCGGTGGAACCAGAAAAGGTTCAAGTGGTTGATTCATAAGAGCATCCCTATAATGTTTTTATATCTAATTTTTTTGGGATTGCTTGGTAATTACTGAAGGTTCATCACAAAATTATCCCATCTTGAAGTGTTTCTTTTGGTCTTAAACAAGAAGGGTTTAAAATTGGAATATTCTAAAGAATTTGAGAATTATTTCTAGGAATTGATGATTCATTTGAAAAAAAACATTGATTCTAAACATTCCCGAACTGGGTGGAATGTATAATCTATTTTTTATGCACTTGAGATTGTACTTGGGGAAGTTCTGATACAAGGAGACCAAGTCATTTCATATGGTTCATGAAAGTGAAGAAATAATAAGAAAAACTATCCTATACATTATATCAAGTTCTCCATGGTGGTATAAACATTAATGTTTTGGCAACATTGTAACACCCTAAGATTTTGAGAATTATTACTTTTTCAAATTAATTTAACCTTTACGATATTTTTCATTTTACGTAACACTGGAAATAGTTTATTTAATATTAAATCAATATGTTTCGATTGCATTATATGAATCACCATGTCAATCATGAACTACACAAAATATAATATTTATCTTTCTCTACACAGAACACTGACTTGGCATACACAACACACAACACTGGCTTGGTGTACGTTACATGAAGCATTGAGTTTCTACAAAAGGTCTTTTTTAAAATTATTATTTAAATGATATAATTATAATCTAGCCGTTAAAGAAAATAATATGAATAATGATAAATAATTTTCAAATATTTTTTATAATTATTTTATATAAATAAATCATATTGATGATGACAGATATAATTTTTGGTAAATTTTGTATATGTTTAGAAATACTATTTTCTCAAATGAACAATTTTTAATGCACTACTTTGAAAAATAATAAAACTAATTTTATAAAAATTTAGAAATTTAATTTTAAAAAATAAAATTCATTTTTTAATTTAGAATGTCTAAATTATCATAGGATTATCTTTGGGATGTTTTGGATAAACATCATTTTTGGATGAATAGTGAAAAAATAATGGATTTTAATTCAAAACAGATTTTTCATATAATTTATATATAAGGATAAATTATATTTTTAATTTTTTTAAAAGTTTAATTCTCTAATATTTTTATCAATTAATCTAATTTAGGTCATTTTAATCGATTTTACTTTGAAATTGGGTATAAAAACTTATAAATTTTTTGGATGTTTTTACTTTAAAAACCCAAAGTGTCTCCCCGTTAGCAGTATTAATTTTATTTTATTTATGATGCTTTTGTTATTATAATATGTAAAAATAGATTCTATATTTTTAATCAAAATAATTTACTATTTTTAAGAAGTTCAATTTTCTTTGACAAAAAATATTAGTGTAAGTGATTAAAATTAATTACAACCATTAAGAGATAAATTTGGTTAATTAAGTACTAAACCTTAAATTTCACACCCAAAACGATCTATTAACTTGTCCAAAAACCATATTATGGCCATTATTCCCCCATTAAACTTAAATTATTGAGTTTGGTTGGTTTTTTATGAAATATTGTAAGTAGAAATGTGGTTACACCTAACTGGTTTTAAAAAATACAAGTGTGTCCTTTCCCTTCCCTATAAAATGTGACCACCTATCCCTCTACTTTAAACATCTAAAACCACTTATGTTCAGAAAATATATAAAAAATAAACTTAAAAAATACCTACCTTACTACTAAAATCCTCACCTTGGATATAAATAAATCCAAGTAATCCTTTTGGCACAAACTAAAAGGAGTTACTCTATTAAGAGGTAACGTCTTCTATCAAGCTCATTTCTTTTAGTTTTATTTATCCACAACTCAACTCTATTTATTAAATTATTTTATAAAAAAATAGTATCATAAATAAACTAGGATTTGTTATGGAAAGGGTTCTACCTACACTTACACACACCTCCATATAATGGGTAATGAACATACATTTTATGTGTATGGCGAACTACCGCCTCACTAAACGGTAACTGTTCATTTTTTATTTACCACCTATCTTGGTGGAAATTATGATGTAAAATATATTTATATATTTTATATATTATTTTTATTATGTATTTATGTTTATGTAATTAATTTACAACATATGTCTTTATATTTTCTATTTTTTTAATACGATAATTTTGTTTGGGGTAGTGTGTACTACTGCCCCCTAAAAGTGATGCGATTTATTCATACACTACATTAAATGTAGTAAGGATGAGTTTAGTAAATATATATGATACAGTAAATATAACTTAATATATATATATATATATATTACTTTATTTCATTCAATGCAACAATTAAATGGAGATAGCATTCAAGTGTACATACGACTTACCTTCTCAATGAACTGTGTATTCCATTTCATACTTATATATTATATAGATGATTATAATACACATATATGGAATATATATTATATTTAAATTGTTATTTTTATCCTATAAATCATTACATAAGTATATGTTCCAAATATATAACAAATTAAGACCTGCGAAAAACAACGTGGATATTACCCAAACTGAATCTTTTACATAGAATTATTAACAAATAGGAAATATAAAGACATAATAAAACACTATATGGTATTATAAGTAATAATATGGTTCTATTAAATATTTATAATAAATTTGTATTTATTATAAATGTGTTTTGAATGAGTATGATTAGGGTCAAGACACAAGGTAAGGGGATTTCATCTCACTTTTTATTTCTGTGAGATACATGCTTTTTTCACCACCCATTACTTTTATGTGGTGTGTATACTACCCTTGGATGTATTAAATTATTATTAAAATTAAATTTATTTTTATTTACATATCCATTCTATGATATTTGTTTCACAGGTTTAATTTTTCAAAAGCTACCAAATTGGTAAGACAATTTTTTCTCAATTTCCCTTCTTTGAGACACATGTATTATTATGAACCTAAATTCTTTTCCAGGTGTATATAATTCCATTTGACAAGTAATATCTTGAATATAATTAATATTATTATATTTTAATCTCCATGTAATTTCACATTCTTACACAAGGGTATGGTTCCAAGTTACTAAGTGACAAGAGTTTATTGAAACAATCTTATCTATTTTCAAGATTATTTATGATTATGATTCCTTTATTGGAAAAATATAATCCCTATATCTAGAAAATACATTATTTTTCTTATACTATAGTTATTAATCATATATTAATGTATTGGTACCATTTCTTTACTCTTTGGTACGTATGATAATTAACAAAGTCTTTTTAAGAAATCCGGACTTTACCCTCTCTTCAGTCGGAAATCTGTATACCTTCACATCCAAGTTTTCTAAAAAGGGTTTCCAAGAATATTGTACAATTATAATATTATATATAAAATAATTTTGTTCCCTTTTTTAATTTTACTAATGATTTCAAACGAATATTCTTTCAGATTTCTGAATAATGAATTTTTATAACCTTTTACCGTGCAAAAAGAATGTTATTCTTACCTCATATGACTTATATGGATTTACATGTAGTAATATTTTTGAATCTTCTTTTTAATGTTTAAAAGGTTAATTTTTAAGAAAATTATTATAAAAATTAACTTCCAATGAAATGGTTTTCAAAATGTTTTCATTATTTTTTTATGTTTTCAAAGTATTTTTCAAGGAAATTGTTTTCCAAATGCGTTTTAAGATTATTTTATAAGTTTATAAGAAAAATGGTTCTCAAAATATTTTCAAGTGTAATTTTTATGTTTTCAAGGAATTTTTTTCAAATTGATTTAAGGTATATTTTATATGATTTCATGGAAAATGGTTTTCAAAATTGTTTCATGCCTTATTTATATGTTTGAAAAATATTTTCAAAGAAATGGGTTTCAAATTTTTTTAAATCTCCTTTTATATGTTTCAAAGGAAAATGGTTTTCAAATTTTTTGACAATACGTTTATATATTTTCAAAAAAATATGTTTTCAATAGGTTTTAAAAGTATTCTTTATAATAATTTATTTTATTTTCAGGAAAATGGTTTTAATTATTTTATGTTTTAATGTTTTTTTTCAAATAAGAAAGGATATTTTCCTCAAGAAATGTTTTCAAAAGATCTGCAAAATTTATTTTCTATATATGATGAAATAAATTGATGTCAATCATTCCCTTCTTGGTAATGATACCATGGTTCAATTCATATTCATTCTTGAATGGTATATGTTTTGATGGAATGATTTTTATAAAACATGTTTCTATCTCACGGGTTATATGCTTTAGAAACCTTCTTCTTCTCATGGGTTATGTTTATGCTAAAATGATTATGAAACCTATTTTTTTCTATAGGTTATGATTTGATTAAATTATTATGATACCCATTTCATTTCATGTGTTATGAAATAATTTGTAATTATATTGTGGCACATGTTTGTATGATTTCCTTATAAGATGGGTGGGACCTATATCTCCCTCCAATGAATTGGTTAATGATTAATATGTTTTGAGATAAACTAGGTTGGTCTTGGGAATGATCCTTGACTACTAATATGTACATGGGAGGGAACCATGACTACCAATATGGTATGGGTAGTGAACCCATACAACCAAGATGGTCTGGTAAGTGATGCTTTGGCTACTATAAAAATCATATTATATGGTTATGTGTTTTCTATAATTACATGTTTTATTCTTATGTCATGATTTCATGGATTATGTTATTTATTTCATTATGATTCTTGTCTTATGAACTTATAATATTTATTCCAAGATTCTTTTATTTGATCTTTAATATATAGGGTATGATATTCTATATTCATGATCATGTTCACATACCCTTATGTTCATGATTATGCTTACATATCTCCCCTATTTAATCATACTGAGCATTTGAACTCAACACTTTTTATGTTTCCTTCCATAGGTTATGAATATATGTTTTATGTTTGATGTGTCTAAGAAGGGATCTAGTCATGAAGAACCTAATTGGAGCTAATTTAGATCCCTTAAGGATCAGTGTTTATGTTTCCATGTTTCCAAAGGAACTAGACTAGTATGGTCTTTGGGTATCTATTTGTATAATGTTTTAAGTATTATGAAAATGTTATGTTATGTTAATATATGAAATGTGAGGGTCTCTATAGTTTTTAATATAGAAAAGGTTTAGTTAACCATTAGAAAATAGGATGAGAAAACTTTAGTGATATCTCAATTTATATTTCTAAAGATATGTCTAGGGATTCCACTAAGAATAAATATATGTGTGAGTCAACATTTTGTAAATGTTTTGGAAGTTTCAGTTAAGGATAGAGTGAGTGGTTTCCTAGAAATACATTTTTTTTCTGTATACTACAAGTTGATTTGGATCTAGAACAGATGTACTTAGGGGTCACAACTCCAACAAGATTTCCCAAGCCTGACTTTGGGTAATCTGGTACATGAAAATGGGCATTGCTGCACACCTGGTTTAACACTCCTAGGGGATATGGTTTGGGAATTCATAAATTTTTTATGAACCATAATGAAGGGTTTAAATAGAGGATGACTATGAATAACCTAGGATAAACCGGAGGTTTCAGTGATTAAAGAAGGAGGATCCATGATTTAAGCACCCTATATGTAATTTTTCATGATTATATGGTATCACAATATGATAAATGTTTCTCACACTATGCATTATGGTTTTATTAAATGGAGATACCTATAAGGAACATGGTTAAAATTTAATGTTTTAGATGTGGGAATTATAGGCATTATGTGAATCTATTTCCCAAGTAGAAATCTCATAAAGATAATCAGGAAGTTAGTTCAAGTATTGGTTATACTTATGAAGATAATGAGACTGAAAAAAACATGTGAAAGGTATGCAGTGTTCTTCCAGTATTGATTACATTAAATAGAAGAATCATGATTAGATTGAGGTTGAGGAAACATAAGAATGTTTCATATTTCATATTCTAGGAAATAGGTATTAAGGAATAAGATGGTGCATCCTGAGTAATGGTTTAAGAAAAAGGTTGGATTAATGAAGTATTTATGTTTTTTAATTCAATTATTATGTTATATGAATCATGAAATATGTATTTATTTTCAAAATAATTTATCACTAAGGATTGAAAAATAAAATTTTGAATGGTGATGAAGACATATAAATGTGATTTCATTGAAAGGTGATATTTTTATTATGGTATCGTAACCCTTAAATAATTCCTGATGTTGAGATAAGGATTTTGGGATAAGGATATGCTAGATATGAATAAGAAAATTGGGTGTTACAGATTACTCTAAAAATATTATATAAAAAGTGTTCTATGTCATCAAGGATGCAGTTAAAAAATTCTTCGATTTAAAGAATATAACCAGTAATCATTGAAATAAAGAAGCATGCATGTTTTCCAAAATGATTTATGGTAATTCATGTTATTAACATATTTTAAGAAAATATATGATGTGGGTATTCACATATTTGGAATATGAAAACAAAGAGATACTTTTTGATATATAGGAGAATCATTGTTAATATGATTTCATGTCATAATTACTAAAGTTTTGTATTTTCATCTTTCAAAAGGGTTATTTGATTAAAAATTCATGAAAATTTTAATTTAAACTTCAGAGGAAATATTTATGTATTGATATTTTATTGAAAAAATTGGTTAAAAGTCTATTTAGTGATTAACCCTATTTCAAGGATGTCCATAATATTTTGAAAATTATATTACTATGGTTTTAGAAAAGGACATCATGTATGTTGGGTGACAACCAATCATGTCTCGAAAGGCTATGGGTATTGAACCCATGATTGATGGATGACAAGGGTTTCATGCCTACCACTGTCCTACATGATGAACTGGTTAATGTTTAATTATTTTTTGATGAATAATTATTTATGATGAAGTAATAGTGTTAATTTTTATGTTTAGATATTAATGAATTAGAAATATTAATTTTTAAGAATATTCATAGATAAATAATTATACCTTTCATTATTTTATGGGCCTTAATATCTATTAAAAGTGTATTTAAGCACTTCTGGAACCAAAGTTAATTTTTGTACATCCATTAAATGAAGTAATGGGTTAATTAAAAATTGATAAAAGCACAACTAAAGAATTAATTTTTTTATAGAAATATATCAAGTAAGTATATTTCCTTATATTCTTGGTCAATAAAATAATTAATCAATGTTATGGTAATGATAAAAAGAAAATTCACTCTCATAATAATTTAATTTTGTTGAACCGATGGATTTTTAAGTCATAACAGATTCATGACTTAGAGGACCTGAAATTTTCTTTGATCATTCACTTTTTTGTGATTGATGACCACAATCAATCTCTATAAATATTTAAAATTTTAATCCATGTAAAATATTTACTCCCAAACTGTTTTCTTTTATCTGTATGTTACATTGGGTAACCATTATGGTTCAAAATTTCTATTTTCTAGGTAAGTTTTAGTATTCATTTTTATGATGTGGGTTTCTATGGATGAAACATTAAATGGTTAAACCCTTGATAACCAAGAATAATTTAAGGGTATAAATTCATTTTTAGGGGGGTATAATGTAACACCCTGAGATTTTGTGATTTATTTTCTTTCAAATTAATTTAAACTTTATGCTATTTTTAATTTCACATGAGACAAAAAATAGTTTATTTTATATTAAATCTCTATGTTTGTATTGATTAATACACAAAACAAGCTAATCATGCTATACACCCAACATAAATTTTCTCTTTCTCTACATAAATTGGAATACACAACACGCAACACCGACTTGGCATACGATACACACAACACTATGTTTCTAAAAAATGTATTTTTATGGTTATAATTATTTAAATGACATTATTATAATCTAGATGTTAAACATAGTAATATGAATAATGATGTCACGACCCGTCCACAGGGCTCGTGCCGTGACTACCCCAAGCCCGCTTTCCATAGGCCAGGGGCTGGCGACTAGCACCAAAGGTGTACATCCTGATAACTGGGAAGGAATTTCCTTTATAAAACATAAACACATCCAACCATAGTACAAGCGGAAGTAATACACTATGTACAAAATAAAGTGCTGAAAACAAAATGGGCCAGAATACAAACCCAACTGAAAAGTAAAACTACAACTGAAAGAAAGTACAACTAAAAAGACAAACAGCTGGAAGATGGAAGCAGCTCCTGAATCATCCTCTGGGTTCCTACCTAAAGTGTAGGTACATGTTTCCTCCTCAGCACTCCACATTCGGTCATCCGTCTGTCCGTCTCCTCCGGGTACTAACTCGTCATGAGGCCCACATCCGGGTACCGTCCAGTCTTCGTACACTCTGCCTCGATCAGCGCTGTCCGTCATCTGAATCAAACACAAAGAGGTGCGGGCATAGCCCGTGTAGGGGTGAGTATAACGATACTCAGTAGGGACCCCGAGACCCTCAAGGTCTCACTAAATCCAACATGGATAACCACCAAGAGGGATCTCAACAGATAACCCTTAATTAGGTATAAGCCCATACTTAAACCTATGTTTTCAAGTAACCCATATCAATAATGAGGAAACACAAAGGTTATGAAATCAACGGATAACCACTACTTATGTATATGCCCATAAATATACCTAACTTATCTAGTGACCCATCTCAATCAAGAGGTAAACACAAAGGTCATTGACTCAGCTCAAACCAGGATTTTCATTTTCAAAACCAAAACTACTGGAGAAACTCCTCCTCTGTCGAGTACAGTGGCCCTGTCATGACTTAGAGGAGCTACTCACTAACCTCAGACTGCTGAGGTACTCCTCCTGTCAAGTACCGCGGGTCTGCTACCAACTACAGAGCACTCCGTTTGCTGAGGGTCTGCTGCCGAATACCGGGCACTCTCCCTCATAGCCTACAGAGGTACTCCTCCTATCGAGTACCTCAGGTCTGCTACCTACTACCGAGCACTATGTCCACCGTGGGTCTGCCGCCGAATACCGGACACTCCGTCCACTGGGCTAACCGAATCACTACTAGTCGAATCGGTCAAGCAGTCGTCAGGTCTACAGCTACTCGGTCTCCACACTCCGTACGCTTGTCTCTGGGAGGGTCCTCTCCACGAGCTACTGGTCATTTCTTCCAAGTGTCACGAAGTCTCATGTAGAAGTATCACAAAGTACCTCCTCGTCATAGAGGTCTCAACTCATCAGATGGTGCGCCAATCGGATGCCCGATCTGTGAGTTATTTGCATTTCCGTTCCAGGGGCCCGGTTGGATTCATGTACGAACCAACCCAACCGTATCTCAACAGTACCCCTAACTCTCGTGGGTATAATCAAAGGAACTGTTTCTCAACAATATTACCAACTCCATTGATGGTTCGTCAAACGGACTTCCGGTCTGAATGTTATTGGATTTTCCGTTCCAGGGGCCCGGTTGGTTTATAATCTAAACCAACCTGACCAAACTCCATCTGCATCCAAATCTCAAGTGTAGTATGCCAAAAGAACCTTATCAACAAGATGAATCTAACAAAGTTGACGACACGTCAATCAGACATCCAGAGCTCAAGTTATAAGTGTTTTCGCTCCGAGGGCCCTGTTGGTTTCTGGTTCAAACCAACTCATTCATATACAAACTTCACTGAAACATTGAGTTTAATATACCTAAATTACCGTCTCGATCCAAGGAATCCTACGCAATTGACAGTGCATCGATCGGAGGTCCGTAGCCCAAGATATGTCCGTTTAACCGAAAATGGTCTGAAAAGGAGGCGGTCTGGGCCCGGTCCGACCGGGCCCAACATCCCCTGGGTCGGCCCGAACTGGGTCGACCCGACTCTAGTCTGGGTCTGGCCTGATTGGGCACGACCCGGCCCGGCTGGCGCGGCCTGGCCAGGCGAGGCGCGGCGCGGCCCGGCTGGGCGCGACCGGCCCGACCCGTGCGGCCTGCGACTGGCCCGACCCATGCGGCCTGCGGCCCAGCTCAGAAGCCGACCGCGGCTCGGCCGCTGGACGAGCTGGATGCAAAGGGGGCATAGCCCTTTGTTTTTGGAAACGGCGGACCCAGTGGGATCCGCCCTAGAAGCTGGTCGGGGGGATTACACCCCCCGGTTTCCGGGTAACGGCTGGCCATTAAGGCCACCTGGTTTGTGAGATTCTGTAGGACCCAGAAGGGGTCCCGCCTCCTGGAGACGCCGACAGCCGACTCGGACAACCTCCCCTGCTGGTCCGCTGCGGCCATAGGCCGTGGCTCATCTCACCGGTGCGGCACGACGGTGATGCGCCCCTCCGCCGCGGCTTGCTCCAGCTGCGGCCTTCCTTGGTCTCTCCGGCGTGGTGCGACGGCGCCGCGCACCACCACCGCGGCCTGCTCGGGCCACGGCCCTCTACGTCTCTGCGTGGTGAAACGGCACTGCACCTCCTTTTCCACGGCCTTGCATGGCCACGGTTCCATGCTGATCACCACACTGTGCAACATCACTGTGCGCCTCCGCCTCCAACATCAACGAAGATTAACAAAGAAGAGGGGAGGAGAATCGGTCCTGTTTGGGTGGTCCGATCTCCTCCCGTTAGGAAGATATCATGCGGCCAAACCTTAAGCAATGAAGAACGATGATAAAGAGTTGAAAAAAATAAACCCTACCTCGAGAAAGATCCGCGGTAGCTGAGCATCGAGGATGACAGTGTCACTTCCGTCGTTGTAGGTGTGCACCCAAAGAAGAATTGGCGTCTCCTCTCTTGGTGTGTGCTGAAGAGGATATAGGGCACATTGTCGTTCATCATGAAAAGGAGTTTCTTTCTTCGCCGAAGGTTTGGTGTTCTTCAACAATGGAGGAATACCCCCTCTTCCTTCACAAGCTCTCTCTCAAGAGGTTTCCCCAAAAAAAAACAAATGCCAACCTAAATTAAATAAGACATCACCTTATTTTAATTAATCATGCCAAGCCATTAAAATTTTGAATCATTAAATTAATTAATAGAATAGGTTCCATTAATTTAATAAGGTGTGTTGGAAAAAGTTTAGGAGAAGGAGATAGGGAATAGGAAGAGTTACAAAAAAAATAGATTAACTTAATTAAGTGAACGGTTGTCATAATAAAAGAAGGAGAGATTAATGGGGGGGGGGGGTTATGAGAGTTAAGGAATCTGAGAGGATGGGGCTAGTGTGAGCACCACCTCTTATTTTTCCACACTTGGAAGAGTTTAACTTGCAAGATTTAAAAATAAAATTGTTCAACAATTTTATTTATTTTTAACTAAATCCCTAAATAATAAAACTCAACCCGCTTAAAACAAAACTACGGTGAAGGTCCCCTTAAGTAATTACTGGTGATGTGAGTTCATCGGTGCCCTCAGATTTCAATTCCAAGCACCGGTTCAAATGATATAAAAACCAGCTCGTTCATTCACTGAATGTTCCTGAGCTAAACTTCGGAAGTTGATTACGGGCACACCGGGCCTCGGAATCAGGTGTCATCAAAAACTGTGTACTCGTAAAATTCTAAAGAAATTAAGAAAAAAAAAATCCTTGAAATTTATAGGTCTTTAAATTACTCCCACCTCAGGGCTTTACGTCCCCGTAAAGCTTCAACACACACTAGAGAAAACAAATGTGGTACTGAGAACGCATATGAGCCTTCCGCTCCAATGTGCTCTCTTGGAGGTTTTTGTGCTGCCAGCAAAAGTGCACCTGAGGAATCGACCATCCACGTAGGACCCGATCTTATCGATCCTCGATCTCCACTGGAACCTCCGTGAATGTCTCCACGTCATCAAAGTCCAGCTCCCTCTGGTCGATGATGTGTGAAGGGTCATGCACGTATCTCCTCAGCTGAGATATGTGGAAGACGTCATACACCTAGTTCAACTGTGGTGGAAAGGCCAAGAGGTAAACCACCTCGCGTACTCTACTGGGGACCTGGAAAGGTCTGATGAAATGTAGAGATAACTTTCCGCCTCGGCCAAATCTCCATATACCTCGTCGAGATGAGACCTGTATAAAGACGTGGTCGCCATCCTCGAACTCTAGAGGCCTCTGTTTCCTGTTTGGAACCGAAAACTAAAAACTCATACTACCACAAGGGTAAGGTTGGCCGACTCAAGAGTGATCGGCCACACCCTCCTATACATGAGTTTATCCTGTGCTTCCTGGGTTTCCCTTTTCACCGACCAAGGGAAAACCCCATCCCAACATTGTAGATAAACCAAAACCTTTTTGCCTAATACAGTCAGTCTGTGTATTAATTGTGGTTGCCCAGTCCATACCCAAACTAACGTCTTAAGGCCTCGACACTGCCACCAAGAGGTTCCAACCGAAACTCTCACCTCAAGGGTCAAATCACACCGTCAGCATAAGTGTGATTATTGAGTCTCCTCTCAAAGGTATCTCCAGACGTGAGGGTCAAGTCAACGACTTTTAACCAGAAACTCTAGGTCTGGGACAAGATTCATGGAAGGAAGAAATGATTCGAATCAAAGTCTGTTGTTACGAAATCTAGTATTAGACACAGATCGTTCCTCGAATCATCCCTAGAGTCTTTAAGTAGCACTCCTTGACCGCAAGAAGCTACTCTCTTCCCCTGCCCTCCAGCTCCCTGAGCCTAACGGGGACTACAAAGGTGGGTGGTTGTAACATGTCAAAATGTACCCCACCTCATGATGCTCTCCTAGCTCTGCTTCCATATCTGGTGCTCTGCATATTCATCTATCCTTAACACTTCTTCTTCTTGAATCATTTTACTTGCCCAAGTCTTTGAGACTGGCGCCAGTTTCCTATTTATTACTGCTAACCTTCACTGGTTGTATCCTCTCAGCCAAAGAATTCTCGACCACAAAGGTTCTATCTATCACCCTAACATAAGTAGGTATGCATTGAGGAAAGGTGATGGCTCGGATGTCCTTAGACACACCTCACTCGGAATTCCGAGCCCTGAAACACCGATCGTATCGTAGTCGCTAAGTACCAGGAACGATCAGTATGCCTCGATGATTACTCAGCTACTGACATGTTATCTTGTCGAAGCTGTATAAGCTCTAGAAAACTCTCAGCCTCCCCCTCAAGCCAGTCCTCAGCCGCCTGTGAGTCGGGCTCGCCTCGGAACCTGGGGAGTATCTAATGCTGAAACACATTTAAGGAACTGAACCTACATGTGTCATCTACCGGTACCGCCGGTTGAAACTGCTGACCAACAAGTAGTTATATAGCTGTCACTCTACCCGAAGGTACTTCTCAGGCATCGGTCCACGTACCGAAGCCTCATCACTATGCAGACCAACCTCATGGTCACTCACTGGGAAACACTAGTAGATAAGATCTCCATCTACTTTACTAGTGTCTAAACATGGCGTAGAACTCTAGAAATCGCCTCCATCCAGTCCACTGCTACCTAGGAATCTGTCTCGGCTCGTAACCTCGGAGGCCTCTGCTACGGGAACTCATGCAAAGCGCTCTGTCAATGTGCACTGTCCACTCATATAGCCAGTGGAATCTACTGCCCAACGGGTGGTGGTGATGCTGGTACACCACCCGAATGTGCCATCATAGAAAGAGGGTCTTGCACCAGAGCCTCGTTGCTCGGTGGATCATCATCGAGTACTCTCTCGGAACTCCAATTGATTATCTATGTGGTGAAATCCTAAACAGATGCAACACAGTCAAATGATTTAAACCTGGTGAGCTGACCTGGTTGAGCTGATTTAAAGAAATCTTTTGGAAACACACACGCAATCAGTGTTTTCATGCAATGAGTCAGAAATCAGTAGTCAGGGTCCTAGTGTATGGATTCGTCGGCTGCCACACCAACACTGGACTCCCTGAACTGAAAACCACACTCCGTACCCTTAACACTATTTCTTCAAAGAAAAGAAATATCAGAGTTATAAGTTCTTCGGTAGAACCGACTCCCTTGATACCAATTTTTCATGACCCATCCATGGGGCCCGTGCCATGACTACCCCAATCCCACCCTCCATAGGCCAGGGGCTGGCGACTCGCACCAAAGGAGTAAATCACGATAACTGGGAAGGAATTGAATTTATAAAACATAAACACATCCAACCAGAGTACATATGGAATTAATACACTAAGTACAAAAGAAAGTGCTGAAAATAAAATGGGCCAGAATACAAACCCAACTGAAAAGTACAACAACAAATGAAATAAATTACAATGGAAAATTCAAAAAGCTGGAAGATGGAAGCAGCTCCTGAATCGTCCTATGGGTTCCTACCTGAAGGGTAGGTACATGTGCCCTCCTCAGCACTCCATGTCCGTCCGTCTCCTCCGGGTACCGACTCATCGTGAGGTCCACCTCCGTGTACCGTCCAGTCTTCGTAAACTCTGCCTTGATGAGCACTGTATGTCATCTGAATCCAACACAACGAGGTGCGGGCATAACCCGTTAAGGGGTGAGTATAATGATACTCAGTAGGGACCCTGATAACCTCAAGGTCTCACTAAATCCAAAATGGATAACCACAAAGAAGGATCTCAACAGATAACCCTTACTTAGGTATAAGCCCATACTTATACCTAAGTTATCAAGTAACCCATCTCAATCATGAGGAAACACAAACGTTATGAAATCAACGGATAACCACTACTTAGGTATATGCCCATATATATACCTAAGTTATCAAGTGACCCATCTCAATCAAGAGGTAAACACAAAGGTCATTGACTCAGCTCAAACCAGGATTTTCATTATCGAAACCACAACTGCTGGAGAAACTCCTCCTCTGTCGAGTACAGTGGCCCGGTCATGACTCTGAGGTGCTACTTAATAACCTTAGACTGCTGAGGTACTCCTCTTGTCGAGTACTGTGGGTCTGCTACCAACTACCGGGCGCTCCGTCCGCTGAGGGTCTACCGCCGAATACCGGGCGCTCTCCCTCATAGCCTATAGAGGTACTCCTCCTATCGAGTACCGCAGGTCTGCTGCCTACTACCGGGTGCTCTGTCCGTCGTGGGTCTTCCACCGAATACTAGATCTTTGTCCCCTGGGATAACCAAATTAGTACGAGTAAAATCGGTCAAGCATTCGTCAGGTCTATAGCTACTCGGTCTCCGCACTCCGTACGCTCGTCTCCGGGAGGGTCCGCTCCATGAGCTACTGGTCGTTACTTCCAAGTGTCACGAAGTCTCATGTAGAAGTATCACAAAGGACCGGCTCATCATAAGGGTCTGAACTCATCAGACGGTGCATCAATCGGACACCCGGTCTATGAGTTAATAGCATTTCCATTATAGGGGCCCAGTTGGATTCGTGTACGAACCAACCCGACCCTATCTCAACAGTACCATAAACTCTCATGGGTATACTCAAAGGAACCGTTTCTCAATAAGATTACCAACGCCGCTGACGGTTCGTCAAACATATGTCCTGTCTGAGAGTTATTGCCCTTTCTGTTCCAAGGGCCCGGTTGGTTTATAAGCTAATCCAACCCGACCATACTCCATATGCATCCAAATATCAAGTGGAGTATTCCAAAAGAACCGTTTCAACAAGTGGAATCCAACAAAGTCGACGACACATCAATCGGACATTCGGAGCTCATGTTATAAGCGTTTCCGCTTCGATGACCCGGTTGGTTTCGGGTTCAAACCAACCCGACCATACCCAAACTTCACGAAAACATTGAGTGTAATATACCGAAACCACCGTCTTGATCCAAGGAATTCTACTCAATTGATAGGGCGTCGATCAGAGGTCCGTAGCTCAAGATATTTCCATTTAACTGAAAAAGGTCTGAAAAATAGGGGGTCCGGGCCCTGTCCGACCTGGCCCAACAACCCTTAGGTCAGCCCGAACTGGTTCGACCCGCCTTGGGTCCAGATCCGGCCCGGTTGGGTATGGCCCGACCCGGCTGGCGCTGGCCAGCCTGACGAGGCGCGGCCTGACCCGGTTGGGCACAGCTGGCCCGTCCCATGCGGCCTGCGGCTGGCCCGACCTACGTGGCCTACGGCTGGCCCAGCCTATTCGGCATATGGCCCGGCTCGGAAGTTGGAAGCGGCTCGGCTGCTGGCCGAGCGGGATGCAAAGGGGGCATGACCATTTGTTTTTGGAAATGGCAGACCTAGTGGGGTCCACCCTCACAGCTGGTCAAGGGTGTTACACACCCCGGTTTCCGGGTAACGGCTGACCATTAAGGTCGGATGGTTTGTGAGCTGCCACGGGACGCAGAAGGTGTCTCTCCTCCTGAAGACGCCAGCGGCCGGCTCAGCCAGCCACCCCTGCTGGTCCACTGCAGCCTTAGGTCGCGACTCGTCTCAGCGGAGTGGCGTGACGACACCGTGCACCACCGTCGCGGCCTGCTCTGACCGCGAACCTCTACGTCTCTGCACGGTGCAATGGCACCGTGCCACCTTCGCCGCGGTCTTGCATGGCCGCGGTTCCGTGCTGATCACCGCACGGTGCAATGACACTATGCGCCTCCACCTCCAACATCAACGAATATTAACAAAGAAGAGGGGAGGAGAATCAGCTATGTTTGTGCGGTCCAATCTCCTCCCGTTACGACGATATCATGTGGCCAAACCTTAAGTAATGAAGAACGATGATAAATAATTGAACAAAAATAACCCCTACCTCGAGAAAGATCCGTAGTAGCCGAGCATCGAGGATGACAGTGTCACTTCCGTCATCGTTGGACTGCACCCGATGAAGAATTGACGTCTCCTCTCTTGTCGTGCGATGAAGAGGATAGATGGTGCGTCGTCATTCATCGTGGAAAGGAGTGTCGTTCTTCACTGGAGGTTTGGTGTTCTTCAACAATGGAGGTATACCCCTCTTCCTTCACAAGCCCTCTCTCAAGAGGTTTCCCCCAACAAAACAAATGCCAACCTAAATAAAATAAGACTTAACATTATTTTAATTAATCTTGCTAAGCCATTAAAATTTTGAATCATTAAATTAATTAATAGAATAGTTTCCATTAATTAAATAAGGTGTGTTGGCAAAAGTTAAGGATAAAGAGAGAGAGAAGAGGAAGAGTTACAAAAAAAGAGATTAACTTAATTAAGTGAATGGTTGTCATAATAAAAGAAGGAGAGATTAGGGGGGGGGGTTATGAGAGTTAAGGAAGCTGAGAGGTTGGGGCTCGTGTGGGCCCCACATCTCATTTATCCACACTTGGAAGAGCTTAACTTCCAAGATATAAAAATAAAATTGTTGAACAATTTTATTTATTTTAAACTAAATCCCCAAATAATAAAACTCAACCCGCTTAAAACGCAACTGCGGTGAAGGTCCCCTTAAGAAATTACCGGTGCTGCGAGTTCATCGGTGCCCTCAGATTTCAATTCCTACCACTGGTTCAAAAGATATCAAAACACGCTCGTTCGTTCACTGAACATACCCGAACTAAACTTCGGAAATTGATTCTGGGCACACCGGGCCTCTAAATCAGGTGCCGTCAGAAACTGCATACTCGTAAAATTCCAAAGAAATTAAGAAAAAAAATTTCCTAGAAATTTCCGGGTCTTTCTAAATGATAAATACTTTTCAAATATTTTTTATAATGGTTTGATATAAATAAAGCATATTGATGATTAACCATATAATTTTTGGTAAAGTCCTTATATATATATAAAAATACTATTTTCTCAAATGAACCGCTTTTAATTTTCTTCTGTGAAAATTAATTAAATTAATTTTATACACATTTTAAAACTGAATTTTATAAAATAATACAAATTTTTGAATTTATAATGTAAAAATTATCTTAGGGTGGATTTTTGGGATTTTTTCTGAGAAAGTTCGTTTTTTGGATGAATAGTAGAAAAGGGTATTTTAATTCAAAACTATTTTTTCATATAATTTATTTATAAGGATAAATTATATTTTAAGTTTTTTAAAATGTTTAATTAGATAATATTTGTGTAAATTAATAACATTTAGGTCATTATAATCAATTTCAATTTGAAATTGGTTATAAAAACTTAGCAAAAGTTTATAAGTTTTTACTTTTAAAACCCGTAGTGTTGTCCCGTCAATAGGATTAATTTTAAATTAATTTATCACACTTATGTAATCTGAATTTGGAAAAATAGATTCCATATTTTTAATCCTAATAATCTGTATTTTTTAATAAATTCCTGTTAGGTTTTGACAAAAAATACTAGAAAACGTGATTAAATTAATAACTATAGTTAAGAGAAAAATTATGTTAATAAAGTACTAAACCTTAAATTTAAGACCCAAAATAACCTATAATATTTTAAAACACCCCTTGGATATAAATTATTCATCCATTAAACTTATATTATTTAGTTTTATTTGTTTGGTATGATTTTTAGGTAAAAACTTTGTTACACCTAACTTGTTTTCAAAAATGCTTCTTGTGTCCTTTCACTTCCCAATAGAAGGCCACCACCTCTACCTATTCTTAAAAACTATCCAAAAAATTAGGTTAGGAAAATATTTAACCAATAAAATTCCAAAATTCCCTCCCTTTCTCCTAGAATCCACCCCTTTTATATAATTCAATCCAAGGAATCCTTTTAACAAAAACCGAAAGGAGTTACCCGATTAAGAGGCAACGTCTTCTCTCAAGCTCCTTTAATTTATTTTATTTATTCATACCTCCCATATCTTTATTCCATGAATTTATAAAAAACCCAGTATAATAAATATAATAATATTTTTTTATTCTAATGGTTCTACCTACACTTACACACACATCTATCTAATGGGTAATGAACATACTATTTATGTGTATGATGAACTACCACCTCACTAAACGATGATTGTTAATTTCTCATTTACAGCCTCTCATGGTAGAAATTATGAGGAAAATATATTTATATATTTTATACATTATATTTATTATTTATTTAATATCATTTAATTATTTTAGGAAAAATGTCTTTATGCTTTCTATTTTGTGTAAATATGATAACTTGGTTTGAGGAAGTGTGGACTACTGCCCTCTCCAAGCATTGTGGTTCATTCATAAATTACATGGAATGTATTAATGATGGGTTTAGTTAATATTTATGATATATGTATGATATAATAAATATAATTTAATAATTATATATATACATATATTTATTTCACTTTCTTTCTTTCAACATGATAATGAAAGGGAAATAGCGTTCATGCGTACGTACAACTTACCATCTCCATGAACAATGTATTCTGTTTCATACATATATATTATATGGATTATTATAATTAAAATATACTTAATATAAATTATAATTAAATCATGTTTTAAATTCTGGAAATCCTGATATATGTATAAGGAAAAAATCTATAACATATTAAGACACATGTGAAAACAAGCAGATATTACCCGAAGTAAACCTTAAAATAGAATTGTTAACAAGTGGGTAATATAAAGCCATAATGAAACAATATATGGTATTATAAGTAAAAATATGGTTCTATGATATATTTATAATAAATTTATTTTTATTATACAGGTGGTTTGAATGAGTACAATGAGATTCAATACACAAGGTAAGGCGATTTCATCTTACTTTTTATTTTTGTGAGATACATGATTTATTCACTACCCACTCCTTTTATGTGGTGTGTATAATACCATTGGATGTATTAAATTATTATTATAAATAAATTTATAGGTATTTAAATATCCATTATATGATATTTATTTCATGGTGTTAATGTTTCAAAAGTTGCAAAATCGGTAAGACGGGTTTGTCTCAATTTTCCTTCCTTGAGACAAATGTTTTATTATGCACCTGTATTGCTTTTAGAGTTTTATATACTTCCATTTTACATGTTATACCTTGATTCAAGTTCATTTAATGATATTTGAAGCTTCATTTTATTTTTTCTTATATGGGGGTATGATTCAAATTTACTAAGTGACAAGTGTTTACTCAAATAGTCTAATCTCTATTTGATATTGTTTATGATTATGGTTTCTTTATTGAAATATTATAACACATAACTCTATAAAATTCATTAATTTTATTTTCCTTTGGTTATTCATGATATATTAATTTATTGGTACCATTTTTCTACTCCGTGGTACATAATATAGATAAGAGAGAGTTTTTAAGATAGCCCAACTTTACCCTCTCTTCGATTGAAAATATGTATTCCTTGAAAACTATGTTTTATAAAAATGGTATCCAAGAATATTTTACTATTATACTATAATATTTAAAATAATTTTCCCCTTTTGTATTTTAACATTTTTTTTAAAAGGAATATTCTTATCCCTTTCCAAAAAAAGATTTTTCCTAACTATTAACTATGCTGAAGGAATGTACTTCTTACCTCATATAGAACATAAAATTATACCCATTGTCATTTCTATGAAGATTAACTTTCTTGTTTAAAAGGTTAATTTTTAATAAATTTTAAAAAAATATTTTTTTTTCAAAGAAATAGTTTTCAAATAGTTTTCATGATTTCTTGATAAGTTCTAAAATTATTTTTCAAGGAAAGTGTTTTTCAAAATAATTTTTTAAATTCTTTTATTATTTTTCAAGGAAATTGATTTTCAAAATATATTCAAAATTATTTTATAAATTTTCAAGGAAATTTGTTTTCAAAAATCTTTTAAATATTATTTTATATGTTTTCATGGAAAAAAATTTGAAAATGATTTCAAGAAATATTTATAATTTGAAATGTATTTTAAAAGAAATGGTTTTCATAATGTTTGAAGCTCCTTTTGTAAGTTTTCAAGGAAAAGAGTTTTCAAAACATTTTCAAGATATCTTTATATATTTTAAAATAAAAAGGATTATTAAAGGGTTTCAAACCATTATTTATAATTTTTCTTGTTTATTTTCATGAAAATGGTTGTCAAAAGGTTTTTATGTTTTAAAGAGACATTTTTCAAAGAATAATGGATATTTTATTCAAGAAATCTTTTTAAAAGACCTTTCCAATTTATTTTCTATATAAGATTAAATCTATTGATGTTACTCATTCCATTATAGGAAATTATCCAAAGGTTTCATTCATATTATTTCTAGAATGGTATATGTGTTTTATGGAATTATGTTTATGAAAATCATTTCTCTCACATGGATTATATTTTTTTTGAAACCCTCTTATTTTCACAGGTTATGTTTATGATGAAATGATTATAAAACATTTATTTTTAAAGGTTATGATAGGATTAAGTATTTATGATACCCATTTCATTTTAGGGGTTATGATATGATTTTTAAGTATCTTGTGGTATATGTATGTATTGTTTCGTTATTTGATGGGTGGGAGCTATATATCCCTCCAATGCATTGGGTAAATATTTATATCTCATGATATAGACTAAGATGGTCTTGGGAATGAACCTTGACTACTATGATGGCCATGAGAGTGAACCATAATTACCAAGATGGTATGGGGGAGTGAACCCATGCTACCAATATGTTCTTAGTAGTGATTCCTTGGATAAAATGGAAGTCATATTATATGATTATGTTTCTTCCATAATTCCATGTCTTATTCCTATGTAATTATTTTATGGATTATGTGATTTATTTCCTTACGATTCATGTCTTTGGAATAGTGAATATTTATGTCATGATTCATGTGTAAGATCAATGATATACATGGAATGATATTATATTTTAATTATCATGTTCTCATACCCTTATGCTCTTGATCATTCTTATATATAAATATATCCATTTTTACCCTTACTGAGAATTTAAATCCACCCCTTTTTATGTTTCTTTACCCTGCTTATGAGGATATGTATTATGTTTGATGTTTCTAAGAGGGGTTCTAGTCAAGAAGAACCAAGTGGGAGATAATGTTGTTCAATTATGTATTAATGTTTATTTTTCCATTTTTCCAAAGACACTAGACTAGTATCGTCTTTTGGCATCGATATTTATAATGTTCTATGTATTCCAGAAATTTTATGTAATATTAATGTATGAAAAGTAATGGTCCCTATAGGAATTATATTTTAGGAGATAATTTTACCATTTTTACAAATCATAAGTACCTTAAATAAACATTTTCCCTTGTTATTTTTCTATTATATTGTGAGTGTGGGTTGAGGTTATGAAATACTTTGATTTCAAGATATATTACATTTTAGAAATGGGAAACAGTTTTGTGGATGAGTTTAGTTAGAAGAAACAGACTCAGATGATTGAGGAGTATAGTTATGAGTGGAAAATTATGGTCTTATTAACTAAGATGAATATCTATATTAATAAGTAAAATGAAAATTTGACCATTATAACATTATCCATTGATCCCTCTGTTTTGATCCTTATTAAGATGAGGCAGTATGTAGATCTAGAGTTTCTGGAATTGAGGGAAAAGTTTTAGGGCAATGAGATCCCTTCTAGTTAGATAATCAATTATGATGATATCATTCATGTTCATAGATTAATGATTGTACCCACATGTATACATGTTGATTTGATGTGTGAGTTTCATAACTCTAAGTTTAAGGTTCATCCTGGATTGAACAAAATGTACAATGAACTTCATAGAAAATATTGGTGGTCGATAATGAAGAATGAAATTGAAGGTTTTTTACATGATTTTTCACCTTTAATCAAGTGAAGGATAAGGATAGGTGCCATGTTGTTCTATTACAGCTATTACCAATTCAATAATGAAAGTGGAATGATGTTATTGTAGATTTTGTGGGAAATTTATTGAGGAATTGTTAGAATAATGATTTGAATTTATGGTTATGGATCAGTTGAAAAAGGCATCACATTTCATTCCAATCAATGATACTTTCACTATTGAGTAGTTAGGTGAATTTTAATTTTGGGAGAGATTATGTTTTCATGGGGTTCCCTGGACTATTGTTTTAGATAGAGACCCTAATTTCACATTGTTCTTCCCGAAAATATTGAAAAATGTGTTTAGTACTCTGGTGTTTTTTAGTATTACTTTTCAGCTATAAATGGTTGGGAATCAGAGCACTCTATCTAGGTTCTAGATGAAATGATGTATAAGGATCTGACCTTAAACATTACATAATATTGAATTAAATGAATAATTCACATTGAGAATATTTTTAGGTTTAGAGTTTTAGGGAATTAAAACATAACTATTACATCTCAAAATATTACAAAGTAGGCACCTCTATCCAGAATCAACTTTTTTTTCATAAAATAAATTCTCTTCAAAAAAGTCGTTTCTAATTCCATGTTAAAGAGAGCATGGCTTTTCCTTGATCCCATCCTTGACCCTATTCATCTTTAAGTCTTGTGAAAAACATTTCAAAACATGGGATGAGCATAAAGGCTCAGTAAGGGTTATAAAACAGTGAATGAAAACATTTGTTCATAAATACATACAAAACATGAACTCTTTTACTTACATCATGAAATCATAATATTTATGAAAGACACATAGAAATCATAAATCATAAAGGTAACTTGAGGCATCCATACCATACTTACATTGTATCTATCACAACTACATAGGGAGTTACTTTGGAATACCCATCACAGTATATTCCCTAAATCTCTTAGGAGAAACATTCACATTTACCTCCGTCACGTTACCCAATGCATTGGAGAGCTATCTCAGGCTCACCCGCCCTAGGTTTATCACGGAACCACCCATATACGTAAATAATGCCCAAGAACCATAACATGATCTTAACACATAACATAAGGATAAAGGAAAGATAACATTTCCACATTGAAATAATAAAATATAATTTCAAGATATTGAAATAATAAATCCTTTCTCAAAATCATTTTCAATACCAAAATACGTAAAAAGAGTATTTGGTATTTATTTTTCCTTTTGAAAACATTCCATCTTGTTAAGGAAGCCAAAGATCAAATAATACTCACAGTGGCGGAAAGGTCGTTGTCACCACTTATGTTAAAGAAATATTCCTTTTTTTCATTTAGTAAAATGCTTCGTAGAGAAAATATTCCTTTTGAATAGAAGTAAAAGTCAAAGGGTTTTATACATGGTATAAAAGAAAGTCATGTATAAAACTAAAAATGCCTTAATGAAAGGAGATTGAGACGAAGTCCCTTACCTCGTGTCCGACTTGACCCATTCGTTCTTTATTCTACTAAATAATAAACTAAAGTTAATTTCTACTTGATTAAGAACCTTTTTCAATTTTATTATTCCTTTTATATCACTTATTACCATGTTATAATCATTATGTAATCATTTAAGTTAATAACGTTCATTTTGTCGATATTTGGTACTTGAGTCAAAAATGGACTTCTTATAATTACATGCTGTTCACGTGGTAAAAAGTTCATTACATGCAGAATGATATTCATGATTTGGGTATCATATATATAATATATATCCAGCATGTACATGTATTTATAATAGTACATAACATTTAGAGGTACGAAATGAAATGCACCGTTCATGGAGATGGTAGGCCATACGTACGCATGAACAATACTTTCATTTCTATTTATTATTTTAATGGAATTAAAACATAATGATACATAGGTATATTATAATTCCAGTATAATATCATATATAATATCATTAACTCTATCCTTTATACATACCACATAGGGCATTAACGAGTCACATCACTTTGAGGGGGCGGTAGTCCGCACTTCCTCAAATGAGAATATCATATTTACCCACCATGGAAACCATAAAGGTTTTATATAATTTGGAAGTACAGAAGCATAAATAAATCATAAAAATAATATATATCATATATAAATAAAGTTCCATCATAATGGCCACCATTAGATGCAGTAAGATGTAATTGAACAATCATTATTTCGTGAGGCGTTAGTTTTTCATCCACATAAACATTGTGTTCTTCATCCATTAGATGGAAGTGTGTGTAAGTGTAGTTTGAATCCTTATCATAAAATCATCCTAGTATATTTAGGATACTGGTGTTGTTACAAAATAAAGGAAATTAAAAGAGTTTATGGGTTGGAGAAGCAAAATAATAGAAAACAATTTAAGAGAAACTGTTACCATTAATTTGGGTAACTCACTTTGGTTTGAACCAAAGGACATCCTTGAAGTGCCTTATTCCTAAGGTAAGGCTTCTAGGAGGAGGAGAGGGATGTAGGGAGATTAATTAGGATGATTTTGGACGATCCAAATGGCTTGATAGGTGTGAGGAATTGCATATAAGTGGTCTCTTTTTATAAGAGAGAGGAGGGGCTCTTTTGGAAAGAGTGAAAATATTATTTTATAATATAATTATATTTGGTTTCTAACGGTCCAAAAATCATTATGGTCGAAGATAAGATGACTAATAATATAAATAAAATCATTCAATCAGAATTGGACATGTTTTGGATAATATTTTAATCATTATAATCTTATTTAATTAAATCATTTATTAATGAGGTAAATACTGTATCATGATTGTGTCATAAATAATTTAATTTATTTGATGTCTAAAAATTATAAAAAAATACCATGATGTAAGAAATATTTTTATATTTCCAATGAATATTTATAGTTTAAAATATAACTTGTATAACCCCATGTAAAAATTAATTTACTAATAATATTTTTTTATTTCATTGTGGCCTTTACTTTAACATAATTAAAA
This sequence comes from Viscum album, assembly GCA_963277665.1. Classification (NCBI taxonomy): domain Eukaryota; kingdom Viridiplantae; phylum Streptophyta; class Magnoliopsida; order Santalales; family Viscaceae; genus Viscum; species Viscum album. Next base: position 1,226,100,082 of record OY728151.1, read on the forward strand.
TAAATTGTCATAATCACTTTTATGTGGCTTCATGGGGTCCCCAAATCTACCCAAGGATGCCCATGGTCGGATATGACTCAACAAATATGATTAAGACACCTGTTAGGGTAAATAAATATTATTTTTTACCCTTATTTACCTGATTTACCCTTTAACCATGGTAAATAAAATATTTACTAAGGTAAATATTTAAAATGCCTAAAAATAAAAGTTACCTATTTACATAATTTGAACATTATGATTCCAAATATGGAATCCATTTCACAAAATTCAAAACACAAAAGTGGTAGAAATTAATTTAAAATTAATTCCCGCTGTCAAAACAAAAGGCGTGTTTTTAAGAAATATTAACTATCAAAAGATTGACAGTTGATTATATACAATTTAAATGTGAGATTGCTTCTAATGACCACAATTAGATTAAATGGTAAAAATATAATCTATTTACACTTTAAAACCAATTAAAAGGATAATATAACCATATAAATAAATTATATTAAAACATAGTTTTGAATTAAAATACAATATTTTCACTATTCCTTAAAAAAAGAACTTTATCAGAAAAATACCAAACAAATTACCCAAAGCAAATTATGATATCCTCATTCTAAAGAAGGATTTTATTTGGTCATATAGAATGTATTAAAGTGACCAAAACTATATTTAAAAAGGGTTCGCCATTAAAAGGCGGTAAATCGGCCTTTTAATGTAAATTATGCTTAAAATTAGATTCATTCATATATTAAGCCTCTAAATTTTATTTGATAAATGTAAATATTTTTAAAAAACATGTATAATAATATTTTAGTTAGTTTTTTTTATTCCCGCCAATACAATGGCTAGGAGTTAACTACCATTTAAAATAATAATATTATATTATTAGTGTGCAACGTAAGATTCCAAAGAAACCCGTTGTTGCGTATCGGGTACGCTATCGAACATAGCAACCCATTTAAGCTAAAATTAATATTTAATTCACAATTATTAATAAATATGAAAATCTCTTATTCTTCATTTACCTGGGATGTTACATCCTTCCCCCTTTTGGAAATTGCATCCTCGCAATTTTTATCCACTTATCAAAATAAGTGGGGGTATTTATCCCTCATAGAATTTTCATATTCCCACATTGCCTCTTCAACCATATGGTTTTTCCACAAAACCTTTACCTGGTGAATTACCTTATTCCGCAATACCTGCTCTCTACGGTCCAGAATCTGGACTGGTTGTTCTTCATCAGAGAGATTCTCTTCCAACTGAACTACCTCTGGGCTCAAAACATGATATGGATCTGGCAAATACTTTTTTCAACATCGAAACATGAAAAAAATTGTGTACCTGGGATAAACTTGGAGGTAAAGATAATCTGTACGCAACTGAACCAACTTTATCTAGAATTTCATAAGGTCCACTGAACCTCAGACTAAACTTTCACTTACTACCAAAATGCATCACACTTTTCCAAGGAGAAACTTTGATAAAGACATGATCACCTACCTCAAAAGAAAGATCCTTCCTCCGGTTATCTTCATAACTTTTCTGTCTGCTCTGAGCTGTTCTCATGTGCTTCTGAATCAACTGAACTTTCTCTGCCATCTCTTCTACCAATTCTTGTCCCATCAGCTTCCTTTCACCTACATCATCCCAAAAAGCTGGAGTTCGACAACTCTTTCCACACAATGCCTCAAATGGAGCCATCTGTATACTGAAATGAAAAATGTTATTATAAGAAAATTCAACCAAAGAAAGATGTTGGTCCCAACATCCCTGGTAGTCCATCGAGCAAGCACGTAACATATCCTCCAAGTTTTGATTTTTTTGTTCTGACATCCCATCTGATTGAGGATGAAAATCTATACTAATGTTTAATTTAGTACCCAATGACTTCTGAAGGCCATTCCAAAAGTTAGAAGTGAACCTGGGATCACGATCAGATACAATGGAGAGGGGAAATCCATGCAACCTGACTATCTATTTAACATAAAACCGAGCAAGTTGATCTAGAGAAAAAGTATCTCTAATAGGAAGGAAATGAGCAGATTTAGTCAATCGGTCAACTATAACCCAGATTGCATTATTACCTCGAGATGTCTATGGTAAACCCACAACAAAGTCCATGGATATATTTTCCCGTTTCCACTCTGGCACCGATAGAGGCTGAAGCATTCCTTTCGGAAACTGTCGCTCTGCTTTAACCTGCTAACAAGTCAAACACTTCACAATAAATTCAGCAATATCTCTTTTCATTCCATCCCACCAGTAATACTCCCGAAGATCTTAGTACATCTTAGTACTGCCAGGATGAACTGAAAACGGAGAACTATGAGTTTCATATAACAACTCATTCTTAAACTGTGAATCACAAGGCACACATAATCTATTTCCAAACCTCAAAACACAATAATTATCAATGTTAAATTCAGGCAACTTACCCTTCTGAATAAACTCTACATTTTTCTGCAACTCACTATCTTCCTTATGCGCTTTCTTTATTCTGTCTGATAGAGATGATCTCACTGAACCCTGAAACAAAACAGAAGAATTTCCTGTACCAAAAACTTCTATGCCCAATTTCATCACATCAAAAACCAAAGGATCTTGTTCCAAATGTAGCATGGATAATGAGACATTACTTTTCAGACTCAAATAATCGGCCACTTTATTTGGTTTTCCCAGATGGTAATATATCGTGCAATCATAATCCTTGATTAACTCCAACCATCTCCTCTGTCTCATGTTCAATTCTTTCTGAGTGAATATATACATTAAACTTTTGTGATCAGTATATATTTCACACTTCACTCCATACAAATGATGTCTCCAAATTTTTAAAGCAAAAACAACAACAACTAATTCCAAATCATGTGTAGGGTAATTTAACTCACGTGGTTTCAACTGATGTGAAGCATAAGCAATTACCTGATCATTTTTCATTAGGACGTAACCCAATACTTTCAACGAAGAATCATTGTAGATAACAAAATCACCATTTCTGGAAGGCAGTGCCAGAACTGGAGCATTCACCAATCTCCTTTTCAATTCCTGAAAACAATCATCACATTCTATTGTACAGATGAACTTAACACCTTTTCAAGTTAACTTATTTATTGGACTAGATAACCGTGAAATTTTTTCAACAAACCTCTGGTAATAACCTGAAAAACCAAGAAAACTACAAATCTCAGTTATATATGTGGGTCTTGGTCATTCTTCAACAACTTTTGTTTTTGCAGGATAAACAGTTATGCCATTTTTTGAAATAATGTGGCCAAGGAAAAAAATTTGTAGCAACCAAAACTCACACTTTCTGAATTTTCCATACAGTTTCTTTTCTTTTAAGGTTTGCAAGATAACCCTTAAATGACTTTCATGTTCCTATTTACTTTTGGAATAAAACAAAATATCATCAATGAACACAACCACCATTTATCACCTGAATCAACTGAGCCATCACTATAGTAAACTGTTCAATACTGATTCTGACCATCTCAGGTTGCTAATTCGGAAGGTCATTCTCCTCTGTATGCCTTCCCAGAAAAGCTGCTCTATTTCCTTTACGAAAAAGCATTCTTAACACAGAAATATCTTAGGCGAAGCAGCATGGTAATCTGTAAATGCTATATGATTTCAATATTAACATAAATTACTTTATGGATATTAATTTATCAATACCCTAACTCCTAAAGTTATCTAAACCAACCTCAGATACCAACTATAAGGACCCGACCTTAAACATTACATAATATTGAATTAAATGAATAATTCACATTGAGGATCTTTTCAGGTTTAGAGTTTTAGGGAATTAGGACATAACTATTACATCTCAAAATATTACAAAGTAGGCACTTCTATCCAGAATCCACTTTTTTTTCATAAAATAAAAACTCTTAAAAAATCATGTCTAATTAATTGTTAACGAAAGCATGGCTTTTCCTTGATCCTATCCTTGACCCTATTCATCTTTAAGTCCTATGAAAAACATTTCAAAACTTGGGATGAGCATAAAAGGCTCAGTAAGGGTTATAAAACAGTGAATGAAAACATTTGTTCATAAATACATACAAAACATGAACTCTTTTACTTACCTCATGAAATCATAAGATTTATGAAGGACACATATAAATCATAAATCATAAAGGTAACTTGAGGCATTCATACCATACATACATTGTAGCTATGATAGCTACATAGGGAGTTACTTTGGAATACCCATCACAGTATATTCCCTAAATCTCTTAGGAGAAACATTAACGTTTACCTCCGTCATGTTACCCAATGCATTGGAGAGCTATCTTGGGCTCTCCCACTCTAGGTTTATCATAGAACCACCCGTATACGTAAATAATGCCCAAGAACCATAACATGATCTTAACACATAACATAAGCATAAAGGAAAGATAACATTTCCACATTGCAATAAAAAAATATAATTTCATGATATTGAAATAATAAATCCATTCTCAAAATCATTTTCAATACCAAAATACGTAAAAAGATTATTTGGTATTTATTTTTCCTTTTAAAAATATTCCGGCTTGTTAAGGAAGCCAAAGATCAAATAATACTCGCGGCGGCGGAAAGGTCGTTGTCACCACTTACGTTAAAGAAACATTCCTTTTTTTGTTTAGTAAAATGCTTCGTAGAGAAAAGATTCCTTTTTAATAGAAGTAAAAGTCAAAGGGTTTTATACATTATATAAAATAAAGTCATGTATAAAACTAAAAATTCCTCAATAAAAGGAGATTGAGACAAAGTCCCTTACCTCATGTCCGACTTGACTCGTTCGTTCTTTAATTTACTGAATAATAAACTAAAGTTAATTTCTACTTTCTTAAGAAAATTTTTCATGTTTATTATTTCTTTTATATCACTTATTAACATGTTATAATCATTATGTAATCATTTAAGTTAATAACGTTCATTTTGTCGATATTTGGTACTTGAGTCAAAAATGGACTTCTTATGATTACATGTTGTTCACGTTGTAAAAGGTTCATTATATATAGAATGATATTCATGATTTGGGTATCATATATATCATATATATCTATCATGTACATGTATTTATAATAGTACATAACATTTGGAGGTATGAAATGAAATGCACCGTTCATGGAGACGGTAAGTCGTACGTACGCATGAACACTACTTTCATTTCTATTTATTATTTTAATGGAATTAAAACATAATGATACATAGGTATATTATAATTCCAGTATAATATCATATATAATATCATTAACTCTATCCTTTATACATCCCACATAGGTCATTAACGAGTCACATCACTTTGAGGGGGCGGTAGTCCGCACTTCCTCAAATGAGATTATCGTATTTACCCACCATGGAAACCATAATGGTTTGATATAATTGGGAATTACAGAAGCATAACTAAATCATAAAAATAATATATATTATATATTAATACATTTCCATCATAATGGCCACCATGAGAGGTGGTAAGATGTAATTGAACAATCATCGTTTCGTGAGGCGTTAGTTTTCCATCCATAGAAACATTATGTTCTTCATCCATTAGATGAAGGTTTGTGTAAGTGTAGTTTTAATCCTTATCATAAAAACATAATAGTATATTGAGGATACTAGTTTTGTTACAAAATAAAGGAAATAAAAAGATTTTAGGGGTTGGAGAAGCAAAACAAAAGAAAACAATTTAAGAGAAACTGTTACCTTTAATTTGGGTAACTCACTTTGTTTTGAACCAAAGGACTTATTTAAGTGACTTCTTCCTAAGGTAAGGCTTCTAGGAGGAGGATTGGGATGTAGGGAGCTTAATTGGGTAGAGTTTGGATGAGCCAAATGGCTTGAGAGGTGTGAGGAATTGCATAGAATTGGTCTCTTTTTATAAGGGAGAGGAGGGGCTCTTTAGGAAAGAGTGAAAATATTATTTTATAATATAATGATATTCTGTTATAATGGTCCAAAAATAATTATGGTCTAAGATAAGATGACTCATAATCTAAATAAAATCATCCAATCATAATTGGACATGTTTTGGATAATATTATAATCATTATAATCTTATTTAATTAAATCATTTATTAATGAGGTAAATACTGCATCATGATTGTGTCATAAATAATTTAGTTTATTTGATGTCTAAAAATTATAAAACAAATACCATGATGTAAGAAATGTTTTTATATTTCCAATTTATATTTATAGTCGAAAATATAACTTGTATTACCGCATGTAAAAATTAATTTACTAAAAGATATTTGTTTATTTTATTTTGGCCTTTACTTTATGTTAATTAAAATAAAGTGTCATAATCACTTTTAAGTGGCTCTATGGGGTCCCCAAATCGACCTAAGGATGCCCATGGTCGGATATGACTCAACCGATAGGATTAGGACACCTTTTAGGGTAAATAAATATTATTTTTTAACCCTTATTTACCTGATTTACCCTTTAACCATGGTAAATAAAATATTTACTGAGGTAAATATTTAAAATGCCTAAATATAAAAGTTACTATTTACACAATTTGAACCTCCTGATTCCAAATATGGAATCCATTTCACCAAATTCAAAACACAAAAGTGGCAGAAATTAATTTAAAATTAATTCCCGCTGTCAAAACAAAAGGCGTGTTTTTAAGAAACATTAACTATCAAAAGATTAAAAGTTGATTATATACAATTTAAATGTGAAATTGATTCTAATGAACAAAATTAGATTAAATGGTAAAAATATAATCTATTTACACATTAAAACCAATTTAAAGGATAATCTAACCATATAAATAAATTAGATTAAAACATAGTTTTGAATTAAAATACAATATTTTCACTATTCCTTAAAAAAATGAACTTTATCAGAAAAATACCAAAAAAATTACCCAAAGTAAATTATTATGTCATCATTCTAAAGAAGGATTTTATTTGGTCATATATAATGTATTAAAGTGACCAAAACTAGATTTAAAAAGGGTTCTCCATTAAAAGGCGGTAAATCGGCCTTTTAATGTAAATTATGCTTAAAATTAGATTCATTCCTATATTAAGCCTCTAACTTTTATTTGATAAATGTAAATATATTTAAAAAACATGTATAATCATATTTTAGTTAGTTTTGTTCATTCCCACAAATACAACGGCTAGGAGTTAACTACCCTTTAAAATAATAATATTATATTATTAGTGTGCAACGTAAGATTCCAAAGAAACTCGTTGTTGTGTATCAGGTACGCTATAGAACATAGCAACCCCTTTAAGATAAAATTAGTATTTAATTCACAATTATTAATAAATATGAAAATATCTTATTCTTCATTTACCTTGGATGTTACATGATGAGAATTTGAATCCTATATTTTTTTGGAACTTTTGATAAATAATTAGTTATCATTGAGTCATAATAAAAAAAAAGTTACCAAGAAAGTATTCAAATGGAACCATATGAGGAACTCTATATTATGCAATGTATATCACTATTATGTAGTATAAAAGTAAGATAATCAGATTTGTTGGGGCTCAGTCTTGTAAAGGAGACATCAGATTAGGTTTAATTGATCTGGAAGTGTTTGGATATTTCTCAAATTAGATAGAAGTTATCTAAGGATTGATGTTATTGTCCCCTTAAGTTCATAATTTCTGACTGTGTGTTCCTTTATGTGTCATAAATATTGGGTCTCCGTTAGACCCATAAACATGGTAAGTTGTTTCCTAGATACGTTGGGTTGTTTGAGATCATATTGAGGGTCAAACGAATGGAATATCAAATAGCTATGTAAAAATGGTATAATGATATACATGATATATTCCATGTTTCATTACCTGTAAATATCTTCTTGATCATTCTCATGTGATTGACATTGGTGATGTTGAACTTTATATTGATGAATCTTTTTAGGAGCATCAAATTGATATTATGGATCACAGTGAGAATGATCTTAGAGGTAAGAACATTCCTTTGTTATAAGTACTGTGGAATCATGTCTGAGTTTAGGGGGAAACATGGGAGGGAGAAGCTAATATGAAATCCCAGTGGCCTAATCCCTATACATTGGAAGCTTAGTGATTTTGGAGAAGGTAGCTCGAGGATGATCTGTTATAAGGTGGGAGAGATTGTAAGATCTGAACCATTATATGAGGTATGATTCATTTACAATTTAGTAAAATTCTATTTTTTAATGATTAATACAATTCTTCCCAAGATTATGATAGGTATTAAGTGTGTCATGGGGGTTTGAGATTTAAAAAGGGGATAATGTGCTCATTCAGTGCATGGTGCATGGTTGGAACACGATGAGTATTAAAGGTTCCCCATAACTATCTTCCCTATGAATGGGAGATGCATGGTTTTCAAAATTGTTTTTGAGTAGTGAGAATCCTTGTGGGATTGGATAAATCCGAACCTCTTGATTTTACAAAACATGTGGGATCCCAAGAAAACCATACACCATAGTTTTTCAAGGGATAATAAAGGGTTCCAGGTTTAGAAAATAGCATGTCCAAACCATGTGACTCTTTAAAATTTAGTATTTTACCATTTTTTCTTTTCATTATTTAAGGTTTATTACCTTATTTTCTTCCCATGTCCATATTTAGTAGTAATGGTTATGAAATAAAGACTTCCACCTCCTTCAAGTGCATTTCTCCTTTGATCTACGGTCATTTGAGGTGTTGTTAGCTATGAATAAATGACAATGGGAGAGTTTATGAGTCCTATGTCTTCTATTTTATGGAAGAACCATGATTGGCGGGTTTTCCTTCTTCAAAAGTTCATAAAACCTTATTTTTACAAAATATTATTGTTTTTTACCTTAGCGGTTGATTTAGCTAGAATCAAGGGCCAAGGATGTGAAAGATATTGTTTATGATCTTGATCTAGGTGGAAAATAAGTATTTTCCCATAGTCATGATGTTTATTCATCTGTATCTTGTTTATAAATTTCTGCTATTGTGAGATGGAATTGTTTTTATTAGAGAATGATATATTAGGTGTATAAATGATGTGTTGGACCACTCATGGATCATGTTGGGTCCGTTGATGATGAGTTGACTGGGCCAATGGCCACCCATGCGATGGAAACTCCCTTAAGAATATAAATTGAATTATTAAATGTAAAATTAGTTATTTTATGGAATTTAAGAAATTATGATTGTATTTTTAATGATGTAATGGTGTAAGGGAATTTTTGGGTAAACTTGGAAATGTTAATTGGGATAGGTGATGATTAAGGGTAAAAGTGATAAATGGTAAATGTGTAATGTCCATGTTGTTAAACAGTTCAAGGGTATATTCAGTGGTTGTGGATTTGAATGAATGGAAAAATTTTATAGTCTTGGTGATTGAGTTAAATGTATTGAAAGTAATGAACCATTAAAATTCTGATTGAATAAAAAGGTTAGACCTTATTGTTTTTGTTTGATAAAATCTCACTGATGCTAGACCTTGTAAATTTGATATATAGTATGTTTGGGACGTTATAATGAGGCTCCTATTTCTGCTGTGGTTCAGACTAATTCTCTAGGAGGTGGATGCATTGCATGGTTTGGATACTGGACTAATGATCTAAGTAACTATGGTGTGGACATGGAATTCCACATCATTGATTAGGATGGTCAGACACGGTGTTCCAAATTATCAGTTTGAAAAACTGAACTGATGTTCCTTGTAAAATGATATTTGACCCCTATAAAATATGGTTAAGATTTTCTGTGTGGGATGAATTAGGTTTGTTGTGTTGGTACTATTTTGGAACCATGAGATCCCATGGGGATAAATGATAATTGTAATATCATATATATATATATACTTACCTATTTCATTGTTTTTTGTATATCTTTAATTACATATACATTGTTATTAGATTGGATATTTTTATAAACACCATTGGTGATGGACTACTAAGTTGTACTCACACCCTAATCAAGCCACCAATGGGTACCTGAGTAGACCTCATGTTTGGAAGTTATGATTAATTCAAGGGACCAGAGTTTGCTGGTTAACATGGGAGGGAGCATGGATGTGGGAAACATACATGTTATTGGGAACTATTGTGGGGATCGTCCTTAGGGTGTTTATTTTTGGTCTTGTTTGGTACTTTAGAATCTCATTACATGAACTACATATTACAATCGATTATTGTACTCACCTAGTTTTAGGGAGTTGGTTATGAGATGTTGGTTATGTGTTTTTATTACATATTAATGCTTATTATGTTTTTTTGTTTTTATTTTACTTTTTTAAATAGGGTATAGTCTCCCCAAATGTTTCATCAGAGACACTATACTAGTTGGTATTATCTAGAATACTTGGAGGTTCACTTGAGGTCATGTTAATTCTATCTCAGGGCATTGGTTTAGTAGCACTTGGGTGAGAAAGTTACAAAGTGATGATGTAAAGAGGAAATCAATAGAGGAAAGAGAGGAATCAGATAATTTATAGGGGGAGGAGATGAGAGGAACAAGAAGTGTAGTGTAAGGTGATGCATCTCCATGAACCTAGGGTTCACAGGTTAAAATGATAAGCTTCTGAATTCACACTATGAGTTGGTAATTCACAATGTGAATAATAATGAGTGGGTTTCTTTAAGACCCAAAAAAATAACAATGTGAGTAATTAATTAATTTTTTGAATTCAGAAATATTTTTTTGGAATGGATCAAACCTAAAATAATCTAAAATAATGAACTTAGATTACCTTCTAGTCAGGGATTCATTTAATTTCTAGAGATAGACATTTCTTTATTTGTCAGGTAAATTTTAAATACAAGACACATCCTTCTTGAAATGGTTCTTGGTAAATCATTACTCCTTTTCCATTAACTTTTAAGGATGGTTAATATCCTCCTATTATCTCCACCATTACATGAGGGAAACTTATAATTACTTTAAATGGACATGACAATCAATATATTAATTTAATGGGGAATAATTTTAACTATGAATTGAATAAGAGGAAATTGTCACCCAATGTGAATAGCCTTCAAGAGATGGATTGGTTATCTATTTTTTTTTCCTTACACAGTTTTTCATTTTCATAAGTGTATTTCCTTATTATATCTAGATCATCTAACTGTAGTGACATTTTCGTCCTATATCTTTTGGAATCCAGGTTTATCCTTTTAATTTCCCAGAATGAGTAGTATTCTAATTCAACAGGAAAATGATATTGTTTGACCTAGAGAATCTAAAATGGTGTTTTACTAATGGTTGTTTTGTAAATAGTGAGAAATTCTCAAAGTGAATCAATGAGTTTCATGGTCTAATCCATTTAACTCATATTGACCATTTTCTTAAGATTTTTTTAATTTCTTTATTGGACAATCACACTTTACCACTAGTCTATCGGTGGTATGTTGTTCTATTATTACATCGAACTCTATACTTAGAAAGCATCCCTTTTATTGAATGATTGTTGATGTTTTTCCCTGATCACAGATGAGTATTTGAGGAATTATAAATCAATAAAAAAATAATTTCATCAATAATATCATTATGAATTTGGATGTATTGAGAGTGTTAGATTTATCCTCTACCAAATTCGATACATAATAAAAAAACAAGATATAGATATCCTCATAAGAATTCATAAAGGGTTCCATGAAATATAATATTTCAACAAAAAATATGGGATTCTATAGTATATTATTATACTTTCCAATGGTTCTTATTTATTGGAAGTGATCCTAGCGTTGCATGTAGTCCATCACATCGTGATGGTGAGTGGGCTAGAAAAATCCACTTTTAATTATTTTAGTAATAATATGATCATATCCATGGTGTCCTCTCATCAATGAGGCATGAAAGAAAATTCTATCACACTTTGAAATTTATCTTTTGGGATGTAATTTCACCTAAATCCGTCAACACGTTTCTTTAATAACAATGGATCATCAGAGTAAAAGTGTGAAAATTATAAAAAAAATCTGTTTGTTTACATGTGATGTGTGTCTACAATGTCCCATTGGAAAAATATTTTTATATATCAACAATCCATGACCGATCTTTCACATCCACATGGAATATTGTTTCCTCAAGGAATTCCTCCAAAATTTGTATCTCTTTGTTACCTTCAACATTGGGTATTTGGAGTCTATACAAGTGATCAACGATAACACTTTCCATACCTTTTGTGTCTTTGATAAAAATATAAAACAATTATAGAAGGAGGATAAACTATATCATCCTTGGTTTGTAATCCATTTTATTTAATCAATATTTTAACACTACATGATCTGTGAACATAGTAACTCTAGATAAAATAAGGTATGATATAAATTTATCGAACAAAAAAACACCACAATAATATCCTTCCACGAAGTTATGTAATTGAATTGATAATCATTGAGAGTTCCATTGGAATAGTATATTGGTCAAAAAATATTACCAACCAACTATCCTAAGACAACCCCCATAGTAATGCCACTTTTATCGCACACAAACTCAATGTCATTCTCTCTATTGAGAGAGATAATAATATGGGATACAAATAGGTTATTTTTAGTCTTACATTATTGCTGATAGTCATCATTGAAGTCAAATGTGATATCTTGGTCCAGCAGGCGTGTTAGTGGTCAGGCTATTTGATAAAATTCTTTTATTAACTAACGGTAAAACCTTGAATCAACCAGAAGGCTTCTAATTAACTTTATAGTAGTTGGTTATGGTAGTTCTTTAATGACACTCATCTTCATCAGATCAACCTATATTCCATGCTTTGAGATCTTGTGTCCAATTACTATGCTTCCTTTCACCATAAAATAACATTTTTCCCAGTATATAAAAAGAAATTTTTCTTTACAATATTTCAGCACTAGTTCTATGATACCCAAATATACCTCAAAATATCACCCACAAATGCTGAAGTCAAGAAATTTTTTTAGAAACTCTTCTACCATATCATATAAGTTGTTTTTAATGAAACTTTGGAATGTTTTTGGAATGATTCATATTTCGAAATACATTCGTCGATATATTACGGTTCTATAGGGACATGTCAATGTTATCTCTGAATGATTAGTAGAGTCAAAAAATATTTCATTTTATCCTAATTATCCATCCATGAAACAATATAATTCATTCTTGGATAACCTCTATAAACTTTTTTCAATAAATTATAGATGAAAATGTTCCTTTTGAGGTGATTTATTAATATTCCTATAAATAAAAAAGAATCTTCATCCAGTAATTTTCCAAGTTGGAATTAAAGGATCTTTATTATTATTAATTTTCATAAAGAATACATTATTTGGAAATACTTGTAGTGGTATATCCCATTCACTATTATAAATAGTAAAAAATATTCCAAATTCTAGAAGTTTCAAAACATCTTTCTTAACCACATATTCCCTGGGTAGGGTCAGTTATCTTTGGGGTTGACTTCTTGGTTTGGAGCCTTCCTATAGTAATATATTATGGGTGTAAATTACAGGGTTGGTCACCTTGATTCCATCCACACTCAATGATATTTAGTTATTAGGCCTCTTAGTACTTATAACAATTTCTCTTCTTGTTTATTAGTTAGTCTTGAGCTTATTATGACTGGAAGTGTGTCCTTAATCTCCAAGAATGAGTGTTGAATAATTCTTGGAAGAGGATTGACTTCCAATATTAGTGAATTTATGACTAAGGGGGTGATTTTTGGGAATTATTCTTTTGTTTGAGGTTCTAAATATTTCATCTCAATATATTCACTACCATACTCTTCATTATGGGACTAGATCTCCCTCTCATCTTAAAGATCCAAAATATTATCATTTTATTTAGAAAAAATAGATTGACACTCAAGTGAATCTTCACTTTGATCAGATTCTTTTACTTGACCAAAAAATATTTCCTCATCACCAACTAATTTGACAATTCTACCTTGATTTACATCAATCAATGCCTTATCGGTAATGAAAAATGGCCATCATAAGATGATAAGGACATCTCCCTCTTCCTCTATGTCAAGGATGTGAATGCCTGGAGATAAAATGAACTTTTCAAAATTAACCAATACATCCTCAAGAATTCCAGGAGGATACTTTATAGATCTATCATCAAGATATAGTTCTACCTTTTTGTTATTTAGTTCTTCAAGTCATAGTATTCAAAATACACTCATTTACAAGATATTTATGCTCAAAATAAGATTATATAAATATTTCACAAAATTTCATGATCCGATGGTTCATGAGATCAAGAAATATATTGGGTATATCATTTTTGGTGTAATATATTTATGAACCACCAAAAAAAATTATTTATTCAAATATAGTGCTCCCAAGTCTTAATCTTTCTCCTTTTGGTGAGAAACTCCTATAATAATTTGGAATAAAATGGAAATTGTGAAATGAGTCCAGAAAAGAGAATATTTATGTGAAGTTGTTGGAACATGTCAAAAAATTTCTTCTGTTGAGCCTTCATCTTACCTTATCACATCTATTATGGATATATAAGAGGGGGTTTTTAAGGTGTTAGTTCCATATTTGTATTTTACTATAATAGATGCTCTAGTTTTTTATATTTTTATCTTTCTCCTATTCCTTAATTTTTTTCTTCTCTAGGTTCTTCATTACTTTCTTTTGTAGTTATTATCTTATTTTGAGAGAGGTACTCATTCCTCTTCTTATCACTTATAGAATGTTTTTTAATCCTAAGATCCTTTCCACTTCCCAGGACTACAACCTTGGCTTATTCTCATGGGTGACTCTCAATATTACCAAGTTGTGTACCATGAATTCAATCAGAAATAGTTTTTAAAATTTATTTTACTTGATTTTCAAGATTATGAAGGGATGATATTTGATTTTTCATTTTAGTATCTTGTTTTTTCATTCATTGATATAATTTTTGGATAAAAGTAGTGAGAATATTCTCCAACTTCTTTTTTTGAGGTGGGATGACTTGTGTTTTTCTAAGAAGATCTTACTTCTAAATTATTTGTTTTGGTTTGAATTATTGAGATCCAGGGGTGGATAGGGTTGTTATAGAAATGGTCTGCGAGGATGTGTAGATTGACTATGTGGTAGAAACCTAGGTGGTACCTAATTTCATGGTTATCCTTAACTAATCCTATATTGGTAGTAACCCTAATTGATCTCTTTTTTCCCTTGAACTGGCCTTTTTTAGTAGCAAGGTTACCGGTAATATTATGGTGGTTAATTGTAATTTATCTAATTACAATATTCAGTTTAGTTTTCATCCATTAAACCATGAAAATCTTTATATGGTTGGGAACCTCTACACATTTCACATGATTATATTTTTATAACAATAGAAAGTGGTGGTGTTTTTTACTGGGGTAACTAAAATTTTCCAAGTTGTTTTTGTAAGAGACTCAACATGAACATAATGGTGGGCTGTTTGTCCTACTCGGTGTAACTCATGTGTTGGAGGTCCTTGATCAATTTTCCAAAGTCTAGCATTGTTTGAGATTTCATCGAGAAGGTATCTCCCTACTTATGGTGATTTTAACATATGTTATCCATAAGTGGCAGTATTTACCATTGTCTTTGTGGAGGGTCATAGGCCACTGTAAAAGGATTAAAGATGAAGATATATTTCAAGTATGTAGTGTTGTAGCTTTTGAGTGAATTATTTGAATTTAACCCATTCCTCTAAGTCTGATTCTCTATCCACCTGATAAAATTTTTGGATATCATTTTATAGCTTCCATAATCTTTTGGGTGGAAAGTATTTATCTTATAATTTTGAAGGGAGTTCATATGAAGTATTTATGGATTCAATAAATTTACTCTTCATCTAATATTTTGAATATTCTCATAAACAGAATATATATACTCCAAGTCTAATGGAATCTTAAGATACATCTTGGTTCCTAATGGTGTCACATTTTTCAAGTAAGTTTGAGAGATACTCATGTGGATCAACATTTTGATGTCCATTAAACTAACCCATATTTTATATCATGTAGATCAAGATGGGTTTAATTTCAAATGAATGTTCCTATATGGGAGGGAATATGATGCAATGTATAACACCACTGATAGATGAAAAGTCATAATTCATAATTGTGTGCTCTAAAATTAGTGGTAACACTCTATACTATTCAAGTGGCACAAATTGCGAATTTTGATGGTTAGGGGGAGAAATATTTCTATTCTTGGACATAACTGAATGATAATATGCACATAGGCATCTTTCAATTCCTAGTTCAAAAGAAAGAGGTTTATGAGAATCTAGTCTCCTCAAATGAGTCGCGGTGGCTGAGATCATCCACTTGCGGCTCAACAAAGTCAAAGAAACAAATCTATGTGAAAAATTTATAAAAATAAATGGTAAAATGGAGGGATGTGAGGTAATACTATGTTCAAATTTGAAGGTCATAGTTACCAAAAAAAATCCCCAATAATGGTTCCAAAATTTGATGCAGTATCACATTGTTATTAATTAAACACAGGTTAATCAGATTAAAAAAATTATATTTCATCGCAACTAACATTATTATGAAGGTTCACAAGATAGTGGAAGTATAGGTTCAAACCCATAGGAATTTGATGATAACTGGCATGAATTAGGGATTTGAACCTAGCGTGTATTCCTCATGGAAATTTAGGGGAGTTTAATTTAGGCTAAAAAATAGAATAAACATGTAGTTGATTAAATAAGGTTTTTATATCAATTTCAGAAAAATTATTTAGAATATATCCCTAATTATAAAATGGGAAGGTTTTATGGCTTAGGATGAGAATCTATTTTAAGAGACAATAAATGATTTTTTTCAAACCAATTGAATGCACCCAGATTGGTAGCTACTCTTTGGTCTAGAGGTGGTTGTCAACATAGGTGTATTAAGTGAAACCTTAGGGGAGGAAAACTAATCACAGCTGATTTTCATAACTTGATATATTCAAATTAGGATAGGGTACAAATTTTATAATCCCCAAGATAAGTATCATGTAAACAATTAATTAGAAGTGGGTTACTAATCTAATTCCTTTCCAACAGATTACCTAAGTTTATTTAAGTATTTATTTTAAGGCTCTGCTTCCCATAATATGAATTCCTAACCCTAGGTAGATTATACATGAATGGTAATGGAGGAATTAAATATGAAAAATAACATAATAATAAAAATAAACATTAGAAAATGTAAATATTCGAATAAAATATTAAAATATAAATAACTTACTTTCATGAAGAAGAAAGACACACATGATTATTTGAATAGAAAGCAACAAAAGATTAAAAACTATGAGAAGTTGTGGAATTCTCTGGTTTCAAGAACACAACAATGAAAAAAAAGAAAAATTATAAAAAACTATAATGAAAAGAGTGTATGACATATGTATGAGGCACCTAGAGTTAAATAGTTAGGATCAAATCATGATGTGAATTGATTATATGTTATTTTTTAGCATGGAATTCTTTCTTATCATGACATCCACATTATGAATCTGGAATTAAAATAATGAATGGGGATTTCTAACCATTTGTATTTTGTTTCTCCCATGATCCATGGCCCGAATTATGTTCAAAGGGGCCTCATATCTTTTTGGAAGGTTGACCTTAGGTAGAGGTTGGGATATTCATATCTTCGTTATCTTGCATATCAATAATTTTATTCATCCCTGGAATTCACAATCTATACTAGTTTCATGGATTAAGTCTTTGACATAAAATATTTATATCATTAAGAATACACACTATGAATTATTATTCACAATGTGAATTGTCTGCAATCGTAATAATTTTATAGTAAAACCCCTTTTAAAAAATGAGAA
Source organism: Viscum album (assembly GCA_963277665.1). Taxonomy (NCBI): domain Eukaryota; kingdom Viridiplantae; phylum Streptophyta; class Magnoliopsida; order Santalales; family Viscaceae; genus Viscum; species Viscum album. The sequence continues at coordinate 1,226,117,783 of OY728151.1, forward strand.
TATAATTCCTAAAAAATCAATCATATATCACAACATCATAGTATAAATCTTTTATAAAGATCAATTAATTGAATCCAAAATGTATATATGAATTAAATATATCAATAGATAATGTTCTAAAGTACCTCTATCAATTTGGGCCACCAAGCAATGTATTGGAGAATGGATTAATCACAACTCACAAGTGTATGTAGTTATAGGTCATGCATATACATCTATGTGTGTATGTGAGATAATGGGTTTGTTATTACAAATTTAAATAAATTAATTATTTATATTTCTTGAAATTAAAACTCATATATGGATATACTAATTTTAAAAAATATATTAATATGCTTTACTTAAAATTATAAAAACCATTTTCTCTAATTTTTATATTTTTACAACCTATTTTGAAATCCTATGAGTTAAAATATTTCTGGACTTAGTGGATAGTGGGTAATGTATCTTGGGGGTTTTCTAATGGGTATGATTACTAACCCAAACATATTCACTTTAGTGCACATGAAAATGTTGATTTTCGTGATATAGGAAAGGGTCCAGTTGTTGGATATACAGCTTGGAGTGGTTTACATCTTAGTCTAAAGTGGTTCCACCTTGGTTATAAGGTCTCTACTTCTTCAAATATTTAGTTTTATTTTTAAAATATTTCATAGTTACTCTTATGTTGGGTTTTGATTCATTGATCATTTTTGTTTTTTCATACTTATTTTTGTTTTGTTTTGTCGCATGCATCCTTTACAGAGATGTATTTGGTTTTATTTATTATATAATTATTATGTGAAGGTTTTGTGAGTGTGTTAAATATGGAAAATAATTTCCCCTTGTGTATTTATGTTTAAAAAATTGAAATTTATTATCAGACTTCGGTTTCATGGGAATTTCACCCAATGTTAATATCACTTATGACCCATACCAAGTCAATGGATTGGTTGAGGATGTAATAATATTAGATATATTATGTGTTCTAGCTATCCTCCACAACACTAAGTCTCTATAATTTAGTAACTTTTGAATTTGGTGTTATTTATGATAAATAAATTTTATAGATGAATGGAAACTAGTTTTTTTTATCTAATTCAATTACACTCCAACAATTATAATAGAGCAGTCCACTATCCAAGATCCCACTGAGTTCCACCAATTGATTCCTCAACCAAACTGTCTCCTTCATGAATTCTATTATCACAACATATTCTTATTATTTGGTAGAGTGTGAAAACACCATCTATATCCATAATATCCATCTATTCTTCATCACTCCAAACTAGAACACATAGATGTTAATACTATAAGGAGTATCAAAATCACCTCTAAAGTCAGTATCTATATACCCTTACAATAGTTCGGATAACTCGTAACATAAGGCTATATTTTCTATGACTTTGAGATACTAGATAATCTATTAAATTACTTCTTGGGGTCCATTCCATATATTTTCCATTTACTAGTTGATGACTCCAGTTAAATATAAAATGACTGGGCGAGTTCATCACATAGAATAAATGAAACGTTTTACATCTAAAGTTAATAAAACTTTACCCTTATATCTCACCTCATATTCCTACCATGCTGTTTTCCCCTTTGATATTTTTACGTTCTTGAATAGAGGATTTGAAACTTACATACATCCAATCACTATAAACCGCTCAATGACCATCCAAATATAATCCCTTTGAGACAACACAAGACTCCCAACACACTTGCCTCTTTCAATCCTCACTCATAGAATATTCTTATCCATTCTGAGATATTTTATATCGAAGCTTCTATATAACTCTCACTTTATCTATTATATCCCATGAATGTTTCGACCCATCATAATTATATCATCCACATGAAAAAGTAGGATGATGAAGCATTCATCATCATAAATATTTCATTAAAAACAGTGATTTGAGTTGCTCCACATGAAACATTTATCTATTATAAAATAATTTAACATATAGTTTAATATTATTGGTGACTATTTAGAGACCTAAAGACTTTGTATTAACTCACACAAAAAGTCCTTTTTCTGATAATCCTTGAAATCGGTTTGTTGCTTCATGTAAATATCAACCTTTAATTTAACTTGTAGAAAAGTAGTTTTTATATCCATTTTCCCTAAATGAAAATCACCAGAAAAAACCATACTTAATAACTTCTATAATGTTTCACTTATAACTAATAGTGAATGTTTTTTTTGAAAACCACTCCCACTTATTATCAAATATATTTCAACACCAACCTAGTTTTTCCCCATTTGCGAGACACGTTTCATATTAGCCTCTTGTTTAAATTGTGTGGTGTATATAATACCAATAACTGTATTTTATGATGATTCTTATAAAAATTATGGGGATTTAAATATTTATATAATTTTATTTATTTAATGAGGATTATGATACAAAAGTTACCAAAGGGCCGAGGGATTTATGTTAAATTCACATTGTTTATCCATATTGTTTTTATGCTTCCAATTATAAAATTTATTAATCTACCCCTCAAGAATCAAATGATGTTTCTTATAATATATTTATTTTTAGAAATTACATGGTTTCACTTAATTTTAATCTTTTTATGTTTTCAAGATTCCAAAATAATGTTTTTAAGTAAAACCAACTTTATTTATCTCTTTGGTTGAAAATCCTTTTTGTTCCATATCTATGTTTTCTAAAAATGTTTTCAATAATATTTTTAATATTACTATATGATTATTTAAATTAATTTTTACCCATTATTTAATTTTTCCAAAATTGTTTATAATAAATATTCTTTTCATTTTCTAAACAATGTACTTTTTGACCTATTTTTACAATTATGTAAAAGGAATGTTTTATGTTAACTTGTATGACATGAATTGAATTTCCTACCATCATAACCAATAAATTATTTGAAAATTCCTTTATAATTTTACAAGGTTATTTTCAAATATAGATGTTTTTTATAATTTTTTGTGAATTTTTTGTGTTAAAAATTTTATTTGCAATATAGAAAAGATATTTTCCTCAAGAATATTTTAATTTTTTTATGGAATTTATATTAATCAATGATAATAATATTTGGTGTTATTAATTTTTTACTAGGGATATTATCCAATGGTACCATGATTATTATTTATTTTTAATGTTTATTATTATAATTATGAGATTTTTTGAAGCCCATTTATTTTCCATGGTTAATCTTATGATTGTTTGATGAAATATTTATGAAACCTGATCACTTTTCATGGTTTATGATACAATGATATGATGATAGTTGAATGATTTTATGGAAAAAATATATGTTGTTTTTATTATATGATGGGTGGTCATGGAATTATATGGACCCCAATGCATTTTTAAAGCATTATAGAACATGGGATAATTAAGGGAAAAAGTATATGTGCTGATCCACTATATGAAACAAGTTGATGTGATGGATACACATTGGGAAATAAGTATTGATTAATGATGAATTATATTTTTATTGTCTTTGTAGTTAACCTTGACATATGAAATGGTTTTTATAGTTATTATGGTTCCACACTTTTATGACATGGTCTTATGGTTCATGATTGATTTGTGATGATTTATCACTCTTATGATCCATGAATTTTGAAATGGTAATGATTTATTTCCTGAATTTTGTTTATGATCCATTATATATTGGGTATGAACTTTGTAAGCTATGTTCATAATCTAATACTTTTATGATTATATTATGTTTTCAAATGACCATCGATTGATATCTCCCATGTTTACCATTATTGGGAATCTAAGGCCACCCTTTCTTATTTTTTATTTCCTTGCATTATGAATAAAGGTTTTAAGTAGGGTGTTTATATTAAGAGTACTATATAGGAAGATATTTTTTTGAGATATTTAATATCATTCATAAAATAAGAATATTATGTATCTAGTATCCAAATACACTAAACCTTTACGGTCCTCAGGCATTAGTTTGTTATATATATTTAATATGATTTTAAAAAAGAGGTAATAATTATGTAAGGAAATCATGGGACTTTATAGTTAGTATTAGAGAAATATTTAATCAATTTTGGATATTATTTTTATAAAACATCGGTGAAACTCCAGGGGAAATGCCTTAGTATATGAAAAAGAATTAATGTTTTGATCCGGATAAGATTATGTGTCATTCCAAGAAATACATTCTTATCTAGAGACTACAAGTGGATATGGTTTTATCATAGCTGATTCTATGGGTTATAACCCCAAAAATAGTTAGTCAAGTATATCTCATACATTATTCTATTGGATGGTGAGTCTATACTTAACGTACATCGGGTTTGACGCTCCTCAGTGATATGATTGAATTAAAACTTATTTTATTTATGAAGCATTATTATGGATTTGAATAAATTATAACCATGGTGACTGAAGATAAACCTAATGTATCATGATTTAGAAATCTTATATATTTTTCATGAATGTGTGGTCTCCCAATTTGATTACAGTTTCAAAAAATTTACTATTTGGTTTTAGACCATTGCTGGAACTAGAAGACAACATGATAACAATGAATGTGATGGAAAATTAAATGATTGTGCACCTTATAAAACTTTTTTTGAATCTAGAATAAAGAATATAATATCTATACTCACACTAATATCTCATAACATAAATCATGCTGACCTACCAAATGATCGAAAGGGGGAACACCATACAACTGAGTCTTTCATAAGGCAACATCTAACTTATTTTAGTTGGTCTTCCAATCCACTAGTAGCTAAGTAATGGATCAAAACTATTAAAAAGATATTTTATGTTCTCCACTGATTGGAACATGAAAAGGTTATTCTATCCATTAATTATTTGGAAGGTGAAATAGATCAATGGTGGAACCTTATCAAGAAAATGAGAAAAGAAAACTAAATATAATATATGGAGTGGAATGAGTTTAATTATATATTTTATAGTAATTACCTATATCTTATTATACATATCAAGATAGAGAAATAATTTCTTGATCTTAAGAAAAAGAAGAATAATCCCTTGGTACTTATGATACAAATTTTACAAGACTTTCAAGGTATGATTCGGGTTTAATCATTAGACCTAAAAAAAAATTTAATATTTTTTATTGGCTTGAAAACAAGTCTCTAAAAAAAATTAGCTATAAGATAATTTAAAATCAAATAATCAGTCATTCAATGTGAACTCAGTATAGAAATGGAAATTAGATATTCCAAAAAAATTCCATGGTTTTGATAAGAAATTGAAGATTGAGTCTCATGAAAACTCAAATAACTAACAAGGTTGAAAAAAAATTACAGCTATCTAATGCTTTAAATGTGGAAAGAAACATCATGGGGATTTCTTTAATGAAACTGATTGGTGCTTTAAATATATAAGGATTGGTTATACAACTCTGCAATATTAAAAGTTAATGAATGTTTTGGTTAATACAATAAAAGAGAAGAATATTCCAACTAATGTAACGCCCACACTCCAATTATTAAAATGAAACTATTATGGGAATTATTACAAATAGTTCATGAATATAAAGGATTAAGAAAATGATCTAAGTTATAAACCTATTAAGATCAACAAAAAAGAAAAAAAATCACGTGATCATGATTGCTGAAGTGTGTTACGAGAATTACATAGGGAAAGGAACACTTATTATCCAATTTAGAACATCTAATATATAATTTTATTCCAGATATACCCACACTTTTATTTATAATGATTTTACAAATAGTATATAATTACTTGTTCAATGATTAGATATTGATTCAGTGGTGAAATCTTCTAATAGTATAATGGTCACACCTCAAGTCTATAGTTACTCTTTGATTAAAGTTTGTGCAAATGTGATTTATATAAATCTTGTGATTCACCATTTAGTTGAATTTGTTGTTATTATAAGCATGGATATGATTTCATTATAGATAGACTATATTAATTTATGAAGAAGGGAATCCAATTTTTGTATTCTAAATGAACCCATGATCATTTATCATTGTAAGGATGGATACAAACTTTTAATGGAAATTAGTTCTTTCTTGTGGCTCTAAAATCCTATCCATGAAAGATATTTGTCTTAGATGGTTGGGGAGAAAATCAATATTGATGATATTTCTATTATATAAGAGTTTATAAATATGTTTTTAGAATAGTTTCAAAGTCTTCAATCAAATCATGAAGTTGAGTTATTAATATGACTCCATCATGGTGACACACCTATTTTAAAGAGTCCAAATATACTGACCTCAACTAAGTAATAATAATTGAGGAAGTAACTCTAGGAGAATTTCATCAAGGGATTTATTCATCCAAGGGTTTCACCTTGGGGTAAACATATTATTTTTATTGAGAATAAATAGAGATCTATGTGACTCTATATTGATTATCATGAACTAAAAACGATCACAATAAAGAACAAGTATTATTTACCCTATTTTGATGACCCGTTTAAGAAATTCCATTGACCTAAATACTTTTACAAGATTGAACTTCACTATTGATGCCATAAATTTTGGGTAAATAAAGAGGATATAACAAATAAAACATTCCATATAAGGTATAAACACTATGAATATATAGTGATTCTATTTTTACATTCTAATTACCCTACCATCTTGATGAATTTAATGAATAGTTTCTTAAAGAATAACTTGATCATTTTTTTGTATTATTTACAAATGATGTTCTTATGTATTCAAAGAGAATTAAAGGGCACGAATATCACAAAAAAATGTTTTAAATACCTAGAGGAAGAATAATTTTTATGAAAAATTTAACAAGTGTGGATTTTGGGTTCAAAATGTATAATTTTTGGGTCATATAACCTCAAGAAAGGGTATATAAATGGATTAATCAAAGAATAAATTTATTACCCAAACAAACCACTATGACAATGATTTGAAGTTTTCTTGGTTTGGATGGATATTATTTATTGGGTTTGGATAATTTACCATGATTGTCTAATCCACTCACAATGTCAACTCATAAATAATCCATGTTCCTTTGGAATGATGAATGTATGGAAAATTTCAAGTAACTGAAGATAATATTATAGTGATATATAAAATAATGGATTTGGACGTGTTTTTATATAGAATGGTATTGTTATAACTAACACCTCATATTAATTGAAGGTTAATTACCAAAATTTCCCAAATTATGATTTAGAGTAAGATGGGGTAATTTTTAGTATTAATGATATGGAGGAATTATCTTTATAGAGTAAGATGTGATATATATATACTGGTTAAAAATCTTAAAGTTTATATTCACTAAAAAAGAGCCCAATATTTTTTAGATAAGATGGATGTAGTATATTAAATATTATTATGATTAAATATATTACCACCCTATGAAAATAGAAAAAGTGGATGATAATTTGAGTTGAAAGGATCATGTTATCTTATCTAAGATGAGAATCATAAAAGAAAAAAAAATTATATACTTTCAATGAATAGATATAGAAATATAGACGAAAGGGGAGAAATCTTATCTTACTCAAATTAATGTACAAATATTTATCTATGTCAGTATTAAAGAAGCACATAAAGAAAATATAATGCTAAAATAGAAGGTTAGATATGTTTCTAAGTTCAACATTGATTGTGATAGAATGATAAGGTTTAAGAACTGTGTATGTGATCTTTCCATACTAAATTTAATGAAGGATCTCTTGGATGATGTCCATAATTCATAATTCACTATTCATCCTTGAAGTACCAAGATTTATACATATCTAAAAGAGATTTTCTGGTGGAACAACATGAACATAGATATTGATGAATATGTATCCCAGTTCTTGGTATGTCAGCATGTTAAGTCTAATAGACAAAAGTATAAGGGGATTTTTTAACCATTACCTATACCAAAATAAAAATGGGAAACTACCACCACTAATTTTATCATCATAATCTCCAAAACATCTAAAGGCCCTAATTCTATTTGGGTTATAGTCCATCACCTTATAAAGTCAATGCACTTCACTTCTATTTGACAATATTTCTCTCTTTATGAGATTTCCATAATATACATTAAGTAATTTGAAAAGTATCATAGAGTACTACATTATATTTTATCTAATTAGGATATGTGGTATACGTTGAAGTTATAGAAATGTATTCAACCAGATCTTGATAAAGAGTTTGGCTTAAATAATGATTATTATAATTATATATATGTTTATTTTGATAGATATATTCAAACCCTAGAGGGTATATTGAGTTCTTGTTCTATGGATTTCAAAGGTGGTTGGGATCAACACCTTACCCTAGTCTAGTTTTCATACAAAATATCTTTCACTAAAGTATTAATATGGATTCTTTAATGACATATATTTAAATAAGTCTAAAAATATAATGTTCTATGATAAATATAGAGAAATAAATATATATGGATATTATCTAGATATGTAAATTGAAGATAAAATTATAACCATTCAACTACACATTAAAGAAGCTCATAGTCGGCCAACAATTTATACTGACAATCATCAAAATGATCTAGAATTTTAAATTTTTGAGAAGGGTTTTCTATGATTTTATCCATAGGAGAAGGTTATGAGATTTATAAATAAGGCAAAGTTGATCCACATGTTTATTGTTCCTTTCAAGATTCTTGATTGAGTAGGGATGGTTGCTTATCGATTGGTGCTTCCAACGAACCTCTCTAAAGTCCATGCTGTGTTCCATATATATTGCATGAGGAAATATATACATGAACCATCACATGTACTAGATTCAAAGGTCATACCACATGATAAAGATATATCTTATGAATAATAATCGACAGTGATTCTGGACCATAGAGATAATGTGCTTTGAAATAAGACCACTCACTTACTAAATGTTTTGTGGAGAAACCACCAATTTGAGGAAGCTACAACGGAACTTGAGGACATGATGGTGTAGATGTATCCAAAATTTTTTATTATAGTAACATAATTTCAAGGGTTAAAATCATTTTAATGCGGGTAGAATGTAACACCTTGAAATTTTATGAGATATATTTTTTCAAATAAATTTTATTTTTTTGTTATCATGTATTACATGAAATACCAAATTTTAATGAATCATAATATATATTCCATTATAACATAGCTATTTAATTAGAGATTATAAATAATATTGGATACTTTTTTTAAAATTTAGGCGATACACATGTATGAAAAAAATTCATTGATTGTCAATTAATTATAAATGAAAATAAAAATCATTTTAGAGAAAAAGAAATATTTTCTGGAAAACTATTTTTGGGCATGAAATGTGATTTTAACTTAATATATTAAATTAATCACTACTATTGGACGATTTTAACGGAATTTACATATAATATATTATATAAAACGTATTATCATTCATGTTATATATTTTTTTTCTAATCAGGGGATATGAAAAAATCCAGTTTTATGCTTAAAAACAATTTTTTTTTCTAAAAAGTGGTTTCATCGTTTATTCACAATTATATTAAAATTAGTTTTTAATAATTTTTATACATTTATTTGATAAAAGAAAATTAATTTTATAATTCAACATTTTCAAATTATCGTAGAGTGAATTTTTGATATTTTTCAGTAAAGATTAATATTTCAATGAATTGTGTTGAAAATAAATTTCTATAGAATCCTACCTTTTAGTTTAAAGAATTTTAAAAGTTAAATGTTGTTTTAAAATGGGTTTAAAAGCAATATTGGTTAAATTATATTATTAAAAATCCAATTCAGTTCATTGAAATAAATTTTATGTTTAATTGTGATAAAAAAACTTTTTTGTCTAAGAAAACATTTTTTTTTCGCAAACCACATTTTCATCCCCCTCGTGGGTTTTCTTATTTATTAAATTCTAAAAATTTTGTGATTTTAATTTGGTACAGTTTATTACATATTTTAAATCATCATAAATAATATTTTTTAATAAATTAAACTTAAATTTTTATCACAACTAATAGTTAAACCACTAAAAATTATTTACCTTGGTTAAGGTTAAAATTGGTCTACTTGGGGGGGGGGGTGGTTAAACAAAATGATAAGAGTAATTTTACCAATTAAATGTGTACAAATAACATTTTATTACCATAGTTATACTATTATATATCCAAAATTTTAATATATGGAAATTTTTATTCATTTAGATTCTGTTTGACTTTATCATTTTATATTATTTAATGAAATTCCCAAATGGGATCCCACCCCCACTTTTAAAAGGACTCCCCATATCCTATACTCTCCACACTTAAATATATTTTTTCAGAAAATAATTTATCAACTACATTCCTTAAATACCATACCATTTCCAAGAGTCGTTTTTTTTTAAAAATATCCAAGGAAGGCTTTAGGTACAATTCTGAGGTTCTCAGAATAAGATGCATAGTTCTTAACACTAAGTTTTCATTTTATTTCTTCTTCTAAATTATTCAAATATTCCTTAAAAATGATGAAATAATAACACCGTTATCTTATATATATTTATATGTTTTTATTTTAGTGTAATAACCTATATCCTTCTCATATTCCGTCAAATGGGAAACAAAACTTTCGATCATGTATATAGTGAATTGTCACCTCATGAATCGATGTAATTTGTTTTCTATCATAACTATAAGTGCTGGATATAATGATTGATTTAATTTATTTAAATTATATTTATTACATAATTATAATTTAAGAATTATATTATCACATCTACTTTCTTACCATCAAATCCATTCGAAAACAATGACATCACCCGTGCGTAAGTGGGGACTATCGCCTCTATGAAGTGATATGATATATTTTTCATTCAATTTTGAATGGATAGTAATAAATAAATATTTAATGAGTATATATGAAATATATTATATAAATATTATTCTATAATGTTTAATTATTACTTACCTTTCATTTATTCTACCCACTGAAAAAATTGAAATAATGATCATGCTTATGTATGACCTACCATCTCCATTAATAGTGTAATCTATTTTTCTGTATCTATTTTTGGATGAATATAAATATATATATAATGAATATATATAATATTCATATACTGATTAAAATTATGTATATTATGTCACCATGATCAAAGTACAAGGGCCAAAAATAAAAAACCAAAACATACATGAAAAAAAAGCAGTTATTACATGAAATAATAATTTTTACAAAGAATTGTTAATGAACAAATGATAAAGGTTATAAGTAAATAATATATGGTATGATACATATGAGTATGGTTCTATAATATATTTATATTAAATATATATTTATTAAATATTATTTTTTAATGTGTATGATGAAATTTGATAATTGAGGTGAGGTATTTTCATCCTACTTTTATTTCTACGAGACACATGTCATATTCTCCACTTGTTTCATTTATGTGATTTATATTATTCCAATTAATGTATTTTATGATTAAAATTATGAAAATTATGGTCATTTAAAAATTTAACTATGGTTATTTCTTTCATGGGTATTATGATTCAAAAGTTACCAAAGTGGTTAAAGATTTATGTTACAATTTCATTATTTATCAGGATTATTTTTTATTATGATTTTGATGATGAATTTTATTGATCTACCTATCATTAATATCATTAATTTTATTATCCTATGATTATTTCTCAAAATTACAAGTTTTAACTTCATTTTTTTCTCTCTATGTACTCATGAGTCTAAAATAATGTTTTTAAAGAAAATTGACTTTATTTATCTCTTCGGTCAAAAATCATTTTTCTTATATATCCATGTTTTCTAAAAAAAATTTAACGATTTTTTAATATTACTAGATTATTTTTAAATAAATTTTAGTCATTTTATTAATTTTATAATATGCTTTAAAAGTAATCTTCTTATCATTTTCCAAATAAGTCACTTTTGACTTTTTTATAATAATGTGAAAGGAAATATTCTTTTAACTTACACGATATGAATGGAATTTGATTCCATAAAATACAATAAGTTATCTAAAGATTCATTTATATTTTTCTATGTTTCTTTTCAAATAAAAATTAATTTCACAATATTTTGTGATTTTTTTTAAAATGTTATTTTCAAATTGGAAATGATATTTTACTCCAGAATGTTTTAATGATTTTTTATGGAATTTCTATTCATAAACATCAACCTTTAGTGTTGATTATATTTTATTGGGGATATGATCCACTAGTACCATCCTTATTCTTCATCACGATAGTTTATAATTATGATGATAATATGTTTGTGGAACTCATTTACTTTCCCTGGGTTTTGCTATGGTGGTTTAATGAAATGTTTATAAAACCCAAAATCATTTCATGATTTATGATATGATTATATGATGAATGATTTATGATTTTATGGAAAAAATATGTATATATTTTATTGTGAAATGGGTGGGACCATAATTATATATCCCTCTAATTAATTGGGTACATATTATATCTCATGAGATAATTATGGGAAACAAGTCAATGTTCTTGATACAGTATGGGAAACAAGTGTTGATGCATGAAATTTTATGATTTGATGGTATTGGTAAGTAAACATGAAATATGAAATTAATTCTATACTTATGATGGTGCCAAACTTTTTTGACATAGAAATATGGTTCATGATTTATTAATGATTATTTATCACTCTAATGATCCACAAATTTTAAAATGATAAAGATTTAATCCATGAATCAAGTTCACAATCCATGATAGATTGGGCATGAAAATTGTATGTTATGTTAATAATCACATAACATTATTATCCTATTATTTTTTCATATGATCATCGATTTATATTTTCCATGTTTAACCTTACATAGCATCAAAGCTAACCCTTTATTATGTTTCCTTTCCCCTAGTTATGAAGAATGATTTTAAGTTGGGCATGTCTATAAAGACTACTAAATGGGGATATATTTGAGGGTATGTAAAATATAAATCATTAAATAATAATATTGTGTATCTAGTCTCCAAAATAACTAAAACATTATGGTACTTGGGTGTGTATATGTGAAATATATGGAATATTCCTAAAAAGGATATAATATTAATTTATGAAATACAAGGTAATTATACTTGATGTGAATTTGTGATAAATTTATTAAAAAATTATTTTTTAATATTTGATAATCCAATATGATGAATGATAAATTTGGGATGTTTTGGTATTAGGTAACATGTGGAAATCAATAAGATGCGGGATGATACAGGTACCAGATGTGGTGTGAAGTGATTTTGGGTGATGACTAGAATATGCATTTTTTGAGAGGATGGTAGGTGTGGAACCATAATTTTATATTGTGTTTTGGTCAGGAAGTGGTCTTTTATGTGATTCCTATAATAGACAGTGTCAACCGAGGAGATAATTTGCTTTAATTTGGGCTCAAGGAGACAAGGGAAGATTAAAACACATTCGACATTACCTTAGTGTTTTGAGAATGTGGTGAGTGAGACTCCAAAATTTTGGTAAGAGTGATTCAGTTTGTGGTTTATATATTCAATGATGATATATTATATTATGGGAAGGTTATAAAGTCATAGGTATTTGATAATTGTAATTTGGATCATATCATGGATTTATTGGGTAAATTTAGACCCTTTAGAGGGCCATATGTATTTTATAGGTTAGGGAACAAGTCTCCAGAGTTGTCCTAAGATTAGAACTAAATTGTATTCTATATTTTAGAGAAAATAATGTTTGGAGAAGGTACACAGGGTTTTAAATTAGTTATAAATTATTTCTTAATGATTTTTTGTGTTATTAAAAGTTTTATCAAATTTCTTGAAATTAAAAAATGCCAATACATAAGTGTCATTTAATGGTTCATAAGAATCGTCATGGTTGGTTGGTAGAAAAATAATAAAGGAAAAAAATTAAGGGTAAATTTAGAGTAAACCTTTATTAGTATGGGTAAATACTTGGAAATGGAAAAAGCTTAAGGGGAACTTTTCCAAAATACAAGGGTTACATTTCTAAAATGTAAGGGCATATTTTTTATGAGTAAGGGTCCATTTGTTTGTCAAAATTTAAATATGATGTACATTTTAATGATATTTCAAAAAAAATTAAAAATGGAAAATTAAATGTTAAATATGATTAATAATTATGGAAATAGGTTATTTCAAGTAGAGTAAGTCATGAACTCAAGTTTCTCACATCTTCTTCAATCATATTTCCTTCTTGAAGGATATTTTTTGACTTCTGTCCAAATCTCTCATGGTCTGAAGAAGGCAGTAATCCCTGGTAAGTCTAACCACCCTAGGTAGCTTCTTATTGGTTTCTATCTCTATGTTATCTATTTTTATCATTCATTCCCTAAAATCATGTTTTTATTAATTTTTTTGTGATTCTTCTAATTAAAGCCAAGTCAGCCAGAGTTTCCTAGGTTGTGGATTCCTGATAACTCTAGGTATGTGGTCTCTAGATATTTATTATTTATATATGTGTTATGAATTGTGGTATAAATATATGTGGTTTAATCCAAGTGTGTGTGAATAGGAAATGCAACTACATAGGGTTATCATTTCACATAAGAGATACCCATGGGTAGTCTCATAAAGGAAATGGAAGATATGATCTGGTATGAAATAATTTCCTAGTTTTTGGGTTAAATACATAATGGGATTGTTTCCACGGGGTTTAATGTGGTTATTTTGGGTTTGAAGTGATTTTCGTGGTTCTTTAAGAATGCTGAAGTGCCGAGTGGATCATGCAATCACACTAAGAGGGGAGGTAGGTGAATTAGTAGGGAATAAATTTACTGACTTTTTCTAAATAATGTTTTTATCACTTTTATTATATGAACCCCTATCTCATTTATTATATAGGAATCCATTTAATCATTATTGACACACATTCAAACCACATGTAATGAAATAATAAAAATAGAGTACAACATATGATATTTACATGTTTTGGCCCCTATGTGGGTACCTGATCCTTAATATGTTCAGTTACTATTTTTAGACATAAGTATCGCCTATATAAAACAATTGAAAACAATATTATATATCTTGGAAAGCCTGTGATATCTCAAAAAAAATTAAAATCACCTAAATACTTCTTTATATGATCTTCCCACAGTTTATAATGAGTCCTCCAGAACTCCCTAATGAAATAGATTCTCCTTTTTCCTCTAGGAAGTATCTACATCAACTATAAATCTTCTACCTCAACCCAAGTCTTAAACAATAATTGAATAATCTTCTCCAACTACATAAATTTAGAACATTCACTTTATCTTATAGAAACTTAATTTTTAGAGAGATTACTTATCCAAGAACTATAACACCCAAATCTTATATAGGTTACCACTTTTCATTGATATTTCTTTGTATCATATCATTTCCAAATTTTTTAAAACATCCTACCAATATTAAATTCTTAAATATCAAGATCTTAAATTCTTTTACCATATTAATTATCAAAACACAATGTTTAGCCTCTCCATCTATTATATTATTCTCAATTAATTTTATTGTTAACTTTCATCTTTGAATTATGTAACCCTATTATATTACCCAACATACTTCAATAAATCTAGGAAACAAGCGCTCTAATTTGAGATTCCTTCTAACTTGGGTTTTAAGTCAACCACTATAAATTACACTTAAATATATCCAGATCTAATTGATCTAAATAACCTACAAAACTAGATGTCAATGATCTTTAATGAAAACATAAGTCTCATCTATAATCACCAATTCTAATTTTTTAATTTTTATCTAAAACATTTGTCTCAGCATA
Organism: Viscum album; assembly: GCA_963277665.1. Taxonomy (NCBI): domain Eukaryota; kingdom Viridiplantae; phylum Streptophyta; class Magnoliopsida; order Santalales; family Viscaceae; genus Viscum; species Viscum album. The sequence continues at coordinate 1,226,133,425 of OY728151.1, forward strand.
TTCACAATGTATATATTCTATTACTTTTGATTTTTTGAGTTTCACTCTACTACAGATTTCATACTTCACATTTTTCTCGTTATCACTCAGTAAACCAAAACCTTTGGAATTTTTAACTAACACTATTGAGATTTTGTGGATTTGAAATTATCCTTCTACTACTCCAACAAAATATTCAAACTATAAATTATGAAAACCAAGCATTTCACCTTAAAAATAACTTCTCCTATGATCATATTAATCTTCCAATAACTATAAATTACACATTATTAAGCATTATAATTTATAACATTTTTTACTTAAGAGAATTATGATCCTTTAAGAACATTCTAGGTTATGCTCAAGAGATATTTCATGTAACTCTGAAACACCAGATTCATTATTTCATTATATAATCCAATAAAAATTACTTCATATTTGAGGCATATTATTATACACTTTGAGAAATTTTGATGGATGGTACCAACTGACCCACATTCTAATGCATGATATTTTAGCTCAATCTTCCAGACACCTTCAAGATCAGTCTTCCAACCCGCTTTGATTTTATTGAATTATGTCAGATTAAACAACAATATTCTCTTATAAAATTGTAATTCTAGTTTTTAAAAGAACATCGTATATCATCAAATTATCATTAAACCCCTTCAAATAGTTTTGTCTTGGTACTCATCATAATTTCCTTATCTTATGATTATATAGTAATTCAGTATCAATATCTTATATTCCAGTAGTCACAAACTCAAAATTTATTGACTCATCATTTTTGGAAATCTATTGGAATCTTATGATTCTCATGTTAACCATTTAATACAATTTAGTATATATTTGTTTTACTTTTTATACAAATCCATTTCTGATTTTCACTCCAGATAAATTTTTATATGATTAAAATACTCTTACAAATTTTTTTGATAAGTCTTTTGTTTTTTAGCATAAGTCTTACACACAACTCCATGCCTTTTCCAGATTATTTTTTATGATTTTATTATAAATATCTCTCATTTAAAAAAATATATCTTACATACCACATAATATTATTTCCTTTAAAACTTTTAGAATAAACCTATCAATTATTCTATCTTTCATGATCCTTATATTTTAGGATTCTAATATACACTATTTTAGGTAGTCTTCTCAACAATCACTATTCTCATTCGCTGTTCATCTACCATGAGTGAATCTTATCACTATTATACTTTCTAGAATTAATTTTTTATATATAATAAATTTTAATAGCATATCTTCCTATAATTAATATTTTGGATAACTTACCTTTAGATTTTTTATCTTTAATGAGTTTATCCTGTAACTTTCAGAAAAAAATCATCCTTTGAGAATGGATTCTTAAAGACATCATCTAATTGTAGTGAAAAGATATCTTTATAATCCCGCAAAACAAGTCATGGATTCTAAGTTAATATCATCTAAATAATCATAAGGTATTTATGTTTCACTTCATTACTTCAGAAAACCATTTATCCTATCATCCAAGTAAACCATATAGCCTCTACTACTATCATTTTTAGGTAGTATAATTGGAATCTACCTATATTCCATATTATAATGTATTAGTTTCCAAAGGGTTATGTCCAGAATACCCTTAGTAAAACCATATTCGTCTTCACACTTTTTCTTTACCCTTATAACATATTGAATTTACTTCTTATTGAAAACAAATACAGAAAGCTTCATCAAAATACATTTTCGATCTTCAATCACCCCCCCTTGGATTTGTTTTCAATACCCATTACAATTCTAAAGTCAATATTCTTCCCCCATCTTGATAATAAATTAAAATGTTCATTTATGAGGAATAAAATTATCATCTAATTTCATTTTTACTGAAATTATACCATGAATTACTCAAGATAAGCATGAGATAACTATTATTAAATCAATTAGTCATATATTAATCAAATATAAGTCTACATGAGTTATACTATATTTTTAAAACTATATTGGATAACATAGAAATCAAATATATCCATGAATGGTTCATCAAGTGATACCAATGTAGAGATCTTTTTCAGTTGTTGTTTGAAATATTTTTATTTAACTTATTTATTAAACCCATCTAAAAAATGGTTAAAAGCATTCAATATAAAAAGTAGGTAACTCCTATTTGAGTTTTTTGTTTTCTTTTTCATTAACAATCCATTTTACCTTTTGTATTTAAGATTGATTTTTTATAAGAAAAGAAGATAATGATCAATGTATTCAATAAATGATAAAATAATAAATTTCTAATGTTTTAAAATATGGAATTTCTTCATCTAGAACATTTGAATCCATATTCTCCAATATCAAAAACTATAAGGTCCGAGTTCTTAAATTTTCTTGTTGTTTTGAATTTATTCCTTTTCAATATACTTTAATAATTATTCAAAAAAACTACTTTCAAATTCTATCCAACTTTAATATCATGACTGACAAAAACATAAATGTTGTGTTTTACACTAATTAAATTATTCTAAGGAGTCACCAAGATTATACTTACAATAATTTTTCCTTTTATGGATATATTTTAGAGACCCAAACTTAACGTACATGGAAATTACATTAATTTTTCAGAATACCTAATACATAACAAAAACAAGCACCCAAAGACCATAATAGTTTAGTTTCATTATAAACTCAGAATTTAATCTTCTAATCATGGCGAAATATCTTAAAAATCTCCCATAAAGATCTTCCCCTTTTGTTTTATTACCTAAAACATTTCTTTGTATCCTAGGGAAAAGAAAACATAAAAGGGGGATGTGAAATGCTCAATAAGGTTAAACATAGAGAACATAAAACAATCCGTAAACATTTGAAGGCAAAAAACTTGAACATAAAATCTAAACATCAAAATCATGAGAAATGATATAAATCTTGGAAGTACGTAAGGCATATATCATAAAGGAACATTAGTCATGGTAAAATAACATGGTAATAAAACATTTAATCGTGTCAAACCATTAATCACATTTTATTATTTCTATAGTAGCCAAGGCATTACTTCCAAGACCATCATAGTGGATGAAGTCCATTACTGAACCGGGTTTACTTGCCGTTCCAGCCCTGTATTACTGAACCAGATTCACTATCCATTACAGAAATGTATATATCATGAGATATAAATCTTTACCCAATGAATTTTATAGAGATATAGGTCCCACCCATCTCATAATGAAATCATTCTTACCTGTACCAAAAAATAAACATAAATCATTTATCATAACCCAAAGAATAAAGTGGGTTTCATAAACATCATCCCATAATAACATAATCCATAATAAAAAATGGATATCATTTCATCATAAGAATAATCAAACCATGTAAATAATAGAGACATTACACTTGAAACATAATCATACTAAATAATGTCATCTTAGATGGAAAATAGTTTTGAAAAAACACCTGAAATGAATTCTTGAGGAAAATATCCTTTCTTCTTCAAAATCTTTTTCTTTTCACAAAATGCCATTAAATTTTAAAAGAAAAGGATTTTGTTGAAAATAATCATGAAATATTACAGAGGAAGCTTCATGAAAATTAGGCTTTATGAAACCGTAAAAATCCATTCATTCCGTATAAGTGAAAAAAAACATTCTCCTCGTACTTTTGCCGGAAAAGTCAAAAAGTACTTTATATGGTTAAAAAGGAAAGATTCCTTCCATACAATGTGGTAAAAGTAAAAAAAGGGTAAAAATGAATTTAAACATACATGGAATAATAGTAAACATTTTATGAAAACATTTTTAGAAAACATGGACATGGATGATAAAAATAACCCCAGTAAATACTTACGTATAAGCAATCCCGGATAAAAATGAGATTGAAAAATTATCCCTTACCGTAGGTCCAATTTCTTCCATATGTGTCTGAAACTCCTGTATAGTGGGTTTATAAATATTATTAACTTGTAACAGAACCATAATATTATTTATGATATCATACATGATTCACTTAGGTCTTTATATTACCCATTCATTTGTCAATTCTATGTTAAAGCAACGTTTTGGGTAATAATTATTACATTTATCATACATGTTTGGGCTTTTTGTTTTTGATATAATTACTTATATCATGATTTAATTACTTACATAGTGTAAATCATAATTTATTTATAATATATATTCAGAATATAATATATATAATAGATCGATATATGGAATGAAATACACCATTCATGGAGATAGTAGGCCGTACGTACACATAAACACGGTTTTCATTTTCTTATTGAATTGAATGGAAGTAAATGACATATATATATATATGAATAAATCCAGTATAATTATTATTTAATATGTTTCATGATTAATTATTATATATATACATTATAATCATTCTTGAACGGCTAACATGGAGAATGAATCTCATCGCGTTCGTGGAGACAGTAGTCCGTATGTACGGACGAGCGATAGTATCATTCTTTTGATATTAAAATCGTATATCATTGGATGGTATATCATATATACAGAATAATCATAATGTTATATTTATTATTTATATAATTTATACTCATTATTATACTCATCCAAATGGTGAAATGTTTGAATAACAAACTACACCACGACGTGGAGACGATAAGTCGTACGTATGCATGTGTGGTGAATTTTCCATTCATAGGATGGATAAAATAACAAATAAGGTTGTACCATTTTTATAATAACATCATAGTATATATAATATTTTGGAGTTATTATTTTAGAATGTAAACAACAAAGAAGGAGGAAGTGGAAGAAGAAAGCAACATGAAATAGGTGGTGAGATATTTACCTCTTTTTCGGGTTCTTCCTTTTGATTTGATCAAAAGGGCTCCAAAGTATGGCTTTATGACTAAAGGAATGCCTCTATGATGAAGTTAGGATAGTTAAGAGGGTATTTGGGTAGGGTTTGGCCGATCCAAATGGATTGGGAAGAGTGAATTTGAGAGAAGAGGGAGTTCCCTTTTATAAGAGAGGTGAGGGGCACCTTAGGAAAAACTTAAAATATTATTTTATAATAAAGTCATATTCGGTTTATAATGGATCCAAAGTGACTTATTTAGAGGATAGGGTGGGGATGAGTCTAAGTACTCTCAACAAATAGGTTTTAGACAAGTTTATGTTACCATTTTAACCTTATCATTTAGATTTGACTCTAAGTTAAATAATTTAACTTTTACCATGACTTCTTATATTCTTACACTATTTGGTTAATAAACATACTATAAACTGACAATAGAACCCCAATTGGTTCATTAATGTAATATATATTATTAAATATGTCTTTTGGCCGATCCTTAGATTTTTAGGACCATTATATCAATTAATAATATAATATTTGTTCTAAAAACTATTTTATGTAAATTTTGACACTATTTGGAATTTTGTTTTTTCTAAATTAAAAACAACATTATTACTTCAAAAAAAATTTATCTAACCAACCCTAATATATTATATTAACCTATAAAATTATTGTAATTCATAAAAAGTCTAAAATTACATTTATTTGGGTATTTAGAATATCAATTATGTTAATATTTCATTAATAAGGTAATTACTGCATCATCATTGTGTCATAAATAAATTTAATTATTTAATGTCTAAAAGATATAAATAAAATAATATTATGTAGGAAATATTTTTATCTTTATAATTAATATTTATAGTCTAATTTATCTTAGTATAACCCGATATTAAAAATGTTTTAGTTATTAAACATTGATTTTAACTATTTTAACTCTTCTTTAAATAAAATAATAATAATTGTTCTAATCTAATCCATGTGGACCTAAATGGTCATATTTTATTATTAAGGTTGTTTTTGGTCTAATTAAACTTATCCAATAGAAATAGGACATGTGTTAGGGTAATAATAATATCATTTTTACCCTTAATTACCCTATTTACTTTTAATTGTGATGAAGAAAAGTAAAAAGTTACTATTCACAAAAAAATAATTTTCATCTCATTGAACCACATTTTACTTAATGATATCCACTGTGTCACCCAGATTTTTAAAATTAAACTCATAGAAGAGGTAAATTTACGTTTTATGTAAATTTGCAAATGCTCCTAGGAGGTGGGTAAAAGACGGTAACAAGTTCAATAAAATTTTTATATATCTAAAATTATTATAAAATGACTAAAAAGAATTAAATTGAACTTATATAGGTATTATGTATCTATTTTTACCTATAATAAATTTAAATAAAATAAATAATTATTTAAAAAAATCGGTTTTAAACTATAGCTTAGTGTTTTTCACTATTCATCAAAAATTAAAAGTTTTCAGAATAATACCAATAATTCACCCTAATCTAATTTCGATATTCCGAATTCAAAAATGAAGTCCATTTTGAATGTTAAAATTTATAAAATTTTAAAAAGTGGGTATTACTGTTCATAACGGCTAGTTCATAATAATATTATAATAATATATCGTTTAGTGAAACTCGGTATTCCGTACAACACTTGCTATTGAGGAATGTTGCTCTGTCGTACAACACAAACCAAGAATAGTGTTTGCTTATAATACAAGATAATACAGTGTTGCGTATAACATAAGCTAATTTTGGTGTAGCGTACAACACAAGACATCAATGAAATTAAAAGAACATTTTTCATAAAATCTCGGGGTGTTACATTCAACCCCCCTTAAAATGAATTTCTCCCACAAAATTCATCGGGGTTATAAATGGTTTAATACTTGAAAGTTTCTTTAATAGAAACCCACATCATAAAAAGGAATACCAAAAACTTATCTTTAAAAACTAACGTATGAAACGTAACGGTTACCCAAATTAACTATTCACTAGGTTTCCACATAGGAGAACATTGGTGAAAATATGGATATGGAAGAGAAATCTAACCATCAAGATCTGATGGAGAGTGGTAGAGAACATGGCTATGAAAAATACAACAATCACAACGCCTTAAATTTGTGATGATCTAAGGTACCATCTAATTCATCAGATATGAGGGCAATATGACAACATTTTTGGTTTTCAAGATCATTTCCCTAATGTTGATGAATTTTTTAATTAAAAGAAATACTTACTTGATTATGGTACAATATCACTGTTGTTCGTGACTTGAACAATTTCCACTTCATCTCTAAAAGAAATGAAGTTGAATTTGTCTTTCGTTAAGTGTTAGCGGATCATGCAATAGAATTATAGGTCATTCCATCTATCTCAAAAATAAGGTTAGCAATAGTTATATACATAAGTCCATCTATGGTGAGATTAATCATATATGGTTCCAAAAATGGACTTATACTTCATCTATCATACAACTTAATAAAATAAAACTAATTTCTACAAACCAGGGACTTCCTGTAGGCCAATGGTACGTGATAATGGCCTGTCACACTTCGGTTGTCGGTTCGATTCCCGCAACCTTGTCCAACGCGACGAGTTGTCACTCATCCTACAAGTTGTCCTTTTTCTAAAACTATACTATCAAATCAAAAAGCTCTAGCCTTAAACAAAACTATTTTATGTCCAACTTAATCCATTCCAATTTTAGGCTTATCCAAAATACTTCTATCCAATCTAATAGTATAAATAAAACGATTACTAGAGAGGTTATCTACCAAGCAAGTGAATACCATCATTTATCCCCCATATATCATAAAATATATCTCGTTGGACACATTCCAGACATGTGAATACCTTAATCATGTATTCTCTTGAAAAATGAATACCCATTGAACCTTAGTGAAAACAATAATGATGTCAAAAGTTAACTCTTTACACAAACCAAAATCCCAAAAATTCCATATACTCAAACCATGATATCACTTTGTCCTTATATCAATCATGAGATCATGAATACTACCAAACATATTATTTTCTCCTTATCCATTCATTATGCGCATATAATCTTCATTACAAAAGTATTTCAATATAATTATTGAAAACCAGAATAAACCAATACATGGGTATTCCTGTAACATCCCAGGTAAATAAAGAATAAATAATTTTCATATTTATGAATATTTATGAATTAAATATTAATTTTACTTTAAATATGTTGCTATGATCGATAGCGTACCCGATACGCAACGATGAGTTCCTTTGAAAACTTACGTTGCACACTAGTAATAAAATAATATTATTTTAAATGTTAGTTAACACGTAGCCGTTGTACTGGCGGTAATGGATATAAATAACTAAAATATGATTATATATGTTTGTTAAATGTTTTTACATTTATCTAATAATGGATAAAGGCTTAAAATACGAAAAGAATTCAATTCTAGGCTTATATACTCTAATTTTCACGAAAGATCCACTTATCACCTTTTGACGACGAACCGTCATTAAATATAGTTTTGATCAATCTTATAAATTCTATTGGACCAAATATAACTCTTCTTCAGAATCGGGACATCAAAATTTACTTTGTGTAAATTTTTGGTATCTTTCCGATAAAGTTCATTTTTTAATGAATAGTGTAAAATGTTGTATTTTAATTCAAAACCCATTTTTAATCTAATTTTTTAAGATGATTATATTATCTTTTTAATTGGTTTTAAAGTGAAATTAGAATATATTTTTACCATTAAATCCAATAGTGGTCATTGGAATTAATTTCACTTTGAAATCGGACTTAAACTAGTGTCAATCTTTTGATACTTATTGTTTCATAAAAACAAGCTATTTGTCATGACAGCGGGAATTAATTATTAAATTAATTAATGTGACATATATGTTTTGAGTTTTGTAAAATAGACTTCATTTTTTAATTCGGAATATCAAATATAGCTTAGGGTGAATTTTTGGTATTTTTCTGAAAAACTTCAATTTTTGATGAATAGTGAAACCACTAAGTGGTACTTATAAAAACTGATTTTTCGTTTAAATGAGATTTTACCACTTCTGTGTTTTGAATTTCAAAAATACGACATACATGGTTTTCATTAAGAAGTTAAATGTGGTTCAATGAGATTAAAATATTTTTTTTGTTGAATAGTAACTTTTAAGTTCTTAATCGCGATTAGAGGTAATTAGTGTAGTTTAAGGTAAAAATAATGTTTTAATAATATGAGATGAGATTGACACATGTCCTACCCTTATTGGATGTGTCATGGCCGACCAAGACAAGCCATGGGTCAACTTGGGGACCCCATGGAGCCACTTTGGTTGGGAAATGACATAAATAACTTTTTATTTAATGTTAAAGTAAAAATGACACACACATGAAATGTTTTAATAAAACAATTTTTACATGGGGTTATAGAAGTAATATTTTTAACTATAAATATTCATTAGAAAGATAAAAATATTTCCTACATCATAGTATTTTTTTATAATTTTTAGACATTAGATAAATTAAATTATTTATGACATCATGATGATGCAGCGATGACCTCATTATTTAACAATTTAAATAAAATGGAAAGATAATGTAAAATATAAGACCTACACATGGAAAAAACCTATTTTATGGGTGGATTTATAACCCTTATAACCTTATCCTTGAAACACATCATTGTGGGACCTCTTAAATCCGAATACCATTTTAAAATAAAGTGACTTTTCTTTACCTTCCAAGAGTGACCCTCCTCTCCTCTTATAAAAGGCCCCCACCTCTACCTCCTTACCCACATTCCCAAAGCCTTTTTATCGGCCACAACCTTCCCATTTTGGCTCTCCAAATCCCTATATTACTCCTTGAAGCCTCAATTTGGGTATAAGTCTTCCCAAGGAAGCCTTTGAGCTCAAATCTAAGAGATTTACCCGATTTTAAGGTAATGTCTTCTTTTGAGTCCTTTTGTTTTATTTTGCTTCTCCAACCCCCTAAAATCTTTTTATTCTTTTTTTTTGTAACAAATCCAGTATCCTAAATATACTAGGATGTTTTTATAAGAAGGATTCGAGCTACACTTACACACACCTACATCTAATGGTTAAAGAACATACTGTTTCCGTGGATGGCGAATTTCTGCCTCCCGAAACGATGATTGTTCAACATTATTTTAACACCTTAAAAGGTGGCCATTAAGATGACACTATATTTATATATGATATATAATATGTTTATTGTTTCCTTAAGCTTCTGTATTTTTCATTTTGGGCATAACTTTATGGTTTCCATTATGGGTAAACGTGATATCTTCATTTAAGGAAGTGCGGACTACCGCCCCCTCAAAGTGATGTGATTCGTTAATGCCATATGTGGGAAGTATAAAGGATGGATTTAAAGTTATTATATATGATTTTATACTGAAATTATAATATACCTCTATATCATTATTATTTCTTTCCATTAAAGTATGAGATAGAAATGAAAGTAGCGTTCATGCGTATGTACGGATTACCGTCTCCATGAACGGTGCATTTCATTTCTTATCCCCAAATGTAATGTACTATTAAAATTACATGTATATTATGGATATATATGATTAATGATACATCTAAATGATGAATATAATTATGGAATTAAAATATACGTACCTCTCATTTAGTTTTAATTCCATTAATATGACAAAGAAATGAAAGTAGCGTTCGTGCGTACGTACGGCTTACCGTCTCCATGAACGGTGCATTTCATTTCTTACCTCTAAATGATTATGTAATATTATAAATACATTTATATGCTGGATATATATGATATATAGGCTATCCAAATCAGGAATTTTATTCTGGATATAAAGAACCATTGACCACACGAACAACATGTAATTGTAAGAAGTCCACTTTCGACTTAAGAACCAAATATCGACAAAACAAACATTATTAACTTAAATGATTACATAATGTTTATAACATGGAAATAAGTGATATAAAAGGAATAATGAAATTTAAAAAGGTTCTTGAGAAAATATAAATTAACTCAAGTTTATTATTCATGACGTTAAAGAACGATCGAGTCAAGTCGGACCCGAGGTAAGGGAACTTCTTAACCCAATTTTCGTTCTTTGGGTTAATCTCCTACTTTCAAATTACGTCATGATATTATTACGTTCTATCTTGTATCTGTACTTCCTTTTTGTGTACATATAGTGAATACACATAATTGGTCTATTTTATTTAAAAATTGAACTTTGTATGGGACTTCGTCTCAATCTCCTTTCATTGAGGCATATTTCGTTTTATACACAACTACCTTTTATACGGTGTATAAACCCATTTGACTTTTACTTTTATACAAAAGGAATATTTTTCTAAGAATCATTTTACTAAAGGACAAAAAGGAATGTTTCTTTTAACGTACGCGGTGACAACGACCTTTTCCGCCGCCGCGAGTATTATTTGGTATTTAGTTTCCTGAACAAGCCGTAATGTTTTTTAAAATGAAATAAATACCATATACTCTTTTATGTATTTTGGTATTAAAAATGGTTTTTATAATGGATTTGTTATGTCAATATATTTAAGTGATATATTGCGATCAAAGTGTGGAAATGTTTTCTTTCCATTATATTTGTTTTATGTCTTGTGATTTTTAATGGTACTTGGAAATTTGACGGGTGGTTACGTGATAAACCATATGACGGGTGGTGCCGTGAATACCAGGATGGGTGGTTACGTTATAACCTCCAATGCATTGGGTAAGAAAGTCGGCCGTATGGATATTCCATTAAGTATGTATGGAAGTTGGCCGAATGGCTATTCCATTAAGTGATATGTGTGGAAGTTGACCTTATGGTTATTCCACTTAAGTATGTTTATGTCCCAAGTTAACTTTATATGTTATGTGTTCTTTATATGGGTTTTATGGTACTCCTTTGGTTACAAAAGGGTAAGTAATGATATTTTTTTTCAGTGAAGAGTTTTTAATACTTCATAAAGGTGAAAAGTATTACTTTGATAAAGTATACATGGTTTACATGTTGTTTTGATAAACTAACTATTTTGATTCTTTGTGTATCCCTTACTGAGCTTTTTATGCTCACCCCAAGTTTTTTTGAAATGTTTTTCACAGGACTTAATGTGGAATAGGGTCAAGGATGGGATCAAGGGAATGTCATGCTATATAAAACATGGAACTAGACATGTTTCTTTTTAAGAGTTTTTTTTATTCTATGGAAACTTAGTAGAAGTGTATACTTTGTAATCTTTTGAGATGTAATAGTTATGTTCTAATTCTCTACAACTCTAAACCTGAAAAGATCCCCAATGTGAATTATTAATTTAATTCAATATTATGTAAGGTTTAAGGCCAGGGCCTTATAGTTGGTATCAAAGGTCGGTTTAGACAACTTTAAGAGTTAGAAAATTGTTAAATTATAAAATAATTTATCGTACGATTGAAATGATATAGAATTTAAAGATTACCATGTTGCTTCGCCTAAGATATTTCTGGGTTAAGAATGGTTTTTAATAGAGGAAACAGAACAACTTTTCTGGGAAGGCATATAGAGGGAAATGAACTTTGAAATCAATATCTTGAGATAGTCAGAATCAGAACTAAACAGTTTGTTGCAGTGATGGCTCAGTTGACTTAGGTGAAAAATGTTGGTTGTTTTTATTGATGACATTTGGTGTCCTCTAAAAGTAAAGAGCAGAATGAAAGTCATTTAAGGGTTATCTTCCAAACCTTAAAAGAAAAGAAACTATATGGAAAATTCAGCAAGTGTGAGTTTTGGTTACAAAAAATTTCTTTCCTGGGTCACATTGTTTCAAAAGATGGCATAACTGTTGATCCTACTAAAACAAAAGTTGTCGAAGAATGACCAAGACCCCCAAATGTAACCGAGATCCGTAGTTTTCTTGGTTTGGCAGGTTACTACCGAAGGTTTGTTGAAATTTTTTCACAGTTATCTAGTCCAATGACTAAGCTAACTCGGAAGGGTGTTAAGTTTATCTGGACAAAAGAATGCGATGATTGTTTTCAGGAGTTGAAAAGAAGATTGATGAATGCTCCAGTTTTGGAACTTCCTTATAGGAATGGTGAGTTTGTTATATACAGTGATGCTTCGTTGAAGGGACTTGGTTGTGTCCCTATGCAGAATGATCAGGTAATTTCTTATGCTTCACGTCAGTTGAAAACTCATGAGGTAAATTACCCTAGACATGATTTGGAATTAGCTGATGTTGTCTTTGCTTTAAAAAATTGGAGGCATCATTTGTATGGAGTAAAGTGTGAAATATATTCTGATCACAAAAGTTTAAAGTATATATTCACTCAGAAAGAATTGAACATGAGACAGAGGAGATGGCTGGAATTAATCAAGGATTATGATTGTACAATTCACTACCATCTGGGAAAAGCAAATAAAGTGGCCGATGCTTTGAGTCAAAAAAGTAATGCTTCATTATTAATGTTGTGTTTGGAATGTGATCCTTTGGTTAAAGATTTGATGAACTTTGGCATAGAAGTTATTGGTGCAGGATGTTCTTCTGTTTTGTTTCAGGTATCAGTGAAATCTTCTCTATTAGACAGAATCAAGAAAGCACAGAAGTAAGATAGTGAGTTGCAGAAAAAGGTAGAGCTAGTTCAGAAAGGTAAGTTTCCTGAATTCAACATTGATAATGATTGTGTTTTGAGGTTTGGAAAGAGATTATGTGTTCCTTGTGATTCAACGTTGAAGTATGGGTTGTTATGTGAGGCTCATAGTTCCCCGTTTTCAGTTCATCCTGGCAGTACTAAGATGTATAGAGATCTGCGGGAGTATTACTGGTGGGATGGAATTAAAAGGTATATTGGTGATTTTACTGTGAAGTGTTTGACTTGTCAGCAGGTTAAAGCAGAGCGGCAGTTACCGAAAGTGATGCTACAACCTTTACCAGTGCCAGAGTGGAAATGAGAAAATATATCCATGGAATTTGTTGCGGGATTACCGAGGACATCTCAAGGTAATAATGCAATCTGGGTTATTGTTGATCGATTGACTAAATCTGCTCATTTCCTTCCTATTTGAGATACTTTCTCTCTAGATCAAATTTCTCGATTGCATCTTAAAGAGATAGTCTGGTTACATGGAGTTCCCCTCTCCATTGTATCTGATCGTGATCCCAGGTTTACTTCTAACTTTTGGAAAGGCCTTCAGAAGTCATTGGGTACTGAATTAAATTTTAGTACATCTTTTCATCCGTAGTCAGATGGGAAGTCAGAACAAACAATTCAGACCTTGGAGGATATGCTACGAGCTTGTTCAATGGATTATCAGGGAAGTTGGGACCAACATCTTTCTTTCGTTGAGTTTTCTTATAATAACAATTTTCATTCCAGTATACAGAAGGCACCATTTGAGGCCTTATATGGGAAGCGGTGTCGAACTCCAGCATTTTGGGATGAAGTGGGTGAAAGGAAGCTGATGGGACCAGAATTGGTAGAAGAGATGGAAGAAAAAGTTCAGTTGATTCAGAAACACATGAGAACAGCTCAGAGCAGGCAGAAGAGTTATGCGGATAACCGGAGGAAAGATCTATCTTTCGAGGTAGGTGATCATGTTTTTCTCAAGGTTTCTCCATGGAAAAGTGTGATGAGATTTGGTAAGAAAGGAAAGCTGAGTCCAACGTTCATTGGACCATATGAAATTATGGAGAGAGTTGGATCAGTTTCATACAGAGTGGCTTTACCTCCGAGTTTATCTCAGGTACACAATGTTTTTCATGTTTCGATGTTGAGGAAGTATATGCCAGATTCATCTCATGTTTTGAGTCCAGAGGTAGTTCAGCTGGAAGAGAACCTATCTTATGAGGAACAACCGGTCCATATTCTTGACAACAGGGAGCAAGTGTTACGAAATAAGGTAATCCACCAGGTAAAGGTTTTGTGGAAAAACCATATGGTTGAAGAGGCAACGTGGGAATCTGAAAATGCTATGAGGGATAAATACCCCCCACTTATTTTGATAAGAGAATAAAATTGCGAGGACGCAATTCCCAAAAGGGGGGAAGGATGTAACATCCCAGGTAAATAAAGAATAAATAATTTTCATATTTATGAATATTTACGAATTAAATATTAATTTTACTTTAATGAGGATGCTATGATCGATAGCGTACCCGATACGCAATGATGAGTTCCTTTGAAAACATACGTTGCACAATAGTAATAAAATAATATTATTTTAAATGTTAGTTAACACGTAGCCGTTGTACCGGAGGGAATGGATAGAAATAACTAAAATATGATTATATATGTTTGTTAAATGTTTTTACATTTATCAAATAAAGGATAAAGGCTTAAAATACGAAAAGAATTCAATTCTAGGCTTATATACTCTAATTTTCACGAAAGATCCACTTATCACCTTTTGACGGCGAATCGTCATTAAATATAGTTTTGATCAATCTTATAAATTATATTGGACCAAATATAACTCTTCTTTAGAATCGGGACATCAAAATTTACTTTGTGTAAATTTTTGGTATATTTCCGATAAAGTTCATTTTTTAATGAATAGTGTAAAATGTTGTATTTTAATTCAAAACCTCTTTTTAATCTAATTTTTTAAGATGATTAGATTATCTTTTGAATTGGATTTAAAGTGAAATTAGAATATATTTTTACCATTAAATCCAATAGCGGTCGTTGGAATTCATTTCACTTTGAAATCGGACTTAAACTAGTGTCAATCTTTTGATACTTATTGTTTCATAAAAACACGCTATTTGTCACGACAGCAGGAATTAATTATTAAATTAATTAATGTGACTTATATGTTTTGAATTTTTTAAAATAGAATTTATTTTTGAATTCGGAATATCAAATATAGCTTAGGGTGAATTTTTGGTATTTTTCTGAAAAACTTCAATTTTTGATGAATAGTGAAACCACTAAGTGGTACTTATAAAAACTGTTTTTTCGTTTAAATGACATTTTACCACTTCTGGGTTATGAATTTCAAAAATCAGACATGCATGGTTGTCATTAAGAAGTAAAATGTGGTTCAATGAGATTAAAATATTTTTTTGGTGAATAGTAACTTTTAAGTTCTTAATCGCGATTAGAGGTAATTAGTGTAGTTTAAAGTAAAAATAATGTATTAATAATAGGATATGAGCCTGAAACATGTCCTACCATTATTGGATGTGTCATGGCAGACCAAGACAAGCCATGGGTCAACTTGGGGACCCCATGGAGCCACTTTGGTTGGGAAATGACATAAATAACTTTTTATTTAACGTTAAAGTAAAAATGACACACACATGAGATGTTTTACTAAAAAAAAATTTACATGGGGTTATACAAGTCAGATTTTTGACTATAAATATTCATTAGAAATATAAAAATATTTCCTACATCATAGTATTTTTTTATAATTTTTAGACATTAGATAAATTAAATTATTTATGACATCATGATGATGCAGCGATGACCTCATTATTTAACGATTTAAATAAAATGGAAAGATAATGTAAAATATAAGACCTACACATGGCCAAAACCTATTGTATGGGTGGATTTTGAACCCTTATCACCTTATCCTAGAAACAAATCCTTGTGGGACCTCTAAAATCCGAATACCATTTTAAAATAAAGTGACTTTTCCTTACCTTCCAAGAGTGCCCCTCCTCTTCTCTTATAAAAGGCCCCCAGCTCTACCTCCTTACCCACACTCCCAAAGCCTTTGGATTGGACAACCCCTATCCATTTTGGCTCTCCAAATCCCAATATTACTCCTTGAAGCCTCACTTTGGGCAGAAGTTCTCCCAAGGAAGCCTTTGATCTCAAATCTAAGAGAGTTACCCGATTTTAAGGTAATGTCTTCTTTTGAGTCCTTTTGTTTTATTTTGCTTCTCCAACCCCCTAAACTCTATTTATTCTTTTCTTTTGTAACAACTACAGTATCCTCAATATACTAGGATGTTGTTATAATAAGGATTAGATCTACACTTACACACACCTACATCTAATGGTTAAAGAACATACTGTTTCCGTGGATGGTGAATTTCTGCCTCCCGAAACGATGATTGTTCAACATTCTTTTAACACCTTCAAAGGTGGCCATTATAATGAAAATATATTTATATATGATATATAATATGTTTATTTTTTTCCTTAAGATTCTGTATTTTTCATTTTGGGCATACCTTTATGGTTTCCATTATGGGTAAACGCGATATCTTCATTTAAGGAAGTGCGGACCACCGCCCCCTCAAAGCGATGTGATTCGTTAATGCCACATGTGGGACGTATAAAGGATGTATTTAATGTTATTATATATGATGTTATACTGGAATTATAATATACCACTATATCATTATTATTTCTTCCCATTAAAGTATGAGATAGAAATGAAAGTAGCGTTCATGCGTACGTACGGCTTACCGTCTCCATGAACGGTGCATTTCATTTCTTTTCCCCAAATGTAATGTACTATTAAAAGTACATGTATATATTGGATATATATGACTAATGATATATCTAAATGATGAATATAATTCTGTAATTAAAATATACATACCTCTCATTTAGTTTTAATTCAATTAATATGACAAAGAAATGAAAGTAGCGTTCATGCATACGTACGACTTACCGTCTCCATGAACGGTGCATTTCATTTCTTACCTCTAAATGATTATTTAATATTATAAATACATGTATATGCTGGATATATATGATATATATTCTATCCGAATCAGGAATGTCATTCTGGATATAAAGAACCTTTGACCACACGAACAACATGTAATTGTAAGAAGTCCACTTTCGACTTAAGAACCAAATATCGAGAAAACAAACATTATTAACTTAAATGATTACATAATGTTTATAACATGGAAATAAGTGATATAAAAGGAATAATGAACTTGAAAAAGTTTCTTAAGCAAATATTAATTAACTCAATTTTATTATTCAGGACGTTAAAGAACGATCGAGTCAAGTTGGACCCAAGGTATGGGAACTTCTTAACACAATTTTCATTCTTTGGGTTAATCTCCTACTTTAAAATTACATCATGATATTATTATTTTCTATCTTGTATCTATACTTCCTTTTTGTGTACATATAGTGAATACACATAATTGGTCTATTTTTTTAAAAAATTTAACTTTGTATGGGACTTCGTCTCAATCTCCTTTCATTGAGGCATATTTCGTTTTATACACAACTACCTTTTATACGGTGTATAAACCCCTTTGACTTTTACTTTTATACAAAATGAATCTTTTTCTACGAAGCGTTTTACTAAACGAAAAAAAAGGAATGTTTCTTTTAACGTACGCGGTGACAACGACCTTTTCCGCCACCGCGAGTATTATTTGGTATTTGGCTTCCAGAACAAGCCGTTATGTTTTTTAAATTGAAATAAATACCATATACTCTTTTATGTATTTTGGTATTGAAAATGGTTTTTATAATGGATTTGTTATCTCAATATATTTAAGTGATATATTGTGATCAAAGTGTGGAAATGTTTTCTTTCCATTATATTTGTTTTATGTCTTGTGATTTTTAATGGTACTTGGACATTTGACGGGTGGTTACGTGATAAACCATATGACGGGTGGTGCTGTGAATACCAGGATGGGTGGTTACGTTATAACCTCCAATGCATTGGGTATGGAAGTCGACCATATGGCTATTCCATTAAGTATGTATGGAAGTTGTCCGAATGGCTATTCCATTAAGTGATATGTGTGGAAGTCGACCTTATGGTTATTCCACTTAAGTATGTTTATGTCCCAAGTTACCTTTATATGTTATGTGTTCTTTATATGAGTTTTATGGTAATCCTTTGGTTACAAAAGGGTAAGTAATGATATTTTTTCAGTGAAGAGTTTTTACTACTTCATAAAGGTGAAAGTATTACTTTGATAAAGTATACATGGTTTACTTGTTGTTTTGATAAACTAACTGTTTTCATTCTTTGTGTATCCCTTACTGAGCTTTTTATGCTCACCCCAAGTTTTTTTGAAGTGTTTTTCACAGGAATTAATGTGGAATAGGGTCAAGGATGGGATCAAGGGAATGTCATGCTATATAAAACATGGAACTAGACATGTTTCTTTTTAAGATTGTTTTTATTCTATGGAAACTTATTAGAAGTGTCTACT
Source organism: Viscum album (assembly GCA_963277665.1). NCBI lineage: Eukaryota > Viridiplantae > Streptophyta > Magnoliopsida > Santalales > Viscaceae > Viscum > Viscum album. The sequence continues at coordinate 1,226,152,359 of OY728151.1, forward strand.
TTGTAATCTTTTGAGATGTAATAGTTATGTTCTAATTCTATAAAACTCTAAACCTGAAAAGATCCTCAATGTGAATTATTAATTTAATTCAATATTATGTAAGGTTTAAGGCCAGGGCCTTATAATTCCAATATTCCACAATACTATAAATGAGATTCCATGATACTATTTTGAAAACCCATTACCTAAAAAATTAATCATATCACCACATCATTGGCATACTCAACATCACAAATAGTGATCGCATGTGACTTCCCTTTGTCCTTTTCCTTAAGAGGTAGTTGATGTCGATCATCATTAACCCTTGGATTAGGGAATTGGTTAGTATAATGCCAAATTTCCATGCAATTGTAGCATTGAAGCATTGGTGGTGAGTTCTCTGTAGTCCTTTCTCTATTCATATCATTAGCTACCTTTTTTCCATTACTTCGACACTCAACTGCTCGATGACCTTCTTTTCCACACTTAAAACATTTTCTAGTTCCTTTTAGACAATCTCCACCATGCTTCTTTCCACACTTTGAGCATAAAGAAACATTCATCTTCTTTTCACCATTGTTCTGAGATTTCTCCTTCAACTCCATATTTCATTTCTTGTAAAAACCTTGAGATGGATATGTAACACCAACTTCCAGTTCTACCTTGATAGCATAACAATTAATTTTTTCATAGCACCTGAAGTCTCTTATAGCTAATTCCCTTAGAAGACTTGGTTTTAAGACACTGAAGAATCGATCAACTTTACTTTCAGGTTGGATGATAAAGCCAGATGCATACCTTGAAAGCCTTGTAAAATTCTCCTCATATATAACAATAGATTCATCATGCTTTTTCTTAAGCTCAAGGAACTCATTTTCCATCTTTGTTCAAAGAATATAAGGGAAATACTTATTGAAAAACAAGTTCTTGAAGTCATCAAATTCCATGGATTCAATTTCATATTGGGGACTTGTATTCTTAATTAGAGTCCACCACTAGTCTGCTTCACCTTCTAAACGGTAAATATCCAGAACGAATTTTTCATGTTCTGAGCAACGAAGTATGGAAAATATCTTTTCAATGGTACTGATCCATTGTTCAGCAACAAGTGGATCAGAAGACCCTTTGAAAGAAGGTTGATGTTGCCTCATTAATGACTCAATAGAATATTGTTCCCTTATCTTCTCATTTGGAAGTCCAGAATGATTCATAGCTTGTGTAAGTATAGTAATAAGATTTTCCACTCCATCTCCCATAACATTGGTTTGTTTAGGAGTACAATCATTGCATCGTCCATTACATTGATCAACATCGTTCCTTCGTGTTCTAGCCATAGTCTAAAACCCAGAAAGAATAGTGTGAGAGGAAAAAATAGTGCTAGGAAAACAACATAATAAAGGGGGATTTCCTTACATATCTAACATCTTAGGTTTAATTCTAATATTGTTTCTGTAATTCTAGGACTATAACCTATACTTATAATTAACCTTAGAGACATCCCGAGACATACCTTAGAAATATATCTAGGGATTTCACTAAAGTTTTCGCATCATAGTTTCCAAAGGTTAATTAAACCTCTCCTCTAATACCAACTCTAGAGACCCATACTTGACATACATGGACATTACATTAATTTTGCATAATACTTAATACATAACAAAAAAAACACCCACGGACCGTAATAGTTTATTGTGTTTGGAAGCTCGGAATATAATCTTCTAATCATGGTGAAAGATCTTAAAAATCTACCCTAAAGATCATCCCCTTTTGTTTTATTACCTAAAACCATTCTTTATATACTGGGGAAAAGAAAACATAAAAGGGAGAGCTCAAATTCTCAGTAAGGGTAAACATAGAGAACATAAAACAATCCAAAAACATTTGAATGCAAAAACTTGAACATAAAAGCTAAACATCAAAATCATGAGCAATGATAAAAATCATGGAAGTACATAAGGCATATATCATCAAGGAACATTAGTTATGGTAAAATAACATGGGAATAAAACATTTAATTGTACAAAACCATTAATCACATGTTATGATTTCCATATTATCCAAGACATTGCGGCCAAGACAATCATAGTGGACAAAGTCCATTATTGAATCGGGTTTACTTGTCGTTCTAGCCCTATATTACTGAACCAGATTCACTTTCCATTCTAGACATGTCTATCTCATGAGATATAAATATTTAACCAATGCATTAGAGGGAGATATAGGTCCCACCCATATCATAATGAAATCATTATGACTTGTGCCACAAAATAAGCATAAATCATTCATCATAACCTAAAGAATAAAATGGGTTTCATAAACAACATCCCATCATAACATAATCCATACAAAAAAATGGATATAATTTCATCATAAGAAGAATAAAACCATGTAAATAATAGAGACATTATACTTGAAACATAATCATACTAAATAATGTCATCTTAGATGGAAAATAGTTTTGACAAAACAGTTGAAATGAATTCTTGAGGAAAATATCCTTTCTTCTTCAAAATCATTTTCTTTTCATAAAAATGCCATTAAATTTTAAAAGAAAAGTATTTTGTTGAAAATAATCATAAAATATTATAGATCAAGCTTCATGAAAATTAGGCATTATGAAACCGTAAAAATCCATTCATGCCGTATAAGTTAATAAAATCATTCTCCTCATACTTTTGCCGGAAAAGTCAGAAAGTACCTTATATGGTAAACAAAGGAAATATTCCTTCCATACAATGTGGTAAAAGTAAAAAAATGGTAAAAATGACTTTAAATATACATGTAAGAATTGTAAACATTTTATGAAAACATTTTTAGAAAACATGGACATGGATGATAAACATAACCCTAGTAAATACTTACGTATAAGCAATCCCAGATAAAAATGAGATTGCAAAATTATCCCTTACCATAGGTCCAATTTCTTCCATATGTGTCAGAAACTCCTGTATAGTGGGTTTAAACATATTATTAACTTGTAATAGAACCATAATAATATTTATTATATCATACATGATTCACTTAGGTCTTTATATTACCTGTTCATTTGTCAATTCTATGTTAAAGCATCATTTTGGGTAATAATTGTTTCATTTATCGTACATGTTTGGACTTGTTGTTCTGGATATCAATATTTATATCATGATTTACTTACTTACATAATGTAAAAAATAATTTATATATAATATATATTTAGAATATAATATATAATAGATCGATAAATGGAATGAAATACACCGTTCATGGAGACGGTAGGCCGTACGTACGCATGAACACTGTTTTCGTTACCTTATTGAATTGAATGAAATTAAATGAAATATAAATATAAATTAATACATTAGAATTATTATTTCATATGTTTCATTATTACTTATTATATATATACTTTATAATCATTCTTGAATGTATAACATGGAGAGTGAATCTCATCGCGTCCGTGGAGACGGTAGTCCGTATGTACGTACGACTGACAATATCATTCTTTTGATATTAAAATAGTATATAATTGGATGGTATATAATATATAAAAAATCATAATAATGTTATATTTATTATTTATATCATTTATACTTATTATTATACCCATCCAAATGATGAAATGTTTGAATAACAAAGTACACCACGGCGTGGAGACGATAAGTCGTACGTACGCACGTGTGGTGACTTTTTCATTCATAGGATGGATAAAATAAATAATAAGGTTGTAACATTTTTATGATAACATAATATTATATAGAAGATACTGGAGTTATTATTTTATAATGGAAACAACAAAGAAGGAGGAAGTGGAAGAAGAAAGGAACTTGAAATAGGTGGTGAGATATTTACCTCTTCTTCGGGTTCTTCCTTTGGATTTTATCAAAAGGGCTCCTTATGTTGGATTTCTGACTAAAGGAAGGACTCTAGGATGAAAGGAGGAAAGTTGAGAGGGTATTTTGGCAGGGGTTGGCCAAGAAAAATGGCTTGGGAGGAGGGAATATGAGAGAAGAGGGAGTTCCCTTTTATAAGAGAGGTGAGGGGCACCTTAGAAAAAACATAAAATATTATTTTATAATAAAGTCATATTCGGTTTATGATGGCTCCAATGTGACTTATTTAGAGTATAGGGTGGGGATGGTTCGAAATAATATCAACAAATAGGTTTTAGACATGTTTAGGTTACCATTTTAACCTTATCATTTAGAGTTAACTCTAAGTTGAATAATTTAACTTTTACCGTGTCTTCTTGTATTCTTACACTATATGGTTAATAAACTTACTATAAACTGCCAATCAAACCTCAATTGGTTCATTAATGGAATATATATTATTATATAAGTCTTTTTTCCGATCCTTATATTTTTAGGACCATTATATAAATTAATAATATAATATTTGTTTTAAAAACTATTCTATGTCAATTTTGACACTATTTGGTATTTTGTATTTCTAAATTCATAACAGAATTATTAATTCGAAATAAATTCATCTAACCAACCCTAATATATTATATTAACCTATAAAATTAGTTTAATTCATAAAAAGTCTCAAATTACATTTATTTTGATATTTATAATATCAATTATGTTAATATTTCATTAATAAGGTAATTAATGTGTCATCATTATGTCATAAATAAAAAAAATTATTTAATATCTAAAAAATATAAAAAAATACGATTATGTAGGAAATAATTTTATATTTCTAATTAATATTTATAGTCGAATTTATCTTATGTATAACCGTATATTAAAAATGTTTTAGTTATTTAACATTGATTTTAACTATTTTAACTCTTCTTTAAATAAAATAATCATAAATGTCCTAATATAATCTAAGTGGACCTAAATGGTCATATTTTATTTTTAATGTTTTTTTGGTCGAATTACCCTTATCCAATAGAGTTAGGACATGTGTTAGGGTAATAATAATATAATTTTTACCCTTAATTTCCCTATTTAGTTTTAACCGTGGTAAATAAAAGTAAAAAATTACTATTCACCAAAAATTATTTTCATCTCATTGAACCAAATTTCACTTACTGATATCAACCATGTCTCTCATATTTTTGAAATTCAACTCACAGAAGTGAGAAAATTATGTTTTATGTAAATTTTCCAATGCTCCTCAGAGGTGGGTAAAAGACAGTAAAAAGTTCAATAAAATTTTTATATATCTAAAATTATTATAAAATGACTCCAATGAATTAGATTGAACTTATATAGTTCTTATGTTTCTATTTTGACCTAAAATAAATTTAAATAAAATAAATAATTATTTTAATAAAAATTCAGCTTTAAACTATAACTCAATGTTTTTCACTATTAATAAAAAATTGAAAGTTTTCAGAAAAATACAAAAAATTCAACCCAAGCTAATTTCGATATTTCGAATCCAGAAATGAAGTCCATTTTGAATGTTAAAATTTATAAAATTTCAAAAATTGGGTATTAATATTCATAATGGCTAGTTCATAATAATATCTCGTTTAGTGAAACTCAGTATTGCGTACAAAACACGCTATCGAGGAATGTGGCTCTAGTGTGCAACACAAGCCTAGAATAGTGTTTGCATATAATAAAAGATAATACGGTGTTGAGTATAACACAAGATAATTTTGGTGTAGCGTACAACACAAGATATCAATGAAATTAAAAGAATATTTTTCATTAAATTTCGCGGTGTTTCATATATTCCAGGGTACTGTAGGATTTGTATAACACACATTACATCTGGACCCCCTTGAATTGTATCACATTCTAGTCCCAATTCAATGAAGATAATTGGAAAATCATATAAAAAACGGTGTATCTCACTTTGTCACATAATTAGAGATTTATTATTGATTTTTTTCTCAGTCTATAAACTATCTTAAATTTATCACTATGATCAATATATCTTTCCAGGATTTTACCCTTGATTTTCTAAACATTAACTTCCATTGGATTAAAATATTTCATCTTTTTACCTTCAACTTTCACATTGTGTGGAACATAATTTTTCAATACTACTAGAAACTCACTTTAATTATTCTGATTTTACTCTATCTTCCTTACCATATCCAACTAATCAAGATAAAAATTAATGAAATCATTCAAATCATGTTCAATTTTATCTTAGCAAGAATATTTTGTCTCCACAGATAACCTCTTTAGCATAAGAGTCCCTTCTTTCTAAATTAATTTTTTACCAAATTCACCTACCTAAATAGTATTTTCACATACTTAGGTTTAACAACCCTTGTTTTCATGATTTTTTCCAAATAAATTTAATTTCTTTGACAGATTGTGTTTCATGCAACACTGAGTTTTAGCAAATCACAATATACTATAAATATTATTATTTAAACATGATTATTATAACCTAACCATTAATTTTTTTGGTATGAATATAAATAAAATAATTTTATATATTAATTATACATTTTTTTATAAAGAATATAATATATTTATAAATAATTACTTAATTTTTAGTAAAGTCCTTATATGCTTCGAAAATACTTTATTTCTCAAAAAATGATTTTTATTGCTTTTTATGGAAAAATAATAAAATTAATTTCTGATACTTTTAGAAAATATATTGGAAAAAATAAAGTTAATATTTTACATTAATAGGTCAAAATTATCTTATGGTGAAATTTTGAGAATTTTATGAAAAGATTAATTGTTTGACGAATAGTGAAAAATACATTTTTTATTAGAAAAAACCATTATGTTTAAAGAATTTAAAAGATAAATTTTTTTTATAAAAATGTTTTAAAAGTAAAAATAGTCCAATTATTTATTTATTAATCTAATTTATTTCATTTTATTCAATTTCACATTGAATAATGTTATTATTATTTTATACTGTCGAATACTTTACTTTGGAAAATGGTTTTTTCATCACGTCACCAAGTTTAATTTAAAAATAAAATTTTCCAATTATATGGAAAAAATTTAAAAAATTTGATTCTATATTTTTAATCATAATAATTTATTTTATATAATGATTCCAACATAGTTTTATAGTCAAAATGAATAGTAAAAAAGTAAAAATTAATTACAGTGGTTAAGGTTAAAACGGGTTTACTGGGGGTTAAACTAAAGAGATGGGGGGATGATCTAAAAACATAAAATATTACATTTAATGGACATAATTAGACCTTTTATCATCTAAGGTTCATGAATTATCTATTTTGTATCATTTTTTATTTTTTTTAAATGGGGTTACACCTTTTTCTTTTTCAAAATTATAAGTGTGTCCTCTCCCCCATTTATAAAAGGGAACCTTTTGTCCTCTCTTTTATACACTTAAAAAACTTATTTGTTTAGAAAATACCTACCCAAATACATTAATTACTTCCCTTACCACATACTAGGGGCATTAGTTTCATTATTAAACCCTTTATAAGAAGGATTTAGGTGTAAACCTAAAGGAGTTGTCCGTAGAATAATTATCATTCTTACCGAGTGTTTTTATTTTATTTATCCTTCCACATAATTAAAATAATATTCAACTACGATAATATAATACCATACATGTATAACATATAATTATATTTTATTATTTTAATTCAATAACCTATATTTATATCCTCTTTCATCACATGGGAAACAGAACCGTCGATCATGTGTACAACAGACAACCACCTTACAAACCGATGCAATTCATTTCCCATCATCACCTCTCATGAACGGATATAGTGATGGATTTAAATAATATATATATATATAAATATATTAAATTAATAACATAATTATACTTATTAAATTATAATATATCATATGACTTCTTACTTTCCATTCTGTGGTAATATGATTAGTTCATTCATGTGTACGGTGGACTACCGCCTCACAAAGCGATGTGATTAAATTTTGACTTACACTTGAAAGGGAAGGTAATAAGGATAATTTAATAAATATATATTATATATATGAAATTATAATTACCCTATTAATGTGATATATTTTTTACTTCCTTTTGTTCCATATATTGAGAAAATGGAAACAACATTTATTCGTACATACGACTTACCTTTCTATGAATGGTGTAATTAATTTTATATCTCTAACTTATTTTTGGTTAAAATAAAAACATATATAATTAATAAATATTATATTTTTGTCATTGTTAAAATTATTGAGATTATTTAAACATGAACAATGTAAAAGGATAAAAAATACAGAACCAAAACATAAATGAAAAACGAAGTAGTTCTTACCCAAAACATGATTTTAACAAGGATTTGTAATAAACATGTAATAAAAGGTCATAAGTAAATAATAAATGATATTATATATAGGAATATAGTTTTTTAATATATTTATATTAAAACAAAATTTATTATATTGGAGGTTCGGACATGTCTGATGGAATGGGAGACTTAATGTAAGGTATTTTCGTCTCTCTTTTATTTACATGGGATGCATGCCATATTTATCACTTGTTTCTTTTTTTTTGGATTACATAATACCCATGAATTTATATTATAAAACGTATTATGGAAATTATTGGGATTAAATATCCTAATACTATTATTGTTTTCATGGGGCTTATAATTCAAATGTTACCAAAGTGGTAAATATTTTATTCTACAATCTCATTGTTTATCAGGATTGTTTGTGATTAAGTTTCTGATAATGAAATATCATTTTATACCTATTAAGAAAATCATGTATGTTCTAGTCATATAGGTATTTAGAAGAAATGAATGTTTTAATTTCATATTATTCTCTTTATGTACTCAATATTTCAAAATAATATTTTAATTCAAAACAGAAGTTATTTCACTCTTGGGTCAAAGAACCATTTTCTTCCAGGTCCACGTTTTAATAATAATGTTTTAAAGAAATTTTTAATATTCTAACATGATTATTTAAATTCATTTTAACCATGTTTTACTTTTTAAAAAATTATTTAAGAGTAATTTTCTTGTCATTTATCAAATAAAGATCATTTTATTTTTATCCAAAAACATGAAAGGAATCTTTGTTTTAACTTATATTTTTTCAAAAGGTTGGGGCCGAATCCTCATTTATATTATTAAAGAAAAGCAATGACCTCTTTTAACTGGGTTTAGGGAGACCCATTACATAGCCCGAAGGCCCAGTGGGCTTGGAGCCCATTTTTAACTTGTATGACATGAACAAAATATTCTTCCATTATGACCACTCAATTATTTTCATATTTCATTAAAAAATTTCAAGGTTATTTTTGAAAAAAATATTTTCCTTAATTATTTTAAAAACATGAGATTATAAATAAGTTATTTCAAATAAAATGGATATTTTTCTCAAGAATATTTTAATAATTTATTTATGAAATTTCTATTCATCAATGACAAAAACCATTAGTGTTTATTATGTTTTATCAGGGATATAATAAAATTCTACCATCCTTATTATTTATTTTTATTTTTTATGTTTTTGATTATGATGATTTTTTAATAAAACATGTTCCTTTTCCATGGGTTATTATAAGATTAATTGATGAAATTTTTATGAAACCCGTTTCATTCAATGGGTTATTTCATGATGATATGTTTATGAAACCTAATTATTTTTCATGGGATATGATATGATGAATGTTTTATGATATTTTGGAATAAAAATGTATGTATTATCTAATGGTTGGGACCTATATCTCCCTCCAATTCATTGGGTAATGTTTTATATATCATCATATAATTATGGAAAACAAGTTGATGTGTTTGATCTGTTATGGGAAACAAAATGATGTGCTCTATCAACAATATAAATTAGGTGATGAAGCCTGATCCATTATGAATTAGGAAAAAAGATTTTATTCCAATTTTTTTATGATTTTTTATATCAGTTTTTAACTTAAATATTAAATAGTTTATATACATATGATGGTTCTATAATTATATGACATGAACATATGATTGATGATTGATTTATGGTGATTTCTCACTATTATGGTTCATCTCTATATGTTCATCATTATGATCCGTGATTGATTGGGTATGAAATTTATATGTCACATTAATAATATAAAACCCCTATTATTACCATATGATTTCAAATGATCAATGATTTATGTCCTCTATGATTACCCTTATAGGGCATTTGAGCTCACCCTTTCTTAGGTTTTCTTTCCCCAGGTTATGATAAAAGGTTTAAGCAGGGTATGTCTATGAAGAGTAATAAATGGAAAGATATTTATGGGAGATATTTAAGATCATTAATTAAATAATAATATTGTGTAATAAGTTTCTAAATACACAAAACCTTTATAATCCCATGACATTTATTTATGAAATTTTTTAAATATTCATCTAAAAATATGTAATATTTATGTTTGTAAATCATGGTTACTACATAAAGAGAGTGAATAGTTTTTTTTCATCATATACAAAATTTCTTAACTTCCATTAAGTTATCAATATATGGTTAATTCTGCTCAAATTCAACTTATTATATTCTAATGTATTCCTCTAAACTAATAAACTTGTTTCTTTCTTATATTGAGTCCATTTGTTATTTCTACTTAATTCCATTAAATTTAATATTCATGGATTTATTTCAATTTCCATTGATGTGGAATTTAATTTCATAACAGAATAATATTATTTTTATGATATATTCCATTATGTTCTTATTGGGTGTATTGTACAGGTTAACTATCATTTTATTACATTCCAAGGAAGACCTACCATCTACCTTCCATTTTTCTGTTTATATTTTATGGATTTCTTCCTTTAGTTATAGGTATGTCATTCTTGGTGGTTGAAAACCAACACTCATTATCATAATGACCACTATCATTATTACTTTCATAAATGTTTTTAATATATTCAAATCTACTAGAAATAGAAAAAATTAATTTTTTTTGTGTGGGTCAGTTGAATGTATGAGGATTTATCCTATCCATTAGTTTTCTACTACTTAATTCAAGACTCCTTCATCTTTGAAAAAGTAATTTTTATACCAGTTATCCATAACCTTATTTCTAAACCTTTCACAAAACTATAAGTGTCCATTAAATCATTATTTCTTCTATTGAGTTACACTTTAGTTCCCTTTGATACTTTAATACTTTGGAGTATAACCTTATTTATTTTGGAAAATATGTGGGTGAATTATTCATGTTTTATTATTTTATTACACCATATTAATGTTATGAGCCTCAAATTAATTTTCTCCACCCATTTTGTTTTAGAACATATGTTGTATCCTACACTAATCAAAGGACCAGAACTAGTGTATTCAGAATTTATGAAACTTAGGCCTACCTTCTTTTAAAAAAAATTCAAAAGTTTCATCTTCTAATAACTCAAATTACATTATACAACTTGAGTGTGTCTTTATAGAGGAAAATAATAATTCTGAAACATTAATGGTTGCAACTCTTCATTTAGTTCCATGTAAATATTCAACTCGAGTAACTTCCATGTTTTTCAATTTTACTCCTATCTTAAGACACTTTATATTTAAAATGGTTTTATACTATTTAATATATTATAATTTATCTTCATATAAAAATTTTATCTTCTATAACATTACATCATGAAACATACTTATCTCTTGAAAGGGTTTTTTTTCAAGTTACTTTACTTTCTTAACATTGATTTCTAGCTATGAATTCATTACATAATTGAGTACTTTGTGACTATCCTCTAGAAAATGTAACTTCTTGTTAATAACATAAAAAAAATTATTATAAAAATTCATTTTAAATTATTCTCAAAATAGGGAAAACTCTTTGTTGTAAAGTGATATATATTCTTACTTTTCTTTAATGAGTTTAGTGAGAGTATGACACTTGTTTAAATTTTTTTCCAATGCATTATCCATTTCATCAAATTTATATTACATATAAGTTTTTTATAAGGAATTACCTTAATGAATTAAAATATTGAATTAGAACATTTAATGGGAAATTTATTCATATAATTTTTTAATTTATTGCTTAATTCGTAAATAGATTTAACAAACTCTTAATAATCACATTTAGAGCTAGATTATTCTAAAGGATCACACTTATCAATTTTTTTAGAATAAATACCACTAAAATTTCCTCAAGATATTGAGGATCCTCTTTAAACTAATTTTCATAAGTTAACGTCAATAAATTCTTAACCTCCATTTTCTTCTTTCTTTTTCGTATGTTGCTCAAAACCTCCATTATGGTGATAATTTGGATAACATCCATTTCCACCTTAATAGGTATCTATATAACTTATACAAAACTGAATTTCATGTAAATTAGTTAATAGAATATGAGAGAAAAAATATAGTTCCAATCCAGGGTAATGTTGTCCTATTATACTAATTGAAGTGACCAATGGATCTTGTAGTCACACTGAGAAGGTGGGCGAATTAGTATAGAAACCATTTACTGAATTATTTATAATTATCTGTTTATTCACATTTTTTATTCAAACCTATACCATGTTTAGTGTGTATAGATATATTTAATAACTTATGAAACAAATTTATATCCATGAAATGAATGAAACTAACTAGGGTGAATTAAACTATGTTTATAAGGAACAATACCAATGTGGGTACTTAATTATTAATGTATTTAGTTGTTATCTCAAAAAACAAATATACACTATTTAAAAAAATTTAATATAATATGATTTCCCCAAAAAAACATTCATTTAGCCCCAAATAGGTTTTAAAGTTTTCTGAATTTATCTTTATACTAGATCTCATTAGTTTAAAATGAGTCATCCTAAATTACGCAATGAATAACATACTTCTTTCTTTCCTATATGTTTCTACATTAAACATTGATATTATTCCTAAACATAATTCTTTAACTTCTAGTGAATAATCTTATCAAACATCATGCATGTCATATGTGTACTCAATGTTCAAAAAACATAATTTATAGAGTAGTAACATATCTATAATCATTAATGCCCATAAATTATATAGTTAAACACTCAACATCAGTATTATACTTTATATTCATTTATTATAATTTTCATAATCATATTCCTGATCTTTTAAAATTAAAAAGCTCTGAATCGTTAATTCTTAGACCATATAAATGATTAAACCATATATCTTAACCTCTCCCTATCTTTTGTTATTCTCAATTAATTAGCTCATAAAATACTATTTAAAATCACACATATAATAATGGTATTGTTAACTATTTAGAGAAAAAAACATATTTTCAGAAAAATATTTACATTACTAAAAATCAGGGTTGACTACTAAATCCTTTTTTTTGAAAAAACATGGATTCTCTATTTCACAATAGTACTTTAACCATATTAGAAAGCTCTTTGCTCTATCTATCAGTCTTAAACCTGATAGATTTTCCATTAATAATACTTATTTGATTTTAATTCAATTTTCTATTATATCCATTTTATTTATCAAGTTACATAATGGCTCTTCATCTATTTTTTTATATATAAAAAATTCTAATGCTCAATTCCTAAAATCATAGCTTCAATTTCTTATATGTTTTTCATATTTTAAATAGTTTAAATAAACACTTCCTCTTAAATAATTATGATTATAGTTACTTGAAATAATACTGTATAATATTATAATTTAATTTCTAGAAGCTTCAAATTTTTTGGTTTTCATAGTTCGCACAACTGCCTCATCTTTTGATTATATTAAAACTCTGTATCTACAAATCATCTTATGGTAGATACAATATCTAGATTCATTTAATCCTTAAACTTGTAAGACTATTTGAATCTTATGATCATCATGTTGATATTTTTTAAGAGTAATATAATCTTATGTTTTACAATAAACCCAATTCCATTATATATTTTCCACTTTAGATGATGTTTCATAAGATTAAAAGACTCTTATATAATATTCAAATAATTCAAACATATTATACTATAAGTGGTATGAAAAAATACATACCTTTGTTGAATTATTCATTATATTTCTATATAGAATACTTATTATTTGAAAACATATATCTTACATACAATGTAATATTATTTCCTTTACAACTATCAACATACACCTCTAAATTCTTCCATCTTCATGACTCTTTAATTTCCTGGATTTTAATCTATAATTTTCCTTGTATTCTTTTGAACACTCTCTTATCTAATTAAAATTTATCTATTTTGGGTGTATCTTATATCTATTATACCTTCTAGAGTGTATTTTATTTCTATCATAAATTCCCACAATTTATCTTCTATGAATGCATCAGTTGGATAATATATATTTTGGAAGTGTATCTGTTATGAGTTTATCATGTAACTTCTAAAAAACATTATCCTCTATGGATGGATTCTCATTGAATTAATCCATGTGTACTAGATAATTCTATTTATAATCTACAAAATATTTTCATGGGTTTATACATAATCTTAACACAAATTTCATTAGATATATATGATCCAATTCATTACTTATAGTCACCATTTCTACTCTCATTCAGGTAAACCATCCATCCCTCACCAATTTTATCTTCTGATAGTATAACTTGAATATAATTATATTCCTTTTTCTAATTTATTAACTTTTTTAATTTTCATTTACAGAACTCCCTTAAGAAACACTATCTTATTATTCACTCTTCCTTTTCACCCTCAAAACCTATTAACTTTACCTCTTATTACCAACACATTCAATATGACTCATCACAATTGAATTGGTATATTAAAATGTTATTGGTAAAAATTATTTGATCATGGGTGATGTTTATCACTAGATTTTGGGGTGATTTTGGTCACTGATAATGTGTAAACATGGGGTTTTTTGCATGTTTTGGATGATTTTTACCATGTCACTGGTGGGGATGGAGCATCAATGTGTTATAGTTCTAAGATATTGGTAATGTCACTTAATATAAGTGATGGGATTATTGGTTCTATGTGCACACATGACATGGATCATGAGGTCGTATTTTCCAATCACTATGGGTGTGAACACCATATTTTTTTATACTTTTTGATATTGTTTTTGACCACCAATATAGTGAAGGGGCACAATAATGTTGGGTATGATTAGTGGTTTGTGAGACTATTAGATTGTAGTGGGATTATCTTCATTTAGGTTGGTGGTATATGGGAGCATTATATGGGAGATTAATTGTCCCAACTTATAAAAAAATATACTTGGGCCAATGGGGTTGGATTGGTAAGGATTGGTATTACCATTCCTTGGGTGCATCTAACTATTTAGTTAGTAGTTGGTTAGATATCTATATAACATGTGATATGAATTTTATACATGTCATTGAGTGTCATATAATATGTGAGATAGCTATCATGGATGTGTTGGTATGTTACACCTTGTGTTTTGGAAATGGATAGGTGGTAAGGGTAACTTCTTGTATGATTGAACATAGATGTATCATTCTAATTCTGAATTGGATAAAGTATGAAAAGGCACACTGAGGATTGAACAGAAAAAGCTGTGAAAGTTAGGGATTTAGTTGGTGGATTATGTTTATTATATTTTTTTAAAACCTTATATATGTATGGATATTATATAGTGACACTATTGGTGGTGGACTAATGAGTTCATACTCACACCTTTCATGGAATATACAAGATGCATGATGACTTTATGGTTCATGATATAGGTATGGGAAAGGAATTTGTGTTTAGAGTTTAGTAGATGTAGGTTTATATAGGAACTAACCACATAATATGGGTTTACTAATGCTTCGAGTGGTTCCTTGGTGCTACCCTAAATGTTTTTAATTGTAAATTTTGTATTTTTACATGTGTTACTACCTTAGGGTAATTTGATGCGTTTTATAAGATAGACATGACATGGGAAATGTAAGATTTGATTATCTCATATATATTAAGTCTTGTTCTTTCTGATGTAAGAATTTATTTACACTATTGTTATTATTGATTAATTTATAAAGGTATAACATCCCCACTATCACTATAATGAACCTCACTATTAGTTATAAACATTTTTCTTATTGGGAGTCATGCATATGGTCCCGTGGTGCACTAGTCTAAAAAATATCAAGTGTGTTGAGACATGGTTTTATATTCACACTTAGTATAAAAATTATCGAGGACCCACCCATATTATATATTTTTAATGAAGATATATGGATACAAAACATTTCAAAAAATTTATGAAATGGTAAAATGTTTCATAAATGTTTAAAAATTATAAACTATTTATGAATTGTTATTCAATCAATTTATTTATTTTTTAACATTGAAGTAATAATTCATATATTTAAACTATTATGAATATAATCATATGAAATTATATACCAATCATGATTGTTTTGGTGAAATAAAGTAGCCAGATAATGATTTATGATATATTATATTCACCTTCATGCAAAAACTATGACATAATGACCATTAATACCTTATAAATTACACCTTCCAAAACCATGAAATAGTTTATAAAATTATATCTTCATTTATATTTAGTAAGAATTTTATCAATTTGCCACTTTCACTAAAGCCTTGTAGAATTAGTGTAAAAACCCCATCCCCAGTAGCCCAGAGTTCGTTCATTACATTATTACATTAGCATGATTACAAGGAATCACATTTCGAAGTACTAAATAGTTTAATAGATTTGAAAAAATAGATACAAACATAATTATTACATTACAACTTGAAATGAAATACAACATAGTAACACTATTTAAAACACTCATATTATCATAGCTTTTCCTTACATGTAAATCACAATATAGATCATGGAATCCCAGGGAAAAAATAAAACCTAATAAAGTAATGATCTAAGATTCTTAGTTAGGGTAAGAATATAATGGAAGCTAACATAAATAAACATAAACAATAAGGAAAGGTGAATAAAAAACATATACCATTAAAATATAATCTTGAACATAATATGGAATAAATAAAAGTTGATTAAAAAATGCCATATAAATAATTACATGAGAAGTAAACTTCACCTAGAATATTCTACTAGTTGAATAATCACATAGATTATAAATAAATTATCTCATAATGAGTTCATCCATAATATAAGACATCATAAACATACCTTCAAATATTCATCCAAGACACCATACATAATTGGGTAAGACATCAGGCAATAGCCAAACACGTTTATCTCATGGGACCTACGGATGCATCGAAGAGCTATAAAGGGCCCCAGATACTAGTTACTATGTACATTTAATTTCTCATATTGAATGGGGTGAAACATTATCATAATGTAAATTCATATTGAAACAAGAATATGAAATTTTAATATTTTTACCAAATAATAAACATAATATTAAACAATTTAGTGCAATATGATGAATTGCATCAAAATATCACATCCATAGTCGAACTAATCATAAAAAATAAAATAAAATATGGTAGATGGTATTATAAGAGATCAAACTCAATTAACAATAAGATTAAACAAAGAGTGTTGTCATATATGAAAATAATCTAATAAAATCATTAAAAAATTCATGAGAAAAATACCAATTTTACTTTGAAACCATTTATTTAAAAATCCAAACAACTATAAAAGAAATTTTTTAATGGAATATAACATTTTAAACTTTTAAATGAAGCTTAAAAATTAATTCATCATGAATTTGGGAAAATCCTCTCATGTCGTATAAGTTAAAAAAACATTCCTTTTAAATTGTGAAGACGAAATGTTTTAAAGAGAAATTTTAAAATGAATGTGTGAGTGTTAACCAAATGATTATATTATGTGTATTAGCTATAATTCCATATAACAAAAAGTAAAAATACAACATAATATAATAAAGAGTATTTTTATACATAATCATAGCTTCCCATAATCATTAAAGTATATGTTTATCCAAATAATAGAAATTGGGTTAAGAATTACCTTACCACTTTATAATATGTCAAACCCTATGCCCATTAAAATTAATGGTTATTGAATTAATCATTTAATAACATGAGGATAAAGTGATTAATGATATTTTATATCAAAGGGAAATAGACATACAACACTTAGAAGAAATAAGTGTTGAATAAGACATATCTCTCAAAAATAAAAGTGATATGAGTAACAATTACCATATATTTGAAAGCATTCCACACTTTTAATTATTGTACTAAATATCAAAATTAGATATTAATTAATTAATAACCTCTTAAAAATAATTTTGGTTTATTGTAATTTTATTATGTTTATTTATGGCCATTTTGATGAGTTATTATTTTTAATTTCGTTGTTCAGGGAGCGTTCATTTCATTGTTTTATGGTTGGTTCCCCTGACTATATATATGAGAGTTCTTTTAAAATGGGAATAAATTCTCTAGAAGTGGAATTATTTTGTATTAATGAACTTACATAAGTTATAATGGTCTCATATACTATTTTTTATATGGTATTAGTATGATTCATTTGATAAAATGTTGATGAAAGTTCTTAATTTATTTTTTCTTATGACCAACATGAACTTGTGTCATTTTATTTAATAATATGACTATATATTGGTTAAAGAACATGATATAACTTATAATATGCATATTAAAATTTAATTTGACCATAGTAACGGTTTTATTAATATACTTGAATATGGTAATGCAAAATGAGATCTTTTTATCCATGAAGGTGGTGAATCGACACGTCACGAATGATGTTTTCATTTTTAAAATAAAAGTTGAGGAGAAGAAAATTAATGGTGGATATTCCATTAAAATAATAAAATTAAAGTATAAATATGATACTGGATTTATCATTATATTTTTGAAAGGTAAGGTGTGGAGAGGATAAGAAAGGAAAAGAACATAAAAGATAAAGAAGGATGATTTTACCTCTTGAATATTGTCTCCTTGGGAACCTCTTTAAGACACTTGGATCTAGTCTTTATGTAAGACCCTAAGGTCCTATACAAGGGTAAGAGGCTTGGGGAGATAATTAGGTATAAATTAGACAAGATTTAATTATTTTAAGGTGTGAGAAGAATGGGTGGTATTTATAGGGGAGGGGAGGGATGTTTTTGACTATGTTATTCATTTATTTATTATTTTGGACCAAGACTGTCAATAGTGTTGATTATTGTGAATATGTATAGTAGCTAGAGAATGTGAGTTCAAAATAATGGCTTCTTACATAATCCCTACATCATCCATGACTCAATAATTTGTTTAGTTAATTATAATGTTAAATTCCATAAATTAGCGTATTTCACTATTCACAAAAAATCTACTAATTTATAAAAATACCAAAAATTCACCATAAATATTTTTCAAAGTCTAGATTAAAAAAATGGACTCCATTTTATGAAAATAATTTCCAAAATTTGATAAATTTAGTTTTTAATAAAAATATCGTTTATTTAAAAAAATACTAATTTTAATATTATAACTGATTTAACAACACATTGATTAATTAATTATGGTCTCATCAAATTATATTATATATTATAATGCAACAAAATATTAACTAAGGAATATATTTTATGATGAAAAATTCTTTTAAATAATTATTTTAATTTTATAATTGTAAATACACATTTACATTTTAAAAAATACCAACACATAATTTATCATTTTTAAACAATATATTTACTTATTCCATGATATAGATATATCATATTTTCATTTTTGAGATACCTAAAATTTATTTATACTTTCATAAGTGAGGTTATTATTCCAATCGACATATTACTATTCCTAATGGTTACATTACTATTTCAATGGTGATGTTAATATTTAACAGTATATCATCATTTTGAACTTGGTGTTATATGAAAAATAAGTAACCAAAATGTTAAATTTAAAAAATAAATACCTTTAAATATTATAGTGTTACATTCATCCCTCCTTCAAAAATTTCTTCCACAAAATTTTCAATTTTCACCTCATAAAAAAATTTGGGATGTTCTTCATCATAATTCCTCCTGCTTCCCACACCGCGTGTTCTATTTTTTGATATTTCCAAAGTACCTTTTCCAGTAGAGTCAAATGATTTATCAATAAATTATCTCTAGTGTCTAGAATATGGATAGTCTATTCATATTAAGATAAATTAGGTTCAAATTATATTTCATCACAAGTGAGAACATGCATTGTGTTTGGTATGTACTTTCTTAACAAATATATGTGGAACACAACATGCAATTTAAAAAGGCTAGGTGGAATTACCAAATGATAAGCCCCAACTCCAATTATTTCCAAAATTTAAAAATTTCTTGATGTAATTGGGGTTTTGTTTCCCCTTCATACCAATCTTTATGTCACCCTTCCATCGAGATACCTTTAAGAAAACATGATCTCCCAGTTGAAACACCAAATATTTACTCTAATTATCAGCATAACTTTTTTTCCTAATTTTACCTACTTTGATATGGGTTTGAATAGTCCTTAACATTATTGATGATTCCTCCACAAGTTATGGGCCTACAAGTTTCCTCTCACTAACTTCATCCCAAAAAGTTGGAGTACGAAATCTCTTTCATTATAATGCTTCATATGTTTCCATTTTAATACTATAATAGAAACTATTATTGCAGGAAATATCTACCAAAGGTATATAATGATCCCACATAACTTTAAAGTCAAGTAGGAATGATATCAACATGAATTATAAAGTTTGAATAGTCCTTTCAGACTATCCATCAATTTGAGGGTGATAAGTAGTACTCAAATGAAGCTTTGTATCCAAATACTCTTGAAGACTCTTCATAATTTTTTTTTGTAAAACATGGATCTTTATCAAACACGATCAATATATGTGCACCATGAAGTATTTAAAATTCATTAATATATAGTTATACAAGGTTTTCTAGTGGAAAATCGTCCCTTATAGTGAGAAAATGTGATGATTTGGTAAGTTTATCAACAATTACCCATACCACATTATTCCTTTTATTTTCTTTGGTAATATAGTGAAACAATCCCTAGAAATGTCATCCCATTTCCATGTAGTAATATGTAGAGGTTTCATGATTTTTATAGGATGTTGTCTTTCAGCATTCACCTAATGAAAAACAATACATATTGGTACATAATTAGAAATTTCCCACTTCATATTATCCCACAAAAAATGTTCCTCTAGAGATCTATACATCTTAGTTTTACCAAGCTGTATAGTGAAATTAGATATTTGAAAATCTAATTCCACTTTTAGAACGAGTATAGAGAGAAAAAAAATTCCTCTTCCCACATTTAAAAATTCCAACTTTATATACAAAGTCTACCATTTTCAAATCATTTATAATTATAGTTTTATTTTGAAATTCTCATCATCAAACTGGGAAATTTTGGTGTTTTCCAATAAATAGGGGTTTTCAACCATTTGAAAAAGTAGTGACGGTTCACCTTCCATGATAATACCCAAATCCATCTTTATTATATCCATATAAAAATGATCCGTATCAATTCTCATTTTGTTTATAACTCCATTAAACTTCCTGGTCATTATATATTCTACCTTATTTTCCTTCCTTGGGTGGTAGGGTATTGAATAATCATAATCCTTTGGTAGATCGAGAAATCACCTTTTCCTCATGTTGAGTTTTTATATGAGAAGATATATGTCAAACTATTTTGATTTGTATATATATCACATCTTTCACCATAGAGATAGTTTCTCTATATATTTAGAGTAATTATTATTTTTGGAAACCCAATATCATGAGTTAGATAGTTCTATTCATGAGTTTTTAACCACCTTAAAGCATATCCAATAACTCTATCATTCTGTATAAGGACATAACCATGTACTTTCATTGATGAACCACTATAAATCACAAATCCACTATTTCCTGAGGGAAGTTTCATGATCAATGAATCCACTAATCTCCTCTTTAATTATTCCAAGAATGAATTATTTTCATTTTCTAAATAAGAATAACCCATTTATGAGTAAGACTGGTTAATGGGTAAAATAATCAGGAAATATTCAGAATGAAGAACTGATAGCAACCTTCTAAACCAAAGAAACTATGTACCTTAATTATGTTTATTAGTGTAAGACATTCATGGACTACATTTTTCTTTACATGATCAAATGAGATTCTATCCTTGGAGATAATATAGCCACGAAATGAAACTATCTGAAGCCAAAATCTAAACTTTCTAAACATATCATTTTACTCTTTTATTATAAGAGTCTCTAGAAAAATTATCAAGTGGTTCTCATGATCATTTTAGATTTTTTATTACACCAATATATCATCAATAAATACCAAAACAAAATTTTCAGGATATTCCTTGAATACTCTATTATTTAGATCCATAAAAATAGTGGGTACATTAGCCAGTCCACATGGAATCACAATAAAATTGTAATGTCCATACCTAATTCAAAATAACGTCTTTGGAATATCTTCCTTCTTTATATACAATTGAAAATATCAAGAATGAAGATAAATATTTGAAAAATATTAAGATCCATGAAGTTGTTCAAATAAGTAATAAATGAGTGGTGGATGATACTTATTCTTTATTGTAATAGCATTGATCTCCCATTAGTAAATGAATAACATCATAGACCTATATTTATTCTTAACGAAAATAATAGGATCATCCCAAGGTGAAACACTAGGGTATATAAATACCTTACCACTAAATTCCTCTAGTTATTTCTTTAACTCTATTGACTCCACTATGGCCATTATATAGGGAGTATTTGACATAGATCTTGCATTAGGAATTAAATCAATAGATAACTCAACATCCCACTATAGAGGATTTCTAGGAAATTCTTTAGAAAATACACCATTTTATTTCTATAAAATAAGTAAATACTCAATTTTAAGATCACATTTTTCATCAGAAGGTTTTATCTACTCTTCTTCTCTCGGAATCTCATTTAAAAGAGCTACTAGAGGTGGATCCAGATATAGCTCGGATGATGAATTCTCCCCTAAACATATGAGAAATTCTATATCTTCATCTGTAATAATAATTACCTTATTTGTTCAACAATTTTTTCATTATATTTTGAAATCTAGTCCATACCAGGGATTATATAAAAATAAATCACAAGTTTGACAATAAAATAAAAAATTACATGTTGTTTGTGTGTCATAATAGGAACTTCTTGACAAATATTTTTTTCAAAAAGGATTCCACTAGTATTTTTAACTGAAAACTCCCTTGTTATGTTTAATTGAAAGTATTTAATTCTTATAGTAAATGAGGGTGATATAAAAGAATGTGATTATCCAAAATCAAATAAATCATTAACTAAATATGGAGAGATGATTAGAGTACATGCCACTACATCATTAAGAACTTCAACCATAGCTATTGTGAATACATAATCAGGGCCTTTTTCCCTAGGATTTTTATATGGAATGTTTCTTTTACATCTATGAACATCATGTGCATAGTGTCGCATCTCCTTATAGTTGATGAATTTTACATTACCAACTTCTTATTTTTGTTGTAAGCATGGGACATGTATACTTTTTCTCCACACTTGTAATAAAATATCATTTCCAAGAGGATTTTTACACCTTTTTTCTTTAAATATTTATTTCAAGGTGGAAATTCCATTTTTCCCTTATTCAATTTTCCCTTATATCATTTTCTAGAGTCCTCAACACATATATTCTTATCATTCTTCCCTACGAAGTGATATGTCTTGGAAAATTATTTCACCATCTTTATGGAATATAAAACTATATACTTATATGATGAGAATTTTTGTGAGACTAATTACGTTCTTATAATTGTCTTGAAACCATTAAAGAAATAGTCAACATTTCTCTTTGGATTACTTATGTAGTCTAAAAAATTACTAACTATCCCTATAAATTTGGATTCATAATTAAAAATAGTTTCATCATCTTTCTATCTTAGACAAAATAATTATCTCTCCATAAATTCTCGTTGTTCATGAGGGAATTTTTTCCATGAAAATTTCCTTAAAATATTTTAATTATATATTCAAAATTTCTTCTTCCTCATTTTTGTTTTGAATTAATAACCAAAATTTATTTTCCTCTCTCAGAAGATGATAAATTTCCAAGATAACCTTATCCCTTTAGAGAATTCACAAATATATAGGTATCTTCTCTAAGGAACTTATCCATTTTTCATTTATAAATTGTTTTATATTCCCATTGAACGATGGAGGTTTTTGTCACATGAAGGGTTCTATCATTGTTACACCATGTTGTGTATTAGTCTACTCTATGTGAGTATAGTTATTACTCAAAACCTGAGTCAGTTGCCCTATTATAGTTATAAGTTGTTTGAACCCATTTTAAGCTCTAGATCCAACATCACTATCTCTCATAAGAGGCAAATCACTATATGGAATACGCGTGTTGATAAAATTTATATTCCTTCTACTAGGCACAAATTATAAACAATGGTATACACTAGATTAGATTATGAAATTTTAAAACTAGCGAAACACTAATTTTTTTATAACTAATATTAAAATTCTAATATCGATTACCTTGGGAATATTATAAAAATATGTTATAAGGTTATATTTACATAATCTTTTATTTTCTAAATCTAGTTTCCAAATTTTCTGCTAAAAATCCTCTCATACCAACTGTAAAGAGCTTGACCCTGGTAGGATGAATTTAGTGAATTTATTGCATTAGAATGATTATAATGAATTACATCCCAAAGGAATTAATAGTATATAATATTTTTAAAACTAAATACAAATATAAGAATTAAATTAAAAATTGATATAATGTAAAACATAGAAAATATATTGAAAACAATCATATTCTCTTAGCTTATCACTAAATTCCAATCATAATATACATCTTTGAATCATAGAAAAAAACAAAACATATGAAATGGGTGGGATTAGATACTCATTAAGGGTAAACATATATTAAAAGCTAACATAAATAAGAATAAACAATAAGGTAAGTTGAATAAATAAAAAAACATTCCATTGAAACATAATCTTGAGCATAATTTGGAAGGAATAAAATTTGATTAAATAATGACACATAAATAATAATATGAGAATGAAACTTAACCATATATTTTCTAATAGTAGAATAATCACATGTATTTTGAATAAAATTTTTCATAATGGGAGAATGAATAATGTTGTACATCATAAGCATATCAAAAAGGCTTCATCGAAGACCCCATAAATAATTGGGTAATTCATCATGTAATACCCGACCTACCGATGCATTAAGGGGCTAAAATGATCCCCAACAGTCACTTACTAAGTCCAATGCATTCTTAATAACAAAATAGATGAAACATAATCAACATATAAATTAATATTGAAACATTCATATGAAATATTAATAACTTTCTCTAAATAATAAACATAATCATAATCCATATTGTGTAAAATGATGTATGGTATCAAAATAGCTCATCCACACTCAAAGAGATCATAAAAAATATATAAAATATGGTTTATGGTATCATAAGAGAACAATATCAATTAAGCATAAGATCCAATATATATGTTTCACATAGATGAAAACACTCTAATAAAATTATTGAAAAACTCTTGAAAGAAATAAAATGTTTACTTTAAAACCATTTATTTTAAAATACATGAAATCAAGAAATAATTTTTTTCAATGAATATAAAGTTGTAAACTTGCAATGGAAGCTTCAAAAACTAAGGATTCATGAAATTAGGAAAATATTCTCTTGCCTTATACTTTACAAAAACATTCCTTTTATATTTTTAATAATAAATATTTAAAGAGAAATTTTAAAATGAAAGTGTGAGCATTGAAAAAATGAGTCAGTTATGTGTATCAACTATAATTACACAAAAACAAAAGAAAAATAAAACATAAAATAATAAAAAGTAATTTTATACACAATCGTATAATGACATAATCCTTGGATTAGAAGTTTAACCCAAATAATGGAATTTGGGTTAATAATTTTCTTACAACTTTTTAATTAGTCGAACCATATGCCCCATAAAATTAATGACCATCTAATTAAATGTTGAATAAAATAAGGATAAACTAATTCATATTGTTTTATATAAAAGGGAAATATAAATACACCGCACATAATAAATAAGTGCTTAATAAAATATTTCTCATAGAATTAAAAGTGAGATGAGAAACCCTAACCTTCTGTCAAAAAGCATTGTATACTTGTACTTAATGTCATGGATAATCAAATTAAATTCATTAATTGCTTAATTAAGATCCTGTTAAACATATATATTTTTATTTTAAATATATTAATTTTATTTACGGCCTTTATTATGAGTTATAATGTTCACTTTTTTTGTTTTGGGAGAATTCGTTTAATGGTTGTATGGTCAGTTCCCTTGAGTCTAAATATGGGAGTTCCGGTAAAATGAGAATAAATTCTCCAAAAGTGAAATTATTTAGTATTAATGAAATTTAAGAAGTTTAAATGGTATCATATATAATTATTTTTATATGGTAAGTGTATGACTCCTTAGATAAATGTTGATGAAAATGTCTATTTATTTTGGCAGTTTTTTCGACCATCACAAACATGTGTCATTTTATTTAATTTTATGATTTTATGTTGGTTTAAGAACATTATATAACATGTAATATGTATATTAAAAACATATTTAACCATAATAATTATATTATGACCATCCATGAATTTGGTAATGGAAAATTAAATATCCTTGTCCAGGAAGGTGGTGAATCGACATATCCCAGACGATGTTTTAATTTTTAAAATTAAAAGAGAGGAGAAGGGAATTGATGACGAATATTACATTAACATAATAAAATTACTGTATATATATGATGATGAAGTCATCATGTTTTTTAGGAAAGATAAGGTGAAGAGAGGATAGGAAAATAATAAATTTAATAAAGAAGGAGAATTTGAACTCTTGAATATCTTATCCTTGGGAATCTCTTTAAGACACGTAGATTTGGACTTTTGGAAAGACAAAAAATAATTAGAAGTGGGGAATATGATTTTAAAGGTAATTGGTTATAAATTTTACAAGAATTAATGCTTATAAGGTGTGAAGATAAGGGGTGGTTCTTATAGGGGAGGAGAGGGATGTTTTTATTCATTTATTTGTTATTTTGGCTCAAGACTATCGATAGTGTTGATTCTTGTGACTAATTTTATTAAATAGAGCTTGTGAGTTCTAAATAATGTGTTATTACCACATAACTAAATCCTAAATGACCCAATAATTCATTTATTTACTTGTAATGTTGAATATTGTAAATTACTATATTTCACTATTAATAAAATATTCAACTATTTTAGAATATTATGAAAAATTCACCCAAACCATTTTTTGATATATAGAATTCAAAAATTCACTCCTTTTTATGAAAATAATTTTCCAAATATCATAAAATTATTTTTTCAATTAAAACAACATTTATCATAAAAATACAGATATTAATATTATAAGTGAATTTATAACACTTTGAATAATTAATTATCATCTCATAACATTATATTGTAATTATAATGAAAAACATTATTAATTTATGAGTCTATTTTATGAAAAAAAATTCTTTTAAAAAATTATATTAATTATAAAATTCCAAAATAAACATTTCCATTACAAAAAATTACCAACACTTAATTTATCATTTTTAAAATATTTATTTACTTATTCCACTTTACAAATATATCATACTTTCATTTATTATATACCTAAATTTTATTTAACCTTTCATAGGTGAGGTTATTATTCTCATGGACATATTACTTTTCCTAATGGTCACATTACAATTTTAACCATCATGTTAATATTTAATAGTATATCATGGTATTAAAATTGGTGTTTCATGTAACATAAGATTTCAAAGATGTTAAATTTAAAAGAGACAAACAAAAAATAGAGGGGTGTTACACTTAGTGCACTTTTACCTTATATTACATCATATGTAATAATGTATGAAATTATATACAAAAATCTTTTTATAAAATTTAGTATTCATTTTCGTAATATGTTATATCATATGAAAAAATTAAAAATATATCTAAATCCCATTTTGTATATCCCTTAAAACATTTTTGGAGTATCTCTTAAACTTTTATATAAAACATTTGTAACGAAAATTATTCTTTATTCATAATACCACAAAGTCTAACCATTTAGTCCTTTTTATCATTTAAAATAATTATAATTTATATGATCCACAGTTATATGAAATGTGTATCCTAAGAAAAAATCAATAATACTCAAGATACTAAATAATCTGGTGTTATCTCTATCAAACACATGTATCTCCTATAAAACCTAGGTTGTTTAGAACCACTGAGAGGGTTCTGAATCAATGGTACACTCTTTGTATGAATTATTTTAAATTAAAACTCTTTGACTGGTTAAATTCAAAACCCTCTCAATAATTAATTAACACACCCTTAACTCATATGAAACATAATATAGAGAAATCACAACACACAAGGATTTATAAGGTTCATCCATAAACACATACTTCTGGATAAGATTTGTTACTTCTCAAAACCATATATTCTACATTTTATACAAATTTGGTTACACGAAGGACCTACCCAGTCCTATCAACACAAATTCACAATGTGTTTTCTCTCCAAAGACCCATTGGATTTCATATCTTCCCACTACACACGAAAAATTTATGATCCAAAATAAGAAAGATCTCCTTCTGCTCTAGGTTTCTCCTATACCACCTGATGTGGATCTCCCTCCATGAAAAAATTTGACCAACTGGTCAGCAAGTGTATCTTTAATAACAGCAATAATTGATATTAAGGATCCAATTTGGGGGTCTAAAACACTCAACTCATTTATTCAATAAACTAATTATCTTCCCATCAAATACTTGGGCTCACAAGTCTCCTCCTGTTTGAATGGATCCCGAATTCAGTCTCTTATTCTCCCATCTTTACTATAGTAATTTCAAATTCTCAGATTCCTAGTTCTCGAAAATATTTTTTCTTCATTTTATGGACATATATATTCACTAAATAAGATCATGATGATTAATTTCAATAATGGAATTTCATAATCTCTAAAATCATTAAAATTAGAAATTATCATATATTAAATTGGTTAATGGATTTATGATTTATCTCCTCATTCAAAGATTATTTGAATTAACAATAAAAATTCTCATTTAGATCATAATAGGATCGATAATTTATTTTCTTCATGTGGTATTGAAACATCATGGGATCTTTCTCATATAAAATCAAAGTATTTTTAATCTTTTTAAACTCTCTATGTGTTCATGGAACTATGACATGGAACTACAACTACTATGTGGATATCCTCTCAAAATATATCATTTTTCTAGGTTTGAATTCCATCAATATGAATATGAATCGCAATTATTAATTTTATTATGATATTTCAATCTTTGAAGATCACATTAGAAGCATAATCATATTTAATTATCATTCTCTGGAATTATTCAATCTGATTTTTTTAGTATTTTTAAAAAAAATTCTTTCCATATGATAGATCATATCATACATGAACTCATATTTTATTCACTTCACATATCTGATATGAAATTTTTCTTTTGGGATGTACTTACCATTTAATGATTCCCATATTATGCTTTATATCATATGCAATTTGGCTATCATATAAAAACTCATATCTTATATTGAAATATTACATAGATAAGATTTCTATTTATATATGAATTGATTTCATGTGCATCATATGAATTTATGAGATCATGCACATTCTTTCACGATACATAATTTCCATTATTATAAGATACTCTTACATGGATCACCTCTAATTGATTTCAATACATGAAACTATGTGGATTCCTATTATAAAATTTCTCTTTATTCATAGGGTATAATTAATGAACAATTTCTTCATAGAGTTCATTTGTACCATATAATTGTATCATAAAACGTTTTATTATACACCTTAAGAAGGTACCTTATAAATATTAAATTTACCCTATGAAATCCATCATAGGGTTTGTTCATTTTCTGAATATTGGTTTTATCCATATCATGTACCTTATGAAGTATAAGGTATGTACCATATGATGATTTTAGTGTACCAAACAATGTGAATATGGTTTCTCCATTTTCCTTTCCTCACTTTTATACAACATTTCCAGACATTCTCCAACTAAAATTAGAGCCTTTACAAAACATATTCATACATATTTAGAAACTCAAAATCATTCCATGGAACTGAACAAATCATCCAAATATCTCTTTTTACTGATTATAGTAGTCATGGATTCCAACAGCCTTTAGGTTGTTCCTCACACTTCATCCAAACTTGTCTTTCACTCTAACAACTATAAAATCCATCAAAAATAGCCTTCTCACTCATAATCATAGTGAATATATATTTTAAATTCAAACAAATCACTTGTCATATATTTCTATTAAGGTTATCTTATTAGTCATCACATGGATGGCTGTTACTGGAACCTATCCAATAATGATATTCCAAGAAGAAACTTCCCTTATTCATTTTTTCCATTTCTATATAAAATAGAAGCACCTCAGTCTTCACTTCTAAATCTCTAAATATATATTGATATATTTTCAACATCCAGGAAACCTTCCTTATTGAAAATAAATACAATTCATCCAATGGGAACATTAATCTCTACATTTGGATTGTTTTCAATACCATGAAATAACTATTATATCAATATGTGTGACTCTTCTTTCTACTCATTATTGAAAATAAATGAATGGGGTTTATTGTGGTCTTCTCATATCATCTTCTTCACATTCATTCTAAACATATTTTATACCCTTTTCATTCATAGTCACTTATTGATCCAATTTTGATAGAATGGTGATACCACATGGTCTTCATAGAAATAAACCTTTAGTGAGATAATTATAACTGAACATGGGATATTCGAGTGCATAAAAATTGTGATTTAACCAAGCTGATCAATTATTTCATTAAATTCACATGCATGTGATACTGATTCATATATTTTCAATATTAACATCCTAGGGGTGGGTTTATACAATTTTATCACGAAAAAGTGTACCCAACATTTAATTCAAAAAAATACATTAAAAATTTTTAGTGTATGAGATGCAATTAATTGGATTCATGTGATTGTCATATGATCATAGGTAAGGGAATCAATACCAAACATAAGGAAAAAATATCCCCCATAAAGTTAATATTTATGAAAAAAGATAATCCCCAAAAAATAACGAATATATATATCACTTATACATTATAATTCTATATAAAACACATTAGAACATGATTTGATAATGTCGCAGAAGCAACAATCATAAGATTATTGCCTCAATAAGAAGTCCACCAGCCTTCAAATCCATGACTATGTCATAAGGAATTTGAAATAAAGAAGGGGTTCTAGCACCTTTTCCTTGTGATAAACCATATTATCTTGAGAATAAGGCATCCATATTGTTTTCATTAAACTAATGATCTTTATCACCATTGTTCATACACATTATCTACCATTCTAAATGAAGGGAACTAATTCCCTTATATTAAAAGTATCATGACTTATGATCTTCATAAAGTGAATAACATAAAATATATACATTACTTCCCATTGTGATTGTTCATTAAACTCCTTCAATGAAAATTTTATATACACTATTAAATTTTCTTATAGATTGAAACTAATGGAATGCATGAAGGGATAAAATAATTGTAAGTCCAGCCATAAGAAACCAAGATATATATGAGCAATATGAAACTTTCAGGCATATGTATAGATTTCATCACATAAAATCACGTGGAATTGATATTCTTATTTATGTATTTCATCACATTAAACCAACCAACACATTATTTGGATCATTCTTAAGATAAATTCACTTCATGAAATTAATATTTCATTCCAATTATATAGAAAATATATGAAATAAAATGTTATAATATAATACCACCGTGATATATTCTATAAGATGAATAATATATATATCATTTGATGTATTAATTTTAGTTAATATCCATTAGAAACTAAATTAAACTATAATGCTATAAGGAATTTATTCCCAAACATCACAAATTTGTAATATTTCGTCCAGACACTTTTAGATATGGTTTTCAAGTGTCTATTTATTATGGAATAAAAATTTATCCAAAATTTAATCATTATATAAAAGACTAGTTGTGTGGTCTTGTGAACCTTAGTATTATTTTAAAAAATATGAAATACAAATTTCATATATAAAAGAAATGTGTGACCTCTTACAAAGTATCAATGCTACTCATACTGCCAAGGGGTCTGATATGATCACCATCATACGTACTCATATCTATCTTGGAACATGTCCACCATGAGTTATATCATATAAATCATATTTAAACTTAAATAATCCATTTATCCCATGAAACTAAGTGACTAACAAACATATAACATGAAAATATAGTGTAGGAAAACTCATATTTTATTGATTCTATGAAATAGACAAACCAGGTCGATGAATCCATCACCTTTCATTCATTTAATAGATGAGAACATCCCGTGTACCTCATCCAAGTAATAGAACGTATCATATGATACTCAACTAAGAATGGACATGAATATCCTCATTTAAATTAAATCATGGTCATGATTTCTTTACCCATCATATAATTAGAAAAATACCATCTTGGTTGAACTCCAACTGATGAAATAATCAACAACATACCCAACCAACCTCTAATTGGCCAATTTTCAATGACTTACATAAGAAATTTATCCATGAATGAAGGTTATTAAACTATGACTCTCACTAAACTGAGGTAATAAGTACTAATAATAATCATATAAATTTAAATATATTGATGACTGTGTGAAATTACATGGGATATTATTTTGCAGTTTAGTCCATGTAATAAGTTTATACTTATTATCTCATGAATTTACACTTTTAATATGATTTATAACCTTTTTCAATGAGTATAATAATCTATTATTGTCAATTTTAACAAATCATCACAACCCACACTATTCCATGATGGTCATTGATTAAGGATAACTCAAATTCATACTTTGAGAAGTTATTATCAATCATCTTTTCAGGTTTAAATAAACTATATCATGAATGAATTAATGATAAATAATTATTTTCTTTTTATTATAAAACCCTGATTCATTTTATATTATTAAAACTATTTTAATATTATTTATTAAAATTTTACGTAATCACTTATCTATCATATCATATATGATAACATCTAGGTAATACTTATGTTTTCTTCACTTTTGGGGCTTTTATTTTCTCATTACATCATATGTAATTCCTGCCACATCTATATGTTACCACATAATAAACCTCTCCCTAAAATCCATTAAAAAGTAAAATCTATTATGTAATCTAGTGTGAATAATGGTGATACCTAGGAATCATATTCCCAATGTTCAAATATTGAATATATTCAATCTTCTTAACTTCACAACATCAAATGTTACAATGTTAATTTCTATTATCTACTTAAAAATCTTTTTAATATTAACATCATTATCATCACACATTGAATCTATTATATAAAAAAATTATATTAAATCAATTTAATAATTCATATTTTTAGTAACCATTATATCCAAAACTTCTTTCCAAAAATTTAATATTCATTTTATTATAAAAACTAAGTGTAATTCATTACATTTTTATTCACTATCATATATATTAAAATCTTTAGGATATTATGCAAAAAAAATTAATTATAGATTGGTATCATCATTTATTATTTATCTTTTATCTTATAAAGTTAAACTTGCTCCCATTATGTTCCTAAATGATACATTACTTTTATAATATCATTATAAATATATATAAAATCACATGTATAGAATAAATCACATGAAATTATATATAAAAACTATTTTTTGAAATATAAATCCTCCTTTAATATATTATAAATAAGATAATGATACACACCATTAAGTTGGATTTTTCTTATATTAATAAATTCAATATGTAGAAACTCCTTGATTCACCAGTTGAAAGAAAATTATAAGCTCAATAAATTATTTATTTGACTTTGAAATCTAATATATTTATAATAATTGTAAATATACATTTGGTATCAATACTCTTTAAATAGAAAAATAAATTCCTATAACATTAATGAGTAACATGATCGTTCAATAGTGTTTCCAAAACTCCTTCAGGTGTCGCAAAAATTCCATCATATGGAATTATTACGGCTTTTTCCTGATAACACCTTGGGTTTTAATGAATTTAACTAAAACATTGAAGAAACTATGACAGCTTTTGAAACTAAAATTTCTACCTATAGTTTAAACTTTACGTACATATACTCTATCTATAGTAGAAGAACCTTTCCATGAAATTTCTAGTTCATATATACTCAACACTGGAGGATACTGGATAAACATTAATTGAATTCATTGATCTTGTCACAAGATTTCTATAGATGATAGATGGATAAATTCCTTAACTATAATTTGTGTTTTAATAAATATTTAACCACACCACGTTATTAGCATATATAATCATATTTAATATCAATTACATTATCAAACATGGTGTGTATATGAGTCTAAAATCTCTTAGGTCATTTTTAATGATTTTAAAACCCTATGTGAATCACTCTATACTTATTATAAGAATATATATTCATATATTGAAAATTTTCTATATTTTATTTATTCAAGAATATATTTCTTTAACTCATAAAATATCTCCAATTTTTTTCTTTATTTACCAATCTTAAGAGTTTCTTTCATTAATTTTATCAATCAAAATGTTTAATCCAAATTTATATTTGATAATGTCGATATTACTCAGCTATATAAGAATATTCTGTCTAATGAGTGTCATGTTTTATATTTTTCATCAATGATTTTAATGAAATTTTCCCCACTAAAAATTGATGACCCCAAACATCACATTTATTTAGTGATACAATGTCCATATTTCACTAAGTAGTGAATTTGATTTGAAATTACACACACCAATTAATTATTTAGGTATAGAATCATTTTATTATATCAATTATAATTCTTGTATAATTGAGTAGGAAACTCTTTTCTTGAATTCATTATATATATAAAGTTAACTATATTTATTTGATATCCTTCCTAAGGGTTTCCCTATTATGTGTAGACCAAAGAAAACACATATAATAGGCTAAAAAAAGATAGTATATGGGATACTTTAGAAAAATATACCCCAGGATGATCTAGTGTCATCGATTAATTGATTTCCTTACATAGGATAATCCATAGGTACCCTAGTTTTCCAGGAACTATATGGTTGGATGATTGAGGTCTTGATATGTGTTTTTCTGGATAGAATCCCACACAAATTATTTTATTGAATTTTCATTTTAAATCTCTCACCATTTTAATATATATTATATTTATATTAATTTCATCACTATTTAATTTTAGGAAATCTTTATCTTCACATGTTTTTTTCTTTGTGTATTCATTCTTAAAAAGATTTAGCTTTTATAATCCTTTTTATATCCACAAAATTAATGTGTTCACACAACATTAATGTGTTAAACCTCACACAACCCGCATGTTTTTATTATTCATCCAAAAATAGATGCCAGATATACTCATATATATCCAAATTCATCTCTTTCATAAGGTATATGAACTTTTAATGTAAATGCATAAAGATATATAAAATTAATAATATTCCCATGAGTAAGCTTAAATCCACAGATAGGCAAACCCTAATTTTCTAGAACAAGGCATAAGCCTCTAGAAATGGGGGAAGTCTGACCCAAATTCACTCTACCCAAGGATAATTTACAGTAGATATAATTTAATTCATAATATATAAAGAATATAATTTGGAAAAACTATATTATATAATCATTATTAGGCTAATAGATCTAAATAAAAAACTAAGGTTAAGGTATATGAGGAACTAAATCTTATGGAGTCACACTTTGAAAGAAATTCAAAGAATAATTTCCTAGAGAATGTTTATCATTTAAATTTAATCATACACTATATTAAATTTCCTAAACAATTTATTAAACATGGATATCAAAGGAATTTGAAAAATAAATAATCATTTTATTCATATTTTAAAAACAAGAGGAATAACTATCAAACTTCTTATATTTAACTTTCACATTATTTATATTATATAAAAAATTCATAAATATGCATAATAAAAAATAATAAATATTTAAATACAAATTTTATTTGATCATTTGATATAAATATGAATTTCTATTTTAAATTTTAGGATTATTGATTTTTTAAAATTTATCTCACACTTACAATTTGTAATTAATTTTTAAACTATAAGATAAATACGAGAACAAAATTTCATATTTAGCATCAGCTTGTAAATAATTTTATAAATCCTTTTCCCAAAAATACCATCCATCCCTTCTCTAGCCCATATTATTAGCCAATAATCCATAGGGAAATCAGTTGGGATCAATGGTAGGATGAATGAGGGTGGAAGTGGGTGTGAGTGTGAGTCAGTACACACACATGAGGAATGAGGTGATGTAAGTAAATTGGTGTTCATGTAAGTGCAATTAGGTGTTCTACATTGTGAGTTTACTGTATCTAGAAGCCATTTAACATGAATTGTGTAATGAACCATCGCCTAACTGATGCAAATTTTGATGTGGGATCAACTCAGTGTGGATACTATTCACCCTATCTTGTGCACCTTTCATGATGCACATTTTACACCAACATAAACTATAATCCCTTCACAGAAAACTCAACATGGTCACATCAAAATAGATTGTTTCACAAGAAAACGTGTGCAACAATCCATGCCCGACATTTTTAGGATGTGCTCAAGCACTTTCACTACATGTCACACCCATCATATGTATGTCATGACTGAAAATTTGTATTATATACATGATTTCATCATAATATACTCGGAATTATGTTTTCTAGAAACAAAATATCAAGCCCAAACCTGACATTGTGTAGACAGTCACTCCAAATACTAGAAAAAGAAAAAATGATTTTATGTTTTTTTTCTACATGTGATGCAAGTATCATTATCATATAATGATCACCGATTTTCTATATCATGGTCTAATTAAAAACAAAACCCAATTCCAATTTGAAAATAAATTCCATCATAATGTTTTCACAAAACATACAATTAAGGGAAGTCACGCCAGTAGTGCCACAAAATTATGTTATTCCTTTTATAGTGGAAGAAGAAATTTGATCATTCAAGGATGAAGTCTTTGACACCACTAATGATATTTTTGGGATCATGTTATTATCCTAGTGTTTTGAATAAACCCCAAAAATAATCTAGAGCTATCTAATACTAAGTGAATGTGCATGAAAAATTATGAACATTGAAAAACATGCTTATCTATATCATGTACACATCAAAATTCTCCTTAAACTTCATTATAATATGACTTGATAATGATCAATAAAAAAATAAACATAAATTTCTTTCCTTTATAGGTAATACATTGTCCTTTGAATCCATGATCATATTGTGAGGGCCCTAAAACATAGAAAGGGGTGATTGTTCCTTCACCATGTTATAATACACATTTCTTGAAGAATAAATATTCTATAAACATTGCATGAAACTAATTATCATCATAACCATCATCCCCATTCTTCATAAACCCTTCAATGTGAAGGAAACTACATCCCTTATATAAGTAGTATCATTCCCAATGCTCTACAAAAAGTGAGGATTATCAGCCTATATACATTACTTCCCATAATGTAGTTCATTGAAATCATTTAATAGATGTTTCACATTCATCAACGATCTATATTATGGACTGAAACTAAAGGAAATGATGCAATCTTGAAACAAATATCATACCAACTATAGAAAACCAAGTTATATGAGCATGATATGGCAGTTCCATGCATATGAATATATTTCATCACATACAACGATGTAGTAGTGTCATGTATATTCCTGGATTTGAATGCATGTAACTAAGCAACACATACTGGGGATCATTATTAAGATAAATTCACTTTATGCAATTCATATTTCATGCCTATTGTATAGGAAGAATATAAAATAACTTGATATAATATATTACATACATGTTATATTCTATGACAAACATAATATACAAGTCATATAATGGATTCCTTATAGGCCATACCCAATATTAACCCCCTACACCCTTTTCTCATTCATCATCAACCCACAAACATTTCCTATATAATTTGATATAATAAATGAAATGTGATTTAAGTTTACTTTTTATACCTTATTATCTAGTTTTATAAATATATAAAACAATTATATATTCATTATATAGTGATAATTTGATAGGTACATCTCATGTTGGATCCCCCTCAGTTGATGTATTAACTTCCTCTTATTCATAGTAGATATGATATTATATGATGAAAAAAAAAATTATTATAGTCTCTAAAGAATTCATTGAATCCTTTAATTACCTTCCCATTAATATGTAATATAGAGTAATTAAGGGAATAATAAGGGACCTCTGAATTCCTTAGTAGACTAGAAAGGTTTAGAGTTTTCTCTCTACCGGGTCTTCTCATTCCTTACAATCTCAACATGGGAATTTTTTTCACTGTTTATTTTTATATAATTATCCATCACATATTATTGTATCTTTTTCTATCATGAACTTATTCATTATGAGGATTGGTTTTCATCGGTTCAATCATCAAGAAAATTTCATTTCCCGATTC
The DNA here is from genome assembly GCA_963277665.1 of Viscum album. Taxonomy (NCBI): domain Eukaryota; kingdom Viridiplantae; phylum Streptophyta; class Magnoliopsida; order Santalales; family Viscaceae; genus Viscum; species Viscum album. Next base: position 1,226,190,708 of record OY728151.1, read on the forward strand.
ATGGATCAACATTATAATATGTTCTTATTGAGGTTGTAGAATGGTTATATAAGCATTCATTCCATATGCACGTTGTCCATATTTTTAATATATCTTTTCGTTATTTTTTATGATACCATGTATAGATAGCTTCTCTTGTCCCTAAATATTCTCATGTGAAACCACTAATCTTCCTTTACATTTAGTGTTGATTTTAACATTTTCATTTTTCTTATACATATCAAATTATGGTGGAAAAACTATTTGTAATTCCTTATTTGTATTATTAGAATATTTGGGGTTTTCACATGGTTTATTGGAAACCTCAATAGAATATGACTTTTTACCTTTTATCTTCAAAATGATACTCCCTTTCACATCATAAAGAACTTCTCATGGTATAATAGTCATGAATTCAACATCTTGATGAGACTCATACCCAAATCTTCCAAAAATTTCTTCTAAACATCCCAATCTATTTTTTGGTAAAATATTTTATGGAATTTTATCTAATTGGTTTTATTCATAGAGAATATTCCCTCATTTACTCCCCATATACCCCCTTGGTTCATGCATCTTCCCTGGAAATGAAATGTTATTCCATAAAGAGTATTATTTGTTTTTATAACTTTTATAACACCAATAAATTTTTGAGAAGTTTAATATTTCATTTTGATGAAAAATATATCCATAATAAAGCCTATTTTTCCTAGAGGTATTTGTCTTCATGGCATATTTTTCTCTTTTTTTAGTTTAGAAGAGGACCGATCACTTGTATTTTTATTCCAAATAGGTTCAGAATAATTTTTTTGGAAATAGAATATTATAAGTAAAAGATATACAGTGAGAATAATTAGGTGAAGATTCAATATACATATTGGAAATCATATTTTGAAGGCTTAACATTAACCTCTATTTCCTTTTAGAATTCCAATTATGATAAAAATTCCATCACAATCATACCTAAAATTTTATGGTTGTGACTTTAAATAATGGTCCTAAATCAAAAAAAATTATTAAAATAACACATTCCAAATCTTAAATGAAGATGACGTTGACAAGAAATATAATTCCATCCACATAAAGTTATATAATCCCATTGGTAATAGTCAGGGAAAGAGTATACCATTATATCATCTATTTCATTTTAATATCATGAACCTTGTCTAACACCCCCATTAAGATATGGAAAATGGATTCTATAAAATCATCCGAACTATAAGGATATTTTGATCCTTGGTTGTGTATTATTCAATTATTATTATTTTTTAGTCAGTTTTTATTCAATATCTCTATGTATATTCTCTTGCTCACCTATACAGATTTTTTTACTTCTTTATTTCAATAACATACAACTATTACCTTTTAACTAGTTCCTATTTTTTAAGCCACTTCATTATTTTTTTCAACAACTTTCTTTTCACCTTCCTGAGTTGTATATTCTCCTCAAAACATACTTCCAACTAATCTTTTAGTATTTATTCTTGGTCTTCCATTTTTTATTCATCATATTTGCTTATGGTTTAAAAAATTCACACAACATGAGTCCAAAATTAATTTTATCTTATAATTGGTTTCTCAATGATGAATTATCTCATTCCTTCTTGATCATCATGATCGTTGTTTTACTTATTGAGTATTTATTCTTATTTTTACTCATTTTTTATTTTTGATGCTTCCCATTTTCCTCATTAGATTATAATTTTGTAACTTTAGTAATAACTTTTTCTTACAAAATATCAAACTCTAATAAATTTATAACATATTGTGGGGTGTTTCCCCCTTTTTAATTTTACTATACTTAATAATATTTTATAAAAGTTAAATTGCTCAACTAAAGTGTTCAGAATCACCTGATTATGTAATTTCTTCATCTCTGAATTTTCCTTCTCATTTACTCTAATCCATATAACCATTTTATTTATTATTGAAAGATGAATCCTTTCTAGTTTCATAATAAATTCTAATATTATGAAGTTCATCTATGGAAAGGTATTCTCTATATTCTAAGGTAACAATTTTAGGATTAAATATATAAGAAAAATTTATCAAAAGCATCGTGATAATAACAGAACAAACCAAATTCTACAAAACCACAAAATATTACAAATTAATTCATTAAATCCAATAATTTACTGAAAAATATTTGTAGCATATAATATCATTGTATCCTCAAAACATGGACCTACAAAAATATAACTTATCCCCATTTACTTTTGTATTTCCTTCATAATTACACATAAAATTTTCCAGATATCTTTAGATGTTTGAAGTACCATAACCTTTATGTATTCATTTTCTGGGAGATACATGAAAATGGAAATTTGGGAATTACCTTCATCTTCCAAATTTCTATTTTTAGAAAAATAACTACGAGATCTCATGGGAATGGTAGGAAAACCAATTATTGTAGAATCTTTACTCTATAGCCCCAATGATAAATGATAGAACAATATCATATTCCCCTATCTATGTAATATCTTACTATAATAATTAGGAACCCCTAAGATGTTCATATAATTTTTATTCTATAAACTTTGTAACTATTTATATTATTTGAGAAAACATGATTTATCTTTGTTACCACTTATAGAACACATGTTAATTTTCACAATCGGGGGGGGGGGTGAATTAGTGGTACACCATTTTTATGAATTGTTTTTTATTTAAACTATTGGAATAGTTAATGTACTAAAACTTTCAATATTTAATCAATATATCCTCACCTATTATGTAATAAAATATATAGAAAGAAAAACATGGGAGGATTTACAAGGTTCATCTATAAAATACTACATGGAGGTTCTCCCATCCTATACTCCCATGTCCTATGATAAAAACACATACTTTGTAGATAGATTCAATATCTAGAGAATGAATAGAAGATATTGAGAGGATGATACTAGATGAAACTGCATGATTCTTGACTTAGAGCATGAGAAACCCTATATTGAATGTTAGATCCTTCGCGGATGTGGCCACCGGGAGAACGACTGAGATTATGAGGCCTTCCCCAAATGATGCCCTGACTCCTGATCTTAGTGTCAATCTTAAGAAATTTCACCACCGTAGGAAACCAGAAATTTTTTTCTCAACTAATTAGGTAAACTTTACTGAATCATATCTTCACTTTGTTCTTGTTGGTATGTTCTTTAATCGTAGACAATCATTGAAATTTTGACGAACCTACCTTGAATCCATCGGGTTTTCAGGATTCCATATCTACCTATTAAATTCCTATAATTTCATGTTTCACATTGCTTCAAAGGAATACTATGGCCAATTATAGATGAAAAAATTGTGGTATTTTGAGTGTTTCTCTTTGAAAATTCTCAAATATACCCCAAACATTGATCCCTTATCTGAATCCCATATAGGTCTGATATGGATTGGTTTTCTTGTGCTACCATTACATTTGTTCGAACAATATACTTTTTTATGATCTCTAAGTACATCAGTAATCCTTTGAAACTTGATATGACAAAAAGAAATTTATCATGGCCTTCTGTATCTAGAATTTGTGTTGAAAATGATGTATCTTAGGACCTAACCTCTCAAATTTGGATCAATAATGATTATCATGAATTTTCTCAGGTGGTTGTCTATGAGAGGCTTCCAGGTTACCGTCATCTTTTCCTTTAACATGGACATGCATAAAAAGATTGTGTCTAGAAGACTGCACCTATTAAGGATATGAAATCCACTCAGATTGAAAAATCTAAGCATGATATTAGATTTGATGGGGCAAATGTTAAGAATAATGATGGCCCATATGTTTTTACTAATGAAGGGAACAAGTATGATGTGAATAAAGATATTCTAGTCTATAATGAACAACCTTCTGAAGCTAAAGTTCTGTCAAGCATTGTTGACACGTTGCTTGCTACCACAATTACTAGTAATATCCCTTATATCAAGGAATAGGATCAAAGGAAACAACTTGAAACACATAAAACAAGAGACAAGGAGAAAGGTGTTTTCTCGGATTCTAACGACTCATTTTAGGAGGATAATGATCATCCTAATAAAATTGATGAATCATATCTCAAATCAGATGCTAGTAAAGGGAAAAATAGATGGTGTATGATTATGGATACATCACGCCAAATCCAAAGAAAAAAAGGAAACATAGAGACTATTCTAAAATTGAAATAACTATAGTTACAAGATCCCTCGAAGCCTCTATGAAAGAAAATTATAAGCTTCCTCAAGAACTGGTAGAGCCTATTGAAAAATATTGTTCATAGGAGGAGGTATATGAAAAGAATAATTATTATGTGTATAGGTATTTCTACTTGATTGATGAAAAGTTAAGAAATTAAGTCCATGCATGGAGGGATGAACAAGATGAAATTACACATCAAAAATCCAACAAATATTTCATTTCTGCTAACAAATACCTTGAAATTAGAAAATGTTTGTTCATAAGGATGGTTTATGAATACTAGAAGAAACCTGATTTCAACATTAGAGATATACCATGAGAATGATTTATACTTCTTAAAATCTCAACAGCTTGATCCTATCATTGTTTTGTTGTACACTAATGTTATGTTTCCTCAGACATTTTGGAGTTTTTTGCCGTTGGGTGGTTTTTCTCTGTTTAGTGTCTCATATTGAAAAGTATGTTTTAATTGTGACCTCTATCAAGTTGTAACCAAATATTCTTTCCTTGAGGATCATGTTGAGAAGATGTTTGATCACATGGATGATTTTGATGGTGCAGAATGTGTCCCTCTTGATGAGATTGTTGGCATGCAAATCCCTATCTGAAATTTTCTTGAAAATACATTAACTATTATTCGAATCAATTTAATTTTCCTTGGGTTTTATTTTTTATGATTTCACCCCTATCTAGTGAATATTTTGATGATTGGATTTTGTGGTAAGTCTTGGTAAGGTCCAATGTTTGTAGAATGATGTTGTTGATGGAATGATAAAAATGGTGGTGGGGAACATGGTATAGTTTAGACTGTGTCTTTGTTTTTTGGTTCCCAATACTGCTCATTATGCCAATTGTAGATGATGAATTTTGGGAATTTCAATGAAGAGTTGGTTTCTTGAAGTTGATTTGAAGATCTTTTTTTTCATGACTGAAGATGTTCAACCCCAAGATGTTGGTGTGCTCCTTCATCATTATTCTTATACTAACATTATTGTTTATTATTTTCTCTAACTTCTTGTTGGTGTATCCTCATTACACCTTATGTATTAACTATTACTCTTTTCTTATTTAATAAATTTTTGGGATACGAGCTTGGAGACCAACCCATATCTCAGTTTTTCTAAAAAAAATTCAATACCTAGTCATATAATCCAAGATAAAATTAAATATATTTTACAAATCAAAACATTATATGTTAAAAAAATTATATAATCCTAGAACCCAAAGGTTTAGTGTCTATGGAGAGTAACTGCATAAAAATAGTTTTGTAAATTTTTCTCCATAATTGCACCATAATAGATCCCCTTAAAGTCATATACTATGTTATAATCATCTTCAAAACTAGGGGAATGGAAAATATAAAAAAGTAATGAGATAAAATGCATAGTAAGGGAAAATTATCTACATTTCATCAAGGGTAAGATTATGAGAATGCGAAAACATGAGAATAGGAGAAGTAAATTGCTAAAAAACATAAAACTATAATTGTTTTCCTTTTAATGGAATGAAATAAAATATTAAATGATTAGAAATATACCATGGAATAAGATTATTGAATAATGAGAATATAATCAGAATCCATACATTATAAGACAAGATTATAACATAGAAACGGGGAAAATGAATAATCATAATAAATCATAATATTAATGGAAAACTCAATGAATTCCATGAATTATATTTTGAAAAAAAATCTATGAATAAATTTTTTAATAAATAAAAATTCCCACGAATCAGGTTGTGAATAAAGTAAAATTTCAACGACTCATGATGCGAAAAAATAAAAATTCCCATGGATCATATTGTGAACAAAAAAATTCCCTCAAATCACATTATTATCTCAGGTGATATACAAATTTAACAAATTCAATGGTAGGATTTAAGCCAACCAATCCATATTAGGGGTTTAATAAACCTAAAATTTCTTATGGATTTAAGGTAACCAACCTATCTTAGATATTTAGCAAACTCAACCCATCTTATAGGTTTAATAGAACCAACCCATCTCAAGGATTTAACGAGCCCAAACAATCTCAAGTATTTATTAGACATAATCCGTCATATAATAACCATCCATACATATGTGTATGACATTAAATAAATAAATTATCATATCATAAATAACCTATGAAATAAAATGGGTATCCTAACATTTCTAAATAGTATAAAAAATGAACTCAATAATTATATCATTTGAAAAAAAAATCTATCACAAAAAATAAGTATTGTAGAAGTGCATTTAGAGGGTGATTAGGGAAGAATAACTACATAAGGGTTATATTATTTTGATATAGAGACAAAAATGTTTGAAATATCATCAAAAATATATTTCATAAAACATTTTAAACATTTTTTGTAAAACTTTGTAGTCACAAGTCACTATCAAAAAACATTTTCATCAAGTTAATAAGAAAATATTTTTAAAAAAACCACTTTAATAGAAATTAAAACTGTAGTGTATTGAAAAATATAGAAAAGTTTTAAAAAATAAATGTGGAGTGAAATATAAAATAAATTATCCTAAAGGTAAAATTCTTTTTAAATATTTTAAAATAACTTTATTAAAACCCACATCTTAAAAAGGATAATAAAACATTATTTTGAAAATTGGTAGTGGAAAATAAGAAGGCCAAATTGGATAATATATATTTAGGTTTCAAAAATAAGAGTTGAAATAATTTTTTGAAATAAATAATATGGATATAGAGGCTATACAACTATCAAATAGGATGTGAATTAATCTTGATAATGATTCATTTTTATAAAGAAGGAAGTATGTCACTGAAGAGGAATTGAGGTAGTATCCCTATGAAATAGAGTTCATGATAAGAAAATGTATATCCAAAAAAATATGAATTATAATAAATTTTAACAAGTGGTATATTGTACATAACTCAAAAAAATAATTCTCACCAATAAAAATTATAACTCAATGAACAGAAATTCAGCTAGCAAAAACCCTTGTGTCTTTAGTAACTTTTTAATAAAATTCACATGAAAGAGTGAAATTCAAATGGAAATTTAAATGCCATGGATATAATGATAATAATTATGTAATATTTAAAATATGAATTATATTCATCATATAAATTAAAATAAGTTCATAATATGAATCATGTCTCAGAGAAGTAAATTTTGAGATGATATACCCTTGTTTAACTATCAAATTCCATAGAAGAAATTTATCCTACAATATAATTAAAATAAAAATCTTAAAAAAATATTTATAAATATTATTCATATTTAATAACATAAATACCCTTTAATTATAATAATTTATCATACATTTATTATAATTTAATTTTTTATTTTCATCATTAGGTGTTATTGATTTTGATGTATTTTCACATGATTTATAATGTCAATATGGATCCCTATAATTAGATATCTATATAATAATTATTAGATTAATTAATGGATTTCAATATATTATGTAAAATTAATAATACTGTTCTAATTTAATCCTATGATATTTTTAGTCATGATTCATGAATATGAAATTTGTGATGACATTGTTTTGTGTAGTCGACCAATAACAATAACTTAATTTATAATGATCATTAATTTTTTTCATAATTTAAGAATAATAATCATGTAATATATTAATACTTATTATAAAATATAGTTATCAATGAATTTTATAGAACCTACCATGTAAGGAAGTGATAAAAAATGAAACATATCATCCATGGAGGTGGCGGTCCACATGTACGTATGAGCGACGTTTTCATTTTTCAATGGATAAAAATAATATATGTTAAATAATAATTTATCATTTTAGAATCATAAAAATGTTACTAATATAATATATAATAATTAAATTCATCTTTATAACTAAACATGAAATGTGAGGATGAAAAGTGAATTACACCACTTTGTGGAGGTGGTAGTTCGCACACATGAATAGATGATGATTTCATTTTCCATTTTAAAGAGTGAAAGAAGATAATGAATGTTCCATTGATATAATAATATTTCAGAATAATAATTATACCGATTATACTATTTTGAGGGGGTTATAGAAAATCTTTATTAGTTGGAAGAAGAATTAAACTTAAAATAACCTAGCTGAAAAATATATCTCTTCCTTGGATATCCTAATTTGTATCATAAATTAAGCCTTCTTAATTTGGTATTTTGGAATGAAAAAAACCTATAAAAAATGATATAGATATTTGGGATGTTTTTTGGGAAGATTTTGGTTATGATAAATGGATTTTGGTGTTTAGAGAAATTTTATGGTGAAGGGATTATTTTTTAAGTGTGAGGGTGACACTTTTAAAAATAACCAAAATGTTATATTAATGCCCTGTAAATTTAAATGGATAGTAGAGCCAAAAGTGGAAAATAATGGATAAGAGAGGATTATTGGTTGATACAACTCTCATTAAAAAAACAAGGGATAATGTTTGAGATATTTTATCCTTTTTATCTATTAACATTTTACCCTAATTTACTTTTATTATGAAATTTTTTTTATTACCTCGATAAAGTTTTCTTATGGATAAAAATATAATTAATCAAATTATATAATTTTTATATTCTAAATCAAAATATTAAATTTTTTATGATAATAATATTTTGAAATTGATAAATTTTAATTCTAAAATAATAAGTGAAAAACACATAAAAATATATTTTGGAAAAAAATTATTATTCATGTTCCAAAATGAAAATCATAAGTTTTGAAATTAAAAATTATATTATAAATGTATAATTTTACTTGAAAATAAAATATATTATTATGAAAAATGTTTCATCAATTTTTAATTCATTCTAATATACTAATGAAGTAATAAAAGTCATTTTATTTGTAAAAAGAGTATTTTGTACTATTCCCCAAAAAATCAATATTTTTGAAAAATCCAAAAACTCATGTTAAGATAATATTTAAATTACACATCAAAAATTGATTTTAACTTTTTAAAACAATAACTCTAAAATTTTGGAATTTTAAATCTAAATGGAAGCTTAAAATATAATGAAAATATATTTTTATATGAAAACATGATTTTTTAAATATTAACCGTTCTTATTCTTATTTCCCATTAATTAACTATTAAATGGGTGTTAATATATTATTTATATAAAATATGTATTATATCACTATTTAACCATAATATATTTAATTTCTTAAAATAAAAAATAATATCAAGAAAAATTCTTTTTTAGTAATGTACAGTTTTACGCAAAAAATAATCTTTTTGATTATTTAGATACATTAATTATTTTTATCAATGTATTGATATTAATAAAATTTCCTTTATTTTCATTTAAACATAGATTTAATAGTGCAGTTTCATCTATTTATAACCACTAATTTAATAACTACATTTTACGTGGTTAAATTTTGATACTTGATTTTTTTTTCTAAATAAATATTTTCACAGTTTTGTTTTTGATCAGTGTTGTTTGTGTAAAAATATATTCAAAATATTATTTAACTAAATAAAAATATATTCCATAATTTTTGGGAATTACATTCTCCCCCCTTAAATAAATTTAATCCTCTCAATTTTAAATATCAATAACTAATAAAAAATAGGTAACAGTGTGACTCATGATATAATTTCCAACACACTATTACGAGTAGGACTATAAAATTCATGTTTTCCTTCATAATAATAAAGTATTTTTAAATCCAAACAATATTTCTAAATATTATTCCTTAGATATATATAAGTATTATGAGTTTTTAGGGACATACCTTTCTCAACTTGATTTTCAAGATCCTGTTTCCAACCAAATACAAGAAAAAAGTTATTATGAAAAAATAAAATAAAATTAGAGTAAATAATCATATGGATATAAGAAATCAATAAAATTATTTATTCTATTATTAACTCTTTATTTCAATCAATGATACATTCAGTTAAATTATAATAGAATTGGATCCACCTATAAGTCATTCAGTATATCTAAATTTTTCTACGGTCATATTCCATTTTGGTTCTTTTAACCTAAATATATTAAAATAAAACCTAATGGAAAGAGTTTATGAATTAACCAAAACATATACCTCAAAAGTGTAAAACCAAGTTTTCAGTTAGTCCTTATTATCATTCACAAGTTAAAGACCAAGTTAACAACCAATCATCCTTTACATGGCTATTACCTCATGGTTAATCTAGGTCAGAGCTTGTATCTATTTATTTTTATATGGAAATAGATTTATTTTCTAGTAAACCATGAAATCTACACTTCACTATGATTTTCAGAAGAAATCCTATACATTAACTTATCTATATGGTTTTCACTAAATTTATCTTCTCATTATCCCTAACACTGTCTAAACTACTCCAAATAAATAACTAAACTAATCCTATAAATTAAATAATTATTTCTTTAACACCAACCGAGGAACTCCTAACCCACACTCTCAGGTTCAAGACTAAAAACACATACATTATAATAGGAATTTATACCAAAAGAGATGACCCAATATCAAACTACATATATTTCAATAATTTAAACATTATATATTATAATAAAATTACAATATTAGAACCCAAACTTTTATCAGTTTTATATATTAGCTACATAAAAATATTATTGTGAAAATTTATACATAATTTCACAATACTAGATTTCTTTCTAGGTATCTCCTTGGTTATACTCATATTCATAACCAAGAGAATGGGAAAAAATAAAGGGTTGTTCTTAAATATTTAGTGAGGGAAAAAATTATCAACATGTCATCAAGGGTTAGATTATAAGATTGAGAAAAAAAGATCGTGGGATAAATACCTTATTAAAATACCATGAACCAATAAGAGTTGTTTATGTAATCGAATGAAATGAAGTATCAAATGATCAAAAATATACCATCAAATAAGAGTGTGGAATCATGATATTATAATCATTATCCATGGATTATAACATAAGAATATAATATATAATCAATGTATAAGTATAATAATATTAATTAATATCATTCTGAGGAAAATCAATAATTCCCAAGCATAATGTTGTGAATAAAATAAATTATCCGCATATAAGGTAGAAATAAAATAAAAATTCCCATGAACCAGGGTTTGAACAAAGAAAAATCCATGAAGTACATTTTGTGAGAAATGAAAAATTCTCATTGATCATGTTGTTAATAAATAAAAATCCACATTGATAATGATGTAAACAAAGAAAAATGACCATGAATCATGTTGTAAATAAAATAAATTCCCATGGATAACATAACTATCTCACATGATATAAAAATTAGACCAATTTATTGGAGGAATTTAATAGACCTAACTTATCTTAGGTATTTAATGAACCCAACCCATCTATGGGATTTAACGAATTCAACCTATCTTAGGGATTTAATAGACCCAACCCATCTGAGGGCATTAACATTGCATAGCCATATTAGGGATTTATCGAAACCAACCATTCATATAAAAATAGTTCAAACATGTGTGTGAAGAATGAAATAAATAATTAGTCATGTCTTAAAGTACCCAAATAAAAAATGGGTTTCATAATATTTTTAAATGTATTCATATAAAATGAACTGAAGAATTAAATCAATTGAAACCAAACATTCAATCACCCAAAAAGTAGTACTTCATAAAATCATTTAGCTGGTGATTCAATAAATATAAATCCATTGGAAAAAATGTTGGAGTTAGAGCCCTAGAACCAAATTTTAAATAGTTCATCACTTCCAATATTCATTATTTTAAATGTTGTTAAACTTATTATCACCCCATGATTTTTCTTCTGGATGACAATATATGTGACTATGTATTAAAGTAACTATTGTACAGAAAGGACATAATAGTTCCCTATTATGATATGAACCTAGAAGTTCCATAATTATATTATTAAATATATGCTCTGTAAATGGATTATATCACTGGATAGGAAACACGATACATTATTTTTGGAGTGGAAACTTTTTGGACTTTGAAGAACTTTATAATGGTTCACACTGTTGGTAATTTTCATTTAAGAAGATAATATGTATAAGTCCTGCCGATAGGAATTTTATATTTATATGTGTCATTGAATGTCCCTCTCTATGGACATGTGTATTGATCCTTATACTTTAAAATTATTATTAATGGATATCATTAGTTGTTTATTTTTTTATTTTTAAGAAATCTATGATGAAATTTGTTTGTAAAGAACTAGAATATACTGGGTACATCATGAGTGATATTACATTAATGAGTCATGTTAGAAAGGATTTTTACCATATATTTTTTAATATAAGTTGATATCATAGGCCCTTTAATAAGAATGTAACAACATAATAAATCCATGAAATTGGTGTTATATGGGATGGTTTAATTCCATAAAGTTAAGAAAATGGACATCTAGTAAATAGGTTTATGACACCATTAGGCTACGTACTTGATTATAGATACAACGGTAAATGGATTATATTACACATTATGAATTTGTATTTGGTTTTATGCCCTCATGACATTAAATTCTTTCTCTATGGGTTACTTGGTGTGTTTCTAGATGCTAACATTGGACATTATGTGATTTCGCCTAATGTCACAGAGAAAGGGACCTAGAGGGACACACACTATGTGCATCCAGAATCATAGTTTAATTCTATTTGAATTTAACACATTAGAATAAAAATAATTCCCACTTTTTTGTATAATAATTATTCAGGATTGTTTGATCTCTATGATTTAATCATGAGTTATTTTCAAGAATAAATATACGAATTAAGTAATAATAAATATTTACTCTCAAGATTAAATGAACAAAATATTTATTATATTTATCAAAAAATAATAAAATGGTTATTAATTTATTATATAAATAGTCATTTTTTAATTTTTGATAATATTATGGAGGGTTAAAGACTAAGTCTAATGATCTAATTAGAAATGATATATTAAATATAATATAAATAAAGAGTAATTTATTTATTTAGAAAATAATTTTTTAATTATCAATAGGTGTTAAATATGTCTAGAAATTAATAACATCATTTATATTACTATTAGACATGGGGTTTCTTATGGAATAAAGGATTGGATAAGGGCCGATGTGTAATTACTAACCCTATCATATATTTATATATACCTAATGATTCAAATTTCTCTGTTCATTCTTTTATTGTGAATAACAACCCTAGATAGAATTATATCAACCCCTTGAGAAAATACTCTCAATATCACACTCTTGGTCGAGAGTGTCAATACTCCTATAACCACTCAATCCTTTAAGAGATCCTTAATAATTATTTTTCCATGAAGAGATTCTTACCATTATTAAAAAATCATGCATGTGATTAAAATTGATGACGTTAGAACCTAATGATTCCAAAATTACATGTCACGATTTTGGAGCACATGTAGATCACCATATGAGGAAATATTCCCTTGGATCCTCTAATTTAATGAAGGTTTGAAAATTGAAGTCAGATGAATTATAAATGGAGAAAGAATTACAATTCATATTAATTCAAACCCCATCTATTAAATAATTATATATTATATTTTTTGATCCCACCTTCTGGTTCCATCATTAAAAAGTCAATTAATATTTGATTTAATTCCATTGGTTATTACTTTATTCATCACTTACTTGATGGATTATTCATTGATTATGAAAAAAATTTGAGTTGGATTAGCCAAATGGTTTCTTATTTCATGGAAAGAACTTTCTGGTAGTATCTAAGTAGTATCTGCATGATTATATAATTTTTTTAATTATTTAAGAAATATTGATAGATTATATTAATTTCTGATTGTATTATTTCTATATTATTTATTACTTAATTCGGGGAATTGATTTATTCTCATTCTTTATTTGTTTTCTCTCATATAAGCAAGATAAGGTTAAATTAAAATGAAGAATAACTAATTAATCCATCAATAGATGTCAGGGATTTTGGCCAGATAAAATAAGAGTACATGATGTGTATCCCAAAGGTACACACCTTGTACTCATGTTCATTTCACTAATATGGATCGTGTTAATTATGGGTCATCATACATTAACTATATGTGAATGTTATTTAATTAACACAATTTGTTGAATAGGCTAGGATTACTTTTAATTTGAGAAAACTACATGTCATGTAACTCCTATAGAAGCTATGGAGTCTACATGTTTTCATGGAAAAAATATGGCAGGTCCAAGCCATGTCATGTATTTCCTATATAAAACAGAGACTGGGGAACCGTACAATATCAAGATCAAATGACATTTAGTTTTTGTATATGTCATGTACCTCATACACATACACAAAGGTAAAAAATAACTAGTCCCCAAGAATGTGTGGTCGACATTGTAAGAATAGGATACAGGATGTGAAGAACAATTACACACCATGTAACCTACTATCCTTATTTAGTTAAATTAAAATAGAGATAAATATTAATGATAAAATTAAAGCTATATACATGTTTTCTATGTGTCATTTATTTGATATTACATTCCAAGGGAAAGGGTTATTAATGACATATTGAATTAATTTCTATCTTGAATTTTGAACTAATCGCTTTGTACAGTATTTAAATGTAGTAGTATCTGTGTTCTTTAATAGCATCACATGCCACATGATTTATATATGTTCATGCGTTATTTATTGATAAATTCACTAACTTTAATAATGATCCTCATAATGTATTCTTTTTTACCTTGTGAATAAAAAATACAAGGACTATGATAAGTAGTTTGGATGGGTATATGTCATTACCTCTAAGTAAATATATGTATTTTGTTGATTTTAAATAAAAATAATTTGTTTAATTTGTTTAAAATTATAGATAAAAAAATTTTCATGTTTATTTAGATGGAATTAAGATAAATTAAATTGATTAATTAATTGGATTAATTTTAGGTGTTTTTATTAATTAAATAATGAATTGAAGTAATTTATAAATAGATTAAAAATTCATATTTGCTTCTTGTGTATGCATGATCATGATCTTAGACTAGACTAATGTGTTTGATTTGTTTATTTCAATTTATTATTACTTTTAAATTAAATTGATGGAATGTGTGTCATCCCTTACACTAATTATGTAAGGAAATGTGTTCCTATAGTTTCTTTTATATAAAATCCTTACACAAATTATTTGGTTTCCCTCACATGAATATGAGTAAATATTATGTAATATATGGATCATCCAAGTGAGTGGAAAATATTTAAGTTTTATGTTTAGGTTAAACCAATCCAGGTGGTTCATAGGAACACAAGTGGTAGAATTCAACTTGAAATAGTTCATGTTCATGAAGTTAGGGTTAGAGTAGGTTTATCATCGACTATATAAACCAACTATTAGATAAAGATCATTATCATACCACTTTATTTATTTATTTCTATGAGTTTCATGGAATGTTATTTATTTGAATGTATGAAATTCACATTAAATAAATTCATTAAAAAACAATGTAATACAAAATTAAATTATTTGATTATGCATATTTTATTCAAGGCATGGTTAATCACTTAGGTAAATCTACTTTATTTTAACAGGTATGTAATAAATATAAAATGGGAAATTTTTTATAAAGAAAAAATCACAAAAATAAATATATTAATTTATTATAACCTTCCACTACTTGAGTTAAAATTGAACAAATAGTTCAATGTTCTTGACTGACCCAAGTCAATCAGTTTTCAGTTATCTATGAATTTTAGTTTAAATTTTGGGTTAAATTAACTTATTCTGCATAAAGGGTAAACTAACCATGTTGGAACTGATGTAACTAAAAAGAAAGCATTGAGGAAATACTTATCTAGGATTTTAGTATTTGGGGTTCCCGTAACATATTAATGAACTATGAGTTGATGCAGTTGGAAAGTTACACCTACCTAAAACCCTTTAGCCATGAATCATATTGTGATGGTTTCATAAAAAGAGGGGAATTTGTATTTTTTCTCTTTAGTGATTTTCAATGGGTAAAATTGAAATTTCTTCTGTCATGAGATATTGGATATTTTTTATAACCACTATGTTATCCCAAAAATTTTGGTGTCTACCCTAGGGTAAGAGTTTGATTGAATTATGAGTTGCTTGAATTTTGGTGGAATATTTAAAATTTATTGAATTAAATATTATTTATTTGTTGATTTATCTTGAGTGATATATTATTTTTAGAGAATCATATCAGAGTTAATAATCTGTGGTTTAATCTAAAATAGGGGGTTATTCCAAGGTGAGGCATAACATTGTGTAGAGTGATGGGCCCAAACCTAAACCCTATTTTCTTTTTTCTTTTCATTTTACACTTATCCATTTTATATTTTTCCTTTGAGTTTCTATTACACCTATTTTCATTCTCACACACACCCCATTGGAGATTTTCCATGTTTTGGACAAGATAGAGAGGGGGAGAGAAGAGGGAGAGGGGGAAAGATGTGTTGCCATAGATTCCTGGTCATTGTAAATTGTTATGAGGTAGCTGGAGAAAGCCAATCTAACTGAGGTGTCATTGGTTTCTGCCCAAAAATAGTAATTTATTAATGATTTCACTACAAATCCCCATGGATTAATTATTTTTAATTTTTAATTTTATTTCTAGGTATTTGGGAACTCTAAGAGGGTCAATATGATGGGGTTTTAGTGAGAATTGGCCGTTTCGAGGGATTATGAAGGATTTCTATTTGTGAAAACCCAATAAAATTATGTTTAGTTATTTGGAGACATGTTTGGTGTTATTTATTTTTCATGAGGTGAGGAATAATGTGTTGCATAGTTTTTATGCTTGAGACATGCAATGGGTTATCAATTCAGGGTGTGGCTGGGGGCACCACAAGACACCACATGTAGGGGCACATAGTCATGTGGGGAACATTGAAAAAGCCTATATGTATTACAAAACTAGTGGTAATGTTGGGTACTTGGAAGAAAACCCCTGTAGGATACATGAAGATTTACCCTTTTTGGGATACATGTCATGTGTGTTCGGTACATGGTGTGTAGTCAGTATTTTTACACACTGAGTTAGAATGAGTTACATGAGAAGATACAACATATATGGTATAGACTGTGTATAGGGTAGGTAATCTACTTAATTTTGAATCTATACACTAGGTTGAGCTAGGATAAACAAAAATGGGAGATATTTTGGTGAACATACTGTGTACCCAAGCTACATGTTGAAAAAATTTCCAGTCATGGTGTGTTTTTACTTTTTTTCACCCTGGAGTTAGAATTAAACATATGATGTGTCCATTGAAGTAATTTTTACACAATGAAAAAAATTGTTGAATCCTTTCAATGTTTATATTCCATCTAGGTGGTGTTTTGGACCAAAATATTTTCAACAGAGGATTTATTTGATGATGTTGACTGAAAATATTTCTAGGGGTTAGGTTGTGATTTATTATACCTAATTAAGGGTAGTGAACTTTTTGATTTCATTGGTTGATGATTCTAGGGGATTTAATTGTGGTTATTTTGATGGAAATGAAGATATAAGATCGAAAATTTCTTGGTTGAGCATCATTAGTTGGTTTCTTGTGGTTTATATCTAGTTTTATAAGGTCTAAAATGGTAGGAGACATTGTATTGGGATTATATCATGGGATATTGGGTATATATAGTTCTTATTGTGTGAATTTTTTGTTGGTTTGAGGGGAATTTTTTATTAATACACTTTTGGGTGTGGTGTTCCTTAAGGCTATTTTTTTGGGAATGCTATTACATGAGGTTTACCTTCTAAGAAGGTGATCTACGGGTTATGATCTGGGTGGAAGGATGTGGTTCCCTTTTGGTAGGCTTGGCCTAAGGTTTGGGTTTTCAAGAGGATTATTTTGTAGGGTGTACTTCTTGATCTGAGGTTTTAGGGACCATAGTGGGTTCCCTATTCTTATTGATCCAATCAGTTAGTCAGTAGTGGTTTCATTAGTTTTGGTTGATAGGTTTGGGTGTTTTATGACCATGTTACATGATATTTGGCTTGGAGGGTCGATGATATTTTTGTTAAATATTGGATGAGAGAAGAGATCATTAGGATTTTTCTAGAATGATCATTTTCTAGGGGAATAGTTCATTTTATATCGCTTGTTTTTTAGTTATTGTGAGGTGATACTAGGGAGATAATGGATAATATAGATGAGGGAATCTCCCATTGTTTAGTCAATTGATTTGGATAGGGTTAGTAGACCATTGATCATTTTTCACTCATAGGGCCCAATTTAGGAGTTTACATCCTGGTCAGGTAGTGTTTCATTAACAGGCCAGTTACCTTAGTTATTACTAAATGAATTATTAGACAAGGGTAAGATTAGTCTTGGGATGAAAAAAAGTTCCTTTCACAAGTTCAGATAGTTCCATTGGAGTCCAAGATCCCATTAGATTCACTTCATTATCCTAGACACCTAGTATTAGATAATAGGTTGTAGAATTAATGATTGTACGTCCAAAAGGATTTTAGATCTCTTACTTGATCTGGGGGATGTGCTTGATGTTTTAGATGTGTGATCCAAATTTCATAATTCCTCAGTCTTAGACTAGTGTGGGGTAATATTTACCCTGAGTGTCAGGCTAGAATCCAAGGTTCATTATTTACCTTTTTTACATTACTTTTTGTTTAATTTTCAATATTTTATTTTTATTTTTATGCCAGTAGTATTTTTTTTGGTTAGGCTAGGCATATCATGTGTTTCATGCACATGTTATGATAGTAGAGTTTAGGAATACCAATGATATGGACTCCTAAATTTTTTTTCTCACCCCACAAACATGCACCTCGGTTCTCATGGATACCTTATGTCTTATTTCTGGTTGATCATGATATAATTGATCTTGTAGATTCCCATTGTTTCTTGATCGAGAAGAGTTTCTCTGGTGGAATATCTGGGTCAAGTTGGAGTTGTTCAATAATCATGGATATCAAGTATATAGTTCATCTTGGAGTATTTGTAGATACTTATGTTTTTATTTTCATTTTATTTTTATTTTATTTAAGTGGTTAGACTAGTGGGTGACCAATGTCAGTATGTTTTCTCTTTCTTGATTTAGTATAGAATATTATATTTATTTTATAATGATATTGTTTTTGTTATTTATTTTTGAGATATATTATATTAATGTATTTCTATATTTTCATTTTATTTACACTATTACAATATTATTATCTATGCATATAGTTTCCCCAATTTATCCTTTTAGGCCCTGACTACTAGTCCGAAGCCTCAAGAGTTTGGGGAGTTGTGATTGAGGCCTTTTTATGAGCTATATCGAGTGACATATCATGTCAACCTGTGCTATTTTGTGATTAAATGGTATTAGAGGATTCCTTTTATTCATATATTATTTTAGTAGTTTTTAGACATGAGGTTTAGAAATATGTCAAATCTTGTGATGCATATTGGGATGGTGCATCAGGAACACTTTTTTCCAATAGGATTTCTATGTTAATAGGGTTGTTGGATTTTTGATTTTAGATTTTTGATATTATAGTTGCGGATTTTAACCTTGAGTGATGAACCTATGTATATGGATTTATGATTTGTGTGTTTTTTTATCATGGACTAATCACAAGAGGCATGTATTCATGCATCAGGATAAGAATATAATATCCTCATAAAATTTTCATAATTTTGTGTGTTCTACCAATGATGGAGGTTCAGTTGTTTAAACTTTCAAAAATAATCTAGATGTTGTTTTCCCATATATCTTCTTGGTAAGAATATACTAAACTCAATCCCAAGTATTTCTATTATGATGAAAAGTCATATGGATCAAATTGTGAGGGGTTATCTGTTTTAAGAGACGTAATCCCTTAATCGAGGTATGCATGGAGGCCTATGTGGGTTTCTGTAGAATTTGGGATAACAATTTTTTGGTTAACTCGATGAAGTCTAGGATACACGAAAGATTTTTGGATCATTTTTGAGTAAACCTGAGGTTGTGGTTTCCATGATATGTTATGTGATAAGGTTATGGTTTTATTAGGGTTGTAAAGTGAAGTGTTCGGTGTTATCATGGTTTCTAGGTTGTTTGGAGAGGGTAAGTTTAGTTGGATGATTTTCCGTATTAGTTCTAGCTATGATTTGTATAGTATAGTGAGAGTGGGGTTAGGAACTCATAAATTTGGATCTATGTTAGAGTGGAGGGTGGTCCTGTAGTGGATCTTGGTAAGATGTAGATGGCTTGTATTTTGAATAGGAGTATTGAGGGTGCATTGGTTTGTTATAACTAGATTTCATGAGGAGCACAGTCAGGGGTATAGGATTTCTAACCTATGATTTTTTGGTCATAGATTATTTGATCGTTATAATATATGATAAATTATTAAATAATAAATTTTATTTTAGGAAGAGTGTTTTGGTTCGTGTGTATTTTTGGGGGATAACCTTGATGTGTGAGGGAAGACTTATGTTGGAGAGGTAAAAATAGTTATTTGGTGGTTTTTGTACTCATTTTAAATGTTTCATCGAGTGCTATGGATATTGTTCTTGGTGATCCATGAATAGGTAGTGTCTGGTGTTCTATGTTGGCACTCTATTTTGAGAGGTATGAACACGTCCAACCATTGTGCTTGGTAGTAGATGGAGTGTGGGTAGTGGAGTTTCGTGTTTGGTTGAGGAGTGATGATAAGGATACTAGTATAGAGGGGAGAAATGGATCAACCTTTTTTGAATGTGCCTCATGTTGGGAGAGTTGTGGGAACCATGAGGCCATCCAATAGATGGTTATGGTAACCTTATTATATGGTTGATAATTTATGCTTCTCATAGGTGAAAAGAATTTATGGTGGGGAGTTTATCACAAAACAAATCATTATAATTTGAAAAAAAATGGAATGGATTTTTGATATGAGGTGTTTTATGAGTGGTAAAATGATAATTTCTCTTATTATGAGATCTCGGAAAGTTTTTATGATAACTATATAGGTCCATGAATAGGTTTTTTACAGTAGGGTAGAATTTTGGGGGAATTATGAGCCATTCAAATTTTCTAAAAAAATTAATATTTAAATATTTAAATATTATTTATTTGTGAATGTTCATTCATTGATATATTCTCCTCGGTTTATTACATTATACTTTTAACACTGTGGTTTTGATCGAGACATGTTATTTTCTTAGGTAAGGCGTAACCTAGTATCGAGTGCTCTGGATGGGCCCAAACTTCTTTTCCTTTTTCTTTTCCATTTCCCATTTTCCCTTTTCTAAATTTTTCATTTTCCTTTCTAGTCCTCCACCTATTCATAACACATAATCCACCATTTATTATTTCATTTTACACATCCAAGAGAGGGATGGAGATAAAAGAGGGAGAGGGAGGAGCCATTGTGGAGCACGAGTCGTTCTGTATCATTGTGAGACAGGTATAGAATGCTGATCAAACCAAAGCATTGATAGTTTCTATATAAGGGTATTCCTTTTTTTATTTTTTTTTATAAAATATCCCCATAAATTAGTTTTTTATGTTTTAGTATTGTTTATGTTGTTAGAGCCCCCTAGATGGTCAATCTACTGGTTTTTCAGGGTGTATTAAGCATTCTGAGGGAATGTGAGGGTTTTCTATTTAGAAAAACCCAATAACATGTTGTGTAGTAATATGAACACACATTGTGGGTTCATACATTTGGGTGTGATGAGGAAGAATGGGTTCTAAAACATTCAATGTCAAGAAACACTATGTGGGGAAGACTCAGGGTGTGGTCAGGGGCATGGAAAGACAACTCATTTCGGGACACATGGTTTTGTAGTGATTACTACCACAACATGTGTGTAAGATACATCCAATGGGTATGTAGGGTACTTGTCTTGAACCTGTGTAGGGTACCTATTAAGGTACACCATGTGGGACACATGCCATGTGTGTTCTATATATGAGTGTAATCAAGCATTTTACATGACGAGTTGGGATGCGGTACATAGGAAAGTACCCCATGTAGGTACACACTATGTACAAGGTAGAAACACCATGTACTTTTTAATATACACACCATGTTCAACTAGGATACAAACTTATGAATAATCTTTGGGGGTATACGTTATGTACTCAAGGTGAATTCCATATACTTTTCCTTCATTGGTAGGTTTTGTATATCACTTCCCAAGATTTAGAATTGAATATATGATAATTCCATTCAAATTATTTTAACACATATATTGCAATAATGGAATACTTTAAATTTTTTGATGTTTTTTGGATGGTGGTTTGGATTGGGAGGATTTACCAATAGTATTACATTGAGGTTATTGATCTATAATCCTTCTATTTTTTGGGTTTTGAGTAGTGAGTCCCAGGTAATGGTTTTTAACTTGTTAATCTCCTCGGTTGAAGATTCTAGATGAGGTCATTTAAGGTTATTTAGACAAATCCAAGGAGGTCATATCAAGTGTTTCTTGGATTCTTTTTGTTAGTTAGTTGGTTGAGGTTTAGATAGAGTCAATTTAGGTGTATAATGGTAGGATAAATTGGGCTAGGATGACATCATGGGATGTTAGGTATGACCATATTACATTAAATGATTTTTAGATCATTCTGAGGGAAATATTAGAGGAATTAAATTTTGTTCATGGTGTGACCTAAATTTACCCTTCTATGTGTGGTTATGTTTAATATTTCTCTTATGGTAGGGTGATATCTAGGTTGTGAGATAAGAGACCAACTGTGGTTCCTTTTTAGAGGGCTTGGCCCATGGTTTGGTTTTTCTAGAGGAGTCCCTTATAGGGTGTCCTAGTTGAGTTGGCGTTTTGTGGATCATTGAGGGAACCTCATTACTAGATAGTATATGAGTTGGTTAGTGATGGTCTCAAAAATTTCTATTGATGTTTACAGGTCTTAAAAAATACTTATAATGGGACTTTTAATTGGAGGTTTTGAGATGTTCTTGTTCATGATTAGATGTGAGTGCAGACCTATTGGATATTACATGACTGGGTGTTTGCCCTAAAATCAATTTATATTCTCTCCTATATTGGTTGGTAGTTTTGAGGAAGGTATATGGAGCTAATGGGTGATTTTTATGAGTGAAATCCCCTTAGTTTTGTTAATTTCAGTAGCTAGGGGTAGTGGACTTTGGAGGATTTTGTTCTCTTGGAGCCTGGTTTATGAGATGGGGGCTTGGTTAGGTAGTGCATCACCAAAATATGAGTTAGTATAGTTTGTAATGAATGATTTTGGGGTGCGTAGTATTATACCAAGGCCAACAAGAGATCCTATCGTCTGTTCGGATCTTTTGGAGTCTGTATCCCACATCAGACATGTAGTCCGATGTGGTCTTTTTCATTCATTATAAAAGAATGCCTTTTCCTCACTTTGAGTAGAGGAGGCAAGGGGGATTTCTTAACCTACATGGTATCAGAGGGATTTCTAACCTGATCCCTCCCTCCCGTCTAGGGTTTTCCGACGTCAAGTTCCCTGCAGGGGGGGGGGGGCTCGGTGGCCATAGGTTTTAAGCCACTGCCCCTCCACCTCGTGGAACTCCTGCCCTAAGAGGATCTCCCTCAACGCCTGACGCTTCTTCCCGACGGTTTTCCCCCTACCAACAACTTCTTCCCAACGGTTCTCCCCCCTACCAGCAACTTGTTCCCTACGGTTCTCCCCATGCCGGCAACTCCTTCCCATCGGATCTCCCACGTGTGCATTAACCCTCATTCTCGTGCGGCGCTTCCCTGCCAGTTCCTCCTTCCTAGTGGCATCCCGACTCCCGTTTCGGATTCCCTGCGCTCTCCCATCACACAGCAAACCCCAGCCGCCTCCAGATCCCATCGCGCAATAGATCCCAACGGTCTCCCTCTCTCCCGGTAGTCCTGCAATGGATCGTCCCACTTCAGATATCAGCACCACCCTCCACATCCCGACCCCCTTCTTCTCCAGATCTGGCATTCCTTCCGACATGGATCCACCTGGGCTGGCCTCCTCAATAGCTCCTACAATCCTCGGCGGTCATTTCGGATCCCGCAACTACCCGCACCGGCTCCCACTTCTCCAGGAAACCGGAACGGACGGCTCCGCCTCTCCCGAAACTGCTCCACCTCTCCCGCTATGCATGACCGCGCTTCCCGATGGCTCAATCCTGACAGGATCTCTTCCCCAAAGGCTCCATCCCGAAAGGCCTCCCTTTCCCGACGGCGGTCTGATGCTGTCTGGCGGCTCCTTCTTCCCTCCCGCGCGACTCTCCCCCGACGAATCTCCCCCTGCCGGAATCTCCCTGGGCCTCTCCAACGGTTTCCGGTTCTGTCCAGCCCGCCTCTCCCTACCCTAGAAAATCGGCCCACCTCCTTCAGATCGGCTCTCCATCCGTCTGCTCCTTTCCCGGAAAATACCTCACGCCGGTGCCCACCCATCCGGTTTCGTCCCTTCCAAAACCGGCTCCCTCTAGGTGAACCGGTCCAGGCTGCTCCCTCCATGTCGGCCTCCTCCTACTTCCTGCAGAATCCCCACATCGTCGGCATCTCCCGACATCTTTCCGGCAACCACATCTCTGTTAGTTGGCCTCCTCCTGCAGATTTCCCAGTTCTTCGACGACCGGCACCGCTATTGCGGATTTCTCGGCATTTTGACGACCGTCCCTCCCGAGCGGATTTCTACGATGGGATCCTAGGGTCCAATATTCATGTTGGTCCCTGCGTTGGATATTAGTATCTAATTCTTGACCTAGATAACATTCATGATTTTTTGGATACATGACTCATGTTCTATAATTCATCTACCTTAGGAAAAAGTGGGGGTAGATTAACCTTGGGTGTTAGGGTAGAACATGAGGTTCACTATTTCCCCGTTTATGCCTTTTTTTATTTTCTATTTTTTGTTTATTTTTATGCCAGTATTAGTTTTTTCTAGGAAGGGAATATCACAATTTTTAGGCACATGTTATGATAATAGATATTAGGAACACTATTTGGGATGACCTACTAATAATTGTTTCTCGACCCATGTATCTGAACCTCAATGTTCATGCAAAACTTGTGTATGTTTTCATGTTAAAAAAATGATAGTGGATTGGGTGGAGGCCCAATGTTGAATGATCTTATAGAGACACTCATATAGAGTTTTTGGATAAATTTAGATTAGTTAAATAGTCATGGAAACAAGGTATGTGGTTGGCCCTGTGGGAGACCATTTTCAATATATTTTATTTTTTCTGAGTCTGTATCCTACACTCCATTTATTATGGCATGTCTTTATTTATATGATTTATTTATAGGAAATATGATTTTCATGGATGTGTATGTTTTAAATTTATTGATACTATTATTACACTCTTATTAGAGGTCATAGTCTCCCCACAATATCCTTATAGGCCCTCAATGATTGTTGGAAACCTTAGTTTTTTTGGAAGGCACACTTGAAGCCTTATTTCAAGTTAGATTAGGTGATGGGTCAGGTCAACCCAGGTCAATTAATGACACCTTCAAATAACATTCCATGCCCAAGTTTAGGTTATGATAATTGTAATATGTATCTTTTCCCCTAAAATATCCAGGCGATACGATATTCCAAAACCAATGGAGAGGGTTAGTGCATTTAGATAAAAAAGTAGAGGATTAATATATTTAAAATTCATTTCTCTATTTTTTATAATCTTGATAGTCTTCTAAACTTATGCTCTTTATTATTGATGAAATGAGTAGTCACAAGACTTCAAATATATCACTATGATCTATACTATAGAAGGATAAGAATCTCATTGTATTGAATTTACTATAATGGTATAGTTTCCAACATGTTATACTATTCCATGAATAAAAATTGTATGTTATGGAAACCCCACTTCCTGAGTCACTTTCTAAAGAGGATGGCGTGTAGGATGTATATCTATATATGAAAAATGTGGATGATTCCATGGATGTATAATGTTTCATGATTTCATCCATGTCCAATGGTATTTTAAATTAACATGAGGATATGGATATGTATAAAATCATGTCTCTCCTTTAGGATTTTTATGAATAGATGGAATTAAAAGAGATATATGAGATATCTAATGCTCTATTCATGTATAATATTTTTGTTCTAATGATAGATAGCCTTCATGTAGTCTAGATAATTGGCAATATAGATGTATTCAAAATATTATTCTTCAAGATCCCTAATGATCTATGTACAGATTTCATTTTATCCTCACTAGTGAAAGGATTCTATAATTTCAACTAAAATTATAACATAAGTACTAGAGAGAATAATCTTTCAAAACTTCTTACATTAATTTTTTAATTTGACAAGTAATGGGGGTGAAAAAATGATCCATCATTATAGTGAATAAAAAAAGGAAGTGAAAGGAAAAGGGCCTTAGGAATTATCCCAAGACTAAGGATATTTACCACTATCCTTCCAAGAATAAGAAGATCCAATGATAGGAAAAGGAACAAAATGTTATATATTTTTCATGTGACAAGCTAAGCCACTCGAATAATAATCGCACCTAGTTGAAGAATCAAGGGAATGTTTCAGATGTATTCATTATTGAGTTTAATATTTCTATATCTACACAATGGGTATTAGATACACCTATTAGCATGCACCTCTATATCAAAATATAACAACCATTTATATTCTGGATAACTAAGAGAGAGATGGATATTTAAAAATCCAATAGAGAAAGACTTGTTACTTTGTCTATAGGATATTACCACCTTACATTTCTAAAATGGATGATTTTTTTTAAAATATTGTTATTATGTACCAATCATTATCGAGAACATAATTTATATATCCTATTTTGACAGAGATTATTTCATTTACATGTTTCTAATAATAGTTTTTTCTTTAAAAAATAAAACATATGTTATGGTATAGTGAATTTAAATAATGATGTTTTTATATTAAAATATGAGAACAAATAATTGACAATTTATAATGAATTAGGTTCTCATGAATCATTTAACACTTATTTATGTAATAATCATTTTGGTATTTTAATGAATAAGAATCCAAAAAATATCTATTAATATATTTATTTAGACTCTTTTGAGATAAAACAACTTGAATGATATCATGATTATTTACATGTGAAAATTATCAAACCGCCATTTGGTGGATACGACCAATGAGTAATAGAGATTCTTTAATTGGAACACCCAAATGTGTGTAGAACTTTTCTAATAGAAGAAATAGGTGGAAATTCTTACTTCATAACTTTTACTGATAACTTGAGTAGATATTATTATATTTACATTATGAGGTATATGTCTGAGTCCTTTGGTAAATTCAAGGAATTCATCATTGGAGTAAATAATCGACTTGTAATGAAGATAAATAAGATTTGATTTGATCTAGGTGATGAATATATTAACTAAGTGTTAATTGGATTTATACGGAAGTATGGGATACATCTCATCTCACTCCACCTTATAAAATATTGTTGAATGGTTCTAGTTAAAGGAGGAACCATTCCTTTCTTAACATGCTGAGATCTACGATGAGTCACACATATCTTCAATTTTCCTTTTTTGGGATATGAATATCAAACTATGGAATTTATACTAAAATGAGTACAAAAAAATAATATAACACAATTACCTTTGAGTTAGGGAGTGGAAATGAACCTTTTATGTCACATTATCACGCATGGGGATACAAGGCATTTGTTAAGGCACACTCAGGAAACAAACTAGAACTCTATAGAATAAGTAATATCTTTATAGGTCACCCCAAGGAAAGTGTGGGATATTATCTATACAACACCTTAGAATAAAAGGTGATCATTTTAAGAGAATTCATTTTCATGATAGGGGGAACATTCTCAATAAGGATAGGGAGATTGAAATTGCCCTTATGAAGTTGATGCTAAAGATACACAATAATTGGTTTAAGAAAACATTCTATAGGTCACCATAGCAGATGTTGTATGTGAAACAAAATAACTCTGTACGATCCCTATAGAGGTTAAATAACCATATAGATATGGGTTTCTAGTCACTAATTATGGTTACTCATTGATGATTTAAAATAATGATCCTCTTTTCTAAAAGAAGGAAATATACATCTCAGAAGCTAAAAGATGGTAGGATGACATAAATTAGGTAATAGATTCAATATATTAGAACCATGTTTGGGTTCTATTTAATACACCAGTTGATGAAAATATCATTGGGTGAAAAGGGTTATGAAAGAGAAAGATAGACATAGATGGAAAATTGAATACCTATAATTCATAGATAGTGGATAAAGGGTATAAATAGCATTTTGGAAATGACTATAATGAAATTGTTTTTCTGTTAGACATGTTTACATCCATTATAATTCTAATCAATATAAATGTTTTCCAAGACAATGATATTTAGAATACGGACATCAAAACAACCTTTCTTAATGGGAACCTTTAAGAAGAAGTCAATATAGAACACCTAAAAGGGTTTGTGAATATAGGTAATTCAAAAATAGTATGAAGCTATAGAGATCCATTTATGGATTAAAGAAAACATCCAAGTCATGTAAAATTTGATTTAATGAAGTTATAAAATAATTTTTTCTCATTAAAAAGGAATGTGATACATTTATTTACCATTAGATTAGTGGAAGTGTAGTTCCTATCCTATTAGAATATGTTGATGATATATCCATTATCAGAAATGATATATTTGTCTTACAGTCAGTTAAGGAGTAGTTGAAAAATTTATTATCCATAAAATACTTAAGTAAAGTAGCCTACATCATTAGAATCAATAATTAATGATAGATCTAAGTGGCCACTTGGACTAAGTCAAATTACATACATTGGTTAGATAATAAAGAGATTTAGTATAGAACAATCCATGTGAGGAATGGTTACAGTGTCACATGTTATACCTCTTTTCAAGAAAATGTGACATTAGTGAGAACAAAAAAGAGAGAGAATAAGTAAGATCCTATATGCTTATTTAGTTGTATCAATAATATATGACATGTTATATAAAAGGCTCTATGTTTTTTACATCTTGATCATAGTTGGTAGATATCAAGATAATTCAAGTGAACACAATTGGTTTTTTGTTAAGGTTATCCTTAATTATTTCATGTTACGTAAGGATATGTTCCATTTAACTAGAAGGGAAAATGAGATAATCGTTAGGGGT
Source organism: Viscum album (assembly GCA_963277665.1). Classification (NCBI taxonomy): domain Eukaryota; kingdom Viridiplantae; phylum Streptophyta; class Magnoliopsida; order Santalales; family Viscaceae; genus Viscum; species Viscum album. The sequence continues at coordinate 1,226,219,795 of OY728151.1, forward strand.
TATATATATTCATGATTTTAGATATATAAGAGTTATCAGAAGTCCATGTAAAGACATGTTTTTAGATTCAATAGAGAATCTGTAAGTTGGAAGAGTATAAGGAATCTAGCTTTTGTTGATTCTATAACAGAGTATGAGTATATAACAGTTTCGTATACAACTAAAGAATATTTTGGGATATGACATTTTTTCTATGATATTGATGTTGTTTCAAGCATTAAATTCCTAGCCACATAATATTGTTATAATATAGTAGTGGGGGATCTCATAAAGGATCCAAGGTCACACTAATGAAAAAATGACATAGTCTGGGATAATCACCTATTGATGGGGTTTTTATAAAATATGTGATGTTATGGTGAGAAGAGTTTCCATGAAATAAAATACAGAGTACACCTTTACTAAAGACTTATCTCAACAGAATCATGAGTATCATGTGAGATCTGGTGGACTGATGGTTGTTAAAATTTGGATCTATTGCGAGTAGAAGTTTTTTTATGTTTTTTTCATTGAACCAACTTATATTTACTTTCTAATTACTTGTATTCATGTTATTTTGAAATTAATAAACTTATTTTCAAAACATGAATTTTCTTTTTTATTACATAGTATGTTATAATTCCCTTGGTTTAACCATCACACTAAAAGGTCATAAAAGTTCCCCGATATGATGAGAACCTAGAAGTGGCATGAAAATATTTTTAAATATATGTTTTTAGATGAAAAATATCATTTGACGAGAAAAAAATGATAAATTTTATCAGGTTTTTAGACTCATATGAGATTGTGACACTTTATCATGGTTTATACATATAGTAATTTCTAGTATAAGAGATTATGAGAGCATAACCTGTCAGTAACAAATCCACATTTATAAGTGTCATTGGATGTTCCTATCTATAGAAGTGTGTATCATTCCTTATTATTAAGGGATATAATTAGTCACATACATTGTTTTATTGAAAGAAACAATTATTACATATGTTCACGGTGAATTATGATATATTGGGTGTATCATGAGTAATATTTCAATAATTAATAATGAAATAAAGGATTTATAACCTCTTTTCTTTTATAGATGTTGATATATCAGGTACTTTGATGGGAAATAAATGGTAAATACAAATCGCTGGAAATGGTGTTATATGGGTCAGTTAAATTCTAGAAATTTAAATAAAGAGACACCATGCACATAGTCTAATGACACAAGCATAAAACATACATGATTAAAGATATAATGGTAAATGAATTATATTAAATAATGATAATTTTTATGAAATTTTATATAATCTCATTATTAAATTCATTCTCTATGGGTACCATGGCATGTTACGAGATGAAAACCTTGTACTTTAGTCAGTTTCACCAAATGACACTGTTAAACAGGTCTTATAGAGTCACACACTAAATGTATTAAGAATATCAGTTAAATTATATTTGAATTTAACAAAATAGAATAAATATTGTTCATTATTTATTGTTTGACAATTACTTGGGATTTCATGATCACCAATATTTAATTAGGTGTTATTCAGAATAATTTAAATTTGAATTAAAAAATAATAAATACTTATTAACAAAATTTAATGGATAACTTTTTTAATTTATTTAATTGGAAATAATATAGTGATATTTATTTATTTAATAAATATTCATTATTTAAGATATGATAAATATCAAGGAGGGTTAAAAATAGAGTTTAATGGTCTGTCTAGAAATGATATATTAAATATCATTTAAATATATAGAAATTTATTTATTTAACAAATAATATTTATTTTTCATAGGTGTTTCACATCTCAAGAAAATAATAATATTATTTGCATTATTATTAGACATGGGGTTCTCTAAGGTATAAGGGATTGGATAGATCCTAGGTACAATTACCAACCTTGTTCTAGATTTATAAATAACTCATTATATCACTTTCTAGGGTTAGTATCTTGTTTAAATGACAAACCTAGAGTTAATTTTATCAATTCCTATAAAGAGTCATCTCAAGAAAGTGTTGAAGGAAAGAGCATCAGTCCTCCTCCAACCTCTAAAATATTCAAGAGATTCTTAAGAATCCATCATCCAGGAAGATATTATTATTATGATCAATGATTAATGATGAAATTTATAAAAATATATTTCACTAAAACTTGATGATTTTATAGTTATGTTCTATGATTTTAGATCACATGTGAATTATTATTAGAGGAATTCTGCCCTCAGATCTTATGAACCAGTACTGATAAAACGAGAGCAGTTAACAAAAACATAACAAAAGAAGGAATTAAAAGACATGATAATTATAAATATATCTATGAATTTATTATAAATTATATATGATAATCCTACCTTCTAGTTCTAGTGTGAATATTTTAATTGATATTTTATTTAATTCCATTTTTCATGAAATTATTCACCATGTAAATCTTATATTATTCACTGATAATAATAAAAATTTGAGTTAGCTATTACCTATATGAATTTACAGTACATCTAAAACCTTTAATGGTTACTTTTTTTAAAGAAAGGAAAATGGAATAAATATAAAAAAAATATATTTTAAAAATTATTTCTAACTATTTTTGTAAAAAGAAAATTTCACAAGTAACTTTAAAAAATAATTTTCAATAAGGAAGCACAATTTTTTTTGAAAACAAAACTCTAAAATAAATACCATGAATAGAGCCTTAAAAAATACATAAATTTTTCCCAAAAACAATGTGGAGTGGATGATAAAATATATGTTCATGAAAGTTAAATATTTTTAAATATTTTAAAATAACTTTATTGAAACCGACACCCTAGAAACGAAAATAAGTGTTTATTTTAGAAAGCGATAAAGAGAAATAAGAAGATCCAATGGTATAATAAATATTTGGGTGAAGTGTAAAATATTTTAATGAAAGGGAATATTTTAAAGAACTTATAATAATAAATAATAAAAATATCTATCCAAACTCAATGAAAAAAAAAATGAGTTTGAAGAAACACTTATATATTTGGTAAATTTTTGATTGAATGCATATGAAAGATTGAAATTGAAATTGAAATTAAAATTTAAGTAAAATTAATATAAAGATATTTTTGATATTATATGTCAACTAGTTATTATATACACAATATGAATGAAAATATATTCTTAATACAAAATATGTCTCAAAGAAGGAACATTTGAGATAGGAAACCCTTACCCTTACTCTTGACTTTAATATAAGTGAATTAAAATACTATATAATAAGTGTAACCATATTAATAAAACAATTAAATTAATTATTAATATATTATAAAATGTTTTTTAATTTAAGAATAATCATTTACTATAAATTTATTTGTTATTTATTGTTTATTTTCATCATCAGATGTTAAGGATTTTTATTACTTCACACATTATTTAAAATTTCAAAGTCAATTACTATAAATTAATAACAAGATAATATCTCATAGATTATTTAATATATTTTAATATATTTTCCTTAATTAATTATAAGGTTCTTATTTCATTCCATGGGATTTCTAGTAATAATTTTTAAAGATGAAATCAGTGGAGTGCTTGTTTCCTGTAATATATTAATATAAATGAACTCCTTTGTAATTATAATTTATTTTTATGTCATAATTTTAAATTAATATTCATGAAATATAATATATATAGTAATATTATAATTTTTTAGAACCAACCATGTATGGTCATGATGAAAAATGACCCACATTGTCTATTGAGGTGGTAGTCCGCACTTACACATGGAAGGTGTTTTCAATTTTAAATAGATGGAAGGAAAACATGGAAAATAATAATTTATATTTCCAAAATAATAATTATTTTATGAATATTATATATATATACATTAAATCCATCTTTATATCAAACCATGAGAAGCAACAACAAAAAATGAAGTACACCGCTTCATGGAGAAGGTTGCTCGTATGTATGAATTAACGACATTTTCATTTTCTATTAGATGGAAATGAGGTAGATAATGAATTATAAATCAATATAATAAAATTTTAGTATACTAATCATTTTTATTATATTATTTAGATTTATTTATAGATTATTTTTATGAGGTGGAAAAAGAATGAAACTTAAATGAACACGATTAATATATTTACTTCTTCTTTGGATATCCTCCTTTGGATTACACCACAAGAATTATTAGTTTGTTATTTTTGATATAAGAAAACCTATATAAAATGGTAAAGAGAGTTTTGATTGTGTTTTGGAATAATGTTTTTGAGATATATAGATTTTTGTGAAGATAAGTGGGGTGTCTAAGGACTTGTTTTATAAATGAGAGGGGTGGCACTTTCATAAATACCAAAAGATTTATATTAATTTCATGTCAATTTCTAAGGAATGTGGCTCAAAATAAGAAAATAATGGATAAGGGAAGATTATTTATTGATCAATCTCCCTTAAACAAAAATAATGTATAACGTTTGAGATATTTTAGGCTTTACCCCTTTAACATTTTACCCTAAAATACTTGTATCACGATAACGTATTTTTTTTCCTCATTAAAATATTTTTATAAGTAAAAAATTTATATTATTATATATATATATATATTACAAATATTTAAAACATTTCATAATATTAAATATTCAATACTGATAAAAATTAACACAAAAATAATAAGTGTATACTGTATAAAAACAATTTTTAGAAAATAAAATATTACATAGGTTATAAAATGTAACTCACATGTATTAAAATTAAATTTAATATTTCAAATTTATATTTTTAATTATTAAATAAATATTTTAAAATTAATTTTTCTTATAAAAATTTAATTCATTCTTATATCCCAGTGAAGTCATAAAATAATGGTATTTTTAAAAATAGTATTTTGTACAATTCATATAAAATATTTTTTTAGAAAAATAAAAAAAATGTTATTATGATAATATTGACATGATAAATAAATAAATAAAGATCATTTTTTTCCATTTCAATTTATAAAATTTATGAAGTTAAATTTTAAATAGAAATTGAAAATATAATAAAAAAATGTTTTTATAGAAAATGACTTTTTAAATATTAACTATTATTATTACTATTTACCTAAAATAAATAATTAAATGATTATTAATTTATTATTAATATCCAAAAAAATTTAATACCATTTAACTAAAATATATTTAGTTTTTAAATAACAAGTTCATAGCGTATAAAAAGGATATTTTAGGAAAATACATTTTATGCATAAAATGATATTATTAGTTATTTTTGTACACTAATTAAATTTTATCAATGAATTTATATTTAAAAACGAACATTAGTTTCATTTGAATTTTTTTAATATAGATACTTCTATTTATACCTTTTAATTCATAATTTACATTTTTAACCATCACATTTTAGTACTGGAAATTTTATCTTAATAAAATGTATTGTCATTTCACTTTAGTCTAGTATTGCATGTGGATAAAGATATACAACATAGGATTTAATTAAAGAAAAACATATGATAATATATTGGGGTGTAACATTCTACCATTTAAATAAATTATGTCCTTAGAGTTTTAATTATAACTCAATAATGAAAAATAGATATGGGTGTGACTTAGGATGTAATTTCCAACTCACAATCATTGGTAAGACTATAAGACAAATTTTTTACTTTATAATATGCATATATTAATATTTATAAATCAGTTATTAAAATTATGTGTTTTTAACTATATATAAGCCTTATGAGTTTATAGGGACATACCTTTGTCAGCTTTATTTTCCTGATCCTTTTTCCAACTAAATACTAAACCAAAATGGTTATGATAAAATCCAATAAAATCCTATTAAATTATTTTATTAATATAAAAAATAAATTATTAGATGTATTTTATTATGGAACCTTCATTTCAACCAATGATATGACTTTTTTAAACTATGATATAATTGGATCAACATATAACTCTTATAGGTTATCTTATGTTTTTCATGGGCATATACCTTTTAGGTTATATTAATCTAAATATATTCAAATAATTTATAATAGTTCATAAAGAGTATGTGAATTAACCAAATTATATCCCCATAGAGTGTCAAACTAAGTGTGAAGCTAGGCCTCTTTTTCATGCAACAGATAATGATGAAGTTAATATCTAACCATGAATTTTATTATTATTACCCCTAGGATCATTTTTTATAATGCCTATATACACTTTTTTGTATCCATAGAAGGATGTTATTTATAGAAAAATACATAATGTCCAATTAACAAATTTTTTTAGATATTATCATATACATAGTGTAATCCCTATGGTTTTCACTAAATTTCACTCATTATAATCACCGAAAATAACTAAACCAATATAAAAAAATAATTGAACTAATCTACTAAATTAACTAAACCCTAATATGATACCAATTGTGGCACCTCTGATCCACAATTATGGGTTTCATGTAAAAACACATAATTAATAAGTGGCATCAATACCATGATAGATGAACAAATATAAAGTTATATATATTTCAATAATTTTCCCATTAGTTCTCATAATAGTCAAATAATAATATAACTCAAATGTTTAGTGTATTTGGAGATTAGATATATAAAAATATTATTGGAAGCATTTCTGTATAATCGTGCCATGCTAGATCCCCTTCTAGAAATATTTTAGGTTATACTCATTTTTACAACCTAGGTGATTAATAACATAATAAAGGAGTGAGGTCAAATTCTTATTTAGTGAAAAAATTAACCAAATTTCATCTAGGGTAAGATAATAAGCACAAGAAAAAATGAGGATGTGAGTAATATCTGATTAAAATAATATGAACCAATAAGAGTTTTCCATGTAATATAATGACACATAATCTCAAATTATGAATCATATACCATGACATAAGAGTGTGGAATCATGAGACAATAATAATCGTAACTTTATTATAACATAATAATATAATATTTAAGGGAGTCATATACTTAAGTATAAGAAATAGTAACATTGTGAGAAAACTCAATGATTCCCATGGATTATGTTTTAAATAAAAACAATTTCCACACATTTGGTTGTGAACAGAAAATCACATGAATTAGGTTATAACTATATAATATTACCCCCATGTCATGTTTTTAACTATTAAAAAATCCCACGGTTCATGTTGTGAGTAAAGATAAATTATTACATCTCATGTTGTGAATAAAGAAAAATTCCCACAACTCCTATTGTGAATAAAGATAAATGCTCATAAATTACATCAATATGTCATGTTATAAAAAAATAACCTATCTATTGGATGGATTTAATAGACCCAGCCCATCTTTTTGATTTTATGTAACAAACCAATCTCAATCTTTAAGGGACCCAACCCATATTAGGGATTTAACAGAACTAACCCATATCACGTATTTAACAGACTTAACCCATATCATGGAATTAACAAACCAAACCCATCCCAAGGATTTTTAAAATCCAGACCATCATATAATAATCCGACATACATGTGTGTTCCTTATTAAATAAATCTTTTATCAAATTGTGGATAACCAAGAAAAGATAATGGTTTTTGTAACATTTCCAAATAGAAGCTTAAATAAACTCAATAATTAGATCACCTGAAACAAAATGTTCAATCAGTCAAAAGGAATATTTTATAAGAGAATTTAAAGGGTAATTTAGGAAACATTACTGCATAAGTGATAGATACTTTTGATATGGATAGGAAAATGGATGTAAGAGCATAAAAATATATCTCCTAAAACATTTTAAACCATGTTGAGAAAAGATGAATTTATAGGTCACCTTCAAAAATTGTTTTCAAGATAGTAACATTATATTTTTATAAAACCTCTTTAAAATAAATACAAAAATGGATCCTTGAAATACACATTTATTTTTTATAGAATAAATTTGGATGAGATGATAACATATATGACTGTGAAAGTAGATTCCTTTTTAAATTTTTTACAAACCTTTATTGAACCCCACATCATAAATAAGATTATAAAAATTCATTTTGAAAAGAGGTATATAGAAATAATAATATCAAATGGGATAATACATATTTGGGTTTAATAAATAATATAAGATATCATTTTTAGAAAGAAATAATATTAACATAGAGGAGAAACAACTATTAAAGAGGATGGGAGTTAATCATAACAGCATAACAATTTTATAAAAAAAAGTGCATCAAAGAAATAGAATTGATGTAAAGACCCTTCAAAAAATGGTTCATGAAAAATAAATTTAAATCCAAAAAAATAATATCAAGTAAAATATAGTTTTATCAAAGGGTATATTTTATGAAAATTATAAAAATAAAGTTGAAAATGAGTTATTTTACTCAGTGAATGAAATTTGAGTTAAAAAAACTCTTATGATTTTGGTATATTTTTACTTAGATTCTTATGAAAGAGAGACTTGAAATAAAACATTAAATACAAAGTATTTAAATATAATACTAATATAATATTTCAATGAGGTAGTATAAAAACCATATAAAATTAAATAGGTGTATAATATGTAATATGTCATAAAGAAGAAAATTTTGAGATGAGAAGCCCTTACCTCTACTATTGAATTCCTTAAAATCACATTAAACTTATGTATAATAAAAATAACCTTATAAATACCCTATTTACTAACCATATTAATATATACTACCTTCTTTAACCATTAATTATAAAATTTTATTATTCATTTATTAGTCTGTTATTGTTTATTCATCATTAAGAGTTACAAGTTTTATTACTTCACAAATGATTTATAATTTTGATGTCAATACAAATAATTTGGTAAAACATTAATCATTCATAAATTGTTTAATTTATTTTAATTTTTCTTCCCAAATTATTTATCATGTTAAAATTTCAATCCATGCATGTTTTGGTCATGACTTGTGAAGATGAATTTAGTAGGAAGCTTGTTTTGTGTAATCTACTAATATCAACATATTATATATAATGATTGTTTATTTTTTTTATCAAAATTTAAAAGTAATATTAATAAAATATATTAATCATTAATGTAATATATATTAATTAAACACATTAATATAACCATACATGTAAGGTGGTGATAAAAAAATCATGTCATCTATGGAGGTGGTAGTTTGTACATATACACCGATAATATTTTAATTTTTCAAGGGATGGAAAGAGAAAAATAAAAATAATATTTTATCTTTAAATAATTATAATAATATTATAAAAATAATATATATACATTAAATCCATATTTATAACCATTCATGGGTGATAGTGATGAAAAATGTTGTACATCGCTTCATGGAGACAGTAGTCTGCACATACTTAGTAGTGATTTTGTCATTTTCCATTAGATTGAAAAGAGAATAATAATGAATTTTCCCAAAAAATAATAAAATTTAAGTATAAAAATGATTATATTTATATTATATTGATGTTTTATAGAAATTGATTAGGATATGGGAGAAGCAAGAAACATAAAAAACTCGATTAAGACCTTTTCCACTTCCTTGGATATCCTCCTTGAGATTATATCTTAATCCTTTTTTATTTAGTAATTTGGTTTTAAAAGAACCTGATGAACATGTAATAGATATTTTGGAAGGATTTTGGGTAGAATTTGGTAAATATTCAAGGATTTATGTTTGAGGATTAGATGGGTACTGAAAGGCTCCTTTTATAATTGAGAGGGGTGGCACTTTTGCAAATACCCAAAAACATTATAATTATGGAAAGTCACATTCAATTAAAATTTTCTCAAAAAGTGTTAGATAATTTATAGAGGATGGGAATTGTTTTAGAAATGTATAATACACACAAATAAGGGATAAGGTTTTAGATATTTTAGGCTTTCCCCCTTTAACTTTTTTTTTAAACTGACTTTTATTGTACTAACTTTTTTATGCATAAAAATAAAAATAGCATTATTAGGTAATTTGAATGAAATTATTCTAAATATAAAACCAATTTTATAATATTAAATTATTAAAATTGATAAATGTAATTCTAAAATAATATGTTTATAATACCTAAAAATAATTTTTAAAAAATATTACTCAGGTTCCAAAATGTCAATAAAAGGTTTCTAAATTAAACCAACATTTTGAAAAGTATAATTTTAATTATTAAATAAATATTTTATTTGGAAAATTTTTTCATAGATTTTTAATTAAATCTTATACATAAATGAATTCATAAAGGTCATGATATTTTTAAAAATGGTATTTTTACTATTCACTGAAAAATCCCTATGTTTAGAATAATGCTGAAAATTCATCTGACGATAATATTGGCATGATAAATACAAAAATTCATTAGTTATTTAAAATTAACATTTTAAAGTTTAATAATTTAAAATTTAAAATAATATTTAAAAAATAATGAAAAACTATTTTGATAGAAAATATAATTTCAAATATTAACTATTATTATTCTCATTTCCTATAAATTATTAATTAAATGAGTTTAATATATTATTAATATCGAAAATATATTTTATCACCATCTAAACATAATATATTTTGTTTTTAAAATTAAAAAATTCAAAGCATGTAAAAAGGAAATTTTTAGGATAACAGATTTTTAAGAACAAAATGATCTTATTAGTTATTTTTCTACCCTTATTGAATTTTATAAATGAATTTATATTTGAAAAATGAAATTTATTTTACATTAAACATTTATTTTATAATTTTTTTGTTTTATTTATACCCTCTAATTCAACGAATACATTTATAATGGTTACATTTTAAAATTTTAAAATTTCTCTTAATAAAATGTATCATAGTTTTAATACAGTTTGATGCTACATGTAGAGAAAGCTATTATACATAATATTTAACTAAATAAAAATTATACCAAAATATTGAGGTATTACATTCTACCCCCTTAAATAAATCATAGCCTAATAATTTTAATTATCACCATCTAAAAAAATGTATAAGGCTATGAATCGGGATATAATTTTCCAGTCACTATCACAGGTAAGAGAATAAAACTCATGTTCTGTTTTGTAATATGCATATATTGAGATTTTTCCAAAACATATTTCCAAATATACCACTTAACTATCAATATGTATTATGTTTTTGTTAGGACATACTTTTACCAGCTTCATTTTCATGAACCTATTTCCTGCCAAATATTAGAACCAAAATGGTTGTGATTAAATCCAGTAAAATAAGTTTAAATGATCATATGAATATGGAAACTCAATACTAAGATGTTTTCTATTATGAAACCTCCATTTAAAAATTTATATATTTAGTTCAACTATGATATAATTTTATTAACCTATATCTCATTTATTTTATCCTACGTTGTCCACGGCCATATTCTAATTAGTATATATTAACACAAATATATTTAAATCCATCATAATTGCTCAAAAAGATCATGTTAATTAACTAAATAATATATATTTTTATGTCATAACTGGTGGGAATTATGCCTTTTTTTCATGAACTATATGAAGATCGTGTTAATACCCAACCAACCTATTTAGGGTTATTACCTCTAGGTGCATCTGTAATAGATATTGCATCAACTTGTTTGTATCCATACATGTATATCCTTTATAAGAAACAAAAAATATCACTTTACCAAATATTTAGGATGTTGTATAATACATAGACTAATCCCTAGGATTTTCACAAAATATACTTCATCCCAGTCACCCAAAATAGCTAAACAACTTCCTAAAAATAACTATTCTAATAAACAGAATAATTAACCCTTACTCTAATACTGACCGAGGTTCTCCCAACCCACACAAATGCGTCAAATGTTAAAAAACATAAAATAAAATATTCATTTATACCAAGGAATATAACCCAAGATAAAATTACATATATTTCAAAAAATTAAACATTACATCTAACTATAATAACACAATCCTAGATCCTAACATATTAGTGTCTTTTTAAATTAGCTATATAAAAATCATATTTTTTATATTTTAACATAATAACACCACACTAAACCCCCTTATATAAATATCCTAGGATATAATAATTTTCATAACATGGTGGAATGGAAAACCTAATAATGGAGTGAGTTAAAATGATCAGTAAGGTAAAAACATATCAACATGTCATCAAGGGCTAGATAATAAGAATGAGAAAAACTGAAAAATGGAGAAATATATGATTAAAATAACATAAACTAATTGTTTTCCATTTAATAGAATGAAATATAATATCAAACGATCAAATATATACCATGGAATAAGATTGTGGAATCCTTAAATAATAATCATGATCCATGTATTGTAATCTAAGCATATAATATATAAAATAGGTATATAATAAGCATATGAGATGATAACATTGTTAGAAAAATCAATTATTACAATGCATTAAGTTGTGAACCAAACAAAATGTACACATAGTAGGTTGTGAAAAATTATAAATTCCCATGATTTAGGTTGTGAATAAAGAAAAAGTATCACATATCGTGTTTTAAAAACATAAAAATACCCATGGATCATGTTGCGAACAAAGAAAAATACCCATGGATCATATTGTGAACAAAGAAAATTTCCTTCATCTCATGTTGTGAGAAAATAAAATTTCCCACAAATCACATAATTATTGCATGTGAAATAAAACATTAACTAAATAATTATAAGGATTTATTTGGCTAAACCATTATCACAGATTTAATTGACCCATTTCGTATATGGGATTTAATAGACCCAATCCAACAATGGGATTTAATGGACTCAACCATTATCATGGCAGTAACAGAATCAACCCATCTTAGAGATTTAATAGACCCAACATATCTCAGGGTTTTATAGGACCCAAAAAAATCATCTAATAATGTTCCATACATGTGTTTACCTCATGAAATAAATAATTTATTATCTAATAAATAACCCATCAAATAAAATTAAATTTACAACATTTAATAATGATATCAAATAAAAGACTCAATTATAAGATTAGTTGAAGGAAAAAATTTAATCTCCAAAAAGAATAATTTCAAAAGGCTATATAGAGTATTATTTAAAAAATATAACTCTATAGTAGATATATACTTTTGAGATGGGGAGAAATAATTAATGGTGATTATAAAAAAATATTTCCTAAAATATTTGTAAACTAGTAGTAATAAGATAAAGTTATGTGTCTATTTCAAAAGTCATTTTCATGTAGGTAACATGATTTTTTAAAACAACACATTAAAATAAATAATAATAATTGATCCTTAAAATATGAAAAAAATAAGAATAATATTTTTTAAAAGATAAAATATATGATCCTAAAAGTATTTTTTTAAATATTCTAAAATACCATTATTGAAACCCACCTCGAAAAAAGGATAATTATACCTTATTTTGAATATAGTTAAAGAGAAATAAGAAGATAACATGGTATAATAAATATTATTATTTAAAAAATAATAGGTGAAATTATTTTTGGAATGAACTAATGTGGTCATGAAGGAGAAACAACCATTAAATAGGATGAGAATTATTCTTAACAAGTAGCATTTTTATGATGAAAGAAGTCTATCGAAGAAGAATAATTGAGACAATGAATATTCACAAAGGATTTATTTGTAAAAAATGTAAATAAATAAAATAAGATTATGTAAAATATAGTTCAATAAAATGGTAGATTATACCCAATATTTAATAATAAAATTCTTGAATAACTATCATAACTCAGTGAATGTAAATAATTTTCAAAAAAAAAACTTATGACATTGGAATTTTTTTAATAGAATTATCATAAAAGGAAATTTAAATTTAAATAACATAAATATAAATTTAATCCTGATAAAATACTAAAAATTTGAAATATATGCATCTTATAAAATAAAATTGGTTCTCAATACAAAACATGTATCAAATAAAGAACATTTGAAATGAACAACCCTTACATTTACTCTTGACTATAATGAATGTGCTTAAAAGTCATATATTATAAATATAAGAATATTAATTACCTATTCATGAATACTAATAATATATAATAAAATTATACCCATGAATTATATTTATTTATTATACATTTATTTGTTAGTTATTATTTATTTGTATCTTCATGTGTTAGTGATTTTCATTGCTTCATACATGCCTTATAATGTCAATGTTAATAAAAATAATTTGGTACTGGGTTAATAATTAAAATATTACTTATGGTATTTTAATCTTTTATCCACAAGGTTTTTCTAATATTTTAATTTTAATCCATGAGAGTTTTAGTCATGGTTCATGAAGATGAAATCTATGATGAGCTTGTTACATGTAATCTATCTATATCAACAAATTACTTTATATGGATGATTTATTTTTATGTAATAATTTAATAATATTATTCATGAAATTTATTTATATTTAATAACATATATAGTCATCTTATAAATTTTTAGAATTATGAATATAAGGCAGTGATGAAAATCAAAACATGTCATCCATGGAGGTGGTAGTCCATGCACACATATAAGAAACATTTTTATTTTTCAATAGATTGAAAGAAAAAAGGGTAATTAATAATTTATATATATAATAATATTTTTTATAAATATCATATATATTTGTTAAATATTTCTTTACAACCATCCATGAGAAGTGGTGATGAAAAATTAAATACATTGAGTCACGGTGGTGGTGGTCTGCATGAATGCGTGAGCGACATTTTCATTTTTCATTATAAGGAAAGAAGGGAGATAATGACTATTACATTAACATAATTAAATTTTACTATAAAAATGTTATTTATTTTATTATATTTAATTTTAATAGAATATTTGGAGGTGGTGGAAAAAGAAATAAATTAAAAATAACTCGGTTAACACCATTTCCTCTTCCTTGGATATACTTCTTTGGATTACACCTTAATCCTTTTTAGTTTGTAATTTCGGTGATACTAAAATACATATAATATGAAATAGATAGTTTGGATGGTTTTTAAGTAGAATATTTTTAATGTAAAATCTTTTGGTGTGAGGTTAAGTAGGGTTATGAAGTCATCTTTTATAAGTGAGAGGGATGACACTTTTGTAAATACATAAAACATTATGTTATTATCATGTCACTTTCAAAGGAAACTAGGTCCAAAAGTGGAAAATAATGAAGAGGTTATTAGTATTGATCAATAAACCTCTCATACATAGAAATAAGTGGTAATATTTGACTTATTTTTGGATTTCTACATTTATCTTTTTATCCCAATTTACTTTTTCCACCGTAACTTATTTTTTACATCAGTTACTTATTTTTATGCCTAAAAATTAAAATTTACCTTATTAGATAATTGGGATATAATAATTAAAAATATAATTTTTTTCATATTATTAATTTTATAAAAGTGATAAAAATTAATTCAAAAATATTAGGGGTATAACACATAAAAAATATAAAAAAGAATATTACTTAGGTTCCAAAAAGTCAATAAAAGGTTTATAAATTAAACATAATATTTTAAATGTATAATTTTACTTATTATAAACAAATTAAATAAAAAAAAAGGTTTGAATAATTTTTTAACTCACACTTATATCATAATGAAGTTATAACAATCATAGTATTTGTAAAAATTATATTTTGTACTATACATTAAAAAAAATTTAAAAAAATACCAAAAACTCACCTGAAGATAATATTGACATGTTCAATCCAAATATTAATTTATTTTTTTTAAAATTCAAATTATTAAATTTATGAACATAACTTTTAAGTGGAAATATCAAATGTAGTAAAAATTATTTTTATTAGAAAATGACTTTTAAAATATTAATTTTTCTTATCCTTATTTATTATTAATTAATAAAAAAATGATATTTAATTTATTACTTATATCAAAATTAATTTATCATAATTTATCCATAATAAATTTATTTTCAAACTATAAAAAACTTTGAGTGTCTAGAAGGGTAATTCTTAAGAATATACATTTTAATCATAAAATTATATTACTAATTATTTAGTTACCTCAAATAAATTTTATCAATGAATTAAGATTAAAAAATGAACTTTATTTTCTTTTTAATATAGATTTAATAATGTGGTTACTTTTATTTATTCTAGCTAATTATAAAACTACATTTATAAAGATCTCATTTTAATACATGAAATTTTATTTTAATAAAATGTATTTTGGTTTCATTTTAGTTCAATATTTCATGTGAAGAAAGGTAATAAATATTCTGTTTAATTAATGAAAAATTCATACTAAAATATCAGTTAATTACATAATCCTTGTTTTGATTGATTAGTCCTCCCAAATATTGATTCTCTAATATATATGGATATTGTTACACAAGGACCTTCCCAGTCCCATAAACATAGTGTCCCACTGTGTTCCTACTCCATAGTCTTTGAAATGTTTATAGATTTCCATAACACACTATTAATGTATGATCCAAAACAAGAAAGATATATAGATTTCCATTACACCACCTAAAGTAAGTATCCCACCAATAACAAACTAGATCAAATAGTCTTCTAATTCTCCTTTAGTAACTTCAATAACTAATAGTTATGATTAGATCAAATAGCCTCAAATACTCACTGCAGATCTTTAATGATATGAGTAAGAGCTTCTTCAATGATTGGGGTTCAAAAGTATTCATAGAAATGGCTCCATGTTTCGGTCTCTACTTCCCTCCTTGATATTACAACATATCAAATTCATATTTTCTCAGTTCTTAAACACATTTATTTTTCATTTATTTCACATGTATATATTCACAAAATAATATAGAAAATATTTGATTTCAAGATGATGTTTTGGATACTCAAAAATCATTAATGTTGGAATAATTGTATTAATTATCACAAAATCATTTTTTATGATACCAATGAGTTTTAGGTTTTATGATAGAATTGTAAAAGATAATAAATATTGGAAAAAATATGGTTATGTTTGGGAAAAAATAGTCGTTAAGGGTGAGTCACTGCCAACAATGTATCCCCACAAAATATGAATCACTATCAAATATGAGTCACCACTGGTATGTGTAACGTACCGGTTCCAGAAGACACCCAGAGGCACCCTGTACCCGGTTGGTCACATGGCCTCAAGTGCATTTTGCGGAATGCCAGAGGCTGCCAACTAGCAGCGAGGGACTTGGGTGTGATAGTAGGGAAACTATGCCCTCATCGGTAGAGTACACAGTGGAAGTAAACAACACATAAAATAGCCGAAGAAATAAATATCTAACAACAATAAAAAAACATAAGACTAGAATAATAAACAACTGGAGCACATATATATATATGAAATGATGCATGATATATATGTCTAAGAAAGAATCCAAACAAGTCCCAATGTTGGAAATACAAACCGTGCTAAACCAAAGTACAAAAGGAAATATAAACAGCTCCTCAGCATCGCAAGCCATAGCTTGGTCCCATGCTCTCCAGCTCCATAGCAAGTCAAGTACTTGAAGTAGAAGGGTGCTTGACCTTATCTATACCTACAACAATATAATCTATTTGGGCCCAAAAGCATGACCCAAACAGGGTGTGAGAATAAATCCCAGTAGGCAACCACCCGAAGATCTGTGCCTAACAATCAGTGAGTATATGGAAGGTAAGAGTACAGTAAACAGTAAATAGTAAACATGAAATTACTCAGAAGTAAACAATCCATTGTTCAATCAAGAAACAATAAAGCAAACAACTAACCACAAACAGGTAACCCTCTGGGAAGTACTCACAACCGTCCCCTCTAGTCCTACCTAAGAATTACAGACAACCCTATGGGCCGCACACTCGGTCTAACCCCTTGGGTTTTTTATATGAATTTAATAAGACTCTCTGAGGAAGCACTCAGAGTCAATCCCCTTATAGTCAATGTTAAAGCAAGACTCTCTGAAGAAGCTCACACAGCCCGTTCCCGTTTAGTCTAGGTAAAGCAAGACTCTCAGAGGAAGCTCACACAGTCCATTCCCCACATAGTCTAGGGTAGCTAATGACTCTCTAAGGAAGCTCACACGTCAATTCCCCTTATAGACTCAAGTTATAGGACTCTCTGAGGAATCTCACTCGGTGAATTCCCCTTATAGTCCAGGTCGTTCAATTCAAACAAAGACTCTCTAAGGAAGCTCACACAGTCAATCCCCTTATAATCTAAAGTAATCAAGGACTCTATGAGGAAGCTCACTCGGTCAATTACCCTTATAGACCCAAGTGTTTCTAGGATCTCTGAGGATTCTCACTCGGTCAATCCCCCCTTATAGCCTAAAGTAATCAAAGGATATCTAAGGAAGCTCACCCACTCAGTTCCCGTTATAGTATACTACACCTGGTTCTCACGGACTTGTGTAGGTAAACGGGTATAACAGTGTAATAAAATCAATGTAAAACTATAGAATTACTTGTCTAAACCGTCTACAGCATATCAAGCATGTCAGAATACAGACTCTCCATCCTATAGCAACAGGTATGGAAAACAAGCAACACGGCCAATGGATAAACAGGACAAAACGGTCATAAATAGAACATGCATGGGAAAAACATCCAAAACACAGAAATCATCGGAATTCATATCCAAATTACCTCTACACAGGTATACAAGCAAGGAAGGAAAACAACAGGTGTAAAACGGTAAACACGCAATACCCCGTTCTAGGGTTTTGGTGGAATTTTCACATAATATTCAAAGAATACAAACAGAAAGTCTCAAAACACCTTCCTCGGGGTTAGGAGATCAATATACTTGAACCTTAAAGATTGAATCTCCTAGTAATGTCGTAGATCTAAGAAAACGTCCAAAATGTTCAACCCATGATAACATGGAAAACAAGTGGAATTGGAAAACAAGGCTCATGAAGAAGAGAGAACTCACCGATGTGATTCCAAGACAATCAAAGATGTTCAAATTGGGGGATGGATGGAGGATCAGGGGTTTGTTGAAGATATATGGCTGTACAGACTCTCTCGGATGAACAAGACCTAGAAGATGAAAGTTCTTCCTGTCAGACGCGACCCCAACGCATTTAATGAAAAACAAAATACACGGCGTGTACTTGCTATTTCTGTACTCCACATTATGTGTAAGAACCCGGTTCTTCTCTTTGAGGTATGTGATTCTTATTTTATCTTTTCTTTAAGTGTTTTTAATAAAATATTTAAAATGGGAAAAAATCTGAAATTTTGGAACTACACGGTGTGTACTTTTTCCACACGCCGTGTACTTCTGGCCGTGTTGGGATGAGTACACAGAGCGTGTAGCCAGGTCAGCGACAAAGGGTGTAGGAACTGACTACATGCCATGTAGTGGTCCTTTACACGTAGTGTAGTCAGTCGGCCGACCAAAATATTAAGGCGGTGGAGCAGCCGCCAGCTGGGCAGCAGTACACATCGTGTACTCAGGAGTATATTTCGTGTACTCTTGTCAGATGGTGAACAGTGCCGCGCTGGCAGGGAGCCACCAGAGGAGTAGTTAAATGAAGGGAGTACACACCGTGTACTTGTAAGTACACACCATGTACTTCTAAGTACAAACCGTGTACTTTGTTTTTCCGGCTTAAAACAGGTAGTAGCCTCCTCATTTGGCAGAGGAGGCATTTGAGCTATTTTGGAGCCAAAGGAGGAGGCCGGACCTTTGAATATCTGTCGAGTGTTCATCCGGAATCCTATTCCGCTTTAGATGATCTCGTTGGAACCACATAGGTAAGCCTTTTCTTCTCCTTAAGTCGTTTGTACCAATTCTTCTCCTAACGTATGTTACTTACATTTGAATGGGTTTTGTTCTTCATCAGATCTACGCCGTTCATGGGAATTTCTGGAGTCGACGTTTGGGTATAATATTCGTTGGCATTTAAGGCAGGTGGCTTGGTGTTTAGTTTTCCGACTGCTATGTGTTTTGTGCGTTTTTGTGCCATGAACCCATGTTGGGGTGTCATGTGGATGAGGTAATTGCTATATTAAACACCTAGAATTGATTAGGTATTTAATTATGATATTAAAATGCTGGTTGGGATAGTTGCTTGGATCCGGGACCACCCTGGGGGAGTGTTTCACTGTTTAGTCATTTGGACAATATATCAGAGGGTATGACTTTAAGGTAGTAATTGTAGAATTTCCTTGAGACGAATTGCTTGTTTGTTACTTGTTTACTTGTTGGGAATGGCCCGGTTACCTGTTTAGCCTCAGGGAATTATTGTGATTAGCCTGTGGGCACTGTACTGTATTTGCCTGAGGGCATGACTGTTTTAGCCAGAGGGCTGTCGTTATTTCGCCTGAGGGCAACCTTTCGTGCCTGAGGGCTTGACTTCTGTGCCTGAGGGCGACACTTCCTATGCCTGAGGGAAATTTCTGTTACGCCTGAGGGAAATACCTACAGGTTGGATTCTGTATATCCTGAGGGTGTGGTTCATTATTTTTGCCTAAGGACAAGATACTGGTTGGCCTGAGGGCTTGGTGTTGTCGAGCACAGAACGATACTAAATTTAATGGATTAAATGAATAATAAAATGGAAAATTAATTTTTAAGTTAGTTACTTTTCAGTACTGCTTACTTTATTACATTTTACTATTGCACACTGTTGTTGCATGCTTACAAGCAGTTGGGCACGGGCCTTTAGTGGGTGCCTACTGAGATATATTTCTCACACCCTGTTTGGGTCATACTTTTCGGCCCAAACAGATTACGTTGCTGTAGGTTTAGATAGGGGAAAGAGTCCCTATACGGGTACATGATTTCTGCTGAGGAATTGGAGGGCATGGGACTAATCCTAGGCTCGCGATGCCACTGCTAGCTGTTTTTCTTTGTTTTTCTTTACTCTGCTTTTGGTTGTATCGTATTGATGTATAACATGTTCTGGATGTTTCCTTAGAACATGAGACATGTAGCATCACCATTTACATAATGTTGGTTATATCCATTGTTGTTGTTTACTTCAGTTGTGTATGGTTTACTACTTCCGTTGTTCGCTGTATGTTTTATTTTGTATTCAGCTACGCTACACTTTGACAAATGAGGGCATAGTTTCCCCACTATCAGACCTGGGTCCTCGCTTCTAGTCAGCAGCCTATGGCATTTCGGGAAATGCGCTTGAGGTCACTTGGTGAACCGGATTCGGGGCACCAGTTGCATGGCACCCGGGTCCGGGATGCTACATTAGGCGGCCTCCAAGTCAGTTCCACACAGCCATGTGTGCGAATACTACACAGCCAGCACACGACTTGCTACGACAAGAAAGTACAGAACATGTACTCATAAAGTACACGACGTGTACATAGAAAATTTCCAAAAATTCCTCTTTTCTCCAAAAACAACCAGAAAGGAAAAACATACCTAAAAAGAAGGTCTGGGTTCTTACAAACTTCCCCCCTTAAAGAATCTCATCCGCAAATTTCCCTAGCACGGTGTAGAAGAAGAACCCTCAAACAGTTCTGACCACTATGCTCATACATTGGGCTCCCTCTCCCAAGTCTCATCCTGTACTTGCTCGTGCTGCCATAGCACTCATACCAGAGGAACTGACCGTCCACGTAGAACCTTTATACTGTGATCCACAATCCAGGTAGGATGATCCTCAAACGACACATCCACTTCGAGCAAAACCTTCTCGTGTTGAAAGACACGAGACGGGTCTGAAAAGTAACATCGTAGCTGAGAAACATGGAAGACATCATGCATAGCTCTGTACCTATGAGTTAACTGCAACCGATAGGTAACCTGTAAAACTCTCTCCAACACCTCAAATGGTCTGATGTACCTTAGTGAATGGTTACCCTGTCTCCAAATCCTCTTGTGTCCCAACCTCGATGTGACATGTAGGAAAAGATGATCCCCGACCTCGAACTCTAGAGGGTGTCTCTGCTGATCAACATAAGACTTCTGTTGAGACTGTGTAGTAACCATCCTCTTCCGAATCAACTATCTCTACTTTGTGGTCTCCTGAACAAGACGATGTCCCAACAAGGCTACCTCTCCTACTTCTAGCCAACATAAGGGTGATCGGCATGCCCTACCGTACAACGCCTCATAGGGAGCCATCTGAATAGTTGATTGAAAACTATTATTATAGGAAAACTCCACAAGAGGTATGTACTTATCCCAATAACCTCCAAAATCTAGAATGCATTCTCAGAGCATATTCTCAAGCACCTGAATGGACTGTCCATCTGTCTGGGGATGGTAAGCTAAACTCAAAAGTACCTATATACCCAAAGCCTTATGAATCCCCTTCCAGAACTGAGAAGTAAAATGTGCATCACTGTTTAAAACAATGGAGTTTTGAACTCCTTGAAGACGTACAATATATAGGATGTACAACTGTCCAAGATCATCAACATGGAAGGTCTCCTTGATCGGCAATAAGTGAGAAACCTTTGTGAGTTTGTTAATGACAACCCAAAATATGTCATTCCGCCGAGGTGACCTCGGCAAACCCGTCACGAAGTCCATCATGACATCATTCCACTTCATCTTGGGAATGGGTAACTGCTGTAAAATCCCTTCTGGTCACTGATGTTCCACCTTAACTTGATGACAAGTGGAACACCTCATGTCAAAACCCACAACGTCCCTCTTCATACCTGGACACCAATACTAATGGTGTAGATCATGATACATCTTGGTGATGCTAGGATGAACTTCCCAAAATGATGAATGAAAATCCCACATCAGCTCCTCGCGTATATCTGCTGGCACCCATACGCGTCCCTGGAAATGAAATATCGCATCCTCGCCTATGTTCCATCTAGGAATAGGGTCCTCTCCTGACATTCTTTTCCTTAGGACTAGGCCCTCATAATCTGATAGCTTCCTCATTCATACTTGATCAAGAAGAGTAGAGGTAACAACTACAGAAGCAAGAAATTTATGCCCCTGACTGTCGTCCACCTCCAAATGCATTTTAGAGAATATAGTCATAAGCTTCCACTCACTACTGGCCTCCTGAACTGCATATAACTGAGTACTCCTGCTGAATGCATCAGCCACAGCGTTGCCTTTCCCAGGCGTATGGGAAACCTCAAAGTCAAAAGACTGTAGGTACACAAACCACCTGCGCTGTCTCAAATTCAGATCACGCTGAGCAAAAGATGTACTTGAGACTCTTGTGGTCGATGAAAACCACAATTTTCTCTCCCAGAAGATAATGTCTCCAATAGAATTGGGAATGAACAACAACTGCCAACTCCAGATCATGCATTGAGTAATTACTCTCAAGTGGCCTCAACTGCCAAGACCCGTACGCAACGACTCCATCACCCTGCATAATCACAACTCCCAGCCTGATACCTAATGCATCATAGTAAATAGTATAGCTCTTTCTTGGATCTGCAAAGACTAGTATCAGTGCTGAAGTCAACCTCCCTTTCAGCTCCTGAAAGGCTGACTCACAGGAATCTGACCATAAGAACTTCACCCCCTTCTTGGTCAGACTTGTCCATGGTGCTGTTGAGCATGAAAAGTCCCATATAAAATTTCTGTAATATCCAGATATCCCTAGAAAATTCCGAACCTCAAATACATTCTTCAGATGCACCCATGAATCTACAGATCTCACTTTCTCTAGGTCTACTAATACTCCTACCTCTGAGATAACTTGACCCAAGGACTGAATCTAATCCATCCCAAAGTGGAACTTTGAGAGCTTATCATATAACTGATGCTCCCTCAGTGTACTCAAAATGATATCAAGATGGTTAACATGGTCCTGTCGAGTGTGAGAATACACAAAGATATCATCCATGAAAACCACCATGAAAGAATCAAAGTATGGATGGAACACTCGGTTAATCAGTGCCATGAAAACTGTTGCCACGTTCATGAGACCGAATGGCATAAACAAGTAATCGTATAGACCATACATTCTCTGGAAGGTTGTAAGAGGTATATCTGATGTTATAACGTGAAACTGATGATAACTAGATCTTAGGTCAATCTTTGAGAACACCAAGGCTCCTCGAAGCTGATCAAAGAGATCATTGATCCTGGGTAAAAGATATCGGTTCTTAAATGTCAACTGGTTCAACTTCTAATAGTCCACACAAAGCCTGAGGGTACCGTCTACCTTCTTTGCAAACAGGATAGGCGAACCCCAAGGAGAAGTACTTGGTCAGATGAAACCCTTTTCATGAAACTCCTCCAACAGCTTTTTGAGCTCCCACAACTCAGGTGTAGCCATTATATAATGAGGAATGGACACCGGTGCCACTCCTGGAACAAGATCAATCGAGAAGTCTACCTCAACCTCTAGAGGCAAACATGAAAAGTCTTCAAGAAAGACATCTATGAAACGATCCACCGCTGGAGGAATGTCTAACTGTGAAGTCCCCTGGTCATCCAGATAAAGAATATAAATCTGGGTTGTAACTCCTCCCAACCCATGATTCTCTAGACCCGCTCTGCTCGCCTGTACATCCCATTTTCCCCTATGAAGAAACAATCCACCCTTTGGCAATATGAAACTCACCCTACAATGATAACAGTCGACAACATCCTGGAATGGAACTAACCAGTCCATCCCGATAATGACATCATAGCCTGTCATCTCTAGGACATAGAGGTAACATAAGACATTACATTCACCAACTTGTATAGGGCACATTCTGCGGTACCGTACACTAGTTTTTCTAGTCCCCAATGGTGTGTCTAGCATCGTGATATCGATAGAAGAAAAGGTGTTGAGTCCACGGCTCTCCACAAAAGAAACAGAGATAAAGCTTTGGTAAGCCTCTGTACAAAATAGAAAAGAAGCTAAAATTGAGGCTACTAAGATCTTACCTCGAACGGTAGAAGGTCTGGGTCCTGATCCTGCTGGATGTACTCAACTGAAAAAGTATGGCTTGTATCGCAACCCTGTGACCCTGCCTGACCACTCTGAGCTGAGCCACCATTATGTTGCTAAAAATTGGGTGAATGCCTGCCACGACCATGACCTCCACCTTGGCATGAATGGCCTGAAGAACTCTAGTTCCCTGGCTGGTGAGAAATTCGTGGCACTGCTCCCGAACAAGGAGTCATAGAAGAACCCCTGTCACCAGCTACTGGTGAGAAGATCTGACAAAAGCACTGAATGTGACCCATCTTTCCATAAGATCGGCACTCTACTAGGTCTCTCGAGAAATGTGGCCTCATATGCCTGCTACTCCCACACTGGTAGCACACCACCTGGATACCAGGAGAAGTGCCTCACCTCCATTGATCTCCTCATAAGGTCTGCATGAACCTTATAAAACTCTCTCGGAACTGTCCATCAGCACCTTTGTCTGGAAAGATGGCTAGTGCCAAGACTGGCACAAAAAGAGGACATCTCTGTGGCATGACTCTCCAAGGTCAAACACACACCTTAGATCAAGATTATCTAGTACTAAAACAAGGATTTTAAGAAGGGAACAAAATAAAGATAGCACTCACATTTTACAAAACTTGACTACATGACTTGTACATTTACTACACAGTGTGTTCCCTAAAGTCATTCACATGGGTGTGTACTCCTTCCCAGACTGGTCGTGTAACACCCTAAACAGTTGGTGTGTTTTCCTGACACATGGCTTGTACTTGAATCCTCTTCCCCTACCCGATTCCATCTACACAGTTAGGCCACATAGCTCTCTTAAAGCACGACTACATGATGTGTACTATCCCTACATGGTGTGTACTAGACAAGCTTCACCCATCCCGTGTTGTTAGTGACATGGTCTAACACATAGCTCAAACTACACGGCGTGTTCTAGATTTACATGATGTGTAAGAGAAGAGATAACAGCAGCCCGTGTTGATCATGACATGGTCGGGTACTTGGGTTAGACTGCACGGCGTGTTCAATGCATAAACGACGTGTACATGAAAGGGTAACACCAACCCATGTTGTTCGTGACACAGCCTGGTACCTTGGTCAGACTACACGACATGTTTAGATGGCACACAACATGTATTAGAAATGACTCATCCAACCTGTGTTGTTAGTGACACAGGTGGGCACAGGGTCGACACTACACGACGTGTATGGACAATACATGATATTTTCACTCCGGGTTTTTTCCCATCCCATGTTTCTGCCCACACGACCTATGACACGGTTTGGAGACTAAATGGCATGTACAAAAAGTACACAGAGTGTACTTAAGAATTACCATTTCATCCCGAACAGAAGAACACACGACGTTTACTTAACATTACACGGTGTGTATTCTGGGTTTTTCCAGACAGTAAACCTCCAAAACTACTCCGGAACCCAGAAAACCTTGAAATGAGCACTGAATGTTACAAATTACGATCTGTGAGGGCCCATACTCCCCGTGAATCAATGTTTGGCATCTTATACACATTATAACATGGAAAACAAGGCAATGATCTTCCAAATTCTAGTCCATGAGGGCCCATAACACCTCAAGAACCAAAGTTTAGTGTTCATTCTAGCAAATAACTACACAAACAATACCCGATAAAACATCATGTATTTATATCAAGGAAACTATCACAACAACATTCATATTTTACACATCATCTATCACAACAACATGAAATCACTAATGCATCATATATGGCATGGAAAAAATGCATGACATGTGATTTCTAGAAAGTGTCTATATGATGCATGAGATGGCATACCCTCATCTCATTGGGTGGAAACAGAAATAAAACCGGAATAAAATCAATAGTATTAGCAAAAATCATGTTAGTCACTCAAGATGAAATCAAATAAACTGTAAGACCATGAACCAATTACTTCTTATCTCGGGCTATAGGCTCCAAACAGTAAGTCAAGGGAAAAGTAATCCCCTGAAATCACTTTGTAATGTCCCAGTTCTAGAAGCCACCCAGAGGCACCCCATACCCAGTTGGTCACATGGCCTCAAACACATTTCCCCAAATTCCAGAGGCTGGCAACTAGCAGCAAGGGACTTGGGTGTCATAGTGGGGAAACTATGCCATCATTTTCAGAGCACACAACGGAAGTAAACTACACATACAATAGCGGAAGTAATAAATATCCAACAATAGTAAATATAGAAAGACTAGAATAATAAAGAAATTGAGAAAATATATATATGAAATGATACATGATACATTTGTCTAGGAAAGCAGCCAAACAAGTCACAATGCTGGAAATACAAATAGTGATAAACCGAAGTTCTAAAAGAAAGATAAACATCACCTCAACATCGCAAGCCATAGCTTGGTTCCATGATCTCCAGATCCATAGCAAGTCAAGTACCTGAAGTAAAAGGGCGCTTTCTCTTATCTATACCTGCAACAATATAATCTGTTTGGGCCCAAAAGCTTGACCCAAATAGGGTGTAAGATTAAATCATAGAAGGCAACCACCTGAAGATCTATGCCTAATAGTCAGTGAATATATGGAAAGTAAAAGTACAGTAAATAGTAAACAATAAACAGGAAAGTACTCAGCAGTAAACAATCCACAGTTCAATCAAGCAACAGTGAAGCAAACAGCTAACCACAAACAGGTAACCTTCTTGGAAGTACTCACAGCCATCCCCTATGGTCCTACCTAATAAGTACAGACAACCCTATGGAAAGCACACTCGGTCTAACCACTCTAGTTCTATATAGGAATTTAATAAGACTCTATGAGGAATCACTCACAGTCTATCCCATTATAGTCAAAGGTAAAGCAAGAATCTCTAAGAAATCTCCCACAGTATGTCCCCCGTATAGTCTAGGTAAAGAAAGACTCTATGAGGACGCCCACAGAGTCCATTCCCCACATAGTCTATGGTATTATAGGACTCTATGAGAAAGATCACATGTCAATTCACTTTATATCCACAAGGTTTAGGAATCTCTGAGGAAGATCACTCGGTCAATTCCCCTTATAGCCCAGTTCATTCAATCCAAACAAAGACTCTCTGAGGAAGCTCACGTAGTAAATCCCCTTATATTCTAAATCAACAAAGTAATCTATGAGTAAGCTCATATGGTCAATTCCCCTTATAACCCCAAGTGGTTCTAGGCTCTCTGAGGATGCTCACTTGGTCAATCCCCCCTTATAGCCTAAAGTAATCAAAGACTCTATGAGGAAGCTCACCCAGTCAATTCTACTTATAGTATACTATGCCCAGTTCTCACGACCCTGTGTAGGATAGCGGGCATAGTAGTGTAATAAGGCCAAAGTAAACCTACAGAATCACTTGGCTAAATAGTCTACAATATATCAAGAATGTCAGAATACAAACTCTCCAACCTACACAACAGGCATAGAAAAGAAGCTACGCTGCCAAAGGCTAAACATGATCAAACAGTCGTAAACAGAACATGCAAGGGAAAAATATAAAAAAAATATAAATCATCCCAATTCATATCCAAATAACCTCTACACAAGAATACAATCATGGAAGGTAAAAATCAGGGATAAATCGGTAAACACGCAATACCCCGTTCAAGGGTAATGGTTGAATTTAAACATAATACTTAAAGACTGCAAACGGAAAGGCACAAACCACCTACCTCAGGGTTAGGAGATCAATATACATGAACCTCAAATATTTAACATCCTTGGAACATCGTAGATATAAGAGAACGCCCAAAATGTTCAACCCATGATAACTTGGAAAAGAAGAGGAATTGGAAAACAAGACTCAAGTGGAAGAGAGAACCCACCGATGCTATTCCATCGCAATCAACGATGTTCTAATCAGAGAACAGACGGAGGATCGGGGGTTTGTCGAAGATACACAGCCAAACAGACTCTCTTGGATGAACGAGACCTAGAAGATGAGAGTTCTATCCGTTAGACGCGACCCCAGTCTGTTTAATGAAAAAAAACAAAATTCATGGCGTGTACATCTGGAGTGCACGATGTGTAATTTCTATTTCCGTACTCTGCATTAGGCAGCCTCTAAGTCACTTCCACATGGTTGTATGTGCAGCTACTACACGACCAACACATGGCCTGCTGCGGTAAGAAATTATATGATGTGTACTCATAAAGTACACGATGTGTACTTGGAAAATTTTCAGAAATTTCTCTTTTCTCAAAAAATGACCAGAAAGGAAAAACATTCCTAAAAAGAAGGTCTGGGTTCTTACGGTATGGATTTTTGGGTAAGTGTTGGAAACACTCATCATATACTATGAATCACCATCACTAATCTGTCATTGTCACCAATGTCCCACCGCTAGCATTGTCTCTCCACCAAGAATAGAAATTTGGAAAAGTATTAGAATGTATCACCTTTAGAGTCTAACTCAGTGGTATTGTGAATCACCACTAGATCAATCACCAAAAGAGAGGAACCATTCTAAAAACTAACCTCCACTCTTTCAATTTATTTGTAATTAAATATGTCAATTTACTAGTTTATCTAATTTAATGATCAAAATAATTTCAAGGATTTTTCATAACTATTATATAGAGATGCATTAAATAATGTGTCAGATCTGAGTATAATGATATATGGAATTTGGTAAATTTTTCTCTACATGGATGCTCATGCAATACTGATGATTAAAGAGAAACAAACTCCATCATGTGTATAACTGGGAACATATCTATATTTAAAAAATATACACATACATGTGAAGATAGCTGAGTCACTATAAAGTGTACCTTGCATGAATATTATATACTAGCGATCAGATATAGATGAAGTGAAGCACATTCAACATCTGTACTACTTCCTAATGTTAGAACAGAGAGAGTTTAGGACACTCTATTCCACTAAAAATCTCAAAAACATTACTCGAGATACCATTCATGCTACATTCAATGTGTCGCAAGAAACAAATCTTATTAGAATGAGCGACACCATAATTTTTATACTCTTATTTGAGGTTTTTTCATTTATCATTATATTACGAGTAATATGTGTATACATTTTATTTTAAAACACACACCATGTTATTCTTTAAATTAGAAGATACTAGATATCACCTAAAACACTCCTTTACCTATTTTCTCATTTTTGTGCAAGTGGTCTGTGTGCGGCCTATTTTTATCTTTACTCCCATGATTAATTTGGAAGAGTTTCTGTGTGTCATGGACAAAATTTGTGTTGTTGTATACTCGATCCTGGTTTGGGATCAAATTTTATTTTTATACAATATTCTTATTCGGAGGTGATTTATAAGTTAAGAGGAAAGGTCTTCGCTTGAGATTGAAACTGTTATATTCATTTTTTCTGCTTTATGTTTCTTTTCTTTATTTATATGATTTAAAAGAAAATCTATGTTAAATTGACATACAAAATATCTAATTTTATAGTTAATATTAATTATTATTTATATTAGATTTTAATATATTAAATTTATTTCAAAGGTTAAATTAATATTATATTTTTTTAACTAGACATAATAAATATTTGAGAATTAATTAAAAGTTAAAGATTTATATCGACCTACAATTATGGTTAATTAGTCCATATTTAAAATAATTGGGGGATTTTATTTAAACCAATTTAAAAAAAAATATTGGGTACTCAATTCACTCCCCCTTGAGATACACATTCCAACTAAAATTTGGTATAAAAGGTTTAATCTTTGGTATCAATGTTTTTAATAACTTTTACCACTCTTATTTTAGTTGTTATTTAGTGATATTAAATTTCTATTAGTTTTAAATTTATTTCCTTGAATGGAAAAAATAAAAGAAGGTTTTGCAATTAAAAAACATACATTTTTCAATAGAAATAATTTTTCTTAGTGGAAGATCAAAAAGAAAATTCCTATTGAAATTATTGGTTTTGATATTTGGTCTTCAATTGAGGGAAAGTATGATTTACCAAAGACTGCTAATAGTACTTGGGATGATGCTACAAATCTAGCCTAAAATAATAACTGTAATGATAAGAATTCCCTTTATTATGACATAGGAGATTAGAAATTTAGTTGAATTTTTTTGGTAAAATTTCATTTGAAAATTGGGACACATTATTTGTTTCTCATTAGGGTACAACCAATTTAAATGAAATGAGATTGAATAAATATACTATTAGGTATGATTATTTTAAGATGAAGCCCAATGAATTAATTTTGGATATGTATCTCATGTTCAATTAAATAGTGAACACCCTGAGGTCCTTGGGAAATCCAGTGTCTTACAAGGATCAGAGTATGAGACTACTCAGATGTATTCCTAAAAGATAGAGAGGGAAATCAGTGTCAATCAGAGAGTCATGTGTTATTAAAAATCATCCAGTTAAAGAGTTGATTATAAATTTAATGATGCATGAATATGAACTTAAATTAAATAGATAATAGGATGATAAATTATAAATAAAATTTGTTGTTTTCAAGGATACTACATCCAAAAAAAAATTGAAAATATTGAAGATGAAAGTTCCTCTTATAGTGAGTCACCACCTAACAGAGATGAAGAAATAACCCATCTAGTATAAAGATTCAAAAAGATATATAAGAAGATGAAATTTTTCATTAATCCTAGTAAAAAAGGAAAGTTTAATAATAAAGGAAACTGGATGAAATATTGGGAAATGGATGATAATTTAAATAAGATAGCCTATTTTGAATTTAAGTAAAAAGGACATGTCAATGTAGACTATCAAAAATTGAAATAAAAAATGAATTATGAGGATAAGGATATAAAATTTATGAAATCCATGAAAAAACATAGAGTTGAAATGAGGAAAACTCTAGTGACTCATACTCCACTCTTGAAGAGAAGTTTGACCCAGCTAATTGTGAGTCATGACTAATGTTTTTTGGTACCTACCATACCATCTGTTCTTAATACTGATAACTGTGAAAGTTAACAAATTACAGATGACATATCTCAATAAAAAATGTTTCAACACATCATAATGATTGAGGAAACATTTAATTAACATTAGGATAAATATAATTTCTTGAAAAAAAAACATGCTTTATCTGCTAATACAAAATTTGACCTTACTACAGGGAAAGAGAAAAATGAATAATAAATAAATGAGAATTATAAACACAAATTTTCCAATGAACTTATGAATAACGATTTATAAAATTTTATCAATTTAATAGAAAATATTACATATATTCTTTGTAAATAAATTTCTACAACGTATGTTACAGGTCTAGGATATCAACCTTGATAGAGAAATATATGTAAGAGCATATTTGTACCTAAACATAATTATGAAAGTTCAACTACCGGTTATTTTATACTGGGACAAATAGATTATTTTTTTTAGAAGTATTATAGTATGTTTATAAGAGACATTTTTAAAAGACGTGGCTTCCAAAATCCTTTTTTACTAATACACTAATACCCAAGAAAAAATGGGAATCCAAATAATTCCTTATATAAATTTTGTTTTGTAAGAAAGCTACATAAAGACCTCAAGGAAAAGTCAATGGTAGTTTTTCAGCATATGTTCAAGGAATATGATAGGATAATACACATGTTTCAAGAGCCTAATAAAATTTGATGGTTTTCATATCATGTTTTGTGATAATGATAAATGGATGGTCATTGGCCTTGGCCAATTAAGTAACACTGATTATATTTTAATTTCCAAAGTACTATTTTTTGATGGTTTGAAGTATAATTTTATTAGAAACTCACAATTTTGTGATTGTGGTTTTAATGTTAAATTTGAAAATAATTCATGTATTTTTTTATTCCCAAAATGCTTTAGTATTTACTAATTTAATGAATGATAATATTTATGCTGTTAATATTCGTTGTTTAATTTCTCGAAATGTTTCCTGCTTGGGATTCTTTAGCAACTAATCTTGGATTTGGTATAGTAATCTAGGAAACTTTCACTCACTTAGTAATATTACTAATAATGGTTTGTTTATGGATTTAAAAAATGCGAGTTTCAATTTGACAAAGTCTGAAACCCCTATGAAAAATAGAAACATCACTAGATTTATTTTAAATTAATGAAATAAGTTTCAACTTCTCAACCTCTTACATTGGATCATAGTGATTTATTTGTCCCATATAGAGTTTCATGTTAAGATGGTATGAAATATTTTAATATAATAGTAAATTAATTATCTTAGTGTAATTGGGTGTTGTTTTAAGACAAAAAATTGAAGCCTATTCTTATTTTACCATATATGCTAGATCTGAAGAAAACTTAAGTGGATATAAAATTGAAACCTACATAATTGAAAATATTCATGAGTTATAAAAACAATAGTTTGAATAATTTTTCTCAAAAAATGTCTATATTAATAAATTCTATGCTCTTAGGACCCATTAGTAGAATGAAGTTGTACAAATATGAAACAGAACACTTAAAGAGATATCCTATACTATGGTAAATGAATATGACTCACTTGTTTAGTTTTCAGAGGAGGCTGTTCACAATGATTATTATATAATAAATATAGTTTTAATTAGGCCTATCATGAAGAATACCCCTTATGAGATTTGTAATAGTAGGAAGTATATGTTTAATTACATTATCGTTTTGGTTGAAAAGCATTTGTTATTATCAATAAGGATAATATTGACTAGTTTTCTTCCAAAAGTGATGAATGAAGTTTTAAATGTTATTGATCTTCCAGTAAATCTTAGAGTGTTTTTAATATAAGGAACAAGACTATGGAATAATCTATTGATATAAAGTTTGATGAGACAGATCCACATGAGTCTAAAAACTCTATAAATTCTTGAGAATGCGTTATCATTGAACATAAATTCCAAAACATTTTATTATTCAATGATGCTAATAGAAAAATAATCTAGTTCTCAGGAACATCCAGACCAATAATCTAAACATGTAGATAATTCTAAGGTGACTAGTCACTATTTTTCTATAGCTATTAGGGATCTTAAGTACCATACTTTATATGTTGTTGTTAGATACCCAGATAGTGCTACATAGGATAAAGATTCTCTAAGAAACCATGTTGAAGATCAAGCAGTTTTGTCACAACTTGAACCAAAGAAAAATCAATGATTCAATAAATGATGAATTTTTGGCAATGGCTATGAAATTAGAATCCATTCAATTTAAAAGAAACAAATTATGAAAATTTATCGATAAACCCAAATACACCTTAACTATAGGCACTAAATGGGTTTTTAGAAACAAGGTTGATGAATCAGGAATGATAGTAAGGAATACAACAAGACATGTTTCCCAATTTTATAGTCATGAAGAAGGAATATACTTTGAAGAGATATTTCACTTGTATCTAGACATGAATCCATTAGAATACCAATTTTATATGAAGCACATATGTATTTCAAACAGAATCCAATGGATGTCTAAAGTGCATTCTTAAAGGAGTATATAGTTATGGATTTTTTTTAAACAACACCATAGTTTTTGAAATCCCCATTTTCAAAATGAGGTTTTCAAAGTAACACAATAATTATATGGTTGAAAGTGAATCCTAGATCATGGTATGACATGCTCAATTCCTTTATTATTTTAAAAGGATTTTAAAAAGGTATAGATGATCCTACCATTTTTATTAAATTAATTTCAAAAGTTGTTTTAGTTTGTACAAATTTATATTGCATATATTATTTTTGGATCATTACAAAATTTATTATGTACTGATTTTTCAAAAATGACGCAAACTAATTTTGAAATGAGTTTAATGGGTGAACTAAAATACATTATGGGTATTCAAATTTTACAAAATAAAGAATGTATTATTTTAAATAAAAGTAAATATATTAAGGATATTTTACAACATTTGAACCCAAATGTCACTAATAGTAGTGATACTCCTATGATTACTACCTAGAAGTTGGATCTTAATAAAGATGAGAAACTAATATATCAAACTAGTTATTAAGGTTTGATTGGAAGTCTTCTAGACTTAACATCTAGTTGGCCTGATATTATGTTTGATGTGTGTATGTGTGCTCATTTTCAAGAAAACCCAAAACCGTCACACTTAGTTGTCATAAAAATAATTTTCAAATACCTCAAATGTACCATGAATTTATGAATATTCTAGAGGACAAGTATTTTACATAGTTTTTTATTCAGATGTTGATTTTGGTGGATTTAAGTTAGATAGAAAAATCACCTTTGGAATTTATATCCTTTTTGGAACATCTCTTGTTTCTTGGTGTAGTAAGAAACAAAATTTTGTTGTACTTTCTACTACTGAAGATGAATACATAGTTGTAGGTAGCTGATGTGCACTTAATTTTTGGATGAAAAAAACTTCACTAGACCGAAAATATGAATTTTGACACGTCCCTATAAATTTTGACCAAAAAGTGCTATATATATTTATAAGAACCACGTGTCTCATTATAGATCAAACATATTTATGTAAGACATGAACTTTTTAGAGATCATTTTCTTATGGGTGAAATCACCCTTGAAGACATTGGTATAGAAAATCATCTTGCTTATATATTTACTAAGTCATTAAAGTGTGAGATAATTAATTACATCAAACAAGAGTTAGGTAAGATTAATGTCTATTGAGATTAATTTAATAAGATTGGCCATTTTTATTTTCTCACCATTGTGGATTTCTCACCATTGTAGATTTGTCACCATTCTAAATTTCTCACTGTTGTAGATTTCTCACCGTAGTATATTTATAACCATTCTAGACGTCTCACCATTTTTATTTTCTCACCATTGTTATTTTCTGACCATTTTGAAATTTATCACCATCGTAGGTTTTCACACTAGTACATTTTTACTCAATAATAGAAATAATCTCATGAATTTTCCAAATTTTTATGCTATTAATTTTTAAACCACTAGTTTTTTTGTATGATTTATTTTATTTTAAATTCAATTGAAATTATATTCTGTGTTTCATTTTTCAATGGTTATTTTGATTTAAATTTTTTGAATCCCTAAATACCAAATGATATAAAATTAGACATTTATGTAATTTCAATTCATTGTTTACTCGCACCTTTTCTATCAAGACATATTGTGTCCCTTTATCTCCCTACTATCAACCTTCCATTTTCCATCACCCAAACCAACTGGTCTGACCTCCATGGATAGAGTAAAGAATCCTTCTGAATATTCTCCATATAATTCAGGTATTGATAAGAGTAATAATGTGGAGTTGAGTCATCCTGTAGTAATAGTACAAATAAACCCCGAGCATTGCAATCATGCAGTCGTTCTGTCACGACCCGCCCTCCGGGTCCGTGCCGTGACTACCCCAAGCCCGCCTTCCATAGGCCAGGGGCTGGCGACTAGCACCAAGGCATAAATCCCGGTAAAAAGGGAAGGCATTGCCTTTGAAAAGTAAACACACACCACAGAGTAAACAAGCGGAAAGTAAACACTAAGCAAACAGAGTACGACTGAAAGTGCGGAAAGGTAAATGGGCCAGAATACAAACCCAAACTGAAAGTAAAGTACAACTCGAAAAGGGAAAAACAGCAACTGTAAAGTAAAGGCCGCTACTCCGAGCTGTCCACCGGAAATCCCACCTGAAGGGTGGGTACAGATAGCTCCTCTGCTCCACGGGTCCCGTCGTCCGCTCCGTGCACGTCCCGCCCAGTGGTCCACCTCCGGGTACCGTCCCGCTCTACAAGCCTCAGCTAAGGTCAACGCTGTCCGTCGTCTGCAACCAACACAACGTAGTGCGGGAGAAGCCCGTGCAGGGGTGAGTATAAGCTACTCAGTAGGGACCCCGAGACCCCTGAAGGTCTCTCAAATCCACAAAGGATAAACCACGAAGAAAAGTACAATCACGAAGTAACAACCGACACTGCTTAGGTATATGCCCATACATATACCTAAGTCATTAATTAAAATACGCTCCAACCTCCGAGCCCAAGTACAACTCAGTCCACGCAGGAAAGTATACGTATTCCACATAGGAAAGCAAAATATAATCCACACAGGATTGCACAACACAATCCACACAGGAAAACAACAGGATTCAGCTCGCACAGGTATACTTCTTCAAGGACGATAAAGATGATCACTGATCCATCTAAGTCGTCGGACCCACGAAGGATCGATAGGTAACTAACCCCCGCAGAAGACCCACACAGGATCGGGCTCACACAGAACCTGTAGGCGCTGGCTCACACAGAACCGTTGAGCGCAAGGACCCACACAGGATCGGGCTCACACAGAACCTGTAGCACTGATCCACGTAGGATCGCTGAGTGCTGTAGTCGTCGTCGTCGAATCCACACAGGATCTCTGTACTGTCGTCGTCGAATCCACACAGGATCTCTGTACTGTCGTCGTCGCAGTCACAGTAGCAGTCGTAGCAGTAGAACAGTCGCAGCCAGCACTAGGGTTCCCGCACACAGCTAGCTCGTATGGAGGGTCCGCTCCACGAGCCGAGAGGCTGATACATCAACTGTCACGAAGACCAGAGTTGATGTATCCAAAAGTTCCGTATCGACAACAGGAACTCAACGCAACAGACGACGCGTCGATCGGACGCCCGGTCTGAGAGTTATTGGCATTTTCGTCTCCGGGGCCCGGTTGGTTTTTAAGGCAAAACCAACCCGACCGTACTCCACCTGCGTCCAAACCTCGGGCGGAGTATGCCAAAAGATCCGTCTCACTAAGAGGAACACTACGCGACTGACGGCACGTCAATCGGACGTCCGTAGCTCAAGATATGAGCGTTTCCGCTCCGAAGGCCCGGTTGGTTTCGTGAACGAACCAACCCGGCCGAACTCAAAGAAAACCGAAACCTTGAGTGCGATATACCGAAACGACCGTCTCAATCCAAGGATCGCGTTGCCGCAGACGGTTCGTCATTCGGAGGTCCGAGGCTCAAGTTATGGGCCAAAAACCGAATCTGATTCGAAACGGGGGGTCCGGGTCCGGGCCGACCCGGCCCGACCCCCCCCCCCCCCCCCCCCGGGGGCGGCGCGGCGGCGGCGGGCCGCGGTGGCGGCGGCGGCGGCGGGCCGCGGGGGCGGCGGCGGCGGGCCGCGGTGGCGGCGGCGGCGGCGGGCCGCGGGGGCGGCGGCGGCGGGCCGCGGTGGCGGCGGCGGCGGGCCGCGGTGGCGGCGGCGGGCCGCGGCGCACGCGGGTGGCATGTGGGGGGCTTGATTGCCCCCGCTGCTTTGTCAAGGCGGCACGGCTTTGAGCCGTGCCTTTGCAACAAACGGCCCCCGTAAGTGGGGGCCGGCTGGACGAACCGGGGGGGCTGTTGCCCCCCCTCCTTAAATGAACCGCCCCCCTCGTTAAGAGGGGGGTTTGATGAACCAGCCGGGGGATTTATTCCCCCGGTTTTATGACATCCGGCCGGCCCGCTGGCCGGCCGGTTTTTACCAACGGGACCGGAAATTCCGGTCCCGCCCTCGACATCCGACGCCGGCGGCCCGGCCGCCGGTCTTTCCTTCCACCGCGGCCCGGAACCGGCCGCGGTCTCCTCGTCCCACCGCGGCCCGGAACCGGCCGCGGTCTTCTCGTCCCGCCGCGGCCCGGAACCGGCCGCGGCGTTCGTCATCCGGCGCGGTGCGACGGCACCGCGTCCCTTCGCCGTGCTTTGATATTATTCAACGCGGCGCGACGGCATCATGTTCTTGTTGTTTCTTCAAAGGTGCGTGCGACGGCATCGCATAAGATATTCGCACATTCATCCGCGTGGTGCGACGGCACCACGCCACTTGCTTTCCTCCGCAAAATAATTAAACAAGAACGATGGAGGGGGGGTTCGGCCGTGTTCATGCGGTCCGGCCCCCCCCCCCTCACGTTAAAATAAAAACGCAACTTAAAATAAATCAAGTCACACGTTAGTCTTGATAGAATCACGATCAAGAATAAAATAAGAAAACCAAAAGAAAACGACAACCCCTACCTCGGGTTTAAGTTTCGAAGAATCGTCTACGTCCCGCGGAAGACGGCGTCGCGGAGGTCGGGCGTCGCGGTCGTCGTTCGTCGATTCCGTTGACGAAGTGTGATGCCCGAAGAGACACGTCGTTGGCGGATCTTCGATTGCCGACGAAGAAGGTTCGGGGAGGAAGAAGAGGTCCGAAGATACCGGGTCGCCGAGTTGATGATCCTTGACGAAGAGTTGTCGTTCTTCGTTGAGGATGAAGACGTTCTTCGCCGGAGAAGATGAAGAGGAGCTCTCAAAAAGTTCTCAAGGGAATAAACCAACAACCCATAAACAAATAAGATTACATCTTATTTTATTAACACAAAACTCAAAAGAATTTCAAAAGTTTGAAATTCAAAAGAGTTTAACTCCCCAAAATTAATTAAGGGTAACCTAAGCCATTAAAAGAGGCATTAAAGGAGTTGGGAGGATTTGAAAAGAAAAGGGGGGGTTCGTGTGGGCCCCACCACACTTAATCCTCCCAAGGGAGGTTAAGTGGGTGTGGGTCCCACTCCCAACCTCCTTTGGTAGGTTTTTAAATAAGTTAAAATAAAATTTGTCTTACACAAATTTTATTTAACTTAACTGAAAAACCCCAAAACGTAACTTTCAACCCGCAACAAACGCAACTCCCGATAAGGTCTCATTAAGCGAATATCGGCGCTGCGAGTTCATCGGCGCCCTCGGATTTCAATTCCGAGCACCGGATCAAAAGTTAGGAATTCCCGCTCGTTCGTTTACTGAACGTACCCGAGCCAAACTTCGGAAATTAATTCCGGGCGCTCCGGGCCTCGGAATCAGGTGCCGTCTGAAACCGCGCTCTTGTAAAATTCTAAAGAAAATTAAGAAAAAAATTTCCTTGAATTTTACGGGTCTTTACACGTTCCCAAAAAGAAATTTCAACCAGAGTGGTTACTTTCAAGAAATTCATCAGTAATGAATGTCCTAATAGACCAAGGATGGATGAGATGGTTCTCTTCTAATAAGAGACATTTTAAGTCTAGGTTTGTATATTAGTTTTTCTGGTTCATTAATTTTTTCTTCAATAATAATGAATACTGGATATAAACTAGAATTAATGGTCATAGAATTTCATTTTATTTATGGAAATGGGTTGAATGTTTAAAGGATCTACATTATAATGTTTAATTTATTATTAGGGAACTATTCTGTATGATAGTGAATTATTTGTTTATGAATATTCCATGGATGAGTGGACAAGATATGATATTTGTAAAAGAACAATATCTTCTAATATTGATGGGGAATTCAGATTACTTTTTATGTTTACACAACACATACTGTGTCCATGAAAAGGAAATTTTTTCTACATGGATATATCAAGGTTTTTATTTGTTAGGTATTATTAAAAGTGAAAAAAATATCAATTTTTGTAGATATATAATGCTTCACATACTAGAAATGTGTAAACCTACTTCAAGGTATAATTATTTAATCTACCAGAAATTTATTTATTCTATACTTAAAGAAAATGATATTGGAGATGAAGATTAAGAGTCTATTGTAGACTGTGGTACCTTCTACATCACATGGATAATTTTTAGTAGGATAAAGATCATTTGGAACCCATGGAATAATTAATGGGTAGATTATGGTGAAAAGAATAATGATGAGTTTAATCTAGCCGAATAACCTTCAAATTTGAGAGATCTTGTGGATCATAGTATGGATCCGAATGATATTGTTGAGTATTCTGATTGGGAGGAGAAAGAAGAGGCTGATACCTTTAGTGATGAATAGGAGAAGGAATTTTTTTGGTTCTAGTAAGTGACAATGGACTTCCTCCAATATCTCCTTCTATTTTATATGGTTCTCCTAGTCCTCCTAAGAGACTTCCTATCAGATAGAAACTATTGAAGGAACAACGTAAGGATGTGACTGAAGTTTCAGGTGAAGATCAGTTTAAATGTAATTCCAAATCCTCTGAGGATAATGGGTATGGTTTTGATGATTAAGAAGATGAAAATGGAAATATAAATGGTGATATTGATAGAGATGGAAGTGACGGTGATGAATATCTTAACCTTCTTGGTCCCAGTGGTAGAATTAATGATAAGGATATGAAAATTCCTCAAGTGATTCTTCCCTCTCAAAGAGTATCTTTATCTACATCAAAAGAGAGACCCAAACTACTTAAGTATGTGGACTTGGCTTCTAGAGAATAAAATTAAGAGCTAGTTTAGGGTGAGAAATCACCAATTTTAGAACTTAATCCAGGTGACCTTGTTGTTGGTGATGGTCCTTATGTACCCATAGATGTTGTTAAGAAGACTATTTTTTAATAATCTATATATGAGAAGATATAGGTTGTTGTAACTATTGAACAGTCAGTTTCAAATTATAGAGTTATTGAAAAGATGAAAGATGCGACTACTACTTTTGAGAAAGATGCTATTGTATAAAGATCTATTGAGACCAAAGTTTTTTTACCATCGAATTTTTTATCTACAAGTGGTGTTTCTTATATTTCTAAGACTTCTGATAGTTGGATAGACTCGCTGTTTGAATAATGGGACAAGTTTCATGGGACTCAACCAAAGAATGGTGGACCTGATCTTTGAGATGTAAGGGATCCCAAAATATGATTAGTTGATCAAATTAATATTTTTGGTGAGTCTTAGTGGTTTGAATTTGATGATCCTGCCATTTTAGAGCATGTTAATCCTTAACCTACTCCAAAAACCCACCTGTTATAGTGGATGTTGTCACCAAGGGTGACTTATATTATTTTAGTGAAAATATTTTACATATGTCTTATGTGAAATTAAATAATTAACCTAACTTGGTTACTAATTAATGTGAAAAGGATGATCGATATTTATTTAAGTTGGTGGTTCAACATATTCAGTAGAAAATGATTCATCATATCCATGAAGTTACAATAGAAAATATAAGTTTGGAAAATGAATTGGAATCCATAAAATACAATATGTATAAGATAAAGTCTTTATTTTCTGATTCCCTAGAAAACTTGTATGAATGGATTGAAAATATTTCTTCAATTTCTTCTAGTTCTAGTTATCCTCCTTATTTTTTTGATGTTGATATGCTTAGAACTATTGTGAGAGAAGAGATTAGAGATTATTATAGTATTGTTCTTGACCAGCCTCATGAGTCTTTAAGAAAAATAAAATTTGTGATTGATTATGTACTCATGTTAGTTAATGATTATGCAATGAAAATGAATCCTGATGGGGAGATTATCACAAAATCTATTAAGTACCATCTATATATAATTTTCACCAAGAATGAGATGAATTCTCATTTTATGTTTCTTACAGAGAATATGAGGATGTATCCAGTAAACCAAGCCTTCAAAGAGAAAGTGAACTACTTAATTATCATGAATCTAGTGCTTCTATGTTTTATAGAAGAGAAGATAGATTTACTGGGTTATATGGATAGAAGGGGAAACATAATCATTCATCTCATTAATCTTTTGAATATTTT
The DNA here is from genome assembly GCA_963277665.1 of Viscum album. Taxonomy (NCBI): domain Eukaryota; kingdom Viridiplantae; phylum Streptophyta; class Magnoliopsida; order Santalales; family Viscaceae; genus Viscum; species Viscum album. The sequence goes on from OY728151.1 coordinate 1,226,261,820, forward strand.
ACTACATGTTCATAAAACAATAGTAGTGGATTGGGAATCAATTCCTATTACAACTCATTTAAATCCTCTTGCTTCAAATCCAGAGTAATTCCATCCTAGAGTGAAAAAAATACTTCATGATCCCCTGCCAGCACATTTACAATAGTTTTCCCAATCTCTAATAGAAGAAGTAGAACACCATGGGACCATTATCATTAGAGATACTCCTTCTCTGATTAGTATTCTAGCAACTATTCCTACCATTACAGTTGTCTTTACTGATGATACTTCTACCTATGACAAGGGTAAAGGATAAGTACCTCTTGAGCCTCCATCCAAACCCAAAGGCCATTGATGAATATACTTGTTGTCTTTGATGAGATTTTTGTAACTCTTTTTGTTGACCGATTTTTGCAGTAAAGTTTTTTTTCTTGAACCATGGATAGTTTCTTAATGAAAATTCTCTTATTCATATACAATGTATTCTTCTTTTCCTATTTTATTATTCGTTTTTTTATAGTCCCAAAAGGGGGACAAATATAATATGGCATTTATTTCTATTCCTTCATACCAATATGATGTTCCAGGGATATTTCCTTGATATTATTTGTGTCTAATTTTCCTTTCATACTATTATTTTTAATTTACTTTAACACCATGTGTCATTTATCTTTGATATCATATACATAATATCCTTGATACCCAATGTATCTTCTTTACTATTGATACCATTATTTATTATTGATACCATGTATATAAAATATCATAATTTTTGATCATCAAAAAGGGGGATATTGTCAGAATCGTTATTTTAATGATCCTAAAAACATGTTTATTATGATACTAATGAGTTTTATGTTTTATGATATCATTTTATAAAATAATATATATTGGAAAAAATATGGTCAAGTCTAGGAAAGACTCACCATTTAAGGATGAGTCATCTCCAACAATGTATCACCTCTATAGATGAATCACCATCAGAGATGAGTCACCTCTAGTATGGAGATTTGAAAATGTGTTTGAAATAATCAGGGTTGAATATGACACCTAATCACTAATGTCTCATTGTCACCAATGTCTAACCGCTAGAATTGTCTTATCACATAGAATGGAAATTTGGAAATGTATTGGAATGTATCACCGTCATATTTTGAATCACCACAAGCATGACTCACTTCCAAATATGTTAATGAAAAATATTCACCATTTGAAAGACTCCCCAACACTATTTCGATTTATTTTGAATTAAATATATCTAAAAACAAGTTTATTGAATTTAAAACTCAATCTTTTTTAATTATTATTCTTAATTTTTTAATAGATATGCATTAATGAATGTTTCTGCTCTGAGTATGAGGATGAAAGATATCCGAGTGATTGTTCTTCACATGTATACTCATGCATGATTATTATAAAAGAGTAATAACAATCCCTCATGTGTTTGGTTGGGAACATCTATGAATGCAAACAATATACACGTACAAGTGAAGATAGCTAAGTCACTATGATGTGTTCCTTGCATGAATCATCAATAATAGTGATTACCTTTAGATGAATTGAATAAGGTTGAACAACTAGACTACTTCCTAAAGTCAGAACAAGAGGAGTTTATGACACTCTGTTCTATTAAAAATATATGAAACATGACTCGAGCTACAATTTAAGCTACATCTAAAGTGTCACAAGATGCATAACATATTAGACAAAGAAACACAATTATTTGTATACTCTTATTTACTATATTTTCCCATTATATTTACATTACTATTATTCTGTGTATACTCTGTATTGTAACACACACAAACTATCTCATACATTAAACTGGAAGATATAAGGTATCTTCCCAAACACTCTTTTACTGTTTTCCCATGTGCTGTGGTAGATGTTCGTGTGTGGCTTGTTTTTATATGTACTCCCACATTTACTCATGAAGAGGTCCATGTGTGACCTCAGTAGCCATTGTGTTGTGGTATACTTGATATAGGTTATGAATCAATATTTATTTTAATACAATCTGATTAGAAATAGTTGATTTCTAAATAGATCGGACATAGTCTTAGCTTGAGATTGGGCCTATTGTATTAATTTTTATAATGTTTTTTCTTTATTTCTATGATTTAAAACTGTATCTTTTTTAAAATGAAAAACCAAATCACTGATAGTTAACCTTAATTTTTGTTTATATATGATTGTGATAGAGTAAATTTATTTCCATGATTAAATTAACATTTTATATTGTTTCAATTGAGAACTAATAAGTCATTGAGAACTATTTTAAAAGGTTAAGATTTATATTAATCATCTATTTTAATTAATTGGGTTATATTTAAAATATTTGGGAGATTTTATTTAAACCTATTTTTTGAAAATAAATATACTCGGTACTTAATTCCCCCCCCCCCCCCTCTTAAGATATTCACTCCGACCAACATTCAGAAACTGTAATTACCATAATTTAAATTACTCAATGGATTACTAATTTATCTCCTCATTCAATCTTAATTAAATTGTATGTCAATTTCATTGTTTAAATCCCACAATAAATGGTAATGTATTTTCATCATGTGATATTAAATATCATAGTATCTTTCTCCCTTAAAATTCACAGATTTTAACACTTTTTAAACTCTACACATGTGCATGGCACTATGATTTGGCACTACAGCTTGCGGGGTGGATCTCATCTCATAATATAATATCTTTTTTATTTAGTATTCCTTTAATCGAAAAATGATTACAATAATTAATTTTAATTATGATATTTTATTATTTGAATTGCACTTCAGTTTCATTGTTATATTTAATTATTATTTTCTTGAATTATTCATTCTAGAATTCTTAGTATTTTTTATACTCATTTATTTCATAATATAAAACATATATTAAGAGGACTTATATTTCATGAACATAGTTTTTCTTTTTTAAATAATTATTACATCATATAATTGTCTTTTTAAGATTCACATATTATTTTTTGCGTCATATAAATCTATAATATCATATAGAAACTTCTATCTTATGAAATCATCTATCACATTTATGATTTTATTCTTTGTATTAAAAAATTACAACTGAATCAAACATATTTATTTCATCATAAGAATTTTTCATCACACATAGTGGCCTTTCTTATGAGGACTTCTTAAGTTGATATCCTCATGTCAATTTCCATATATGGAACCATATAAAGTCTTTTCAGTAGATTACACAATTTTCATATGGTATAATGTATTATTAGTTTCTTTATAGAGTTCATTTGTACCATACAATGATACCCTATGAAAATTTTCTTTACACCTGATGAAATTAATTTATGATGATATAATTTCCCCTATAATTACCATCATAGGGATCATTTCTTTTCCAAATATTTAGTTTCTCCTTTACATGTACCATAAGAATACTAACAGATATACCATATTAAGAATGCAATGTACCCTATTATGTGCAAAGGGTTCCTCCCTTTTCCATTCCTCAATTATTTAAAAGAATTAAAAAACTTTTATAAATAAATTTAGATCCTTTAAAACCCATCTTCATATATATTTAATATCTAAAAAACATTCCAAGAAACAAAAAAATCATGTAAATATATCCTTCTTCTGATTATAATAGTTGGGGCTTCCAACAACATTGGGGTGGTTCCTAAATTTTTTCTCTACAATATATTTTACTTCAATAGCTATAAAGTATTTCCAAAAATAACATGCTCACTAATTATAATAATTAAGATAGCTATTTTCCTCAAATAAAACAATTAACATATATTTCCTTTAATATCGATTCATCAATTGTAACATATAGTTACGAAACTAGAACATGTACATACATGATATTCCTTGTACTAGATTTACATTTTCCTTCATCACTTTCTAAATATAATGGAATAACCTAACTCATCTCTTCTCAGTCTCAAAACCGATGATAAAATATTTCCTGTATCAAGGAAACCATCTCAATTGAAAAAATAATCCATCCCATGAAAACTCCATCTTTATACCTATTTCCACTATTCATGTCATATATAATATTTATAATCATATTATCAAATTTTCTATGATATAAAGTATCCATAAGTCATGATTTATATTAATCATATATAGATAACTCATAAATTCATGATTCCCCATATATAAAGTTGCCAAATAGATGAACACATCACATGCCATTCACCCAGATGGATGAACTTATCACATTATCCATATGGAAATTAATAATCACATCATATGAAAAATATGTAGGTATGATAATAAAATCAAAAAACCCATCTCAATCAAGGACCCATATATATTTCTCATAACATGAGAAGAAAAATCCCATCATATTTAAACCCTTAATAATAATTTATCAAATATATACCCAAACACCCCCTAATTAGATCAACTAGAAATTTGGTGTATGAATGGTATAAAAAGGTTCCCAAGTTTGGAATATTTTCAACATTAGGCAGTAAGTATTCAATATGAGACACAAACCCTTTATATACCTAATATATATTGTATGACACTCTATTTGGTATATATAGTTTGAAATATATCACAAAAAACTCATTGTTTGTACCATTGATGAATTTCATATCTCTTTATTGTTGGGATGATGGATAACATATGGAAAACCCACTAGATGATATCCATCAGAACTTATTAAAGGAAGAAAAATATATTGATAATGAGCCCATGTTTTAGTGTCAAAAACAAAGAATAAAATGAACCGAAATACTGAAAATAAAATAAAAATCCTATTGGATGAACATAAGGAAGACTATTAAAAGATAATGATCGAAATAAAAAGAGGCAGGAGAAAAATATTAGTTTAATGTGGTTCAGAATTTCATCCTAATTCATGGGGGGACACTATAACTCTTTTTTTACCAGTATATAGAATATGATTATATCATCACAAGTTCAACATCTAGACTAATCCTAGTTGATCCACCATACTATTTATAGTAGGATTTGTCATGTTCTTCTTATACTTACCTCTAGCAGATATTTTTTATGAAAAATTCAACCTATACTGATATCTATGGAAAATACACCATTCAGTCATGGACTTCCATTGCTCCAACTCCCCCACCTGAAAAAAATGCTCTCTATTTACACTTTCACATAATTCCATTCTGTATTCAATATTTCCGCATTCAAAAGAAATTAATGGTAACTTATAATTAAGTCACCCCACTATATCATCTGATGTAATCTTATGTCTATATCATCTCATCATCATTTCATAGTTTCATTGTTCGATGTTATAGTTATACCCACCATTCTGTAATAATTTTTTCTTGTAAAAACATTGATCATTTGTAGTCCACCATATCTTCCATTCCATCCATCATTATATATAAATCGAAAATTTACATATATAAATATTACATTTTTATATAAATATTATATACAATTCATGATAATAAACACATGAGAACTATAAAGTTTCATTATCTTTAGAGAATAGATACATAATCATCTTATTTTATGAATGATCATCAATATCACCCATAAATTCTTTTCAAATAGTAAACTTCTTAGAAATTTCACACATAAAACTATTATTCTTTACCTAGGGAAGGGCAGCATAAGAATGATCAAGGTTAGACGGTCTATAAGGGTAAACACAAGAGATATTCCTCAATGATCATAAGTGAGCATAAAATAAGAACATTGTTATAATAAAATGATCAAATAATACAAACTTCAAAACAAATGACTCCAGGATAATTAATCATGAATCATTGAATAAAGATTTTTCATAATAAAAGGGATAATTCATAAGAGTTTGGAATCATTAATAACCAATCTGGAATAATGAGAGTATAATGTAAGAATAATACATAAGTTTGTGGAATAAAAATAATCAAAGAAAATAATTTCTTTGTTCAAGGATAACTACTAAGACTATCATAGTTGATTGTGTTCACTCTCCATTCAATCATTTTCTTAGTAATGGTTCAATCCCAAGACTATCTTGTTGGATTATGTCCCTTACTAAACAAGTTTCACTCCCTATTTAAGTCCTTATTACCTATTGAGAAATCAATAATTACCCAATACCTTAGAGTTCTATATAATTCTTGGTCCACTCATCACATAATTAAAACCATAAATATATGTGCCATAAGATCAATTAAAATTCAATGTGTTTTTATATCACAACTCAAGGAAAGGATACAATTTTCATAAAAATTTCATCTTCATATCCATAAACCATACATGAAATGAATAAATACGGAAACGTTCGATCATATCCCTATTAAATCATAAGAAAATTTAAATTATTTTACTATAGATAAAAATATATTTAAAATATTACTAGAATATATTTTTGGGAAAATTAATTTTTCATTTTTAAATCACTAAATTGAAATCTAAAAATTTCCAAAATATTAACGAAAAAAGTAACTTTGAAATTAACCAAGTAAATTTATAATGTAATCTTAAAATAATAGAGTATTCATGATAGTGGGTAAATCCATTCATGTAGTGTATGTTAAAATCAAAATTCATTTTAATGGTTTTTAGTGTAAATTCAAAAGTACCAAATTTTTAAAATGAAAAGAATATTCATTTAAACCATTTTTATAAAAAGTAAAACCTAGTTGAAAATTAATTTAATTATTATATAGAGAATATTAAAAATACTCTAGAAGTCATTTTAAAGAAAATATAAACAATAAAGAAAATATTCTTGAACGAAGAGAGAAATAAAGCATGTTTTATTTGAAAATAAGTTTTGCCTATCACTTGAGGACTTAAATAGATGAAAATGAAAGAAAATCATGTAACATATAAAGATAACTAGAGGATAATAAAATTAAAAAATATTTTTTTGTGATAGATCATTAAATTTCGTCATCGTAAATGTAAGCATAGACAATCCCGTTAAAAAATGAGATTATAACATAAAAACCTTACCCCCTTGGTAACTATTTATTCAAAACCCCCATGAAAAAAATAACTTGAAATTAATCATTAAATACCATGAACATAAACGAATTCATAATACAACATATCAAATGGGAAGTAGATACACCTCATAAAAGCATATAGGTGTTTAACATACGATATGTTCCAAAGAAGACAAATTGAGATGATAAAACCTTACCTCAAGTATATATTACTTCACAATAACTATAAAATTCATTATAAAAAATATAAATTTATTATACTTTTGTAATATAAATATATTTATAGTTATATGACCATATATTGTAATTACATAATAATTTAAAATAGAAACATCATGTTTGATAGTGTATATGACACACAATACTAATCTCAGACAATAATGAAACACCCAAAAATATTAAAATATATTTATTTTTAACCAAATTCATTCCCTTTGATATATTATGGTGTACACAACATTGGGTTTAAATGAAACACAAAACTCTATTAGAATATTATAATTTCAAAATGACTATTATAACATAGCTGTTAAGTTTTTGGGTATAAATATGACTGACTAGATTACGAAAATTATACGGTAAAAATATATATAAATTAAATTCAATGGTTATACATTTATTATAAATTAAATAAGCACCATTTGAATGAAAAAAGAACTATTTTTAGAAAAAACTGTATTTTTCTAAAAGGCTCTTTAGTCACGCTTTGGGATAATATTTTATTTTTTTTTATTTTTTTGGAAACATATGTTGATAAAATAAAATTATTTTTTGAAATATAAATTTGAAAATTATATTTGGGTGATATTTTTTTTTGAATTTTTGAAAATATTAATTTCTTAATGAATAGTGAATGATACTGATTTTAATCTGAAAACTGATATTCCATTTATAATATTTAAAATAATAAAATATATATTAATTTTTTTAATGTAAAATTAGTTCAATTATATTGTAATTATACTAAATTTGGTCATTTTAGTAAATTTAATATTGAATTATGATATTTTTTTATTATTTTGAATGTTTTTCTTTGGAAAAACCGTTTTTTGACATATCCATAAGTGTAATTTTAAATTGGATTCTACCACATTTGTAAATTTAATTTGAAAAATTGGCTTCCATATTTGTAATATTATTAATTTATATTATCTAATATGTTCAACATAATTTTTGATTATAGTTAATAGTTAAAATAGTAGAAATTAATTATCGCAGTTAAGGTATTATTGGGTTCACCAAGGGGATAAACTAAAATGAAAAGTGTTTAAAATGGCCTAAAACTTATTAAAAACTCATTTATAGACCTATGTATACATTATAACATATAAGGTTTGATAATAAAATAAATTTGAGGATTATTTAATGGAAAAATATAGGTATCACATTATCTTTTAAAAAATTCATGTCTATCCTCTCCCCCTTATAAAAAGCCTCCCCCTCTCCTCTCCTCTTCAAACAACAAAAATCATTTAGTTTGGAAAATAACTACCCAAATATTTTATTTAATACTGTAATAACATCCTATATTTTTTAGTTTTATTATGAATATCTCCTAAAAGGGATTTAGGTATAGACTCAAAGAGGATCTATGAAGCAGAGGTCAAATTTTTAAACATACATATTTGTTTTATTTATTCTTCCACCTCCTTCAAATAATCTTAAACTATTATAATGTTATAAAAAAATTATTCCATATATACTTAGATTTTATTATTTGAATCTAATAACCTAGATCCATCTCCACTTCCATCATGTGGAAAATAAAATCTTTGATCATGTGTACAATGAACTACTCCATCATGAACTGATGTAATTCATTTTCCATAAAGAAATTTCATTGATGGATATAATTATGGGTTTGAGTTTTTATATAATATTTAAGAAATAATTATAATTCCTGAATTATTATATCATATATACCATCTTAATTTCCATTAATGGGTGGATATGATAACATCGCTCATGTGTATGGAAGACTACCACCTCACGAAGCAATCTGATTTATTTTTTCTCTTATGATTTACATGGAATATATTAAGAAAAAAATAAATGAATATATGTGATATTTATGACCTAAAATTACTTATGAAAATATAATATCGCATCTAAATTTCTACTTTCCAATTTTTGGAAAACAATTACGCCGCTCATGCATACAGGAAAACTACTGCCTCCACGCAGGGATGTGAAATGTTTTTCATTTTATTTTTACATATACTGTAATACAGATGTATTGGATAAATATATATGATATACATGACATAATTTTTATTTTTAATGGTTAATTAACATTTTTTTATTTTTTCAATCCATTGTGAAAATTGAAACAACGTTTATGCATACAAATGACATATCATCTCTATGAATAGTGTAATGCATTTTCTATATTTAAATTTCAGTGAATAATATAAAATAATAATTAATGAATATGTATTAAATTTATATCATGTTTTACATTCTATAGATTTTTGACCCTGAAAAAAGTAAAAGTACTGAAATTACTGAATAGAAACATATATGAAAAACGAAGCAATTATCACCCAAAACAGTGATTTTAACAGGTAATTATTAATAAACCGGACCTAAAAGACTATAGTAAATCATATATGGATTGAAATACATTATTAGGGTTATATAATATATTTAAAAAAACTATATTTATTTTACATGAGGTAGGTACATATTTGAAGGAAAACATATTTGAGTTAAGGGCTTCTCGTCTAACTTTTACTTCTATGAGATGTATGCCAAATTCACCACTTAGTTCTTTTATATGGTGTATATAGAACCTATGATATGTTATATCATGAATTTATTTATATTAATGGTATTTAATGTTTCATTTGAGGTTATTTCTTTCATTGGGATTACGATTCCAAAGCTACTAAATTAGTAATGATTTATTTTACAATCTTATCTTTTGTCGAGTTTATTAAAGATTAAATTTCAGATGATGAAATATTAAGATCTATCACTCAATAAACTAATTAATTTTATAATAATATATTTATTAATTATCATTCAATTAATATTACCATTTTACACTCTTTTTTACTTAAAATTATTGTGAAAATGCTTTTATGAAAATCTGTCTTTATTTCACTCTTTGGTCAGAAATCCTTTTTCTTCCAAAACCTTATTATCATAAAATGTTTTAAAAAAATGTTTTAAAATTATAAAAATTCTTTATTGAAGAACCTTTTACCCATGGTTTCCTTTTTTCAATTTTAATGGAATATTGATATCATTTTCCAAACAATGCATGTTTGTCTTCTACAAAAAATATGAAATGAATCTTTGTTTTAACATGTATGACTTCAAATAAATTTTATGACTTCATGAACACTCAATGATTTAAATATTATTTTATAATATTACAAGGTTATTTTAAAATAAATATATTTTCAAAAAAAATTATGATCATTTATTTTTAAAATGTGATTTTTGGAATGAAAAGGTTATCTTCCTCATGATTTTTTAGTGGAATTTTTATGGTATTTATATTCGTAGACAACAATAACCCTCATTATACATTAAGCTAAATTTTTAATATGTTACATTGAAACCAACATTATTATTTCTTCAGATGGTTTATGATCAATTTAACTAGAGTTGTAAATATTTATTACCATACCACATATTACTCTGGATGGTTTATAGTTATGTTTATTGATTGGGTTAAGTATTAGCATTTATTATGTTAGATTTTCTATATGAATGTTTGTGTTGAATATTTTTAAACCCTTTAATATGAATAATACATTGGAATTATTAATTTATGGTTGGTGCCTAAAATTAATTATCCTTTTAATTCATCGGTAGGTCCTATGAGATAACTCAGTTGGAAAATGTAAATGGGGTTTTACCCATAGTTTTAAAATATCTTATGAAAGGTTATAATAGTATGTTTTAGATGTACAACATTATAAATTCCATTATTATGATATTATTTAATGATGTCCATTTTATTATTCATTTTTTTATAATATCCATGGTTATGTTTCAAGTTCATGTGATTATTTATAAAGAAATATTTTATTGTCATTTATTTTTACCATATTATTATAATGTAGTTTATTGAATAGAACATGTTTTATTTAGTTACCTTTGCATAATAATAATAATAATTTATTCATGATATATTCTACTATACTCATACCCTTATTGAGCATTTGAACTCATACTATACTTATGTTTTATTTTCCCAAGGATACCAGGAAGTGATTTATAATTGATATACAAGGATATAATAATGGGAAATATGGCGTTGTTAAATAAATTAATTTCTATATTTTATGTATTTATAATTTTAAGATCAAATATATATCTAGTTTACCATGACTACAAAACTATTTGGTCTTGTGGGATGTGATTCATTGTTTCTTATTCCAATATAATAAAGAAACACCAACTCTAGTCTAATAGGGTCAGGGTCATTACATTTGGTATGAGAGGAAATTTAGTAGAATACTTGAGAACTAAATTTTGGAAAACATGGATTAGAGAACATAACCCTATGATAGACATTGAATATACGTATAGAAGAACATCCTGATGTTGTGGTAAGGTATAGATAATGTGGTTTTTCATATATATATATATATATATATATATATCCATGAATGGACACTACAATTGGATGTAGTTCCTGAATAGATATACAAATTGGTAATAACTCTAAAAAAGGCAAGTCAGGCTTAAATTAAGTATTACCTAGTATTCGATAATGTGCCTTATTGTGCACCTAGTTTGACACTAATGAGGGATATTCTTTGGTTAATTCAAATTTTATTTAAAAACTATCATAAATTATTTGAATAGATTATGTCCATGAATGACCTAGGTTAAACATAGGGTTTCATATATTGAAAATAAGTTGTTATGATTTAGACATAACAGAAATTGTTTTATAACTACATTATTTACCACCATGATTAGAGTTTACCATAAATTGACTCATGGTTTTAGTTAATGGCTATAAATAAGAGTAACTAGGTTAAAATTGAATATGAAATATAATGTGTTGATGATAAACTAAATAGAATGAAGTTTTGAGTAAAGGATATTGTGATTATTCCCAATCAATTATCACAGCATATGATTAACAATGTGAATCTTAACCAAATATCAGACTTACCAAAAAAGATAGATATCAAGGCTACTAAGATATTGAATAGTGGATAACATGGAGGAAATAAGGATCCATTTCCTTAATTGCATATATATGGAAGAGACACTTAGGAGACTGTCACAAAAGAACATTGACTTGTTTTATGTGTGAAAAATAAGGCTATAGAGTAAAAACAATTACCAATGAAAAATCAAGAGTTCAATGGAGGGAAAACTCCTGAGTAGAATAAAAAAGGATGATGAAAATGATTCTAAGTATAAAGAAAAATTTAGAAGGTAATAAATTAATTACAAGGACTATATACAAAATCCAAAGTGAAATATTGATTGTTTCTTTAATGGGATTCAGTTAATTCTTAAAATGGAACCAGTCTCCCAGATTTACTCATCACAGGAGGAAATAATATCATGTTGTGTAAAAACCCATAAATAATTATCCAATTATTATGTATTTTATGTTTAGGAAGAGAAAAAAGGATGAAATAGAAAACAATGGATAAAGGGAATAAGGGAAAGAATGATTTACCCATGTAATAATTGTGAAAATAAACTTTCTCATACTTTCATGAAGGGAATATGATTTTTCTATAAATGCAGAGAGAAAGGGAACCGTACTTTTTATTATAAGGGAAATAATTAAACTTTCAATGTTCCATTCTTAAACTATAATGCTATGAGGAACTGTGAAAATTAATTCCCCAAGCATCAAGGAAATATACCTCAAAAGAGGCTTAGAGATAATGATTATGTTTTTACTATTACTATAAATGAAGTGGAAAGATTATTTTTCTTGTGTTTAGAATCAATAATTATGTGATAGGAGAATTCTATAAATGATAATATTTTTATATAAAACATGAAATGTATAAGGATTTTACTTTATTAATATTTCATAAAGCCTTTAAGATCATAATCTAAGTGGTAATGATGACCAAGAAAAGTGATTTAGTAGAAAATTGAACTTCTTGGAAAAAAATTATTTTGGGAGAATAATACTTAATATGTTATCTATGTTGAGATAATAATGAGATGTTTATGGGATAATATTTGTGACCAAGAAATTTGATAAAGGTTTGATGGTTCATGTCATTTTTTCCTAATATTACTACAAATATTAATTTATGTAAAATGTTCAAAATGTGATATTTTTTGGAAGCATTCATGTTTTCATTATGTTTTATGGTGATTAAAGTATTAAACTATTTGTTATGTGATATTAAGTACCAATTTATTCTTTTATGGGAACTATAATATTGATTTAGTGACCTTAATTCTAAATTATTTTACTTTTAATTTGTTCAGACATATTTTGGTTGAGACTTAATGTTGAACATTTATATAATGGAATAAGGTAAATTTTGAGAGTTACTATTAAGGTATTAAATATTAATGTATTATATTAGTAATTTTTTTAACCATTTTGGTTTTAGTAAAGATCAAAGGAATAAATTGATAATCTTTTAGAGATATCACAATATTTTGAAAGTTAATTTTTGTAAAGAACTGTAAAAATCAAGGGAAATTGTTTCTTAATTTTCTTTGGAATTTTACAAGAGCGCGGTTTCTGACGGCACCTGATTCTGAGGCCCGGTGTTCCCGGAATCGATTTCTGAAGTTTGGCTCGGGTACGTTCAGTGAACGAACGAGCGAGAATTTCTATCTTCTGAACCGGTGCCCGGAATCGAATTCCACGGGCACCGATAAACTCGCAGCGTCGATATTCGCTTAAGGAGACCTTTTCCGAGGTTGCGTTTTATGCGGGTTGAGAGTTAGTTTTGGGGGAAATAAAATGAAGTTAAATAAATTGTGGAAACACAATTTATTTTTATCCATGTTGGTTATATCCTCCCAAAGGGAGTTAGAGGTGGGACCCACATCCACTTAACCTCCAGTGAGATGATTAAGTGTGGTGGGGCCCACACGAACCCTAACTCCTCAACTACCATTTAAACTCCCAATAACTCCACTCAATTTAATTTTGACAACTTGAGTTTTAATTGAGATGAGTTATTGTTTTTCAAACTTTTGAAATTCAAAGAGGTGAAGTTGTGTAAATAAAATAAGGATTAAGATTATTTTATTTTGGTTAGTTTTCTCTTGCCACCTTGAGAGAATTTGGGAAGCATTCTTCATCTTCTTCAACCACACGAAGAACACTTAGGCTCCGATGAAGAACGCTGACACCATAAGAAGAGAAAGACGTGTCTTCCCTTCTCTTCTTCGCAGCCGGTGTGTTTCTGAAGATCGACGACGCCGCTTCTTTCGATCTTCTTCCCGTGTCAACGAAAGGAGACGCCGCTTCCTCCTCGGACTTTCTTCGTCAGCTTACGAAGCTTCACCAGCGACATACCTCTTCGGACGCACCTCGATGTCAACGGAATCGACTTACGATTACCGCGATGCCCGACCTCCATGACGCTTGTCTTCCGCGGCTTGTTGACGTGCTCTACTCTTGAAACCGAGGTAGGGGTTTTATTTATTTAATTGTTCATGAATACCAACTTGGTGATGATCGTGGATTAAAACCCTTTTTGTTATCGAATAATGCGAGGGGGTCGGACCACACAAACACGGCCGACCCTCCTCCTTTTTTTTCGTGATGGTTTCTTGAGGTTGGTACGAGAAAATGTGGTGCCGTCGCACCACGCGGTATATTGTGGAAGATACGCGCGGCGCCGTGGAAAGAAATTTCAAAAACGCGACGCCGTCGCGCCGCGTCGAAGGAAATCAAAGGCGCCAAGGCCGAAGCGGGGCTGCGACGGAGGGGCGCGGTGCCGTCGCACCGCACCGGACGACAAAGGCCACGGCCGGTTCCGAGCCGCGGTGGAACAAGGTGACCGACGGCCAGCCGGGCCGCTGGTGTTGGAAGCCGGAAGGGGACCGGCCTTTGCCGGTCCCGTTGAGAGGGAGCTGGCCGGCCAAGTCGGGCAGGCCGGAATGGAGAAACCTGGGGGAATTTAATTCCCCCGCCCAGCGGAACGGCCCCCCACTATGAGGGGGGGGGGGCTGTTATAAAGGTGGGGCATGCACCCCCCGTTTTTCAATCATCTCGGCCGAAGCCGAGCTGGCAGCGCGCCCAGCGCGCTGCGCTGAGCCGGACCGGCGCCTGGCCGGTCTGCCAGGCCGGGCCACGCCCAGCCGGTCCGACCCTGTCCGGGCGGGTCGACCCGGTTCGGGCCAGCCGGGGGGGGTCTCGGGCCGGGTCGGCCCGGGCCCGAAACCCCCGATACCGAACTGTTTAGGTTCAAATGCCCATAACTTGGGCTACGGACCTCCAAACGACGCGCCGTCAGCGGCGATGAGATCCTTGGATCGAGATGGTCGTTTTTGTTTATCACACTCAAGGTTTTGGATTACTTTGAGTTCGTCCGGGTTGGTTCGTACACGAAACCAACCGGGCCCTCGGAGCGGAAACGCTCATATCTTGAGCTACGGACGTCCGATTGACGTGTCGTCAGCATTGTTGAGTTCCTCTTAGTGAGTCGGATCTTTTGGCATACTCCGCCCGAGGTTTGGACGCAGGTGGAGTATGGTCGGATTGGGTTTGCCTTAAAAACCAACCGGGCCCCTGGAACGAAAAAGCCAATAACACTCAGACCGGGCGTCCGATTGGCGCGCCGTCTGTTGCGTTGAGTTCCTGTTGACGACACAAAACTTTTGGATACATCAACTCTGGACTATGTTAAAGTTGATGTATCAGCCTCTCGGCTCGTGGAGCGGACCCTCCCGAACGAGCTTGCTGTGTGCGGGAACCCTAGAGCTGGCTGCGACTGCTACTCTGACTGCGATAACGGCTATGCAGAGATCCTTAGTGGATTCGACGACGGCGACTACAGCACTCAACGATCCGGTGTGGATCAGTGCTACCGATCCTATGTGTGTCTGATCCTGTGTGGGTCAGCGCTCAGCGGTCCTGTGTGAACCAGCGCCTACAGATCATGTGTGGGTCTTTGCGGGGGTTAGTACCTATCGATCCTTTGTGGGTCCGACGACTTAGATGGATCAGTGATCATCTCTATCGTCTTTCGAAGAAGTATACATGTGTGAGCTGAATCCTGTTTGCTTTCCTGTGTCGATTGTGTTGTACTATCATGTGTGGATTACATTTTGCTTTCATGTGTGGAATACGTATACTTTTCCTGTGTGTACTGAGTTGTACTTGGGCTCGGAGGTTGGAGCGTATTGGAATTGATGACTTAGGTATATGTATGGGCATATGCCTAAGCAGTGTCGGGTGTTACTTCGTGTTTGTATCTTTCCTTTGTGGTTTATCCTTTTTGGATTTTGGGAGACCTTCGGGGGTCTTGGGGTCCCTACTGAGTAGCTTATACTCACCCCTGCACGGGCTATGCCCGCACTACGTTGTGTTGGTTGCAGACGACGGACAACGTTGATCGTGGTTGAGGCTTGCAGAGCAGGACGGTACCTGGAGGTGGACCACTGGGCGGGACGTGCTCGGAGCGGATGGCGGGACCCAAGGAGCAGTGGAGCTATATGTACCCACCCTTCAGGTGGGATTTCTAGTGGACAGCTCGTTGTAGCGGCATTTACTTCACAGTTGCTGTTTTCCCTTCGAGTTGTACTTTACTTTCAGTTTTGGGTTTGTATACTGGCCCATTTACTTTTCCGCACTTTCAGTTGTACTCTATTTTTACTTAGTGTTTACTTTTCCGCTTGCTTACTCTGTGGTGCTTGTTTACTTTACAAAGGCAATGCCTTCCCTTTTTACTGGGATTTACGCCTTGGTGCTAGTCGCCAGCCCCTGGCCTATGGAAGGCGAGCTTGGGGTAGTCATGGCATGGGCCCCGAGGACTGGTCGTTGCAAATTGGTATCAAAGGAGTTCGGTTCTACCGCGAACTCTGATCTTTTCTATGTGAAGCAATAATGTTTAGCGTATTGAGTGTGGTTATCAGTCCAGGGAGTCCAGTGTTGGTGCGGCGGCCGACGTATCCGTACACCAGGACCCTGACTTCTGATTTCCGACTTAATGAAGGAAAACATTGATTGTGTGTGTGTTTCAAGTTTTCTTTGTGATTACGTTGTATCAGCTCACCAGGTATACTGTTCTGACCGTGGCGCACCTGTTTCCTTTTCAGGATGGCCCCACGACGGCAGCCAGCTAGGGTTCTGAGAGTCGAGCGTGACGACAAACCACTGAGCGACGAGGCCTCGGTGCAGGGCCCTTTGTCAGCAGTGGCACCGGCGGTAGCCCTACCCATCGAGCCACCGATACTTCCAGCACCAGCCGCTGACGATGCATGTCGCCTCAGCGCACTGCATGAGTTTCAGCGCCATCGACCGCCCAGGTTTCGTGGGGAGACGGACGCCCAGGCAGCCGAGGACTGGCTGGAGGCAGTCGTATGAGTTTTCAGGCTAGTGAGGACACCAGCAGACCTCATGGTGATCCTCGCAGCGAGCCTACTGCACGCAGCAGCAGGACGATGGTGGAGCTTGATGCTCCAGGTGCATGATGAGGCATCTCTACTTTGGACGGACTTTGAGAGCCTCTTCCGCTCGGAGTTCGTCCTAGCCACCCTCCGTGAGGTGCGCATTCAGGAACTTCTTCAGCTGCGGCAGGGCAGCATGACGGTTGCTCAGTACTCGGTGAGATTTACCGATCTCTTGCACTACTCGACCGACATGGTACGGGACCCATTCTTCTGGGCCCGGACCTTCGAGCAGGGGTTGAGACACGAGATCAGGGCATCGCTGATCTACCTCATCATACCAACTCAGACGTGAGTACTGGAGCAGACCCTTTTGATCGAGAGCTTTATTTCTGAGTCTACACCAGCGCCGCGACCCACCGCAGGGCGGCATGTGGCAGAGTCATCTGCAGCAGGCAGTCAACGGATGACTCAGGGGTCCAGGCAGACCATACCCTCAGGCAGACGACCTTAGGACACTGGCTCAGCAGTGCGGGCCACACGACGCAGAGCCAGTCTTTCGAGAGTCAGACAGTGCTACTCGTGCGGCGGGCAGGGCCACATGGCTCGTGACTGCCCGACCCGCCGTGCCGAGGAGCAGCAGACGGTTGAGGGACCACCGAGGCAGAGGCAGAGGGTCGACCGTGGCGGTCCGCAGGGAGGAGGCGGACGAGGCAGAGGAGCTGGCCGAGCAGCAGGTGGTGGGCGACGCTTTGAGGCTCTACCACCACTACCACGAGGAGGTCCACCCCGACCATAGGGAGATGGAGGGAAAAGATAGGCACAGATCCAGGCAGCAGAAGCCTATGACCACGGCGCACCCGAGATGATTCGAGGTACTATCTGTGTCTATTACACCCTTTCTGCAGTTCTTATAGACACAGGAGCGAGTCACTCTTTCATAGTCGCTGCCCTTGTTCGGAGCTCGGAGATTCCGACAGAGCCGTTGGCTCGATCCTTACGGCTAGAGACTCCTACGGGAGCAGAGTCGACGATTACGCACTGGTGCCGGCAGTGTGAGCTTACTCTAGGAGGCGAGAGCTTCGGCTGGGATCTTCTTGTAGAAGCGTCGAGGCCTTACGACGTCATCTTGGGCATGGATTGGTTATCTACGGTCCATGCACAGATTGACTGTTTTAGGTGAAAGGTGCGATGTGTACGCACCGAAGGGAGTAGGTTCACCTTCACCGGCGAGAAGGGAGCCTTTTCAGCACAGGATGGACTTCCGCAGAGGAGAGGACAGCCCATCACTCGTCAGTTGTCTAGCCTCATCCTAGGAGTAGTTGACGTGCGGAGTCCGGGTTTTCCTACAGTGGTGGATCAGTTTGCGGACGTTTTCCTCGACGACGTTCCAGGGCTACCTCCTCGCAGAGAGGTATACTTTTATATTGACCTATACCCCGTGACAGTCCTGATATCGACTCCAGCATATCGGATGGCCCCCGCTGAGCTTCAAGAGCTACGAGTACAGTTGGAGGACTTGCAGGGCAAGGGGTTCATCCGACCCAGTGTCTCACCCTGGGCTTCCCCGATTTTGTTCGCCAAGAAGGCGGATGGGAACTTGCGACTTTGGGTTGACTATCATTTCCTGAACCAGGTAACAGTGAGGAACAAGTATCTGCTACCGAGGATTGATGACCTCTTTGATCAGCTCAAGGGAGCACGGTGGTTCTCGAAGATAGACCTCAGGTCAGGCTATCATCAGCTCAGAGTTAGAGACGAGGACGTGCAGAAGACGGCCTTCAGATGTCGGTATGGCCACTATGAGTTCTTGGTTATGCCTTTTGGTGTAAAAAATTCTCCAGCAGTGTTCATGGACCTCATGAACAGGATCTTTCAGCCATACCACGATCGATTTGTCGTGGTCTTCATCGACGACATTTTGATCTACTCGACGACTGAGGAGGAGCACGCCTACCACTTACGGGTTGTACTAGACACACTCCGAGAGCACCAGCTTTATGGTAAGCTCTCGAAGTGCCAGTTTTGGATACGTGAGGTCCACTTCTTGGGACACGCCATCTCTGAGGTGGGAGTTGCAGTGGATCCTGCAAAGATTGAGGCAGTGTTAGCTTGGGAGCCACCCAGGAGCGTGACAAAGGTTCGGAGTTTCTTGGGATTAGCTGGATACTACCGGAGATTCGTGCCAGACTTCACTAGAGTTGCGGCACCACTCTCAGCTTTGATGAAGAAGGGGAAACCCTTCGTGTGGTCAGACAGATGTCAGCAGAGCTTCCAGGAGCTGAGACAGAGATTGACCAGCGCACCTATCTTGAGGTTGCCTGAGGAGGGAGTTGGATACGTAGTTTACTGCGATGCATCAGGGACCAGACTCGGATGTGTTCTGATGCAGGAGCGGGCAGTGATCGCCTATGGATCACGTCAGTTGAGGCCGCATGAGTAGAACTACGCTACCCATGACCTGGAGTTAGCAGCAGTGGGTCTTCGCTTTGAAGACATGGCGACAATATCTGATGGGCGAGCGCTTTACAGTCTTTTTTGATCATCACAGTCTCAGGTATATCTTCTCGCAGAAGGACCTGAACCTGAGACAGCGACGATGGCTCGAGTTTCTCCCGGACTATGACTATGAGATAGTCTATACTCCTGGGAAGGGGAACGTAGTAGCCGATGCCCTCAGCAGGAGGACGGGCATTCGTCTACTTGAGGAGGCGACGGAGCAGTTAGCCTCTTTGCAGATATCCTTCGTGGATAGAGATGGAGCAGCCTTCCTTCAGTCTCTCACAGTCACAACTCCTCTTCTACAGCGGGTCAGAGAGGCATAGCGTGGGGACGCTGACTGAGAGACGTGGCGTGCACAGATATCCTCAGGATAATCACCTGATGGTTTCTCCTTTGGAGCAGAGTACGACATTCTTTTCAGAGGATGTACCATGGTACCAGTGGCTTTGTGAGAGGAGGTGCTGAGAGAGTTTCACCCTTATCCTTTGGCGGTACAAACTAGAGTGGCGAAGATGTTCCAGGATCTCAGACGACAGCACTGGTGGCCGGGCATGAAGAAGGTTGTGGCAGAGTTCGTTTCTCGATGCCTCACCTGTTAGCAGGTGAAGGCAGAGCACCAGGTACCAGCAGGCTTGGTACAGCCCTTGGAGGTTTCGGAGTGGAAGTGGGACGACATATCTATGGACTTCGTGACTAGACTTCCACGCACTTCTAGAGGTCACGACTCCATCTGGGTGATTGTCGACCGACTCACCAAGTCGGCTCACTTCTTACCCATCAGAGAGTAGGGCTCAGTGGAGAGCTTGGGACAACTTTATGTTCAGGAGATTGTACGGCTTCACGGTGTGCCATCTTCTATTATCTCCGATCGAGATTCTCTCTTTACTTCCCGGCTTTGGAAGGGGTTGCAGGAGGCGTTCGGGACGCAGCTACGTCTGAGCACATCCTTTCACCCTCAGACAGATGGTCAGACGGAGAGGACCATTCAGACTCTCGAGGACATGCTCCGCACATGTGTCCTCGACTTTGGTCGTAGCTGGGAGGACCACCTACCCTTGGTGGAGTTTGCGTACAACAACAGCTACCACTCCACCATCGGGATGGCACCGTACGAGGCGTTGTACGACTGACCTTGTAGATCTCCTTTCTGTTGGACAGACCCTGGGGAGTCAGCACTTGTGGGACCGGAGATGGTCCAGGCCATGACAGAAAAGGTCCAGGTCATCCAAGAGCGAATGAGGACAGCTCAGAGCCGGCAGAAGTCATATGCTGACAGGAGGCGGAGGCCACTAGAGTTCGAGGATGGCGACCACGTCTTCTTGCGGGTCTCACCTTGACGTGGTATACAGAGATTTGGCCGAGGTGGGAAGTTATCTCCACGCTTCATCGGACCCTTCTAGGTCCTCAGCAAGATTGGCGAGGTGGCTTATCTCCTTGCTCTACCACCTCAGTTGCACAGGGTGCACGACGTCTTCCACGCGTCTTAGCTGAGGAGATATGTGCACGACCCGACGCACATCATTGTCCATGGGGAGCTTGACGTTGATGATGGGGTGACTTTTACGGAGGTCCCGGTGGAGATCGAGGATCGACCAGAGCGGGTCCAACATGGAAGGTCGATTCCTCTTGTGCGCATCATATGGCAGCACAAGAATCTCCAGGAGAGCACTTGGGAGCGGGAGGCTCAGATGCGTGCTCAGTAACCTCATTTGTTTCCCTAGTTTTGATGTATCTCTACGGGGATGTAAAGCCCTGAGGTGAGAGTAATGTAAAGACCCGTAAAATTCAATGGAAAATTTTTCCTAATTTTCTTTGGAATTTTACAAGAGCGCTGTTTCTGACGGCACCTGATTCAGAGGCCCGGTGTGCCCGGAATCAATTTCCGAAGTTTGGCTCGAGTACGTTCAGTGAACGAACAAGCGAGAATTTCTAACTTTTGAACCGGTGCCCGGAATCGAATTCCGAGGGCACCGATAAACTCGCAGCGTCGATATTCGCTTAAGGAGGCCTTTTCCGAGGTTGCGTTTTATGCGGGTTGAGAGTTAGTTTTGGGGGAAATAAAATGAAGTAAAATAAATTGTGGAAACACAATTTATTTTTATCCATGTTGGTTATATCCTCAAAAAGGGAGTTAGAGGTGGGACCCACATCCACTTAACCTCCCGGGAGAGGATTAAGTTTGGTGGGGCCCACACGAACCCTAACTCCTCAACTCCCCTTTAAACTCCCAATAACTCCACTCAATTTAATTTTGACAACATGAGTTTTAATTGACATGAGTTATTGTTTTTCAAACTTTTGAAATTCAAAGAGATGAAGTTGTGTAAATAAAATAAGGCTTAAGATTATTTTATTTTGGTTAGTTTTCTGTTGCCACCTTGAGAGAATTTGGGAAGCATTCTTCATCTTCTTCAACCACACGAAGAACACTTAGGCTCCGACGAAGAACGCCGACACCATGAGAAGGGAAAGACGTGTCGTCTCTTCGCTTCTTCGCAGCCGGTGTGTTTCTGAAGATCGACGATGCCGCTTCTTTCAATCTTCTTCCCGTGTCAACGAAAGGAGACGCCGCTTCCTCCTCGGACATTCTTCGTCAGCTTACAAAGCTTCACCAGTGATGTACCTCTTCGGACGCACCTTGACGTCAACGGAATCGACGTACGATTACCGCGACGCCCGACCTCCGTGATTCTTGTCTTCCGCGGCTTGTTGACGTGCTCCGCTCTTGAAACCGAGGTAGGGGTTTTATTTATTTAATTGTTCGTGAATACCAACTTGGTGATGATCATGGATTAAAACCCTTTTTGTTATCGAATAACGCGAGGGGGTCGGACCGCACAAACACGGCCGACCCTCCTCCTTTTTTCATGATGGTTTCTTGAGGTTGGTACGAGAAAACGTGGTGTCGTCGCACCACGCGGTATATTGCGGAAGATATGCGCGGCGCCGTGGAAAGAAATTTCAAGAATGTGACGCCGTCGCGCCGCATCGAAGGAAATCAAAGGCGCCGCGGCCGGAGCGGGGCCGCGACGGAGGGGCGTGGTGCCGTCGCACCGCACCAGACGGCAAAGGCCGCGGCCGGTTCCAAGCCGCGGCGGAACAAGGTGACCGATGGCCAGCCGGGCCGCCGGTGTTGGAAGCCGGAAGGGGACCGGCCTTTGCCGGTCCCGTTGAGAGGGAGCCGGCCAGCCAAGTCGGGCCGACCGGAATGGAGAAACCCGGGGGAATTTAATTCCCCCGTCCAGCGGAACGACCCCCCATTATGAGGGGGGGGGGGGGGGTTACAAAGGGGGGGCATGCGCCCCCCGTTTTTCAATCAGCTTGGCCGAAGCCGAGCTGGCAGCACGCCCAGCGCGCTGCGCTGAGCTGGACCGGCGCCTGGCCGGGCCTGGCTGACCCTGTCCGGGTAGGTCGACCCGGTTCGAGCCAGCCGGGGGGGGGGGGGGGGGGGGGGGGGGTCTCGGGCCGGGTCGGCCCTGGGCCCGAAACACCCGATACCGAACTGTTTAGGTTCAAATGCCCATAACTCGGGCTACAGACCTCCAAACGACGCGCTGTCAGCGGAGATGCGATCCTTGGATCGAGGTGGTCGTTTTGGTTTATCGCACTCAAGGTTTCGGATTACTTTGAGTTCAGCCGGGTTGGTTCGTACACGAAACCAACCAGGCCCTCGAAGCAGAAACACTCATATCTTGAGCTACGGACGTCCGATTGACATGTCGTCAGCTTTGTTGAGTTCTTCTTAGTGAGGCGGATCTTTTGGAATACTCTGCCCAAGGTTTGGATGCAGGTGGAGTACGGTCGGATTGGTTTTACCTTAAAAACCAACCGGGCCCCTAGAACAAAAAAGCCAATAACTCTCAGACCGGACGTCCGATTGACGCGCCGTCTGTTGCGTTGAGTTCCTGTTGACGATACGGAACTTTTGGATACATCAAATCTGGACTATGTGACAGTTTATGTATCAGACTCTCGGCTCGTGGAGCGGACCCTCCCGAACGAGCTTGCTGTGTGCGGGAACCCTAGAGCTGGCTGCGACTGCTATTGTGACTGTGATGACGGCTGTACAGAGATCCTCAGTGGATTCGACGACGACGACTACAACACTCAGAGATCCTGTGTGGATTAGTGCTACCGATCCTGTGTGGGTCCAATCTTGTGTGGGTCAGGGCTCAGCGGTCCTGTGTGAACCAGCACCTACAGATCCTGTGTGGGTCCGATCCTGTGTCAGTTTTTGCGGGGGTTAGTACCTATCGATCCTTTGTGGGTCCGACGACTTAGATGGATCAGTGATCATCTCTATCATCTTTCGAAGAAGTATACCTGTTTGAGCCGAATCCTTTTTTCTTTCCTGTGTGGATTGTGTTGTACTATCCTGTGTGGATTACGTTTTTCTTTCCTGTGTGGAATACGTATACTTTTCCTGTGTGGACTGAGTTGTACTTGGGCTCGGAGGTTGGAGCGTATTGGAATTGATGACTTAGGTATATGTATGGGAATATACCTAAGAAGTGTCGGTTGTTACTTCGTGTTTGTATCTTTCCTTTGTGGCTTATCCATTGTGGATTTTGGGAGACCTTCAGGGGTCTCGGGGTCCCTACTGAGTAGCTTATACTCACCCCTGCACGGGCTATGCCCGCACTACATTGTGTTGGTCGTAGACGACACACAGTGTTGATCGTGGTTGAGGCTTGCAGAGCAGGACGGTACCTGGAGGTGGACCACTGGGCGGGACATGCTCAGAGTGGACGACGGGACCCGAGGAGCAGTGGAGCTATCTATACCCACCGTTTAGGTGGGATTTCCAGTGGACAGCTCGGTGTAGCGGCTTTTACTTCACAGTTTATGTTTTCCCTTCGAGTTGTACTTTACATTCAGTTTTGGGTTTGTATAATGGCCCATTTACTTTTCCGCACTTTCAGTTGTACTCTGTTTTTACTTAGTGTTTACTTTTCCGCTTGCTTACTCTGTGGTGCTTGTTTACTTTACAAAGGCAATGCCTTCCCTTTTTACCAGGATTTACGCCTTGGTGCTAGTCACCAGCCCCTGGCCTATGGAAGGCGGGCTTGGGGTAGTCACCGCACGGGCCCCGAGGACGGGTTGTGACAATTTTACCACATTAGATATAAAAAATTAGGTTTGTATATTCATTTATTGGAGAAATATACGAATTGGAAATTTATTTAAGAAAAGAAAAATGAAGAAATTGTTCTTATAAAATAGGAATATATCAATTATGTAATGCCCCAATCCTAGTTACCCAGAGTCGGTGCATTGTTACATAACATTGGCATGATCACAAGGAAATCCTATCTCGAAAGACCGATCAGTTTAGTATTATTGGAAACAAGAATCATACATAAGTTAAACTTTACATCTTGAAGAGAAATACAACACAAATATATTTCATTAGAAACATCCAAGCCTCCTATATTATGCATGTAGGTCAATCATAACTAACTTCTTTATATCCAGGGAAAATGAAACATAAGAAAGGGGTTAGCTCAAGCTCAGTAACGGTATGTAATAAAGAAAAAAATGACATAAATATTAAGCATGGTAAATAATTGAAACCACAAGCCTTTAACAAAAATAATGATGAATAATTTTATGGAATCAATATGAGATGAGTAAATAATTCCATAATAAAACATAATCATGGGTATTTTACTAGTCGAATGACCACATGAACCATCAATATTATTTCCATAATGAGGGAATGTATAATGCCGGACATTCTGAAACATTTTGTCAAGGCCTCGTCCAAGAAATCTAAAAATGATTAAGGCCTTGACCAAAACCATAAATCAAATTGGGAAATGGCCTTGACCAATTCCACAACTAGTTGTCTTATGATACCTACTGATGCATCAAGGAGTTATAGAGGGATCCACCCATCACTTACAAAATCTAATACATTCCTCATATGAAAAGGTTTAAACATATCATAAACATTCGTATTTAAACTAGCATAAAAAATGTCAATACTTTAACCATAAATCCAGAATGGTATAAAAATAGCACATCCACAGTCAAACATATCCCAAAACCTTAAATATAATATGTAAGTTTTGTATCATAATAAATCAACTCCAAATAAACTTAAAATCCATCAAAGGATGTTGACATAGATGAAATCAAAACTCTTTTTAGAGAAAAATAAATTTCTATTTTGAAATCATTTAAGAGTTACATAATTATAAAATAAAACATTTACTTTGAAAATATTCTTATAAGATTGTAAGGGAAGCTTCGACGAGTTTATAACGGTAGAAAATAGTCGCACCCACCGTATAAGTTAAAAAAAATACATTTTTACCTTAATTTTGTCGAAAAGATTAAAAAGGTCCTTGTTTGGAAAATGATGGAAATATTCCTTTATAAAAATATTATAAAAAGTAAAAAAGGGTATAAATGTATTTAACCCATATTCTGTAAAATAGTAAGAATGTTTTGAAATACATATTTAAGAAACATGGATGTGGATGATAAAGTGGTCCTAGTAGATAATTACATATAAACAACCTTAGATAATGAAGAGATTGTGAAATAAACCCTTACCTTGTACTTTTCCTCAGGTGAGGGTAGGTTAACCTCCTGTATAATGGTGAAATAATTGTTATTAAATTATACAATAATCATATACATTAATATGATATCATATAAGATTTTTAAACTTTTTTTGTTAATAATATCTTAGTATTATCATCGTTTCAGGTGTTAAAGGATTCATTTCCTTTATATTCTTCGTTATGTGAGCCGTATTTGTTATGGATGGGATGTATATTATTAATATCCAGAATTATATCATGTCTCTAAAAATTATTTTTATTCATTAAATGAAATTTAGTCTTGAATGGATTTGATGGGGAATGAATCTCATCGCGTTCGTGGAGACAGTAATCTGTACGTACGCACGAGTGACAATATCATTCTTTGGATATTAAAATAATATATAATTGGATGGTATATAATATATACATAATAATTATCATGTTATATTTATTATTTAAATGAATTACACATCATTATTATACCCATCCAAATAATAATGTTTTGAATAACAATTACACCACGAAGTGGAGACGGTAAGCCGTACGTACACACGTATGGTGACATGTCATTAAAAGGATGGATAGAATACTGAATATGGTTGTACCATATTTATAATAACATCATAGTATAATGAAGATACTGGAGTTATTATTTTATAATGGGTATAACAAAGAAAGAAGAAGTTGAAGAAGAAAGGAACTTGAAAGAGGGTGGTGAAAACATTACTTCTTAATCGGGTTCTTCCTTTTTATTTGATCAAAATGGCTCCTTAGTTTGTCTTTCTGATCAAACTAAGGACTCTAGGTCGAAGTGAGAAAATTTGAGAGATTATTTGGGCAGGGTTTGGCCGAGCCAAAAGGCTTTGAAGGTGTAAATTAAAGAGAAGGGGGAGTGCCCTTTTATAAGAGGGGTGAGGGGCACCTTTGGAAAAGCAAGAAATATTATTTTATAATAAATTAATATTCGGTTTATAATGGCTTAAAAGTGGATTATTTAAATTTTAAGGTGGGTATGGGTCGAAATGTTTTCAACCAATAGATTTTAGACAGGTTTGGGTCACTATATTAACCTTATCATTTATATTTGACTCTTAGTTAAATAGTTTGACATTTACCATGTATCTTTGTATTTTTATATTATATATTTACTAAACATACTATATACATACAAGAGAACCCCAAGGGGTTAATTAATGATACACCTATCATTATATAAGTAACTTGAATGAACCTTAGATTTTTAGGAATTGAATATCAATTAATAATATAATATTTGTTTTAAAAACTCTTTTATGTCAATTTTGACACTATTTGGTATTTGATTTTTGTGAAAATCATAACAGCATGATTACTTAGAAAAAAAATAATTAAATCATTAATAATATGTCATATTAACCAATAAAATTAGTGTAATTCATAAAAATTCTCAAATTACATTTATTTGGGTATTTATATTTTCAATTATTTTAATATTGCATTAATTAGGTAATTACCGCATCACCATTTTGTCATAAATAAATTAATTTATTTAATATCTTAAAATTATAAATAAAATACCATTTTTATTAATTTTTTGATATTTCTAATGAATATTTATAATCGAATTTATCTTATGTATAACCATATATTAAAAATGTTTTAGTTAATAAACTTTGATTTTAACTCTTTTTTACTCTTCTTTGAATTAAATAATAATAAATGTCCTAATCTAATCCATGTGGACCTAAATGATAATATTTTATTCCTAAGGTGGTTTTTGGTCAAGAAACACTTGTCCAATAGAATTATGACATGTGTTAGGGTAATATTAATATCATTTGTACCCTTAATTACCCTATTTACTTTTAACCGTGGTAAATACAAGTAAAAAGTTACTATTCAACAAAAATTATTTTTATCTTATTGAACCACATTTTACTCCTTGATATTAACCGTGTCTATCAGATTTTTGAAATACCCCTCACAGAAGTGGTAAAATTAAGTTTTATGTGAATTTCCAAATTCTCCTAGGAGGTGGGTAAAAGACAGTGAAAAGTTCAATAAATTTTTTTTATATCTAATATTATTCTAAACTAACTCTAATGAATTACATAGAACATATATATGTATTATGTAACTATTTTGACCTTAATTAAATTTAAATAAAATAAATAATTATTTAAATAAAAATTCAGTTTTAAACTATAACTCAGTGTTTTTTCACTATTCATCAAAAATTGAATGTTTTCGGAAAAATAAAAAAATTCACCCTAAGATAATTTTGATATTCCGAATACAAAAATGAAGTCCATTTTGAATGATAAAATGTATAATCTTTCAAAAAGTGGGTATTACTATTCATAACGGCTAGTGTGATTGGTTGTGGTGTGTGTTATAACTTGAAGTTGCGTACAACACACACTACTGTATTATTCAAAGAGAAGTGTACCATGATAGCTTGGGGTATTACATTTTCCCCTCCTTAAAATAATTTCGTACTCGAAATTTCTAGAATACTACCACGTGAAAAGACTCAAGTTGTTCTTCATCAAAAGTTCCTCAGGTTCCCATGTTTCCTCTTCCATCTTATAGTTCCTCCATAGAACTTTTACCAGAAAATTCATCCGTTTTATCAGCACTTGTTCTCTTGTATCAAGAATCCTGATGGGCTCTTCGCAATAAGACAGATCGGGTTCCAGTTCTAATTCCTTGTATGTAAGTACATGCGTTGGGTCAGGTATGTATTTTCTCAATAGTGATACATAGAACACATCGTGAACTTTGTAGAGACTTGGCGGCATTGCCAAATGGTAAGCTACAACCCCAATTCGTTCCAGAATTTCGAAAGTTTCGATGTACCTAAGACTCAATTTACCCTTCTAACTGAAACGTATAACTCCCTCCCAGAGAGATACCTTCAAGAAAACATGATCTCCTACTTGAAATTTCAAATCCTTCCTTCGGTTATCGGCATAGCTCTTCTGCCTAATTTGAGCTGCTTTGATGTGGTTTTGGATTACCTTCTCCTTTCCATCGTTTCCTCCACCAGTTCTGGGCCTACGAGTTTTCTTTCACCAATGTCATCCCAACAGGTTGGTGTGAGACATCTCTTTCCATATAACGCTTCATATGGTGCCATCTAAAAACTCAAATTGAAGCTATTGTTATAGGAAAATTCTACCAGAGGCAAATATTGATCCCACAAACCCTGAAAGTCAAGTGAGCAAGATCTCAACATGTCTTCTAAGGTTTGAATAGTCTGTTCTGATTGTCCATCTATTTGAGGGAGGTAGGAAGTGCTCAAATGAAGTTCAGTATCCAAGGCCTTCTGAAGACTTTTCCAAAATCTTGATGTAAAATGGGGATCACGATCTGGTACAATAGATAGGGGTACTCCATGAAGTCTCACAACTTCATTAATATATAGCCTTGCTAGACGTTCAAGTGGTAAATCTTCCCTTATAGGAAGAAAATGTGATGACTTGGTAAAATGATCAACAATTACCTATATTGCATCATTCTTTCTAGGAGTATTTGGTAGTCCCATGATAATGTCCATCGTAATATTATCCCATTTCCACTCAGGTATGGAAAGAGGTTGCATGACTCCTCCAGGCCGCTGCCTTCCATCTTTCACTTGTTGACAAACCATAAATCTTGACCCAAAATCAGAAATCTCCCTCTTCATGTTGTCCCACCAAAAATGTTTCTTCAAATCTCTATACATTTTGGTGCTCCTAGGGTGTATAGAGAAATTGGAACTATGAACATCATCCAAAAACTCTCTTTTTAGATCAAGTATATTGGGAACACAAAGTCTCTTCCCAAATTTCAAAATTCCATCTTCATACACAAGTCACTCAATCTCCCATCATTCACAGCTTTAATCTTCTTTTGAAACTATTCATCACCAGTCTGAGAACGCTTTATCATTTCTAGTAAAGATGGTTCGACAACCATTTGAAAAAGTATTGTGGTTTCACCTTCCATGGTGATTCCCATATCCATATTTACTAGATCAGTGTATATAGGATCCTCTTCAACTCTCATCTTGTTCAAAACTCCATGATCCTTTATGCTCAAATCATCTACCACCTTATTTGCCTTCCCTGGGTGGTAGTGTATCGTACAATCATAATACTTGAGTAGTTCAAGCCATCTCCTTCGCCTCATGTTGAGTTCTTTCTGTGAGAAAATATACTTCAAACTCTTGTGACCAGTATAAATCTCACCTTTTCACCATAGAGATAGTGTCTCCAAATCTTCAAAGAAAAGATTAAAGAAGCTAACTCAAGATCATGAGTATGATAGTTTTGCTCATGAATTTTCAGTTGTCGTGATGCATATGCAATAACACTATCATTCTGCATAAGGACACAACCAAGTCCTTTCTTCGATGCATCACTATAAATAACAGACCCGTCAATTACCGATGGTAGAGTCAAAATAGGATCATTGACTAATCTTCTCTTTAGTTCATCAAAACATTTTTCACACTCTTTCTTCCAAAAAAATTTAACCCCTTTATGTGTGAGCTTCGTTAATGGGTTAGCCAATCAGGAAAAGTTCTGGACGAAACGTTGATAATAACATGTTAAACCAATAAAACTGCGCACCTCAGTTATACTCATTGGTGTAGGCCATTCTTGGATTTCCTTGGTCTTAGAAGGATCAACAGAGATTCCATCTTTAAAGACAATATGTCAAAGAAAAGAAATTTCCTGAAGCCAGAATTCACAATTGCTAAAATTCCCATATAATTCATGTCTTCTCAAAGTCTTCAGGATAATGCGCAAGTGATTTTCATGATCTTCATAGATTTTGGAATATACCAAGATATCTTCAATAAATACCACCAAAAAATCATCGAAATATTCTTTAAAAACTCTATTCATTAGATCCATGAATACAGAGGGTGCATTAGTCAATCCAAAATGCATTACTGTAAACTCGTAATGCCCATACCTGGTTCGAAATGTTGTCTTTGGAATGTCTTACTTCTTCACACACAACTGATGGTATCCAGATCGAAGTCCAATCTTTGAAAAGTATTGAGCTCCATGAATTTGATCAAATAAATCATCAATGCAAGGTAGGGGATACTTTTTATTTATTGT
The DNA here is from genome assembly GCA_963277665.1 of Viscum album. Taxonomy (NCBI): domain Eukaryota; kingdom Viridiplantae; phylum Streptophyta; class Magnoliopsida; order Santalales; family Viscaceae; genus Viscum; species Viscum album. The sequence continues at coordinate 1,226,293,379 of OY728151.1, forward strand.
TATAGCATTGATTTTTCTCTAGTCGATACATAACATCATAGATGCATATTTCTTGTTAACAAAAAGGACAGGGGCTCCCCATGGAGAAACACTAGGGCGAATAAATCCCTTATTACTCAATTCCTCTAGTTGTTTATTTAGTTCAACTAATTCCAAAGTGGCAATTCTATAAGGGGTCTTCGATATAGGCCTTGAACTAGTAATTAAATCAATTGAAAACTCAATTTCTCGTTCTGGAGGATGTCCAGGTAAATATTCCAGAAACACATCAACATATTCTCTTATAATACGTACATACTCTATTTGAACATTCCTTTACTCACCCATAGTTATTTAATTCTCTTCTTCCTTGATAATTGAATTTAGTTGAGCTATTGGGGGTGGATCTAGATAAGAATCAGGTGGTGGAGATTCTTCTCTAAAGATAAGGTGTTCTTTATCATCATCCTTAAAAACTGTAACCTCCTTCTTCTTATAATAAATCATCACATCATGGTCTTAATGCCAATCCATACCAAGGATTATATCAAATTCAATCAGGGGTATGATGATGAGATCAGCAGATAAAGAACATTTATATGCCCTAATGGGGAAGAATCCACATAACTTTGTAGCAATGATACTTCCCTTATGAGTTTTAACTAACAACTCCTTTGTTAAATCAAATAGGAAATATTAAATTTTCTTAGAAAACTAGGATGATATGAAACAATTCGATGATCTATAATCAAATAATGCATTTGATAAACTTGAGGAAACCGTTAAATTACCTGGCACCACATCTTTTGGGGCTTCAACCTCAGCAGTAGTTATTGCATAAGCTTGTCCTTGATCCCTTGGAATTTTATAAGGTAAGTTTCCTTGATGCTTAGGAAATTAATTTTCATAATGTCCCATCTCCCTAAAATTGTATCATTGAACATTGGTAGCATCTTTCATTCCTTTACAATCACTATCTAGATGGCATTTCTGTCCACATTTGTAGCATACTCATTTTCCTTTTAGACATGCACTAGGGTTCTTTCTTCAACAATTATCATAGGGTGTAAATTCAATTCTACCCTTCTTATCTATTTCCTTATTTCCTTTCCCAGAGTGTTCAACATCTCTCTTCTTCTCTTTCTTTGATTTAAAGTCATAAGAGATAGAGAATTCCTTTTCTATCTTGATAGCACACAAGAGAATATCTTCGTATGATGAGAAGGATTGTGATACTAATGTTACATGGAGAAATGGTTTTAACCCATAAAAGAAACGATCAATATTACTTCTTGGGTTACGTATATAATCTGCAGTATGCCTCACTATCCTTGTAAAGTTATCCTCATACTTTGAAACATTCTCGTCCTCCTTTTGCCTCATACTCAAAAATTGTCTTTCCATATCCACTCGATGGTCATGAGGAAAGTATTTTTCCAAGAAAATTTCTTTAAATTCCCTCCATTCCATATTTGATACTTCCTATTCATCCTTTGTGTTTTGAATCAAGGACCACCATTGATCAGCATCTCCAGTGAGGTGGAAAACTGTCATTACAACTTTTTCCCTTTTGCTACTCCCCAAAGCTTGGAATATTATCTCTAAGGATTTTATCCATTTCTTAGGCACCAATGGATTTTTACTTCCTTTTAATGTTGGTGGTTTTTTCCTCATGAAGTGATCTAACATTGATCCTCCACGCTGTGGGTCTGGGTGCTCCATACGGGTAAGGTTATTATTCATAACCTGAGTGAGTTGTCCCAGTATGGTGATTAGCTGTTCAGCACCAACTGCATCACTAGCTCCACTATAATTATCTTGAGCAGGAGGGAAATCCCTACATGGAGTGCGTGCATTGATACGGTTTCCATTCCTTCCACTAGGTGCCATTTCTAAACAATTTCATAAACTAGATCAGTTTATGAATCAAAATACATAATTGCATACTTGTAAAACACTTAACATAAATTGAACTATTTATGGATATAATCAATGATCATAAAAAAAGTTCTTCTTTGAGGAAGTATATACTCATAAACCCTTCATAATGATTTGTAAATAAAATGATAATTATCCTAAGCATATCCTCCGGGAGTGTCGTAACCAAGAGTGCAGCAAGGCCCGTTGTCGTGCACCAGTTCCCGTTCGAGTCTAGCTCAAAGCGGTGTTTTTGGGTATTAACCCTAGGTACATCTATGCCAGAGCCGCCTCTACCTGCTCGTATCCAGATAGGGATTTATTGCTCAGAGAACTCAAAAAATTTCTACAATAGGAAAATTCTAGGAAGTTCTTCTATACAAATCCTCAAAGTCCATCTTAGGTCTATGTGCTCTAATCAGAGTTTATCTAAATCTAGTTTCCAAGTTTTGTACTAAACATTCTCTGATACCAACTATAACAACCCGACCCTCGTTACCTAGAGTCGGTGCATTATTACATAACATTTTCATGATCACAAATAAATCATGTCTCTAAAGACCGATTAGTTTAGTATTATTGTAAACAAGATTCATACATAAGTTCAACTTTACAGCCTGAAGAGAAATAAAACAAAAACATACTTCATTAAAAACATTCAGGCCTCCTATATTATGACTGCAGGTCAATCATAACTAACTTATTCATATCTTGGGAAAATGAAACATAAGAAAGGGGTGAGCTCAAATTCTTAGTAAGGGTAAGTAATACAGCGGAAAATGACATAAATATTAAGCATGGTAAATAATTGAAACCACAAGACTTTACCAATAATAAAAATGAATACTTTTACGGAAAGAATATCAGTTGAGTAAATAATGCCATAATAAAACATACTCATGGGTACTCTACTAGTCTAATTACCACAGGAACCATAAATATTATTTCCATAATGAGGGAATGTATAATGCCGGACATTCTGAAACATTTTGTCAAGGCCTCGGCCAAGACGTCAAAAAATGATTAAGGCCTCGACCAAAACCATAAATCAAATTGGGAAAGGGCCTCGGCTAATTCCACGTCTAGTTGTCTCATGAGACCTATTGATGAATCGAGGAGCTATAGCAGGCTCTACCCGTCACTTACTAAGTCCAATACATTCCTCATATGAAAATGTATAAACATATCATAAACATTCGTATTAAAACTAGCATACGAAATGTCAATACATTAACTATAAATCATGAATGGTATAAAAATAGCACATCCACAGTCAAACATATGAAAAAACTTTCAATACAATATGGTTGTTTTGTATCATAATAAATCAACTCCAAATAAACTTAAAATCCATCAGAGGATGTTGAAGTAGATGAAATCAAAACTCTTTCTTGAGAAATATATCTTTCTATTTTGAAATCATTTAAGAGTCACATAATTATAAAATAAAACATTTACTTTAAAAATATTATTATAAGCTTGTAAGGGAATCTTCGACGAGTATATAATGGCAGAAAATAGTTGCACCCGCCGTATAAGTTAAAAAAGACATTCTTACCTTAATTTTGTTGAAAAGGTAAAAAAAACCTTGTCTGGAAAATGCCAGAAAGATTCCTTTATAAACATCTTATAAAAAGTCAAACAAGGGTATAAATGAATTTAACCCATATTCTGTAAAATAGTAAGAATGTTTTGAAATATATTTTTAAGAAACATTGATGTGAATGATAAAGAGGTCCCAGTAGATAATTACGTATAAACAACCTCAGATAATGAAGAGATTGTGAAATAAACCCTTACCTTGTACCTTTTATTGGATGAGGGTAGGATAACCTCCTGTATAGTGGTGAAATAATTGTTATTAAATTATACTAGAATAATATACATTAATATGATATCATATATGATCTTTAAACATTGATTGTTAATAATATCTTAGTACCATCATCGTTTTGGGTGTTAACAGATTCATTTTACTTTATATTATTTGCTATGTGAGCCATATTTGTTATAGATGGGATTTATATTATTCATATCCAAAATGATATCATGAATCTAAAAATTATTTTTAATCATAAAATGAAATTTAGTCTTGAATGGATTCTATGAGGAATGAATCTCATCGTGTTCGTGGAGATGGTAATCCATACGTACGCACGAGCGTCAATATCATTCTTTTGATATTAAAATAATATATAATTGGATGGTATATCATATATACAAAATCATTATCATGATATATTTATTATTTACATGAATTAAACATCCTTATTATACCCATCCAAATAATAATGTTTTGAATAAAAATTACACCACGACGTGGAGACGGTAAGTCGTACATACGCACGTATGGTGACATGTCATTCAAAGGATGAATAGAATACTGAATAGGGTTGTACCATATTTATAATAACATCATAGTATAAAGAAGATACTGGAGTTATTATTTTAGAATGGGGATAACAAAGAAATAAAAAGTTGAAGAAGAAAGGAACATGGAAGAGGGTGGTGAAAACATTACCTCTTAATCAGGTTCTTCCTTTTGATTTGATCAATGGGGATCCTTAGGTTGGATTTCTGATCAAACTAAGGCCTCTAGATCGAATTAAGGGAAGTTGAGAGAATATTTTGGCAGGGTTTGGCCGAGACAAAAGGCTTTGAAGGTGTAAATTGTAGAGAAGGTGGAGTGCCCTTTTACAAGTGGGGTTAGGGGTACCTTTGGAAAAGCTAAACATATCATTTTATTATTAATTCATATTTGGTTACTAATGGCTCAAAAGTGAATTATTTAAATTTTGAGGTGGGTATGGGTCAAAATCCTTTCAACCAATAGATTTTAGACAGGTTTGGGTCACGATATTAACCTTATCACTTATATTTGACTCTTAGTTAAATAGTTTGACATTTACCATGTCTCTTTGTATTTTATATTATATAGTTAATAAACATACTATATACATCCAAGAAAACCCTATGTGGTTCATTAACGATACACCTATCATTATTTAAGTATCTTGGACAAACCTTAGATTTTTAGGAATTGAATATCAATGAATAATATAATATTTCTTTTAAAAACTCTTTTAGGTCAATTTTCACAGTATTTGGTATTTGATTTTTGTGAAAATTATAACAGAATGATTAATTCTAGAAAACATAATTAAATCATTTCTAACATGTCATATTAACCTATAAAATTAGTTTAATTCATTAAAAGTCTCAAATTACATTTATTTGGGTATTTATATTATCAATTATTTTAATATTTCATTAATTAGTTAATTACTGCATAACCATTGTGTCATAACTAAATTAAATTATTTAAGGTCTAAATTTTTTAAATAAAATATAATTTTGTAGTAAATATTTTTATCTTTATAATTAATAATTATAATCGAATTTATATTATGTATAACCCTATATTAGAAATGTTTTAGTTAATAAACATTGATTTTAACTCTTTTTACTCTTCTTTGAATTAAATAATAATAAATGTCCTAATATAATCCAAGTGGACCTAAATGATAATATTTTATTCCTAAGTTGGTTTTTGGTCGAGATACACTTGTCCAATAAAATTAGGACATGTGTTAGGATAATATTAATATCATTTTTACCCTTAATTACCCAATTTACTTTTAACTGTGGTTAATACAAGTAAAAAGTTACTATTCATAAAAATTTATTTTTATCTTATTGATACACGTTTTACTCCTTGATATTAACTGTCTCTCTCGGATTTTAGAAATTCCACTCATAGAAGTGGTAAAATTATGTTTTATGTGAATTACCAAATTCTCCTAGGAGGTGGGTAAGAGACGGTGAAAAGTTCAATAAATTTTTATATATCTAAATTTATTCTAAACTAAATCTAATGAATTACATTGAAATTATAAATGTATTATGTATCTATTTTGACCTTAATTAAACTTAAATAAAATAAATAATTATTTAAATTAAAATTCAGTCTTAAACTATAACCCAATGTTTTTTCAAAATTCATAAAAAATTGAATGTTTTTAGAAAAATACAAAAAATTCACCCTAAGATAATTTCGATATTCCGAATCCAAAAATAAAGTCCATTTTGAATGATAAAATGTATTAACTTTCAAAAATTGGGCATTACTATTCATAACAGCTAGTTTGATTGGTTGTGGTGTGTGTTAGAACTTGAAGTTGCGTACAACACACGCTACTGTATTATTCAAAGAGAAGCGTACTGTGATAGCTTGGGGTGTTACAAAGTATATTTCCTAATGTTCATAGTCTATATGAAAAAAGTCCCCTTAACATTAAGAAAAGGATATTAAAATGAAAATGGTATCATATTAACTTCATTTATATCATATATTTATGGATTTTTGATTGTTAAATTATCTATATAATTCAATTTATTATGATCAAATAGCTATACCACTCTCCATAATTAGTTATGATTTTTTTCCACATTTGTATCATTAATTCCAACCAATGTTTTTTTATTTGGAAACCTGATAATGTGTTTTTCTAGATGACAATTTTACTTACGTTTCTATCTTATAAAGAGGACATTTGATTAACACTTTATGATGTGGGTTTCCAAAAATTGTATTTTAAAATTTCCAACCCTTAACTTACTAAACCATGATTAAATTGTGAGGATGCAATTTATTTAAGGGGAAAGAATGTAATGCGTAGATATTTTAAAAGGGGAACATAATATTAAATGGAGTATATGACTTGAGAAACTAATCTTAGGTGAGAATGAAACACCCCAATATTTTAAAATATACTTCTTGTTTAATAAATTCAATCACTTTGATATCCTGTGATGCACGCAACACCGAGTTTAATCAAAATGTGACCCTTAATTAAAATATTATTATTTAAATATGAACATTATTACCTAGTTTTTATGTTGGTGGGTAGGAATAGGGTAATTGTTTTCTGAGAACTATATAGTTTACAAATCTATAAAATAAAATAAATTATATTTATTGATTTGAAATAAAATAAGAACAATTTTAAATAAAAAATGTGTTTTAGGAAGCACTGTATTTTTCTAAATGGCTAATTAGTCACACGTTGAAAAAATAATTTAAAATTAAATTTTACCAATTTAATAACATTTATTTTTAAAAATAATCCTTATTTTTTAAATCTAAATTTTAAAATTATATTTGTTTAAAATTTTATAATTTTTGGAAAAGATTAATTTCATGATTAATAGTAAACAATTATTATTTTTATTTGAAAATTTCCATTTATTTTAAATTATTTTAAAATTGTAAAAAATATTTTAAATTGGGTTTAATGTAAAATTAGCTCAGTTATATTAAAATTTAATTAATTTCTGTTATTTTATTAAATTTCATATAGAATTTTGATATAGAAATATTTTGAATGTTTTTTTAGAGAAACCATTTTTAACGCGTTTAGGTGTTTATTTTTAAATTGGTCTCTACCACTTCTATGAGTTTATTTTAGAAAAAAACTTCCTTATTTGGAATAAAAAAATAAATATTATATAATAATTTTAACTTAATTTTTTACTATAATGAATTTTTAGTATAGTAAAAATTTATTACCATGATTAAGGTAAAAATGGTGTTTTAGGGGGTCAAACTAAAAAAATATATGTTAAAAATGTGATAAAACATTCCCAAACCCCATTATATTGACATATTTTGACCTTATAACCTGTAATATTTTATAATTACCCATTTTATATGATTTTTTCATGATACAAATGGGGGTATCAATTTATCTTTTCAAAAGTACCTTGTCTATCCTCCCCCACTTATAAAAGGTCACCCCCTCTCCTCTACTCTTCACAATTACAAAACCTTTTGGATTGGAAAATACCTACCCATAAATCCTTATTAATTAAATACCAACATAATATATTCCTTATTGTGATTATAAATCTCTCTTAATAATGATTCAAGGATAAATATAAAGTGGATTTCCGAAGAAGAGATAATGTCCTTGAACATGCGTATTTGTTTTCTTTATTATTCCACCTCTTTCAAATATAATTAATACATGATAAAACAATAAACCCAGTATTAACTATAAGATTTTATGTTATTAAAATAATGTAATAACCGAGATCTATTTCCACCTCCATTAAATGGGATATAAAATCATTGATCGTGTGTATAGTGAATTACCACCTCAAGAACTGGTGTTAGTTTTTTTTAATCACCAAATTTCAAGGTAGGATATAATTATGGATTTAAATTATTTATACGATACATAAGATATAATTATAATTTTTAAATTAAAATATCACATTTACATTTTTAATTTCCTTTCAATGGGAGATACAATATTGTTGCTCGTGTGTACGTTGAACGGCCACCTCACGGAGCGATGTGATTCATTTTTCGCTTATGCTCTACATGGAATGCAGTAAAGATAAATTTAATGAATATAAGTGATATTTATGAAATAAAAATAGCAATGGAAACATAATATCATATATAACATCCTAACATCCCATCTGTTGGAAAACAATAACTTTGCTAAAGCATACGTCTAAATTACCACCTCTACATTGAGATGTGAAAGGTTTTTCATTTTATATTTACATGGATGATAATAAGGATGTATTTGACTAATATAAATGATACATATTAAATAATTATTTTTCAATAACTGTTAATTATCATATATTTTAGTTTTTTCCATTATTCCAGAAAAGCGAAACACCAATCATGTGTATGTACGACCTACCATCAACATTTATGGTGTAATACATTTTTAATTTCAATATTTTATAGGTTACTATAAAGAAATATATAATTAAAATATATGATATATATATATATATTAAATTATGTATATTATGTATCCATGATCAATGTAAATGGACTAAAATTATCAAACAAAAAACATATATGAAAAATTAAGTAATTATCACCCAAAATAGTGATATTAACAAAGAGTTGTTAATAAACATGCCATAAAATACTATAATTAAATAATATATGGTATTATATATATTATTATGTTTCTTTAATATATTTATAACAAATCAATATTTATTATACCATAGGTATGGACACATACAATGAAAATCGTATACGATGTATGGGTTTCTCATATCACTTTCACATTCGTGAGATATATGCCATATTCACCACTTAGCTATTTTGTGCGGTGTATATAATACCCATTTGATATGTCATATAATGAATTAAATTTTCTTAATGGTATTTAATATTTCAACTGAATTTACTTATTTCATGGGTATTACAATTTAAAAGTTAAAAAAGTGGTAATAGTTTATTTTACAATCTCATTGTTTATCAGGATTACTTAAGATTAAATTTCCGATGTTGAAATATAATAATATATCACTAAATAAACTGATTAATTTTATTATCCTATTTTTATTCATGAAATTTTAAAGTAATATTTCCATTTTCCTCTATTTTTCACTTTAAATGATTATGATATGTTTTTATGAAAATATTACTTTATTTCTATCTTTGGATGAAAATACATTTTCTTCCAAAAATAATTTATAAAAATTGTTTCCAAAAATATTTTAAAAAATATAAAAATTATTTATTAATATAAGTACACATTTTTTACTTTTTAATTTTTAAAATTAATCGTAATTATATTTTCTGATCAATTCCTATTTGGATTTTACTAAAAATGTGAAAGGAATCATTATTTTAAAGTGTACAACAAGTATAGTATTTTCTACCATCATCACCCCTAAATGTTTTAAAGATTATTTTACATGTTTAAAAGATTATTTTCAAAGAAATTTATTTCCAAATTAGTTTGTGATATATTATTTTTAAAATTTTATTTTCAAAATTAAAAGGATATTTTTCTCAGGAATGTTTTTAATAGAATTTTTACAAAATTATCTATTCATCAGGGAGAAAAACCCCAATTTTAACTTATGATTCATTGGGAATATGTTTAATTTATTCCATCTATTTTATTTCCCATGATGGTTTATGATCAATTTGAATAGGGATGTATAATTTTATTACCTTTCACCATATTACTCCAGATGGTTTATGATTACATTAACTGATTAAGGTAGTGTTAACATTTCATATGTTAGTTTTTTAATATGAATATTTATGTTGATCATATATTACCCCTTTTATATTAGGAATTTATTAGAATTATTATGTGATGGGTGGGGCTTTAAATTAAATATCCCCTCGATGCATCAGTAGGTCTCATAATACAAATCCGTTCAAAAAATTTAATGGCATTTTACCCATTTTTTAAATAGTTTTGTCAAAGGTCTTGAAAATATGATTTAGATTCCCATCATTATGAATTTCCTCATTGTGATATTAGTTATTGAAGTCGATGTGATTATTATTATAGTTTGAATATTCATGGATAATTTTAACTATTATGTGATTATTTATATGGAATTATTTGATTATTATTTATTCCTTCCATATTATACTCATGTAATTATTTTAAGGGATTGTGTTTCAGTTATTTACCTATCCATATTGATTATTCTTATTTATTCATGATAGATTCCTCTATACATTTACCCTTATTAAGCATATGATATCACCCCACTCTAATTATTTCTTTTCCTTAGGATACCAATAAGTTATTTTTAAATGAAAATCATTAATATACTAAGGGGAAATATAAAATTATCAAATAAACCAACTTTTGGATTTTATGTTTTGAATAATAATGTGAATTTAATATATATATATAGTTTATAAAGACTTCAAAACTATATATTACTTCCGAATATGATTATATGTATCTTATGCCAATGTAATAAATTAACTATCAACTCTATGCTACTAGGTTCGGGTTTATCACATACATGTTTTAATTATGAAATTTTAATACCCATTCGTTAACAATCATTCATTATCTTTATCATTTTAGGTGTTAATTACTTCTTTTTTTGTATGTTTGGTTTTAGAAGATACGGTTCAGGATGATTGATAATGGTTTATTTATTTCAATAATTTAAACCATGATATAAATATCATATATATTCATTATATACATATTTATAAAAATTAATATAAAGAGGTTTTTGAAAATAAATTACATCACTCTGTGGAAATGGTAGTCTGTAAGTTCACATGAAAGATGTTTTGATTATTTGACGGATGAAATGGATGAAATGTAAATAATAATTCACCATTCTAGAATCATTGTTATATCACAAATATAATATATATATATATATATTCATTGAATCTATCATAATAACCAACCATGAATTATGGTGGTGGAAAATTAATTATATCACTACGTGAAGGGGGGTAGTCCTTTGGTATGCACAATTGATACTTTCATCTACCATTTGATGGATAAGTGGTAAGAGATGGTTGTTCCATCAATATAACAACATATTTTATATTTATTATTTTTTAGTAATTATTTTCATGGATATAAAAATTTTAAATAAAGTTGATGAAGAAATAAAATTTAATGATATTAGTTATGATTTATAACTCTTCTTTGAGATACCTCCTTTGAATTACACCATAATACTTGAAGGATTAGTCTTTAGTGAAGATAATAGGACATATAATTAAGGGATTAATATAGGAAGGGTTTTTAGTAGGTATTGGATGAGATATAGGGATAAAATTTTGTGAATAAGGGAGGAGAATAAGTTCCCTTTTATAAGGGTGGAGAGGGACACATATAAAATCTCTTAAAATATTTGAATGATATAAGGTCACCTTCATTGGAAAGTGACTCCAAATGGAAATGTATTATATTTTTGGATAATATAAGGATTAAATACGTTCAAAAAATTCAAATTAGTATGTTTTATTAATAAATACTACAATGTTCTCTTGGTTTCACCCCTTAGTAATATCGTTTTGAACATAAACATGGTAGTACAATTTTAAAATTTTATTACTAATTGTAACGTCCCGACCCGGCTCACCTTTAAGATGGTGGTTGGACTGGTGCATCACATATCCTCAAGGGCATCTCCTTGAATGCCATAGGCTAGTGACTAGCAGCGAGGGACCTTTTTGGGTCTGTGGGGGAGACTATACCCTCATAGGTAACAGATATTATCATATCAGAAGTAAAGAACACCAAATAATAAGTAGCAGAAGCATGTGAATAAATAAACTACGGAAGAAGAAATATAAATAATCTAACTGAATAATAAAAACCAAGTGCGGAAACTCACAAAAGAGTGTCATGCCATGATATGAGTCTAAACTAAAAGTACAGAAAATAAAATTCAAAGACACAGTCAACAAAAATAAAAGACAAAAGAAACAACTAAATCGCAAGAAAATCCCAGTCCTCTGCCCCAGTCTCCATCCTGAGTATGGCATCCCGCCTTTTTATTACATAACTTTTCATTACATTTTACAAATAGAGGATCTTTAAAGTCTAGTGTCTTGGAAATCAAGAACATAATACATGAAAACAACATAAAAAATTCTTCTAAACCACTTTTAAGGATTCATCATAGGTTCATCCTATGTACAATTACTGCATCTCATATCCTGAAGACATACAACAAAGGAGAGGGTGAGCAGAAGGCCCAGTAAGGGATAAATAAGGGAATCAGTTTACTTGTGATATCAATAAGAACTTGAACAAAAACAAAAATACATGAGAAATGGAAGTATAGATATATCATAATGAAAAGAACTTTAATAATAACTTGAATATGGGGGTACAACATTTCATTTAGACATTCATGAACATATCACCAAGGTCCATCTCCAAGGTGTCAAGAAAATTACAGAGGTTATTCACTAAGGTATCATAAACCATGTCATCTCTGGAGATTAATTATTTACCCAATTCATTGGAGAACTATCTGGGATCACCATAATATGTATTTACATTCATGTGAGCCACATAGATCATAATAAAACATTTCATAAATAACCCAAATAGAATCAAAGAAATGTGTTTCGTGTCAAAATCATGACGTTCAAAAAGAGTTTAAAAATAAGATCATTATGTCATTTATAACCCATGTAAGGGGAGTAAGGGTTATATGTATGTCCATTCCAGAATCAAATATACCATATTTATATATTTATTAACTCCCATGGAAACAAAATAAGTTTGGGTATTCACATAAATAAACAATATAATTTCTTGAGAGAAAGTGATAGAAATTTTGAGACAAAATTTCTGTTGCATGACATCTATATAAAATGGTTTTAGAAAACATTGAAAAGAGAGGGGAAAAGGGTAACCCAAACATAAAAAACTTCATAATACAGTATGGTTACTGAATAAGATCATGGTATGGATATTATAATGACATACCACATGAAAAAGAAACATGAAAGAAAAGAGAAGATGCGATTTCTTTTACGAGAAATTCGACAGCCTATCAACGTCACTTAAAAATTCCAAAAATCCCCTGATGAGAGAGGAAAGGGTCTCTAAACAATTAGACATGATCTGAAAATAAAGGAGAATATATAATAACATACCCTCAACAGAAATAGATGGACACACCATAAAGGAAGTCATGACTTAAAAGAAGATGTTGAAAGGATCCGTTACCTTGAAGAGTAACTTTGAATGCTTGAAGTTCGGGACCTTGGGAGGCTTGAGGGAACCTTGGTAAGACTCCGTGGGAGGTAAAAAGGCCATAACATCGTTTTGGAGGATTTGGAAATGAAATGAATTAGGTAATGTCTTGGTATTTATAGGAGAAGTGAGGGGATAAATCATTAATGGCCAAGGGACACCTCATCGGTGGTATTGGCAAAACCATGGGCTTTCCCATCGTATTTTCTCATGGTATTGGCCACTTGGGACACCTCATACCTTATCTTACTATTCATAAGTCGACCAGAATGATTAAATAATTATTACAATTTTAATGATGTCAGTAAACACCTGAAACTAAAAACTGTATTTTCACTATTCACCAAAAATTCAACTTTTTTAGAAAACTCACCAAAAATCACCTTAACCTAATATCGATGCTCTGAATTCATAAATGAAATCCATTTTCTAAAAACAATTTTCTAAATGTTTTAAATTTAATTTTCAAATAAAAAACACTATTCACCCAAAAAAAACGAATACTTTACCAATAATTTCGAAAATAGTTTTTAACTATTTTATTGAATCACATTACTAAATCAGGGTGACTAAATTATATTAATACTTTCTTAAGCGAGGTTACATAATCCATTTGATCACATTACTAATTATAAGCATAAAATCACTATTCAAAATTTATTATTCATCAAAAATTATGTTGATCTTATTAGACTCTATATTTCATACTAAACACAACTGTAGAAGACCATTTATTGAAAATAATTACACATTATTAATTATTTAAGGTTTACATAAATATTTTAAAATATCCTTTTTCCAAAATTCATATATATCCTATATTTATCCAGACACTTGAGATTCACAAACTTCACCATAAAATGAAATAATAATTTTATTTATCTTAAAGGTTACACAGGGTAGTTACGGTCTCGTTACATATCCCCTTATAACACCAACATAGGACCTAAGTTTAAGGTGTGCTAGGGTGATAGAATCTTGGGGCAGCTCGACCAACATTTCCCGAGTAGTGATTTCAACCAGCTTGAACTTCTCACAAAGGTGATTCAATTCCAACTTCACACGATAACATTAAGCTTGGGTTTAGTCAAGAGAAAAGTCCAATGGTGCTACCTCATTCCCGAGTTCCTTCAAATGGGCTTCATTCAGCCTGAGAATACTGGAGGGGGCCATCGAATCCTCTTTCTGTATTAACCAATTTCACCTGTATTTATAGAAAATAATAGTAACATTTAGTTTCCAATGGTCATATTGACCAACGGTCATATAACAGTTGAAACCCAACGGTCTCATTTTAATTATACTCATTTTATTAAATGATATAGTTTTGTTGAGTATAAAATAAAATAACACACAAAATTAGGAAACAATTATTTATCAAAATTTCTGGTTGTTACATTCTTCCCCCCTTAAGAAATTGTATCCATGAATTTTTTTTAACTCGTACACTCAGAGGAGAAAAGGTGTAGGTACTTCTACCTTATAGACTCCTCTGGTTCCCACGTGGCTTCTTCACATTTTTAGTTCCTCCACAACACCTTAACAAGGTGGGTAGTCTTGTTGCATAGAACCTTGTCTCTACAATCAAATATCTTCACCGGATGCTCCTCATAATAGAGGTTATGTTCCAGTTGTACCGCCTCTGGGTTTAGTACATGTGAAGGTTTAGGTATGTACTTCCTCAAGAGGGATACTTGGAAGACATCATGAACTTTTGCTAGATTTGGAATAAGTATAAGTTGATAGGCCATTGCTCCCACGCGGTCAAGGATTTCATTCTGGCCAATGTACCTTGGGATGAGCTTCTCTTTCTTCCCAAACACCATGAATCTCTTCTAAGGTGAAATTCGAAGAATGACCTTGTCATCGAAATCAAACTCCAAGTCACTTTGATGGTTTTCGGTATAAATCTCTTTCAGACTCTGAAAATCCTTAATGTGTTTTTGGATGGCATGGACTTTTTCTGTCATCTCTTGCACAAGATCAGGCCCAAGAAGCTTTCTCTCACCAGCTTCATCCCAAAAAGTATGAGTTCTACATCACTTACCATATAAAGCTTCATAGGTTGCCATTTGAATGCTCGAGTGGAAGCTGTTGTTGTAAGAAAACTCAACTAAAGGGAGATTTGGATCCCATCCACCCTCAAATTCTATTGAGCACGTTCTCAGCATTTCCTTGAGTGTTTGAATAGTCCTTTAAAATTTTCCATCAGTTTGGGCGTGATAGGCCATATTGAAATTCCATTTAGTTCTCATAGAATGTTGAAGACTTCTCCAGAATATTTATGTGAACATTGGATCACGATTAGATACGATAGAAAGTGTAACTCCATGCAACCTTACCACTTCCTTCACGTAAATCTTCGAAAGATGGTCAAGGGAGAAATCTTCCCGATTAGAGATAAAATGGGAAGTCTTAGTGAGATAGTCCACAATAACCCATATCACATTATTTAATTTGGAAGTTCTCGGAAGAGAAGAGATGATGTCCATAGTGATATTTTCCCACTTCCATTCTTGTATGGGTTTTGGTTGCAACACCCCTTTAGGAAGTTGTTGCTCTACCTTCACTTGCTGACAGACTAGGCACCCTGTAGTGTATTCAGCAATCTCCATTTTCATATTATCCCACCAAAAATGATCACTAAGGTCCCTATACTTTATTTTCTTCCTAAATGTATAGAGAAAGTTGAGCTATGAGCTTCATCCATTATCTTCTTCTTTATTTCCAGAATAGAGGGAACTCATAGTCTTGTATGAAATTTTAGTACACCTTCTTGATCAATGTTGAACTAAGGAAACTTCCCATCCTTCATAACTTCAAACATATTTTGTAACAAATGATCTTCTTTCCGAGCTTTCTTGATCTTCTCTAGTAATAATGGTTGAGAAATAAATTGGGTTAGGATGGATGATTTACCTTCCCTTATAATTCCCATGTACAAGTTTAATAGGTCATTGATCAAAGGATCTTTTTGAATCCTCATCATGGAAAGAAAAAATGGGTCTTTCCAACTTAATGCATTAGCAACTTTTTTTTCTCTCCAGGATGATAATTAATTGAACAACCATAGTCTTTAGGAAGTTCCAACCATCTCTTTTATCTCATGTTCAATTCCTTTTGTTTGAAAATATACTTTAAACATTGATGGTCTGTGTATATATCACATTTCTCCCCATAAAGATAGTGCCTACATATCTTTAGAGAAAAAATGACCGCAGCCAGCTCCAGATCATGTGTAGGATAATTTTTCTCATGAGTCTTCAACTGTCGAGATGCATAACAAATGACCTTGTGATTTTTCATGAGTATGCACCCAAGCACTTTTAGAGATGCATCACTAAAAATAACAAATCCTTATCCACTTGAATTCAGAGTTAACACGGGTGCAGTAACCAATCACTTCTTCAGCTCTTGGAAACATTCCTCACACTCATTTTTCCAGATGAACTTTACCCCTTTTCGAGTTAACTTGGTTAATGTATTATAAAGCCATGAATTTTTTTCACAAACCTCCTATAATATCATGCTAATCTAAGAAAACTACGAATATCAGTTATTGTTGTAGGTTGAGGCCACTCCTCTATAACTTTTGTCTTTGCAGGGTCAACTATGATTCCTTCATTGGTAACAATGTTCCTCAAGAAAGAAACTTGTTGTAACCAGAATTCAAATTTATTGAACTTCCCAAAAATCCTCTCCTTATGTAGTGTTTGTAAAATATCCCTTAGATGATCCTCAGGCTCCTCACGACTTTTGGAATATATCAGAATATCATCAATAAAAACTACCATGATGTTATCAAGGTAGTCCTTAAAGACTATATTCATCAAATCCATAAAAATAGCCGGTGTATTTTTCAGTCTGAAGTCCATAACAACAAACTCATAATTCCCATATCTTTATCAGAAGGCAATTTTTGGAATATCTTATTTCTTCACACTCAATTGATGATAACCAGATCAAAGGTCAATCTTAGAGAATAATTGAGCCCCACAAAGTTCATCAAATAAGTCATCAATTCTTGGAAGAGGGTATTTTTTCTTCACTGTGATCCCATCTAGTTCTCTATAATCAATGCATAGCCGCATCAATCCATCTTTCTTCTTCACAAAAATAACTGGTGCTCCACAAGGAGACACACTCGGTCAGATAAACCCCCACTCCAAAAGATCTTAGAGTTGTTTCTTTAATTCCTCTAGCTCGACATTTTCCATCCTATACGGGGTCATTGATATTGGATAAGATCCAGGTACGATCTCAATAGAGAACTCTACCTCTCTTTCAGGGGGAGGTCCAGGAAACTCCGTAGGAAATATATCAATGTATTCCTAGATGACGGGGACACTTTCTATCCTTAAACTATTATCTCCTTATCCTTCTTTACCAATCAACTCTATAAAGAAGGAGATAGGGGGTTCTTCTAGACAAGGATCAGTTTGAGATATCTCTATGTGGAAGATAACTATAGGTTTTCCATTCAAGAATACTAATATTTCCTTTCTTCTGAAATTGATCTTAGCATTATACATTGAGATCTAGTTCATCTATGGTATAATGTCGAATTTCAGCATGGGAATTACTAGTAGATTTGCATTAATATTATGCTCACTAATGTAAATAATAGAGCTTCTAAACACTGACGATGCTTGGATAGTCCCACCAAGAGTCTTGATTGATAACTCTACATTTAGTAAATCGAGGGTTGAATCTAAATTATTTTCAAACTTGGAGGAAATAAAGGAATGCGTAGAACTAGAATCAAACGAAGTATTTTCTAGCTTTGAGAGGACAACAAGAGTACCTGCTACCACATCATTCAGAGCTTCAAATTAATCTGTCGTGATATCAAAAGAATTACCTTGATTCCTTTGCCTTTGTTGAGGCTGATGGTGGTTCCCCTCCACTACCCTCAGATTTGGAAAATGATTAGCAATGTGCCCACGTTGTCCATACTTAAAACAATGGACATCAGGTATGGAATGCACAATCTTCCCCATGTCGTTTGTGTTTGGAAGTTGAGGTTTCACCTCCCCATGACAATTCCTCACAATGTGGCCATCTCTACCACACATGTAGCATTTCCCACTCCCGAGCAGGCAGTTACCCGAATTCTAATTCCCAAATTTATTACACATGGGATATGAACTTTCTTTACTCCTCTTCCCTGATCAAAATTCCTCCCTAAGATGGACTCCATCGATCACTTCTTGTCATTGGATTTATGAGACCACTGCATATCACCAAACTCCATCTCGACTTTCATCACACTCCACACGATCTCCTCATAGTTGTCATAGTCTCGGTTGGATACATTCTTCCGCAGATGAGATCCTAGTCTGCTGATGAATCTATCAACCTTACCATTTGGATCCATGGAAAAGCTAGAGGTATATCATGAAAGACTTGTGAAGTTCATCTCATAGCTTCCCATAGATTCATTCTCCTTCTGCTTCATCTCGAGAAACTTCTTCTCCTTTCTTGTTCTTGTGGAAAGAGGGAAATAATTTCTGAATAAGATCCCTCTAAACTCTTCCCAGTCCATAGCTTCAACTTCCACTCTTTGCTTTGTGTTTTTGACCCATTCCCACCACTGATCAGCTTCTCCCTCTAAGCGATTGACAGCCAGGTTGACCTTCTCTTGCTGTGAACAATGTAGCACAACAAAGATCTTCTCTATAGAGTTGTTCAATTGTTCAACAATCAATGGGTCAGTTGATCCACTAAAGGTTGGTGGTATTTGGCGCATAAAGGACTCAAAAAAATGTTGTTCCCTTTGTGGTGAGATCTAACTCTCAGCTTGATTCATGTTATTACTCACAACGTGAGTCAGTTGGTTCATCATTCGCATGAATGTTTCGATTCCGGATTCCATCGGAGGGCTTTCAGCGCATGGTCCATTGTGGTCACCATTTGCACGGTTCCACCTATTGGCCAACATTTTCTAAAAGAACAAATCTTTCGTGAGAAACTTATTTCATTTATGAATCTTTTAACTATAAAAGATTTTTTTTTCTTAAAACATCATGCTTAAACAATTATATTTCTCTATAATTCTTTCATAATGATTCATAAAAAGCTTGCGATTAACCAAACATATCCCCCAGAAGTGTCGTAACAAAGAGTGCAGCAAGGCCCATTGTCGTGCACCAGTTCCCATTAGAGTCTATCTCAATGTGGTGTTTTTGGGTTTTACCCCTATGTACATCTGTGCCAGAGCCGTCTCTACCTGCTCGTATCCAAACATGGATGTATTTGTTTGATAAACCATTAACTCTATACTCACCAAAATACCAGGAAGTTTTCCTATATTTAAACTTTTCTATAGGGTTCTTTCTAATGTTTTCATAGCCTAATTTTCATAAATAAATAAACTATCCTTTGACACCAACTATGGCATCCCACCTTTTTATTACATAAATTTTCATTACATTTTACAAACAGAGGATATTTAAAGTCTAGTGTCTTAGAAATCAGGAAAATAATACATGAAAAGAACATAAAAATTCTTCTAAACCACTTTTAAAGCATCATCATAGGTTAATCCTTTGTAAAATTACTGCATCTCATATCCTGGAGACATACAACAAAGGAAAGGGTGAGCCGAAGGCCCAGTAAGGGGTAAATAAGGGAATCAATTTACTTGTGATATCAATAAGAACATGACTAAAAACATAAAGACATGAGAAATGGAAGTATAGGAATATCATAATGAAAAGTACATGAATCATAACTTGAATATGTGGCTACAACATTTCATTTAGACATTCAGGAATATATCACCATGGTCCATCCCCAAGGTGTCATAAAAATTACCAAGGTTATTCATCGAGGTATCGTAAAACTTGTCATCTTTATAGATTAATTCTTTACCCAATGAATTCGAGTGCTATCAGGGTGAATCCTTAATATGTCTTTACCTTCATTTAAGCCACATAGATCATAATAAAACATTTCATAAATAACCCAAATAGAATCAATGAATTGGATTTCGTGTCAAAATCATGACGTTTAAAAAGAGCTTAAAAATAATATCATTATGTCATTTATAACCCACAGAAAGAGAGTGAGGTTTATATGTATGTCAATTCCAGAATCAAATATACCATCTTTATATATTTATGAACACCCATGTAAACGAAATAAGTCTCGGTATTCACATAAATAAACAATATAATTTCATGACAGAAAGAGATAGAAATTTTGAGACGAAATTTATGCAGCATAACAACTATATAACATGGTTTTAGAAAACATTGAAATGAGAGGGGACAAGGGTAACCCACTCATATATAATTCATAATACAGTATGGGTACTGAATAAGTCCATGTTATGGATATTTTAATGACATACCACATGAAAAGGAAACATGAAAGAAAATAGAAGATGTGATTTCTTTTATGAGAAATTTGGAAGCCTAATGGGATCACTTAAAAATTCACAAAATCAACTGATGAGAGTGGAAAGGGTCTCTCCACAATTAGAAATGAAATGGAATTAAATCATAATATATAAGAACATACCTTCAACATAAATAGATGGAAATTAGATGACACAACATAAAGGAAGTCGTGACTTAAAAGGGGAGGGTGAAAGGATCCCTTACCTTGAAGAGTAACTTTGAAAGCTAGAAGTTTGGGACCTTGGTAGGCTTGAGGGAAACATGGGAGGACTACTTGAGAGGTAAAGAGACCATAACATCATTGGGGAGAATTTGGAAATGAAATTAATTAGAAAATGGCTTGGTATTTATAGGATAAGTGAGGGGACAAGTCATTAATGGCCAAGGGACACCTCATCGGTGGTATTGGCAAAACCATGGGCTTTCCCATGGTATTTTCCAATGGTATTGGCCACTTGGGACACATCATAACTTATCTTACTATTCATAAGTCTACCAGAATGATTACATAATTATTACATCCTTAATGATGTCATTAAACACAGGAAACTAAAAACTATATTTTCACTATTTATAAAAAATTCAACTTTTTCAGAAAAATCACCAAAAATCACCCTAACCTAATATCAATGCATTGAATTCAAAAATGAACTCCATTTTATAAAAATAATTCTCTAAATAATTTTAATTTAATTTTTAAATAAAAAACACTATTCACCTGAAAAAACTAATACTTAACCAATAATTTTTGAAATTGTTATTTACCTATTTTATTGAATCACATTACATAATCAAGGTGCCTAAATTATATTAATACTTTCATTAGTGAGGTTACTTAATCCATTTGATAAAATTACTAATCCTAATTGTAAAATCACTATTCATAATTTACTATTCATCAAAAATTAATTTGATCTTATGAGAGTCTAAATTTTATACTGAAGACAACTATGGAAGACCATTTTTTGAAAATCATTAAACATTATTAATTATTTAAGGTTTACATAAATATTTTAAAATATCTTTTTTCCAAAATTCATATACATCCTATATTTATCCAGACACTTGAGATTCACAAACATCACCATAGAAAGAAATAACAATTTTATTTACCTCAAAGGATTAAACAAGGTAGTTATTGTAACGACCCAAAGTTTTTAAATGGAAAATTCCCTTCTTATATTTATGTCATAAAAACACAAAATAATGAACTACTATGTGATAAGTGACCTTTAAACATAATTTTGTCACCCCTATGTTTGGAATTTAGAAAATCCGACATACACGGTTGTGTTCAAGATGGTTTTTGGAGTCTAATGAATCAAAAATAATTTTTGGTGAATAGTAACCTACCCTTATGAATAGTAACCTACCCTTATGAATAGTAAATAAGAGGAAAATTACCTATTAATAATAAAATAAAATTTAGACATCTTAGAAAATGACAATTTGACCTTAGTAAACGTTTTTGGTATTTTATAAGTCATAAATAATTAATTATAATTAATTAACTAATTTAAAAGAATATTTATTTCCTTGAAATGTATTCATAAATTATTTAATCAATGTCTCATAGTCTTTAGATAATTTTATAAGACCCTACATAATTTTTAAAAGCACTATAAAATCAGTTTTAATCTTAAAAACTGTTTTTAAAGTAAATTATGATTTTTAATTAAATATTAAATTTATAATATTTATAAAATTATTTTTGAAAAATCGACTTCATTTTTGGATTCTACACGTTGAAAAATGGTTGGGGTAAATTTTTGGGTTTTTATTGTGATACTTGAATTTTTGATGAATAGTAGAATCCAACAATTCACAATAAAAGCTAAATAATGTATTAATTGAGTCATCGATGATGTTCTACTAATGTAAGAATACTTGGTTCGGGATTAAATTATAAAATTACTATTCTTGGTCTTTCAAGACTCACTATTCCTTGTCCTTGGAGAAATTAATAAGGTAATCAATTTTATATTAAGGAAACCCCTCTCCCCTCTACTATAAAAGCCACCCTTCACTCCCTCTTCTCTTCACACCTCTCAAGCTACAAGCCTTCCCTAAACTCTGCTCAAACACCTTCCCTAGCACCTCCCCCACGTCCAAAAGCTGCTGGTATCATCAAATAACCAGGCTTAGTCCCTTAAGGAGGTTCTCAAGAGGAAGATTCTAGAGGTAAATTCTCTCCCTCTTCTCCTTTAATTTCCTTTCAAGTTCAAGTTCCTTTCTTGATCTCTCCTCACCTATATTCAACAAAATTGTTCTTTAACTCCATTATTATAGATATAATGTAAGTTTATGATTCTAAGGGGATATTATATCACCCCACCCCCTTTCCCTCTTCCTTTTATTTTATTAAAGAGAACGTTGTTCATGAGGTGTTAATTTATCACCTTCAAAAATGACATGCTCTCTTCTTCCATTTCTACCTTAAAATCTGGTCATGAAACCATTTTTGTTGTCGAAACAGAATATTTTATATGTATTATGATCTATTTTATGTTCTGTAAATAACCTATGGCCATATTACTAAGTGAAAAGTTTAAACAAGTTCGTTGTGATCCAAAAACAGCTCAAATTAACCCAAATACCCATCATTAAATTCTTATCTAATGATTTGTCCACATGGATATAAAATAATTCATTATAAAATCATTAAAGCTCCTATAATATAATTAATAACATGTAATATCAGTTCTGTATGTTTACCCATGATCTACCCAAACATCAATTTAAGAATACAAGTGAACCACTCAAGAAAACCATGAAAACGAACATCCCCGAACAATGATTTTAAACTCTATAAGTCATCCAAAGGAACATAATATGAAATAATGAAACCATAATGAACTATATTAATGTATAAAAGGTTCTTAATTTTCTAATTAATGAATATAATGTCATTATACAGGACATTAGAGATAAGGAGGCATTCGAGTACAAGGTAAGGGGAAATTCTCGAACCCAACTTTCATCCTCCGAGTTCTACCCATTTCACTCCATTTTTGATATGGTCACTCCTTAAAGATCATTTTTTCATCTTTGTCTTTCCTTTTTTGGGATATAAATGTTTTATACTGAAGTTTATGTCAATCCAAATGTTTTCCGAAAGAACTCTTCTCTTAAGAACTCAACTTTTACCTCTCATTCAAGGTTGTTGATTCTTGTATCAAGTATGTTGTTCCCTCTTTATTTTGGGAACCCAAAGTTTATGAATGTGTTATTATGATATGAAAACCATTCCTTTTCATGGGTTAGTAATGTTCATTTATGTTATATTTTCATTGTGTCATGCATGATAAATGATAATGTTATGAAGTGACGGGTGCGCCCGAAATTATATAGCGCAATATGAATGTTTAAATGTGACGGGTGCACCCGGAATTATACAGCGCTCCAATGCATTGGGTAAAGTGATGAATCTCAATATTAAATGTGAAATGATGTGTGAAAAAGATCCTAGCTTGGTTCACAAATATTTGTGGTAGTTAACCACTAAGACATGATGTTTCATTTTTATGCATTGCCACATTTCAAGTCTTTTATTTATACTCCTCTCATGTTCATGATCATTTTCCTATGTCATGATTATGCTCAACCCATGCTATATTGTTATTATCTATCCTCTTACTGGGCTTGTAGCTCACCCCTTTTGATGTATATCCTCAGGTGGCTACATGTACTAAGGAGAGGACAAGTGCCACTAAGAGGCTAGTGATGAAGAAATTAAATAAATGTTTATGGTTGATGTTGTATTTGTCATGTATGGTCCTAGTTTACCCAAGACACTAAACCTCTAGATCCTCTATGTGTAATACTATTATGTTGTTTATCTTTTAAATGATCTAATAGTAATGAAAGAAAAGGCTGGGTCTCTATAGTTGGTATCAGAGGAAAGGTTTAGTTAATTTGGGAATTAGGATTAGTGAACCCTAGAGAAAACTTATAGTATGAGATTAGGTACAAAAATAAACACAAGAATATTTACCTAGGGATCCCATATGTTATGTTTTTATTATAATTTTTTAAATGAATATGTTATTCATGACTTGTTTACTTATGTTTTGTTCTAACCTTTTCTATTTTAGAAAATGGTGGGAACCAGGAGAAATCAGGCCAACAACTCGTGCGAGGGACAATGCAACGATTGCCCGAACGACATCCCCAATGATTTGGGAGGTGGAGTTCCAAACTTCATGGCGATGCTTACCCAATTATCTCAGGTTATGAATAATAACCATAATAATGGGGAACGTCCTCCTTCATCGAAGAGGGAGCAACTGGAAATCGAATGTTTTATGCGGCAATGACCACCGACATTTTGTGGATCTTCCGATCCACTAGTTGCGGAACAGTGGGTCAACTACATGGAGAATATCTTTTCTGTTATTCACTGTTCTGAGACGAAGAAGGTGATTCTATCTGTTTATCATCTAGATGGAGAATCCGATCAATGGTGGGATTTGATTAAGAACACCAAGCCAAGGGAGGAAATTGAAGAGATGGAATGGGAAGACTTTAAGATAATGTTTCCTAATAAGTACTTCCCTCAAACTCTTCACATGAAGATGGAGAGAGAATTCATAGAGCTCAAGAAAAAAGAAGGAGAATCTGTCACAACCTATGATGCAAATTTTACAAGGCTCTCAAGATATGCTTCGGGTTTTGTTATCAACAATGATAGAAAAATTGATAGATTCTTTAGTGGATTAAAACCACACCTTCGAAAGGCTCTTGAAATTCGAGACTTTTGGAGTTATGAAGAAGTTGTTCGGTGTGCTCTAAAAGTGGAGATGGAATTTGGAGAATGGTACCATGGCTATGGTGATAAGAAAATAAAGATAGAGTTTCAAGCCAGTGGATCTAGTGACAAAGGTGGGAAGAAAACACAACGACCCACATGCCAACAATATGGGAAGTTGCACCATGGGAACTGCCTCAAAGGGACGGGGAAATGATTCAACTGTGGTAAAGAAGGACACCATGCTCAAGAGTGTCTAAAAGTCTTGAAAATGAAGGATAATGTAGTCGATGAAAGGAGAGAACCACTCATGGTTCAATGCTACAACTGTAGGGATAAAGGGAACTATGAAAACCAGTGCACTAAACCTCAAGACCTTGACGGTAATCAGCGTCAGTAGCCACCAAAGACAAAGGAACAAGGTAAGGATTATGCCATCACTAATGCGGAGGTGGATCAGGATAATGAAGTCGTACAACGTACACTTTTTATTCACTCATGAATGGAAAAAGTCTTATTTGATTCTGGTTCTACACATTCCTTTATATCATGCAAGTTTTCTAGAACTATAGAATCGAAGCCCCAAAACCTTGAAGTATATATATCTGTAAAAACACCAAGTGGTGCAATCATTGCAACCCAATTGTTTGACTCTTCTCCTATTGACGTATGTGGGATGATTCTTCCGGAAAATCTTGTAATACATCCCTTGGTGGAATTCAATGCTATAATGGGAATGGACTGGCTCTCGTTATATAGAGCACATATCAACTATCGGGAAAAGGAAATATCTTTTCATATTCCGAACCATCCCATGATCCTCTACAAATGCAAGGAAGATCATGAATCTCTTTTGAAAAATCCTTCAATGGTGTGGGTGTTGATTCCCTATAAAGAAGCATACCTCACCCAAATGGTTGAGTCGGAGGAAAATGCCATCCTTGCGGAAATTCCCATCGTGAGGGAATACGATGATGTATTTCCCGAAGAGTTACCCAGAATTCCCCCGGATCGTGAGGTAGAGTTCTCAATTTAACTCATACCTGGAGCTACTTCTATCTCGAAATTTCCCTATAGGATGGCTCCTATCGAATTGGAGGAGTTAAAGAAGCAGCTGTAATAGCATCTGGACAAAGGGTTCATATGCCCTAGTGCATCACCTTGGGGTGCGCCGGTGCTCTTTGTGTCGAAGAAGGATGGAACCATGAGGTTGTGTATCAATTATCAGGAACTCAAGAAGATCACCATAAAGAACAAGTATCCTCTCCCAAGGATTGATGACTTGTTCGATCTGTTAAGAGGAGCTCAATACTTCTCAATAGTGGATCTTCGTTCTGGATATCATCAAGTAAAGGTGAAGAATGAAGATATTCAGAAGACGTCCTTCCGTACAAGGTATGGGCACTATGAGTTTTTGGTGATGCCCTTTGGACTTACTAATTCCCCTGCAATCTTCATGGATTTGATGAATAGAGTCTTTAGAAATTACGTCGAAATTTTTTTGGTAGTGTTTATCGATGATATTATCATCTACTCCAAGAGAAAGGAGGAACATGAAGAACATCTAAGACTTTTGTTGGCGACATTGAGAAAGGGTAAGTTGTACGCCATGTTCAGAAAGTGTGACTTTTGGATGAATCAAGTCACGTTCTTGGGACATGTGATCACTAGTGAGGGAATTTCTGGGGACCCTTCAAAGAAAAAGGCGATTGAGGAATGGCCCAGGCCCTCTAGTGTCACAGAAATCTATATTTTTCCTGGATTAGCCGAGTACTACCGACGTTTTGTGAGAAACTTCTCACGATTGTCAAGCCCACTAACTAAGTTAACAAGGAAAGGGGTAAAATATGTATGGATAGAAGAATGTGAGGGAAGATTCAAGGAGCTAAAGAGAAGGCGGATCACTGCACCTGTACTCACACTACTGAAAAGTGGAGAATGTTTTGTGATATATAGTGATTCTTCAAAGAAAGGCTTGGGTTGTGTAATCATGAAAAATGATAATGTGATAGCCTAAGCCTCACGACAGTTGAATATCCATGAGCAGAACTACCCGACGCATGATCTAGAGCTAGCAGCCATGATTTTTTCCTTGAAAATCTGGAGGCACTACCTTTATGGTGAGAAGTGTGACATATACACCGACCAAAAGAGCCTAAAGTATATATTCACACAAAAGAAGCTCAACATGCATCAGAGGAGATGGTTAGATCTAATCAAGGATTACAATTTCTCTATTCACTATCATCCTGGAAAGGCGAACAAGGTAGCTAATGATATAAGCAGAAAAGAACCTACTACTCATTCCATGTTGCAGATTGAGAAAGACCCTATCTTCGTGCATATGCAAAGTATGGATTTGGGAATCATAAGGGCTGGGGATACATCCTACCTTTTTCAAATGATTGCGCAACCATCCATCTAAGAGAAGATTAAGGAAGCACAAAGGGATGATGTGGCGATACAAAATAGGGTGAATGCAGTAAAGGAAGGAAAGCTACAAGAGTTCCATATCGATGATGATGGTGTGATTCGGTTTGGAATGCGGCTTTGTGTGCCTTCATCACCCGGGATAAAGAAGGATCTATTGGATAATTCACATAGATCAACTTTCTCTATCCATCTTGAGAGTACCAAGATGTACCGTGATCTCCGAGAACACCTCTGGTGGGATAACATGAAGAAGGAGATTACAGAATATATATCAAGGTGCTTGGTATGTGAGCAAGTTAAAGTTGAGCGACAAAAGCCCAAAGGTAGGATGTAGCCATTGCCTATACCCATGTGGAAATGGGAAAATGTTATTATGGACTTTGTCACGGGTCTCTCGAAGATGACAAAGGGAAATAATGCGATATGGGTTGGGGTTGATCGACTCACCAAGACTGCCCATTTTATCGCTATTCGGGAAGACCTCTCGCTTGAACAACTTGCAAGGATATATGTGAAAGAAGTGGTGAGACTGCACGGTGTTCCACTCTCAATTGTCTCTGACCATGATCCAAGGTTCACATCTAAGTTCTCGAGGAGCCTTCAACATGCTTTGAGTATTGAATTAAATATCAGCACGACCTATCACCCCCAAACTGATGGCCAGTCTGAAAGGACTATTCAGACGCTTGAAGATATGCTAAGTGAATGCTCCCTATAATTCAAAGGTGGATGGGATTAGTATCTCCCATTGGCTGAGTTCTCATACAACAACAGATTCCACTCGAGCATTCAGATGGCTCCGTATGAAGCTCTGTATGGAAAGCGATGTAGAACTCCAACCTGTTGGGATGAAGTTGGAGAAAGAAAGCTACTTGGGCCCAATCTTGTTCAAGAGATGACTGAGAAGGTTCAAGTCATCCAGAAAAACATCAAAGCTGCTCAAATTCGGAAAAAGAGCTATGCTGACAACCGTCGAAGGGAATTGGAGTTTGACGTTGGAGATAAATTCTTCCTTCCAATATCTCCATGGAAGAGAGTCATGTGATTTGGGAAGAAAGGGAAGCTAAGACCAAGGTATATTGGCCCCTTTGAGATCCTTGACCGCATAGGATATGTGGCCTATTGGCTTGCACTTCCACCGAATATGGCTCATGTTCATGATGTGTTTCATGTATCACTACTGAGGAAGTACATACCAGACCCCTCACATGTACTAAACTCAGAGGTGGTGCAGCTGGAAGATAATCTCTCTTATAAAGAGCATCCAGTAAAGATTCTGGACCGAAGTGATAAGGTTCTATGCAACAAGACAACCCATCTTTCCAAAGTGTTGTGGAAGAAACAAAAGTTTGAGGAAGCAACTTGGGAACCAGAAGAGGCAATCAAGGAGAAGTACCCTCTCCTTTTTGTGTAAATTGAAATTTCGGGGGCGAAATTTCTTAAGGGGGGAAGAATGTAACGACCCAAAGTTTTTAAATGGAAAATTTTCTTCTTATATTTATGTCATAAAAACACAAAATAATGAACTACTAAGTGATAAGTGACCTTTAAACATAATTTTATCACCCCTATGTTTGGAATTTTGAAAATCCGACATACACGGTTGTGTTCAAAATGGTTTATGGAGTCTAATGAAACAAAAAGAATTTTTGGTGAATAGTAACCTACCCTTATGAATAGTAACCTACCCTTATGAATAGTAATATGAACCTTATGAATAGTAAATAATAGGAACATTACCTATGAATAATAAAATAAAATTTAGACATCTTAGAAAGTGACAATTTGACCTTAGTAAACGTTTTTGGTATTTTATAAGTCATAAATAATTAATTATAATTAATTAATTAATTTAAAAGAATATTTATTTCCCTAGAATGTATTCATAAATTATTTAATCAATGTATAATAGTTTTTAGATAATTTTATAATACCCTACGTAATTTTTGAAGCACTATAAAATCAGTTTTAATCTTAAAAACAGATTTTAAAGTAAATTATGATTTTTAGTTAAATATTAAATTAATAATATTTAGAACATTATTTTTGAAAAATGGTCTTCATTTTTGGATTCTAAACATCGAAAAATGGTAGGGGTATATTTTTGGGATTTTTCTGAGATACTTGAATTTTTGATGAATAGTAGAATCCGATAATTCACAATAAAAGCTAAATAATGTATCAATTGAGTCATAGATGATGTTATTCTGATGTAAGCCTACTTGGTTCGGGATTAAATTATAAAATTACTATTCTTGGTTGTTCAAGACTCACTATTCCTTGTCTTTGGTGAAATTAATAAACTAATCAGTTTTATATTAAGGAAACCCCTCTCCCCTCCACTATAAAAGCCACCCTTCACTCCCTCTTTTCCTCACACTTCTCAAGCTCCAAGACTTCTCTAAAATCTGCCCAAACACCTTCCCTAGAACCTCCCCCACATCCAAAAGCTTATGGTCTCATAAAAAGGCCAAGCTTAGGCCCTTAAGGAGGTTCTCAAGAGGAAGATTCAAGAGGTAAATTCTCTCCCTCTTCTCCTTTAATTTCCTTTCAAGTTGAAGTTTCTTTCTTGATCTCTCCTCACCTATATTCAACAAAATTGTTTTGTAACTATATTATTATACATATACTGTAATTTTATGATTCTAAGGGGATATTATATCACCCCCACCCCCTTTCCATCTTCCTTTTATTTTATTAAAGAGAACGTTGTTCATGAGGTGTTAATTTATCACCTTCAAAAACGACATGCTTTCTTCTTCCATTTCTACCTTCAAATCTGGACATGAAACCACTTTTGTTGTTGAAACATAATATTTTATATGTATTATGTTCTATTTTAAGTTCTAGAAATAACCTATGGCCATATTACTAAGTGAAAAGTTAAAACAAGTTCGTTGTGATCCAAAAACCGCTCATATTAACCCAAATAACCATCATTAAATTCTTATCTAATGATTCGTCCACATGGATCTAAAATAATTCATTATAAACTCATTAAAGATCCTATAATATCATTAATAAAATGTAATATCAGTTCTGTATGTTTACCCATGATCTACCCAAACATCAATTTAAGAATACAAGTGAACCACTCAAGAAAACCATGAAAACGAACATCCCCGAACAATGTTTTTAAACACTATAAGTAATAAAAAGGAACATAATATGAAATAATGAAACCATAATGAACCCTATTAATGTATAAAAGGTTCTGGAATTTCTAATTAATGAATATAATGTTATTATACAAGACATTAGAGAGAAGGAGGCATTCGAGTACAAGGTAAGGGGAAATTCTCGAACCCAACTTTCATCATCCGGGTTCTACCTCTTTCACTCCATTTTTGATATGGTCACTCCTTAAAGATCATTTTTTCATATTTGTCTTTACCTTTTTTGGATATAAACGTTTTATACTGATGTTTATGTCAATATAAATGTTTTTCGAAAGAACTCTTCTCTTAAGAACTCAACTTTTACCTCTCATTCAAGGTTGATGATTCTTGTATCAAGTATGTTGTTCCCTCTTTATTTTGGGAACCCAACGTTTATGAATGTGTTATTATGATATGAAACCCATTCCTTTTCATGGGTTAGTTATGTTCATTTATGTTATATGTTCATTTTTTCATGCATAATAAATGATAATGTTATGATGTGACAGGTGCGCCCAGAATTATATAGCGCAATATGAATGTTTAAATATGACGGGTGCGCCCGAAATTATACAGCGCTCCAATGCATTGGGTAAAGTGATTAATCTCATGAGTAAATGTGAAATGATGTTTGAACAAGATGCTAGCTTAGTTCACAAATATGTGTGGTAGTTAACCACTAAGACATGATGTTTCATTTTTATGCATTGGCACATTTCAAGTCTTTTGTTTATGCTCCTCTCATGTTCATGATCATTTTCCTATGTCATGATTATGCTCACCCCATGCTATATTGTTCTTATCTATCCTCTAACTGGGCTTGTGGCTCACCCGTTTTGATGTATACCCTCTGGTGGCTATATGTACTAAGGAGAGGACAAGTGCCACTAAGAAGCTAGTGAGGAATAAATTAAATAAATGTTTATGGTTGATGTTGTATTTGTCATGTATGGTCCTAGTTTTCCCAAGACACTAATCCTCTGGATCCTCTATGTGTAATACTATTATATTTTTTATCTTTGAAATGATGTAATAGTAATGAAAGAAAAGGCCAGGTCGCTATAGTTATTGTCTTGTTACATATCCCCTTATAACACCAGCAAAGGACATAAGTGTACGGTGTGCTAGGGTGATAGAATTTTGGGGCGGCTCGGACCACATTGCCCGAGTAGTGATTTCTATCAGCTTGGACTTCTCACGAAGGCGATTCCATTCCAGCTTCACATGATGATGTTCAGATTGGGTTTGGTCCAAAGCAAAGCACAATGGTGCTACCTCCTTCCCGAGTTCTGTCAGATGGGCTTCGATCTGCCCGAGACTACTGGATGGGGCACTTCGAATCTTCTTTTTGTATTAACCAAGTAAACTTGTATTTATAGAAAATAATTGTAACATTTAGTTTCCATGGTTCATATTTACCAATAGTCATATAACAGTCGAAACCCAATGGTCTCATTTTAATTATACTCATTTTATTAAATGAAAAAGTTTTGTTGAGTATAAAATATATAACACACAAAATTAGGAAACAAGAATTATTCAAAAATTCGGCTAATTACACTAAGAAGTAATGAACAGTCAAGCATCAGAAGCAGCATGCTTCCTCTTGTCAATACCTACGAGCATTTAATCTACTCGGGTGTCGACAATTCCTGACCAGGGTGTAAGATAAAATCCCAGTAGGTTGGCACCCATGGTGTCTAAACCTTTCAATTTTGTGCAATAATAAAATTGTAGTGTACCATTACATAACCATTTCAATTAAATTAATTGCAGTGAAATGAAATAAATTAGTCGGCTCGGGTCCCAAACGGAACCCATGCCTGGTCACCTACTTTAGCCTAAGATGGTAGTCTGAAAGGGTACCTGTCAGCAGAAATTCATGAACACCCACATATATATATAACCCAGAAATTAAGGTAAAACCAAGAAAAATTATACCCCAAGCATGTGCTTTAACTTGGGGTTCTAGTCTAGTTTCAACCAAGAACACTTCCACATATCAGGGGAAATATATAAAATCTCAATAGACTCAATTAACAATAACATAAACCTTAAGTGCATCATTATTTAATTTTCAAGTGGAGAGTTAGAGTCTGAGCCCATCCCAAAGGTATCGCTACAGAACATCCATTAATTTATCTAATGCCACCGAGCTCATCCAAGGAAATATATCGAAATACCAAGTATCACCCGAGGCATGGAGTTACCTTGAGTATGCCCCAATCTTGCAAAAAGGGGTCGAGTGTCATCCGAGGATGGCTTAGCCACATTGCCAACAGATTCATCTTGATGGGACCTTTTGGAACCGATATCACTCAAAAATATCAGAATGTCCGGGGAAGTCTCGGTCTGAAAAATCCAACTGCACCACCCCTGACACATAGAGGTAACTCATTAGGAACAGAGGATCTAAGTGTGGACCTTAATATGGGACCCACCTCCGTTCCCCGCCCTGAATTTCATTAATTTATTCACAATAGTGGATATGAAATAATCAATATGTAAAGCCAAAACTTGAAAACTAACCAGATAATCCCGTGTATCACAAGGCATAAAATTAACAGTACAACACAACAACTTGAAAGGAAATATTCAAATCATATCAACCTTATCGGATAATGCATATTAAAATAATAAATAGTTCATCAAAACATGTGCCAATGATCCTACAATTGATGTTCATGTTCAAGAAACTATTTATTTAATTTAATTACAATAAAAAGTTTCTTCACAAAACATGGAATTTATCAAACAATAAACATGGATAATGGCAGAATACAATGATCATGTCGGCATGCCCAAAAGAGTGTCCAAATTTGTTACAATAATTCAAAGAACTATTCATTTAATTTAAACACAATAAAAAGGGGCTGAGCAAAAACCGCGGCTAATTAAATTAATAACCTGGTTAACAAAAAAATAATCCGACTATATCGGCACACCCAAAGGGGTGTCCGATCTTGTTTCAACCATTCAAACAAATTATTTAAAGATTATTAAGGCTGTAACAATTAAACAGAACCATTAATGTAATTAAAATGGGTAAAATTGCACAGAACCTATAGGCACCGACTAACGACACAACGGTGTGTTTTTTAATAAAACCCAATGAAATGGAGGGAAAGTGAGTAGGAACCCTACCTTTTATTCATAGATGACTTTAAGATCAACAGTAGACATTGATTTGACCTAAAACAGATGAAAACAAAGAATTTTAGAAAAACCCCCAAATAAGTTAATGAATATTCTGTGATGAAATTCCCACAGAATACTCAACAGAATCGAAGGATTCCACTTGAACAACGTTATACTTTCTCTGAGGTTTACTATGCACCCGATAGCGAAGGAATCATACATTGGACGAAGGAGCAGCGACCTTCCGAAGGGCTACTGGTTGGTGTGACGGGATTGAGGGGTGCAACGTGATGAGTGGGAGAGGAAGAGAGGAGAGGAAAAAAGAAAAGAGAGAAAAGAAAGAAAATGAAAGGAAAAGAAAAATAAGAAAAAAATAAAAGATAAAGAAAAATTATAATAAAAAAAATAAAAAAAAATAATGGAATGGAAAATAATAAAAATAATTTAAAAACGGGAATCCCCAAATTTTAGTTATTTTCACTTTCCCGTAGCCCCCTATTTATTTTATTTCATAATTTCTTTTTATCCTTTCATTATTTCTTTTAAATATTTCTTAAATATCTCATTACTCTTTTCCAATCATTAATTAATTATTTAAAACCCGAACACCGCGCCAAAGTGTGACGTGACATTTTTATGAAAAGTATTCAATTAATAAATTAAATAAAAATCTACCAAGGACCTGCAACAGGGTGCGTAGGTGCAAACCCTGGGTCACTTAATTAATTATACTGTAATAAGGAAAAAAGTTCCATACCTGATTAAGGTCGGGATGTTACAACCTCCCCTCCTTAAGGAAACTCGTCCCCGAGTTGCCCTTCTGAGGGTAGTGGAACGTCGCTAGAGAAGAGTTCCGACCACTGCACAAATACATCTATCTCTCGCTCCCAAGTCTTGTCCTGAACACGTCCGTGTTTCCACAACACCCCGACCAGTGGGACTGACTTTCCTCTGAGGAATTTCATGATATGGTTGACAATATGGATCAGATGCTCCACAAAGGATGCATCAGCATGAAGCTCGATGCCATCAGGTTCAAAATAATGAGAGGGGTCTGGATGATATTGTTTAAGCTAAGATACATGGAAAACTTTGTGAATGGCACGCTATCTCTGAGGTAGCAGTAACCGATAGGCTACTGGCCCAACTCTCTCCACTATCTTGAACGGCTAGACATATCTCGGTGATAACTTCCCCTGTCTCCCGATTCGCCTGTGACCCAACCTCAGAGAAACATGCAAAAAGACTTGATGTCCCACCTCAAACTCCATAGGTCTACAGTGATGATTATTATAAGACTTTTTCTAGGACTAGGATGTATTCATATGCTTCTGAATCGGAAAAATTTCTTAGAAGTCTCCTGAACGAGATGAGGACTCAACAGAGCTGCCTCGCCTACTTTGATTCAGCATAAAGGCGAACGACACAGTTTACCATAGAAAGCCTAGTACATAGCCATTTGGATTGTATCCTGGAATCTGTTATTATAGGTAAAATCAACATGAGGTAAATTATTTTCCTAGTAACCTCCAAAATCAAGGATACCAGCCCATAACATATCCTCTAACACTCGTATAGCTCTCTCGGATTTCCCATCGGTCTGGGGGTCATATGTACTACTCAGAAGTACATGTGAGCCCAGTGAAATTTGTAACCCTTTCCAAAACCGTGAAGTAAATTGTCCATCCCTATCTGAGACAATAGAATGAGGTAAACCATGAACTCACACAATTTCCCAGAAATAAAACCTTCCCAACTCATCAATCATAATGGTCTATTGGATAGGCACGAAGTGTGCAACCTTGGTCAACCTATCGACAACCACACATACTACATCGCTACCTCGAGGAGATCCTGGAAATCCTGTAATGAAATCCATGGTGATGTCATTCCATTTCCATTTAGGAAAGGGTGAAGGTAGTAGGAGTTCAACAGGTCGCTGGTGCTCTGCCTTCACCTGTTGGCAGGTGGATCACCAAGTGATGTAACCTATTATCTGCCTTTTCGTACCAGGCCACCAATACTATCAACACATGTCTCTATAAATCTTGGTCAGCCCAGGATAAACTGCCCTAATAGAGGTGTGATATTCCTTCACTAGCTATTCCTGTATACCTGAAGGTACCCATACACGACCATGGTAAAGGAGAGTTTCTATAACGACCCAAAGTTTTCAATGAAAAATTCCCTTCTTATATTTATGTCATAAAAACACAAAATAATGAACTACTAAGTGATAAGTGACCTTTAAACATAATTTGGTCACCCCTATGTTTGGAATTTTAAAAATCCGACATACACGGTTGTGTTCAAGACAGTTTTTGGAGTCTAATGAAACAAAAATAATTTTTGGTGAATAGTAACCTACCCTTATGAATAGTAACCTACCCTTATGAATAGTAATTTGACCCTTATAAATGGTAAATAACATTAACATTACCTATGAATAATAAAATAAAATTTAGACATCTTAGAAAGTGACAATTTGACCTTAGTAAATGTTTTTGGTATTTTATAAGTCATAAATAATAAATTATAATTAATTAATTAATTTAAAAGAATATTTATTTTCCTGAAATATATTCATAAATTAATTAATCAATGTCTAATAGTTTTTAGATAATTTTATAAGACCCTAAGTAATTTTTGAAAGAACTGCAAAATCAGTTTTAATTTTAAAAACTGTTTTTTTAGTAAATTATGATTTTAATTAAATATTAAATATTTAAAAAATTATTTTTGAAAAATGGACTTCATTTTTGGATTCTACATGTCGAAAAATGGTTGGGGTAAAATTTTTGGGATTTTTCTGAGATACTTGAATTTTTGATGAATTGTAGAATACATTAATTTATCATATAAATACATTTTAATTAAAACCCACTATTCCTGGCATCACAAGTGATGTAAGCACCCAAATCCCGAATTCACAAGTTATATTTACTATTCTTAGTCATCCAAGACTCACTATTCCTAGTCTTAGGTGAAATTAATAAACTAATCAATTTTATATTAAGGAAACCCCTCTCCCCTCCCCTATAAAAGCCACCCTTCACTCCCTCTTTTCCTCACACCTCTCAAGCTCCAAGCCTTCTCTAAATTCTGCCCAAACACCCTCCCTAGCTCATCCCCCACGTCCAAAAGCTTCTGGTCTCATCAAAAGACCAAGCCTAGCTTCCTTAAAGAGGATCTCAAGAGGAGGATTCTAAAGGTAATTTCTCTCTCTTCTCCTTTAATTTCCTTTCAAGTTCAAGTTCCTTTCTTGATATCTCTCTATCTATCTTCATCCAAATTGTTTTGTAAATCCAGTATTTTATATATACTGTAATATTATTATTCTAATGGTATATTATATCACCCCACACCCTTTCCCTCTTCCTTTTATATTATTAAAGAGAACGTTTTTCATGTGGTGATAATTTATCACCTTCAAAAACAACATGCTCTCTTCTTCCATTTATACCTTCAATCTAGTTATGAAACCATTTTTATGGTTGAACCATAATGTTTTATATGTATTATGTTCTATTTTAAGTTCTGTAAATAACTTATGGCCTTATTACTAAGATAAATGTTAAAACAAGATCGTTGTGATCCAAAAACCGCTCAAATTAGCCCAAATAATCTTCATTTAATTCTTATCTAATGATTCGGCCACATGGATCTAATATAACTCATTATAAAATAATTAAAGCTTCTGTAATATCATTAATTACATGTAATATCAGTTCTGGATGTTTACCCATGATCTACCCAAACATCAAATTAAGAATACAAGTGGACCGCTCAAGAAAACCATGAAAAAGAACATCCCCGATCAATGTTTTTAAACTCTATAAGTCATCCAAAGGAACATAATATGAAATAATGAAACCAGAATGAACCCTATTAATGTATAAAAGGTTCTGGAATTTCTAATTAATTAATATAATGTCATTATATGGTACATTAAAGAGAATGAGGCATTCGAGTACAGGGTAAGGGGAAATCTCGAACCCAATTTTCTTCCTTTGGGTTCTCCCTCTTTCACTCCATTTTTGATATGGTTACTCTTCAAAGGTCTTTTGTTCATCATTTCCTTTACTTTTCTGGGATATAAATGTTTGTCACTGGTTTTTATGACCATAAAAATGTTTTCCAAAAGAACTCCTCTTTCAAGATCTCACCTTTTACCTCTCATTCAAGGTTGATGGTTCTTATATCAAGTATGTTGTTCCCTCTTTATTTTGGGAACCCAAAGCTTATGAATGTGTTATTATGATGTGAAACCCATTACTTTCCATGGGTTATTTATGTACATGTTTGATATGTATTCTATGTGGCAAGCATGATAATGATAATATTATGATGTGACGGGTGCACCCGAAATTATATAGCGCAATATGAATGTTTAAATGTGACGGATGCGCCCGGAATTATATAGAGCTCCAATGCATTGGGTAAAGTTATGAATCTCATGAGTAAATGTGAAATGATGTGTGAACATGATGCTAGATTTGTTCACAAGTATGTGTGGTAGTTAACCACTAAGACATGATGTTTCATTTTTATGCTTTGCCACATTTCAAGTTTATTGTTTATGCTCCTCTCATGTTCAAGATCTTCTTCCTATGTCATGATTATGCTCACCCCATGCTATATTGTTCTTATCTATACTCTTACTGGGCTTTTAGCTCACCCCTTTTTATGTATATCCTCAGGTGGCTACATGTACTAAGGAGATTACAATGCTACTAAGAAGCCAAAGAAGAAGAGATTAAATGAATTTTTATGCTTGATGTTGTACTTGTTATGTGTAGTCCTAGTTTTTCCAAGACACTAAACCTCTGGATCCTCCATGTGTAATACTATTATGTTAATTATCTTTTAAATGATGTATTAGTAATGTAAGAAAAGGCCGGGTCTCTATAGTTGGTATCAGAGGAAAGGTTTAGTTAATTTGGGAATTAGGATTAGTGAACCCTAGAGAAAACCTCTAGAATGAGACTAAGTACAAATATGAACACAAGGATATTTACCTAGGGATCTCATATGTTATGTTTTTGGTATAATTGTTTAAATGAATAAGTTATTCATTACTTGTTTACTTATGTTTTTTTCTAACCTTTTCTACTTTAGAAAATGGTGGGAACGAGGAGAGGTAATGAAGGAGAAGTGGCCTCACCTGTTTGTGTAAAGTGAAATTTCGGGGCTGAAATTTCTCAAGGGGGGAAGAATGTAACGACCAAATTTTTTCAATGAAAAATTCCCTTCTTATATTTATGTCATAAAAACACAAAATAATGAACTAATAAGTGATAAGTGACCTTTAAACATAATTTGGTCACCCCTATGTTTGGAATTTTAAAAATCTGACATACACGGTTGTGTTCAAGAGAGTTTTTGGAGTCTAATGAAACAAAAATAATTTTTGGTGAATAGTAACCTACCCTTATGAATAGTAACCTACCCTTATGAATAGTAATATGACCCTTATAAATAGTAAATAAGGTTAACATTACCTATGAATAATAAAATAAAATTTAGACATCTTAGAAAGTGACAATTTGACCTTAGTAAATGTTTTTGGTATTTTATAAGTCATAAATAATTAATTATAATTAATTAATTAATTTAAAAGAATATTTATTTTCCTGAAATATATTCATAAATTATTGAATCAATGTCTAATAGTTTTTAGATAATTTTATAATACCCTAAGTAATTTTTGAAAGAACTGCAAAATCAGTTTTAATTTTAAAAACTGTTTTTTTAGTAAATAATGTTTTTAATTAAATATTAAATATTTAAAAAATTATTTTTGAAAAATGGACTTCATTTTTGGATTCTACACGTCGAAAAATGGTTGGGGTAAAATTTTGGGATTTTTCTGAGATACTTGAATTTTTGATGAATAGTAGAATACATTAATTTATCATATAAATACATTTTAATTAAAACCCACTATTCCTAACATCACAAGTGATGTAAGCACCCAAATACCGAATTCACAAGTCAAATTTACTATTCTTAGTCATCCAATACTCACTATTCCTTGTCTTAGGTGAAATTAATAAACTAATCAATTTTATATTAAGTAAACCCCTCTCCCCTCCACTATAAAAGCCACCCTTCACTCCCTCTTTTCCTCACACCTCTCAAGCTCCAAGCCTTCTCTATATTCTGCCCAAACACCTTTCCTAGCTCATCCCCCACGTCCAAAATCTGCTGGTCTCATAAAAAGACCAAGCCTAGCATCCTTAAAGAGGATCTCAAGAGAAGGATTCTAAAGGTAATTTCTCTCTCTTCTCCTTTAATTTCCTTTCAAGTTCAAGTTCTTTTCTTGATATCTATCTATATATATTCATCCAAATTGTTTTGTAAATACAGTATTTTATATATACTGTAATAGTATTATTCTAATGATATATTATATCACCCCACACCCTTTCCCTCTTCCTTTTATTTTATTAAAGAGAACGTTTTTCATGTGGTGATAATTTATCACCTTCAAAAAAAAACATGCTATCTTCTTCCATTTATACCTTCAATATAGTTATGAAACCATTTTTATGGTTGAACCAGAATGTTTTATATGTATTATGTTCTATTTTAAGTTCTGGAAATAACCTATGGCCTTATTACTAAGATAAATGTTAAAACAAGATCGGTGTGATCCAAAAACCGCTCAAATTAGCCCAAATAATCTTCATTTAATTCTTATCTAATGATTCAGCCACATGGATCTAATATAACTCATTATAAAATCATTCAAGCTTCTGTAATATCATTAATTACATGTAATATCAGTTCTGGATGTTTACCCATGATCTACCCAAACATCAAATTAAGAATACAAGTGGACCGCTCAAGAAAACCATGAAAAAGAACATCCCCGATCAATGTTTTTAAACTCTATAAGTCATCCAAAGGAACATAATATGAAATAATGAAACCAGAATGAACCCTATTAATATATAAAAGGTTCTGGAATTTCTAATTAATTAATATAATGTCATTATATAGGACATTAAAGAGAAGGAGGCATTCGAGTACAGGGTAAGGGGAAATCTCGAACCCAATTTTCTTCATTTGGGTTCTCCCTCTTTTACTCCATTTTTGATATGGTTACTCTACAAAGGACTTTTGTTCATCATTTCCATTACTTTTATGGGATATAAATGTTTATCACTGGTTTTTATGACCATCAAAATGTTTTCCAAAAGAACTCCTCTTTCAAGATCTCACCTTTTACCTCTCATTCAAGGTTGATGGTTCGTATATCAAGTATGTTGTTCCCTATTTGTTTTGGGAACCCAAAGCTTATGAATGTGTTATTATGAGATGAAACCCGTTCCTTTCCATGGGTTATTTATGTACATGTTTTATATGTGTTCTATGTGGCAAACATGATAATGATAATATTATGATGTGACGGGTGTGCCTGGAATTATATAGCACAATATGAATGTTTAAATGTGACTGGTGCGCCCGGAATTATATAGCGCTCCAATGCATTGGGTAAAGTGATGAATCTCATGAGTAAATGAGAAATGATGCGTGAAAATTATGCTTGCTTTGTTCACAAGTATGTGTGGTAGTTAACCACTAAGACATGATGTTTCATTTTTATGCTTTTCCACATTTCAAGTTTATTGTTTATGCTCCTCTCATGTTCAAGATCTTCTTCCTATGTCATGATTATGCTCACCCCATGCTATATTGTTCTTATCTATCCTCTTACTGGGCTTTTAGCTCACCCCTTTTGATGTATATCCTCAGGTGGCTACATGTACTAAGGAGAGGACAAGTGCTACTAAGACGCGATAGAAGAAGAGATTAAATGAATTTTTATGCTTGATGTTGTACTTGTTATGTGTAGTCATAGTTTTCCCAAGACACTAAACCTCTGGATCCTCCATGTGTAATACTATTACGTTCTTTATCTTTAAAATGATGTAATAGTAATGTAAGAAAAGGCTGGGTCACTATAGTTTCACTACCATCAATTACAAAACCAGGAGGTGGGTTATCTCTTGTAACACTTTCCCTCAAAACAAGACCCTTAGGGTTAATAAACTGTTTCATGTGGACTTTCTCTAGAAGAGAGGGTGTCACTGTAAGAGAATCTAGAATCGATTGTTCACTCTGCTCCTGAATCTCTAGATGAATCTCTGAAAACAAGGCCATCATCTTCCACTCACTGCTGGATACCTGCACGACCTTTGTTTGTGTCTTGAAGCATAAAGCATCCACCATATAATTTCCCTTACCAAGGGTATAAGAAAGCTCAAAATCGAATGACTGCAAGTATTCGACCCACATGTTTTTCCTTAAGTTCAAGTCTCATTGAGTGGAGATATATTTCAAGATTTTATGATCCGTGTAAACAATGAATCTCTCACCAAACAAATGGTGTCTCCAACAACGTAGAGCATGAACCAAAACTACCAAATCAAGGTTGTGGGTAGGATAGTTCCACTCGTGAGGTCTCAACTGGTGGGATCCATTAGCCATGACTCAATCTCCCTACATCAAAACTGCACCCAGTCCAATTCCAAAAGCATCACAATAAACTGTATAGCTCTTACCAGGCTCAGGAAGAATCAGGATTGGGGTTGAGGTCTGTCTTCCTTTCAACTATTGAAAAGGTTTTTCACAGGCTACTGACAAGATGAATTGTACACCTTTCTTTGTCAAGGCCGAGAGAGGTTCTGATTAGTGGGAGAAATCATGGATGAATCACCTGTAATATCCAGAAATCCCCAAGAAACTGTGGATGTCGAAGAGACTCTTGGGCTACCCCCATGGAACCATGGTGCACTCCTTTTCTGGGTTAACTGATACCCATTATTTAGATATAATATGACTCAAGAAGTGCACTTTATCAATCTAGAAGTGGCATTTACTGAGCATAGCATATAGTTAGTGCTCTCTCAGTGTACTCAGCACAATCTTAAGATGGGTTGCATGGTCATGTCAGGAACGTGAATACACTATGATTTCGTCCACAAAGACTACCACAATATAATCAAGATACGAATGGAAAACCCGGTTCATCAGGTCCATGAAGACTGTTGGCACATTCGTGAGGCTGAATGGAATAACGAGATACTTGTACATTCCATACCTTCTTCGGAATGCTGTACGTGGTATGTCATACGATTGTACAGGCACCTAGTGATATCCAGACCTCAGATCAATCTTGGAGAAAATATTTTCTCCCTAGAGATGGTCAAAGAGATCATCTATACAAAGAAATGGATATCTATTCGTTACCATGAGCTCGTTGAGTCGAAGATAATCCATGCATAACCTTTGGGTACCATCTGCCTTCTTGGCCAAAAAGACAGGTGAACCCCATAGTGATGTGCTACGTATGATAAAACCCTTATCCTCAAGGCCTTGAGGCTTCTTTTTGAGTTCCTATAACACAGTTTTCACTATCCTATAAGGAGGGATAGACACA
This sequence comes from Viscum album, assembly GCA_963277665.1. Lineage (NCBI taxonomy): Eukaryota > Viridiplantae > Streptophyta > Magnoliopsida > Santalales > Viscaceae > Viscum > Viscum album. The sequence continues at coordinate 1,226,337,139 of OY728151.1, forward strand.
GGTGTCACACCTGGTACGACCTCGATAGTGAACTCCACGTCTCTCATAGGAGGTCATCCAGAGAAATCATCTGGGAAGATGTCCATAAAAAGATCCACCACTGGAGGGAATTCAACTAGTTGTGTTCCCTGATCGCTCATGAAGAGACTTGCCAACTAAGTTGTCACTATACCCAACCCTGTGTATTTAGTCTTAGCTCAGTCTACCTGCAGATCCCATTCTCCATTGTGAAGATATGTGTCGCGCTAAGGGGATGTAAATCAAACTTGACGGCGATAGCAATCCACATGGGCACGGTAAGAAGAAAGCTAGTTCATACCAAGAATGACTTTGATGCCCGTCATATCAAGGATATAGAAATTCCAAACAAAGTGGTACCCACTTATCTCGAGTGGGCACTCATGGAACTGGAATATTCCCTCTATCCTGACCCCAAGCGGAGTATCGAGAGACATGGTGCTGCAATAGTACTCAATTGGAAAACCAATACTTTCAACAATAGTAGAAGATATAAAGGAGTGTGATACGCCAATATCCAAAAGAGCAGAAACTAAGTTAGAGGCTACTAGAATAGTACCTCTCAATGTAGATGGTCTTGCACTCTTCTCCTCTAGTGTTGATTGCATTGCATACATGGGACCTGAGCCACGACCCTGATACGCTACCTGGTTGGTCTAAGTAGGTCCAATTTGTTGAAGCTGATAGTCTGGAACTTGATTTCTTCGACCACGACCTCCACAATTTCCTCGTCCTGATCGACCGGTGGAAAAAGAACTTCCAGCCTGCTATGGATTCATAGATCCCATAGCTGATGGAGGTGCAGGTGCGGATCCTCTACCACTAGATGTTGAAGAGAAGGAATGACAGAAATGTTGAATGTGACCCATCCTACCACAAGCTCGGCACTCCTTCGGATCTCTCATGCACTGCAGATTCTTGTGACCATCCCTACCACACTGATAACATTTGACAGACCTATCAAGACATGTTTTTTGGATAGGATTCCCACCATGTGCACTTTCAAAATGACATTTCCTACTGCCATAAAAGCTATCCCCTGTCTCAGAACGGAACCGCTTAGGCTAACTGGTTTATCTTCCCTGACATTTCTCTCTGAGATTAGAGCCTGATTTATGATCTATGTAACAGTGGTCAAACAGAAGATGTTCACCTCTGAGAGGATAGTATACTAAAGTCCGTCCTCAAAACGCCTCGAAGTAGTCTGTGTGTCTCTAGCCAGAGATGTTGAAAACGTAGAAGTTATGTGAAATGAGTAGAATACTCAAACACAGTCATATATCCCTGTAGAAGATGTAGGAACTCCCGCACATGATCATCTCTCAGTGTCTGTGGAAAAAAGTGATTGTAGAAGGCTATTTGGAAATCGAACCAAGCAATGTCACTAGCCTTTTCAGCCTGAGAAACAATGTCCCACCAGCGTTTGGTGGTGTCACAAAGCATGTATACTCTAAGATTGACCCTTCGCTCTAGAGGTGTGTTAAGGTGGTCGAATATAGATCGTACATCTTCTATCCATGATTCTACAGCTTGAGGGCCACCACTCCCCGAGGAAGTGAGAGGGTGATATTATAGAAAATCTCATGTATGGTCTTCCATAGACAGAGTAGGTCTAGATATATTCTGAACCAACTTCATAAACTTGAGGATACTATCCCTGAACTGAGCATCAGGGTCCCTCAGATGATCGGTAATAGGTAGTGCCATAAAATGATTTATGAGAGGAAACACTGGTGGTTCAGGACCCACCATATCTGGAATGCACTCATTGCCACTCTCCTGATGCACAACATGAAGATGTCATGGAAGCATTTGTCAACAATAGCCAACCACACCCTTAGAAAAGGAGTAAAGAAGGTGAGAAAATAAGTAGGGTGAAAAAGAGGATAGGTACATAGGCTTCCTCTAACCACTAAACAACAGTCAACTGGCCTCAAGAGCCGGGTTTCGATATAGAAGAGACCTCTGAAAAGAATTAATAAACATTTCAACAGCCCACTCCTAGGTTGATTCAGGCTAACATATAACATAATAACACAACATAATATTTAATAAACCAATAATTCAAAATTTTACCACTAGGAACAACAGAACTCACATGAAAATAGGAAAATTCACGCTGAAAGTAGATATGGCATGACAATATGCATGGTATCTAAATCCTATAGTGCCTATTATGATGCATGGAATTTATTTCCCTCGTATCATTGGGGTGCAATGGTAAACCCATTATTTCAATAATACCAGCATAATAACAATGCAATACAAGTTAGTCACCAGAGGTGAAATCATATCAACAGTAACTAGAAAAATCAATAACTGCAATCCCAAATCAGGAATTTTAGTTTTCCCATGCACATATACATCCAAGCAGAGAGTACAACCCCAATCCCTATATCCTAGTGTCATGTATAACCCAAAAAGTAAGAAAAAAGGAAAAACCCCCCACTGATACCACTTTGTAACGTCCTGACCCGACTCACCTCTAAGACGGTGGTCGGACCGGTGCATCACATAACCTCAAGAGAATCTCCCTGAACGCCAGTGGCTGCCGACTAGCAGCGAGGGAACTTTTTGTGTCTGTGGGGGAGACTATGCCCTCATAGGTAACAAATAATATCACAAAAGAAGTAAAAAACAACAAATAATAAGTATCATAAGCATGTGAATAAATAAACTGCAGTAGAAGCAATGTAAATAATCGAACAGAATAATAAAAACCAAGTTTAGAAACTCATAAAAGATTGTCATTCCATGATATGAGTCTAAACGAAAAGTACAGAAAAAAAACTCAAACACACATTAAACTAAAAGAAAAGACACAAGTAGCAATTGCATCGCAAGAAAGGCATGATCCTCTACCCCAGTCTCCATCCTACATAGTAATGAATATTCAAGCACTGAAAGCAGCACACTTCCCCTTATCAATACATGCGAGAATGTAATCTACTCGGGTGTCGATGATTCCCGAGCAGGGTGTGAGATAAAATCCCAGTAGGCTGGAACCCAGGGTGTCTAAACCTTTCAATTTTGTGCAAAAATAAAACTTTAGTGTGCCATTACATAACCATTTCATGTAAATAAATGCAGTGCAATGAAATAAATAAGTTGGCCCGGGTCCCATACAGCACCCGTGCCTGGTCACCTTCTTCAGCCTAAGATGGTAGTCTTAAAGGGTACCTGTCCGCAAAAATTCACAAAAACACACACACACACAGATATATATATATATATAACCTATAAAGAAAGGTAAAACCAGGAAAAAGATTACCCCAAGCTTGTGCTTTAACATGGGGTTCAAGTCTAGTGTCAACCAAGCACACTTCCACATATCAGGGAAAATATCTCAATTCTCAATAGACTCAATTAGTAATAAGATAAACCTTAAGTGCGTCATTATTTAAGGTTAAAGATGAGAGTTGGAGTCTGATCCTATCCTTAAGGTATCACTATGGAACATTCATCAATTTATCCAATGCCACTGAGCCCATACAAGGAAATCTTTCGAAAGACCAAGTATCGCCTGAGGCATGGATTTAAACTGAGTCTGTCCTGATCTCCCAAAAAGGGATTGAGTGTCATCAGAGGCTGGATTAGCCACATTTCTAATGGATCCATCTTGATGGGCCCTTTTGGAAACAGTATCACTCAAAAGTATTAGAAAGTCCAGGGAAGTCTCGGTCCGGGAAAGCCAATGACACTTCCCTCCGGCACATAGAGGTAAACCGTTAGGAATAGAGGATCTAAGTGTGACCCCCAATATTGGAACCACCTTATTTCCCCACATGTAATTTAATTAAAGTTTTCACAATAGCATATATTACATAATCAACATGTAAATTCGTAGCTTGAAAACTAACCAGATACACTCGTGCATCACAAGACAAAAATTTAATAGTAAAACACAACAACTTTCAAGGAAATATATATATCATATCAACCTTAGCAGATAATGACTATTTAAAAAATAAAAAATTCAGCAAAACAAGTTCCAATGATCCAATAATTGAAGTTCATGTTCAAGAATCTATTTATTTAATTTAATTACAACAAAAATTTTCTTCAAAACACATGAAATTAATCAAACAATTAACTAACCTAATGGTAGAATAAACAGATCATGTCGACACAACCAATGAAGCACCAAATTTGTTACAATAATTTAAAAAACTATTCATTTAATTGAAGAACAATAAAAAGGGGTTGTGCAATAACCGCAGCTAATTAAATTAATAACTCGGCTAACAGAAAAATATGCTGACTATGTCGACACACCAAAGGGGGTGTCTGATCATGTTGAAACCATTCAAAAAAATTAATTTAAGATGATTAAGGCTGCAAAAATTAAACAGAACCATTAAAGTAGCTAAAATGGGTAAAATTACCCAAAGCAGGTAGGCACCGACTAACGGCACAACGATGCATTTTTTTTATAAATCACAACGAAATAAAGGGAAAGAAAGTAGGCACCCTACCTTGTAGTCGCGGATGACTCTAAGATCCACGATAGACTTTTATTTGATCTGAAATAGATGAAAATGAAGAATTTTAGAAACACCCCAAAATATGGTAAGAATATTCCATGACGAACTGCGCGCAGAATACTCAATGGAATCAAACGATTCCACTTGATCAACATTAGCATTTTGAAAAGGTTTATTGTGCATCTGATAGAGAAGGAATCAGATGTCGGACGTAGTAGAAGAAGCCTTCTGAAGGGGCTGCTGGTTCGTTTGACAGGAGTGAGGGGTGTGACGTGATGAGTGGGAGAGGGAGAGAGGAGCAGCAAAAAGAAAAAAAAGGGAAAAGAATGAAAAATAAAAGAAAATAAAAATAAGAGAAAAATAAACGATAAGGAAAAAAGGAAATAAAAGAAAAAGATAAAAAATAATGGAAAGAAAATAATTAAAATAATTAAAAAATGGGAATCCCCTAATTTTAATTATTTTGATTTTTCCAGAAACCCCCTCTTTATTTTATTTCAGAATTTCTTTTTTTTCCTTTATTTCATTTATTAAAATCTTCTATAAATCTATTATTACACTTTTCCAGTACTTAATTAATTATTTAAAACCCGAAAACCATACCAAAGAAGGACGTGACATTTTTAATGGAAAGTTTGTAATTATTTAAAATAAATAAAAAGCTACTTGGAACCCGCAGCGAGGGGCACAAGCACGCGCCCTGGGTCTCTTAAATAATTAGACTACAATAAGGTAAAAATGGTCTGTACCTGATTAAGGTCGAGAAGTTACACTCACGATGAAAAAATATTAAATTAATCACAATGATTACAATTATCGAATCCATATTAGTAGATTTAATTTTAGTAATTATAAGATATTAATTTTAAATAAACACGCAAACCAAAATGAAATCCCGTTTTAGAAATATAAATTTTAATCATAATCATGAATTTACTTCCATTACTTTGCATAAACAAATATAAAATTAATATTAAAATATATTATTGAATATATATAATAAAAATTTAATTAAATCCATTAATAAAAAGATATTAATTTAATTAATTAATGTAAAATCACATTGTGTGCATAAGAATTGTTTTTTTAGAAAATTGTGTTTTTAATCTCAAAAATGAATTATACCATAATATTTTATAATAATTATTCATATGTAATTAATTAAATTATTTATAATTAAATGATAATTATATTACCTTATGCTTAAATTCAAAACACAATGATACCTTTAGTTGAAAATAAATGATAGTTTTTTAAAAAAAATGTTTTTTACTATTCACTAAATAATAAATACTTTTAGAAAATTACAAATAAACTCCCTTGGATAATACTGAAAAGATTGTTTCAAAAAAAATTAATTTCCTCAAATAATGTTTCATGAAATTATATAAATTAATTATAATTTTTATGAATAAAATGTAATAATTTTATTTTGAATAAAACATATTCTTTAAGCATAAAATGAATTTTTTGAAAATTGAGTCCTTGTTTATTACATATTAGTCAATGAATTTTCATTATTTAAAAATTTATAAATATTTTTAATAATTCGTTTATTACTATTCATATCTTCCAATTTAACATCTATGTTATAATAGATTATTTTATTACAATTCATTTAGACTCAGTGTTGCATGTAGGGAAAGATATTGAATATTTAAAGTTTATTTCAAAGGAAATATAAATAAAATCATGGGGGTTACATTCTACACACATTAAAATGAATTTATCCCTTTAAATTACTTCTCTATGATATAAGGAATTGAGTATATCTCTACTTATCATATCCCCTGGTTCCCATGTAGCTTTCTCAAATTTATCATTCCTCTAGTGAACTTTAACCAGATGAGGAGTCTTTCTCCATTGAACTTTATCTATATGAACCAAGATTTATAACAGATATTAGAAATATCATGATCTAGTGGTACAACCACAATGTTTAGAAAATGATAAGGATCTTGTATGTAGTTCCCCAAAATAGATACATGGGACACATCATGAACTTGAGAGAGGTTTGGTGGGAGAACCAAGTGATAAACAACCATCCTAATCTAAAAAAGTATCTAAAAACGACCAATATAACTAGGGATCAACATTCCATTCTTCCTAAATATAATATTTTTATTCTATATATAAATTCATAGGAATATATTCTCACCAAATTATAATTATAGAACTCGTCGATGATTTTCAGCATAACATTTCTATTAACTCTAAGATACATTGATGTGCTGCTAAATAGACCTAAAATTCTCTACCATTTACTCAGATAGAATATTTACCAATAGATTTTACTATATAACTTCATCCCATCTTTTTATAGTTCTTCACTTCTTTTCATAGAGGTCTTCAAAAGGAACCATCTGAGTTCTAAAGTGAAATCTATTATTGTAATAAAAATATACTAGATAAAGGTGTTGATCCAATTTTTTTTTTAAATATATAGAATAATATCCCAACATATCCTCTAGGTTATAAATGGTCCTCTGAAATTTATCATCTATCTAAGGATGATATATAGCATTAATACAGTTTTTCGTGTTTAGATCTTTCTGAAAACACCTAAAAACGTTATGGGAAACCTCAAATCTCGAAGAGATACAATAGATTGTGGTACTACAAGAATCCTTACCACTTTATTAATGTATATCGTAGAAATATAATCATGTGAGAAAATATACCTGATAACACTGAATTATTCCTTTTTGTAAGGTGATCAACTAACACCTAAATAAAATTATAGATTGTAGATATTTTGGGGAGTCTAATAATGAAATCCGTTTTGATGTTTTCCTATTTCTATTCTGATATGAGTAGTGGATGTAACATCCCATTATAACTCTATTTCGTTGCCTCAAATTTCCGACATAACATGAACTGAGATACATAATCTACAATATCTATCTTTATGTTTTCCCACCAAATATACTATTTCAGATCTTTATATATCTTCTTTATTTCAAGATGAATAAAAAAATATGCGCTATGAACTTGTTACAATTGATCACTACTCAAGCTTATTATTAATGGGAAACATACTCAGTTAATTAACCATATAATTCTATCACAATCAATTTGGAATTAGGAATATTTATAAACATATTTTATAGCTTCATATCCTTTTTCTTTTCCTCTTTAATCATCACATTAATAAATGGTTCAATACTCATTTTTGAAATATAATATTTCTCTCCTTAATTAAATATTTTATGTTCTATGATTTTCTAATAAATAAATATTGTATCTTTTATGATCTTCATTATATATAAGCTAGAAATATTTTTTGACTCAAAGAATCAGCCACATTTTTCACTTTTCTAGGGTGGTAATGTATTAAGTAGTCATAATATTTGATCAACTAAAAATATCTTCTTTTTCCCATATTAATCTACTAATGGGTGAATATATAGTTTTAAATTTTTTTATTAGTATATATGTCACACTGCACTCTATTAATATAATGCCTCAATATCTTTAATAAAAATATTACTGCTACTAAATCGAAATTATGATTCAGGTGGTCTTTCTCATGAACTTACAATTTTATTGAGGCATATGTTATCACCATATAATTCTTTAAAATAACACATCCCATCCCATTCATTTATGGATCACTATAAATCATAGACCCTTCTCTGTTGTAGTGTAGTATGAGCATAGGTTCACTAACTAATGTTATATCTAGCTCTTTGAATTTTTATTGACATTCATCAGTCTAAAAAAACATAATTCCCTTTTTATTTATCTTGGTGAGTAGATTAGATTACCATGAAAAATAATTCACAAAGAATCAATAATATCCTGGTAATTCAATGAAATTATGAATCTCAGTCATAGTGGTTTGTCTAGGACAATGTTTAATAACTTCCATCTTTGATGGATCCACTGATATACACTAACTTGATATTATGTGAACAAAAAATGAAACATCATGTCCCAAAAATTCATAGTTGTTAATTTTTTAATACAACTTATCCTTCATTAGGATCTCTTATACAATCCTAAATTTATCTTAATGATCTTCCTTTTTCTTGGTATATATAAGAGTAACATCTTTATAGAATAAAAAAAACTAATCAAGTAAAAATATAAATAATCTAATTTTTAAATCCAAGAAAATAATGGGGGAATTAATAAGAGAAAATGGAATCACTATAAATTCATAGTGTCCATACCTCAAACAAATGGCTGTATTGGGTATGTATTAACATTTTACCATAAATTGATAGTATCTAGATCAATGACCATTCGTGGAGAAATATTAAACTACTCATAATTGATAAAAAATCATCAATACATGTAAGATGATACATATTATTTATCATGATCTTATTAAGTTCCCAATAGAAAATATAAAGTTATATTGATCTTTCTTTCTTTTTAAAAAAAAGTTAAAGTTCACCCTTTGATGATGCACTTGGGAAAATGAATCCCTTATCTAGATTATCCATGAGTTTCTTCAACAATTCCTAAAAATAATTAAGGTACATTCTCTTTGGATACTTTGAATTAGGTGTGGAATTGGGTAGAAGTTATATTGGAATCTCAAGTTGACGATTTAGTGTAATACTAGTCATGTCCTTAAGAAATCCGTCAGTATATTTCCAAACAATAGGAAAAATTTTAATTTTGTGTTTTCCCCTACCATTGGACCTAAACATCCATTATGAATTGGTATTGTGGCCCTTAAAATGGAATTAATTCATATTGGAAGCTGGTGTTTACCCTGATAATGATATAAAAACATAGTCTGGTTCATAATATTAATTTTTATTTCATTACACTATAAATTTATAAGGTATTTATGCAAATAGAGATATGTAATCCAAAACATCACATCAAAATCCACTAAAGGATGAACACAATGTTTTCATTGGGTACATTATTACAAAAATCTAAATTAAATCCAAAAACATGGAATATGCCTTAATTATCATGGTTCACTTCATTGATAGAGATAAAATATTCCCTTCCTTGGTCTAGGTGTTAGCCCTTAGATTAGGGCATCGGATTCAGAAATTCCCAAGTCCCCAAAAGAAAATATATTGAAATGAAAATGGTCCATAAGATGGAATTAATTTACCTCTGTTTAAATATTCATTTTTACTTAGAAAATAGCTATTTTATACCTTTCTATTCCATACAAAAAACATCTCCACATTTATAGTGTCCTGGGTTTTTGGACTGGATGAAATTCCAATGGAATTTACATTTTATCATTTAGTGGATGATCCATTTCAGAAAATGATATTCAAAATGGAATTTATAGATATGAAACAATTAAATATGTTTTTTAGACTTTGTTTAAGGACAGACGAGCCCCCTTGGGTGTTTCATTGAGTTCAAGATCATCAGACCTTGAAATATCATGTTTATGATATATGACAACCCTGCTTTTTATTACAACTTAAACATGACTTATTACATAAAACTTAACTTCATACAACAAACAAGGTCAAGAGTTTTATTGTATTTTGGGATTAGGATAATTACATAAAAACATAAAACATGAAATATAACATCTTTATTGAAAACTTCCTTTACATGACCACTACATTCCTTCGTACTTTGCATTGCATGAGATAACCTGAGGACATGCATAAGAAAAGGGTGAGCTATAAAGCCCAGTAAAGGAGTACACATGGAATAACATGAGAAGTACAATATATGTTAGACAATAGGCATATCAATAGAGCATAAGAAAAACATGAACATAAAGTCATGATAAATCATGATAATCATAACATGGAAATGTGGCAACAACACTTAACATGGAATTAGCATGAGCCAAGGAACATTGCACATGGAGCATGATTAAATCCTCATTGCACATAAAGCACGAGTAAAACCTCTTTGAAATTTAATTATCATGAGTAAACACTCATTTCACATGACTTATCATGATACTATACTTTACCCAATGCATTGGAGCGCTATAAGGGCCCACCATTCTTAAACATTTCATTTCATGCATAAGTGTGCCACTTGGATCATAAAACATGGATTTATAAAACATAATCATTTATTCCATGATAAAATAATGTGGAATTCATAAATTAAACTTTGTAATAAATAAGAAAATGTGCATAACGGTGAACACCCTTGATGGAGAAATGGGCATGGTATTTACTACATAATGTCATTGGCTTAGAAAATCGGTGTGATTTCGGCAGCGTAACAGCGTGACATAAGAACTTATAAAAACGGTTGATGAGAGAGAAAGGGGTTAATCATCATATTTACATGGAATGGAAAGTAAGGAGGTCATATAGTTACATGTCCCAACAATTGTAATGGAATTTAGATTCAGGATTCAAAAGTATTGCTTGAATGTAAATGAGAAGAGAGAAGTTCCTTTCGGAATTTCGGCATAGTAACGGGTGTACATGGGAGGAATTAAATGAGAGATAAAGGGGTCTCCCATCATTCAAACATAAATAGGGAAGTATTATGGAGGTTAAAAACCATACCCCAACATTCATAATCGAAATTAAAAGGGCAAAACAACTTAAAGAAAATTGGACAAAAATGAGAAAGGAAGAAAAAACCCTTACTTGGAAGTGTGCTTCCAAAGGCTAGAGAGAGGCTTGTGAGAGGATTATTGGGAGCTTGGGTCACCTTGGGAGGATTCTAGAGAGAGTAGGTTAGAGGTTGGATGAACTCCAAAGGCTTTGAGTGAGGAGAAAGTGGGATATTGGGTGGGTTTATATAGGAAAGGTGAGGGAATTCTTTATTATTTAGGTTTGGGACCCATTATATTAAATTAATCCAAACCACAAACCAAACCATGGTTTTTGCCCATGGTTTTTGAAAAAGGGAAGAGTAAAATAATATTTTATAAGGCCAATGTCCTAACTTCTTAAAATATTAGTGTTGCTTATTTGGAGGTGAGTCACACTCCCATGGAAATTAATTTAAAAAGACAAAGTGTTTAATAAGTCTTGAGGGGTCCGTTAATGCTTTAAAAAGTAATCCAAACAAACCCAAAATCACATTATTTTAATGTTAAAACATATATTGGCCAAAAATAAAGATTATAGTATTTTATTACATCACTATTTGTTCATTATGATGTCATAAAACACATTATATATTTAAACGGTATTTAATTTTTACTCAAAAATTTGACAGTCTCAGAAAATTATGAAAAATTCACCGTTGGATAATTTCAATGTCCTGATTCCAAAAATAACATTTATTTTATCTAAATAATTTTCTAAATATTTTAATTTTCAATTTTAAAATAAAAACCGACATTTATCGAAAATTCTCGGGTTTTGAAAAAAATGACTTTCAAACCTTAATAAAAATTATAATTGCATTCATAGAATTACATGATCATTTATATATAATAAAATTAATCTAATAATAATAATAATAATAATATTTTATTAATATATTATTTAATTCAAAACTCCCTTAATTTAATAAAATAGATTTCTTAATTAAATAATAACTAAAAACACCATTTTTACTTTAAAAACTATTTACAATGTATCAATAATGACGTGAAATTATATTCATTATTATATACAAAAACAATGTACATGAACATAGTTTTATTGATTACTTATATAAACCCTTAAAACAGCTGCATAAGACTTAAGGGTAAGGTGTGCGATGGTGACAGACTCTTGGGGTGGCTCAGATAACATCGCTCGAGTGGTAATTTCTATCAACTTCCACTTCTCCTGTAGACGGTCCCATTCGAGCTTGACAAGGTGAAGCTCAACTTGGGCCTGGTCAAGAGCGAAGCCCAAAGACACCACATCTTTTCTGAGCTCTGATAAATGGGATTCATATGGGGCAATTCTACTGGATGAGGCCATCACTTTCTTTGTCTAAGTAAAATTGGATGTGTTAATGCCCTATATTTATACTAGTCATGTGATTACTGTTCAACGAATATAAAAGTAACAGTCAAAATTCTTATCATAAAACCAAAGAAGTTGACATATTATAAAAAAAATTATATAAAGAGAAATTTAATAAGATCAAGAGGGATTTTACATTAATGAAACTTTGGGTCGTTACATGATAGACTAGTAAGTACACACAGTTTTTCTGAAACTATGAAGCACACTAGTGAGAATCTTGAAACTTCTTCATGTGAGAAGAAGTGATGTGCATGGGTGTAACACCCTGATATTTTATGAGAAGTATATTATTTTTATGTATTATGTTATAAGCAAAGGAATCATTTACTGCACACAACACTAGCTTGGCTTGCATTACAGGCAATCGCGACCTTCCTCGATAGTGTGTGTAGTACGCAATACCGAGTTTCACTAAACAACGATATATTATTATAATCTAGCCGTTACGAATAGTATTAACTGAATTTTGAATTTTATAACATTATAATTCATGTTACACATTTTCTAGAGTGAGGTGTGAAAACAAAATCAGCTTTTCGGATAAAAGAAGTATTTTTCAAAAAATGCAATTTTACCGCCTTTTGATGGCGCACCCATTTTAAATATAGTTTTTGACATGTTTATAAGTTTAATTTGAAAAAATAAAATTATTCTTTGGAATAAAGATATAAAAATTTACTTTGGATAATGTTTTCATATTATTCTGGTAACTTTCATAATTTGATGAATAGTAAAAACACGCTATATTTTAATTAAAAACAACTTTTTTTCATCGCAATAATTTATATGGTTAAATTATAATATTTAATGGTTTTAAAGTATAAATATAATATATTTTTACCATTTAATATAATGTATTTCATTAGCATTAATTTTACATTGAATTCTTCGGTAAAAACATTTACATTTGTGGCAATGTTTTAACTTTTAAAACCTGTTTGCTTAACAACGGGATTAATTTTAAATTAATAACTTCAACTTCTATGTTTTGAATTTTGAAAAATTTATTCCATATTTGGAATCAGTGGGTCCATATTATGTTAATAGGTTACTTTTTTTGATGTTATGAATAGTAAATACGGTAATTTTTATTTACTGTTGTTAAAGGTAAATAGGGTAATTCAAGGTTAAAGGAATATTATAATAATTCAAAATAATATTTAAACTTCTCCTAACCTTATTGGATGAGTAGTGGCAGACCATGGGCATCCTTGGGTCGATTTTGGGACTCCATTGAGCCACTTGTTAGTGATAATGACAATTTGGATTAATTAATTTAATGTAAAGACAAAATTGACATTAACAAAAATCTTTTAGTAATTAATTTTTATAAGGGGTTATATAACTTATATTTTCGACTATAAATATTAATTAGAAAGATAAAAAAATTTCCTACATAATTATATTTTTTTTATAATTTTTAGACACAAAATAAATTAAATTATTTATGACACAATAATGATGAAGTATTTACTTCATTAATAAATGATTTAAATAAATAAGATTATAATGATTAAACTATTTTCCAAAACATGTCAAATTCTGATTGGATAATTTTATTTATACCATGAGTCATCTTATCTTCATCTTCAATGATTTTGGGACCTTTTGAAAATGAATATAAGTTTATAATAAAATAATATTTCCAGACTTTCCAAAGGTGCCACTCTCCTCCCTTATAAAAGGGAACCTCCTCCCTCTCCCCCTCACACCAATTTGAGCATTAAAGCCCAGAAAAACCCTGACCATATCAATTCCCCACTTCCTTAGAAACCTACTAGTGGTACTGGTCTTCTCAAAAGGCCATCTCTAGTGTCCTAAGAGAAAGTTTAAAGGAGGCACTTCGAGAAAGAGGTAATACCTTCTACCGTTTTCTTCAAGTTCCATTCTTCTCCTACTCCCTTTTCTTTAGTTGTTTGATTATTAAGTAATAACATCATTATCCCTAATATACTGATATGTTATTATAAATATTAAAAAACCCTATTTCACCTCTTATCCATCCTACGGTAAACAAAATCACCGCGCGTGCGTACGTACGGAATATCGTCTCCACGTCGTGGTGTAATATGTTTTCCACCACCACCTTACATGAATGGGTATAATGGTGTAAATAAATAACTATATACGATTATTTTAAAGTGGTATTGATTCTGAAATATTATACATACACTTCAATACAATTCCACAATCATGGGAACGATATCATCGCTCGTGCGTACGTACGGCCTACCGTCTCCACGATGTGATGCGACTCGTTCTATATGATCTTCATTGAATAATTATTATATAAATGAATTGAATGAATGAATATGATATATATTACACTAATAAAATTCTGTAAATGACGTATCTATATATTATAAAGAGGAATAATAATTTATTCGACAAAACACGCATAAGAACATAAAGCAATAAACACCCGAATAACAAGTAGCAATGAAATATTACTACTAAGAAGATACAAATATGACGATATATGAAATCATAACAATGATTATGATTCTGGAATATGTCAATTTATTATTTAAATCATTATACAGGAGGTTCAGACACAGACAAAGAATATCGGACCTAAGGTAAGGGAAAATCTCACAATCTCATTTTTATCTGAGATTGTTGTACTTTGGTTTTTACTGGGGTGTATTTTATCATCCACATCCATGCTTCCTCAACATGTAATACTATTTCTATCCTCCTACAATTTTTTAAATACAATTTTACCCTTCGGTGGGTTTTTAGTAAAAGATATAAAGGGAATCTTTTGTCGTTTTTCGTACGAGGTACTTTTTGACTTTTCCAGCCAAAGTACGAGAAGAATGTTTTTTTAACATATACGGCATGAATGGATATGTAGAACATTATTTCCAAGAATCTTCCTTTACAAGTTTTTAATTTTATTTTTAATCAACTTATTTTAGTTTAAAATTGAATGACATGTTAAGAAAGGAAAAATGTTTTTGAAGTAGAAAGGTTATTTTCCTCAAGAATGGAGTTCAAGTGTTTTATCAAAATTATTTTCCATATAAGATAAAATAGGGTTCTCTGTCTATCCCTATTTTTTACATTGATTTGATTTTTTTATGATGGAATTAATTATATGATTTCCTTTTATCTTATATGTGTTATGTTATAATGGCATGATGTTTAAGAATCCCATTTTTATTACATGGGTTATGCTATGATGTATGATTTATGATTTTGTGGCACACATAAGAATGGTTTAATTATGAGATGGGTCGGACCTATATCTTCCTCAAATTCATTGTGTAAAGATTTATATCTCATAGGATAGACATGGTTGGAATGGTAAGTTAAACCGGTTTAGTGATACACGACTAGAACGAGGAGTGAACTCAGTTCAGTAATGGACTTTGTACTCTATGATTGTCTTGGAAATGAGCCTTGACTAATATGAAATGATTTTCTATGATTATGTGCTTATTCCAAAAAGTTTCATGTTTTATGTTATGATTATTTGGGATTACTTTTCATTACACTTATTTATCCCATGACATGATATTATGACCTCTTTTGCAGGTTATGATTTTCAAAATGTTATGTTCTTATGAATATGATATGACTGATATTTCTTTTTTTTACCCATATGGAGCATTTGAGCTCACCATTTTGTATGTTTTCTTTTCCCCAGGTCAGGAAGAAGGATATTAATTAGGATATGCCAAAAAGGGACTCTAGATATGATGAAATAAATGGGAGAAAATGTAGTTGATTTTATGAAACAGCTGTTTAGGCTTCCCATTTTCTAAAGACACTATACCTATACGGTCCTTTCATGGTTTTGTTATATGTTTTAATGAGTATGCTTCAACTCTGAAGTAATAACAATGTATGTAAAGTATTGGTCGTTATATTTGGTATCAGAGGAAAGGTATAGTCAACCTTTGGAAAATAGGATGTGAAAGCCTTAGTAAGAACCCTATGGATATGTCTACGCATAGAACACAATATAAGTGTTTTAGAAGTGTCCATGAGTAACCTATGATAAGACCTTAAGTGTGAAATTTTATTCTTGATTATGTGGTTTTCCTATTATGATTAGTGTTGCTCACACTATGCTTCTTGGTTAGTCAATGACTAGAACCCGAAAGAACCATGTTAATTCTGAATGCGACGGGAAATGCAATGATTGTCCCCCTGAGAAACCAAACGTTATGGGAGCTGGAATGAAAAATCTTGTAGCCATTCTCACACAACTTTCTCAAGCTATGAACCATGCATGAATTCCAAACGAGAAAAAGAAGGAGCAACATTATATTGAATCCTTCATGAGGCAGCGTCCACCTTCATTCAGCGGGTCTTCTGATCCATTAGTAGTTGAACAATGGATTAGTACCCCTAAAAAGATATTTTCAGTTCTTCAATTTTCTGAACATGAAAAATTCATCTTAATAGTGTATCGATTGGAAGGTGATGCTGATCAATGGTGAAATATTATCAGGAATACGAGGCAAAGAGATGAAATTGAGTCCATGGAATGGGAAGAGTTCAAGAACATATTTTTCAATAAGTACTTCCCTCGTATTCTTTGAACAAAGATGGAGAAGGATTTTCTTGAACTGAAGCAAAAGAATTATGAATCTGTTGGTACCTACAAATCAAATTTTACAAGACTTTCAAGGTACGATTCCAGAATTATTACCCAACCTGAGAGTAAAATCGATCGATTCTTTAGTGGCTTAAAACCAAGCCTTTGAAGGGCGTTAGACATAAGGGACTTCAATAGCTACGAGGAAATTGTTCAATGTGCTCTCAAGGTTGAGATGGAGATTGGAGTAACCCATCAGTCATATGGGTTTGATAAGAAGAGGAAAATTGAATTCAAAGGAAAATCTAAAGACCACACTAAAAAGAAGATGAGTTTTACTTTATGCTCAAATTTTGGAAAGAAACATAGAGGGAATTGTCTTAAAGGGACAACCAAATGTTTTATGTGTGGAAAATAATGTCATCGGGCAGTTGAATGTTGAAATAATGGGAAGAAGATGTATAATGATGCGAACAATGAAAGGGATACACAGAATGAACCTCCTACACATCAATGTTTCAAGTGCAAGGATATGGGGCATTATGCCAATCAATGCCCAAATCCAAGGTTTTTTTTATGATGATCGACGTCAACAAACTCTTAAGGCCAATGACAAAGTAAAGTGACATGCAATTACTATCAGCGATGTGGAGTACGATAACGAAGTGGTGAAAGGTACACATACCATCCACTCTAAAGTAGAAAATGTTTTATTTGATTCTGGATCCACCCACTCTTTTATTTCTGAAGGATTTTCTATGGGTATCACCATATTACCCCAACAATTAGATGTTGAGTTAGCTGTGACAACTCCTAATGGCACAACGGTCGCATCAAAAGTTTATAATTCTTCTCCGATTGAAGTTTGTGGGAAAGTGCTTCCTACAAATCTTGTGATCCTTCCTATAGTGGAATTTGATGTGATTCTTGGCATGGATTGGCTTTCTTTATACGAAGCTCATATCAATTGCCAAATAAGGGAAATCACATTTAATATTCCAGATTAATCTATGATTGTCTATCGATGAAAGGATGAATATAACCTTCCAGAGGAAATTTATTCCATCTTATGGGTCTTGATTCCACTAAATGAAGGTTATTTATCTCAAATGGTTGGGGAGAAACTCACGAATAAGGATACACCCATTGTACGGGAGTTTGATGATGTCTTTCTGGAGGAATTGCCAGGTCTTCCACCAAATCGTGAAGTTGAGTTTTCAATAGAACTCATACCGAGTGCTATAACTATTTCAAAGACACCTTATAGAATGGGCCCAATTGAGTTGAAGGAATTGAAGAAGAAACTCCAAGAGAATGTTGATAATGGATTCATACACCATAGTGTGTCACCTTGGGGAGCACCTGTTCTATTTGGTAAGATGAAAGAGGGATCAGTGAGACTCTGCATTGATTATCGAGAACTTAACAAGATCACTATCAATAACAAATATCATCTCCCATGCATTGATGACTTATTTGACCAACTACACAGAGCTCAATACTTTTCTAAGATTGATCATTGTTCAGGGTATCATCAATTAAGGGTCAAAAAAGAGGATATACCAAAGATGACTTTTCGTACAAGGTATGGACACTATGAATTTATAGTGATGCCATTTGGTCTTATTAATGACCCTGCTATCTTCATGGATCTAATGAATAGAGTATTTAGAGACTATCTTGATCAGTTTGTGGTAGTCTTTATAGATGATATTATGGTCTATTCAAAGAGCGAGGAAGAACATGAATATCACTTGAGAATTGTATTGAACACCCTGAGAAAGGAGAAGCTTTATTCCAAATTTACCACGTGTGAATTTTGGCTTCAAAAAGTTGCATTTTTGGGTCACATAATCTCAAAAGAGGGGATATCTATGGATCCAGTAAAAACAGAGGTTATCAAAAGATGGTCAAGACCAACAATAGTAACTGAAATCCGATGTTTTCTTGGCTTGGCTGGATATTACCGACATTTTGTGAAATATTTTTCAAGGTTATCTAACCCACTCACCAAGTTGACTCAGAAAGGAGTTAAGCTTTTTTGGACAGAGCAATGTGAAGAGAATTTCAAAGAGCTAAAAAGAAGGTTAGACAGTGCACCTGTGCTCACACTGCCTTGCATCAGAGAAAGGTTTGTGATCTATAGTGATGCATCCAAGAAGGGATTGGGGTGTGTTCTCATGAAAAAAGATATGGTGATAGCTTATGCCTCACGAAGGTTGAAAATTCATGAGAAAAATTACCCAACTCATGATTTGGATTTAGCTGCAGTAATATTTGCATTAAAGATTTGGAGGCATTATCTTTATGGTGAAAGGTGTGATATCTATACTGATCATAAAAGTTTAAAGTATATTTTCACACAAAAGGAGCTGAATATGCACCAAAGAAGATGGTTGGAGCTGATTAAGGATTACGACTGCTCAATTCATTACCACCCTGGGAAAGCAAACAAGGTGGTAGATGCATTAAGTCGACAAGAACATGCTATATTATCCATGATGAGGATCACAAAAGATCTGATATTTATGGATTTACAAAGGCTGGATCTTGGAATTTTAATGGAAGGGGAAAAATCTTATCTTTTTCAAATTAATGTTCAACCATATATACATGTGAGGACTAAAGAGGTGCAAAAAGAAGACGTGGAGTTACAAAAGAAGGTGAAAATGTTCATGAATTCAACCTTGATTGTGATGGGATAATAAGGTTCAGGAACCATGTCTGTATTCCTCCCATACAATAATTAATGAAGGAGCAGCTAGATGAGGCTCATAGTTCTTCATTTTCTATTCGTCCTGGATGTACAAAGATGTACAGGGACCTGAAAGAGTACTTCTGGTGGGATGGCATGAAAAGAGATGTTGCTGATTATGTCTCTTGATGCTTGGTTTGTCAGCATGTTAAAGCTGAGAGAAAAATGTCTAAGGGAATGTTACAACCATTACCCATACCAGAATGATAATGGGAAAACATCACTATGGACTTTGTCACCGGACTTCCTAAAACATCCAAAAGCAATAATTCAATATGGGTTATAGTTGATCGTCTTACAAATTCGGCACACTTTATTGCTATTAGGGAAGATTTTTCTCTGGATCAGCTTGCCAGGATATATGTAAAGTAAGTGGTAAGATTTCATGGAGTACCACTTTCCATTATATCTTATTGGGATCCGAGGATTACCTTTAAGTTCTTGCGAAGTCTTCAGCATGTTCTTGATACAGAGTTGAGTTTCAGCACTGCTTACCATCCTCAGACAGACGGTCAGTCTGAGAGGACAATTCAAACTATAGAAGACATGTTGAGATCTTTCTCTATGGATTTCAAAGGTGGTTGGGATCAACACCTATCTTTGGTGGAATTTTATTATAATAATATCTTTCACTCCAGTATTCAGATGGCTCCTTATGAAGCTCTCTATGGAAAGAAATGCAGAACTCCAACTTGCTGGGATGAAGTTGGGGAAAGAAAGCTATTGGGACCTGATCTTGTTGATGAGATGGAAGAAAAAGTCCAATCTATTCAACAACACATAAGAGCAGATCAGAGTCGAAAAAAAATTTATGTCGACAGCCGAAGAAAAGACCTAGAGTTTTAAGTGGGTGATAAAGTGTTCTTACGAATATCTCCCTGGAAGAGAGTAATGAGATTTGGGAAGAAGGGAAAGTTGAGCCCTAGATATATCGGTCCTTTTGAAATTCTGGATCGTGTTGGGAAGGTATCTTACCGATTGGCGCTTCCACCGAATTTCTCTCAAGTTCATGATGTGTTTCATGTATCTCTCTTGAGGAAGTACATACCTGATCCTTCACATGTACGAAGCTCTGAAGTTTTACCACTGAAGCAAGATCTTTCTTATGAAGAATAGTCGATAGAGATTATGGATCGTAGCGAAAAAGTTCTGTGAAACAATACCACTCGCTTGGTTAATGTTTTATGGAGGAACCACCAATTAGAAGAAGCTACATGGGAACTTGAGGATATTATGAGGGAGAGGTATCCTCATCTATTTGTTATGAAGTGATGAATTTCGAGGGAGAAATTCATTTTAAGGGGGGGTATAATGTAACACCATTATATTTTACGAGAAGTATATATTTTTTATGTATTATTTTATACACAAATCAATCTTTCAATTCACACAACACTATCTTGGCTTACGTTACACGCAATCGCGACCTTCCTCAATAGCGTGTGTAGTACGCAATACCGAGTTTCACTAAACAACGATATATTATTATAAACTAGCCATTATGAATAGTATTAACTTAATTTTGAATTTCATAACATTATAATTCATATTATACATTTTCTAGAATGAGGTATGAAAACAAAATTATTTTTTTAGATAAAAGAAGTATTTTTAAAAAAATGCAGTTTTACCGCCTTTTGATGGCACACCAATTTTAAATCTAGTTTTTGACATGTTTATAAGTTAAATTTGACAAAATAGAATTCTTATTTGGAATCTGGATATAAAATTTTACTTTGGATAATTTTTTCATATTATTCTGGTAACTTTCATATTTTGATGAATAGTAAAAACACGCTATATTTTAATTAAAAACAACTATTTTCATCGCAATAATTTATATGGTTAAATTATAATATTTAATTGTTTTAAAGTATAAATAGAATATAGTTTTACCATTTAATATAATTTATTTCATTAGCATTAATTTTACATTGGATTCATAGGTAAAAACATTTCAATCTTTGGCAATGTTTTAACTTTTAAAACCCATTTTCTTAACAACAGGATTAATTTTAAATTAATTACTACAAATTATGTATTTTGAATTTGGAAAAATGGATTCCATATTTGGAATCAGTGGGTTCAAATTATGTTAATAGGTAACTTTTATTTTTTTTGATGTTATGAATAGTAACTATGGTAATTTTTATTTACTGCGTGGTAAATAGGGTAATTCAAGGTTAAAAGAATATTATAATAATTCAAAATTACCTTGAAACTTTTCCTAACCTTATTGGATGAGTATTGGCCGACAATGGGCATCATTGGGTCGATTTGGGGACCCCATTGAGCCACTTGTTAGTGATAATGACAATTTGGATTAATTAATTTAATGTAAACACAAAATTGACATTAACAAAAATCTTTTAGTAATTAATTTTTATAAATGTTTATATAAATTATATTTTCAACTATAAATATTCATTGGAAATATAAAAACATTTCCTACATAATTATATTTTTTTATAATTTGTAAACACCAAATAAATTAAATTATTTATGACACAATAATGATGAAGTATTTACCTCATCAATAAATGATTTAAACAAATAATATTATAATGATTAAAATATTTTCCAAAACATGTCCAATTATGATTGGATGAGTTTATTTCTACCAGGAGTCATCTTATATTGATCTTTAATGATTTTTGGACCTTTTCAAACCGAAGATAAGTTTATAAGAAAATAATATTTCCACACTTTCCAAAGGTGCCCCTCTCCTCCCTTATAAAATGGAATCTCCTCCCTCTCCTCCTCAAACCAATTTGAGCCTTCATGCTCAGCCAACCCCTTCCCATTTCACTTCCCCACTTCCTTATAAACCTACTAGTGGTACTGATCTTCTCAAAAGACTAACTCTAGTGCCCTAAGAGAAAGTTTAAAGGAGGCACTTCGAGAAAGAGGTAATACCTTCTACCGTTTTCTTCAAGTTCCATTCTTCTTCTACTCCCTCTTCTTTAGTTGTTTCATTATTAAGTAATAACATCAGTATCACTAATATACTGATATGTTATTATAAATATGAAACAACCCTATTTCACCTCTTATCCATCCTACGGTAAACAAAATCACAACGCGTGCGTACGTACGGAATACCATCTCCACGCAGTGGTGTAATATGTTTTCCACCACCACCTTACTTGGATGGGTATAATGGTGTAAATAAAAAACTATATATGATTATTGTAAATTGGTATTGATTCTGAAATATTATACATACACTTCAATACAATTCCACGATCATGGGAATGATATCATCGCTCGTGCGTACGTATGGCCTGTCGTCTCCACGTTGTGATGTGACTCGTTCTATATGATCTTCATTGAATAATGATTATATAAATGATTTTATTGAATTAATATGATATATATTACACTAATACCATTATGTAAATGATTTATCTATATCCTATAAAGATAAATAATAATTTATTCAACAAAACACGCATAAAAACATAAAGCAATAAACACCGGAATAACAAGTAGCAATGAAATATTACTACTAAGAAGATACAAATATGACCATATATGATATCATAACAATGAGTATGATTCTAGAATAAGTCAATGTCATTATTTAAATCATTATACAGGAGGTTCAGACATGTACAAAGCATATCAGACCTAAGTTAAGGGAAAATCTCACAATCTCATTTTTATCCGAGATTGTTTGTACTTTGGTATTTACTAGGGTGTATTTTATCATCCACATCCATGTTTAATCAATAGGTACTATTATTTATATCCTCCTAAAATTTTTAAAATCCAATTTTACCCTTTGGTGAGTTTTTAGTAAAAGATATGAAAGGAATATTTTGTCATTTTTCGTACGAGGTACTTTTTGACTTTTCCGACCAAAGTACGAGAAGAATGTCTTTTTAACTTATACAGCATGAATGGATTTTTAGAAAATTATTTCCAAGAAGCTTCCTTTAAAAGTTTTCATGTTTATTTTTAATCAACTTATTTTAGATTAAAATTTAATGACATGTTAATAAATGAAAAATGTTTTTGAAGTAGAAATGATATTTTCCTCAAGAATGGAGTTCAAGTGTTTTATCAAAATTGTTTTCCATCTAAGATAAAATAGGGTTCTGTTTCTATCCCTATTTTTAAAATTGATTTGAATGTTTTATGATGGAATTAATTTTATGATGTCCTTTTATCTTATATGTGTTATGTTATGATGGCATGATGTTTAAGAATCCCATTTTTATTACATTGGTTATGATATGATGTATGATTTATGATTTTGTGGCACACATAAGAATGGTTTCATTATGAGATGGGTGGGACCTATATCTATCTCCAATGCATTTGGTAAAGATTTATATCTCATGAGATAGACATGGATGGAATGTCAAGTTGAACCGGTTCAGTGATACAGGACTGGAACGAGGAGTGAACTCGGTTCAGTAATGGACTTTGTCCTCTATGATGGTCTTGACAATGAGCCTTGACTAATATGAAATGATTTTCTATGATTATGTGTGTATGCCACAAAGTTTCATGTTTTATGTTATGATTATTTGGGATTATTTTTCATTACTATGATTTATCCTATGACATGATATTATGACCTCTATTTTAGGTTAAGATTTTCAAAATTTTATATTCTTTTGAATATGATATGACTGATATTTCTTTTGTTTACCCTTAATGAGAATTTGAGCTCACCCTTTTGTATGTTTTCTTTGCCCCAGGTCAGGAAGAAGGATATTAATTAGGATATTCCAAAAAAGGACTGTAGATATGATGAAATAAACAAGAGACAATGTAGTTCATTTTATGAAACAGTTGTTTATGCTTCCCAGTTTCTAAAGACACTATACCTATACGGTACATTCATAGTTTTGTTATATGTTGTAATAAGTATGCTTCAACTTTTATGTAATAACAATGTATGTAAATTATGGGTCGTTATAGTGGGCTATGAATGGTTTCCCAAAATGTGCATCTAAACCACAATTTTTCTAATATTTAGGTAGTATGTGTGCACTATTTCCCACACGGTTGGAACATGGATTTTCCAAACCATGTAGACAAATAATGTGACCCCTCCCCTTAATCAGTATCCTATTAATAGATGAAACATAGTTTGTCCAACTGGGTGTCCAAACATTGTGCCTCCTTAAAGGGGTAAAACTACCATTTTCTCATTCCCCATTATTTTTATTTCCCTTCTCTTTTCATCTTCCTCCTCCACACACAGTAGGTCCTCTGTGGGTCATTCTTTTCTCATCCTCTAGGTATGAATAGATATCCTTTATACAACCTCTGTTTCAAGCACCGTCTGGCGAATTTTAAGTATAATACTAATTCTATGACTCATCTTTCTTCCGTTATTTGTTAATCCCCTCTCTCGATGCACTATTTTATTGAGACCTAATTCACCCTATTTTTAGGGTGTTCATAAGTTTATCCAATATCTCTTGAATGATACCGATTCCAACCTCAACATTAGACATGTGATTCATTCCTCATATAAGGATGGTGGTCTATAGATTTTCCCTTAGGATTCATTTCTCTTATAAAATGATGCCATATGTCACGCGTTGGACTTACCTGGTGTTGCTTCCAATTTATGTATTGGTTTAAATTAAATGGATTATACCACCTTATGATGTGTTTTGACCTTTATTGGTATGTTTTAAGTTTTTAACTCCACCTCACCCACCCCTTTAGTTTTAGTTCATTAAATATATTATGTTGAACCTTGTATGCCTTATACATAAGCCACCATTTTGGGTGTGCTATTTTTTTAAGTTTATTTATGAGGCTTCTTTCTTTAAACTATATTTTAATGAGTTCCATTATACATCATAACAAAATTAAATTATTTAAATTAAATAAAATTATTTTTTGATAAAAATGATAGATTTTCTGTTAAAAACCCTTTGTTGAGGTGCGATGTATTCTAAGCTATAAATTTTGTGTTAATTGGTTCGTTGTGTTGATTGGGGACATTATTAGTATATGGTCCTTATTGTTTTGTAATTGGAATGAATAAGGGGCTTGTAACTATTCCTTTGTAGTTAGGACATGGGACGTGGATTGATTATATTTGTAGAACTCATACTCTCACCTTGTATATGTAGGGGCCTGACTATATACATAGCCACTTTATTGATTAAAATTAAATGAAATAGATGTATTGTTTACACCATGAGTGATACTTGGATTCCACGTTAAAAAATATCGAGGATGGTCTCATGGGTCTATTATGATCCATACACTGGGGGAGGTACCTTCTATATCTTGGATGGGCTCACCATGCGTGTTTCTTAACTCAACATGAGTGATTTTGGTTCCTAGGGAGGTACTAATGGATGGAATTAGTGGAAAAATGGTTACACCATGCCACAAGTGACACTCAGACCCCCTTTTTGAGATACCAGGGATATATTCCAATGAGACATGTTTTACTTACATTGAGAATAAAACAAGGGATTCCATTTTGGGATCACCATGGATGAAGTCTTCAACATTGTAAAATTTTTAGGATCCTGATGCGATGCTCGGGTTCCATTATAATATGAACCATTGACAGGAATATGATTCCATATAAATTAATACTATAGATTTCAATTTAATTTAAATACAATATGTTATGTGGGTAAATGGAAAGGGTGAATCTGTTAGGCCAAATCACATGTATGGATTCAGTCCATCCCAGACACTTAAATTAAAATGTCCCATTAATACTTATTAACCCTTTTTATAGGTTACATTTGGTTTAGATATTCCCATCATAGGCTGATGTTGGTATGGTCATCCTAGTTTACCATAGGAACCTGAGCCAACTAGGTTAATTATTTATTTCTAATTTCTACTTTACTTTTGATATACATGAACACTAAATATAGAAAGTATGGTTAGGAAATTACAATGTGTTATCAGAGAATTATTTTCATTTATCTTACTATTTTGGGCTAGTAGATATGAGACTAGGAATTTGTCAGCTCTTGCTAAATATCCCTTCATGGGAGTGATCAACCCACGTATGGGGAAAAGTCAAAGTGTCTAGGGATTTGATGGTTATTCAAGTTGTTCATTATTATTGTTGATTTTATTTTACCTAGAGTGATTGGAGTACTTTCCACTACTTACTAATTTATGAGATTTACCAATTAACCCTAGCATGGCAGGACAAGGAGGTAGAATTACATTCATCATTTTAGGACATAATAATTCATGAGTCATGCATATTTGATGCCTGTATATTTCTTTGGTATGATTTTTGGAATTGTTAATGTTCCTTGTGTATTTTAATTTTCTATCTGATATATTCCCCATTAGGTATTTTTAGTAACAAGATTATTTTTCACCTGTATGTATATTATTAGCATTATTATATAATTTAGGTTATCATGCGTTGCTTATATTACATGTTTTAATGTTCCCTTTCCTTTAATTTCACTCTTACTATGTCTAGGTGATTAAATAATATGTTTTTTACAAAATCCATGCTCTTCTTCTTGTTTAGAATGGGATAAAACATGTTGGTTGGGATTATATGGTAGTCAACATGCAATTATTAAGGTGTATGGGTTCCTTATAAATTGGAATGTGAATACCCATATAACTAAACCAATTTTTATGTGATTTATATAATTAAATTATATTGTATAAATTTTTGAGTTTTTAAATATTTATTATAACCAATATAAGTTGTTTCTAGTTAAATGGAATCCAATTTGATATTTCTAAAGTGTATGGGTGATTTATAAATTTGAAATTGGGGACCTATACAATCAAAACATTTTAGTTTCACCTTATATATTTAAAGAATTTTCCATAAATGTTATGTCTCTAAAATTTTCTTTTAATCCTGATAAAATGGTTATTGATAGATGGGATTCATCTGCAACTTGTAAGTTTTATGGGAGATTTATATTGTTAAAGCTGGTATCCCATAGAACTAAACCATCTTTTATAAGATTTATTCTTAGATATTGATGAGTAAATATAAAATATATTTACGTTAAATTAATTAGATGACTTATTAAGGCTTGTAACCCAATTACCTAGGCATGCTAACAAGTATGAAATTTTTTTCTAAATGTACTACTAAACCCATGTTGGTCTCTTGGGGCATGACATTATGAGATAGAACTGACTTTACACAGGTAGGTTTTTCATCTTGCATGTTCTTGTGAATGAACCCATTAAAGGTGTTTTTAAAATATAAATGTTCAAAATGTCCAGGTTTATTTTAATTGAACCCAAAATGGTTTAATAGGACCCTTAGAGGTCCCCTTTTCATTTCTCATGCGTTAGTGCTTATCACCATGGGGGTGTACGTAGGCTATGTGTTGAGGGACAATTTTTGTATCTATGGACACCTTTTTGGTTTTACATGTTAACGTATGGTGATATCATTTTTACTAGTATCCCCTTTAATTAATAAATGGACTTTTAATATTCATTGAGATGTAATTGTGTGAGGTCTTATAATTAAATGATTGGTGTTTTAAATGGGTTTATGTGATAATATTTCCTAATTATAACGGGATGTTATGAAATAATGGTGTTTAAATAGAAGTTAATATAACATTCTTATTTTTCCTTGAGTAAATAGATAAATAGATTACCAACTCACATTGTCTTATGAATAGTATTAGATGATTTAAAAATTAGCCATGAAAATTATTTGTGTTCAGATGTAAATAAATAAAGTCACTCAATGAGACCTTAAAGTGTCATATTATTTTTTACTATTGTGTAAGGGTAATTTAAATCCTTCTATGTTTTTCCTTGAAACAAAGATGTGAAATTTTCTACTGGCCTTTTATCAAATAGATTGAACCTAAATGATATGACCCTAAACCTAGTGGACTATTCAGGTGTATCCTTATTTTGGGTCAGCACTTTCTATTTTTGTAAGTGGGAGAGCCCAAGGTTGGTAATTTTCTAAGAACCTAAGACCTTGAAATGTTTGTGAATCATTTATAATGTATGGTACTGTTTAGGTGCCATTTTCCCAAGTAGTACTCTTGGATTCCAAAATGAAACCATTGTTTTGGTGGGTGTTCATGTGTTTTTTGACCTTTTCTATGAGGTTGAGGATTAAAAAATGCTCATTTTTAAATGTTTAGACATTCCCAGGGCATGGTCCACCACTTAGAATGACATATGATTCTATTCTTATTACATTACAGTTTTGGATGAATCGTGAGGTTTTCATCTTTCTCTACAATCATACGTTGTATTGTGAGTCTGGGTTAGTTCTTTTTCAGGCCATCAGATAGTATAATTCATATGGCCATTATTCCTAGGGATAACATTAGGGAAGTTTTTTTCGGGTCAACCGCTTTTTGGTATTTGTTGATACACACGATACCCATTGGGTACTATAACAGTACAGTGAATCATAAGAGTTTGGTGGAAAGTTTTTAGCATTGATATTTGATGCTTCATTCATGGGTCAACTCCATGGTATAGTTAACTAGATATGAGATTTTGAGTTTTCTGGATGCTCTGGATCATGTCCTATGAAGGATTGGTTGTGGACATGTCGATCAGTTCGGTTGGGATTTCATACCTAATGTATCATTTCATGGTGCATGTGGGAATTAATCAAGAGGAGTTTCACATGAAATCTGAAGAAGAATTCATCCAAGAACCATTTTAAGTAGCTACTCTCTCTCCCTTTTAGTTTAAAACTCAACAAAGTATGTTTTCAGTTCCCTTTTTTGGTAAATGATGACCATGACACTCTTAAAGCATAGAGAGTAATTTTGAACGTGTTAAGTATGTACTTATAGGTGAAAGGGACAACCAAGGGCCATTTTTGAATGGTATATAGTGTCCCTTATATTTATTAAAATACTATTAAATCATTTTAAAGATTAAAAATATAACAGTGTTACAAAACTAGGATCCAAATACAGTGACCCAACTTTTCTTACATGGCTATTACATAATTTTTAAAAAGAAACATAAAAGTATTTCACAACCAGGATCCAATGGTTTAGTGTCTTAGAAAAAATTGGACCATAAGCCAATTTTACATAAATAACATAAACATTTATTTAATTACATCTTCTCTAGCTTCTTATTTTCCCCTGTGTTCTCCTTAGTACAAGCAATTATTAAAGGATATACATCAAAGAAAGGGGTGAGCTAAAAGACCATCAAGAAGATAGATAAGAACATGAATCGATATAATAGGTTGAAAATAATAAACATAATTATACTATAATCATGTTATGATCATCATAATCATTAGAGGAATAATTAGATAAAGTAATGGAATGTGGAAACACATAAAAATGAAACATCATGTTAGAGTGGTAAACTACCACATATATTTTTGAACAAAGCTTGCATCATGTTCACACATATTTCAAATTACATCATGAGATTCATCAAATTACCAAATGAATTGGAGAGATATATAATTCTGGGTTCACCCATCAAATCATAACATTTACATGTGCTATATAATTCTAGGAACACCCATCACATCATAAAATTTACATTATCATGCATGCCACATAGAACGTATATCAATCATGTACATAAAATAACCCATAGAAAGGAATGGGTTTCATTCAATAAAGAATATATTAATAAATAAAATATTTGGTTACCAAAATAAATAGGGAACAACAGAATTTTTATCAGCATCATCAATCTTGAGTGAAGAAGAAACAATCTCAAGAGAAGTAATGTTGTGTTTTTTGAAGAATAGTTCTTTTGGAAAAAATATTTTCATTTTTCATAAAACAAAATTGGAAGTATATATAACTTACTAAATAAATGGAAAGGGTAAATAAATTAATTATAAGGAAAATTAAGGAAACATCCATACTGAAAATGGAGTGGTGGAGGTAAAACCAAAAGAAAGAGGGCTTGGATAGAGAACCCCCATACCTTCTGTCTGAAAGCTCTCTTCACATTAGTATATTGTATGATAAAATTTGATTAATTTATTAATCAATATAGAAACTATTATAAATGAATTTTGTTTTTTATAATTTTATTATATTCATTTATATATTTTTAGATAAGTTATATAGTTCAATTCCATCATTCAAGATTCTTCATTTTCTTGGTTTTTATGATCGTTTAAATTAAATACGAGTATGAAAGTTTGTATAGAATGGGTATAATTATACATAATTAAAATTATATATTATTAATTAATATAAAGAATTTTAAAGGGTTATATATATATCATTTGGTTAAATTTTATAAGGATGAATCATTATATGAAGGGTTAGTGGTAATCATTTAGATTTTTTGGGCCGTTTATTTCAAACATCACAAACTATTTTTGTTCCATTATTGATTATTGTGTATAAAAGTTAGTTTGATAAAATTAAAAAAGTGTTATTACAGAAATTTTACCAAATTTACCAACCATTATAGTGGTTTTAGGAATATCCATTAAGGCATTAATGGAAAATTAAAACACATCATCTACAATATCGGTAAATCGACACATCACCAATGATGATTTCATTTTTAGAATAAAAGTGAGAGAGAAAGAAGTTTGATGATGGATCAAATATTAACATGATATATTTCTAGTATATAAAATATATTGGAGTTGTCATTAATATTTTGATATTTTAGGTTAGGAGATAATATGAAATGAAAAATAAATTAAAAGAAATTAAAAGAATAAGAAAGAGGATTTTACCTCATGAATTCTATTCTTTGAGAACCTCCATTAGAAACTTAGGATTGGTATTATGTTGAGACTATAACTTCCAGGACATTGGTAAGGGTCTTGGGGAAAGTTTTGAGAAGAATTTGGAAAGGTCTCAAAGCTTGGAAGGTGTGACGAGAATAGGTGGTGAGGGGTGGTAGTTATAGGGTAGGAAAGTAGAGTTTCCTCATTATTATACTCATTAGTTTATTATTTTCACTCAAGACTATGAATAGTTTAGTAATTATCAAAAAATATATTGAAATAATTAAGTATATTTCATGATTTTGGTGCTTACATCATGCAAGATTTTTTCAATTCATGTATAGGGATTATAATTTAAATTCTATAAATTACTGTAATTCACTATTCAACAAAAATTCAACTACTTTAAAAAAAATACAAAAAATCCACCAAAACTATTTTTTGATGTTTAGAATTAAAAAAATAACTCCATTTTATGAAAATAATTTTTTATATATGAGAAATTTAATTTTTAATTAAAATAATCATTTGTAAAAAAAAGTGTTTTTAAAATTATAACTGATTTTATGACACTTTGAAAAATTAATTAAGGTCTCACAAAATTATACTATAATCCTAAGAAAATAAAATATTATCATATGAATAATATTTAGGAAAATATATTTTATTTTAAATAATTAAATCATTTATAAAATTATAAATAATCAATTATGTTTTATAAAAATACCGATAATTAATTGATAATTTTAAAAATATTTATTTACTTGTAATATGATATAATTATATCATATGATTAATTATAATATGCCTAAATTTTATTTATACCTTCATAGGTAATTTTACTATTCTATTGGCTAGATTACTATTCCTAATCGTCAGGTTGCTATTAAGAAAGGAATACTACAATTCCTTCTGTATAAGTTTCATATATTCTTGAAAAAACATCTTATTTCATTATTTATTCATTTATAATGTTTTTATTGTGTTCTAAAAGTTATTTTATGTATTTTATAGAACATGAAATAATTATAATAAAGGTATTTTTATTCAAAAAATTTTGGGCCAATACATTCTTCCCCCCTTTGGAAAATTTTCCCTCGAAATTTCCTTTTAAAAATTATGGTGAGAACATGTCCGGGTATTTATCCTTCAGTACTTCTTCCGGTTCAAAAGTTTCTACATCATAATTACTGTTCATCCAAAAAACATTGACATAATGGGTTTTCTTGTTGTGTAGAACCTTATCACTCTGGTCCAAAATCTTGAATGGCTGCTCATCATAAGAGAGATCATCTTTTAGCTGCACCATCACTGAGTTTAGTACATATGATGGATCCAGTATGTAATTTCTTAAGAGAGATACATGGAAAAGTCATGAATTTGATCCATATTTGGTAGAATTGTGAGCCGATAGGCCACTACTCCAATGAGATCTAGGATCTCAAAGCGAACAATGTATCTTGGGATTTGTTTAACTTTCTTTTCGTACCACATGACTATCTTACTTTGTGATATTAAAAGGAAGACTTTATCTCCAATGTTGAACTCCAAGTACCTTCAATGGTTGTCTGTGTAACTCTTTTAATGGCTCTGAGTAGCTTTGATATATTAATGTATTCCATGAACCTTCTTTGTCATTTCATACACAAGATCAGACCCATGTATCTTTTTTTCTCTAACTTCATCCAAATAGGTTGGAGTTTTAAAAAACTTTCTATACATATCTTCATATGGATTCATCTAAATGGTAAAGTAGACGTTTTTTATAAGATAACTGAACTAATGAAAGATGTTTATCCCATCCACCTTTGAATTCCATTGTCCATGATCTTAGCTTGTATTCGAGAATTTGAATAGTCCTTCCAAATTTGACATAAGTATAAGGTGATAGGCCTTGAAAAAAATTCAATTCAGTACTCAAGGAATGTTGGATACTTCTCTATAATTTTGATGTGATCCTTGGATCATAACTAATGATGATCAATATTGTAACTCATTTTATCTTCACCACATCGTTCACATATATAATGGAAAGTTTTTTGAGTGATAAATATTACTGAATATAAATAATTTTTGAAGTCTTTGTGAGTGGGTCTACCAAAACTGATAGTGAATTGTTTCCTTTTGATATCTTTGAGATACAAGTGATTAAGTCCATGGTGAAATTCTCCCATTCCACATAGGTATAGGAAATGGTTTCATCATCCACTTAGACTTTTTTCACTCTTATTTAAATTCTAGAATCTCATGCACCTTGAGAGATACTCCAAAATATCCTTCTTCATGTTGTCCAACTATATGTGTTCTCAGAGATCACGAGACATCATGGTATTTCTATGATGAGTGGAGAAATTTGAGCTATGTTCATTATCCAATAAATACCTCTTTATCTCAGGTTATAAAGGCACACAGGGTCTAGTTCCAAAAAAAATCACACCTTCATCATAGATATGGAAATCCTGAAGCTTCCTTTCCATTATCGCATCATACTTATTTTGATGATCTAGATCAACAATTTAGGCCTCCTTAATCTTCTCTTAGATAGATGGTTGGAAAATAATTTGGGAAACTATCATGTATTCCTTACTATTTTTATTTTCAAATCCATAATTTGTATATCCAAGAAGATAGGGTATTTTTCAAGCCTCACCATGGATATAGTTGTAGGTTATTTTCCACTAAGAGCATTAACTACCTATTTTTCTTTCCATCATGATATTGAATTAAGAAATTATAGTCACCTATTAGCTCTAACCATCTAATTTGATGTATGTTGATCTCTTTTTGTGGGAATATATACATTAAGATCTTGTGATCTGTATATATGTCACACTTCTTACCATAGAGATAGTGTCACCATATTTTCAAGGAAAAAATCATAGCTGCTAGCTCTAGATCATGAATCATGAAGTTCTTCCCATGGATCTTCAACTACCATGCTGTGTAGGCTATTAATTTACCATTTTACATGAGAATACAACCCAATCCTTTTATTGAAGAATAATTTCAACTCAAAAATATTTCTCCAATTATTAGTAATGTGAGTACAGGTGTAGTGATCAGCCTCTTGTTTTTCTCCTTGAATCTTTCCTCGCATTCTTTTGTCTAGACATACATTACCCCATTACTTGTTAACATAGTTATAATTCTAGAAAATCATGAGTAATTTCCAATAAAATTTCGATAATTCACTACTAAGACAAGAAAACTATGTATTTTTGTGACACTAGAGGGTCTGGTAAATTCCTCAATTACCTTTTTTGGAAGGGTCCACATTAATTCCATCACTTATGATCACATATCACAAGAATTTGACTTGCAGCATCATGAATTCAAACTTAGTGGAATTTTCAGAATATTTCTCTTTCCGTAATGTCTCTTGTACAATCCATAGTTTCTCTTCATATTCCTACATTCACTTAGAGTAAATGAGAATATCATCAATAAAAAATACCAAAAAAATCAAGGTAGTGACTAAATACTCTATTCATAAAATCCTTTAATATTGTATGGGAATTATTATATTTGAATGTAATAAAAATAAAATAATAGTTCCCACAACTTTAGCGGAATGCAGTCTTCTAAATATCTTCCTTCATCACATTTAGCTGATGATATCCCAAAATAAGATCCTCCTTTGAGATGTATTAAACTTCTCTTAGCTGAATGAAAATAAAATCAATCCATGGAAGAGGATACTTGTTCTTTATGATGATCTTGTTGAGTTCCAAATAATCAATACATAGCCCCATGGATCTGTCCTTCTTTTGAAAAAGAGAATTGGTGCACCCTTAGGTGACACACTAGGGTGTTTGAACCCTTTTTTCAAATTCTCTTGCAGAAGCTTCTTTAATTCCCAAACATTGATTAGGGAAATCCTGTAGGTAAATTTTTAGAAAGGAGTATCCCTAAACATGAGTTCTATTGATAAATATTCCACATGATCTAGGGAAATTCTAGATAACTCTTAGGAAAATACATCTCTATATTACCTAATAATAGTAATTTCTTCTAGGCTTATACATTCGTTTTACTCAACCATTTGAGTGAGGTATTCTTTTTAATAGGGAATTAAAACCCACAAAATTGATGGAATTTCAAAATGAGATTCATGATCTTCCTTGAATTTTTATAGGATCATGGGATAGTTTGGAATTCAAAAACATATTTCTTTTTCCTTAATGTTCATGTGTTCTCTATATAAAAAGATCCAATTAATCCCTAGTATAATGTAAAATCCCACCAAGGGAAGAGTCATGATGTTTTCTAGAAGAATCCTTCCACATACACCAACATGAGAAGATTTTAACACTTTTGTTGCAATGATTTCACCACTATTGGTTTTTATTAATATCTATACTTTAAGGTTTTGAGGATTCTATTCAATAGTTCTCAAAAACATACAATATTTAAAGGAATGCATAGTACCAGAATCAAATAATAATTTTTCCTTCCTGGATTGAATAGTAAGTGTACCTTGTACGACTTAATTTTATTTCTCCACATAAGCAATAGTGATGGCATAATCCTTCCCTTTATCATTGGGATTTGGTTGATTATGATGCTAATTACCCTTGATGAATCAAGGTTTAGTTCACCAGCTTGCATAGTTCCCTTGCTCCTTATAGTTAAAGCATTGAACCTTTTTTGGTACTCTCCTTTCCTTTATCATATTGGTATGATTATTTATGTCACTTTAACATTGATGATATTGGTTGCCTTCTCTCCCATACGTATCGAATTTACCAATCAATTTGAGATAGTTTCTGTGATTCTCATTCCAAATTTTTTGACACGAGGGTGGTTGGGATTTATTTCATAATTTTTCATTATATCCCCCAATTTGAACCTCAATCTTTCATTTATTATCACCATATCCAAGGGACCATTCTTAAAATTACATATAAAAATTTAGAACACATTAGAAAACTTCTTCATACCTCCCAAAGTCTCTAATTTATAGAGATTTTCAATAGTGTTGCTTTAAACCATTAAAGAATCTATCAATTTTTCTATCATTATTGTTAACAATACCCATATCCTACCATCCACAAAATGTGAAATTTTATTCATAGGCTGTGATAGATTCACCTTCCCCTTGCTTAAAATCTATGAATTCTGTCTCCTTTTTTGTATTTAGAATTTGAGGGAAATATTTGTTGATAAACATTATCTTAATGTCTTCCCACTACAAATCCCCAATTCAATCTTTTGTATTTTCGTTATTAATAAATTCCCATCATTGATCGACCCATCTATCATGATGATAAATATCTAGAGTCACCTTCCCTATCATAGAATTGTGAATCATAGAAATGATCTTCTATATTGAGTTGACCTACTATTCTATGATGAGTGGATCAAAATATCCACTAAACATCAGTGATCGTTGGCTCATAAAACACTTGATAGATAGTTTCTCCCTCTCAGGGGAAGGAAGAATTTATACATTGTTCATGTTATTGTTCTTAGATTGAGATAGCTGGGTAAGAATCACTATGAAATTTATAACTCCGCCTATAAAGGAAATGGGGATGTTATTCAAGAAATCACTACATTGTCCCTCATATAGGGGTTTTCCTAGTTTATCCTAGTTCCCACCATTTTTATAAAATATAAAATGTCAGAACAAAATAGATGTCAACTATTCATGAATAATTTATTCCACTGTGTAATTAACTCTAAAGGGATATCCTGTGGGATCCATATGATTAGAATTTATCTAAAAAAACTTTTTGGGTTCTTACTTATACTTTGTCTCATTGTAAGGATTTTGACTAAGGTTATTTAATCCTGATTCCCAAATTAACTAAACTGTTCTCTAATACCAACTATAATGACCCTAATTTTTTTACATGACTATTACATCATTTTAATGATGAAAAACATAAAAGTGTTACACAACCAGGATCCAAAGGTATAGTGTCTTGGAAAAATTATGACCATACATAACTTTTACATAATAAAATATAAAAAATTTATTTAATTCATTATTCTCTTTATTTTTATTGTCCCTTTTGTTCTCCCTAGTATATGTAATCACTCAAGGATATATGTCAAGGAAAGGGATGAGAATAAAGATGAGTAAGAGGATAAATAAGAATATGAACCAATATAACATGGGGTGTGAATAATAATCATCATAATAAAATAATAATGGGATCAACATCATAATCATGAGAATAAGCATTATATAAATGCATGGAATGCGGCACTAAATAAAAATGAAATATCACGTCTTAGTGGTCAACTACCACACATAGTTCGGAACAAATCTAGTATCAAGTTCATGCATATTTAACATTATCTCATGAGATTCAACACCCAATGTATTGGAGCACTATATAATTCTAAGTTCACCCATAACATCATAACATTTACATGATCTATATAATTCTTGTCACACCCTTCACATCATAACATTTATATTAACATGCATTCCACATAGAATGTATATCTATCTCGGACATAAAATAACCCAAGGAAAGTTATTGGTTTCACTTGATAAAGAATAAATTCATAAATAAACTTTGGGGTTCCCAAAAGAAATATGTAAGAGCATAATTGGTATAAGAATCATCAATCTTGTGTGAAGAAGAAACAATATCAAGAGAAGTAAAAGTATTGTTTTTGAAAGAGGAGTTCTTTTTGAAAAATATTTTCTTATTTTAGAAAGCTAGATTCCAAGCATTTATATCCTAGAAAATAAAATTTAAGGGTAAATAAATGAAATTTAATGAAAATTAAAGGAACATACATATGGAAAATAGAGTGAAATAGGGAAACCCCAAAGAAAGAGAGTTCGTAATGAGAATCCCCTTACATTATGTATGAAAGATATATTCACTAAAATATCCTATAGAATTAAATTAGATTCATTAATTTCTATATCCAAAAAATCTTATATATATATATTATAATTTTTTAATTCCATTTATAGCCTTTTAGATGAGTTATAGAGTTCACTTCCATTATTCAGAAGTGTTGATTTACTTGGTCTTCATGATCATTTCACTTGAATATGAGTATAAATGTTTATGTTGAATGTGAATAATTATAAAAAATTGAAATTATATGTTATTAATTAATATAAATAGGTTTAAATGGTTATATATTTAATTCGGTTAAATGGTATGGGGATGAATCACTAGATCAAAGTTTAGTGATAGTCATTTAGATTTCATTGGTGGGTTTATTCGAACATCATAAACTAGTTTTGTTACCTTATTTATAGTTGTGTATATAAGTAAGTTAAATAGAATAAAAAAGGTTAATAAATAAATTTTATAGTATGTACCAACCATTATAGTGGTTCTATGAATATCCTAGAATGTGTTAATGGAAAATGAAAATGAATCATCTATGATGTTGGTAAAAAGACACATTAAGGGAGATGATTTCATTTTAAGAATAAGAGAGAGAGAGAGAGAGAAATGATACTGACGAAGGATCTAACATTAACATGATATAATTCTATTATATAAAATATTCTAGATTTATCATGAATATTTGGATCGATTTGGGAGTAAAAAATTTGAAAAGAGAAAGAAATTATAAGAAATTAAAAGAAAAAGAAAGGGGATTTGACCTCTTGAATTATATTCTTTGAGAAACTCACTAGGGAACCTAGGTTTGGTATTTTTTTACACCAATACATCATAGATGCAAGGAAGAGGCTTGGTAAGATGTTTTGGTATAATTTGGATAAGTATTAAAGCATGTATGGTGTGAGGAGAAGATATGGTATATATAGGGGAGGAGAGTAGTTTTTCCTCATTATTATATTTATTAGTTTATTATTTGGGATCAATACTATGAATAGATTGAGAAATATAAATAAATATTTCAAAATAATTAAGGGCAGTTATAGATGCGGGTTCTTACATAATGCGTGATGTTTTTAATTCATGTATTTGGATTATTATTTAAATACCATAAATTATTGTATTTCACTATTAAAGTAAAGTTCCACTATTTTAGAAATATCCCAAAAATTCACCCTAATAATTTTTTGATGTGTAGAATTAAAAAATATACTCTATTTTATGAATTTTTTTTTATAAATGTGAAATTGAATTTAAAATTAAAATCTTCAATAATTATAAAAATATCAATTTTAAAATTATAACATATTTTATGAAACTTTGAAAAATTAATTAAGGTATGATAAAATTATATTATAATGATTAGATAATAAAATATTAATTTATGAATAAGTATTATGAAACTATATTTTCATTGAAATATATCAATTATAAAATTATAAATAATCATTTATGTGTTATAAAAAACCTATACTTAATTGATAATTTTTAAAATAATAATATACTTCTACTATGATATTATTAAATCATATGATCACTTATAAGATTCCTAAATTTTATTTATACATTCATAGTTTAAGTTATTATTCTATTAGATAGATTGTAATTTCTAATGGGAATGTTACAATTCTAAAGGGAATGTTACTATACCTTTGGTATATATTCCTTAATTTATGAAATATTATCTAATTTTATTCATTCTTCATTTATAAAGTTTCTTTTTTTGAAAAGTTATTTTATTTGGTATGTATTATATTACAAAATTATTTGAAGTTAATTTTCATACGTAAACGTTTGGGTCATTACAAGAATGTTTTAGCATCGTGGGAAAATTAGGACCACACATAACATTTATATAATAAAAAATAAACATTATTTAATTTCCTATTCTCAATATTCATGTTTCCCACAAGTACTTTTTGGTATATGTAATCACTTGAGGATATACATCAAAGATTGGGGTGATCTAAAATCCCTGTATGAGGAAATAAATGAACATGAGTCAATATAACATGGGTGAAAATAATCATCACAATCATAACATAAGGATGGGATAATCATAATAATCATGATTCGAAGCATTGGGTGAAGGCATGGAATGTGTAAATTCAAAAAAATTAAGTATCATGTCTTAGTGGTAAAATACCACAAAGAGTAGTGAATAAAGCTAACATCATGTTCAGGAATAACATATGTGCATAATCATAAAATCATCATTGTGAAAAATCTAGCATCAAGGTCAAATATATTGAACATTATATAATGAGATACATCACATTACCCAATGAATTTGAGTGCAATATAATTTTTGTAACACCAATTACATTATAACATTTTCATAATCATGCATGAAACATAGAAGGTATATCAATCTTAGGTATAAAATAACAAATTTAAAAGAAATGGTTTTCATGATAATTTTAGAAATAATAAATTCACAAATAAATTTTTTGGTCATCAATAGAAAAATTAAATAAAATACATGGTATAATAATCATAAATATTGATAGATGAAAAATAAATCTCAGGAAAAGTAAAAGATTTTGTTTTAAAAAGAAGTGTTATTTTGGAAAAAATCTTTTCGTTTGTCACAAAATATGATTGGAGGAATTTATATCCCAAATAATAAAAGGTAACAAAAATGAAATTATATTTTTGGAATATTAAAAGAACAAACACAATGAAAGTTTTCATGAATGAGGAATAAACCAAAGAAATGAAATTGGGTTTGAGAATCCTCTTACATTATATCCGAATGCTTTTTACAATTTAGTATCCTAGATAATATAAACATAATCATTAATTAATAATTATATAACTTATTATAGGATTATTTTATAAATCATAATTATATCGAGTTTATTAGTGGCCATTTTTATGAGTTATAGAGTTCAATTACATCATTATAAGAGTATTCATTTTCCTGGTTTTCATGATCGGTTACATGTATACATGTATGGAAGTTCATGTAAAATGAAGAAAAATTTATAGAATTAATATTATATGTTATTAATTAAATTCTATAAGATTAAATAATCTTACAAATAATTTAGTTATATGGTGTGTGGATGAATCATTAGATAAATTGTTAAAGAAAATTATTTAATTTATTTGGCAGATTTTACGACCATCACGAACTCATATCCTTTTAATTAAAATAATGTTTATATATAGATTCTAGAACAATATATAACATATAATATTTATAATAAAATATTATTTAACTATAATAATTGTTTTATAACTAGACTTGAAGTTAGTAATGGAAAATGAAAATGCATCATCCACACTGGCAGTAAATTGACACATCATGGACGATGCAATTATTTTTAGAATGAAAAGGAGAGGAGAAGAGGGTTGATGAGGGATTATTACATTAATATAATAAATTCCCATTATAAATAAGATACTATAGTTATAATTCCACTTTTTAAGGACATGTGACTAGAGAATAATAAAAGAATATAAATTTAAAATAATTTAATATAAAATGAAAGAGGATTTTACCTTGTAAATTTCTCCCATTGTGAACCACCTTAGAGAAATTATATTTGGTCTTTTCTTGAGGAAAAATGCACTTGGAAATGGGAGAGGGGAATGGGAAGAGTATTGAGTGGAATATGACCAATATTCATGGCTTTGGTTGTGTAATGAGAAGAGGTGGTGAGGGGTGGTATTTATAGTGGTGGACAGTTGTGTTTTTGATTATTTTATTCATTCGTTTATTATTTTGGATCCAGACTATCAGTAGTTTTAAACTTATCACTAATTATGTTAAAATAATTAATTAAGGTTAAAGACTATTTTTATTAGATCATAAATGAATCATGAAATTCTGAATTTAACTTATAATGTTATATACCGTAAATTACTGTATTTTACTATTCATAAAAAATCAACTATTTACGAAAAATACCATAAATTCGCCCAAACAATTTTTTTATGCATAGATTTCGAAAATGAAATCCATTTAATGAATTTAATTTTTGAAACAAGGGAAATTTATTTTTTAAATTAAAATCATCATTTATTTGAAAATTACTGATTTTAAAATTATAACTGATTTTGTGACACTTTCAAAAATTACATAAGGACTCATAAAATATATTATTATAATAATAAAAAATATTAATTTTTGAATATATATTATGAAAATAAATTTACATTTAAATTATTTTATTAACTATAAAATTATAAATAAACATTTCTGTTTTACAAAAAATGAAAACACTTAATTTATAATTTTAAAACGTTTATTTACTTATACTATGATATAATTATGTCATATTATCATTTATAATATGCCTAAATTTTATTTATAGTTTCATTGGTGATTTTACCATTCTATTGGTCAGATTACTATTTTTAATGGCCATGTTACTATTCTAAGGGTCACATTACTATTCCATCAGTATATGTTCCTTATTTATTTTGAATATCACTTATTTAATTATTAATTTATAAGAATAAAGTATTAATTGATACTTCTATGCTACACATGTGTTTTATACCATATAGCATAATTTTAAAAAGGGAAATTATATTGATATAATTTCAGGTCATTACATTCTTCTCCCTTTAAAAATTTGACCCTTGAAATTTCATTTGACCAAAACATATGAGGGTATTCTTACATCATCACATCATAATGTTCCAATGTTTCCTCTTCAAACTTATGGTTTCTCCATAGTACATTGACCATGTGAATAGTTTTTTTTGAAAAAAACTTTCTCTCTATGGTTCAAGATATTCACTGGATTCTCCTTGTAAGAGAGATCATTTAAAAATTATACCACCTCCAGATTCCATACATTTGGTGGTTATGGTATGTAATTCCTCAAGAGGGATACATGGAATATATCATGTACTTGAGACATGGTAGGTATAGGTGCTTGTCAATTGGCCATAGCTCTTACATGATCAATAATCTTGAAGGGGCGTATGTACCTAGAACCCAAAATTCCTTTAGTCCCATATCTCGTGATACACTTTCATGGATATACATAGATAAATACCATGTATTCATCCTTAAACACTAGGTATCATCAATAATTGTCTACATAGATCTTTTTTCAACTTTGGGCTGCCTTTATGTGTCTCGGAATGTTTTTCACCTTATTTACCACATCTTTAACCATTTTAGGTCATATCATATTAATTTCATCGACTTTGTTGTAGAATTATAGTGTTCTGCATATTTTCCCACAAAGGGTTTTATATAGATCCATTTGGATGCTCAATTGGAAACTGTTGATGTAAGAGGACTCAGAAAAATATAAATGTTGGTCTCATCCTCTTTTAAATAACATAGAACATGCTCTCAATATTTCTTGTAGTGTCTCAATAGTCTTCTCTGATTGTACATCATTTGGAGGTTTATTAGATATATTGAAGTTCAAATTAGTGTATAGAT
The DNA here is from genome assembly GCA_963277665.1 of Viscum album. Lineage (NCBI taxonomy): Eukaryota > Viridiplantae > Streptophyta > Magnoliopsida > Santalales > Viscaceae > Viscum > Viscum album. The sequence continues at coordinate 1,226,380,709 of OY728151.1, forward strand.
CATGTCAGATACTTTTCCAGAACTTGGAGGTGAATCTCAAATTTTAATCGGATAAAATAAATAGTAGTAATCCATGTAGCCTCCCCACTTTTATGATTCATATACATGAATTTTGATCTAGTGATAAATCTTCTTGAATTGTGATAAAATGAGTTGTATTTATAATATGATAAAAAAATCCCATATAGCATTATTTCCTAAAGATGTATTCTTAAGTCCGGTGAACAATTCCTTGGAGATGTTTCCCATTTCCATTTTTCTATGGGTAATTGTTACTTCACCCATTATACTTTTTTCTTGCATAATTTACATGATTACATTCCAAGAACTTTTTTGTATATTCAATGATGTCATTTTTCATATTGTCTACAAATAGTTTTCTTAGAGATCTCGATACATCTGTGTGATCCATTGGTGAATAGAAAATGTTGAGCTATATGTGCCACATAGAGGATCTTTATTTATCTCTGGATTGGATGGTATAAATATTCATGATATAATCTTAAAAATCCTTCCTTATCAATTTCCAAATCATGGATTTCTTATTTCTCTTGAATTCCACCTTCTTCTGAATTTCCATAACATTTATCTAATAATTAATTATTTTCTCCATGGGGGAAGGTTGAGAAATCATTTAAGAAAGGATTGAAAATTTTAATGACTTAATTAGTCACATGTATATCTTTTTCAAATCTAATAGGATCATATCCTTCTCAATTATCATCTTTGATAATGTCGCATGATCCTTTCTACATAGAGAATCTGCCACTTTTTTTCCTTACTAGGGTTGTAGTGGATTGAGTAGTCATAAACCTTGAGGAGATCTAACCATATTTCTAGAGCATTTTAAGCTCATTCTATGTGAATATATATTTTAGTCTCTTATGATCAATATATATTTCACACTTCTCCCTATAGAGATAATGTCACTAGATTTTCAATAGGAAGATCATAACAACAAATGTAGATCATGCATGGTATTGTTTTGATCATTAATTTTAAACTTCCTGTATGTGTAGGATATTACTTTATCATTTTCCATCTATAAACAACCAAATCCCTTCTTTCAAGAATTATTGTATATGATAAATATTTCACCACTTGTTGTTAGTGTGAGTATTGGTGTAATGATAACCCTCTTTTTAACTCTTTAAATCTGTCTTCACATTCACTAGTCCAAAAAATATTTACACCGTTTCGAGTCAACTTGGTTATTGGGTCTGAAAATCATGATAAATTCCAAAACAATCATTGATAGTAACTAGATAGACCAAGGAAGCTATGTAACTCATTTACAGATGTTGGACAAGTCCACTCTTTAATTACCTTTATCTTAAAAGGGTCTAAAAATATTTCTTTTCTAATGATAACATTCCCCATGAATGATAATTTCTCTATATAGTACTCACATTTACTATACATAGTATAATGTTTATCCCTTCATAATTTTTTTATCACAATATTGAAATTATCCCCATGTTCTTCCTTAATTTTGTTGTATATCATGGTATCATCAAGAAATACTACCACAAATTTTCCAAGGTAATATCTAAAGACCCTATTCATTAAGTACATGAATATTCGTAGATAATTTTAGTATGAACATAATCACTATGAAATAATAATGTTCATACCTTATTCAAAAGGTAGTATTTGGAATATCTTCTTTTCCCACCATTAATTAGTGATATCCCGAAAAAATATTCACCTTAGAGAAATACTTGGCCCCACATAGCTGATCAAAAAAATAAACTATCCATGGAATGAGATACTTGTTCTTTATCATGATTTTTTAAGTTGATGAAAATCAAGGGATAGTCGCATTGATCCCTCTTTCTTCTTGATGAAGAGAACTGACACACCCCATAGTGAATCACTCCGGCATATAAAACCCTTACATAGATTCTCTTGTAAATGACTCTTCAGTTCCTCTAACTCAATTGTTTCCATTATATAAGGTGTCCTTGATATAGGTAGATATCCAAGAATAAGTTCAACTTAGAACTCAACCTCTCGGTTAGGAGGAAGACCATATAATACTTTAGAGAACAGATTATTTTAGTCCCTCATAATAGGAATCTCTTTGATCATGATTCTCTCTTTTTTCTCAATAATCTGAGCTAGATTTTATTGCTCATAAGGAAATAATATAAAAAATTGAGACGTTGATTAAAAAGGATATTCATTATCTTCCTCACACATATACATAATTGTAAGATGCCTTGTGATTTGAATAGTGATCTTCATTTCCTGATAATTGATGTTGGCTTTGTATAAATATATTAAATCCATTCCAAATATAGAATCAAAATCCAATAAAGATGTAAGACCATATTTTTTGGAGGTTCAGTACCCAAATATTAACTAGGGATGAATTTGGATGCAATAATTTCCCAATATTTATTTCTCATAGATTAATCAACCTTAATTTTTTGAGGTGGTGTTTAAAATAGTTCTACTATACTTGAAAGATTTCAATGAATGCATAGAACGAGAATAAAATAGTAAGTTTTCTATTTAGGACTGACTAAATATCATACCTATTACCAAATAATTTTCAGGATACACCTCAGTAGTAGTGATGGAATAGTTATTCCCTTTATCATTTGAATTTGGTGGTTGTTGGAGCTGATTACCCTTAAGGGCTCACGTTTTAATAAACTAGCTTGAATAATGTCCATTCTCCTTAAAGTTTAAGTATTGATCCAAGTGTTGTTTTATACTTTCCACCATAAAATTTTCTTACTTCCTCATGTCTCTTTGACATTCTTGGGATTAGTGGTCTTCTTCCCCACACTTGTATCATTATCCTATCCCTTTGAGGAAATACTCATGATGATTATTCCTACATTTCTGAAATGTGAGTGCTTTAATTTCCTTTCCATATTTTTCAATAGATCCCCCATCTTGAAATTCCATATTTTTTTTCTCATCTCATATCCATGGGACTATTCCCTAATCTCCTTCTCCACTTCGAGATAACTTTGAAAAACATCATCATAACTCCCAGTGTCTCTAATTTCTAGCGCCTTTTTAATTTTTGGTTTTAAACCACTAAGTAAAATTTCTATTTTTCATTCATTATTGATAAAAAACCTGATGTGTACATTGAATGAATTGTAAAATTTTCTTCGTAAGCCGTCACAGATTCACCATCATTTTTCTTCAACTCTATGAATTATATCTCAATATTTTTACAATGATTTCATGAGAAATAATTTGTTAAAAAATATTTTCTTTAAGTCATCCCACTCCACATCCTCAATTTCATCCTTTAGATTGGTTTTCTTAATAAACACACACTAATTATTGACCTCTATATCAAAATAATAAATAGACAGAATCACCTTCATCATCTCAAAATAGTGAATCATAGAAGAGATCCTCTCCATTGAGTTGACCCACTTTTATGAAACTATTGGATCAGAAGATCAACTGAACATCGATATCTGTTTCCAAATAAAAAACTTGATAACCGGTTTCTCTGCCCTAGGGGAAGGCATACATTCAAAATTATTCAGGTTGTTTTTTATAGCATGAGATAGCTGGATAAGCATCACCCTGAAATTTAGAATTCCACCTCTCATGGCATTGGGGATTTAAATCAATAAATCATTATATTTTCCCTTATAGAGTTTTTTGTCCTATTTTCTCCTAGTTTCTACCTTTTTACAAAATATTAAAGTTTTGAATAGATTGTAAGGTAACAAGTCATGAATAAAAAATTTATTCCATTGTGAAATTAACTGTAATGTAAAATATTATGGGATCCATATGTTTATCATTTTTGCAATAAAAAGATTCTTGAGTGATTACTTATACTTATTATCATACCAAGGGGTTTCACTGGTGTTTTCTAATCCTAATTCCCAAATTAACTAAACCTTTTTTTGATAAAAACTATAGAAACCTTGATTTTTACAACATTACTATAAAATAATTTTAAATATAAATGATATAATAGTGTTAAAAAACAAGGAACCAAATTTTTAGTGCCTTGGGAAAATTAGGACTAAATATAACATTAAGATAATAAAACATAAATATTATTTAATTAGTTCTTCTCTAGATTTTAATGGCCCAAAAGTACTCATTATTTATGTAATAACTAGTGGATATACATCAAATAAAGGGGGGAGCTAAATTCCCAATAATAGGATAGATAAGAACATGAATAGATATTAAAGGGGTTTGTATAATCGTTATCATTATAACATAATCATGGGATCAGTATAATAACCATTAGAGGAAGAATTAGGCAAGAACATAGAATTTGGCGATGCATGAAAATGAAACACTAATTCTTAGGGGTCAAATAACACATAGTTATGAACAAAGACGACATCATGTTCATGCATAACAAATATGAATAATCATAACGTCATCATGGTGAACAAATTTAGGATCATTTTCATGAATATTTAACCTTATCTCATGAGAAACATCACATTACCCAATTCATTGGAGTGTTTTATAATTCTAGGTGCATCTATCACATCATAACATTTACATAATCATACAGACCACATAGAAAATATATCAATATTATACATAAAATAACCCATATAAATTAAATGGGTTTAAAGAGAATTTTATAAGGCATAAATTCATGAATAAACCATGTGGTTCCAAAAACAAAAAGTAAATAATATACATGGTTTAAGAATAATCAATCTTGAGTGAAGAAGAAATAACTATAAGAGAAGAAAAAGATGTGTTATTTATAAAGAAGATTTCTTTTGGAAAAATATTTGAATTTTCCACAAAATCAGATTGAAAGAATGTATATCCAAGAAAAGAAAAGGTATGAACAAAGAAAAATTATTTGAGGAATATTAGAAGATCATCGGCACTGAAATTTGGCATGAATGTGGAATAACCCAATGAAAGGAAATAAGTTTTGATAATCCCCTAACCTTAATAATGAATTCTTACTTAACATTATTATCCTAGATAATAAAATTAGATTCATTAATCAATATTATATATAATTTATTTATGTTGTATGAGTATGAATCAATAGATATATAGTTAATGGAAATGATTTAATTTATTTGGTGGATTTTACGACCATCGCGAACTCTTACCAATTTATTTAATATCATTTTTATATATTGATTCAACAAATTATATAAATGATAATATTTATAATAAAATCATATTCAACCATAAATATTGTTCTATGATCACCCTTTAAGGATTTAATGGAAAAACAAAATCCATCGTCCACAATGAGAGTAAATTGACACATCACAACAAATGTTATCATTTTTTGAATGAAAGAGAGAGGATAAAAGGGTTGATGTTTGATTTTTCAATCAATATAACAAAATTTTAGTATATATAATATACTGTAGTTATAATTCCACTTGGATAATGGTAGGTGAGGAAAGAATAATAAGATAAAGAAAATAATTTATCAACAAAATGAATGAGGATTTTACCACTTAAATTCTTTTCCATGAGAACCTCCGTAAGAAACATGGATTTGTTCTTTGGTTGAGACCAAAGGCTCCAAGATGCGGGGGAGGGGCTTGGGAAAGTTATTTGGTAGAATAAGGAAACTATTTAAGGCTTTTTAGGTGTATGAAGAATAGGTGGTGATGGGAGGTACTTATAGGGGGTGAGAGGGGTTCTTGTTGATTATTTTATTCATTGGTTTATTATTTTGGGTCAAGATTATCAATATCAAGAACCGTATCATTATATATATTAAAATAATTAATGTTAGATCAAGATTATTGAGCTTACATTATAAATGACTCAATAAATAGTGAATTTAACTTATAATGTAATATATTGTAAATTATTGTATATCACTATTTCCCAAAATTTCTACTATTTTAGAAAAATCCAAAAAATTCACCAACACAATTTTTTGATGTTTAGTATTCAAAAAATAACTCCATTTTATAAAAATTGTTTTTCAAATAAGTTAATTTTGAATTCTAATTAAAATAATCATCTATTTGAAAAATACTGATTTTAAAATTATAACTGAATTAATGACACTTTGAAAAATTACCTATGATCTCATAAAAGTATCTTATAATAATAATGAAAAATATTATTTTTTGATTTTTTATGGTACTAAATTTTCTTTTAACTTATTTTATTAATTATAAAATTCTAAATAAACATTTCTTCTTTAAAAAAATACCAAAACATAATTTATCATTTTCCAAGCATTTATTTGCTTATACTATGATATAATTATATCATATAATAATTTATAAGATGCATAAATTTTATTTATTTTTTATGGGGGATATTAATATTCTATTATCAAAATTACTATTCCTAATGGTCATGTTACTATTCTAAGTTTCAAGTTACTATTCCATTAGTAGAACTTCTTAAATTTCTAAGAATATCACTTATTTCATTGTTCATTTATGAGAATAATGTTTTTATTAGGCCTTCTATGTTATGTATGTGTTTTATACCATATAAAATAATTATAAGAAAGAAACTTATATTGATAAATGTTTGGTTATTTACAAATTTGGTCCTATTTGAAATCCTGGGGCGGCTGGAATCTATCGTATTAAGTTGGTGACCGCGTGATAGAACAATGATGTCATGGTTGGCAGTGTAAGAAACATTTGAAAACAATGTTAGTAAGGGATGGAATCTGTTGGTTGTTCTTGAGTGACCCTGGGAGTCCTAAGGTGGTAAAGGCATCCAGGTTAGTTTGGTGACGTGTCAGTAGGTGAAGCCAAGATTCCTCTAAAATAAGTCACCCAATGATGGTTTGATTGATCTTCCATTCCATAGTTTGTTTATAGTAGATATTGAACCATACCCAACACCTCATATAGAGGTTGAAAGAGTGTATCTGGTACTTTTGGAGATCATTTTAGTCCTCTTAGTGTACCCTTCTTTTAGAGATGATCACATCCCCTAAGTTGGAATCATCTGGTACACTAAGAGAGAATCACTTATAGGTCTTGCTACGTTTTAAAATTCCATTGGGTTTGTAGAGTAGTCTCTATTAGAGAGTAGTTTAGAAGCATGGTTTTTCTTAGAGTCATAGATATTCTGTAGTGATACCTTGGTTCCCAAGTAGGAGGTCCATGAATAGAATCATAGAAATTTTTTCCCTTTGACTTGATCGCTAGGAGGATACTACATTGCAGTCAGTCACCATTCTTAATATGTGGAATTTCATCTCTGTACCAATATTTCTCTTGTAAATTCCAATTAAGGTTTTCCTTAGAGGATCTCCTAGGATCCATATCATTGATTATGAAACTACCCCAATCCTCAGTTGGGCTCTGATGTGTTGTTTAAAAGGGTATCATTCTAAGTGTACTGGAACGGGCATGCCTATGATGTACCGGACCCAAATTCCACTTAATGGGTCCCCTGAGCCTGGTGGGCCAAATCTGCACAAGTTCACCATCCCAAATTCCAAAGGCTTCCGTCTAGTAGCGAGGGCCTAGGGTGTGTCTGTGGGAAGACTATTCCCTCATTAGAAGAGTGTAGCACAACAGAAGAAATATAAAGGAATATAAAACAGCGGAAGCAATATAAATAAAAAGTGGAACCAAACTGATACAATAGATAAACACAAATAATAATAGCTGTATTAACTGAAATGATGAGTATGTAATTTCATGTCACTAGAAAATTGGAAAACATGGATACAAGACAATAGGCATAACTTGTTCCACAGAGTAAGGGAAAATAAATACTAATCACATCATCCTAATATCCCACAAAGTCATCTCCTATAAAGCTTCATCCAATCATCAAGAAATCACGTGTTGGAAGATATATGATTCTCTTTTTCAATACCTACAATCATGTAATCTACTCTAGGTACCAAATGGTGGTAATGAGGGTGTGAGATAAATCTTAGTGGGCCACCACCTATGGTGTCTATATCATCTAGCCCGTGTAATGAAATATAGCAGTGTGCTGGCACAAATTTATAAGTAAATCAAGTAGTACAATATAACTAAATTCCAAAGAAAACTCTTTATCCCTTGGATGGTGTCTGAACATGTTACTAGTTCATTAATTAAGAAATTACCATTTAATGTTAATAGGTCACATGAGGCATAGTAAGCACTGAAATCACCTCATGATAGTATAAGTACTGAAGGTCCCAAGATGCAACAAGAAAACCAGACAAAGATATCCAGAGAGGGAGTTCTATGGTAATGACCAAGGTAACATAAATCTCATGGAATGCTAACTCATAAGTATATAATCCTAGCTAATGGGAAAGACTGTATTCCATGGAGCATAATCTAAGGTATTCCACAATAAGGTGCCTACAGAGTCCAAGATGATTGACCAAGGTAAAATGGTGCTAAGAAAAGACAGGGCCCTATGGGATTTCATCATGGAACCTACTAGTCAATACTAGATCCAAGGACTATATATGAGGTATCATATAATAATGAAAAGGACCCTACGGTAGTATACCGGTCATCCGGGGAATAGACAAGAACTGAAGTCAAGGTGGTAATCCACCTAAGAAAACCACATCCTTGAATCGAAATGGGGTTCCTGAGTCCCAACGTATTCTCCTCTAAGAATCCAAGGAGATATAAAATCATTCCATTCCTTTTTGATACTATAATCATATAATAATTTATTTGGTTCGGGTCTTTCCTTCCATTAGTGTGGATAGGTCAACTAGAATTGCAACTATTTATTTATTGGTCCAAACCTTGTCTTCATTTAGTGTGGATATGCCAAGTAGTGTTTCAACCATTTAATCAAGTATTAACTAACTATTATGTCATATTTAATTATATAGGATCACTCTCCTACCTTCCCTTAACAAGGAAAGGGGTGATACATACATGTAAAATTTATTCAATCTCATTTATTAAGGCCATGTTATATTCTCAATATACATTCCATTTCACATTTCACATTCAATAATCATTTTGAATCACTTACCTTAGGTACGTCATGTGGTGAGAATACATGGTACATTCCATTATACAATTATCACTAATAACAAGTCATTTATTATGGAAAGGCTCACCTTTATGAAGGTCAAGAATACGAACACAAGAACAATGGCTCAATTATGTCGAAACACTAAAAAACCAACTACGACACAACCTTTAACATGGGGCGGATTAAGTTGTGGGTGTAACCACTAAAAAATAATCACATATTTAGAAAGAGCATAGAAATATGATTCTATCAAGTATAATCATGGAATTTAAATTTAATAAACAACTTCATATGAAATTGGTTAGCCCCACATGAATATTCCAAAATCAACAAATTTTTCGGATGATATATAGACCACCCACATTAGGGTTGTATGACTCTCCTCTTCCTATATTGAACCTTGATTTATATTAGCTCAGATTAGATCAAAGAAAAGGTGGAAATTCTCATATGGTGATATCTAGGTCAAAAGAAAGAGAAAATAGGAACAGCTAATGAGGACTCGAGTACTTACTATTTTGCATCACACGTGATGAATGGAAGATCGATCAGATTCTAGATGATAATGATTTATTAATTCCATGTTTAGATCATCAAAAAGGACCAAATGGATAGAGAAATAGATCTATCCAACATAATTCTGAACTAGGGTGGAAGGGATGACCTAATTAGATCATTAAGAAAAAAACTATAAATTTATCTAGGAAATTATCCTGAGCATGGTTTGTCCACACGGTATGTCAAACCGTGCCCAAACTGTGCAAAGCAGCTCTGTCTGAATGGTTTGGTCTGAATGATTTTTTAAACTATGTGCAACCCATCCATGGGTACCTAGGAAAAGTGGCACTCACACAACTAAGTCGTATGGTAGTGTTCCAACCGTGCGAGGTGGATCTCTTTGAAAAAACACCATCTTCAGGGTTTGGTAAACCGTGCAGGAATCCCACATGGTTTCCTCTAAACCTTGTGTAGAGTCTATTTCTCCAAAAATATTGGATCCGGGCACCGAACAAGCCTCATACACCCTCAGAACCTTTTCCAAATCATGATGCATCAATATTATGTCCAAATTAATGATTTAGACCCAAAATTAAGGCATCCAAACCTGAGTAAAAAAACTAGGTTCATACAGACTTACCCCATTAGAATAACCCCCCCCCCCCCCCCGAGTTCGCCTTCCAAGGGTAAAGAAACACTTTCTGAGAACCACTCTAGCCACTGAACACATACATTAGCTTTCCTCTCCCAAGTCTCATCTAGTACTCGACTGTGCTGTTGTAGCACCTGTATGGGAGAGACAAACATTCCTCAAATAACCTATGTGCTTCGGTTAAAGATGTGTACTGGATACTCCTCAAAGTTATCATTATCATCTAACTCAACATTATCAATATCAAAGGTATGACATGGGTCATCATGATATTAGTGAAGTTGTGAGACCTGAAAGATGTCGTGCATGGTATGGTACCTATGAGGTAGTAGAAACCGATAGGATACCAACCCGACACTCCCTAGAATCTCAAAAGGCCAGACGTAACAAGGCAACGACTTTCCCTTCTTCTTTAACCATCTATTCCCTAAGATGGGAGATACCCAAAGTAAAACACGATCCACAACCTCAAACTCAAGAGGTTATAGATGGTGATTGACCTAACATTTCTATCTAGACTGAGCAGTAGTCATATGCTTCCTAATCAGCTAAACATGTTCTAAAGTCTCCTGAATGATACGAGGTCCTAGTAGGGCTACCTCAACTGCATCTAGCTAGAACAAGGGAGAATGTAATGGACTACCATATAAGGCCCCAGAAGGATCCATCAAAATTGTCACCTAAAACTATTATTATAAGTGAAATCGACAAGAAGGATATGCTTCTCCCAAGAACTGCTAAAATTAAGGACACATGCGCAGATCATATCCTCTAGAACCTGTATTATCCTCTCAAATTTTCCATCAGTATGAGGGTGAAAAGCTATTCTTAGAAGCACCTGAGTCCTCATATCTTTATGCAAAAACTTCCAGAATGGTGAATTAAAATGAGCATCCCTATTTGAAATGATTATGTATGGAACCTCGTGTTGTTGTATGATCTCTTGTACATATAGTCTTCCCGATTCATCAACTGAGAAATTCTCCCATATAGGAATTATGTGGGATGATTTTTCTAGTTGGTCAATGAATACCAAGAGAGAATCTCTACCCCTCTGTGACCTAGGTAAGATGACTATAAAATACACAACAACATCTTCCCATTTCCATTTCGGGACTAGAAGCGGCTGTAACAAGCCTGCAGGTCTCTGGTGCTCCAGCTTCAGCAGCAGACAGGTGAAACACCTACTGAGGAATCCTGAAATCTAACGTTTCATTCTAGGACTCCAATATTGGCATTGTATATCTCGATACATATTGAAGATTCATAGATTTACTTCCCACTGAGAAGCGTGGGACTCTTTCATCAAATCTTCTCTCATATATTCAGGAACACAAATACATCCACATAGATGTAGGAAATCGTCTCTATCTAGAGACTAATATAGAGGCGAGTTATCTCATGATATATTCTCACAGAGAACTAAACCTTTAGGATTTAAAAACAACATACTCTTCAACTTATCAAGGATTGAAGATGTAACTTTAAGGCTGAGAGGTATGGTTTCTTGTGACTATCATGAAACTCCAGATGAAGTTCAGAAAAGAGGTCCATTAACATCAGTTCATCACTGGATTCCTGTACGACCTGTGTTTGAGTTTTCCGACTTAGTGCATCAGCGACCACATTTACCTTTCCAAGCGTATTGGTAAGCTATAAATCAAATGATTGTAGATACTCAACCCATTTTCATTGTCTAAGGTTCAAGTGAAAATGAGAAAATATATACATGAGGTTCTTGTGGTCTTTATACACCACAAATCGATCACCCAAGAGATAATGTCTCCAACAATGTAAGGCATGGACAAATGATTCTAGATTGAGGTCATGCGTCGAGTAATTTTATTATGATGCCTTAACAGCTGAAATCCATACACAATGAATCTGTCTTCCTGCATCAACACTACTCCTAGGAAAATTCCTAATGCATCATAGATGGCGATATAACCTTTTCTGGGTTCTGAAAGAATCATAATTGGTGGCAAGAAAAGCCTCCCTTTAATCTCCTAAAATTATTTCTCACATGCTTCTAACCAAAGGAACTTGACACCCTTCTTTGTAAGACTAGCATGAGGTGATGAAAGATGAGAAAATAATTGTATGAAATTCCTGTAAGATCTAATGATCCCTAAGAAACTCCTGATATCAAAAATGTATTTGGGATGCTCCCGGGAAACTATAGCACTATCCTTTTGTGGGTCAACAAATACTCAGTATTCTTAAATAATATAACCCAATAAGTGGACCTTTTGGATCCAAAAGTCACACTTAGAAATCATGGAATAATTCTGATGCTCACTTAGTGTAGTCAGAATGGTCTCAAGATGTTTGGTATGGTCGTTACGAGTGTGATAATACCAAAGATGTCGTCCAAAAAGACCAAAACAAAAGAGTCAAGATAGGGGTGGAAAATCTGATTCATCAACGCAATGAAAATGGTAGGAAAGTTTGTAGGACTGAATGACATAACTATATACTCATACAGACCATACCTGCTATGGAAATTTGTACATGTTATGTCTGATGGTCTAAATCACACCTGATGATAACCCAATCTCAGGCCAATCTTAGAGAACACCTTTGTTTCTTGGATCTAGTTAAAGAGATAAACTATTCGAGGATGTAGAAAATGATTCTTGAATGTATGTTAGTTCATCCTTCTGTAATCCAAGCATAGATGAAGACTACCATCCACCTTCTTATAAAAAATCACTAGTGAACCCCAAGAGGATGTACTTGGTCAAATAAAGACTTTGGCCTATAAGACTTCTATCTTCCACATGAGATCATGAAGATCAGTAGGTTCCACCCTGTATGGAGGAATGGAAACTATAGATTCTCCTAGAATAAGATCCACTATAAACTCAACCCATCTATTAGGAGGTTATCTAGAAAAGTCATAAAAAAAGACTTCCCTGAAATGATCAACTACTATGGGGAAATTAGTTTGAAGAAAACCTTGATCCTCTATGAAAATATTTTCAATCTGGGTGGTCACTTCACCTAGACCATGATGCTTTGGTCTAGCTCTTTCATCTTGGACATCACAATCACCCTTCAAAATATGACTTCTTCCTTCTGGTGATGTAAAAGAATCCCTACAGCGATAACAGTCTACAAAGGCATGATAGTGGACTAACCAGTCCATCCTGAGAATGACATCAAACCCCGTCATCTCGAGAACAAAGAGATTCTACTGGAAGGGGTAACCGACAAACTCAAGGGGACATTCCCTACACTAGTGTATTCCCTCTGTCTGTATTCCTAATGGTGTACCGAGGGTCATTACAACATAATGATATTGTATCTCTAGTCTGAGAAATTCCATGATTGATATTGAAATAGAAGATTATGAATCACATGTATTAAAAAAAGCAGAGACAATAGAAGAGGTTACTAGAATAGTACCTCGTACAATAAACGGTCCCATAGTCTGATCCCTGAGTATCGGCTCTAAATAATGAAACCAACTAGATTTACAAACCTATAAAACTGATGGACTACCACAATCATGATTTCTCTACCGGTGCTGCTAGTGATTATGGATCAGACTACAATGACCACAACCTCCTCCTCGGCTAGACCTGTCGATGCTATTACAACTCCCTGCCTACCATGACATAAAAGAACTCGCTTTTGAAGATGGAGGTGGAACCGATCTTTTTCCACATGAATATAGTGTAAATGTCCTACAAAAGTGTTGAAGATGTCCCATACGGTTGAAAGCTCAGAACTCCATAGGGTCTCTATCACATTGGGGATTATTATTACCCGGTCTTCCACACTAAGAACACACCACCGAGCAATCAAACTGGATACTCTAGTTGTCACTTCCCTGACGAAAAACCTCAATGGAACATTTCCTGCACCTGGAAGAACTAATGGCCTGATGTGGTACTGATCCTGTAAACCCAGTACTTGATCCATCTCTTAGGTTATGTTCAGCGATAAGTTCCTGATCAACCATTGCAAAAAATATATGAAGGTGAAAGACATTCACCAGAGTTTGGATTGAGTATTGGAGCCCATCCTCAAAATGTCTATCACATGAAATCTCATCGCCATATAGAAGCGGTGAAAAGTGCTTTAAATTAGTGAAACATGGAAAATATTCCATAACCGACATAAAAACCTACTCAAGATGCATAAACTCTCTAGCTCTGTTAGGCCTCAGTGCCTGAGGAAGGAAATGATCATTGAAGGCAGTTTGGAAGTCATCCCATAACATACCCTGATGACGACCAGATAGGGTAACCACATCCCACCAATGCTTGGCCGAATCCAGAAGCATGTATGTATAAATCCTAAATATCTTCTCTAGAGGCGTTTCCAGATTATCAAATATAGATAACATGGCCTCTAGCCAAAAATAAGTAGCCTAAGATCCTCAATCTTCCGAGAAAGTAAGAGGATGCTACTGTTGGAACTTGTGGTTCAGATCAACCATTGTAGGTGCAACCCATAGAGCAGCCTACATGGAATGCATTAGGGAAATGAAACTATCATGGACTTGGGTGTTAGTTCCTAGATCAATTAAAATAAGATGTGCCTCATGTGGAACTACTAAAATTAAGAGTGGTTGCTCAAGGCCCACCATTTTTGGATCATGGTCATCACCACCCTCCTAGCGAATGACACGATTATGACACGACAACATTGTTCTACAAATGCCAAGAACACACCTTATAACAAGTTTAGAATCATAAGATAGTATCACAAGTGAAAACTTAATGTAAGAAATCTCACTACACAAGGCATACTACACCAACTACCTTCTTAGATAGCTATATATCGTTAAGTGATCATGTATAAGTTTCATGTCATTTTTCAGTTAATTTCTAGGGTCACTCCTTTAATTTTCATAAACACGACATGGAGGAATAAGAATGTGAATCCAATTCATATTAGATCTTATGATTCACTTTATAATGGAATTCAATTTCCTATAAATCAGTTCTCATACACCTATCACCTGATACCACACCCATTTCTTTATATTATAATGGCTTGACTCGGTAAATTACTCATCCTATCCCATGGGGGCTCATACACCTCATTAATTGGGACATGAAATCACTCAATCAAATAAAAAGTAATACAAGTACAAGTAAACTATCAAAACATCACCCAACAATCACAAGCTTATCAAGAAATAGAAAGCATTGAAATGCACATATATGGCGTGGAAATATGCATGACATGTGAATTTTAGGTGCCTATAATGATTCTTGTAGCGGTGCTCCTTTCCCTTATATCATCGGGCTAAGGATAAAATAATTTTTTAAATAGAGTAATAATCAACAATACCACACAACATGTGCATCACTAAATGGTAAAATAATATCAACTTTAATTGGAAAAAAGAATAATAACAATTTCATTTTGGGTGTATTGTATTTTACCTAGAAGATGGGCTCGCGACGCCCAAGCACGACTTATGACCAAGTCCAAAGTGTTCTTATTCTCCAATATATTGTCTTCAAATAGTAAACCAAGAAAAGAAACTCACTCTGATAGCAATTTGTGATGTCCCAAACCTGGATTCCACTTAATGGGTTCCCTAAGACCAGTGTTCCACATGGTCTCAAGGGAATCTTCGCAAATTCCAGAGGCTTTAGACTAGTAGAAAGGGCATAGGGTGTGTCTGTGGTAAGTCTATGACCTCATTAGCGGAGTGTAGAACAACGAAAGGAATATAAAAGAATAGTAAACAATAGAAGAAATATAAATAAACAGCAGAAGAAAACTGAACTAACAAATAAATTAGAATAATAATAACTGTATCAACCAGAACAATGATGATTTAATGTCACATCACTAGAAAATTGTAAAACATGGAAGCAAGACAATAGATATAACATGTTCCACAAGGTAATGGAAAATAAATTCTACTCCTACAATCCTGAGATCCAACTCAGTAATCTACTATCATGATCCATCCTATCAACAAGCAATCAAGTGTTAGAAGCTATTTTTATCCCTTTATCAATACCAAAAATCACATAATATTTTCTGGGTACCAAACGGTTCCCAGAGAGGGTGTGAGATAAATCTTAGTGCGCCACCACCAATGTAGTCTATAACATCTGCATCGTGTAATTGAATATAGCAATGTTCATGCACGTATATATATAATGAAAGTAGTACAATATAACTAAATACCCAAGAACTTGTTTCATCCCTCGGCTGGTGTATGAACATATAACTAGTTCTTTAATTAATAAATTACCATTTAATTTTCATAGGTCACGTGAGGTACAGCCAGCACTGACATCACCTCGTGATATTATAAGCAGTGAAGATCCCAAGACGTGACAAGGCAACCTAACAAATATATCCAGTGAAACAGTTCTAGGATAATAACCAAGGTAACATAAATCTCACAAAATAGTAACTCAGAATAATCTGAGTCTAGATAAGTGGTAAGAGTGTAATCCAAGCAACGTAATTCAAGTAATTCTTAAATAAGGTGCCTAATGAGTCCAAGGTGATAGACCAAGGTAAAATGGGGCTACGCAAAGACAGGTCCCTATGGGCTTTCCCCATGGAACCTACTAGTCAATACTGGATCCAAGATGTGTATCCAAGGTATCATCTAATATTGAAAATGAACCTACGGTATAATACTTGGTACCCATGTAATAGACTTGAACCAGAGTCTAAGTGGACGTCAACCTAAGAAAACCACATCCTTGAATAGGAATGGGGTTCCCAAGACCCACTGTATTCTTCTCTCAGAATCCAAGGAGAGCTCACGTTAATCCATTCCTTTTTTTATATTGTAATCATGCAATAATTTATTTTGTTCAATTCTTTACTTCCATTAGTTTGGATAGGTCATGTATATTTGGAACCATTTATTTCTTTTCTTCCATTAGTGTGGATAGACCATGTAGTGTTGGAACCATTTATTCATGTCGTAACTAACCATTAAGGTGTATTCAATTAGAGAGGCTCAATTTTCAATCTTCTCTTAACATGGAAAGGGGTGATACAAACATGTAACATTTTTTTAATCTCATTTATTAAGGCCATGTTCTATTCTTAGTATAATTTCCATTTCACATTTCACATTTAATAATCATTTGGAAGCACTTAACTTATGTGGGACAAGTGGTGAGTTTATGTGATACATGCCATTTTTCAATTCTCATTAATAACAAGTCATTCATCATGGAAAGGCCTGAATTTAGTAAGTTCCGTCAATGGTACTCAAATAGCGGCGCAAACATGTCAAAACACTAAAAACCCAACTATGGCATAACCTTCGACATGAGGAAAATTGAGTTGTGGTTGTAACCACTAAAAACTAATCACATATTTAGAAATAGTATGGACATACGATTATATCAAGTATAATCATGGAATGTAAATTTAAGAAATGGATTCCAATTTAATTAGTGGGCCCCACAAAAATATTTCAAAATTAACGAAGTTTAGGGATGATTTATTGACCACCCACCTTAGGTTTGTGCGACTCTCTTCCTCTGGTATTGGCCCTTGATTTTCCACAGATCTGAGTAGATCTAAGAAAATCTGGAAAACACTCAAATGGATATATCTGGGTCAAGAGAAAGAGAAAAGAAGAATGACTAAAGAGGACTTGATTACGTACCGTTGGGCATCCAACACAATGAACGAAAGATCGATTGGATGTAAAATTATGGAGATCTCTTGATTCCATGTTTAGATCTTCAAAAGTCCCTTAATTGAGATAGAAATAGATCAATCCCACATAAACTCATATTAGGGAGATATGAGTGTCTTAATTATATCATTATGGGAAAAAGTGTAAATGTATCTAGAAAATTAGCCTGTGTATGGTTTTTCCGCATGGTTTGTCAAATCGTGCGCAAACCGTGTGAGATGGCTCTGCTCGAACGGTTTAGTCCGCACTGTTTGTCAAATCATGGGCAACCCTTGCACGAGTACCTAGAAAAAGGGGTGCTCACACGGTTAGGTTGCATGACCGTACACCAATGGTGCGAGGTGGATCTGTCTAAAAAAAATCATCCATATGGTTTGGAAAACCATGAAGGAATCCTGCATGGTCAACTCTAAATCCTGCACAGAGTATTTTTTTCTCCAAAAATATGGGTTCCAAGCTCTAAACAAGCCCCAGACACCCTTATAACCATTTCTAACTCATCAGGTAACCATATTAATTCCAAATTAAATATTTAGGCAGAAAATTAAAGTATCCATGCCATAGTAAAAAACAGGTTCTTACAATGCGCCCTTGTTTTTGTTCAGACATGAAAACATAAAGTGGGGGGTTTGGCTATAGATTTCACTGAAATCCTATTATGAGATTCAACGAGTGTGGTCTGATAAAATATTGTGTTTCCTTCATTTAAATGATTTTATTTTTTATTTTGATGTATAATAGTCGTGAATTCTAGCATTTTGAGAATAGTCGGAAAATAATGTCTTTACATGTCTACCTCTAGTTTTAATAAATAATGTCAGTTTGGATTTGAACCTTTGATCGAATCGTGTCACTTATTGTGAGTGTCATTAGAATGTTATGAGAATGTTTTGAAACAAAATTCTGATGGAATAAATATAATGATTCAGAATTGTCCTTGAAATGCCAAAACCTATAGTGGAAGAACTATAGGCCAATTGTTTATAGAGACAATGTGTATATCATGTCTCTCATTCAACGGGCTCAGGTAAGTTTCATATCAATGCTTTAGTTTGAATAAACAAGTACTATACTGAGTTTCTACAACTTATGTGCCATATGTTAAGGTGACGCTGAGAGGTACGTTGGGTGTTTGGAAATGAAATTTGGATGTTTGAACAAGACATCACAACCTGAGTAGGTTGAGGGATTTTTCTATTCATTTCCCAATTTATTCTTAGGGACGAGAATTTTAAGGTGGGGAGATTGTAGTATCTTGTGTTTTGGGACTGTATGTAATTCTAATGGATTTTTTTTTCATTTTTTGGAAGGAATGTTCGAAAAACAAGACTTAGAATGGAATTATGAAAGTTTGTGTTGTTTTTAGACTGGGTTTAATGCCCGATGTTTACCCACGGGTATTTCACTAAGTCTACGAGAATCAGGCCTGAAAATATCATATTTCAAGTGAATTGTTAAGGATTCAGGGAATGTTTGAAACCGTGCAGCCCACCAGTGCAAACTGCACGACTTCTATAAGTTTGAATAAGTGATCCAAATGTGATACACATGGTTTCCAAACCATGAACATAGCCCACACATTTTTTTGACAATTAGGTAGTATGTGTACATTATTTTCCACATGGTTGGAACACAGTTTGGCTAAGCCATAAAGACAAACCTTGTGGGCCCCTCCCATTAAAATGAATCCTATGCATGATTGGAACAAGGTTTGGCAAATCATGCATAAAAACCGTGTACCTCATTAAAGGGGTGAAATTACCATTTTCCCCTTCCTCCTTATTTTTCTTTTCCCCCTCCTTTCTTCATCCTCCTTAATGTGAAACATCTCATCTGTGGGTATTTTTTTCTCCCCTTCTAGGTATGGGAATATCTCCCTCTTTTAGACCTCCACATAGAGCATTGTTAGGTTTATTGGAAGCATATCTATAATTATACAACTCTTCTTCTATATGTTCTTTTTTTTATACTCTATATCATGGCATTATTTTGGTGTGACCTAATTCACTCTTTTTTTAGGGTATTTGTCTATCTATCTGTTTCCTCTCATACCAAACCGATTAGAGCCTCGATATTGGATAGGTGATTATTCAATGGAATAAGGTAGGTAGACTATATTTTTTCCCTTAAATTTCATTGATTTTATAAAATGAAGTCTTGGGTCTGAAGGACCCCAGAACACCTTGAGAGGGGAGGGGTGAATCAGGGTGTCAAAATTTTCTTTTTAATGTTGTGGATCTTGTTACCACATTGGTAACAACTTGTTAACTCTGTCAATAAAATGAATGCCAGGAAATGACACAATACTTTAACTTGGATCACCACAATGGGCTACGTCTAAGGAGTATATGCTGGAAGTGTGTTGGATGTACCAAAATACACTAATCTTCAGCAGTTGTCAAGCACAAGAGTATGGTAACATCTACTCTGTTCTTCGAACACTACCCTTAAAAAAGTTCAGGGATGGCTCACCACATCCCTTGGTACACTTCTGTAAACTCCCCCTAACTCACTACTATGAGAGAGGTCTAACTCAGTTTGTTGACTTGAAGGTATCTTCAACAGATGGGAATTGGAGTCTTTGTCTCTGTCCAGTATGATACACTACTTGTATCAAAAACCTGATTATTTTCTCCCTGAAAGCCTCGACCACTTAAAACATATACCCAAAACAACCCTTCACAATGACCCTTCACAGAGCATACCACCTCACAGATCACAAACCTTTGTGGATCTCACTACCTCATAGAGAAACCTACTTAGTGAAGCTCACTGAGCCAATGCAGAACACCCCTTCTTTGAAAAGTGACCAAAACATAGAAGCGTTGACTTCAATCAAGACTAGAATTGTCTTTTCTCAAAGATCCATATTTTAATGAATCCTTTCTTCATGGAGCACCCCTTTCTTCAAAAATTTAGAGGGATCCTTGATTTTATCTATTAAGATCATAGGAAATGGAGTGGGGTGGCCTCTTATTTATAGGAACTGTCGAATTACAGAGTTTTGATTCTTCTGGAACGAAATACAAATTGGTCAAAACATCTATATGGCACTTCCTCCATCTCCCAAAGCTCAGATAAAATTTCATGTTCGCAGAGCACGTCATAACCACAATTAAACACTATCTCAAATCACAAAGCTTCATTTCTTCAAAATCCTCATGCCAGTCTTCAAAAAAAACTATTCTTTTTCATATAAAGGAAATGTTGATTCTATAAGAATACCTTTCACGAAGATCAATGATCAAACTCTCGTAATCCCATAGCACACTGTCTCAGATCTTTAAATATTTGTGAAACACCAATTAGGAAGCCCATCTCTATGAAACTCCTACCTTTTTTATATTTTCATAAGGCCTCAAATAACAAAAACCTTTTGAAATTCTTTCCATTCTCTAAATTTTGGACCCAAAAATTTCTCAAACACTGGGAAACGAAATCACCTTCAAAACTACTTTTGGCTAGAACCATATAACCCCTTTCCTTGAAATCTCCTTAATCACCCATGAGAGTATTAACAAAAAACAAAAACCATGCTTCTTTTTTCTGCAAATAATTGCCTTGGTTCCAACACTATCCCCCATTAGGATTTTTGTAAATCTCAAGATAAATTCAACAGAGCACCTGCCACTATAAAATCCTATTATGTTAGAATCAACTCATCTAACACTCTAAGTCTATGTGATCAATTCTTGTTGTAGAATACAAGAGGGAATACATGAATCATGTTCTCGTGTGTTTGAATGAATCATCTAACTGTATCTTCATGAAACAAAATGGGTTTCTCCCTTCACATTCTCTTCTTTGATGATCTCCATTTTGGGGAAACTAGCCTACAACAAAAAAATGTTCGTCCTCCACATTTTCACATTGAATTTATCCATTTCATCCCATTTGAATTAAACCCAATGAATGATATTTGAAAATTATAGAGATAATAATGTACTCCCCCTGGATCATATATATACTATAAACCTACATCACATAGACAAATAAATTAACATAGTTAAAAAATCGTGGAGAGGGGAATCTCATTACCGCCTTATGCACTGAGAGTTGGTAGAACACAGAGTTCCAATCGATGTTTCTCAAACAAAGCCGCTGACAGTGGATTGGTCATAATGTCAGTCACTTTCTCATCAGTTTCCACATGGTTCATTTTGATCATGCCATGTTCACATTTTTTCTTGATGAAATGATATCTGATATCAATTTGTTTTGTATGAGAATGCTGAACAATATTCTAAGTAATATTAATTGCACTCTGGTTATCAAAGTAAACCACCATTGGTTGTTTCACCTCACCACCTCTGTCCATTAGTTGTTGCTTCATCCAGTGTAACTATGTGTATTCCTTGGTAGCAGATATATATTTAGCTTCAACATTTCTAAGAGAAGAACTTTCATATTTCATGATTAGCTAACCCACACATTTCTTCCCAATATATAATGCTCCACCACTGGTATACTTTCAATCCACATCATCTCCAACCTAGTCAGCATTAGAAAATGCTGATAGTTCACAATGTCTTTTTGCAGCAATTTATAATCCATAATTATGGGTGCCATGAATGTACCTCAAGATTATTTTCATTTCCCCCATATGTTCTTCCTTCAAATTACTCTGAAATTGGGCCACAAGGAATGTTGCAAAGAAAATATATGGTCTTGTTTCCATCAGGTATAGGAGGATTCCAATAATTCTTCGATGCAATGTGGGATCCATAGAAGTTCTTTCCTCATGCTTCCCGAGAATTGTTCCAACCGCAATCGAAGTCGATATTGGTTTGGAATCATGCATATTGAATTTATTCAAGAGATCTCTTACATAATTCTCATGAGAAATTAAAGTGTAATCCTTCTTCTAAATCACCCGCAATCCTAAAAAGTACTTGAGTTTGCCAATCATGGTCAATTCAAATTATGATTTCATGTGATTGGAAAATTAATCCAAAAATCCATGCTTTCTTCCACTAATGATAATATCAAACACATATAACAATACCATGAACTGATCATTTTGGTAATTCTTTACATAGAAATTGTGATCCTCTTATCCTCTTTTTAACTGAAGCTTTCTCATATAAGAGTCCAAATGAGTGTACCATTATTGTTGTGCCTGATTCGGGCCATAGAGAGATTTATTTAATTTTCAAACATTCAATTCATCATTTTTAATCAAGAACCCCCTGGGTTGTTTGATGTAGACTTCTTCTTCCGAAACTCCATTTTAGAATTCTATCTTGACGTTCATTTGATAATCTTTATAACCTATCAGGATTACCTTGGAAATAAATAACCTAATTGACTCCAGTATTGCTACTAGAGAAAATTTATTTTCAACATCAAAACCTTAAATTTGTGTCTATCTTTTACAAACCAAGCACACCTTGTTTCTAAACACATTTCCATGGTCCTAAAACATACACTTGAAGATACAATTTGTACCCAACACATTGTGTCCTTCGGGTATCTTCAATAGGTCCCATGATTGATTATTGTCAATATGATATAACTCTTCCTTCATGGATTTCACCCATGATTCATCCTTTTGCATCTTCTTCAAATGAGGATGGTTCCACAACTTATAAAATTGCAGATTGTGTATTATTCCTCATTCTCCTCAACTGTGCGGGTGAAGTCCCAACCCTAATAATGTTGTATTGATCAATTTATTCTCTTCAATTCCACTTTTGAGATTCCATTGAATTCTCTCCAGCCATGGATTCCTCTTCAAATTATTATTCTGAGTCAATATCATGATGTGAATCATGAGAGTTTTGTATACCTTCCTCTATTTCTGTATTTGAATTTTCTCAATTTTCACCTTCTACCTCATCTTCTATCACATCAGCATATAAATTACTCAAATCACTTGAGGTTTTCTTTTCAATGATATTAACATCACTTATTTCCAAAATCCATCCCAAGCACTTGTTTAAACAATTGTAGTTTTACTGTTCATTGATTATCTGAGGAAATTGATTTGTCTGCATTGTCATCATACTTCCCTTGATTTCATTATTTGTTTTTGATGAAACATTTACATCAAAAAACAAAAAAGTATTTCAATGATGGATTCCTTCCATTCCACAATTCTTATTTTATCTTTGTATCAAACATATAAACCCATGTTCGATTTTAATGTACAAAGAAGCTTGAATGGCCTCTTTCCAATAATGTCGAGGAATACGACTCACAAGGAGTATAGTTATGGCCTTTTTTTACCTGTCAATTCCTAGAATCAACAACTCCATTTTTAGATGTAGTTCTCATAGCTATCACCTAATGTTGTATCCCATGATTCTCTAGGTAATTTTCAAATTCAATGGATGTGTATTTTCCTCCATTGCCAGACTTTATGAATTTTATCTTCTGTATTGTTTCAGTCTCGATGATTCATCGATTGGTTTTCATGAAATCAAGCACCTGTCGCTTCCTGTGTATAATGATCACACATTCCATTCTACTATAATCATATATGAATATAACAAAGTACCTTTCTCCATGTGTTCAGAAAAATTTATCAGGAAACATTCATCTATATGGACGAGGTCATGTAGATTTGATGCTCTTTTATTCTTTGGCTGGTAGTAACTGCAAACCAATTTCCATCGCATTAAAGCATCATATGTCTTTTATCATTCATGATTCATATTAGGGACTTCCAAGACTATCTTTAGCTTAGATATCTTTTCCATGTCTTGCTGATTAATGTGCCCCAATCTCTAATGTG
This sequence comes from Viscum album, assembly GCA_963277665.1. Taxonomy (NCBI): domain Eukaryota; kingdom Viridiplantae; phylum Streptophyta; class Magnoliopsida; order Santalales; family Viscaceae; genus Viscum; species Viscum album. The sequence goes on from OY728151.1 coordinate 1,226,405,165, forward strand.
ACAGGTTATTTTATTCTTCAACAGTCATGTAGAAAATATTTTCTTTACTATAAACATGATACAAGTTTCCTTCTATTCTAAATCCTTTAATAACTGAATTTCCAATCTTTCCCTTGATAGTGTATCCTTTCTGATTAAAAGTAACAATAATTCCTCGGTCACAGAGTTGACTCACATTGAGGAGATTATGACATAGTCCATCCACATAAAGGAATTTAGTTTTATTTATCTCTCCATTAGCTAGTTCGGTACTTCCACTACCTTTGATTTTCAAAGCTCCATCATTACCAAGACATAATATTCAATCAACCCTCCCCTTGAAATTATTTAACAAGTATGTGTTACCTGTAATATGAGATGAACCACCGCTATCAAGAATCCAGGTGTTGTTTATTCTTTTATCTTTGAGGGATACCTCTACATGGTTGGATATCTCAATATTCTACTTTTATTTCCATGAGACATTGGAATTAGTGTAGAACAATAATGTCATTTCAATTCTCTCTTCAATGTACATGGTTTCTTCATCTTCAAAATAATCTTCCAGAGAAGAAATCCTATTTGAAATTGAAAAATAGTCTTGTTGAAGAGCTTTGACTTGTCTCTAACATTGGTATGAGGTGTCCATGTCACTCCTCTACCTACAATAAATGGCTTTATGGACAAATCTAGAACAATGAAAATAATATCCATAGAAATTGTTTCTTATATAAGTATTTTGAAATGTATTTTTTCTCATATGTTGAACTCATATCTCTCCCCAATTTAGATAGACCATTACCTCTTCACAATATAACATAGTATGACATAGATATCCACATAACAGACACTTCATGAGAGGAAATGTCTTATCACTTCTATTTTCCTCATGCCTTCTACTATGGGAAAATTGTTTGACATCCTATTATTCATAGCAGTTCAAGGATAGTCTTATGTTGTACTTTGATTTTTATTTAAGGGAATCTTTTTCACCACTTCTAGTGATTTTATAACATGACCAACTTTCATCTTGCCATTATTCTGATCCACTTTACTTGCAGCATTTGATGTTTCAGCATCCCAACTAATTCCTCTATTTCCCATGTGTATGGGTCTATGATCACTCAAAATCTTTTCAACTCCACCATAAACTCATTTTCCACTCTATAGTAGCTCAACAACTAAGAACCTACCAAATTGTATTTTCTTATTTTCTTATTTTGAACTAGATTCACTTTTGAGCATACTCCTATGAGTAACAACATCCTCTTTGAGTCCCCCAAAAGTTTTTGACATCTCTTCCAGTCTCAAGGTAAGTTCATTTATGACCTTTTCCTATTCTTTGATTCTGAGATTTAGATCCACTAAATCATCTATCTGTTCAAGGATTTATGACTGTATTTTAACTAGTTCATCCAATTGTTCAATTTTAGCTTCAAGGTGATCAACATTAGTTGAAAAATAGTTAACTCTATATTTTTTTGTTGGTGGTTCTGACTTTTAAATGGATTCCATTAGGGAATCATGGTTTCCAATTTTAAATTTCGGGTATTATTCTTCATAGAATTCATTATCATCATCTTCCTCTTCACAGAAAAAAACTATTCTTCTGTACATTCATTCTATATTTGAATTCCCCCCCTTTATAAAAACCATTTTGAGTCTTCTCAATGTGTTGACCTTCAGTTTCGTCATCTTCGAACATTCTTGAGAAATTAAGGGCAATGTGCCCAACTTTTCCACAATCAAAGCAAGCCAGGGGTAATTTCCCTTTATATTTCCCTTTCCCGTTTTGGGAGATATTGGAAATGAGATAAGGAAATTATTTTTCCTCATCATTTTCACCACTAATATCTTCTGAAGGTTTCTGTTTTTCCATGGATTTGAATGCCATTTCCTTGCTCACTCGAGTCACATCATCTTCTGTCTCGACTCTCATTTTATATTCCACCAGGCTACTCAGTAGATCATCCAGAGAATGTTTTGAATGATATCATTCCTTATGACTGACACCTTTTCATTTATATGGGTGTAATTCTTCTCAATATTTTATTTACAATATCAACATTTCTGATTTCTTCTCCTAGACCTCAAATTTATCCAACTACTTCTATAATTTGGTTGAAGACGGAGTCTGCATTCTCATCATGATGAATATTCATATAGTCAAACCTATTTTGCATGATTTTTAGTGTTTCATCATTCACTTTTATATCTCCTTCATTAATAATTTAATTTTTATACCACATAGACTTTGTTAAGGGGAAACTCATCTCCTTTAGATAGATCTTATCAGAAAGTATTGTGGTGAGGGAATTCTTTTCTTTAGCATCTGCATCAAGAATTTTCCTATTTGTACCAGTCATAGCTAGAAATGTTGGATTGGTAACTTGAATTCATTGAATCATATAAAAAAGGACTTCCATTCAAAAAGATCTTAGAAGAGATAACATTTTGTTCTTCAAGATCTGAAAATTAGTTCAGTCGAAGAAGGGGGGACTCCCCTAACATTGGTTGAATTCTCCATGATAGTAAAAGGAAAATCAAACACCCGTAACCTCCCTCTGATACCACTTGAAGTACCCCAGAACACCCTAAGAGGGGAGGGGTGAATTAAGGAGTCAAATTTTTGTTTTTAAATTTGTGGATCTTGTTCCCATGTTGGTAGTAACTTTTCACATACATAACTTATTTTAAAGTTATTTTTAAATTTCATTTCCATTATTTCTTTGTTTTGGGGGTTTCCCATGATTTTTTGGAGGAATGGGTGAGTTTTCATTATTTGGGCCAAACCGTGAGCCCAATTCCATATTTAAAAAATAAATTTTTTTTCCTTTATTATTCCTTCATTTTCAACATTTTTTATCCATTCCAAATTCTAATTCGCCTCCTCTTACCTTATAACACCACTATATAAATTTGTACCATTTATAAATCCATAATCATGGTGGATTTGGGATATTATTTAAGGTATTGGGCCTACCCCAAGGCCCATTTCCTGAATTAATTTTTTTAATTCATTAATATATCATTAATATTTATGTTTTTTATGTGATTCTAACTCTCACTCGAGACCACTTATGTAATTTCCTAGAAATTCCATATAATTTTTTTAATTATATGGAATTATTTCGAGATCGCTAAATCTGATGGCGAATGATTCTGAAGCACGAAGTGCCTAGAATGATCCGTCAAAGTTTGGTTATGTTTTAATTAGCATGTGTAAGTAGTTTTCCTAAAAAAGTGTAATAACTCTAAAATGGTAACTCATATTAGAAATATGAGGGCATCATTGCATTCAGGATTTTGGGTTTACCCTAGAAACGACTTATGTTTAGTCATCATGGACCTCTAGTGAGAAAACCCAAAAATGGCATAATTGTGAATAAAATAATTAAATAAATTATTTTATTTTTCAAATGACTATAACTCATAAACGGTATCTTGGATTAAAAATCTGAGACCATCAAAAAACTTGTGAGGGAATGCTTTATTTAAGAAGATAATAACTTTTTCCGACGTGGGCCACTAGTGAATGTTAGTTTTTGGCCACAAATAAAATAATTATGTGACAATTATTATATTGTAAAATCCATAAATTTTAAATGGTAACTCGGATTAGAAATATGAGAGAACTTTTGGCTTAGTTGGGGTGTGTTTCACTTGGGAATAGCCTAACCTCGACCGACGTGGGTCGAGGGTGAATGTTAATAATTTTACGTTCATTTTTTCAGGTACATTTAGTAAACGCGCAGGTGGAATTTTTTAACTTTTGAAGGGGTGCTCAGAATTGAAATATGAGGACACCATTGAACTCACAGTGCCGATATTCGCTTAAGGACACCTTAATTTCGATAGCAGTTGGTCTGGAGAAAAAGTTTGTTTTTGGAACTTTTAAAAGAATAAATAAAATAACTTTATTATTTTATTTTTATTCTATTCCTAAAATGGATGAGCGATAAGGTGGGAGAGGTGACGTGTCAAGCCAATAAATGTCTTGACCCAACAATCCTAGTAATTTCTTCATTGGAGAATTTGGGAAGCTTCCTAATAAATATACTCCCATTAATTCCTGACACCATTAGACATCCCCCTGTCCTATTTATATGGAGCTTGGGGAGAGGTGTCGGCACAACTTCACCATGCAATGAAGTGCTGAAGGAGTGTCACGACATCGAGCCCTTGGAAAACGGAGCTGGTTCTACTGAGTGGTGGCGAATGACACCAAAACCCCAAATGAGGATCAACGACCGAGCGATGTCATTAGAGGCTGTTGTGGGAATGGTGAACATAGAACCACTTTCTCAACTGCAGGTATTTATCGATCGTTCAGGAGGTAGGGTTTATTTTTGATTCATACCCCCGTACCTATTCTTGACATTCTTCATGATTCAAGAATTATTGAGCCACTTGATACCGCTCTAATGCGGAGGGTACGGGCCAAACGAACATGGCCCAACCTCACTTTAAAAATCATTGTGGTTCTTAGTGTGTTCTTCATTGTAGAGGAGGACGGAAACCGACACCGGTGTGGCTTAGGAATGGCGGCCGGCACCATGACTGGCCGCGAAGATGGTGGTGGGGAAACTGCACTACCGGAGAAGGGCCATGGCCCATTGGCTATGGTGGAGCAAGGGAGGTGGCCGGTAGAGGCCGACCACACGACGGGGGTGGTGGAACATGTCCACACCGCCCGAAAAGCAAGGGTCGTGACATTGTGCCGCGACGATGAAGGGAGGGCGGCCGACCGAGCCATCAATCAGCGAAGGTGCGGTGCACGAACATGCCACCTGATCAAGTGGTGATGGCCCGAATAGACATGATAGATGGTGGAAGGCGGCCGAAATTCAGCCAGTGCAGAGGGGTAGCGCACGATGCACCACCGAATGGAGAAAGGTGTCAGTCGAGATGTATCGAGCGGGACCCACAGCAAGTCCTGTGTGCTGCCTGGCGACTGAATGACTTCTGTCGTTCAGTGATTGAGGGTGGGGGACACACGACTCCCCCCCGCATGCAGCCAGGATAGGCCGCCCAGGCCTGGCCTCCCAGCGCTGGTTGGGCCGGACCTAGCGGGCCGGGTCAGATTTCATGGGCTGGGTCAGATTCCACTAGTTGGGTCTGACCCAAGGCCATACCCGGGTTGGTCTGGGTTGACCTAAACCGGGTCAGGTAGGCCCAAGTTGGGTTGGGCCGGGTTGGTCTGGCTGGGTCGGACCGGTCCTAGACTAGTTTTGACCCTATACGTTCTTTAGGCCATATCTTGAGCTACAAGCATCTGTTTCACAAACCGTCTACAGATCCGGAAACCTTGGAGCGAGACAGACCTTTTGGTATACCCCACTTAAGATTCTGATTAAGTTGGGGTAAATTCGGGTTGGATCGAGCATGGATCCAACCAGGCCCTCAGGACTAACAGGCTAATAAATTACAGACCAGGCGTCCGTTTAACGCACCGTCTACTGCGTTGAGACCCCTAGGACATGACGTTCCTTTGAGATACTTCTTTATGGGACTTCATGGAAGTTGAAGTATCGACCAATGGATTGAGAAGAGGACTCGGAGACAAGTGAAATTAGTGTGGGAACCCTGTAACTGGCTGTAACATGAGAAAGTGATCCTGTATGGGTCGGATGATGTACTTGGATCATGTGTGGGTCTGATGATGTACTAGTATCCTATGTGGGTCTGATGATGTACTAGGATCCTGTGTGGGTCTGATGATGTACTAGGATCCTTTGTGAGTCTGAGGATGTACTTGGATCCTATGTGGGTCTAATGATGATTTAGGATCCTAGGTGGGTCTACCTTTTAACAGAGTAAGATGATTCAATAGATACATATAATTATCTCTACTATTATACCTAAGTTATACCTGGTGTGAGATAAGTCCTTACTTTCATGACAATACCTTGGTGGTATTCTTCTATGTGGTGTACCTATGGGGTACTTTTCTTCATGGTGATACTTTATGGTACTTACATTCGTGGTGATACATTTGTGGTATTCTTCTGTGTGGCGTACCTATGTGGTACTTTCCTTCGTGGTGATACCTATGTGGTTTATCCGCTGTGGATTTCGTGAGACCTTTGAGGGTATCGGGGTCCCTACTGAGTATCGTTATACTCACCCCTACACATGCTATGCCTACACCTTATTGTGGTTGGTGCAGACGACTGACAAAGCTGACTGAGGACGAGAGTACCACGACTGGAGGCAGCTTAGAGGTGGACATTAGAAGAGGATTACTATAGAGACGGTCATTCAAGAGCTGTACCTACCATTCAGGTAGGATCCTTGGCGGGTGTTCATAGGATCTGTTTCAGTTTTCCTATATTTTTTAGTTTTCTTGGTCTTTCCAATTGGGCTTGTATTCTGGCCCCTTTCTCTTACGTCAAGCACTCTTGTTTCTATACAGTTTACTTGTGTTCCTATCTTGTTGTGTGCTTGGTTGAGTGTGTTTATAGGATATACAGGCAACACCTTCCCATTTTTAGGGGATACATCTTTTTGTGCTAGTCGCCATCCCCTAGCCTATGGAAGGCATGCTTGGGATAGTCACGACACGGGCCCCAGGGGACGAGTCCTCAAAAATTGGTATCATAGGAGTTGGTTCTACCGTAGAACATTGGACTCTGATCTTTTTACTAAAAATAATGTTAAGTGTAGTGAGTGTGGTTATCAGTTTAGGGAATCTAGTGTTTGTGCGGCGATCGACGTATCCATACACCAGGACCATAACTTCTTATTTCTGACTCAGTGCGTGAAAAACACTGATTGCTTGTGTGTTTGGAAAAGTTTTATTTTTTTTCTTTGAGTCAAATCACCTGGTAATGCTTAATGACGGTGGCACACCTGTTTTTTATCAGGATTCCACTACGTAGACAACCAACTATAATTTCTGAGAGAGTATACGATGACGGCCCACTGACCGACGAGGATCTGGTGCGAGACCCTATTACTATGTTGGCACCTTCGGGTGGTGTACTAGCAGCACCACCACCCGTTGGGTAATGGTTACCACCAGCCGCACTGGTGGACGGTGCACACCGAATGAGCATATTGCCCGAGTTCTAGCGGTAGAGGCCTCTAAGGTTTCAAGTTGAGACAAATTCCCACATAGTTGAGGGCAAGCTGGAGGTGGTTAATAGAGTTTTCCACCTAGTTGATACACCAGTTGAGAAGATAGTGATCTTATCTACTAGTATTTTTCAGCGAGAGACCATGAGGGTGGTTCACATACTGGTGAGGCTTCGGTATGTAGACCATTTCCTGAGACGGTACCGTTGGGTAGTGTGCCAGCTATATCATAGCCCATTGGTCAGCAGTTACAACTAGCGATACCGGTAGAGGACACGTGTTGTCTTAGTGCCTTACACGTGTTTCAAAATTAGATACCCCTCAGGTTCTGAGGCGAGCCCGAATCACAGTCAACTAAGAACTGTATTGAGGAGGTTTCTGAGAGTTCCCTAGAGCTTCTAATGCTTTAGCAGGATGAAATATCCGTCGATGAGTAGTCATCGAGGTGTACCAGTGAAAACTAAATGAATTCTACAAGTGAGAATAAGTGATCCAAATTTGATACACAAGGTTTCTAAACCATGCACCTAGACCACACATTTTTTTTGACACTTAGGTATTATGTGAGAACTATTTTCCACATGGTTGGAACACAGTTTGGCTAAACCATAAAGACCAACCCTATGGCCCCCTCTCCTTAAAATGAATCCTATGCATTATTGGAACAAGGTTTGGACAATCATGTAGGAAAACCGTGTACCTCATTAAAGGGGTGAAATTACCATTTTCCCCTTCCTCCTAATTTTTCTTCTCCTCCTCCTTTCATCATCCTACTCAATGTGTAACATCTCATCTATGGGTTTTTTTCTCCTCTTCTAGGTATGGGGAGATCTCTCTCTTTTAGACCTCCACATAGAGCATTGTTAGGTTTATTGGACACATATAAGTAATTATACAACTCTTATTTTTTCTGTTCTTTTTTTTATCCTCTATATCATAGAATTATTGTAGTGTGACCTAATTCACTCTATTTTCAGGGCATTAGTCCATTTATCTATTTTCTCTCATCCCAAACCGATTAGAGACTCGATATTGGATAGGTAATTATTCAATGGGATAAGGTAGGTAGACTATATTGTTTCCCTTAAATTTCATTGATTTTATAAAATGAAGGCTTGTGTCTAAAGGACCCCAGAACACCTTGAGAGGGGAGGGGTGAATCAGGGTGTCTAATTTTTCTTTTTAATGTTGTGGATCTTGTTACCACATTGGTGAAAACTTGTCAAATCTACCAGTCAAATAAAAGAAATGAGATGACACAACACTTTTACATGGATCACCGCAACGGGATACGTCTAAGGATTATATGCTGACAGTGTGTTGGTTGTACCAAAATACACTAATCTTTACTAGTATTCAAGCACAAGAGTTTGGTAACAGTCACTATGTGCTTGGAACACTAACCTTACAAAAGTTCGGGGATATCTCACCACTTCCCTCGGTAAACTTCTGTTAACTCCCCCTAACTCACTACTATGAGAGAGGTCTAACTCGGTTTATTTACTTGAAGGTCTCTTCAACAGATGGGAATTGGAGTCTTTGTCTCTCTCTAGTATGAGACAATACTTGTATCAAAGACCTGAGTATTTTTCCACTGATATCCTCAACCATTGAAAACATATACTCAAAAAAACCCTTCACAAATCCCCTTCGCAGAGCACACCACCTCGTAGAGCACAAAACTTTTTGGATCTCACTACCTCATAGAGAAACCTACTTAGTGAAGCTCACTGTGCCAAGGCAGAACATCCCTTCTTTGAAAAGTGAACAAAACATAGATGCATTGAATTCAATCAATACAAGAATAGTCTTTTCTCAAAGATCCATATTTTAATGAATCCTTGGTTCACGAAGCACCCCTTTCTTCAAAAATTTAGAGGGATCCTAGATTTTCTCTCTTAAGTTCATAGGAAATGGAGTGGGGTGGCCTCTTATTTATAGGAACTGTCCAATTACAGAGTTTTTCTTCTTCCGGAACGAAATCCGGATTGGTCAAAACATCTATATGGAACTTCCTCCATCTCCCAAAGCATAGCTAAAATTTCCAGTTCAAAGAGAACATCATAAAAACAATGAAACACTGTCTCAAATCACAAAGCTTCATTTCTTAGAAATCCTCATGCCAATCTTCACAAAAAAAATTCATTTTCATATAAATGAAATTTTTATTCTATAAGAATACCTTTCACTAAGATCAAAGATTAAACTCTCGTAATCCCAGAGCACACTGTCTCAGATCTTTAAAGATTTTTGAAACACATATCAGGAATCCCATATATATGAAACTCCTACCTTTTCCATATTTTTATATGGCCTCCAAGAACAACCACTTTTCAAAATTCATTCCATTCTCCAAATTTTGGACCCAAAAATTTCTGAAAAACTAGGAAAAAAATCACCTTCAAAACTACTTTCAGCTTGAACCATATAACCCCATTCCTTGAAATCTCCCTAATCACCCATGAGAGGATTAACAACAAACAAAAACCAAGCTTATTTTTTCAGCAAAGAATATCCTTGGTTCCAACACTATCCCCCATTGGGATTGTTGTAAATCTCCAAATAAATTCAACAGAGCTCCTGCCACTATAAAAACCTATTATGTAATAATCAACTCATCCAAAACTCTAAGACTATGTGATCAATGCTCATTGTAGATACTCGAGGGAAGACATGAATCACGTTCTTGTGTGTTTGAATGAATCATCTAACTGCATCTTCATGAAACAAAATGGGTCTCTCCCTTCACATTATATTCTTGGAAGATCCTTATTTTGAGGAAACCGGCCTACAACAAAAAGAATGTTCCTCCTCCACATTTTCACATTGAATTTATCCAATTCACCCCATTTAAATTCAACACAAAGAACGATATTTGAACATTATAGAGATAATAATGTACTCCCCTTGGATCATATATACCCTATTAACCTACATCACATCCACAAATAAATTAACACAGTTAAAAAAAATTGGGGAGAGGGGAATCTCATTACCTCCTTATGCACTGTGAGTTGGTTAAACACCGAGGTCTAATCGATGTTTCTCAAACACATCGGCTGATAGTGGATTGGTCATAATGTTGTCCACGTTCACATCGGTTTCCACATGGTTCATTTCGATCAATCCTTGTTCAAATTTTTTCTTGATGAAATGATATCTGATCTCAATGTTTTTTGTATGAGAATGTTGAACAAAATTTTATGTAAGATTAATTTTTCTCTGGTTATCAAAGTAAACCACCATTGGTTATTTCACCTCATCACCCATGTCACTTAGTTGTTTCTTCTTCCAATGTAACTATGTGTATTCCTTGGCAGCAGATATATATTTATCTTCAACATTTCTAAGATAAGTACTTTATTATTTATTTCTTATCCAAACCACACATTTCTTCCCAATATATAATGCTCCACCACTGGTATACATTCAATCCACAACATCTCCAACCCAGTTCACATAAAAAAATGCTGATAGCTCACTATTTCTTTTTGTATCAAAGTATAATCCATAATTATGGGTACCGTGAATGTACCTCATGATTATTTTCATTTTCCCCATATGTTCTTCCTTCATATTACTCTAAAATAAGGCCATAAGAAATGTGGCAAAGAAAATATATGGGCATTTTCCTGTTAGGTATAAGAGGATTACAATAATTATTCTATAAATGGTGGGTTCCATAGAAGTTATTTCCTCATGCTTCCTGAGCTTTGTTCCAACCACAATCAGAGTTGATATTGGTTTGGAATCATGCATATTGAATTTATTAAAGATATATCTTGTATAATTTTCTTGAGAAATTAATGTGTAATCCTTCTTCTAAATCACCTCTAATCCTGTAAAGTACGCGTGTTCACCAATCATGGAAAATTAAAATTATGATTTCATGTGATTGGAAAATTAATCCCAAAATCCCTGCTTGCTTCCACTGAAGATAATATCATCCACATATACCAATACTATGAACTGATCAATTTGGTAATTCTTTACATAGAGATTATGAACCTCTCTACCTCTTTTAAACTGAAGCATTCCCACATAAGAGTCCAAATGAGAGTACCATGACTATGGTGCCTATTTCGGGTCATAGAGAGATTTCTTTAATTTTCGAACATTCAATTCATCATTTTTAATCAATAACCCCTGGTTTTTTTGATGTAGTCTTTTCTTCCAAAAATCCATTTAATAATGCTATCTTGAAGTTCATTTGATAATTATTATAACCTCTAATGAATACCATGGAAAGAAATAACCTAATTGAATCCAGTCTTGCTACTAGAGAAAATGTATCTTCAACATCAAAACCTTAAATTTATGATTATCCATTACAAACCAAGCACACCTTGTTTCTAACCACATTTCCATGGTCATAAAACTTTCTCTTGAAGATACAATTTGTACCAAACACAATGTGTCCTTCGGGTATCTTGAATAGGTCCCATGATTGATTCTTGTCAATCTGATCTAACTCTTCATTCATGGATTTCACCCATGATTCATCCTTTTCATCTTCTTCAAATTAGGATAGTTCCACAACTGATAAAAATACCGATTGTTTATTATTCCACATTCTCCTCATCTCTGCGGGTTAATTCCCAACCCCAATAATGTTGGATTGATAAATTTCTTCTCTTAAATTACTCATTTGAGATTCAATTGAATTCTCTCCAGCCATAGATTCCTCTTCATATTATTATTTCGGGCCAATATCATGATGTGACCCATGAAAGATTTTTACACCTTCCTCTATTTCTATATTTGAATTTTCTCTATGTTCACCTTCTATCTCATCTTTAATCACATCAGCATATAAATTCCCCAAATCGCGTGAGGTTTTCATTTCAATGATATAAACATCACTTATTTCCAAAATCCATCCAAATCACTTATTGAAACAATTGTAGTTTTTCTGTTCATTGATTATCCAAGTAAATTCATTTCTCTGCACTGTCACCATACTTCCCTTGATTTCAATATTTGTTTCTTATGAAACATTTACATCAAAAAACACAAAAGTATTTCAATGATGGATTCCTTCCATTCCACAATTCATATTTTATCTTCGTATCAAGCATATAAAGCCTTGTTCAATTTTAATATAAACAGAAGATTGAATGGCCTCTTTCCAGTAATGTTGAGGAATACGACTCTCAAGCAGTATAGTTATGGCCATGTTTTTTTACCTATCTATTCCTAGAATAAACAACTCCATTTTTCTATGGAGTTCTCACAGCTACAACCTAATGTTGTATCCCATGTTTCTCTTGGTAATTTTCAAATTCAATGGACATGTATTCTCCCCGATTATCAGACATTATGAATTTGATCTTCTGTATTGTTTCATTCTCGACGATTCATCGATAGGTTTTCATGAAATTAAGCACTTGTCACTTCCTGTGTATAATGATCACACATTACATTATACTATAATCATATATGAAAAGAACATATTACCTTTCTCCATGTGTTCAAAAATTTATCAGGCCACATTCATCAATATGGATGAGGTCAAGTAGATTTGATGCTCTTTTCTTCTTTGGCTGGTAGGAACTACAAACCCATTTCCCTCGCATGAAAGCATCATATGTCTTTTATCCTTAATGATTCATATTAGGAACATCCATGAATATCATCAGCTTAGATATCTTTTCCATGTATTTCTGATTAATGTGCCCCAATCTCTAATGAGACAGGTTATTTTCTTCTTCAATAGTCATGTAGAAAATTTTTTCTTTACTATCAACCAGATACTATTTTCCTTCTGTTCTAAATCCTTCCATAACTGAATTTCCTATCTTTCCATTGATAGTTCATCCTTTCTGATTAAAAGTAACAATGAGTCCTGATTCACAGAGTTGACTCACATTGTGGAGATTATGACATAGTCCATCCACATAAAGGAATTTTGATTTTTTATCTCTCCATTAGCTAGTACGATACTTCCACCAACTTTTATTTTCAAGGCTCCATAATTACCAAACCATACTATTCCATCAACCATCCTCTTGACATTCTTTAACAAGTATGCATTACCTGTAATATGAGATGAACCACCGCTATCAAGAATCCATGTGTTGTTGCTTCTTGTACCTTTGAGGGATACCTATGCAAGTTTGGCTATCTCAATATTCTACTTTTATTTCCATGAGACATCGGATTTAGTGTAGGACACTAATGTCCTTTCCATTTTCTCTTCCATGTACACTGTTTCTTCATCTTCAAAATATTCTTACAGAGAAGAAAACCTATTTGAAATTGAAAAAAAGTCTTGTTGAAGAGCATTGACTTGTCTCCAACTTTGGTATGAGGTGTCCATGTCACTTCCATACCTACAATAAATGGCTTTATGGATAAATTTAGAAGAATGAAAACAATATCCATAGAAATTGTTTCTTATGTAAGTATTTGGAAATGTATTTTTTCTCCTATGTTGAACTCATATCTCTCCCCCATTTAGATATACCATTACCTCTTCACAATATGACATAGTATGGCCCAAATATCCATATAATAGACACTTCATGAGAGGAAATGTCTTATCACTTCTATTTTCCCTCATGTCTTCTTCTATGGTAAAATTATTTGACATTCTGTTATTCCCAGAAGTTCAAGGATAGTCTTATGTTATCCTTTGAGTTTTATTTAGGGAATCTTCTTCACCACTTCTAGTGATTATACATCATGATAAACTTTCAGCTTGCCATTATTCTGATCCACATTACTTGCAGCATTTGATGTTTCAGCATCCCAACTAATTCCACTATTTCCCATGTGTATGGGTCTTTGATCACTAAAACTCTTTTCAACTCCACTAAAACCTCATTTTACTCTCTATAGTAGGTCAACAACTAAGAACCTACAAAATTTTATTTTCTTATTTTCTTATTTTGAACTTGATTCACTTTTGAGCATACTCCTAAGAGTAACAACTTCCTCTTCGAGTCCCCTAAAAGTGTTGGACATATCATCCATTTTCAAGGTAAGTTCAATGATGACCTTTTCCTATTATTTTATTTTGAGATTTAGTTCCACTAAATAATCTATCCGTTCAAGGATTTATGACTGTACTTTCACCAGTTCATCAGGTTGTTCTATTTTATCTTCAAGGTGATCAACATATTCTGAGGATTCTTCCACCATTTTTTTTACTAATTTCATCTCTTACACATTTTATAAAGGTTACCAAAATATTACATAAGTTGTAACTTGGGATCAAAATTAGTTGCAAACTAGTTAACTCTATCTTTTTCTGTTGATGGTTCGGACATTTAAATGGTTTCCATCAGTGAATCATGGTTTCCAGTTTTAAATTTCAATTATTATTCTTCATAGAGTTCATTATCATCATCTTCCTCTTCACAGATAGAACTATCTTTTGTTCTTTAATTCTATATTTGAATTATCCCCTTTCAAAAAACCTTTTTTTGAGGAATCTCAATGTGTTGACCTTATCTTTTTTCATCTTCGAACTTTCTTGAGAAATGAGAAGCAATGTGCCCAACTTTTCCATAATGAAATCAAGCGAGGGGTAATTTTCCTTTTATATTTCCCTGTTCTGTTTTAGAACATCTTGGAAATGAGAGAAGGAAATTTTTTTCCTCATCATTTTCACCACTACTATCTTATAAAATTTTCTGTTTTTCCATGGATTTGAATGCCATTTCCTTACTCACTCGAGTCATAGCATCTTCTATCTTGACTCTCATTTCATATTCCTCCAGGCTACTCAGTAGATCATCCAGAGAATGTTTTGAAAGATATCATTCCTTAGGGCTGACACCTTTCCATTGTAAAGGGGTGTAATTCTTCTCAATATTTTTTACTATATCAAAGTTTTTGATTTATTCTACTAGAATTCAAATTTATCCAACTACATCAGTAATTCAGTTGACGAAGGAGTCTGAATTCTCATCATTATGCATCTTCGGATAGTCAAACCTATTGTGCATTATATATAGTTTTTCCTCATTCACTTTTCTATCTCCTTCATTAATATTTTCAAGTTTATCCCACATAGACTTTGTTGAGGTGAAACTCATCTCTTTTAGATTGATCTGATTAGAAAAGATTGTGGTGAGATAATTCCATGCTTTAGCATTTTCATCAAGAATTTTCCTATTTTTATCAGTCATAGCAAGACCGGTTGGATTGGTAACTTGAATTCCTTGCACAGTAGAAAAAAGGACTTCCATTCCAAGAGATCTTAGATGATATAACATTTTGTTCTTCATGATCTGAAAATAAGTTCCATTGAAGAAGGGGACTCCCCTAACATTGGATGAATTCTCTATGACAGTAAAAGACAAATAAAACACCCATAACCTCCCTCTGATACCACTTGAAGGATGCTGGAACACCCTAAGAGGGGATGAGTGAATCAAGGAGTCAATTTTTTTTAAAGTCCTGGATCTTGTTCCAATGTTGGTAGGAACTTGTCACATACATAACTTATTTTAAAGTTATTTTTAAATTTAATTTCCATTTTTACTTTTTTGGGGGGTTTCCCAAGAATTTTTGGAGGAATGGGTGAGTTTTCATGATTTGGTCCAAACCGTGAGCCCAATTCCATATTTAAAAAATAAATTTTGTTTCTATTATTAATCCTTCATTTTCAAAACATTTTTATCCATTAAAATTTCTAATTCACCTCCCCTTACCTTATAACAAAACTATATTAATTTGGACCATTTAGAAATCCATAATAATGGTGGATGTGGGTTATTATTTAAGGTATTGGGCCTACGCCGAGGCCCATTTCCTGCATTAAAAATATTTTTTAATTCTTTAATATATCATTAAATATTTATGTTTTTTCTGTGATTCTAAATCTCACCCAAGAGAACTTATGTAATGTCCTAGAAATTAAATATAATATTTTTAATTATATGGAATTATTTCCAGACAGCTAAATCTGATGGCGCGTGATTCCGAGGCCCGGAGGGCCTGGAATAATCCGTCAAAGTTTGGTTATGTTTTAATTAGCGTGTGTAAGAAGTTTTCCTAAAAAAGTGGAATAACTCTAAAACTGTAAATAGTATTATAAATATGAGCGAATAGTTGCATTCATGATGTTGGGTTTACCCTAGAAATGACTCAAGTTTAGTCGGCACGAGCCTCCTATGATAAAACCCAAAAATGGCATAATCGTGAATAAATAATTAAATAAATTATTTTATTTTTCAAATGACTATAACTCACAAACAGTATCTCTGCTTGAAAATCCGAGACCACCGAAGAACTTGTGAGGGAATTCTTTATTTAAGAAGATAATAACTTTGGTAGGCGTGGTCCACTAGTGAATGTTAGTTTTTGGCCATAAATAAAATAATTAAGTGACAATTATTTTAATGTAAAATCCATAAACATTAAACGGTAACTCAGATTTGAAATCTGAGAGTACTGTTGGCTTCGTTGGGGGTGTTTTTTCACTTGGGAACATCCTAACCTCGACCGACGTGGGTCGAGGGTGAATATTAATAATTTTTCGATCATTTTTTTAGGTACATTTAGTAAACGTGCAAGTGGCATTTTGTAACTTTTGAACCGGTGCTCAGAATTGAAATTTGAGGGCACCGTTGAACTCACAATGCCGATATTCGCTTTAAGAGACCATCACTTTGACATTAGTAGGTCTGGAGAAAAAGTTAGTTTTTGGAGCTTTTAAAAGAATAAATAAAATAACTTTATTATTTTATTTTTATTCTATTCTTCCAACGGATGAGCGGTAAGGTGGGACATGCAATGTGTCAAGCCAATAAATTTCTTGACCCATCAATCCTAGTAATTTCTTCGTTGGAGAATTTTGGAAGCTTCCTAATAAATATACTCCCATTAATTTCTAACACCGTTAGACACCCCCCCCCCCTCTTATTTATATGGAAATTGGGGAGAGGTGTCAGCACAACTTTTCCATGAAACGATGTGTTGAAGGTGTGCCACAACATCGAGCCCTGGGAAAATGGAGATGGTTCCGGTGAGTGGTGGCGATCGACATCGAAACCCCAAACGAGGATCAACAATTGAGTGACATCATTGGAGGTTGTTGCGGGGAACGACGAACATCGACCCACTTTCTCAAATGTGGGTATTTACCCATCGTTCATGAGGTAGGGTTTATTGTTGATTTATACCCCCCATAACCATTATTAACATTCTTCGTGATTCAAGAATTATTGAGACGCTTGATACCACTCTAACTTGGAGGGTACGGGCCATATGAACGTGGCCCGACCTCACTATAGAAATATTTGTGGTTCTTGGTGTGTTCTTAATGGTAGAGGAGGATAGAAACTGACACCAGTGAGGATCGGGAATGGTGGTTGGCACCACGGCCGACCGCGAAGACAGTGTCGGGGAAAACGCACTGCCGGAGAAGGGTCGTGGCCCAGCGGCCACGGTGGAGCAAGGGAGGTGGCCAGTAGCGGCCGACCACATGATGGGGGCGGCGACACACGTCTACGCCACCCGAAAAGAAAGGGTCGTGTCTTTGTGACGTGGCGGGGAAGGGAGGGCGGCTGACTGAGCTGTCTGCCGATGAAGGTGTGGCGCGCGACCATTCAGTCTGAGCAAGGGGTCATGGACTAGCAATACACGATGGATGGTGGAATTCGTTCGACATTCAGCCACTGCGGAGGGGCACCACACGATGCGTCATCAGAAGGAGAAAGGTTTCGGTCAAGATGCATTGATCGGGACCCGCGGTGGGTCCTGTGTGATTCCTGGCGACTGAACGGCTTTGGATGTTTGGTGATTGAGGCCGGAGGACATGCAACTCCCCCCCCCCCCCCTCATGCGGTCAGGCCGGGCCTCCCAGCGCAGGCTGGCCCGGACCCAGCGGGCCGGGTCGGATTCTGCGGGCCGAGTCAGATTCCACGGACTGGGTTCGAGCCAGGGCCAGACCCGGGTTGTTCTGGGTTGCCCCGAACTGGGTTGGGTTGGCCCAGGCTGGGTCTGGCCTGGTTGGTCCGACTGGGTCTGACCGGACCTAGACTAGTTTTGACCCTATACGTTCTTTTGGCCATATCTTGAGCTACGTGCGTCTGTTTGACGAACTGTCTATGGAACTAGAAACCTTGGAGTGAGATGGTCCTTTTGGCATACCCCACATATTATTTGGATAAAGTTGGGGTACATTCGGGTTGGATCGAGCACGAATCCAACCGGGCCCTCAGGACTAAAAGGCTAATAACTTACAGATCGGGCGTCTGTTTGACGCAGCTTCTATTGCGTTGAGACCACTATAACATGATGGTCCTTTGGGATACTTCATCATGGGACTTCTTGGAAGTCGTATTATCGACCAGTGGATTGAGGAGCGGACCCGGAGACAAGTGAGATTAGTGCGGGAACCCTGTAGCTGGCTATAACATGATAAAATGATCATGTGTGGGTCTGATGATGTACTTGGATCCTGTGTTGGTCTGATGATGTACTAGGACCCGATGTGGGTCTGATGATGTACTAGGATACCGTGTGGGTCTGATGTTGTACTAGGATCCTTTTTGCGTCTGATGATGTACTAGGATCCTATGTGGGTCTGATGATGATTTAGGATCCTAGGTGGGTCTACCTCATAATAGTGTAAGAAGATTCAATAGATACATCTAATTATCTCTACTACCGTACCTAATTTATACCTTGTGTGAGATGATTCCTTACTTTCATGGTAATACCTTGGTGCTATTCTTATGTGTGGCGTACCTGTGGGGTACTTTCCTTCATGGTGATACTTTGCGGTACTTACATTCGTGGTGATACATTTGTGGTATTATTCTGTGTGGCGTACCTGTGTGGTACTTTCCTTCGTGGTGATACCTTGGTGGTATTCTTCTATGTGGAGTACCTTTGTGGCACTTTCCTTCATTGTGATACTTTTTGGTACTTACCTTTGTGGTGTTACCTTCGTGGTATTCTTTCCTTCAAGGAACAATTAAGCTTTGGCTTTGGAGTTGGGCCTTGTGTTTCCTCATGAATGAGATGGGTAATTATTGATAACATGTGTATATGTATGGGCATAGAACTAAGTAGGGTTTTCAGATGATTACATGCTTTGTGGTTTATCCTTTGGGGATTTCGTGAGACCTTTGAGGGTCTCGGGGTCCCTACTGAGTATCGTTATACTCACCCCTACATGGGATATGCCCGCACCTTGTTGTGGTTGGTGCAGAAGATGGATAACGCTGACTGCGGATGAGAGTACCACGAATGGAGGTAGCTCAGAGTTTGACATTAGACGATGCATACCGTAGATACTGTCGTTCGAGAGTTGTACCTACACTTCAGGTAGGATCCTTGGTGTGTGTTCACATGAGCTGTTTCAGTTTTCTTGTACTTTTTTAGTTTTCTTGTACTTTCCTATTGGGCTTGTATTCTATCCCCTTTCTCTTACATCAGGAAATCTTTTTTCTTTACAGTTTACTTGTGTTCCAATCTTTTTGTGTGCTTGGTTTAGTGTGTTTATAGGATATAAAGGAAATGCCTTCCCAATTTTAGGGGATATGCCTTTTGGTGCTAGTCGCCATCCCCTGGCCTATGGAAGGTGGGCTTGGGGTAGTCACGGCATGGGCCCCGGGGGAAAGGTCGTGACAAATTGGTATCAGAGGAGTCAGTTCTACCGTAGAACATTGGACTCTGATATTTTTACCGAAAATAGTGTTAGGTGTAGTGAGTGTGGTTATCAGTTTAGGGAATCCAGTGTCGGTCCGGTGACCGAAGTATCCATACGCCAGGAGCCTAACATCTGGTTTCTGACTCAGTGCGTGAAAAACACTGATTGCATGTGCATTTGGAAAAGTTTTCTTATTATTTTCTTTGAGTCAACTCACCTGCTATAACTTAATGACCGTGGAGCACCTGTTTCTTATCAGGATGCCGCTACGTAGACATCCAACTATGATTCCCGAGAGAGTACACGATGACAGCCCACTGAGAAACGAGGCTCTGGTTCAGGGACATCTTATTATGTTGGCACCTTCGCGTGGTGTACTAGCAGCACCACCACCATTTGAGTAACAGTTACCACCAGCCGCACTGGTAGTTGGTGCACCCCGACTGAGCAAATTGCACGAGTTCCAGTGGCAGAGGTGTAACACCCTGAGATTTTATGAAAAATATTCTTTTAATTTCATTGATGTCTTGTGTTGTAAGATACAAAAGGATTACCTTGCGCTATAAGCAACACAGTATGATCTTGTAGTATACACAACACTATTCTTGGATCATGTTACACACAATTTTGATAGTAGTTATTTTACGAAACATTGAGTATATATATATATATATTCAACGTATAAATGAAAAATGGTTGGATTCTGTTATAAAGAAATAACAAAGGAGTCTTGCACAACAAGCAACTCTGACTTGGCTTGCATTACATGCAATCACGACCTTCCTCGATAGCGTGTGTTGTACGCAATATCAGGTTTCACAAAACAACGATATTCTATTAGAATATTATTAAAACTAACCATTATGAATAGTAATACCCACCTTTTGAAATTTTTTAAATTTTATTTTTCAAAATGGACTTCATTTTTGGATTTGGAATATCAAAATTATCCTAGGGTAAAATTTTGGTATTTTTCTGAAAACATTCAATTTTTGATGAATTGTGAAAACACTGGGTTACTATTTAAAAACCGACTTCTTATTTAAATAATTATTTATTTTATTTAAATTTATTTTAGTTCAAAATTGATACATAATACCTTTATAAGTTCAAAGTAATTCATTGGAGTCATTTTATAATAATTTTAGATATATAAAAATTTTATCGAACTTTTCACTGTCTTTTACCCACCACCTAGGAGAATTTGCAAATTTACATAAAACATAATTTTACCGCTTCTGTAAGTGAAATTTCGAAAATCTGAGATACACGGTTGATGTCAGTATGTAAAATGTGGTTCAATGAGATGAAAATAATTGTTGGTGAATAGTATCTTTTTACTTTTATTTACCACGGTTAAAAGTAAATAGGGTAATTAAGGGTAAAAATGATATTATTATTACCCTAACACATGTCCTAATTCTATTAGATAAGTGTAATTAGACCAAAACCAACCTTAGGAATAATATATGATCACTTAGGCCCACATGGATTAGATTTGGACATTTATTATTAATTTATTTAACGAAGTTTTAAAATAGTTAAAATCAATGTTTAATAAGTAAATAATTTTCAATATAGGGTTATACAAAAGATAAATTCGACTATAAATATTCATTAGAAAGATAAAAAGATTTACTACATAGTGGTATTTTATTTGTAATTTTTAGACTTTAAATAATTTAATTTATTTGTGACACAATGATGATGGAATAATTAAATTATTAATGAAATATTGAAATTATTGATGTTATAAATACCCAAATAAATGTAATTTGAGACTTTTATGAATTAAAATAATTTATATGTTAATATTACATGTTAATATTGATTTAATTAACTTTTTTCTAACTAATCTTTCGGTTATGATTTTCACAAAAATCAATTACCAAATAGTGTCAAAATTGACATAAAATAGTTTTTAAAACAAATATTATATTATTAATTGTTATTTTCTTCCTAAAAATCTATGGTTCGGCCAAATGACTTAGATAATGTTATATATATTAATAATAAACAACTTGGGGTTCGTTTGGCTTGTTATAGTAATTTTATTAACCTTATAGTGTAAGAAAACAAGAAGACGCGATAAAAGATAAATTATCAAACTTAAAGTTAAATATAAATGATAAGGTTAAAATAGGAATCTAAACAAGTCTAATTTCTATTGGATTAGAGTATTTCGACCCATCCCCACCTTAACATATAAATAAATCAATTTTAAGCAATTTAAAACCGAATATGACTTTATAATAAAATAATATTTTTAGTTTTTCCAAAGGTGCCCCTCTCCTCCCTTATAAAAGGGCACCTCCTCCCTCTCTTCCTCACACCACTTTGAGCCTTAAAGCTCGGCCCACCCCTGAAAAATTATATTCTCCACTTCCCTAGAAACATACTAGAGGTCCTGGTCTTCTTCAAAGACCAATTTTAGTTCCCTATGAGGAGGTCTCAAAGAGGCGTTTCAAAGAAGAGGAGGTTCAGATACATACGAAGCATATCGGACCTAAGGTAAGGGATAATTTTGCAAATCTCATTTTTATCCGAGATTTCTTATTCGTATGTATTTACTTCGGTTATTTATATCATCCATGTCTATGTTTTATAAAAGTTTTTTCATGTATGTTTAAAGTCTTTTTTACCCATTTTTGACTTTTACTACATGGTATGTATGGAATCTTTCTTTTGTTTACGCTACGAGGTACTTTTTTTGACTTTTCCGACAAAAGTATGAGAAGAATGTTTTTTTCTAACTTATACGACATAAAAGGATTTTTAGGGTTTTATAAAGCCTTATTTTCATGAAGATTCCTCCAAAAGATTTCATGACTATTTTCAACAAAATCCTTTTCTTTTAAAATTGAATGACATTTTGTGAAAAGAAAATGATTTTGAAGAAGAAAGGATATTTTCCTCAAGAATTAATTTCAAGTGTTTTATCAAAACCATTTTTCATATAATATGAAATTATTTCATATGTGTATGTTTCAATTATAATGTCCCTATGATTTAAATGGTTTCACTTTTCTTATTATGAAATGATATCCATTTCTTTTATATGGATTATGTGATGATGGGATGATGTTTATGAAACCCATTTTATTCTTTGAGTTATGATGAATGTTTTAAGTTTATTTTGTGGCACAAGTAAGAATGATTTCATTATGAGATGGGTGGGACCTATATCTCCCTCCAATTCATTGGGTAAAGATTTATATCTCATGAGATAGACATGGATGGAATGGTAAGTTAATCTGGTTCAGTGTTACAGGACTGAAACGAGTAGTGAACTCGATTCAGAAAGGGACATTGTCCACTAAGATGGTCTTGGAAACAATGCCTTGGAAACTATGGAAATCATAACAAGTGGTGAATGGTTTCCACAACTACATGTTTTATTCCCATGCTAGTTTATCATGATTAATGTTCCTTTATGATCAATGCTTTATGTACTTCCACGATTTATGTATTTGCTCAAGATTTTAATGTTTAAATTTCATGTTCAAGTTTTTGCATTCAAATGGTTATAGATTGTTTTAGGTTCTCTATGATTGCCCTTACTGAGCATTTGAGCTCACCCTTTTTATGTTTTCTTTTCCCCTAGGATTAAAAGAATGATTTTAGGTAAGGAAAAAAAAGGGGAAGATATTTATGGGAGATGTTGAAGATCTTTCACCAAGATTAGAAGATTATTTTTCCGAGTTTCCAAAGACACTAAACTATTACAGTCCTTGTGTGTCTATTTTCATTATGTATTAATTATTCTGAAAAAGAAATGTAATGTCCATGTACGTAATGCTTCGGGTCTCTACAGTTGGTATCCGAGGAAAGGTTTAATCAACCTTGGGAAACTAGGATACGAAAACGTTAGTGAGATCCCTAGAGATATTTTTAAGGTATGACTAGGGATGTCCCTAAGGATAAGTATACATATAGGATATAGTACTAGAACTATGGTGAAGATATTATAATTTAACTAAAGATGTTAGATATTGAGGGTACTCCCCCTTTACTATGTTGTTTTCCCTAGCAGGATTTTTTCCTCTCACACTATTCTTTTTGGGTTTTAGAAAATGGCTGGAAATAGGAAGATTCACGATAATGTAGGATATGAAGGACAATGGAATGATATTATTCATGAGAAACCAAATGAAATGGGATTTGGAAGTCCAAGCATCATTATTATGCAGAATCATCAATCTCATAATATGATCAATAAACTCAAATTTGGTAAGTTTCCTAACTCGTCTAATAAGAGAAAGATGGAGTTTCATGATGATCATAGGGGAAAGAATGTTCAATTTCCCCTATGTAAATCATGTGGGAAGAGGCATCAAGGAGAATGTTTCAAAGGAAATAGAAGATGCTTTGTGTGTGGAAAAGAAGGACACAAAGCCAGTAGGTGCAAAGGAAAAGGTTTAGTTAACACCATAGATGAGGATAATGGTATTGCTACGACATCAACAATGGTTAAATGTTTTAAATGTGGAATGTACGAGCATTATGCAAACCAATTCCCTAAGGGAAAGTCTCATGAAGAGAATCATTGTGGTCGTATGGGTAGTGTTTATGTTGATGATGATGTAGAGACTACAAATGATATGTGAGATGAAAGAATTGTTGAAGCTCAGTCAATGGTTTAAGAAGGTAGTGGAATTATTACATGTTTATCATGGGTAATGTTGTATAAGTAATCTCATGGTACTATGGAATAAAGAGACATCTAAGGATTGTTACACTGTTGTCTTTCCTTATGTTTTGAATGTGTATGATTAATGGTACCAGTAACCATGAAAGTTTATTCAGATATTTTTGGAAATTAGATGATATTCACATAATGAAGGGATATGGAGAAAATTAAATTTTTGATAGTATTCATGAGCTCATGACTGATATAAAGAGAAGGTTATATCATGGTTTGAGTGTATAGAATTTTTGGATTTTGGTATGTGGAAAGAGTTAACTTTTGACAGCAATCATGTTTTCACTAAGGTTTAATGGGTATTCATTTTTCAAAATAATACATGATTAAGGTATTCACATGATTGGAATGTGACCAGAAAGATATATGGGGGATAAAGGATGGTATTTACATCCTTGGTTGATGAAATTTCAAGTAATAATTTTCTTTATACTATGATATTGGACACATGTATTTTGGATAAGCTTTAAGATTGGAATGAATTATGTTGGAAATAAGTTAGTATTTTTTAAGGATAGAATTTTATTTTCGATATTATTTATAATGTAGTATTAGAAAAAGGACAACCTGCAGGACGGGCGACAACTCGTCGCATCGGACAAGGCTGTGGAAATCGAACCCACAACCGAAGTGCGACAGGCCTTTATCGCCTACCACTGGCCTACACGAAGTACCTAGTTCGTGGAAAGTAGTTTTATTTTATTAAGCGCTATGATAAATAAAGTATAAGTCCATTTTTGGAACCATATACGATTAATCTCACCATAAGATAGACTTATAACTTTTTCTAACCTTTTGTTTGAAACATATGGAATGAACCATCATTCTATCACATGATCTGCTAACACTTCACGAATAACAAATTCAACTTCATTTCTTTAAGATATGAAGTGGAAATTTTTCAATTCACGAACAACAGTGAGATTGTACCAAAATCATGTAAGTATTTCTTTTAATTCATCAACTTTAGAGAAATGATATTGAAAACCAAAAATTTTGTCCTAGTTCCCTTATATCCGATGAATCAGATGGTACCTTAGATCATCACAAATCTATGGCTTTGTGATTGATGGTTTTTTCATAGCCATGTTCTCTACCACTCTCCATTAGAATTTGATGGTTAGATTTTTCTTCCATATCCATATTTTCACCTATGTTATCCTATATGGAAACTCAGTGATGAGTTAATTTGTGTAATCGTTAGATTTCATACTTTAGTTTTTAAATTTAAGTTTTAGTATTCCTTTTTACGATCTGGGTTTCTATGAATAGTAAACGATTTATAACCCCGATGAATTTAGAGGGTGAAATTCATTTTAAGGGGGGTAGAATGTAACAGCCTGAGATTTTATGAAAAATATTCTTTTAATTTCATTGATGTCTTGTGTTGTAAGCTACAACAAGATTACCTTGCTCTATAAGAAACATAGTATGAGCTTGCAGTATACACAACACTATTTTTGGATCATGTTACACACAATTTTGATAGTAGTTATTCTACGAAACATTGAGTGTATATATATATATTCAACGTATAAATGAAAAATGGTTGGATTATATTATAAAAAAATAACAAATAAGTCTTGCACAACACGCAACCTTGACTTGGCTTGCATTAAACGCAATCACGACCTTCCTTGATAGCATGTGTTGTATGCAATACCAGGTTTCGCGAAACAATGATATGCTATTAAAATATTATTAAAACTAGCCGTTATGAATATTATTACCCACTTTTTTAAATTTTGTAAATTTTATTCTTCAAAATTGACTTCATTTTTGGATTCGGAATATCGAAATTATCCTAGGGTGAAATTTTGGTATATTTCTGAAAACTTTCAATTTTTGATGAATAGTGAAAACACTGGGTAACTATTTGAAAACCGACTTTTTATTTAAATAATTATTTATTTTATTAAAATTTATTTTAGGTAAAAATTGATACATAATACCTTTATAAGTTAAAATTAATTCATTGGAGTCATTTTATAATAATTTTAGATATATAAAAAGTTTATCGAACTTTTCACCGTGTTTTACCCACCTCCTATGAGAATTTGAAAATTTACATAAAACATAATTTTACCGCTTCTGTGAGTGGAATTTCAAAAATCCTAGAGACATAGTTGATTTCAGTAAGTAAAATGTGGTTCAATGAGATGAAAATAATTTTTGGTGAATAATAACTTTTTACTTTTATTTACCACGGTTAAAAGTAAATAGGGTAATTAAGGGTAAAAATGATATTATTATTACCCTAAAACATGTACTAATTCTATTGGATAAGTGTAATTCGACCGAAAACAACCTTAGGAATAAAATATGACCACTTAGGCCCACATGGATTAGATTTGGACATTTATTATAAATTTATTTAAAGAAGGGTTAAAATAGTTAAAATCAATGTTTAACAAGTAAATCATTTTTAATATAGGGTTATACATAGGATAAATTCGACTATAAATATTCATTAGAAAGATAAAAATCTTTTATACATAATTGTATTTTATTTGTAATTTTTATACTTTAAATATTTTAATTTCTTAATGACACAATGATGATGAAATAATTATATTATTAAGGAAATATTGACATAATTGATGTTATGAATACCCAAATAAATGTAATTTGAGACTTTTTATGAATTCAAATAATTTTTTATGTTAATATGACATGTTAGTATTGATTTAATTAAATTTTTTCTAACTAATATTTTTGTTATGATTTTCTCAAAAATCAATTACCAAATAGTGTCAAAATTGACATAAAATAGTTTTTAAAAGAAATATTATATTATTAATTGTTATTTTATTCTTAAAAATCCTAGGTTCAGCCAAATGACATATATAATGTTATATATATTAATAATAAACAACATGGAGTTCGTTTGGCTTGTTATAGTATTTTTATTAACCTTATAGTGTAAGAAAAAAAGAAGACACAGTAAAAGTAAAATTATCTAACTTAAAGTTAAATCTAAATGATAAGGTTAAATTAGAAATCTAAAGCTATCTAAATTCTATTGGATGAGAGGATTTCGACCCATCCCCACCTTAGATTTGAAATAAATCAATTTGGAGCTATTAAAAACCGAATATGACTTTATAATAAAATAATAGTTTTAGTTTTTCCAAAGGTGCCCATCTCCTCCCTTATAAAAGGGAACCTCCTCACTCTCTTCCTCACACCACTTTGAGCCTTAATGCTCGACCAAACCCTACCAAATTCACTTCTCCACTTCCCTAGAAACATCCTAGAGGTACTGGTCTTCTTCAAAGACCAATTTTAGTTCCTTAACAGGAGGTCTCAAAGAGGCGTTTCAAAGAAGAGGAGGTTTGGATACATACGAAGCATATCAGACCTAAGGTGAGGGAGAATTTTGCAAATCTCATTTTTATCAGAGATTGATTATTCGTAAGTATTTACTGGGGTTATTTCTATCATCCATGTCCATGTTTTATAAAAGTGTTTTCGTGTATGTTTATAGTCCTTTTTACCCATTTTTTGACTTTTATTATATGGTATGTAAGGAATATTTCTTTTGTTTACATTATGAGTTACTTTTTTTTACTTTTCCAGCAAAAGTATGAGAAGAATGTTTTTTTCTAACTTATATGGCATAAAAGGATTTTTACGATTTTATAAATCTTTGTTTTCATGAAGCTTCCTCCAAAAGATTTCCTGAATATTTTCAACAAAATCCTTTTCTTTTAAAATTTCATGAAATTTTGTGAAAAGAAAATGATTTTGAAGAAGAAAGGATATTTTCCTCAAGAATTCATTTCAAGTGTTTTATCAAATCCATTTTTCATCTAAGATGAAATTATTTCATATGTGTCTGTTTCAAGTATAATGTCCCTATGATTTACATGGTTTCACTTTTCTTATTATGAAATGATATCCATTTCTTTTACATGTATTATGTGATGATGGAATGATGTTTATGAAATCCATTTTATTCTTTGCGTTATGATGAATGTTTTAAGTTTATTTTTTGGCACAAGTAAGAATTATTTCATTATGAGATGGGTGGGACCTATATATCCCTCCAATGAATTGGGTAAAAATTTATATCTCATGAGATAGACATGAATGGAACGGTAAGTTAATCCGGTTCAGTGTTACAGGACTGAAATGAGGAGTGAACTCGATTCAGAAACAGACATTGTCCACTAAGATGGTCTTGGCAGCAATGCCTTGGCTATTATGGAAATCATAACAATTGTTGAATGGTTTCCACAATTACATGTTTTATTCCAATGCTAGTTTATCATGATTAATGTTCCTTTATGATCAATGCAATATGTACTTTTATGATTTATGTCTTTGCTCAATATTTTGATGTTTAAATTTCATGTTCAAATTTTTGCTTTAAAATGTTTATGGATTGTTTTATGTTCTCTATGTTTGCACTTACTGAGAATTTGAGCTAACCCTTTTTGTGTTTTCTTTTCCCCCAGGATTAAAAGAATGATTTTAGGTAAGGAAACAAAAAGGGGAAGATATTTATGGGAGATGTTGAAGATCTTTCACCGAGATTAGAAGATTATTTTTCCGAGTTTCCAAAGACACAAAACTATTACGGTCCTTGTGTGTTTGTTTTCATTATGTATTAAGTATTACGAAAAAGTAATGTAATGTCCATGTATGTAAAGCTTCGGGTCTCTAAAATATGCCTCTGAGGTTTCGAGGTGAGACAGATTCCCACACAGCTGAGGGATGGCTGGAGGAGATTGCTAGAGTTTTCCACCTAGTTGATACACTAGTTGAGAAGATAGTGATCTTATCTACTAGTATTTTTCAGAGAGAGACCATGAGGGTGGTCGGCATAGTGGTGAGGCTTTGGCATGCGGATCATTTCCCGAGATGGTACCTTTGGGTTGTGTGCCAGCTATATCACTGCCAGTTGGTCAGCAGTTACAACTGGTAGTACCAGTAGAGGACACATGTTGGCTTAGTGCCTTAAACGTGTTTTAGCATTAGATACCACACAGGTTCCGAGACAAGACCTACTCAAAGGCCACTAAGGACTGTCTTGAGGAGGTGGCTGAGAGTTCCCTAGAGCTTCTACAGCTTCAATAGGACAACATGTCCATGGATGAGTATTCATCGAGGCGTACCGACCATTCCTAGTACTCGATGAATACGATATGATCAATGTTCAGGGCTATGAATTTGAGATAATGTACACTTCTGGGAAGCCGATCACTCTTGAGTCGGCCAGCCTTACCCTCGTGGCAGTAGGATTTTTGAGTTTTTAGGTCCCAACGGAGTGGAAAGAGTTATTCCAGGGCTATGACTTTGAGATAATGTATACTTTTGGGAAGGGGAAAGTGGTAGCAGATGCACTCAACACAAGATCTAGTATACAGCTTCTAGGTGAGGCGACGAAGCAGTGGGATGCTTTGTAGATACCCTTTGTGGAATGGGATGGAGCACCTTTTCTTCAGTCACTTACAGTCACTTTCCCACTTCTTCATCGAGTCAGGGAGGTGTAACGTGGGGATGATTAATGTGAGGATCGATGTGCTCAGATATCCACAAGACAGACACCTGGTGGATTTCCTATATTTGGGGAGAACGTCATCCACTTCCGAGGATGTAACATGGTACCGGGATTTCTACAAGAGGAGGTGTGGAGGGAGTCCCATACATCCCCTTTGATGGTACATCCTGGTGTGGTGAAGATGTTTTAGGATCTCTGACATCAGTAATGATTGCCCGAGATGAACAAAGTAGTGGAAATGTTTGTATCACGATGTCTCACTTGTCAGCAAGTGAAGACTGCACAATGTTGGAAAAAGTCATATGCCAACAAGATATGGAAACCCTTGGAGTTCCAGGAAGGGGACCATGTATTCTTGTGAGTATCTCCTCAATAGGGACTACAAAGATTTGGTCGAGGCGGTAAGTTATCACCGAGGTTTATCGGTCCTTTTCTCATACATCAGAGGATAGGAATAGTATCATACCTCATGGATCTTCCACCGTAGTTTGAGAGGGTGCATGATGTCTTCCCCATATCCCAGCTGAGGAGATACGTGCACAACCCACCCCACATCATCGACCATGGCGAGCTGGACTTAGATGATGGGGTGACACTTACGGAGGTTCCAGTAGATATTGAGGATCAATAGAAGTGGGTCCTTCTTGGGCGGTCGATACCTCGAATTCTCTTTAGCTTTTAGCACGAGAACCTCTAGGGGAGCATGTTGGGGCGGGAGGCTCAGATTCATGCTCAGTACCCTCTTTTTCTTTTTTTGACTTTGTTGTGGATTTCAAGGACATAAATCCTGAAGGTGGAGAGAATGTAATGTCCCAGAAATTCCGAATAAATTTTTTAATTATATAGAATTATATCGAGACCGCAAAATCTAATGTTGCGCGATTTCGAGGCCCGGAGTGCCCGAAATGATCCGTAGAAGTTTGGTTAAGTATTAATTAGTGGCCGTAAGCAGTTTTTCAGAAAAAATTGAATAACTCTTAAACTGTAACTCATATCAGAAATCTTAGGACACCATTGCATTTAGAATAGCCGGTTTACCCTAGGCGCGACATAAGTTTAGTCAGTGTGGGTCTCCTATGAGAGAACCCAAAAATGGCATAATCGTGAATGAAATAATTAAATAAATTATTTTATTTTTAAAATGCTTATCACTCAAAAATGGTAGCTCAGATTGAAAATACGAGACCACCACTAAACTCGTGAGGGCATGATTTATTTAAGAAGATACTAACTTTGGTCGGCGTGGGCCACCAATGAATGTCAGTTTTTGGCCGTAAATAAAATAATTAAGTGACAATTATTTTATTGTAAAGTCCATAACTATTAAACAGTAACTCAGATTGGAAATAAGAGAGTACTATTGGGTTAGTTGGGCCGTGTTTCAAATGGGCAGAGCCTAACCTGGACCAACGCAGTTCGAGGGTGACTGTTAATAATTTTCTGCACTTTTTTTCGGGTACATTCAGTAAACGTGAAAGCGGCATTTTGTAAATTTTTAACCGGTCCTCAAAGTTGAAATCTGAGGACAACATTGAACTCAAAGAACCGATATTCTCTTAAAGAGACCTTCACTTTGACCACAGTAGGTCCGGAGAAAAAGTTAATTTTTGTAACTTTTAATAGAATAAATAAAATAAATTTATTATTTTATTTTTATTCTATTTCTCCAACGGAAAAGCTGTAGGGTGGGACCAGTGACCTGTAATGCCAATAAATGGATTGACCCATCAATCCTAGTAACTGTTTTGTTGGATACTTTGGGATGCTTCCTAATAAATGTACTCCCATTAATTCCCGACACCATTAGACACCCCCTCTCCTATATATATGGAGCTTGGGGAGAGGTGTCAGCACAGCTTCGCAAAGAAATGAAGTGCTGAAGGAGTGTCGCGACATCGAGCCCTTGGAAGACGAAACATGTTCCGGTGAGTGGTGGTGATCGACACTGAAACCCCAAATGAGGATCGACGATCATGAGACGTCATTGGAGGCTATTACGGGAACGGAGAACACCAAAACACTTCCTCAACTATGTGTGTTTCTCCATCATTCACGAGGTAGTCTTTATTGTTGATTTATACCCCCTTACCCATTCTTGATGTTCACCATGATTCAAGAATTATTGAGTCGCCTGTTACTGCTCTAACGCAGAGGGTACAGGCTAAACAAACTTGGCCTGACCTCACCACAGAAATCTTTGTGGTTCATGGTTTGTTTTTCACGATGGAGGAGGACAGAAACCGACACAGGTGGGGCTCAAGAAATGCGGCTAACACCACGACCGGTCACAAAGATGAGGGCGGGGAAACCGCGCCACCAGAAAAGGGTCACGACCCATCAGCCATGGTGGAGCTAGGGCGACATCCGGTGGATGTCGGATGCACGATGGTGACAGAAATGCGTGTCTGTGCCGCCTGGCGAGCAAGGGTCGTGCCTTTGTGCTGTAACGGCGAAGGGATGGAGTTCGGCTGAGCCGGCCACCAGCCAAGGTGGGGCATACGATCATGTCGTCAGAGCAAGCAGCCGCGGCCTTCCCTACCACATCGGATGGTGGAAGGTGGTTGACGTTCGGTCGACTACGGAAGGGAAACGCACGATGCGCTGCCAGGAGGAGAAAGGGGCCGACTGTTTCGACCGGTCGAGCTCTACTGAGTGGGACCCGTGATAGGTCCCGCGTTCTACCTAGTGAACGAAACGCTTCAGACATTCGGTGATTGAGGGCAGGGGCGCGCGACTCCCCCCCCCCCACATGCGGCCAGGCCAGGCTGGACCCAACACGGGACGGGTCGCCTAGCGTGGGCGGGGCCGGACCCAGTGGACCAGGTCAGATTTTGCAGGCTGAGTTTGACCCAAGTCCATAACTGGTTTGGGCTGGGTCGACCTAAACCAGGTCGGGTCAGGCTGGTTCGGTCCAACCGGGTCAGACTAGACCCAGACCAGTTCTGAACCTATACGTTCTTTCAGCCATATCTTGAACTACCACCGTCCGTTTGAAAAACCATATGTGGCGCCAGAAACATTGTAGTGAGACAACCCTTTTGGTATACCCCAATTGAGATTTGGATAAAGCTAGGGTATGGTCAGGTTGGATCGAGCACAAATCCAACTGGGATCTCGAGACTAAAAGACTAATAACTTATAGACCGAGAGTTAGTTTGATGCACCATATATTGCGTTGAGACCTCTATGACGTGGCGGTTTGTTGTGATAATGTTTCGTTGGACATCGTGGTAGTTGACGTATCGACCAGTGACTTGAGGAGAGGAACCTCTCGGAGACAAAAGAGCATAGTGGATGAACCCTTTAGGTGGCTGTAATATGAGAAAGGGATCCTGTGTGGGTCTGATGATGTACTAGGATCTTGTGTGGGTCTGATGATGTACTAGAATCTTGTGTGGGTCAGATGATGTACTAGGATTCTTTGTGGGTATGATGATGTACTAGGATCCTGTGTGGGTTTGATAATGTACTAGGATCCTGTGTGGTTCTGATGATCTACTAGGATCCTGTGTGGGTCTCATGATGTACTAGGATCGTGTCTGGGTCAGATGATGTACTAGGATCCTGTGTGGGTCTGAAGATGTACTAGGATCATGTGTGGGTCTGGGGATGTATTATGATCCTATGTGGGTCTGATGATGATTAAGGATCCTACATGGGTCTGCCTCTTCACAAAGTAAGATGATTCAGCAGATACATCTAATTATCTCTACTACTATACCTAAGTTATACCTAGTGTGATCTCAGTCCTTAATTTTGTAGTAATACCTTGGTGGTATTATTTTGTGTGGCGTACCTGTGTGGTACTTTCCTTCATGGTGATACATAGTGGTACTTAATTTCTTGGTGATACATTTGTGGTATTCATCTGTGTAGCGTACCTGTGTAGTACTTTCCTTCATGGTGATACCTTGGTGGTATTCTTCTGTGTGGTGTACCTATGTGGTACTTTTCTTCATGGTGATACTTTGTTGCACTTACCGTTGTGGTGTTACCTTCGTGGTATTCTTTCCTTCGTGGAACAGTTGAGCTTTGTCTAAGGAGATGGGCGTTGTGTTTCCTCATGAATGATATGGGTAATTCTTGATAACATGGGTATGTGTTTGCGCATATACCTAAGTAGGGTTTTCAGATGTTTACATGCTTTGTAGTTTATCCTTTTTGGATTTCGTGAGACCTTTGAGGGTCTCAGGGTCCCTACTGAGTATCGTTATACTAACCCCTGCATGGGTTACGCCCACACCTTATTGTGTTTGGTGCAGATGAAATACATTGTTGACTTGGGATGAGATTACTAGGAATGGAGGTATCTCGGAGGTGGATATAAGATGAGGCGTTCCGCAGAGACGGCTGTTCAAGAGCTGTACCTACCCTTTAGGTATGATCCTTGGTGGTTGTTCACAAGAGTTGTTTCATTTTTCTTGTACCTTTTCGGTTTTCTAGAAATTTTTAGTTGGGATTGTATTATTTCCCCTTTCTCCTACTTGCAGCACTCTTTTTCTTATACAGTTTACTTGTGTTTTTATCTTGTTGTGTGTTTGGTTGAGTGTGTTTAAAAAATATAAAGGCAACGCCTTCCAGTTTTTAGGAGATACTTCTTTCGATGAAAGTCGCCAGCCCCTGGACTATGGAAGGCGGGATTGAGGTAGTCATGGCATGGTCCCCCGAGGGACGGGTCATGACAAATTACCGAAGTTTCACCCCCATTCTCTCCTTCCCCAATTTGGATCTCAATTGAGTTGCGAATTTGGGAGAAAAATATCTGGATTTCATAAATCTCTCATATTTGAGGAGGTAAATTGATCCTTTCATAAATCCTTATATTTTTACTCTATTTATCCCATTCTAGATCCAACATGACCTCGTAAGACTTATTCTATCCTCACATTCATTTATGGTTGTTTTGAATTATAATTACTAGTTTATTGGAGTCGTTTTATTCAATATTTCTTTGGGTAAGTGTTCCTATCTTTATTTCCTTCCTTCTCTATAGGTTTTCCTCCCAATTGCATGAATTTATAGATCACCCAGAAGTTATTATTCATACCTAGGGTTTTATTTGCGGTGTTTTTGGTGAAAACGTATGTTTTAGGGTTCGTTTTCACTTCTATGTAGTGCGGTAGAGGTGTGGTTGAGGTTTCACATCAAGATTCAAGTGTTTTGACACAAAGGTAGGAGGTTCCATATGTAAGAAATTTTTGATGAGTTAGATTGCTTTATTTACTAGTTTTAATGTTCTTCATTTTCTTATTGTGGTAAAAAACCGTTTTTCATGGATTATCATAGGCGTTTATTTTATAGTTTCATTATGGCTTGAAATTGGGTGCTTTTCATGGGTGACTTTTGGGGTAATGTTTGGGTGTATCTTATAATGCATGAAAGTGACTTATTGATGTTTAAATGGGCTGGAAATTATGGGTGTTAATTCCATAGTGTCATGTGGGACTTTAAATTGGGCTTTTGAATGGGTTCAAGGTGTAAAACCATGTTATACTGCTTGGATGTGATTTATGAAAACATGTGTTTTTCATGTGAGTATTTTGTGGTGTTAATTGAGGTATTTTTATAACACTTGGGGGTTGTTTAATAAATGTTTTTAGGGATGTAAATTATGTTATGTATTGTTATTGGTTTGATTTTGGAATTGAATGAGGGATTTGAAATGGTTTTTGTGTGCGAAGCATAGTAACACCCCTGGGGTTTGTTTTTTGAAAATTGAGAATGTTTTGTTTGGTTAAACAAAGCAGAAAAAGGGATGTATATGTACTGTTTGGTGGGTGTGTCAGCCCAATATGGGTTTTTAAAAGTTAAGGTGGTTATTTATGATGTCAAATATATTTTTTAGAATGTTTTATAAAGTGCTGAAATGTTTTAGTTAATAGAAAGAGAGTTGTGAAATATGGTTGTGGGCTGTTTTGTGTGTGTGTTGTGAAAAATGGATTTTGTTGATGAAAAAAGTATTATATGATATTTTAGTGGGCTGTTTTGTGAGTTAGAATGTCTTGGAATGTTTTTATAAATTTTTTAAAGGACTTGAGTAAGTGTTAAAGAAATTTTAAAAGTGTTGTGAGCTATTTTTGGTGTGAGTATGATTTCAAAATGCATTTGAATGAAAAAATGGATTTTGGGACTTGTGTGATGTACATGTAGGATGTTTGGTGAACTTGTGATATGGAAATGATATTTTCATGTGAAAAGTATATTTATTAACTTTTTTAATCTTTTTGAGCACAAGGGGAAACCCGTGTATCTAGGTTTGTGGATGTGTACTATGATTCTAGTGAATCTGTGTGGTTTGGCCTTAGTTTCACATAGCAAGATTGATGCTTACAACACCACCTAAACTATGATGATGATGATTGGGGACCAATAGGTTGTGGTTATGTTCCCTACTAGTGGCTCGTTCATGAGAATAGATATTGTGTTGGTTACTCTCACCGAGATACGTGGAACCTGGGACCCACAACAAGCTAGTGCTTAGGGGTTATTTCCTATTGCTTTTGCTCGTCAGATACATTGTGCATATCACCAGCAAACTATATGGTTGGCTGGAAAATTTTGTAGTGTTGACATTATTTTTAAAAGTGTTGACTCTTAATGATATCCCACTTGAAAACTATTTTAGTTTTTAAGTTGCTTCTTTTAGAAATTATATCTAGCATTTTCTATTTATGAAAACGTGCAAACTTTTCATCATTGAATGTTTATCACATGGAATCTCTTAGTGGTGGTATCCTACTAAGAACTGGATTACATCCTACATACACCCTTGGGTGTAAGTATACTTGGTTATTTTTGTTGTCGCGGGTTGGGTACAGTTTTAGTGCCACTGGTTCGGGTTTCTAGCAGGTTCTTAGTGGTTAATTCTTGTGGAGATGGCTTGAGGGAGGTTCCCCATTTCATGAGGGTTCTTGGGCCTTTTCTTTTTTGGTTTTTTTACCCTTTTTATAGTCTTGATGATTAGTTTTAAACTAAGTAATTCAGTTCTGAATTTTTTAAATGATTGTTTGGTTTGAAAAATCTAGATTCATTTTATTGGATTTATTTTTTGTTTTATGTTTATAAACACTAAAAACTGTTCCCAATTCTCATTTTATGATACCCGGGAAGTTGTGCAAGCCCATGGGTATCGGGAACACCCTTAGGCCCTTGTCACGGGCTGGGTTTGGTGCTAGTTTTGGTGGATACCAGATTTGGTTCGTGACAAAATGGTATCAGAGGAGGTTCAAGTTAATTCTTTGGGTTATGTTATTTGGGGAAGAGTCAGGATAGTCTGAAGTTAGGATTGTTGGGAAATGGTATTCCAATTATGGGTAGTGTTCCTGACCATCACACCTCATGACGGGATTCAATTTACTAGGGGAAGTTAGGATTTATCTAAGTCCTTTGATTTTCTTGGTTCGATGATGATTAGGGGAAATGAAAAGAGAGTTGGGTTAATGGTCTCAGTGTGCTCATAGGGACTATAAATCCATGTGAAGCCCGAGATATTCCCTAGAACACTCTCTTTTATGGTGAAGTGATTTTAATATGGCCACCAACCATATTTCTATCTCACCCACTAAAACTAGTGTCCTCTCACATTGTTTTGTGATTTAATGTTGTAATCTTGGAACTTTGGTTTTAAAGTGACTTGGATTTAAAAAGCGTAAACTTCCTGTGAAATGATTTTCAAATAAATAGGGAATGGTTTGATATATGAAATAGTGGAACTGAATTTTCAGAATTTTTTTGAAATAGAAAATGGTGTGCTTACACCTCTTTTGAATGCAGAAACCATATTGATGTTGGTTTTGATAAGTATTTCCAATAGAGTTTTCTAAACAATCAAAGGGTGTTTTAATGGGATGTGATGTTTTGAAATTTATGTCAATAACTTGAAAGTGTGTTATTTTATAAATGATTGTTTCTTTTTGAAATGTTTTTATGATATGAATTGGGATTTTGATCATGTGGTTAGCAGTTTTGAGAAAAAGGATGTGTTGGTTGACTATTTTGGTTTTGAAAAGTGGAATGAATTTTTGTTTTAACCATTGTTATTTCTATGAGAAACCACATATATGGGGTTATATGGGATGATGGATGGTCGATGGAATGACTAGATGTGTTCCAGGACAGATATAAGGAGGATAACAGGTGTGGCATAGAAACATGCATGTGTGAGACCCATGGTGTACCATTGGTGGATACGCTAACCGTTGAACCGTTTGTCTTCAAAGAAGTTTTTATAATGAAAAACATGATGCCTTGATTAATTTTTTGGGATGGTTAATATTATGTGTTTTTGGAAAATTTGGATGTTGTGGGATGTTTTGAGTCCAAGAACCCCTCCTGTTCGAAATGTGTTTTGGGTTTCTGTTTGGTTGATAAGCTGGGTAGAAGGACTAGTTAGTAGTCTCCTCTGAAATATGTTTCAGGAAACCTTTATGGTGGTTCCCTTCATGTGTTTAGATATGGTTTCTGGCATGTTTTTACCAATGTACCAACTTGGCTGGCATTGGATAAGGTATGCACCCATTAAGGGTTAATACACAACTCAAGTGCAACCCAGATTGTTTCACCATTGGAAAATACTCTAGTTGATCAATATAAGGAATATTTTATCTATCATTGTTGATTGAGTCTAAAAACATTACTTTCTTTGATTTTTTGATCCTATTGTAGCGGAGGAGTGCTCATGGAAGGTTGAAAGAGACCTTAGTTTCTTAAGTTTCCTGATTCGTCGAAGTTGGAAGTGGCCGAGGGCTGTTTGTCTGGACGAGTGTCTCGATGGTTTCTAAGAGGGACTTTGGGTTATTCATAGTTTCTTTGAAGCATGAGTTCATGTTAAACCAAATGTTTTGGGAATCTGGTCATGAGAGGCTATTGTGGATACGTTCTGGACCTGTGTGTTGTTTTTGGACTTGGCATAAGTTCCCATTCCATGTATTATTTCGATTGATCACAATGGTCATGTTCGGTGACGCCCAGTGATGTCATGTGCTTGTTTGACTGTAAAGGTGAAGGCTTTTAAATCCTTGTAGAGTATTTATTATGTTAGGAGTATGTAACCCTTGGAAAAGAACCAAATCCTCTGTTTCAATGGAAGGTTTTTATATGCGTCATTTACTTCTGTTGTTTCTCACCCAAAGAAACAAGGTGTGACGTGTGTGCATATTCTAAGACCATATTTTAGTGAAATGTTGGGTTTGGGTAAAGTGAGTTTGTAATGTGTTATGTCTTGGTAATATTATCAGGGATTGTGTTTCAGTTGTTTGTATCACTGAAAGAAGAAGTTTTGTTCAGGTAGTTTCCAAAGCCTAATAACGAGTTCAAAGATGCTTAAATCATTTAACCTCTAGCCATAGGTCTCAGAGAGAATATGGCATATAGTCAGAGAAAATCCCAGGGTCGTTTAAACCCTTGTACAAGTTCATATCCTTAGTATGAATTATAGGATGAGTTTAAACCTATGGTGTCATCAACTGGTTCCATTTTTTCCCGTTTGGTGGTAGAGTTGGGAGGACCTCATTTCCTTATTGTAGCATGAGTTCATACTTTCCCGCTTTGGTTTCGACTGGGTATTTGGAGAAAGGATTGATGTTTGGATAGACAGGTTTAGTGTATGGGTTTAACATGGTTAGTAGTGACCATTACATAGAAAATCATATAGATATAAGGATCCCCACAGTTAGTGCATGGTTTCCCAAAACATGTAGACTAACCATGTGGTCATCCCAACACTTTAAATTTTGGGGTCTTTCTGTACCAGATCATGCTGGTCAGTTAAGATTGTTGGTTCTTATAGTGGGGAGACCCACTATGAGTCTTCTATAGGTTCTTCTGTTAAGGTCTGATTGATGTATACCCCTTCAACTGGGGAGTCCTTTCAGGCATCCCCCTGTTAGTGTCCTGATTGTTTCTCAGGAAAAATTTAAGTTGTCTCTTATGGTGGGGATCCCATTATTATCTCATCATACCACTAACTTAGTTTTGTTCTTGTTCTTGGATTGTAAGTGGGTCATCTCATTCGAAGATATATAACTACCTACAACTTCCTTAGGTAATCTTTTGGATTGTAGATTTCCAGACAGTTTAGTTATATCAAGGTAAGTGTAACCTTGTTCGAAGTTGTTGTTTGTTTGGGTAAATTTTCTGAGCCTTGTTCAGATTGTGTTTGAAGAGTTTTCCTTTGGCATAAATCCTAAATGTGATTGATTGTTTCAGTAAAGTGGTGTAAGATTGGTTTTTGAGAGTATTCCTTCTTTAATTGATCACTAGAGGTGTTTTGGCCTTTAGGGGGAAAACCTGGCATGGGAGTACCTCTTGGTTTCTCAGTTGGGTTTGTTTGTTTCTTTGGCCTTACTATGACTTTTATGGGCATAAAGTTTTCATGGGGGGAATAATTATCACACATATAACTTATTTTGAAGTTATTTTTAATTTAATTTAAATTATTTCATTGTTTTGGGGGTTTCCCAGGCATTCTTGGAGGAATGAGTGACTTCTCGGGATTTGGGCCAAACCGTGAGCCCAATTCCAGATTTTAAAAATAAATTCTGATTCCATTATAAATCCTTCATTTTTAAAAAATATTTATCCATTTAAATTACTTCGTGGCCTACCCTGACCTGGAAACACCACCATATTAAATTGGACCGTTTAGAATTCCATAATCAGGGTGGATTTGGGTTTTTATTTAAGAGATTGGGCCTGCCCGAAGGCCCATTTCCTACATTAAAAATATTTTTTAATTATTTAATATCTCATTAAATATTTATGTTTTTTCAGTGATTCTAACTCTCAACTGAGACCACTTACCCACGGAGCTCCCCAATTCTCTCTTTAAACAATTTGGAGTTCAATTTTGTCTCGAATTTGGGAGAAAATTCTCTAGATTTCAAAAATCTCCCAGATTTGAAAAGGTATATTGATCCTTTCATAAAATCATATATTGTTACTCTTTTTCTACCATTAGAGTTCCTAAATGAACTCCCAAGCCTTATTCTAACCCCAAATTCATTTATGGTTGTTTTGAAATTCAATTACTGGCATATTTGGGTTGTTTTCATCAAGATTTTTTTGGGTAAATGTTCCACTCTTAATTTTATTCCTTCTCCTTAGAGTTTCCTCCCACTTTCATGAATTTATAGACCGTCCAGAATTTATTTCTCATAAATAGGGTTTTATTTTGGGACTTTTTGGTGAAACCTTGGGGTTTGGGGTTTGTTTTAAATTCCTTGTGGAGTGGCAGAGGTGCGGTTGAGGTTTCACATCAAGATTCAAGGGTTTTTACTCAAAAGTAGGTGGTTCCATGTTTATGAAAATTTTGAAGATTTAGATTTCTTTATTTACTTATTTTAATGTTACTCATATGATTCTTGTGGTGTTAAAACCGTTTTTGATGGATTTTCTTAAGCGTTTAATTTTATAGTTGCATTATGTATTTAAATTGTGTGCTTTTCATGGGTGACTCTTGGGGTAATGTTGGGGTGTATTTTATAGCGCATGAAAGTGACTAATTGGTGTTTAAAGGGGCTTTCAATTCTGGTTTTATAATGAATTAGTGTCATGTGGGCCTTGAAATGGGACTTTTCAA
This sequence comes from Viscum album, assembly GCA_963277665.1. NCBI lineage: Eukaryota > Viridiplantae > Streptophyta > Magnoliopsida > Santalales > Viscaceae > Viscum > Viscum album. The sequence continues at coordinate 1,226,446,617 of OY728151.1, forward strand.
TGGGTTCAAGGTGTAAAACCTGTTGTACCTCTTGGAAGTGTTTTATGAAAATGTGTGTTTTTAATGTGTGTCTATTGTGGTGTTAATTGAAGTATTTTTATAACAAACGGGGGTAGTTTAACAAATGTTTTTAGGGATGAAAATTCTGTTATGGATTGGTATTGATATGTTTTTGAGGGATTTTAAATGGGTTTTGTGTGCGAAGAAAAGTAACACCCCATGGGTTTGTTTTATGAAAATTGAGAATGTTTTGTTTGGTTAAAAAAAGTGGGAAAATGGGTGTATATATACTATTTGGAAGGTTTGTAAACCAAATATGGGTGTTTGAATGTTAATGTGGTTATTTAATATGTCAAATATATTTTTTATAATGTTTCATAAAGTGATGAAATGTTTTAGCAAATGGAAAGACAACTGTGAAACATGGTTGTGGGTGGTTTTGTGTGAGTGTGCTATGGAAATTGATTTTTGTTGAGGAAAGAAGTATTATATGATATTTGAGTGGGCTGTTATATGAGTTATAATGTATTGGAAATTTTTTATAATTTTTTTTAATGGACTTGATGAAGTGTTAAAGAAATGTGAAAAGTGTTGTGAGCTATTTTTGGCATGAGTATGACTTCAGAATGCATTTGAATGAAAAAATGGATTTTGTGACTTGTGTGATGTACATGTAGGATGTTTGGTGAACTTGTGATATGGAAATTATATTTTCATGTGAAATGTATATTTATTAACTTATTGAATTTGTTTGATCACAAGGGGAAACCCGAGTATCTAGGTGTGTGGACGTGTACTAGTATTCTAGTGAATCAGTGGAGTTTGGCCTTAGTTTCACGTAGCAAGATTGATGCTTACAACACTACCTAAACTATGATGATGATTATTGGGGACCAATAGGTTATGGGTATTTTCCCTACTAGTGGATCTTGCATGAGAATAGATATTGTGTTGGTGACTCTCACCGAGATATGAGGTACTTGGGACCTACAACAAGCTAGTACCTAGGGGTTCTTTCCTATTGCTTGTGCTCATTAGTTACTTTGTGCTTACTGCCATCATACAGTATGGTTGGTTGGAAAGTTCAGTAGTATTGACATGATTTTTAAAAGTGTTTATTTTTAATGATATCCCACTTAAAAACGATTTTAATTTTTATGTTGCATCTTTTAGAAATTATAACTAGAATTTCTTATTTATGAAAACATGGAAGCTTTTTGTCATTGAATGTTTATCACATGGAATATATTAATGGTGGTATCCTACTGAGAATTTTCTCACACCCTACTTACATCCTTGGGTGTAAGTAGATATGATTATTTTTGTTGTCACATGTTGGGTACTATTTTTAGTGTTAGTGGCTCGGGTTTCTAGCAGGTCGTTGGTGGTGAATTCTTGAGGATATGTCTTGAGGGCGGTGCCCCGTTCCATGAGGGTTCAGGGGATGTTTCTTTTTTTGGTACCTTTTTATAGTCATGGTGAGTTTTTTAAACTATGTAATTCATTTTAAATTTTTTTTAAAATATTGGTTTGTTTGAAAATTTTAAATACCTTTTATTGGATTTATTTGTTGTATTATGTTTATAAACATGGTAAAATTGTTCCCAATTCTCATTTTACGATACTCGGGAGCTTGTTCCGGCCTGTGGGGTTCGAGAATTCCATTCGGGCCATGTCACTGGCGGGTTTTGGCACTAGTTTTGGTGGCGACCAGATTTTGTTCATGGCAGAACTTGTTAAATCTATTGGTAAAATGAAAGCTAGGAGGACACAACACATTTAATTGGTTCACCGAAAAGGGCTACATCCAAGGGGAATATGCCGATAGTGTGTCATTCGTACATAAATCCACTAATATTTACCGGTTGTAGAGTACAAGAGTTTTTTCATAGTCACTTGGTGCTAGGAACATTTCCCTTACAAAAGTTCATGGTTAGATCACTGCTTCTCTCGGTACACTTCCATAAACTCCCCCTAACAAATTACTATGAGAGAGGTCTAACTCAGTTTGTCAATGTGAAGGTCACTTCAAAAGATAGGAATTGGGGTGTATGTCTCTGTCCTGCATGATACACTACTTGCATTAAAGACCTGAGTAGATGCTCACTGAAATCCCAAACCACTCAACACTAACATTCAAAACAACCCTTCGCAAAGCCCCTTGGCAAAGCTCAACCCTTCACAGAGCACACCACCTCGTAGAGAACAAACCATCATAGAGATCACTGCCTCATAGATTAATCTACATTCAATATCTCACTAAGACAATGTAGAATATCCCATCTTCACGAAGTAACCAAAAGATAGAAGCATTGACTTCAATCAAGAATTGAATATTCTCTTCATAATGCTCAAGCTTGCAATGAATCCTTGCTTCGCGGAGCACCCCTTTATTCACAAAGATAGAGTGATTCAAAAATTTATCCCTTAGGTTCATATAAAAAGGAGAGGGGTGTCATATTATTTATAAGAATATACAAATCAGATATCTCTTCTTCTTTAGGTGTGAAATCTGGATCGTTCAAAACATCTTCGTGGCGCTTTTCAAATCTCGCAAAGTTGTGCTGAAATTTCTGGTATGCAGAGCTCATAATAACCAAAATGAAACACCATATAAAATCTAAAAACATCATTTCATATAAATACTTATGCTAGTATTTTCAAAAAACAATCCTTTTCTACCTAAATGAAAATTTTATTTTAGAATAATACCGTTCGCAAAGCTCAAAGATCAAACTCTCGTAATCAAAAAGCACACCATCTCTATTCATTATTTCTTTACGAAACACAAATAAAAATCTCATATCTTCAAAAATACTTCCTTTTCAATATTTACATATGTTATCCAAGAAGAAACACTTTTCAAATTTTTTTCCATTTTCCAAATTTAGTACCGAACAAATTTGGAAAACACTGGGAAATGACGTCAACTTCAAAACTGCTTTCAGCATAAACTATATGACGCCTTTTCTTGCAATCTCCCTGTTCACCCATGATAGGATTCAAAAAAAAACAAACCAAGATACTTTTGTGGAAAAGAGAAACATTAGTTACTACAATGTCACATGATAGACTTACCTGATGTTGCTTCTAATTAATGTTACAGTTTAAATGAAATTCCTTTGACTGATTTATGATGTGTTTGGACCATCCTTGGAATGGTTGGAGGTTCTACCTCCACCAAAACCACCCTTTCATGTTGAGTTCATTAAATATCCCATGTTGAAACTTTTTTACCTTATTCATAATACACCCCTTTGGGTGTTATGTTTATTTATAAGTTGAATTGTGATGTTGCCTGTTTTAAACTGCCATGTAATGGGTTCTTCTATACCACATGATGAAATTAAATTATTTATATTAAATGAAGTTATTTTTTTGATAAAAATGATAGATTTTATAATAAAACCCCTATGTTGAGTTTATTTTTCTTATAATCCAAAAAAGACGTGTTTATTTGTTCATTGTTTGGATTGGAAACATTATTAGTACACGGGACATGTTTTTTTTGTAATTGGAATGAACAAGGGGCTTGGAATTATTCCATAGTTGTTATGACTTGGGATGTGGATTTCCTATATATATATATATCCCTCTTAGATGCACCTTTTATAAGTAGGGGATGGATATATACATGGCCTTTTTTTGATTAAAATTAAATGGAATGGATTTATTGTTTACACCTCAAGTGATACTTATATTCCTTTTTACATAGTTCTGAGGAGGGGATCATGAGTCTATGAGGCTTTATCCACCAGGGGTGATACCTTTTATATCTTGTATTGTCTCACTGTGTGTGTTTATTTCCTCTATATGAGTGATTTTAGTTCTCAGGGGATCACACTTGGATGGAATTAGTGGTAAAATTATTACACCATGACATGAGGGACACTTGAACCCCCATTGTGAGATACCCCCACAAACATTTTATTTGAAATGAAAATTTTTGGAAAAGTGGGAACCATATTTAAAGTGACACCATTCATAGATATCCGCCTTCCACAGGACACACCATATTCAAAATTTAAAAGCTAACATCCAAAATTCAAAACAAAAAATCAAAAAACCTTTAAATTTCACTTCGAACCACGTGCTACCCACCACAGTCTGCATCACAAGGAGACCTCGAACCTCACCCCACCTCACCGCCATTCCTTATTTCTCCAACATGAAGTCCCATCACCATCACCACCATCACATATACACATATCTCAGTCATCATCGTCATCAACTATTACCATCATCCACTTCTTCGACTACCACCTCCTACATCAAAAACTATTATGTCCGCTACACAGAACCATCAGAACTTCCATGAACACTGATCCACGACCACCATCACCTTCACTATTCAAAAACCACAACAGAATGTTGAAACCTATCATTTAATAATGTTGAAATCCCTAATCACTGAACCATAAACAAAAAATGAAATGACATTTTAATAACTGATTGAAGAAAATGCCTCATGGATCAACGATAACCACTCAAACTACACCTCCCAAAGATTACGAGATATCCACCTCGCCAGAACGAATGAGGGAGGAGATATGGTACCCGAATCCCGATCAGAGTAAAAGAAGCATGGAGGCTTCATAGGGAGTAAAGAGCTTTGTCGAAAAAACTTGGCTTAATAAAAACACCTTCTTCACCAGAACGCAAGACAGGCCACCAAGAACACCCCACCAAAATGCACAACACCACCCAAAACCTCTTAGAAACCATCACAACTGACTGACCTTGAAAAGAGCATTGGATGTAGAGGCCATAGGGGAGTATGAGTGGGAAGGACTTCCAAAGAAATCCAAAACCTGTAAACACTTTTAGATTCACCCATATCCCCACTAGAAAAACAGAGATCACAACAACATCAAGACACCCCAACCGAAATAGAATCACAACCAAAAAATACCATGAAAACAAGAAGAAAATGAGAACAAAACCATACTATGTACACAGGGCAGAAACCGAAATAATAAGAAGACATGTAAATACAAATGGAGTTGGGGGGTGAAACCCTAATCAAAAAAGGAAACAAAAGTGGAGGAATGCAACCCAAGGGATAAGGATAGGACGAAAACAGAAGATGTAAGTAAGATGCTCACGAAAAGAACATAGGGGGATGAAACCCTAGGAAGAAGAAAGGATATCACTCTTTGGTGATAATTTGAAGAAAGAAGAGGTTGGGAGGACACTCCAATGATAGGGGAAAGAATCCGAGGAAGACGAAGAGAAATTCACTCAAGAGAGTACGCCAGATGGACCCTTTGAATTTGTAAAATCTTTGTTATATTGACGAGATAATCAAGTTACATTATAAGGTTCACCTAGGATGAGAAAAAGGTTCAATATAAATTTATACTAATGATTCCATTTTAAATTAAATATAATATGTTATGTAATTAAATGGAATGGGTGGGTCCACCAGGCCAAATCACATGCCTGGGTTTAGTCCTTCTTATCCACTTAAATTAAAATGACCTATTAATAATTATTAACCCATTTCATATGGTAACTTTGGTCTAAAAATTACCATCTTAGGCCAAATTAGGTATGGCGATCCATGTTACCTTGAAGAACCTAATCCAACAAGGTTGATTATTTATTTCACATTGCTTCTTTAATTTTTATATAATCGAAAACTACTTATTTTATATGAATGAAATGGATTATTCTTTAAAAATAATTGGAGGTGGTCTAATATGTATATCTCATACCCTTGTAGGGTTTCCATAACACTGGAGTACCTAAGAAGATCCTATTGTTCATAGGTACGTGATATTATGCTTGTGTTGTGCATTGCACCCGTGAGTTGGGAGTATGAGACAGAACTTGTACTCAGGATGCTCGAAGAGATCACCCACATGGTATTTTTATTATTTTATTTGTTCATGGATTTTATCATATCGCCTGCTATATATGTATTTATTATTTAGGTAGTATTACATGAACATGCATGCATGGTTGAATAATAGAGTTGGATATATTTACTCAGTTGTTAAATTTATCTTCAACTGCTTTTGATTTCATTCATACTATTTCTGCTAATTTTTTTTTCTATTATTGTTTTCTGATATACCTCTATGCTCCTCTGATCATGATATTATATTCTCCCAACTATCACCCCCTTAGTTTCTCTTTTTAGTTGGAAGCCTCTGGCATGAAGGGAGACATACTTGATTCCATGTCATGACTGGTCTGACTACTAGTTATATAGTCATCCAGGATGGGATGTTACATCATTACTTTGAGATATTTACATGGGTTTCTATTACAAAATTTTAGACATGTAGGAATTTTAATATTTTTTCCTCCATGGACTTCATGATTATCCATTTCCCCTTTTTAGGAGTATTAGGAAACTCACCCATGTTGAGGTTGTTAATCATATATAGATATAATTGTTCCATCATAATCAAAGTGTTTATTATTCAAACTTATATTTCATTTGGTTTCTCATAAGTTAAATTATTTCATTATACATCATATTAACTGTTAACACAGTTCTTTCAGGTTATATCCTTTTATTAAAACCAAAATCTTGGTTTTAGAAATAGTAATCATTGTGGGAAATCTTATACTCATGATAATCATTTCCATGATGTATAAATATTAACACCTTCATTTCAATTTATTTAACTGTTGATTTCACCGAGTTTATACTCTATTAATATCTAATAAAAGTCTTCATATTTTCTCATAATTAAAATTTGAATTAAACTAATAATATCCTCTAGGAGTGTTGAACCATGTGTGATGTAAATTCCCTTACGTTGTGCACTGGAATGACATCTGAGATATACATTAATAGATATTTTTAGAGTAATTAACATAAGATGTATCAATGAAAAAACATGTAAACATGAATTATATATATAAGGATTTATTTTCTAAAGAAAAGAAAACTCTTTTTATTTACCACTACTTATGATGTTCTCATATACATAGGCTTATCATAAGGGTTATCACAAATGTTTTCAAATCATAATCTCTAACAATAACTAAATCATCCTTATTTACTAACTATATATTATCAAACATTACATAAATAAATATAAAACCATTTTAAATGAATATTGAATACATTTCACAAGAATATATGCTTGAGAACATTAAAGGTTATGTGTCATTAGAGACTAGATACATTATAATATTATTTATTGAAATATCTTATACATATCTATTTTTTTCATACATAGTACACTTCCAAGTCAAAAAATAGTTAGAACCGTTCTTTATAACATCGGTAAGAGAAGCATAAGAAAGGGTGAGCTCAAATGCTAAAAAAGTGTAAAAATAAGACCTATCAATCAATAATCATAAGTGATCATAAGATAATAATAAGAGTGTGATAATATGATAAAATAATACATAATTTATACCCATTATTAATTGATTAATAATTATGAGTCATGGAATATGTATTTTTTATAATAGAATAAAAAGTTTATAAGAGTGGATAATCATAAATAATTAAACATGATCCAAGAGAACATAAAATAAGAATAAGGAATAAGTTTATGTCAACAAAATAATCATAGAATATCATTTCCTTATTCAAGGATCACTACCATGACTATCATAGTGGACTGGGTTCACTCCCCATTTGATTATTTCCTTAGTCAAGGTTCACTCCCAAAACTATCTTACAACAAAAATTAACTTATGGAATTGGGTTTAGACCAGATTTTGAGTCCCTTATCTTATGAGATATTGATATTTACCCAATTAATTTAAGGTATATATAATTTCAGGACCACCGATCACATAATTAAAACCATACATATGTGTGTCATAATATCGGAAAACAATCATTGTATCATCATTTCATAACCAGATCAAAAGGATACAGGTTTCATAAACATTTCATCAAAATATTCGTAAAACATCCGTAGAAACAATAGAGGTAGTACCACTAGATCATATGGATAGTAAATCATATGAAACATTACAAGATTTTGTTATGGATGATAATACCAATTTAATATCACTAGAACATCTCAAGAAGAAAATTCCATTTTCATTTTGAAAACACTTATTTAAAATAAAAAAAATTATATAATATTAAGGAAAATAATTTCGTTCAAAATATTTGAGGAAGATTTTAAATTAATCTCAAAATAAAATAGTATTCATGATGGTGAGTATTTTCATTCATCCAGAGTATGTTAAACCAAAAATTCATTTCAATTTTTTTGTGAAAATTTAAAAGTAACTCGTTCAAAAAAAGATATGAATATTCTTCTAAAAAGTTTGTATCTATTTTTAGACATGGGTAATAATTAATTTAATGATTTTTTGAGAATATTAAAACCATTATTCAAAACATTTTATAGAACATATGGACATGAAATAAAATATTCCTATCTAAAGAAATAAATAAAGTCTATTTTCTTTAAAAAAACATTCTTTCTTTATCTTTAGTACTTAAATATAGGAAAATTTAATGAAAACAATTAATAACTAAAAATTAATGGAGGATAATAAAATATATAATATTTTAAAATTATATTCATATAATTTTATCATCATAAATTTAATCATAAGAAATTATTGTAAAAAATGTGATTGTAACATAAAACTCTTATCGCTTTGGTAAGTTTTGAGTCACGACCCCCATAAAAGAGTTAACTTGAAATGAAACATTAAATACCATTAAAATAATTATATTAATGATATAATATAACAAAGTGAAATTAGATACTACTTATAAAATAATACGGTCATATAACATAATATATGGTTTAAGGAAGATAATTAGATACGATAAACCCTTACCTCAAATTCACATTTATTTATTAGAGATCTAAACACCTGTATAATAAATTTAAATATATTATAATTGTAAAATAGTACTATATTAATACATATAATAACATAAATATTTTATTTATAACATTTTATCACTTTTTCATTAACAATCATTCATTATCAATATCATTTCAAGTGTCGACTACTTTATTTTTCTTATATGTTTTGGTTTAAAAGTTATAGACCTTGAACATTGATCATGGTTTACTAATAAAAATAATGTAAATCATGAAAAAATATCATATATATTAACTATATATATTTATAACCATTTATATAAACCTGTGATGAATGATGAATGACATCACTATGTAGAGATAATTGTCTATACAAACGCACACATAATATTTCCATTTTTTGATGGATGGAAATAATGAAAGGAAAATAAAAACTAACATTTAAAGAATAATTATTATGTCATAATTATCAAATATATTTATTAAATCATTATTAATATCCATCCATGAAATATGGTGGTGATAAATAAATTGTATCACTATGTGGAGGTGATAGTCTACACATTAACACGAGTGATACATTCATCTCCCATTTTAAGAAGAAGAGGTTGGAAATGGTTGTCAAATCACTATAATAACATCTAAATATACCTATTATACCTAATTAATCAGTTTATGATGGATAAAAAAAATTTAGAGTTATTATATGAAGAAATAAAATTAAAATATATCAATTATGATTTATACCTCTTTATTGATTGACCTCATTTGGCTTACACCTCAAGACTAGAAGGATTGGTCTTAAGACAACGAAAAAATCACTATGATTAATGAACAAATAGTGTAATGTTTTTGAGTATGTATTAGAAGAACTAGAAGGCTCAAATTGTTGGAATAAATGAGAATAATAGGTTCCCTTTTATAAGTGTAGAGAGGGACACATGTGGAATTTATTAAAATATTTGAATGATATAAGGAAAATTTCTGGGGAAACTAAATCAAAATATACACATATTCATACATAACAAAAATATAATGTCAACATATATTAAAATAATATTAATATTATAGGTTTAGGTTGAAATAATACCGTTATCAATTGGATTAACCCTTGATAAAACTATTTTATCCTTAAACATTGTAACAAGATTATACTTTTTTACTTTTCACTTTCACAAAGAATTATGCTAAAACTATTGAATTAAATAAATTATTATTATTAAAAAAATTAAATCCATTTTGTGAAACTTATTTTAAAAAGTTACATAATTATTTTTAAATAAATGTGAAAACCGAAAAGAAAACCAGTTTTAGAAAGAAATGAATTTGAAAGCATAAAAATGGATTTAATTTCATTATATACCTTGTAGAAAGAATAAAATGTATATTAAATTATAAGATTGAATTTATAATCTATAAATTTCATTAAAAAATTAATCAATAGGGATTAATGTGATTTATTTTGATAAAATTATATTACATGTATAAACATAGTTTATGAAAGATGTGTTTTTTTTCTAAAAATGATTTTATATAAAAATAAATTATAATAAATATTAATATGTAATTAATTATAGTAATTATAATTAATATATAATTATGTTAATTTTACATTAAATTATTAACAAAATGTTACTTTTAATTGAAGAAAAGTAATATTTTTTTGCACAATTGGTATTTTTCACTATTCAAAGAAAAAAATAGATTTATAAAAATACAAAATATTAACCCTAGGATTATATTAACATGATGACTTGAAAAAAATATTTTTATATACTAAAAAAATTTAAATAAATGGTATAAATTAGTTATAATATTAATGTATAAATTTCAGTAAAATCCATTTGTGTAGAAAACAAAATTTTTAAGTTGAAAATGCCTTTAATAAAAATTGAGTACTTATTTATTATAAATTATTATATAAATTTGAAAATTTTAAAACAATTAAATATATATTTTTAATAATGTGGTTATTAATATTCATACCTTCCAATTTAATGTCTTATTTGTAGAGGATTAATGTATTACATTTTATTTAGACTCATGGTTTCATGCAATGGAATCTGTAAAATGCCTCAAGTTTATGTTAAAGTATTTATATAAAATATTGGGGTGTTACACATTAGATTCCAAAATATTATCCATTTTATATAATAATAATTTGGATTGAAAATTACTTCCATAGATGAGACAAAAAATATTCCAATTTAGAATCATTTTCTAGGTTTCACCATCAAATTCTATATTATTTCTTGCAAACTTAATTCCACTATTGAATAATCTATTAATGTTAGCGTAGTTCTCCATCCCAACTGAGGATCAAAATTGCCTCATTGAATACTATAAAATATTTTTTTTAAAATATCTATGTGTTCTAAAGTCCCTTATTTTTTTAGAGTTCGAGTATTCTGTCTTCCAATAACTTCTAAATGACGTGATACTTCAAATGGATATGATTTTTTCCAAGAATGAAACATTGGATATTTGGATAAGTGAATCAAAATTTTTGGATCAAAAAAGTGAATCACAATATCATTACTCTATGAGAGATCTTCTAATATCCCCTTCAAATATATCACATCCTTCAGGGATTCAATTAGTGATATATACTCCACATCCATTATTGAGAGTGAAAATATAGTTTGGAGTTTTGATAACCTGATAACTTTTCATCCAATTAATGTTATTGTATCCACACATGATTTTTTGAGTGTATTAATATCCACCAATGTTAGAGTCAACATATCCTTTCAATGAATTATTTATTCTAAATTATATATCCATGAATAAAAAACCATTGAAGCACTTGATAATACACTTTCATGCCTCCCAGTTTTCACTTCTAATATTTCAAAACAAAATATCTTGACTGCTCCCACTACCTATACTGTGTCTGTATGAGTACAATCCATGGCATAAAAAATGAATCTGACACATGATTCATATGAAATATTCTCCATGTACCCAACAACAATTTTCATTCATGGTTCCCTATCATTTCTTATATTGAAATTTCTATCTAGGCTTATGTTAAACAACTTTGCCTGACCAATTCCCATGTTATGCAGTGCCTTTTAGAAATAATCCATCTAAATCAGGATTAAAGTATTTAAAATTATGTTTATCACTATCCACATCCCCAAAATATATTTTTATAGACTTAGATACATTATCTCAAATATCTATAACAATTTATACTTAATCTTGTTTAATATTTCTTTTATTGAACCTACAATCTACATATCATCAACATAGAGTGTTAGAATAAAAATCCTTATTATTGAAATCCTTCCAATAAAAGAAATTGTTTTAATGTTCTAGATGAACTTATAGTCCTTTATAAATTCATCTATCTTTTTATTTTAAGTGCTCATAACCTTCATCAAACCATAAAGGCTCCTATTGAGATTGTAAAAAAATTCCAATTTTATTTTTCGATGAAATAAAATATATGATATATGTAGATATCCACATATAAGTCACCATGATGAAATTCTAACTTGAAAACCAACTACCCAGATATAAATTCTCCATGGAAACCATACTCAACACCATCCAAATAGTAATATGTTTAACTACATGTGGAAATTACTTATAGAAATACAAACATTGTATTTTTTTGAATCCCCTTTATAAATAAATATTCCTTATGCATAAAACTACCATATATATCTTCCTTTAACTGAAAAAACAATTTTTAAGGAATTTCTTCCCAGTATGACTTTTTATTAGTTCCCATATTGGATCACATGGCGGGAATAAATCTCATCCCTCATGGATAACTCCCATTAATTCAATTATATAAATCATATATCATATTCTAGGATCATAGGCTCTCCATAATAGATTATATGTAATTAGTAAAAATCAATCCCATACCTCTAAAATTATATCATCTATTTGGTTGATCTTCACAGATTTCCAGATAGTTTTGCTTGGTAATACAACTTCCATGGCTTTATATTTTGGATTTTTTTCTTGAGATTCCACATTCCTTGATCTTTCCAACACGTAACCAATAGAAACACCATCCGAACCTGACAGGATTTCAAAACATCCTCCCTTAATTTTGTTGTTTCTGGTACTGAAATTCTTCGCAAATTATCCAAAGCATATATAATGTCTAGACATCTATTAATAAAAATTAATACTTTGATGATACATTTATATCATCTACATTTCATTATTATATATAATCCTAAAAAATAATTTCTTACTTTAATATCATATTTTATCTTATGATAACCTTTTGATGGTTGTTATCCTAGTGTCAAAAACCAAATTATTCACCGCCATAATTGACAGTGTAAATTGTTCAATAATTATTCTCTATCTCATCTCTTTAAATGGAATAAAAATAAAAAAATGTGACTACACAAGAGGATTTAATATGGGTGAATTATAAATTCCCTTTGGATGGACAAAATTCTGGAAGTTCAATTTCCATTAGGGAAAATGTTTTTTTTCTGATTAAGTAAACCACATAATTCATCATTTTCACACAAATCACCTTGGGGAATCATACATGAAGTCTCATAATCCTTAATTTTTCAACTAATGTTCATTTTATCCTCTTTCTAACTCCATTATGTTATATATTTCTTGATATATTCATTATATACCCTATGCCTTTTCCATAAAAAAATCTAAAAAACTCCATTCTTCCATATTCCCCACCATTATCAGATATCAAGCACTTAAGCTTCTAATTGATCTATGGTTCTTCCATGGATCTATAATGGATGAGTATTATTAATAAAAAACATGCGCTAGAGAAGGAACACTAAAAATTTCTATATTTCATTATTTATGATTGTTATTTAGTATAGTGATCCTCCATTAGAAAAAACCAAATATTGTCATTACACACACATATACACCAATTATAACTTTTAGATATTTGAAATATTAAATCCTATTTGGATGTAAGATTATAATAATTCCCAAGAATTAAACCTCAGTTGTTTTATACTCCATGATTCTACCATTCAATATCCCTTTAGTACCCAGGAATTTCACCCATTTTCACTAAGGTGAAATAGATAGTCATTCCATAATTTTGGAAAAGATACTTGGCTGGCATGAATGCCAACATCTGATACTCCCCTGAGGTATAATGTTCCATATTTAAATCCTTATAATACAACCATATTGTTGTGTAAAATATTCCAGGGCATGTCTATTACAATTTTATAGAAACCTTAATTATCTAATTGTCCAATGGGAATTAAGATATTTATTTATATTAGGATATAATAAACTCTCAGAAAATTTAGAAAGATTCCACCTCTATTTTTGATGAAAATGTTTACCATAATAACTACAACAAGAAATTTATCATTCACTATATGTACCCTGCTAAAACCTATAGATTTATTGATCTTTAAACATCATCTCTTAAATGTTAAGTGAAATGAAGATATAGAATCTATTATCCAAGGCTCAAGTGAACTCATGATGTCACACCTCGACCTCGGACGCCGGTTTGTTTTATTCTTTTTTTTCTTATTTACTCGGTCCCACATCTTTTGGATGAGTTTTAGTTGGGATCCGGTTAGAAATTTTCTAGGTTGGATGTCTTTGGTTGGTCTCGGGTTAGAGTACGGTAACCGCATCGTTAGCGGCGACCGTGCGTCTGGTCCTAGTGAATGTGCGGTGGCGCGAAACTTCAAATAAATAATAAATTAATTAAATTAATTAAATTAATTTAAAAAAACTAAATAAAATTTTATATCGATAAAACAAGGTTAATGTTTAAATTATAATAATGAGAATATGTTTGTGCATGTGGTAATGTCATTATTATTTAATTTGGTAATAATACTGTTATTATTAAATTGTTATAAATATAATTATTATTTAAAATGAAATGCAATAAAATTATCATTTTTTTTAAAATTAAGTTGTTATTAATTTCTTTTGTTGATATTAATGTTATTTTTATCATTTTTCTATTAGTATTTTTACCATTATTATTATTGTATTATTAATAATATTATTATTATTATTACTTAAAATAAAATGGATAATAAATGATAATCATTTTTTTATATTTACTAGTTTTATTATTATTAGTATTAGTATTTTATTTTTCTTATTGTTATTTCTTTTTTTTACCCTAACCCTACCCCGCAACACCCCTATCCCCTCCTCATTGTCACGCCGCCAACCCCCATCCTACCCAATCCCTCGCATGTTCGGCCTGCACGACGCCTCCACCCCCCTTCTCGGAAGCCTCCTTCCCACGACCCCATGCCTCCCGGTCCGACTCGCCCTCTGCTTTTGCCTGCACCTCCCTCTTCCCCGTTCTAGGAAAACCGCACACCCCCTCCCCTTGCGCTGGCATCCTCTCCTCCCAACCACAAGAGCCGATGTCGCTCCAGCATCTCCTCCTAGTGCCACTCCCCATTCTAGCCTCCGCTCCTGGCTCTCCCTCCTCCCGGTTGTGACCCCACACCCCATGTCCGCCAGCAGCACCTACAGCCTGCTCATCCACAGGCCCTCGGCCAGGCCTCCGCTGTTCTCCCCTCTTTTCCTCAGCCGCGCCTTCCGCACAACTGGTCTCACCTTTCCCTCCTCTACAGTCCGGCAGACCCCTCATACATTACCTTTTTTTGCAGCGCCGCACCACCCCTTACCAGCGTGATTCTAGCAAACCCAACCCCATTCCTGGCACATTACTGGTGAAGCCGACCATGCCTGTCCGACGACCAACAATGATGAATTCGATCCATGTTGTGCAGCGCCTCTACGTTGCCCCGGCGTGGCCGTGAATCCCCTTTCCGAGTCCGTGAATGGTGTTTTGGGTCATATCAGAACTCGTTCTGTCTGCCGCCGCCGAAGGGGAAGCGATTTAGATCGCTTCGGATCGTCCGCCATTGTTTGCGAGACGCGTTTAGTCTCGCCGCAAGTTTTGGTTCACCGAAACTATCCTATGTAAGACTTGTTATCATGCGCACATTTAATTTATTATCGTTATTGTGTTTTGAAATCCATTATATTTTATTAGCAGTGCGGGTGATGTTTTTGGATGCAATCTCGGCTTGCTGCGTGTTTTCATTGTTTCCACCACCGTCTGAGGTGATGTTCTCCATCCATTGTCTTGTTGCACATTTTATTTAATTATTTATTTATTTATTTATTTTTGGGTCATGTTTATGTCTCTGAGTCCCTGGAGTTTAATTGGATGTACGAGGGTCTTTGTCGCACTCATTTTGGGTGTCAGAATTTGTCGCAGGGGGTCGAGATCATTTCCAAGTGTGTGCGCTTTTGTCGAAGTGCGTGCACGTGAGCAGGTTGTGGTTTGAGTTAAAAAGCTTGGTGTGTCTATTGTTCGAGGTAGGCGTTTCCACTCTTTCTATCTTCTCAAATCCTTCCAAAGGAACTTTCATGATTTAATTTGATTTATAGATATTATTTGCACCCTTATCATCCTGATATTTTATTCATTGTAGTGTTTATTCGATGGTTAAAAGTGTTAAAAACTGCTTTGAAATAGTCCCTTAGTTATGTGTAGGTGTTCCCAACCATTTACCTTTTAGATTCAAACCATGATCACTTGAAATATTTTCAATTAATCCTTTTATATCGTTTTCATATCTATCGTATTTATGAAAAAGCATCTGTCTTAGTTATGTTGCTGTTTCAAATTTCTGAAAGTTGCTTTTGATGTTTGTTTATATGAAATGCATAGGTTCTTAGTAAAGTTAAATCAATGTCTTTGTGATGTGTTTGGTTACAATTGACAGTTATTGTGTTTTGGAAATGTAAAGATTACTTTGGTGTGTTTGTTTAACAAAAAGAAGAACCAGTAGTTGTTTTAGAAAAGATTTGGAAATGGTGGTTGGTTTGAAAGATGCTTTTGTTTTTATAAAGTGTTGTGAAAGATTTGAGTTTGTTTTCAATGCTAAAGTGTTTTATGAATGATGGGTTTTACGGAGATTCTTCTAAAAACTAAACGTGAAATTGGATGTTGGCACATCCATGGGAGCACTAGGTGCTCACATGGATGTGTCTCCAAATTAAAATGACACATTCAAACTATATTTTCTGAATACTAGGTTTTTGATGAATGGTTGGAAGTTTGGTTGGACCAGTTGGCTTTTGGTGTGAGTTAGATGGTCGTTTTTCATAAAGGCCCTTTTGTCTTTTACAACTCAATTGTAATATTTGTGTTGACTCCTTTAGTAGAATGTATTTGCACTGATTCTTGGGAAAAAAATGGGTGTGCCCGATTTGCAACTTAACTCGTTTACGAAATGTTTTGAAAATGTGCATGTTGTGAAGGCCCGGTTGTCACCTTATTGAATTTGAAAGTACTTTTTATGTGTGCATGCTTGCGGGGCATCTCTACAGGGGGACTTCCCTCGAGGGTTGTTGTGTAGCGGTGTCCGTGTAAGGGGTTGGCAAGTGTGGTGAGATGAGTCACGCGTGCGAGGGCCTCCCACTTACACAGTATTACTAAAACCACCATGGGTTCCTGGGCGTCTTATAGATTATAGAGTGATGATTTCTTGCTAGCCCTGATTAGACGGGTTAGTACACCCTGGAGTCATGGACAAGCCAGGAGGGATGTGCCACTGGTTGGCTATTAGGGCAGCCAGTTGGTTATTGACTATGGAGTACCACGCCGGCAGGTATTCTGAACCCGAGTACGTCCAGGAGTTTTCTAGGGATGTTTAGGATCACCCGTGGTTATTTCCTATGTCTTCTTATTTACTTTTACTTGCACTTGGTTTCCAGCATTTATTTACTACTTGTTCTTCTTTTGCACAAATGTGATAAACATGAATTTGAAATTTCAGTTTAAAAAAAACATTGTTTTGGGGAAAACGGGCTATGGCGTGCGTTGGTTTTTGGGATGGTAAAACGGGATCCTTTTTCCTTTAAAATATGAAAACCCTATTTTCTATCTTTGTATGTGCAAACTAGTGTTTTGGGATTGTTTCTGGAAAGTGGTTTTGGTTGGACTCTGTGGTTTACTTTGGCATCCCTACTGAGAATTTTTAATGCTCACGCCTACTTTTATCTTTTCAGTCGCAGGTTTCCCTCGTTCATGTTTTCCTGGATGTGTTTCTCATTTTTGGAGAAATGTTGGTCATGGTTGGGAGGTGACCGAAGGGTCACATGGCGGTACATCTGATGTTCGGCTTCATTTCTTTCCTCTGCTAGAGTTTAGTACATTTGTTCTGTTTATTCTTATTTACTTGTTTATCTTTTTGGTCCAAATCGTTCCCGATGTTTTAACTTTGATGCTCGACATTAGTTGTCATCCCGGGGGGATTGGGAACGCGCCTCGGGACTTGTCACAGACCAGCTCGGGTGACCGACTCAGGGTCGACCCGGGCTGGTTCATGAAAAAATGGTATCAAAGGGAGGTTCTTGTTATTTGGTATGTCTGGTAGAAGGAGATTAGGACTATCGGGGCTCAGGAGGTAAGTTACGAGTTGGTGCCTGATCACCACCGCTCGTGATGAGACCTGAGTTACAAGGGTTAGTCCGGGATTTGAGTCTTTTGTCTTTGGTTATTTTGGATTGAGGGATGAAAAATGGGAGTGAATAGGTTCACATTGCAGCCTCACGTGGGGTGGTGACCCACGTGGAGTCCAAGAGCCCGATTTAAGGTCCTCTTAGTGTCATTTCTTACCTAGGGCATGGCTCACCACCATGTCTCCGAGTTAAGTACAGACACTAGTCCCTCATTCCGATAGTTTATAGTTGGTTTTGTTTTGTTTTAAACTCAGTCTATGTGTGTGTGTGTGTTGAAAATGAAAGTGATTTTGAAATAAAAAAAGGGGATTTATTCCAAATTGTTTTTGAAATTAGTAAAGTGGGGTTTTTAAAGAGAAAGTGTATTGGTTTGGAACAATATGTTATGTGTTTGGATTTGGTATGGAAAGAAGTGTTTTAACCTTGGCACTCCTTATGGAGGGTCACATGTGCGTGGGTATGTACGGAGAGTGCGTAGGGGGCACTTGTTTGCAGATGATGTGAGCGAGATTGAATGAACACACATGTGATGGTTCATAATGTGCCATAGGAGGGTTTTAAGACTTTAAAGAAATGATGGTTTTGAAAAGTGATTTACACCTGTGTTTGTATATGTTTGGCTTATGGGCCTTTTGACCTTGGCTTGTGTTGTTTCCTTGATTGAGTTTTGTCTTGATGCCGGGTTCGATGATGTTTCACATGTTGTCATGAGTATGCCGCCCAGAAAGGTCGCTAAGGTTGCTAATGAGTCATGCCCAGTTTTCAGTTCTTTTTCATATTGCCTATCGATCAAAGAATTCAAAGTCCGTGAGGGGTAGTTGTTTGGTTGTGGAATTGGAGTGGGTCTTCAGGTTGTTGGGAACTCCCAGGGTTATTAGGGTGTGTACCATCTCAGGTTTATTTGGGGATTCAGTTTAGACTAGTAAAGATGAGATGTCTCATCGTCATTGGAGTTTGGGTGTGATTAACGGTGGTCAACTCCCACGAAGGTTCCCCACCTGGCAAGGAGTGTGGGCCAGTGGAACCTATCTCCAAGAAACCATCCTCGTCGGTACCGGCTCATAGTTCGTCAGACCTCTCTCTTGTGTGCCACCAGTATGGCCTGTCCAGACATTTTAAGTTGCTCTGCCTCATCCCTTCAAAGTCTTGCTACCGTGCGGCTATTCAAGCCACCAGGGAGAGTTCTGGAAGAAGCGTCGGTCGTGAAGGAGTTAGATACCAGGAGATGAAAATTCCTGACTATGAGGTAGGAGATGCTTTAGCCATCAGGGCCCCAGCCACAGGTCTCGGGGTGAAGCTCCCGCACAGTCAGGAGTTGCCGAGGGTGTGGAGAACCTCTCTTCGGATTCTGTTTTCATCTTTCTAAAGAAAAATATCCAAAGATTCCTTGTTCTATTCTTGTTATCATTGTAAGATCACCCTTGTTGCGGTTGCGCGATGAACTTGTTTTACCACAGTCTAATAAGTCTTATTTGTTCTCAGTGTGTTCTCAAATCGCTCTGATTTCTTTGAAGGATGTTGGGCCTGCGAATAAACGGGTCGTTCTAATTTTGAGTTGGGTCTCAATTGCGTTCGTTAGGGGGATGTTTTGTTTCATGAAATTCACGTGTGGTTTTTCGAGGCCCTTGGTGAGTTCAGCCTTGGATTCCCCTAGTCTCTGGTTGCGGTGAGGAGTTTGTTCGGTCGGTGTGGGAGGAGTTGAGTCAATTCCTTGTCCTCGAGCTATTGGGTCATTTCGTAGCAAGCTTCCTGTTTAAGTCTCCGAGTGTTGTTCGGTCTATGTGGAGAAAGTAACTAGGTTCATTTTGGGAGTTCCCGTATTGCCCCCCCCTCAGGGGCGGTGTGTTCGAGTTTCAGGGTCTCCGTGTTAGTAAATTTCTATGGTGGGGAGAACCCTTCCGTGTTTTCCCCTCAACCTCGGACAATTATTGTACTCGATTTGGTAGGGTGTGACTTGTGTTAGTAATGGTCACCCCTAGCATCTCAGTTTCTTCTGGTTTTGCCTGGGCATGGACTCGAGTTATGATAACTATTGACTTAGTGACTTTCTGGGGGCAGAAAGTGTCTGTGGTGGGGAGAATTGTCACACCTCGACCTCGGATGCCAGTTGGTTTTATTCTTTTTTTTCTTATCTACTCGGTCCCACATCTTTTGGACGAGGTTTAGTTGGGATCCGGTTAGAAATGTTCTAGGTTGGATGTCTTTGGTTGGTCTTGGATTGGAGTACGGTCACCGCACCGTTAGCAGCGCCTGTGCGTCTAGTCCTGGTGAATGTGCGGTGGCGCGAAACTTCAAATAAATAATAAATTAAATAAATTAATTAAGTTAATTAAAAAAACTAAATAAAATTTTATATCGATAAAACAAGGTTAATGTTTAAATTATAATAATGAGAATATGTTTGCGCATGTGGTAATATCATTATTATTTAATTTGGTAATAATACTGTTATTATTAAATTGTTATAAATATAATTATTATTTAAAATGAAATGCAATAAAATTATCATTTTATTAACATTAAGTTGTTATTAATTTCTTTTGTTGTTATTAATGTTATTTTTATCATTTTTCTATTAATATTTTTACCATTATTATTATTGTATTAATAATAATAATAATAGTATTACTTAAAATGAAATGGATAATAAATGATAATCATTATTTTTTTAATATTTACTAGTTTTATTATTATTAGTATTAGTATTTTATTTTTCTTATTGTTATTTCTTTTTTTACCCTAACCCTACCCCGCAACACCCCTATCCCCTCCTCTTTGTCGCGCCGCCAGCCCCCATCCTACCCAATCCCTCGCCTGTTCGGCCTGCGCGATGCCGCCACCCCCCCCCCCTTCTCGGAGGCCTCCTTCCCGTGACCCCATGCCTCCCCGTCCGACTCGCCCTCTGCTTTTTCCTGCGCCTCCCTCTTCCCCGTTCCAGCAAAACCGCACACCCCCTCCCCTTGCGCTGGCATCCTCTCCTCCCAGCCACAAGAGCCGCTGCCGCTCCAGCATCTCCTCCCAGCGCCACTCCCCATTCCGGCCTCCGATCCCGGCTCGCCCTCCTCCTAGCTATGACCCCACACCCCCTGTCCGCTAGCAGCACCTACAGCCTGCTCATCCACAGGCCCTCCGCCAGGCCTCCGCTGTTCTCCCCTCTTTTCCTCGGCCGCGCCTTCTGCACAACTGTTCTCACCTTTCCCTCCTCTACAGTCCGGCATACCCCCTCCTACTTTACCTTTTTTTGCAGCGCCGAACCACCCCTTACCAGCGTGATTCCGACGAACCCGACCCCCTTCCTGGCACATTACCGGTGAAGCCGACCATGCCTGTCCGATGACCAACAATGATGAATTCGATCCATGTTGTGCAGCGCCTCTACTTTTCCTCGAAGTGGCCGTGAATCCCCTTTCTGAGTCCGCGAACGGTGTTTTGGGTCATATCAGACCTCGTTCTGTCTGCCGCCGCCGAAGGCGATGCGATTTAGATCGCTTCGGATCATCCGCCACTATTTGCGAGGCGCGTTTGGTCTCGCAGCACGTTTTGGTTCACCAGCACTATCCTAAGTAATACTTGTTATCATGCGCACATTTATTTTATTATTGTTATTGTGTTTTGAAATCCATTATATTTTATTTGCAATGCGGGTGATGTTTTTGGATGCAATCTCGGTTTGCTGCGTGTTTTCATTGTTTCCACCACCGTCCGAGGTGATGTTATCCATCCGTTGTCTTGTTGGACATTTTATATAATTATTTATTTATTTATTTATTTTTGGGTCATGGTTATGTCTCTGAGACCATGGAGTTTAATTGGATGTACGAGGGTCTTCGCCGCACTCATTTTGGGTGTCGGAATTTGTCATAGGGGGTCGAGATCATTTCCAAGTGTGTGCGCTTTTTTTGAAGTGCGTGCACGTGAGCAGGGTGTGGTTTGAGTTAAAAATATTGGTGTGTCTATTGTTCGAGGTAGGCGTTTCCACCCATTCTCTCTTTTCGAAGCTTTCCAAAGGCACTGGCATGATTTCATTTGATTTATAGATATTATTTTCACCCTTATAATCCTGATATTTTATTCATTGTAGTGTTTATTCGATGGTTAAAAGTGTTAAAACTGCTTTGAAATAGTCCCTTAGTTATGTGTAGGTGTTCCCAACCATTTACCTTTTAGATTCAAACCATGAGCACTTGAATATTTTCAATTAATCGTTTTATATCGTTTTCATATCTATCGTATTTATGAAAAAGAATCTGGCTTAGTTATGTTGCTGTTTCAAATTTCTGAAAGTGGCTTTTAATGTTTGTTTATATGAAATGAATAGGTTCTTAGTAAAGTTAAATCAATGGCTTTGTGATGTGTTTGGTTGCAATTGACAGTGATTGTGTTTTGGAAATGTAAAGATTGATTTGGTGTGTTTGTTTAACAAAAAGACGAACTAGTAGTTGTTTTAGAAAAGATTTGGAAATGGTGGTTGGTTTGAAAGATTCTTTTGTTTTTATAAAGTGTTGTGAAAGAATTTGAGTTTGGTTTCAATGCTAAAGTGTTTATAAATGATGGGTTTTAAGGCGATTCTTCTAAAAACTAAACGTGCCATTGGATGTTGGCACATCCATGGGAGCACTAGGTGCTCGCATGCATGTGTCTCCAAATGAAAATGACACATTCAAACTATATTTTCTGAATACTAGGTTTTTTATGAATGGTTGGAAGTGTGGTTGGCCCGGTTGGATTTTGGTGTGAGTTAGATGGTTGTTTTGCATAAAGGCCCTTTTGGATTTTACAAGTCAATTGTAATATTTGTGTTGACTCATTGAGTAAAATGTGTTTGCACTGATTATTGGGAAAACAAATGGGTGTGCCTGATTGGAAACTTAACTCGTTTACGAATTTTTTTGAAACTGTGCATGTTGTAAAGGCCCGGTTGGCACCTTATTGAATGTGAAAGAACTTTTGATGTGTGCATGATTGCAGGGCATCTATACAGGGGGACTTCCCTCAAGGGTTGTCGTGTAGCGGTGTCCGTGTAAGGGGTTGGCAAGTGCGGTGAGATGAGTCACGCGTGCGAGGGCCTCCCACTTACACAGTATTACTAAAACAACCATGGGTTCCTGGGAATCTTTTAGATTTATCGAGTGACGGTTGCTTGCTAGCCCTGATTAGAGGTTTTAGTACCCCCTGGAGTCATGGACAGGCCAGGAGGGATGTGCCACTTGTTGGCTATTAGGGCGACCAGTTTGTTATTGACTATGGAGTACCACGCTGACAGGTAGTCTGAACCCGAGTACGTCCTTGGGGTTTTTAGGGATATTTAGGATCACCCATGGTTATTTTCTATGTCTTGTTATTTAATTTTACTTGCACTTGGTTTCCAGAATTTATTTACTACTTGTTCTTCTTTTGCACAAATGTGATAAACATGAATTTGAAATTTCAGTTGAAAAAAAAACATTGTTTTGGGGAAAACGGGTTGTGGCGTGCATTGATTTTTGGGATGGTAAAACGGGATCCTTTTTCCTTTGAAATATGAAAACCCTATTTTCTATCTTGGTATGTGCAAACTAGTGTTTTGGGATTGTTTCTAGAAAGTGGTTTTGGTTGGACTCTGTGGTTTACTTTGGCATCCCTACTGAGCATTTTTAATGCTCACGCCTACTTATATCTTTTCAGTCACAGGTTTCCCTCTTTCAAGTTTTCCTGGATGAGTTTCTCATATTTGGATTAATGTTGGCCGTGGTTGGGAAGTGACCGAAGGTTCACATGGAGGTACATCTGCTGTTCGGTTTCATTTCATTCTGCTGCTAGAGTTTAGTACTTTTGTTCTATTTATTCTTATTTACTTGTTTATCTTTTTGGGCCAAATCATTCCCAATGTTTTAACTTTGATGCCCGACACTAGTTGTCATCCCGGGGGGATCGGGAACGACCCTCCGGACTTGTCGCAGACTGGCTCAGGTGAACGGATTAGGGTCGACCCGGGCTGGTTCGTGACACAAGACACTACGGTGTAATCCAATCCAATCTTTAAACACATGATTCATGGATTCCCTTCAATAAGTTCATCATCTAGAGTTAATTTCACATTTATTTCAATCCTTATTAAGTTAACATTTCTTCCCACAATCTTTTAAAATGGGACCACCTTCTGTAGAGCTACCATAAATTCAATATCTCTTTCCTTTACCTTTTTATGTCCCTTCAATGTTGTGGGTTACCATTTCTTTCTTCACTATATTCATTTTTAGAAGATATCTAAATATCATTCTGATAATTTTTTATTCATAATTATATCCTTGAAGTCTGTTATTATAACACATGGAGATTTTTTGATTTATTTTTCTAATTAAATTTAATCATACCAATATATTCTTAATTATACAACAACAATTATATCTTTCATTATATGCAACATTAAGTTTAGCTTTTTATATAGGTAACAACGAGTTTAAAAAAAATGAAATATTATTAAAATATTATTGCATAATATTATAGTTTTTTAGTAGCCATTGTATTGGAGGTTATGAATATGAATAACTAAATTATGAAAATATATGGTTTTAGTAAGTATATAAAATTAATTATTTGTAGAAAAATTTAATATAAATCAATGTAAAAAGTTTTTTAAAATAAAGGATTTTTTTAAAAAACTATATTTTGGAACACAAACATGTTTTTCATTAATAAATTAAACACATTACTTTTTTTGATTTATTTTAATAAAATTAATATATTTTATATATTACATAATTTTTTAAACATTTATCTTACGTGTTTTTTATAAAATAGATTTGAATAAATCTAATTTTATTCTTAAAGACAATATTTTTCTAAAAAATGGTTTTTTTTTCCTTTTTCACTCTTATTTTTTAAATTAAAATTCTTCAATTATTTAAAATATAATTAAAAATAGAAAAATAATTTTTAAATAATCATGTAAAAATTATAATGGAGTTAATGTTTGATAATTTTTTGAAAAGATAAATTTTTTGACGACTAATGAAAAATAATTGTTTTTATTAAAAACTTTCATTTCCCTTAAAGCATTTAAAAACAAAAAAATTATTTTAATATAGTTTTAAAAATAAATATAGTTTAATTAAATATCTATTATTAGAATTTGGGTCATTGGAATCAATTTTAAATTATTGTTTGATATAAAATCATTTTAAACATTTCAAATATTTCACTTTTGAAAACCTCTTTTTCATCATGTCCGTGGGGTTAATTTCAAATTATATTTTTCCACTTTATTTTAATGAAATTTAGAAAAAGGTATTCCCTACTTGGAATAAGAATAATTCATATTATCTAATAAGTTCTACTTAATTTTTTACCATAAGGAATAGTTAAAACGGTAAAAAATAATCACTATGGTTAAGGTTAAAACGTGTTTACTGAGGGTTAAACTAAAAAGATAAATGAAAAAATGACATATAAAATTATAAAAATCAATTTTTATAGATATATTTAGACCTTATAACCTATAATGTTTTATAATAATCTATTTTTTATCATTTTTTCATGATAAAAACATGGTTACACATTTTTATTGTTAAAAATTTCAAGTGTTCCACTCACCTCACTTATAAAAGGTCTCCCATTTCATTTTATATTAACATTTTAAAATACATTTGGATTATAAAATACAAAACCAAATATCTTACTTACCAATAAATACACATCCTAGAGTCCTTGGTGATATCATAAATTTAATCTAGTTAGGTTTTAAGTTAAACATAAAGAGGTTGTCTGAAGAAGAGGTAATATTTTTTACTAAGAGTTTTCATTTTAATTCTTATTATAACTAAATAAAATATTTTAAAAATATGATAAAATAGTAACACCAATATATAATTTAAACTAATATGTTATTATGTTAATGGGATATCCTATATCTATATCTACTTCCCTCGAATGTTATATAAAATCATCATTCACATCACGAATAGATGTTATTAATTTTCCATCACCACCTCTCAAGGATAGATATAATGACGTATTTAATCTTTATATGAGATATTTATGATATTATTATATTTTTATAATTATAATATCTCATAATCCTTTTGGAAAACAATAATGTTGCTCGTGTGTACGGAGGACTGTCGCCTCACAAACTAATGTGATATTTTTTTCATTTTTGTTTTGTATGGATTGTAATAAGTATAGATTAAATGAATATATATGATATTTTTTAAATAATTATAATTATTTAATTATTATATCAAGTATACATTCTTACCTTACATTCTATGGACGATCCGATAATGACGTTCATATGTACGACAGACAACCACCTCGCAAAGCGATGTGATTCATTTTCCACTAATGCTTTAGATGAAAGGTAATTAGGATAAATTTAATGAATATGTGTGGTATATATGAAATAGTAATGTTTTTATAAATTTAATATATTATTTAAATTTCTTTCATTTCATCTTTCAAGTAAATGGAAGCAACATTCATGAGTAATTATGAATTACCATCTCCATGAATGGTGTATTTAATTTTCAATCTCTAACATTAATGAATTACTATATATATATAATTAATATATATTATATTTATATTGTGGTTAAAATTATGGATCTAATGTAAACATGACCAAATTAATAGGACTGAAAATAAAAAATCAATACATACATGAAAGACAAAGAGGTTATTTCCCGAAGCCTGATTTTTACAATGAATTGTTAATAAAAATATAATAAAAGGTCACGAGTAAATTATATATGGTGAAATAAATATTATTAATGTTTCTTAATATATCCATAATAATAATAAATTTATTAAAAAGGTTGTTTTAATACTTACAAGGTATGTTGAGAATTAAGGTAATATATTTTCATCTCACTTTTTACTTCTATGAGGCACATTACATATTCACCACCTATTTATCGTATTTAGTATATATAATTAAAATGAATATATTTTCTTATTATTATAAAGGAAATTATATGGATTTATATATCCATTTTATTATGTCTGTTACATGGCTATTAGTGTTCAAATGTTACTAAGTGGTAAGAGATTTTTTCTCAAATTGTTTTCTTTAGGACAAATGGTCTGTTATACACCTATCATCTTTTTCGAGGCCTTTATACATTCCATTTTACATGTTTTATAATTAATAAAATCATTTTAATTATATTAAAAATATCATTATATTTTATTCTTTAATGGTTCCTATGATTCATAATATACCAATGTCGAAAAGGTTTGATGTCACAATCCTATTGATTATCGGGGTTGTTTGTGATTATGCTTTAAATGAAGAAATATTATTATAAATATCTAAAAAATATAAGGATTTTTATTATACTATGGTTAGTTATTTAAAAAACATAATTTCCATCAATTTTACTCTCTTTATATAATTATTATTCTGAAAGAAATTTTTTAAGAAAACAATTGACATTATTTCTCTGTTCGGTTAAAACCCCCTTTTATTATATCCATATTTTATAAAAATGTTTTAGAAATGTCTTAAAATACTAAAAAATATTTATTCGAGACTTTTTATACGTGTTTGAATTTTAATAAATTGAGTTAAATGTAACATTCATCTCTTTTTTCAGAACAAGGACAATTTGTCTTTTACAAAAAACTTGAAAAGAATCTTTGTTTTTTCATGTATGACATTTTCCTCCATTATGATCACTCAAATTTTTAAATATTCTTTTATATGTTTCTAATTTTAATTTAAAATAAATGGATTCTAAATATGTTTTACATTTTAAAATGTTTTTTCTATGTGTAAATGCTATTTTTTTCTCAAGAAATGTTCCACATTATTTTTAGAATCATTTTCTGTCTAAGATGACATCCTTTGATTTTATATATGCTTTAGTAATGATATTATCCAATGATACCATATTTGTTATTTATCTTCATGGTTAATGATTATTCTAAAAATATGTTTATGAAATATTTTTATTTCCATGTGTTATAATATAATGAAATGTTTTTGAAACCGGACCCCTTTTCATGGGTTTTAATAAGATGAATGTTTTATGATCATGTATAACATAGATGCATGGATAATGTGAAAAGTGGTACTTATATCTCAATCAAAATAATTTGTTAAATATGGATAAATCACGAGTAAATATGTTATGCATGAACCTGATTGAATGTTCACAATGTTATCCATTGAATAAATTACATGCACACAATGTTATGCATGAACCTGCTTACATGTTCAAGATGGTATGTGTAGACCTAGATTTTATGTCTATAAGGTTATGAGTTGACTTGGTTTAATATCCATATGTTTATGTGAAGGATATATTTCATGTTGTTTACATAATGAGTGAACCTGTTTCTATTTATACCTCTTCATGATGTTATAAGATTATGTGTATATCAAAAGTCTATGTCTTATTCCAATGTTATGTTTTCATGGATCATATCCATTGACTCTATTATGATTTATTTCTTATGAATATCCATGAATTATTACATGACTCAAATTATGATCCATGATATGAAAGGAATGGTTTTTCAAAAGTTATTATCATGTTTTAATATCCTTATGCTCATGTTATGATGATATATTCCTCACATATCCTTAGTAAGAATTTTAGATCACCCTTTATTATTATTTTCCTAATGTTATGAAGAAATTTATTATGCATGATATATATAATAAGGGTTTTATTTATGAATAGTATTGTGCGAAATGATGTATCTCACTTATGAATTTTTTTAATTTTTCTAAGTTCCCAAAGACACTAAACCATTATAAACCTCAAGAATATATTTGTTCAATGTAATGAATATTCATCTAAAAAGTTATAATATCTATGGGTGAGAAGTTTTGGCCTTTATAGTTGGTATAAGAGGAAATGATTATTCAACCTATGGGAACTAGGATGATAAAACATTATTGATATCCCTAGGGGTATTTCTCTAGACATTTCTATGTATTTTTCAAAGTATAATTATAAGAATGAGTAATTATAGTAAAACATCTTATAATTTTTGTAAAGTCTTGAGTGAGTGGTTATCAAAAAATTGAATCTCTTTCTAGATAGTAAAAGTTAATGCGACTTAAGTACAGAGGTACCTAGGTGTAATAACACTGAAAAGGACACAATGATGTTGACGTGATCATCACTTGGTGCATGAAAAAGGGCCTTACTACACACCTGATTTGAAACTCTCAAAGGATATTATTATGAATTTCAAAAACACTTTACAAACCATAATGATGTATTTAAATAGATGATGACTATGAATGATCGAGGATAATTATAACAACCCTAGTGTTTATTACATATTTAAAAATGATTTATTACTTAAAATTTCACTTAATACAACTCAAAAGATCAATATTTCTAGTGTATTTGGGGATTATCGACATTACAAAATAAATTAAAACATGAAATTAAAATTTTTATTGAAAACATATTTTACATGACCAAAACATTCCATCGTACTTAGTATTTCAAAGGATAACCTCATGACATAAATAAGAAAAGGGTGAGATATAAATCCCAGTAAAGGAGTAAATAAGCTATATGAGAAATAATATGATACATGTTAGGAAATAAACATATCAATATAGTATAAGATAAAAATGAACATAAATACATGATATTGCATGATCATCATAACATGAAAATGTGGAAACAACTTATAACATTGTATCTTTAACATAAAAGAATTAGATAAACCCCTATCCTAAAATTACAAGAAAAAAGTCCTATAAAGCAATTAGGTAAACCCCTATCCCAACATGACGTATCATGATACTAAATAATACTCAATGCATTGAGCGCTATCAAGGCGCACCCTTCATAATAATTTCAATATCATGCTTAAGTGTTCCACATAGATCATATAACATGGATTCATTAAACATAATCATTTATTCCATGATCAAGGAATATATAATTTATACATGTACTTAAACATTAAATTATTATATGTTCCTAAAGATGAATACCCTTGATATAGGAATGGGTATGGAATTCTCTACACGAAGATTTTTTCATTGAAAACCATGGTGCTATTTTGGTAGCAAAACGAAGTCATATGGAAATTCATAAATTGGGTTGGTATAAATAATCTGGTCTCTCATTATTTATACATGTTATTGATAGTAAAGGAATAATATAACATAATATCCCAATTTTTAAAATGGAATTTAGATACATAATATAATAGAAATGCTCGAATATAAAAAACAAGAGAGAAATCCCCTACGGAATTTCGGCAGAGTAATAGATGGGTTTAAAGGATCATAGGGGGATTAATGGGCTGGAAATGAAGATCCCATAACGTATACATAAAATTTAAAGAAGTTATGGGAGAACATACCCCAAATCAGGAAAAATGGAAATTAAAAGTGCATGACAGAAAATAGTTGCTTGAAGAAAAAGGAGAGAGGGAGATCCTTTACATGGATGTGTGATTCCGACGGCTTGGGGGAGGATTTTGGGAGATTTGGGGATCCTTTGGGGGACTTTAGGGAGTATTTGGAAGAGGGTGGTAGAGCTTCAAAGATATTTAGTGAACATGAATGGGTTCTTGGGTGGGTTTATATAGGAAAGGTGTGGAAATTCTTTATTAGTTTCGTTTTGGACCCCAGACACTAAAATATTCAAAACCAAAAACCAAACCATGGTTTTTTCTCATGGTTTCTAGAAAAGGGGAGTGGTATAAATTATTTTAAATGGGTAATGGACAAATATATTAAAATATTTCCACATCTTATGTGGACGTGAGTCCCACTTTCAAGGAAATGATTTTAAAATCATAAAATAAATTATATGTCTTGGAGGATTCAATAAGGCTGTATAAAATAAATCAAATAAACATAATATTATATTATTTTATATGAAAACCTATATTTGTAAAAATATGTCATTTATAGTATTTTACTACATTACTATTATATCATTTATGATTTCATGAAACACATTGTATATTTATACAGTATTTAATTTTTACCCAAAAAATGTACTGCCTCAGAAAATTATGAAAAATTCACTGTTGGATAATTTAAGAAATCCTGATGATGAAAATAATATCCATTTTATATAAAAAAATTCTATATATTTTAATTTTCTCTTTTATAACAAAAACAGTCAATTTTTGAAATTTGATGGGTTTTGATAAAAACAGTTTTCAAATCATAATGAAAATTTCAATTGACTTCATAAAAATTATACGATAATTTATATTTAATAAAATTAATTTAATAATAATATTTTATTAAAATATTATTTAATTAAAACTCCATTAATTCATGAAAATAGATTTCTTAATTAAATTTGAATATTAAAAAATAATATTTGTGCTTTAAAAATCATTTACAAAGTAACAATAATAAAATGAAAGTAGATTAATTATTGTATAGAAAAATAACACACATAATCATAATACTAGGGTCTTGTTACATATAACTTTATTACACCAGAATACACCCTAAGAGTAAGGTGTGATATTGTGGGGATTTCTTAGGGAAATTTGGTGAACATAGTTTGGGCTGTGATCTCAATGATCTTGAACTTCTCCCGTAAAAGGTTTTTCTCATGATTAAGTTATTGGATCTAGGATTGGGAATGGTCTAGGGAAATGTACAAAAATTATATCTCCCTCTAAATATCCAATAAATTAGCTTCATAGGGTACAATCCTACTAATTGAGGCCATCACATCCTTTATCTGTGTCAAAAGTATTTGTTAAAATCTTATATTTATACTAGTCATGTGATCACTATTCATTGGCTATAAGGATACTTAACGGTCATTTAAATACAATTAGATATAATAATAAAAAGTAGTTTCAGTGTTTTATACATCCATAATACATTTAATTAAAGGAAATTTATTTCTATTCATAAATGTTTGTGTTGTTATAATAATATTATGGTGTCATAGATTTAAATTAATGTGCCTTGACTGAGACATACAAAAAGTTATTTATCATGATTATGTCGTTTCTGACTATGTCCTATTTTTCTCACACTTTTCTTTTCGGTTTTATTCAATGGAGGGAATAGAAAGAAACTGGGTTAATATTGAATGTGATAGACAATGTGTTGATGTGAAACCAAATGGGAAGATGTATTGAGTGAAGGAAATTATGTTTATACCTAACTAGATATCAAAGTATATTATTAAAATCTTTCACCTCAACCAACTCTCAGACTCAAAAAAGAATATAAAGATAAATTTCATTGATATCTCAGACGGTGGAGACCATGGAGGAATGAATATTTTGTTTCATATATGTCATGAATGTGGGAAGAGGAACTCAAGGTAATGTCTCATAAAAACGAGATTATATTTTGAGTGTGAAATGAAGTAAAAAATGAATCATATTTATAAGGAAAAATAGAAATGTTAGTTAACACAATGGTTGAGAATAATTACCACAAAAAACCCCGGGATGTCGTCAAACCTGATATTTGACCTAGTCCGAGACGTGGAAAAAATGTTTTTCCTAATCCCCAAGGGTTGGAAAATAATGCTAGAAATAAAATTACACCAACAGGGAATGATTTTTCCCTAATAAAACAAGATGAAATAAAAAAATAAATTTGTAGAAGAAATAGTAATAAATTAATACCACAAAATATACAAAATAATCCAAATAAAACAGGTAAAAAATATAGACCGAAAACAAAACTAAGACTAAATTATTCTACAAGATATACACAAGACTTATTGGTCACCACCATCCATAATTCCATCATTCTCCAAGAGTATCCAAAGAAGGAACTAGAACTTTAAACCTAAACATAAAAAAATAGGGTTTACCAACACTGAATGGTACAAATATGGGGTGATCTTAAACAACTAAAATGTAAATCACCACAAATTCAATAAATTTCCTTTCCTGAAATAGTCTACAAACACTAGTTTAAATAAATTCAGAATATTATATTTTAATCATTTAAAAAACCAAACATACCTTTTCACAAGTTTCATTATTTAAAATAACACACAAAAAATTCATTTCCCAAAATGGTTCCAATTTCCACAACATATTTCAAATTTGAAACCCAAATACTAAACCAAACTAGATAAAAAAACAAAAATGAATTCTCAATAAAGTAAATGAAACCAAATAAAAAGAACAACAAATAAGACAATATCCAACAAGTTGCATAACTAAAAAAATAACATATAGATAGATAATCATGAGAATTTACTAAAAATCCCTAAATTGATTTCTAGATTTCATCATATTAGACACACCTATCGACGTATGGTGTAGCTCCATATTCAATAACCAATTGGATACTCAAAACATTCCAATCTAGTGGAACATCCCACCTATCCTTGTCAAGACAAGGAGGGTACCTACCCATATAATCGGGGTCAATAAGAAACCATCACTCAACCCTATATATGATACCCATGAATCCCATGATAATAAAAATAATAAAAATACTTGGTAATATATGATATAGAAAACACAACCAAAAATGTTCTCAAACACGAGCCATTGGAGTGGATCCAATCCCACGGTCTAATGTTCTTAATACGACAACATTTCCATGATAGAACCTCTACATGAGAACACATACCAAGTTATAGTGGTATTAGAATATAATCCAAGCAGAAAAACACACATGAAGATCCATTTCTATCTTTTATTCAAAATAGGGATCATATGAAAAACCTCAGTTTCAATAATAAAAACAACTTTCCCAAGATTATAAAATACCAAACTTGACTTCAAGCTACTCAAGGTTTCAATTATCTTTCCAAAACATTCAAAGATTATAACCGGGGTTTCCCATCACATAACATACAAATAATTTTCCGAAGCATACCAAGATTCCAATCAGAAATTCAACTCATTTCAAATCAAAACCTACATTTCATAGATTGAACAATGTGATAACTGACATTTAATATTTCAAACAGAAATACATTTCACATCCCTTTTTCAACAACATTTCAAAAAAAATTTAAAACATTACTTTTACATGCCCAATGCCAAAAATTACTTTATATACCAATTTCTTAGAAAAAAAATCAAATTCCAACTGAGAGAATCTTTTATAAAAAAAATCGAACCCACATTTAAATTTACAAAAATCACTAAGTCCATTTGGAAAAAACTTTATGGAAACCAACCATTCCCTTTCAAAAACCCCATTCAAATTCATACTCATATTAAATACCTTTTTAAACATATTTAACTACTTTCACAGAATCAATTGAACACATTTATAAAGAAAAATAAAGATTCATACTCAAAACACAATTTATTTATTTTAGAAAACCATATTCTAAAACAAGATCACTATAAATAATTTATAAGACACCATTTTAACCAAGCATCACTGCCATTCAAACCAACACGAAAAACACTAATAATAGTCACACTATAAAACCATAAATTTTCATATGAAATGTCCAATACAAAATCCAACAACATAATCAAAACATATACAAGGATAAACACCACCCAGAACACCAAATGCCATATTAAATATTCAATTGGCATTTTATCAAACACCTTTCATGCGTTAAAAATATGCATAATAAAATAACCCCTTTGGAAAATCCTTTTTCCCATATTCCATCATGAAAATACAAAAAAAAGGGAATAATAAGAAAAAAATATAACATTTAAATCCATCCAAGTGAAGGTCAAGAATCATATGGAATGCCCCGGTAAGGAAATGGATGGAAACACCAACCCCAATGATGTGAGAATGCAACAAAACATCATAACAAGGAAAAACACACCCCAAGGAACAATCTTCTTGCACTAAAATCAAAGAAAACTCACCAAAAATCAACCCTAGTACGTAGGGTTCTTCAAAAAAGAGAAACCCCATGAAAAAAACAAAAAACCAATATAGGAGTAAAATGAGAAGAGGAAATCATCCATGATAACCCACCTTAGATCCTTTAAGGGGATTTAAAATTTGAATAAGGGAAAGAGAAGAGGAGTATGGAGGCTCCCATGGTGATGGTAGGTCAATAATGGGGAGAAAATACCATATTGGTGTTAAACACCAAAGCGGAAAAGAGTTAATTGTACATTTTTAATGATTTGGGCAACACATAGGTTTTGGACACACATTTTTCCAAACCATATGTTAAACGTGTGATACAAACTTGAGAAGAGGGACACCCCATATGAGTTGGCCACTTGGTTTTCCACACCATGTGACAACCATGAAAAACACCTTCTCTTGATTGTAGATTCAAACTGCATGACTGTCACATAGTTTTCAAAGCCATGTGTAAGCCATGAGCCATGCCCCAAACCCCAAACTAGGTGCTACATGGTTCCTATGGTGAGGGTGAACAGTTTACCCTAACCATTCACCAGCCAGGTTCCACCTACAATCAAGCCCAAAATCTCCATTTTTCAACAAAATTCACATTAATGCTTCCAAAACTAAAATATTCAAACCATGACACCGCCAAAACACCAACCAAATGATCCAAATCCATGGAAACGATACAATATTACAATTCCATGGTCAGAGAGTGATAATTCTCCCCACCAAAAATAATTTCCCCCATTAAGTCACCCAGCTAAATGATTTACAAAGCTAAATAAAAAAACTGAATAATTCCGAATAAATCTATGAACCTTAGTGTGATGTTTCATTTCACTAGTCACACACAAATATTTCTAAATGAAACCACCTCATGAATAACAACAGGAGAACACGTGTGGGTTCTTGCCACCACAAGAACTCGACTACCATCATGGCACTAGTTGAGATTGGCCTGATGTGAAATCCCTCAAAACATCACTTTGGGTGACCACCATGGGAACTCCCAATAAGAACTAACCCAACATCTCTGTAGATGAAAAGAATCACAACTACCAAAAGTGTGAATTCACCACATCAACCAAATTCCAAAAAACAAGGTAAAAATACAAAATCTTATAAAGATAACCACTCAGACCATGAAAGAACAAGTCCATCACAGATTTATAATGGAGTAATGAACATACATTAGTATTGATAACTAGAGAAAGGGATCTTAAAATGACCGCACCCCAACACATGAGAAAAATTCAAGGCCAAGGTTCCCCTATTACCTTTGTGAATCCAGATTACGCCCAAGCTTCACTCTAAGGATTATAGTTAGATCCCTAATGTGTGAATCATCTACTAAATCATAGGTAGAGGATGAAATATTCATATCAAGAATTCTCTGAGAAACACTTCTTAAATTGCTTCTCCAATTGAACAAAACAACAAAAATAACGTCAAATCATTAGAGGATTGCAACGGGTTGACTTTGAATGCCCAAATTGACCACACTGGAAACATATGAGTCAACGGTACAAAAAATGAGGAGACAAAACCAATGAAAGAGAATCCTCAAGAAATATTCCTTCAGTATACACCTCTCTCTAGATGGGGAGCCATCATAGGTACCTATAGAAACTTGTTCATCAACTACCACAGTTTGTACCTTGATAACTAACTTAGTGAGAAATAATTCATCTACCAACTTTTCGAAATGGAGAAACATGGAGGTGAGGGATCAATCCTTTATCTCTAGACAAAGATTCCAAATGAGAATAGGAATTTTTAGTTAATCTTGTGACACTACCTTTGGAGAAAAAATGAACCAACTCTTTGAAGTGATGAAAATAGGCCTTCACTATATGATGGCCTTACTGAATACTCATGATCTCTTCCATTTTCTTTTTCTTCACCACCTTGGGTATTAACAATAGAAAGAAAGTGATCTTGAATAGCTCCCAAATCATCCAAAACTTCATTGATGATGGGGAAATCACATTCAACCAATCTAATGTTGGACCCTCAAACAAGCCCAAAATAGCACACACTCTCATGGCATCATGAGTTATCATTGATTTGAATACACCCTCACCATCCTCAAGCTATTACACTACATATAATGGACCTCAATCCCCATGGAATATGGGAAACAACCGAGAAGAACCAGAATCTATCCAAGACAAACTAGAAATTTTGGGGACCTTTTAGGGAGATGTTTTTTGACCAAAAAAAGGAACATAATTCAAAAATAAACATTAACCAAAAACAAAATCAAGAAAAACATATCATGAAAACATAATAGACTCACAAAAAAACAAATTCATGCATAATAAAAAATTCTCTTGTTCAAAAACCAAAATTTCATTACAATTTAAAAGCTGTCTTCTTACAAGGCTACTTTTAAAAATCTAAAATATATTTCCACAAAACAAGAACCAAATTTTTCATGAAAATCCAATCCCCAAGATCATTTTCATCTCAAACACCATTTTGAAAAGAAAAAAAATAGTCGAACCTTTAATTTCAACCACCCACCAATGGAATCCTATGAGTTGTGACATATTTTCCCATCCACTTACATTTACATCATCCATACACAAATTCCAATATGAACATTCCTTACATATCCACACATATGAAAATATTCATAAGTAATACCAAGGGTCACACTTACCTCTTCATCACCAAACCCAAGAATTTACCAAATTCGCAATTCTAATTTCGTACTCTTTTAAAACCCATTTATTCAATCCAAAACAATTTGAAAGAAATCATTTACATTTCAAACCCCATTATCATTTTAAAATCCCACTCACACTAATAGAAACCAAAACAAAAAGCATATCATACTAATAAAAACCAAACCAAATGAAGAATTCACAACAAACATCCGAAATGAGGAACTAGTGGTTATTACTAAACTAGAGAAATGGTTAGTGGGCCATTCCCCAATTATGCATAAAAAATTATGAGGACCATGAAATTTTCACCCAAATTATACATGGGTCAATACTCCAGGTGATACTATAACATTACACCTTAGGGGAACACATCCCATGTTCTAGTGTTATACTACTATAATCCAAACATCATAAATCACATGAAGATCCATTTCACTATTTAATTCAAAAAACCCTCATATGAAAAATCATAGTGAAAATTAAATAAAAAAACATTCCCAATATTATAAAATACTAACCATGCCTTTGAGCCGCCCAAGCTCTGAATTATTTTTCTGAAATGTACCAAGATTCCCATCTGTATTTCACATCACATAACTAAAAAATCATTTTCCAAAACATACCAGGATTCAAATTGGGCGTTAACATCATTTCACATCGAAACCCATATTTCAAAGATAATACAAGGTGTATAACAACCTTTAACATTTCTAACACAAATACATTTCAAATAACTATTTCCCTAATATTTCCAAATACAATGTAACACACCACATTCACATGAACAATCCCAAACAGTCCTTTATGCCAATTTCTCACCTAAAAATTATCAAATTCCAAATGGTCCAAGATTTTATAAAAAAATTTAATCCACATTTAAATTCACCAAAAGCTTTAAGACAATTTGGAAAACATATTATGAAAACCATACATTCACATGGGAAAATCCCCTTTCAAATTCATGCTCCCTCAAAATCCCTTTTTAAACATATTATAAAACTTTTACACAATCCACTAAACACACATATAAACCACAAAAAATATATATACTTAAAACACAATGGATTTATTTTAGAAAACCATATTACAACATAGGCACACTATAAATCATTTAGAAAACACTATTTCAACAAAGCGTCAGTTTCTTTCAAACCAACATGAACAACCACCCATATGATTCACACCATAAATTCCAAAAACATTCATGTCCATTGTCCAATCCAAAGTACAACCACATTTCCAAAACATATCCATGGAAAAACAGATCCCAAAACACCCAATTCTATCTTAAAAGTTAAATTATTATTTTATAGGACACCTTGAATGAATTAAATATGGTAATAATCAAATAAACCCTCTATAAAACCATTTTTCACCCATATTTTATCATCAAAATACCAAATTATTTTTTCTAGCATATCAAAATTATGAATATAACATTTTAAATCATTCATGGAAAGATCAAGAAACAAATGGAATGTGTCAAAAATGAAATGGATGGAAACACATTCCTTAATGATGTGTGAATGCAAAGAAACAACATATGGAGTAAGAATATGCCTCAAGGAATAATCTAAACACCCTAACATTAATGGAAACACACCACATAGCCTCCCTAACCCTTAGGGTTCATCCAAATGATATACCCCACCATAAACAACCAAGAAACAATAGAGAAGTATTTTTAGAAGAGGAAACTGACCAAGAAAACTCACCATTTAATCATTAAGGGTATTCGAAAACAGAATAAGCGAAAGAGAAGAGAAGCTTAGAGGAACCCATATTGTGCCTTGTTCGAGAAAGGGGATCAAATATGGGATTGAGGTTTAACAACTAGAAGGAAAAGTGGTAATTTATCATTTTTAAGGATCCTGGAAACTCACAAAATTTGGATACATGGTCTTATAAACCATGTTCCAACCATATGGCCCATACTAAAGTAGTGGGAAAACCCGCACGTGTAAGCTACACATTTTTCTGAACCATGTGCCAACCATGCTAAAGGTATCTACCCAATTTCAGTACCATACCACACTTTTCCCACAAGGTTTCCCAAACCGTGCATAAGTTAGGAACCATGCCCCATACCCCATACCAGGTGCCACACTATTTCTTGGTATAGGGAACAT
This sequence comes from Viscum album, assembly GCA_963277665.1. Taxonomy (NCBI): domain Eukaryota; kingdom Viridiplantae; phylum Streptophyta; class Magnoliopsida; order Santalales; family Viscaceae; genus Viscum; species Viscum album. Next base: position 1,226,486,428 of record OY728151.1, read on the forward strand.
ATTTTCCCTAAACCATGAACCAACCATGTTCCACCTACTATCAATCCCAAAATTTCCATTTTTAAAAAAACTCACCAAAAGGATTCCAAAACTAAAAAATGAAAATAAAAACCCAACCCAAACCTCAACCAAAACATCCAAATCCTAAAAAGGAATAAAATAAAATAATTTTAGGTATGGGTGTGAAAATAATGGCCTCCCTAAGGTATCATCTATTTTTGAAATTTTTTAATGTGAAAAATATAGGAATTATTCAAAACGATGTCCTAGGGTGTAAGAATATGAAGAAAATTATCATTATTGTTTGAGAAATGGTTATACTATTAATGATAAAGAGACTACAAATGAAATATAGAATTTATGGTTTGTTATAATAGTATTTATTATGTAATTTTTAAAAATAATGATTAAACTGAGGTTGTTGAATGATAAGACATGATTCATATTTCATATTATAGGAATAAGGTATTGGGGAATAATATGATGAATCCTAGTTAATGGTCTATGAATGAATTGGTATAATTGAATTATTTATGTTTTGTAATTGTATAATTATGTTATATTAATCATGAAATATTAATGTATTGTATAGTATAAGATTTTTTTAATGATTAGAATGAATATGTTTAATAGTACTCATGCCCCAAAAAATTTATTTAATAGAAATGGGATATTTTATAGAAAATACACTATTAAGGGATGATATCCCTTAATATATTATTGATGTTGAGATAATGATGACGGGTTAAAGATATGGTGTATATGAATAATTTAAATTGGATAGTATTGATGCACTTGAAACTGCTTAATTATTTTCTGAAAAAATGGTGTATGTTATCATTGATGGTGTTTATAGAACTATTGGATTTATTGAACATATTCAATAATATATTGTTTTATTTAATGAATGATAAGAAATATATATTTCTATTATGGTTTTATGGTAATTATAGTCATTACCATGTTTTTAGAAAATATATGACCAAGGTATTCACATATTTGGTATGTAATAATTAAGAGCAACATTATGATATTTGAGGGACAAATGTTAAGTTGAATATTATTGTTTTTGTGACCATATTTTTAAATTTTTTATTTCGTATGCTTCATAGGTTTAACCATTTATGGAATGGTTTAAGAAAATATTGTTTGGAAATTTTAGGGATTAATATATTATTTTACTTCATGAAGATTTATGTGCATTAGATAACTTGAGAAAACAATGTAGTTTTAAATATTATATAAAGATAAAAGATATTAATTTTATTCTATTATGGATCTTATTATCCATTATTTCTTCAATAATGAAAAATATATCTCTTATTGTAAGATACAAAGTGGAAAATTTATCGAATAATAACCAAAGTATGAGATTGTTATTATGATATGGAATGAAATCGTATAAGTATATCTTATTGTAAAAATTAATCAACTTTAGGAAAAGTATATTGAAAAATATTTTATATATTTGAATTCATTTATGATGAGTGAATGATATTTTCACCTATCATAGATTTACTGATTTTTTTTTATTAACTTTACCCTAATTGTGTTCTCAATCACACTCTATCAGTATTTTGATATTAGTTTTCCCTTCCATGTCCATGATTTCACTTCCCACCAATATTTTTCTACATGTAAACCTAGTTATGTATTATTATGGGTAAACATTCCACATACCTTTATTTTTAATAGGATGTTTTAGTAACCCCTTTTATGATTTGATTTTAAAAAAAGGGATTTTCAAATGTCAGACCCTTGACTAATGAGTACAAGTTCAAATTTTGAGGACCCAAATGATTTAAGGTGATAAAATGGAACATCCTAAGATTTTGTTATTTTTTTTCAAATAAATTTAACCATTTATATATAAATTTAGAATTACATGAAACCCTGAGTTTAGCTTGTGTTACATAGAAAATTGAGTTTATCTTGCGTTACACGGAACATTCAGTTTCAACGAAACATGACATACTATTTTAATATTATTATATAATATGATAGTTATCACATTTCTATGGGAATAGTAGGTATGAATAGGATTAATTAAAATATGAAAATATATACTTTAAACATGTATATATAATTAATTATTGGTGTCCAATTAATTAGAAATGAACATTAAAACTATTCAAAAAAATGAATTAATTTTTTAGAAAACTATTTTTATGAAAAAATATGTTTTACCTTAAAAAAAATAAAATGAATTTTCAGGAATTATTTTAATTAATTTTACATATTATATATTATATAAAATTGGTGACATTAATATTTTGTGTGTTCAATACAAGATATAAGAATAAATCCAATGTTATGTTTAAAACTACTTTTTTCTAAAAAGCAGTTGTGTTTTTTTGCACACTTATTTTTAAAATTAATTTTGAAAAAATTATTTTTTTTTTAAAATATAAACATTATTTATGAAATCCTCATTTCAAAATTATCTTGAAGTGAATTTTTGATAATTTTTTGAAATATTACTTTTTTCAATGAATAGTGAAAACACTAGTTTTTATTAAGAATATTCATTTTCTAATGAATTTAAAAACATAAAAATTACATTAAGTTGGTTTTAAAAGTAATGTTAGTTAATTTATATATTTATTTATCCAATTTAGTTCATTTTAAACTATTTAATATATAATTTTGATTGAAAAAAAATCTTAAACGTTTCAAACTTTTCTCTTTGGAAAACCACTTTTTCATCACGTCTATGGGATTAATTTTAAATTAAAATTTGAAACTTATGTTTATAGAATTTAGAAAAGAGGATTAAATATTTGGAATCAGAATAATTCATAATATCTATAATGTTCAACATTATTTTTTACCATAATGAATAGTAAAATTAATTAAAATTAATTATCTTGGTTAAGGTTAAAACTTATTTACAAAGGGGTTAAACTAAAAAGATAATGTGTATAATGAACTAGAAACTTGTTCAAAACCCATTTTATGGAAAAATATTGAACATATAACCTATAAGGTTTTAGAATTTATTATTTTTCATCCTTGTGTCATGTTAAAACTGTGGGTACACATTTTTCATTTTATAAATTACAAGGCTTCCACTAAACTCAATATAAATGTCCACCCATATCCCCACTCTAAATATATTAAAAATAATTTTTTTGAACCATGAAATTCCTAATTTTTTCCCATAATTTACAAAACACATTCTATAGGCTTTTTTGATACCTGAAATCCAATCTATGAAGGTTTTAGGTTAAACATAAAGAGGTTTTCCAAAGAAGTAGTAATGTTTTTATCTATAAATTTTTGTTTTAATTCTTCGTATAAGTCCTTAAAATATTTTCCAAATATTATAAACTAATAATACAATTATATCATATATAAATAAGTTTTATTATCTTAATGTAATAACCTATATACATTTTCACTTCAATCAAATGGGATATGAAATCATCATTCATATATAATGTGAACTACTTCCTCATAAACCAATGTTATTCATTATACATCACCACCAATCAAATATGGATATAATGATAGATTTAGAGTTTATATGGGATATTTTGGATAATATTATCATAAGAACCCAACCATAAAATGTGACTTAATATTGAATTTTACACAAGACTATATCAAACATCATGAATCCATTATTTCTATTACCAATCCCTATATCTTTTGATTTTTTTTTAAAAACTATGGATGAGTATAAAACATAGTGAGGGATATAATGAAAGAAACTGTTATTTAAGTGATTACATAAAAACGAATAAAACCCATAATCATAAAAACAAATATGCATAAAACAACCTGTAGTTTCTCTAGGACATATTTACATTATCACTCTTACATTCACCTTTACACATGTAATAACCTTTTGGCCAACTTATATCTCTAGAGTACCCAATGCATTGGAGAGCTATAATGGGGATCACCTGTCATATCTTGAGCTATAATGGGCTCGAAACAACATATCATGAGCTATAATTGGCTCATATGAACATAAATAATGTCCAAGTAACATATCATGGTAATAAAGTATCATGAAAATAAGAAGAAACCACTCATTCCTTATACATATAAAAAATCCTTTTTAAATTTATTAAATATTGTTTTAAATGGATTCTAAAATGAAATTACCGTAAAATATATTTGGAGTGATAATTAAAAAAATTGAATGTGTATGTGTATAAAATGTAAATACACATAGTGAAACATAATATAAAAAAAATTCATCACACCTATAATATTAATACCACATAATGAATAAAGAAGATGGTTAACCCAATGAAAGTAAATTTGTTTTAGAATTCACCTACCTTGGGTTGTTCTTACATAAAAAGTGTTTAAAACTCCAGTATAATGGTTGAAAGAGTGTTATTAATATCTTAATGAAACATTTTAATTTTTTTAAAACTTTATAAGATCATTTTACAAAATAACTTGACACATTTATTTGTAATATTTTGTTATTTACATTGTGTCGGGTGTGTTCTTTACATGGTTTACATGATCAGTTCATGATGGATATTCTTGTCGATTGGAAGTGAAACCCCTAAATTAGAAGGTAATTGTATTCAGATATATAAAAAACCATAAATAATACAATTTATCATTATGAATTAATAAATTATAATGATACATAAGTTAAAACATTATTGATATTTGTTTAGGTCATTTTGGAGATTCTTCGATCGTAATGAAATCATTATGTATTATAAATTAATCACATGTGTAAAAAATTATTCCATAAAATTATATAAGATATAATAAATAAATTATAACCAATTTCAACCATAAAATTGGTTTCATGACCAGTAATGAAGTAAGTAAAAGAAATTTGAAATCACATCATCCTTGATGTCAGTAAATTGACACATCATGGACAGTGTTTTAATTTCTCAAATAAGTACGAGAGGAGAAGAATTATAATGGTGAATCCTCCATAAGCATGATTAAATAAAAAATATTTAATAAAATGGATCATTAATTCCACTTGTATAAGTGGATATTATTAATTAATAAAAAAATAATGGAACTCGAAATAAAAGAATAATTGATAAAACCCTTATGAAAATTCGGCAGCCTAACGGCTATGAAACATGGTTTTAGAAAGGATTTAAAAGAAAGGGGAAATTGGACACCCATCCATAAACGAATCATAATATATTATTGATATATAATAATATGTAAATACGAACATGGTATGGAATCATGAATTTTATATCCCAAAAAAGAGAACTTAAATGGAAAAAAAGAGAAAGAAGTTGAGAATTCTCATACCGAGAAGAGTAACTCCTAAGACAGGAACGTTGGGACATTATGGGCTTGATGAAACCTTAGGGGGATTAATAGGGAGGTAATAAGTCCATATCTTAGTTGAGTAGGAATTTTTAATGAATGCAATTAAATAATGGGTTGGTATTTATTGTAAAAGTTATAGAATATGTTATTAATTTTCAAGGGACACCTTATTTGTGGTATTTGAAAAGCCATGGGCTTGACCATGGTATTTTGCCATGGTATTAGACAATTGGGACAAAAAATATCTTATTTTACATTATACAAGTATACCAGAATTATTATATCATTATTACATCATTTATGATGTCATTAAACTCATCGAAACTCAAAAGTGTATTTTTACTATTTACCGAAAAATCAACACTTTCAGAAAAATTTCAAAAATTTACCATATCCATTTTTTGAAGGGTAGAATTAAAAATAGAAATCAATTTTAGGAAAATATTTTTAAAATATTATTAATTTTATTTTTAAATAAAATCCTAATTTATTCGAAAATAACAGTATTAAGTTTATAACTCTTTTTTTAATACCTTGAAAAATTAATCGACATCTCATTATCTTATAACCATAAGAAAATAAAATAATAATACAATTTACTATTCATTAAGGTCATATTTATTTTCATATTACTATTCAAAATGGTATATTAACATTGACCAAAAAAACAAGTCGGTTTTATTAGAATCATGATAACTTACCGATCCCAATTATAGATGACTATTTTTTGAAATTCAAAACATAGAAGCAGAAATATTTTGTTTAAAGGATAAGAATAAATATCTACTTAAAAAAATAATCATGAATTTAAAGTTTTTTTATAAAAACATTGGGGTGTTACAAGTATACTTATTTAATAATAATATCACATCAAAATTATTACCTTCAAAACATTGGGAAAATAATAACGTTGATCATTTGCATGAAAGAATACCTTTTCAAGAACTAATGTGATCTGTTTTTCATTTATTTTTTACCTAGATTGAAATAATGATATATTAAATTAATAAATATTATTTTTTAAATATAATTATATTTATTTAATTATTATATCAAATATAATAAATTACATTCCATTCTATGGGGGATATGATAACAGCATTCCTATGTACGCGGACTACCGCCTCACGAAATGATGTGATTCATGTTTCACAAAATCATTCATTGAAGGTAATTTGGGAAAGTATAATTAATGTATTTTATATATAGGAAATAAAAATTATTCTTTGAACATTATATATTATATACCATTCTTCTATTTTATCCATTAATAAAATGGAAACAACAATAATACATACGTACGGACGACCATCTCCTTGAATGGTGTATTTTTTTTTTGTCTCAAACTTTGATGGATTAATATAAATACTTATATAATAAGTCTAAATGATTTTTATGTAATGGTTAATGTTATGTAAATTACGGAACAATGATTAATGTAAGATAACTGAAAAAAAGTACATGCAAAACAAAGCTGTTATTACCTAAAACACGATTTTAACAAAGAATTATTACTGGATAGATAATAAGATGTTATAAGTAAATAAAATATGATGTGATAAATTTTAATATTGTTCTATAATAAATTTATAATAAACCTATATTTATTATACATGAGTTTCATAAGTGTATGATGGAATTTGAGAATTAATGTAATGGATTTTTGTGTCACTTTTTACTTTTGTGAGGAACATGCCATATTCACCACCTATTTATTTTATGTGGTGTATATACTAACCATAAACATATTTTACTGATTCTTCTACTGATTTTTTTATTTACATATCCATTTTACTATCCCTCCTTCGTGGGGTTTATTATTCAAATGTTATGAAAGCCGTAAGGTATTTTTGTCTCAAATTTCCTTCTTTGGGACAAATGTTTTGTTATGCACCTATATTCTTCTATGAGGTGTACATAATGATCCTTTGGAATATTGTGAATATCCATATTTTAATTATATTAAATGTTTCATTAGATTACATTCTTTAATGGGGCCTATGATTTAGAAGTTACCAAATTCGTAATGTTTTGATGTTACAATATCGTTGTTTATCGGGATTATTTATGATTTTGATTTTGATGATAAAATATTATCATATATATCTCAATAAACTAATAAAATTTATTCAAATATAGTTATTTATTTATAACACATGTTTCTCCTCATTTTCCACTCTTTATGTACTCTTTATTCCAAAATAATGTTTTTATGAAAAAACAATCTTTACTTCCCTCTTCAATCAAAATCTCTTTTTATTCCACATCCATGTTTAAAAAAATCAGAAATGGTTCAACATTGCCCAAATGTTTTATAATGGATTTTACCCATTTATGACCCTTTTACAAAGTGTTTTAAAATGAAACTTCATGTCATTTTCAAAACAAGGCCCATTTGAATTTTACTAAAAATGTGAAAGGAATATTTGTTCTAATGTGTACGGAATTTTCCTCCCTCATGAAAAATCAATGTTTTAACACCTCAGTATAATTTTAAAATTTTATTTTCTAATAAAATTATTCTATTTTTTTTAAAAAAAATCAAAGTGGAAGGGCTATTTTACTTAAGAAATGTTACAAATGATTTTCCAAAATTATTTTCCATCTATGATGACATCCTTTGATATTACCTAATTTTTTAGGGATATTATCCAATGATACCATATTTATTATTTATGTAGATGTTATATGATTATAATGGTATGATGTTCATGAAACCAATTTTATTTCATGTGTTATACTATTATGATATGTTTATGATCCCAATCCCATTTTCATGGCTTATGATATTGTAAATGTTTTATGATCATATGGAACACACATGTATGTATTATGTGGTGGGTGGTACATATATTCCCCTCTAATGAATTTGGTAAATATGGATAATTCATGAGTAAATATGTTATTCCTGAACCTAATTACATGATTAATATGTTATGCATGAACCTAATTACAAGTTTACAATGTTATGTATAAAACTGATCACATGTTCATAATGATATGTATGGATATAGATTTCATGTCAATAAGCTTATGAATAGACCTAGTTGGATGTACATAAGATTATGTGAGGGTGTGATTTCATGTCATTAACTTAGTGAGTGAACATGTTTTTATTTATACATGTTCACAATGTTACATGCTCTTGTACATGAAAAAAATCTATGTCTCAGGCCAATGTTAAGTTTCCATAGATAATGTTCTTTAATTACATTATGATTAATGTTTTATGAACTAGAAAGATTTATTAGATGACTCAATTTTACTATTTTTAACATGGAGGGTATGGTTTTTCAAATGATATTTTAATGTTTTCATACCCTTATGCTCAAGTTATATTGATATCTCCCTCATTTACCCTTAATGAGCATCTAAGGTCACACTTTCTTATATATCCTTTTCCCAGGTTATAAATAAAGGCGTTATTTATGATATGTCTAAGAGGGGTGATAGTTATAAATAACATAGTGAGAATTTTTGTATCTCACTTATGAATTATTTATCTATATTTCCAAGTTTCAAAGACACTAAACCATTATAATCCTAAGGTGTTTATTATATAAAATTAATAAATATTCATCTAAAAAATGTAATATATATGTATGAGAAGTTATGGTATTTACAGTTATCACTAACTCTTTCATCCAACTAGATTTTATAACATTAGTGAACATCACATACTCATATTCTAGGAGTGAAAATAGTAATATTACTTCCAAATACAAATATAAAAAGTTTACCTTCACTGAATCCAACTATGTTTCTATAATTTTTAATTCATTAATATTATTGGAAGTTTAATTACCATAAAACATCATCATGATGAAAAATCTCCTTAGTAAGAACCACTACTCTAAAATAACCATTTATTATCGATTATTTATTAATTTTATCCTCAGTTAAAAAGAGACATAAAATCAAATGACCTAAAAATAACAATTTAAATGTTAGTTACATTCAACTATTGTAAAACAAATTCAACATTGGTTACTATAAAAAATGATGTTGAAACCCCTCTATATATTTATATACAAAGTATTTAAACATTGTTTGGAATAACAAAATGATGTTGAAAGAGATTTCAAGATCATTTTGAAAAATAAAGAATACTAAATCAAATTTTTTAGAAATATAATATAATAAAATTACAAAATAATTACAATTGTAGAAAAAAATTTAAAATAAAAGAAAATGGTATTTAGTATCAAATAGGAAGGAAAAAAATTGAATGAAAACATGAATTCAAAATCATTTAATAAAAAATACACACACTATGAAAATAAGAAACACTATATATAGAGAAGATAATAACAAATAACTAATATTAATGTTACCTACCTACACTTCCACATATTTAATTTTTTTTACTTCATTATCAACAAAAAACCATCATTAAAATTTTTCTGTGACCTTTTATAGTTTAATATATTAATTATTAAAACATATATAATAAGAATAATTTAAGGTCAAAGAACTAATTGAATAGAATAAAACTTATGATTTCAATAAATTTTGGAAAAATTTATTAGTCCCCACTGTATAAATAGAATAACCAATATATCATGAATTAGTTTGTATAGAATATGTATAATATTCAATGTCCACTAATGTCATGAATCAAATATGGTTTCCATAAAAAATGGTACCAAACATAGCCCACGACAAGTCCCAAAGGGCATTCCTGATCCCAACAGGAAGGCACAAGTGCTCGTGTATCATAAAATAAAATTGGAGAACAATTTACCAAAGTTAATAAACATACAATAATAAACAAATACAATAAACCAAATCTATATTTTTCAAACCAAACCATATTTTAAAATATTTAATAATTGAGATACACAATTTGAAACAATTTTCAAAGACCATTACAATAGTAAAAAACCAAAAATGACATCTCAAGAACCACTTCATGGTAAGAGGCAATGCCCTCAAGCCACCTCCACAACTCTTCATCATGAAGGACCGTTAAAAACCCAAACCAATGGACCAAAAGTGGTAACCAAACCTACAAAAACAAAATAACCAAGTCTAAATACACCCAAATGTGTAAGTAGGGTGTGGGGAAAATCCCAGTAGGATACCACCACTAAGATATTACATGTAATAAACATTCAAAGATTAAAATCTTTCAATTTTTCATAAACATGAGATTATAATAATAATTTCAAAGAGATGAAACTTCAAATAAAAATAGATTTCAAGTGGGAAAATTTAAAGAATTTTCAATTTAAAATAATTACAAGGATACTTAATTTTCCATCCAATCATACTATATGCCGACGGTAAGAACAAATTATCAAATGAGCACAAGCAAAGGCAGATATCCCCTAGGCACTAGCTCATTGTGGGTCCCAGGTACCTCGTATCTTGGTGAAAGTAACCATCACAATATCCGTTCTCGTGCACACAAGCCACTAGTAGGAAGGATACCTATAACCTAGTGGTTCCCCAACATCATCATCATCACCATTGTTTTGTTAGTGTTGTTAGCTTCAATCTTTTTATGTAAAAATTAGGCCAAACCACAGGGGATCGCTAGCATACTAGTATACGCCCACCCACCTTGATACACAAGTTTTTTTCTTGAGATCAAACAAGTTCAACAAGACATGAAAAATAAATTTCACATGAAAATACAACTTCCACATCAAAAATTCACCGAAAACCCACATTTATATCACACAAGTCACATAAACTCCATTCACAGGGAAAATTAATTTTCACATCATACTCACACAAAAGAGCCCACAAACGTGTTTCACACCATTCTTGTCATTTGATAACACCTTTCTGCAACTTATAAAAAATTCTACAAAAAATTTTGACATCTTAAATCACCAAATTACCATTAAAAACCCATCTTAGGTATACACACTCACAAAAATAGTATATGTACATTATTTTCCGATTTTTTACCCAACATATCATTTACAATTCATAAAACAATCTCAAGGGGTATAACCATGTTTTTCACACAAAACCCATTTCAAAACCCTCTTTCCTAGAGATAATCACACTAATAAAAATCCAAAACAGAATTGGAAGCCCCATAAACATTAATTAATCCACTCTCAGGTGTTATAAAATCACCTCAAATAATACCACAAAAGATGCACATGAAAACACACATTTTCATAAAACAATTTCAATATGTATAAAAAGGTTTTACACATAAAACCCATTAAAACCCCCTTTTTAGGCACAGATGCCATCAAATAATTACCAAAACAGAATTTTAAGCCTCTTTCAATAACTAATAAATCACATCCATATTTTATAAAACTACCCCATAAGATATCACATGAGTTACAATTGAAAATTACACAACTTCAAACAAAATGTAAATTTAATTCTAAATGATTTTATAATGCTACCAAAAATTATTTTTACACCACACACAACATATTAAGAAAATTATAAATTAAAAAATCAAGAAAAATAACTAATCAATAATTTCTTACACATGGAATCACCTACCGAAAGCATCGAAACACTAAAATATTGCTGAAAAACATAAATCGCACCACTGTTGCACCATAAGGGAGTTAAATCCAACCTAAAACCCAAATATTTGACATAAAAGAAACCAAATCAAAACTTAGGTATGAAACCTATCTTCTGTACATTTTAGAACTTCACGAATGTGGGAGGAAACACAAAGGAGAAGGAAGGAAATGAAGAGAGAATTACTTACTTGAAAATTTATTGATTAAATCTGCCCAAATCCACCAATAGTTGAATATTAATGTAACAAAAACTAGTAGGAAGGCTCTATGGATTCATATTAGGTCAATTGGGGACATAATTTTAGGAAAAAGAGTAAATATTGAAGGAGTTATGAAAGAAACATTCTACCTTTTCAAATCCGGGATATTTGAGATTGATTAATAAATATTGGCCTAATCCATATAGGATATGATCTCCAAAGATGGGGAGGAGAGCATGGGACCACGCCTTGGGTATGTGGTCTCGGATAAAAGTTAGAATCACCGAAAAAACATAAACATTGAATGAGATATCAATGAATTAAAAAAATATTTTAAAGCTGGAAAGGGGTTTTTGGGTTGGCCCAATACCTAAATAAAAAACCCAAATTCATTATTATTATGGATTCCTATGGGGTCCAAATTGATATGGTGGTTTTCATATAACTGGGGATGATAATTGGGAAGTATAATTTGGGTAAAATGATCAAAATTTAAGGATTTATGAAAGAATCAGCATTTATTTTTAAATATGGAAATGCGCTCATGGTTTGGCCCAAATTTTGAAAACCCACCATTCCCCCCAAAATGAATGGGAAACCCCCAAAAATAGGAATAAGGTAAATTAAATGAAAATTACATTTAAAATAAGTCATGGATGTGAAAATTTTCCCCACTATAAAACTTTTCGCCCTCGGAAATCCACAACAAGGCCAAATCCAAAAACAAAACCCAACTGAAAGGCCAAAATAGAATCCTTTACCAAGATTCACCCGTCCCCAAAAGTCCAAAAACATCTAATTGATAAATAAAGGAAGGAATACTCTCACCAACCAAAAAATACACCATTTCCTAAAATGATCATTTATATTCAATCTACATCCCAAAAGAAAACTCCTCAAACACTATCTGAACAAGACTCAAGCAGTTTACCCAAACAAACAACAACAACGAAAAAGGTTACACTTGCCTTACATTAACTGAACTGTTGGGTGCTTTCCAATCCTAATGTTTACCCAATGAAGATGTTGGAAGTAATATAGCTCTGAATGATACTACCTACTTCCAAACCAAGACCAAGGAGAAAACCAAGTTAATGATATGAGGAGACACCAATGGGATCCCCCCACAAGAGACAAATACAATTTTCTTGAGATAAAATCAGGGAACTAAAAGGGGGAAGCCCAAAAAAACTCCCTGACATAAGGGGTATAATCTCATTAGATTTTTCAAATATAACTTACATGAGATCTATAGTGGTCTCTCCACAATAAGAACCAACCATCTAAACTGACTAGCATGGTATGACACGAAAAGACCCCAGAATTTAAAGAGTTGGTCTGGTCGCACGGTTAGTCTTCATGGTTTGGGAAACCATACGCTAACCGTGATGAGCATTAAATACAAAGGGGAAACTTTTCACATTTACATGGGCCAAGACTAACAGTTTTGTGGAGACCATGAGATAGCTAATATCTCTTATCGCACGATGCCCTTGGATGGTGCATAGTTACTACTAACTGTGTGTAAATAGTGATAATTAATCTACCTAGCCCAAATTTCAATATTTTCTCTAAAAACATGAAGGAATCCAAGGGGGAATGTTTTTACTCAAGATAAAACATGTAAACGAGGTCCTCCCACCTTTACTGCAAAATGGGAACAACTGGAACAAGATCTCCCACCTTTACTGCAAAATGGGAACAACTGGAACAAGATGATGACACCGGAGGTTTAAACTATTCCCGTCTTTCTTATTAAGGACATGAATTAAACCAAAGGTTTTAATGACCTAGGTATTTTTTTGAATATGTGCAAGCTTTACTCCAGGACAAATGGCTAGAGCTCAAATTATTGAAGCATATTCAGGTTCACAGTTAGACTTTGGAAAACCCAGAATGGAATTTATTCTTATGTTGTCACAAACAACTACATAGAGATACCAGATGGGTTCAAAGAGACATAAAACACTCCAAAATCACATTACCATTTCCCAAAATTTCATTTAAATAGGTGTTTTAAAGACACACACATCACCCATTGTTTCTTCAGAGGAGAAATGGAAAAAGGAAAGGATATATAGAAACACGTTCTTCTAGGCAAAGGATGCTGAGATCTACCAGAAGGAGACACACTTCTTACAAAACCAAGATTCAAAAAAGATTGTACAACCTCACCTTTATAGTGAAACTAGAACATGACATAACAAGGTGTCACCTAACATGACCATTGCGACTGATAAAAACAATACATGGAGAGGGACCTTAGGAAAAATTTCCAAAAATCACAAAATTCTAGAAAGTGGCCATAACTACCTCTCATGACCATATTTCCTATCTGGTGGTTTAATAGGAACCCCTGCTTTGAAGTGACAATGAAGGACCTATAGGCCCTCTTAGACACCATCCACACTAACAACCCCCGACTACTTTCACTTTCAACCAATCAGGTAACTTAAGAAACTAAGGTCTCTTTCAACAATCCATGAAAACTCTCCAACTACAAGAGGATCCGCAAAACCATGAAAGGAAATGGTGTAGACTCAATTTACAAAGCTCTAGAAAAATATTCCATATATTGATCAACTGAAGGATCTTCCGATTGAGAAACAATCTGGGCTACCCTTCAGTCATGAATTAACTCTTAATGTGGGTGTAACTTATCCAACTATAGAACCCAAGGACCCAAACAAGATGGTAAATTGGTCAAAACATGCCACAAACCATAACCAAACACGTGATGGGAACCACCATAAAGGCTTCAGGAACTTTTCTCAAAAGAGACCACTAACCAGCCCTTCAACCCAACTTACCGACCAAACACAAACCCAAAACACCATTCAAAATAGAGGGGTATTGGACACAAAACATACGACGAAAACAAAATTTCCAAATACAAAAAAGACACACCATCCTAGAGTAATTTTGGAAAACTAAAATTTTTCCATTAAAATAATCTCTTTGAAAATAAACAGTTCAGTAGTTAGTGTATCCACCAATGGTACCCCATGGGCCTCACACATGCATGTTTCCATGCCACATCAGGAATCCTCCTCATATCCATCCCAACACTCTTCAAGTCATGCCATTAACCATCCATCATCACACATAACCCCATTCATGTGGTTTCTCATATAAATACAAATGGTCAAAATAAAAATTCTTTTCACTTTTCAAAAACAAAACAGTCAACCAATACTTTTATTTTCTCATGACCACTAACCAAGAAATAAAAATCCCAATCATTAAAATTAAAACAAACTTTCAATTCATGAACATTAATTTAAAAACATTTTATCCCGTTTTAAAACACATCTAATTTCATGACAAACTCCCTCTCAAAAATCATTATTAAATTGGGAACTCAACTCCTCTTGTTTTAAAACAAGATTCAAAAATTTCATAAAATATTTCAAATGATCTCTAGTTATCAAATAAAATTCCATTTACAACCTCCAAAAATGACCTCCAAAACATTCCATACCATTTAATCACCCTTCAATAGTTTAGAAAATCATATTGGAAACACTTTTTCAAACGCAACTTTAACAAAGTTCCTTCTTTAAAAAGAGGTATAAAAACACCATTTTCTGTTTCAATGAAATTCTGAAAATTCAGTTCCACCATTTCCCAAATCAAACCACTACATATTTATTAGAAAATAATTTTAAAAAAACTTTATTCTTCTTAAAACAATGTCATTTTTTTTAAAACCAAACTTCCAAAATTTCAAAACTAAGGACACAAGAAAATGAGAGAGGAAACTAGTTTCAGTGTGTGACTTGGACATATGGTTGCCGACCATATGCCAATCACATCACCATAACGGGGAGTGTTCTAGGGAAATATAACCAGCTCTACATGGCTTTCTAGGCCTTGAGAGCTCACTGAGTCCATTATACCAACTCTTTTTTCATCTCCCCAAATCATCATCAAACCTAGAAAACCAAAGGAATCAGATAAAACCTAAATTCCCCTAGTGACTTGAATCACGTCATGAAGTGTTTTGGCCAGGCAGACTACCCATAAGTAGAATGTCATGTCCCAAAATTCCTAGCACTATAATATTACAACTCTTCCCAAAATAATTTGACCCAAATAGTTAACCTGGACCTCCTTTGATACCATTTTTTCATGAAGCGAATCTGGTCGCCATCTAATATGGCACCAAACCCAGCCTGCAATAAGGTCCTAAGGGCGTTCTCGATCCCCATGAGATGGAAAAAGTTCTAGGGTATCATAAAATAAAATATTGGAATGATTTATCAAAGTTTATAAACATACGACAATAAACAAATCCAATAAACCAACTCTATATTTTTCAAATGAAACCATATTTTAGAAAATTTAAGAAATGAGATACACAATTTAAAACAATGTTCAAAGACCATAACAAAGGTAAAAAACCAAAAATTAAATCCCAATAACCTTCTTTATGGAAAGATTTGTCACCATTAATCCACCTATACCACACTTCATCATGAAGGACCGCTAAAAACTGGAACCACGGGCACAAATGTTGTACCCAAACCTGCGAAAACAAAATAACAAAGTCTACTTGCACCTAAAGGTGTAAATTGGGTGTGAGCCAAATCCCAGTAGGATACCACCACTAATAAATTGTGTGTGATAAACATCCAAATACAAAAAGCTCATTTTCATAAAAATGAGATGTTATTAATAATTCTAAATAGATACCAATTTAAATAAAAATAGTTTCCAATTGGGATATTTTAAAGAATTAAGAATTTAAAAAAATGCCAAAGATCCTGAATTTTTTATCCAATCATACAGTATGCCGATGGTAAGAAAAAATTCCATATTGAACACAAGCAATGGGAAATAATCACTAGGCACTAGCATGCTGTGGTTCCCAGGTACCTCGTATGTCGATGAAAAGAACCATCATAATATATGTTCTCATGCTCACGAGACACTACTAGGGAGCATACCCATAACCTAGTGGTTCTCCATAATCATAATCATCAAATTATTGTTAGTTTTTTCAGTTTTAAACTTTCTACATTAATCTGAGGCCAAACCACAAGGGATCACTAGTATACTAGTACACGTCCACCCACCTAGATACCTAGGTTTCCCAATTGTGCTCAAACAAGTTCAACTGGCCATGAAAAATAATTTTCACATGAAAATAAAACTTCCACATCACACATTCACCAAACAACCCACATGTATATCACACAAGTCACATAAAACACCTTTCACAAGAAAAATTAATTTTTGACATCATACTCACACAAAACAACCTGCAATGGTGTTTCACACCATTCTTGCAATTTGATATAACATTTCAAAAACATATAATACATTCTAAAAAAATGTTTGAAATTTTAAATCACCACTTTATCTTTAAAAAACCCATGTTAGGTAAACACACTCCCAAAAAATATACATGCACATACTTTTCCCACTTTGTTTAACTCAACAAATCATATACAATTTTCATAAACAATCTGAAGGGGTATAACGATATTTTTTCACATAAAACTCATTTCAAAAACCACTTTCTAGGACAAAATAACACTAATACCATTCCAAAACAGAATTTTAAGACATATAAAAATTTATTAATCTACTCTAAAGTGTTATAAAATCACCTCGAACAATACCCGAAAAGATACACATGAAAAAAAACATTTTCATAAAACACTTTCAAGTTATATAACAAGTTTTTACACATACAGACCAATAAAAACACAATTTTAATCCCACATGACACTAAAACATTACCTACCTAGAATTTTTATTCCCATTCAAAAAACTAATAAATCACTTTCATATTTTATAAAACTACCACAAAAGATATCACATTATTTACAATTGAAAAGTACACAACTTCAAACAAAAATGTAACATTAATAATAAATGCTTTGATAATGCTACAAAAAATGATTTTAAAACCACAGAAAACATATTGTAAACATGATAAATTAATAAATCAAGAAAACTAACTGATCAATAATTTTTTACACATGGAATCACCAAGAAAAGGTGTTGAAACCTCCAAATATTATTGAAAAACATCAAATGCACCATCATCAAACCCTAAGGAAGTGAAATCCAACCTAAAACCCAATTATTTGAACAAAAACACACCAAATCAAACCCTAGGTACAAACCGTAACTTATGTAAATTTTATAACTTCATGAAAGTAGGACGGAACCCTGAGGATAAGGATGGAAACGAAGAAAGAAACACTTACTTGAATATATCTTGAAGCAATCAGCGAAAATCCACCATTAGAGGAATCTTGATGTAATAAAAACTTGTAGGGAGGTTAGAAGGAGCAATATAAGTTCAATTGGGCACTAAATGTTTTGAAAAAAGAGTGAAAATTTAAGGAGATATGAAAGAAACATTTTACCTCTTAAAATATCATATATTTAAGCATGATTAAGAAATATTGACCCAAACCGCAAAAGAGATGAGATCCAAAGAGGGGGAAGAGAGCATGGGAGTTCGCCTTGGGTAAGTGGTATTGGTTGAGAGTTTGAATCACCAAAAAATATAAATATAGTATGAGATATTAAATAATTAAAAAAATATTTTAAAGTTGGAAATTTGAATTAGAACTGGACCAACACCTTAATAAAATACCCCAATCTGTCATTATTATGGATTCCTATGGGGTCCAAATTCATATGGTGGTTTTAATATACGAGGGGTACCAATTTGGAAGTGGAATTGGTGTAAAATGTAGAGAAAAAGGAGTTATAAAAGAAACAAAAATTTATTTTTAAATCTGGAAATGAGATCACAGTTTGGCCCAAATTTTGAAAACCCACTATTTCCACTAATATGAATGGGAATCCCCCAAAACAAAGAATGAATGGAAATTAAATGAAAATTACTTTAAAATAAGTCATGTATGTGACAACTAAAATATAAAAATTTAAAAAATTAATGGAAATATAATGAATAATAGTTCATAATTATATAAGTCTTTTTACCCATCAAGTAATGAATAAAACCAACACTTAATATCTAATTTTTTTTAATATGTCATATATATATATATTTGACACTAGTATCCTTATTCAGGTATTGTAAAACTACAAAAATGAATTCTATATCCATAAAAAAATATAAGTGTTTTAATTTTGGATGAAAACAGTGAAGTGATACCAAATTAAATAATTAATAAAATCAATCAATATATTCTAAGAAATTTAAATTGAAATTTAATTACTTGAAAAATAACTACAACATTGGAAAATATATGTCATCACCAATAAAAAGATCCATTATATTTTTTTTAAATATTTTTTACACATAGTCTCTCCCACATATGTCACCGGTCCTTAGAAACTAATAAAACGGAGGAAACATAAAATAATCTTGGGATAAGTTTTTAGCATAACGAAAAATATGAGAATTATCTAAAAATTCTTGTTCCTAAATTTTTTGTTTATTTTTCTATGATTCCATTAATTTAATACAGTCTCATATTAGGTAAATGTAATAAAAGATTACAATTAATTTAAAATAAAAATAAAATTAAAATTAAATAACCACCCATACCTCTTATTTCAACTGAAATGATGCCAGATAGGGAGAGTAAAAAATGACCCATACTTTCTACAACTATAGTGATCTCATCATTTAGAAATGAAACGAGAGTAGTTGGGTCACTAATATTAAGTATTTTTACTCTTACTAAACCCAAATTCTTATTATTATAATGCATATAATCCATAATAATATAGATGATTATGTATGATACAGTATGTACATGGGGATACCCATGATGAAACTCACAATCCATAGTCGGTTCTAATTGAGGAGATAAAGGATCTAGGTTGGGGTTGTGTATACTGTATCTATCATAAAATTTCTATAAATATATCATATATAGAAGATTTATTTTGATCATTTATCACTTATTTCATCTCTCATAGTATAAATTTGTAGGAAGATATTTCTTCCATGTATTATGTGACTCCATTGAACCTCACTCCTGGATACAATTCCATAAACACTAACTTTACACACCTTTTTTAAAACCAAGTGTAAAATAAATTGTATAACAATCGTTAATAATAAAAATAATAATAATTATTTCATCCAAACATCTTTATGATATTTCTTAAGATATTTATAGATTTAAGAAGAAACAATAATTAGAAATGTCAATGTTCTTTGTATCAAATATACATTTTTTCACTATATAAAAAAATACTTAATCCATAAAATAAATTCAAAATCTCCCATAAATTCTTCCACACATGTTATCCTTATATACATTTCATGTATTCTTAATTTCTATTTAGCAAGGGTAAATAAAGGAATAAGAATGGGATAACTCAAATTCGTAGTAAGGTAAAACTTTCAACTGAAGAAATCAGGGAAACACATGTCATAAATATTATGGAAATATTAAGAAATAAAAAAGAATCTATAATAAACTAAAACTGTGAGCATGATATGTCCATGAAAATAATGAAAAATGGATATAATAATACTAATATCATAATGATGCAATGCACTGTACTGGACATCAATACTTTTACCAAGACACTATCCTTTATGGAGAAAGATTTAAACTAAAAACCAATGTGTTTTATCTTATTAGAACCATTGATGCATCGATGGTTTGTATATTTGTGTACCTCACCAATCACCTAATTAATTCCAATGCATTCATCATAAGAGTTAACATGATATATCATACAACTCCCTAAGGAACCTTTGGATGAATAAAATCATGGCTATCTGTATAATGAAGAATATAAAATATCAATGTATTATTAACCTACATTAGTAAAAAATAATCAGCGAGAATGTAAAAAAACTTCCCCAAATCAATAAAGGTATAGCATGAACATAACCCATCCTTATAATGAAGGTGGATGGTCAAAAAATACATAGTAAACATTACAATAATTATTCGTATTTGAATTATAATATATAGTACACAAATAATACTTCACATGTTAATAAAATGGATATAATTATTATAACTCATCTTAATAAATAATGTGGATGGTCAAACAATACGTAGTCAACAAGGAAATAATCATACGTATTGGAATAACAATACACATAACTCCAACAAATTTTCCCTATAATAATATAATATCATACATTCTAGGTGTTCATCACACAATATGTAAAATGTGAAGTACACACCACATTTATTATTTATTATAAAACTAGGTAAATACAAGAATAACATGGTCATAAGTCATCTAGAGAAAGAAAATGGATGGTTTTAAAAGAACATATCCTACGAAGTGAGAAATATTTTTCATTGTATTTGAGTTGTATTAATGAATATCCCCAAAAAATAATCACATAATACCATGTAATACAATCACAGGGTGAGACATATCCAAATTATATGAAATAAGTTTATGACAATTATAATAACTCAATGATTGAATGTTATGTCACCAAAAACATTTACAACGGGGGAAACAACAAAATCAATTACCACATAAACAAGGGAACATGATTTGGATCATAAATTACCTGAAATAAAAGGAAAAAAGTATAGAACATTCATGGGATATTAAATCAATAGAAAACAATAAAAATGGAACATGGTGTATAACATGTAACATTCCTCAAAAAAATAGAATTGAGACTAATAAAACTATTGTGGCATGAGTGAAAATCTAATCAAAACACCATGAATGAGAAGGATTTTAATTGAACTTGAAGGAAAATTGTCAAAATATAATTAAATATTTCACACCTCAAATAGTAATTATATACACCACATAAATAAAATTATGTTCATAATACTAAACATGTCTCAAGGAGAGGAATTTTAGATTAAATCCCATACCTCTATCCAGATTCATTATGAACATTCACTAAAAATCCATAATAATTAAATTAAGTTCAAAAAATAGATAAAAAAATAAAAATTTTAATAAATATAACCATTTATAATTCTCATTTACAATCATTATATATACATATAAATATTAGTTAGTGTTTACCTATATTCGACACTGTCTGTATGTAATCATTATAACTAAGAACTAGTTTGATAAAAATGGGGTTTCAATTCATTTTTTTAAATTACATCATTAATACATTATTTAATTTACTATAATATATGGTACATTATAGTTCATAAATATATAAAATAATTTCATGTTATTTTTATTATTAACCATGATGATGAAATTATAAATGAGCATGTTTCAGCGATTCTTAATGAATGTAGGGTTATATATTGAATAAAAAGTTAAATAATGATATAAAATTACATGAAGAAAAAATAAACCATTATGTACATATTCATATCATATTACTCTTGTAAATAATTTCTCATATTCACCCATGATATAAATTTATAGTATTTCTCAAATAGGTCATTAAACTGACCCAAACATGAACATACCATGATTAATGGATGATTATGAGGCGGTTTAGTTGTAATATCATTATAACAGAATAATATTAATATTATTTAGTATTTATTAGTGTGATATATTAATTTATAAAGGGATTATAATAATAATAAATTGATATGAAAATTTTACATAATATGGCTAAAATGATTTTTCTATTAGAATGCCTTCTTAATGCGGTTAATGTTACAATGATTGCATATTTATAATATTAATTATAGAATAACTAATTTATATTAAAATAAAATAAATAATTACATAAATAACATAACTATTCACTAAACTCATTTCCAAATATATCTTTGAATGGAGGTGATGAAAAATAAAACATGTCATTCATGGAGGTGGTAGTCCGCACACGCGTATGAGAAACATCTTCATTTTTTTCTATTGAATGAGAGGGTAATAGGTGATGGTCATACCATAAATAAAATAAAATATAAATATATTATTTATTATTAATTAATTATATATATATGGTTATAATGGTTTTGTAAGAGGGTGGGTGTTAAGGATAAATATTAAAATTAAAAGGTTATTTAATTCTAATGTTGAGAACTTTGATCTTCCCCTAAAGTATCGTTTGAAAAAGAAGAACTTGGGTAATTTTTTGAGGACATGGGATAATAAAATTTATAAGGGATATTGAGGAAGTAAATATTGGATATCATAATTACAATGTTTAAAAATAGATGTGTCTTGAAGTGGGAGAAAGTGAGCTCCTTTTATTGATGAAAAATAGGGATAAATATTTGGAAAACAATGTTATGTAAGGGGTTAGAATGGAATAACATTCAGGTTAAGAGATTTAGTTGTAGAATGGAATGTGGTACATTTTAGTATGACTTTAATACCCAAAAATTCATTCTAGAAGGTGTATCTGGCCTTTTAAATATTCAAAATTTGAGATACCTCATTTAACTATTTTCCCTTATTAATACTAATAAAAATTTACCAAGGTTTTTATTTCATTAAAAGATACATAAGATGACCCTCATTACCAAATTTAAAAATTATTAATCCAAATTTTGGATCCATTTGAACTAATTTAATTAATAAATATTTGAAAATTTACTTTAAAATTAAAACATATCAGGTGTTGAAATGCTATTTTTATAGAGAAATCTCATTTTAATCATTAAGTGTTCTTAATTTCATTTAACACTGATTACTAATAAATTTAGTTTTCATTATTTTTTATATATGTTTAACATAATATTAGTGACTTTATTTTTGAAAAATATCAATTTAATTTAAAATCCAATTTTTTAGAAAAGTATCATTCTTTAAAAAAATAATTGTTTTACTATGTAATTAATATTTATCTTGGTAACTTAATTTTATGGCTAACAGTGAAATTGGCCCCATTACTTAATTTGATAAAGCTAATAAAAAATTTAAAAAACTTATTATCTAATTCAATTTCTAAAATTCGTAAAATTATTTTTCATATAAAAACATAAAAATATAATGAAATTTGTTTTCATAGGAAAATATTTTTTAAAAAATCTAAACTATTCATGTTATTATTTATTACCAATTACAAATTAAATTATTATTAACCAATTATTAGAAAAAAATGCATTTTTTCATTTTTATTTATATGTTTATTGAAATAGTATTATATATCTCATAAAAACGAAAAATTTAGATAAATTCAATTATATGTATAAAATCATTGTATTAGTCATT
Organism: Viscum album; assembly: GCA_963277665.1. NCBI lineage: Eukaryota > Viridiplantae > Streptophyta > Magnoliopsida > Santalales > Viscaceae > Viscum > Viscum album. The sequence continues at coordinate 1,226,510,489 of OY728151.1, forward strand.
TTAAACAAACCAAATTCATTTAATTTATTTTAAATGTATTCTTTATTTTATAAATGTTTCATATAGAGATCACTGTTATTCATTCATGTTAATTTAATGCATAGGGTTTAACATTTTAAACATATTATCATTTTTTAGTCCAATGATACTTGTAGATAAAGCTATAAAACAAATTTAATTATTTAATGATAGTTATATATTAAGATAATGGGCTGTTACATTTACCCCCTTAACTGATTACTTCCCCTCAATTTTTATTATGTCTAATTGAAGAAAGTAAGTTAGGGTATTCATTGTATATTATTCATTTGTGGTATATCCTATAATATGAAATCTAACTTACTATTTAAGGCTATTTCATGTTACTTATATTTCACCAAAAAAAACTTATCCACACATACAATCATATACCCATGTATGTATACACCCTAAAAATATATTCTCCAAAACAAACACTTCCAAAAACCATTTTAATCTCTAACTCAATAAACTAAAGTTAATATATGTATTCATAATAGAAAGTAACTATATAATTATCCTTCAATGGTATTAACCATTACTTCATAAGGACACATAGTTGTAAATTTATATCATAATCTAAAAAATTAGATAAAATTTTCCAAAAAATATGATGAATTATCATTAATTCCAAGGTTATTGATAATTCATATATTATTTTTTTTAAATCACCCAAACATTCATTATCTAGACATCAAACATGAACAAAACCTAAAATATATTCATCCATCAAACATGAGTTATTCTATATTTATATCTAAAAATATAACTTTTTTACAAAATCATTTCTTATAGTTATTGATACCATTTAATATATGATTTAAACTTTTTTTGTAAATCAACAAAGGAATGATCTTTATATATTACACATATTCCTAAAAAACATTTAGAGTATTCCAAAATTTCATTGATAAATATCCCACATCAAATGAGAATAAATTCAAGTTTCAATATTTAATTTATTTTAAAATTTTATTCTCACTGCCTTCTGTAATATTAGGAAACTCCCTGTTTCCATCATAATAAGAAAATAATATGATTATCAACCATTTAATTATTCTTATTTATTAGCATCTATGAAATAGAAATTTCTAGTTATATATTATTCTCAACTTCATTTATGTGATCCAATTTCAACTAAATAATAAATCCAAAAATGGTTATCAATAAAATTATATAAAATGAACCTAAAATCATGAATTCAAATATTTATTGCCCTATATAACCTTAATTTTTAATATATGATACTTTCTATTTAACCTGTGACTCTTTGTTCAATACATGGTTATCTATAGTTATTTTCATATTAGATTATCTAGCCTAATTAGTTTACATATTAATAAAATTATTCATCATGGTTTGAAATGAAAATGTGATTAAACAAATCCTATCCCCCAGGAGTGTCTATCCAAGTGTGAAGTTTTAATCCCGTTCACCATGTATCATAGTGATGACTGAGTAAATTCCCACAAACATATCCAATTATCAGTATCTATACATGGATTTATTTATATAAAAACCTAATAATATATATTTGTCCAAAAAATTATGATGTTATACACCACTTAGACTTATTACTAGGTTTTTCAATAAAGTTATACCACCCTAATCCACAAATAAATGTGCATTATTTCCATATAATTAAATCATATACTATTCCAAGTGGTTATCTATACATTTTAAATTATAAAAAACATTAACATATCAATCCTTAAATAATATTCAAAAAACATAATAATCTCCAATGATATATAAAGCTTTCATCTCATACCAACTATGATACCCCTATCCCACATTCCATGATCATATGTCATAAACACTTACTTTACATACAGTGTTTGATACTTTGTGTAAACCCCAAGATAAAACCATCATTAATTACAATATAATTAATGATAATTTTATCTGTACATCCCAAGGACCTTTTAAGGTTTATATATTTAGAGAATTAAAACAGAAAAATAAATAAAAAATTACACATTCATTGTATCGAATAGTTATTTCTTCCACTATATATGAAACTAATTAGTCCATAAAAACTCTTAAACATATCTCTTAAATTCTATCACATGCCCTAGCATTTTAAAAATGCAACATGTTCTAATATTCATCACAACATAGGGAAATGAAAATATAATAAGGGTGGGATTAAATTCACCTTACTGTAAAACAAAAAACACAAGTAGTAATGAAATAAAGATTATGGTAGGAATAAGTGAACCACGTGAATTCATAATAAACTAAAACTTTGATCATGATATATCTTTGAAAATAAATGATAAAATGGATATCAATAATATTGACTTTATTCTGATGGAATGAATAATGTAGGACATCAAATAAATGATTTTAAGGCCTTGTACCAAGACATTATCCTATTACGGGGAGAGGTATACACCAAAACAAAAACTATTTTGTCTTATGAGACCTATTTATGCATTAAGGGGATTTATAATTCTAGGTCCCTCCCATAATGAGATTAATTATAATGAATTCTCTATAAGATTCAATAATAGCTTCATATAATTCATGTAACATCATGATATTTTATGAATTATTTTTTTGGGATAAATTAAAATTCTTTGATAGATTTCATTGCATGCTACACCAAGTTAATATTGATTTAAGCACATAAAAATTAATCTTTCACTACATGAAATATAGGGATTCAATTTAATTACATGAAACACTAAGTTTGACTCGTGTTAAATACAATACCATGATCCTTTGACAACTTGTGTTACTCGCAAGACTCTTTTTTACTATACCACTATATACTATTAATATTATTATTATAATATTATTATAGTTATCACATAGAAGTTGTGATAGAATTTATAAATAATATTAAACAAATTATTAAAATTTGTTTTGAAATTGTATATAAAATGAATTCTTTGGTTACTAATAAAATTGAAATCAGAGTAAAAACTATTTTAAAATAAAGAAATTACTTTCTTGAAAAATTATTTTCTATGAATAAACCCATTTTATCTCAATAAATTAAATGAAACAATTTTGATTAATTATTTCAATTTTATGTATATATTATATATTCAATCCACTATTTAAAATTATATTATGTGTATTTTATATAAAAAATAAGAATAAATCCAATTTTACGCAAAAAAGATTTATTTGTCAAAAATACAGTTTTACTTCCTTTTGATGTCTCACATATTTAATAAAATTCACACTTTTATAAATTAATTTTGATAAAAAACATAAATATTTTTAAATAATTATTTAAATATTATCTTTGCATTAATTGTTTTTATTTTTATAAGAAGTTTCATTTCTGGATGAATAGTTAATCATACAAAATTTTAATTGAAAACTTTTTCTTTCATTATTTATTTATAAATATAAATTTTATTTTCGTTTTGTTATAAATTATATTTAAAAATAATAATAAATATATTAATTCAATTGAGTTCATTGGAATAAATTTGTATATTTGAGTTGTATATTAACACATTTCAATCTTTTTAACATTTTCACTTTGAAAAATCATTGTTTGGTCCCATTAGCAGGATTAATTTTAAATCATTTTTTTTTACAAATTATATGGTTATAATTTGGAAAAGTGGATTTAATATTTTTAATCAAAAAATTTATAATTTATAATAAGGTGAATATAATTTTTGACCAAAATAATTAATTAAAATAGTTAAAATTAATTACAATGATTAAGAAGAAAAATTAGTTTACAAAGGGACTAAACATTAAGTATAAGGGTTAAAATGACCTAGAAATGTGTCCAAACCCCATTTTATGGACATATTTCGACCATATAACCTATTTTATCAAACATGGTTCGACATTGGGGGTAAATGAGGTAAGTTTGAACTCCCAATAGCGTTAATGGTTTTGGTATTTATAAGAATGCCACTTCTCCTCCCCTATAAATGGGATTCCACTCTCCCAACTTATTCACACCACTAAACAAGTTATTATTGAACAAAAACTACAAAAATAAGTTCCTAAAAATCCATAATATCAACATATAAGACTTAATTTGAGTATAAATCCAACCAAGTAAGTCCTTTGGTGAAATCCAAAAGGAGATACATGAAGAGGAGGCAATATTCATCAATGAATTTTTTTTCTTTCTCAAACACCTTAAATTATTTTTATATCATGATAATATAACAGCATAATTATATTAAATATATTTATATTTTTTTATTTTATGTTTATGACCATGAAATTCACATACCTCCATCAAATGAGATACATAATCATCATTCGTGTGTAAGGCAGACTACCACCTCAAAAACCCATGTCATTCGTTCTTCAATTACCACTTTTCGTGGTTGGTAATAATGACAGACATGCTGTTTATATTTGAAATATAAAATATTTATGTGATATTCATTCTTATTTAATTATTATATAACACACAACTTCAGGATTTTCATTTTTTGAGAATATGATAACGTTGTTTGGGTGTACATCAGACTATAGTCTCACAAAGCGATGTTATTCATTCACGCTTTACATGAAATGAATTTAAAATGGGTTCATTATAAATATGATATATATATGAAATAATAATTATAGTGTAATTAATATATATATAATTAACTTTTCTTTATTTTATTATGATAAGAAAATGGAAACAACGTTCATGCATACATACGGTTAACCGTCTCTATGAAGAATGTATTTGATTTCATATTTATATATTTTTTAGATTATTATAAATAAATATAAAATGAATATATAATATATTTATATCATGTTTTAAATTATGGAAATGATAAAATCATGATCAAAGTAATAGGACCAAAAATAAAACGTTAGGATGTATATAAAAAATAAAGTTGTTATTACCCAAAATATAAATTTAATGTGAAATTGTTAATAAAAGGTTAATATAATGTCATAATAAAAAAATATATGGTATGATGTATATATTTATGGTTCTTTTATATAATTATAATAAACTAATATTTATTATACAAGATGTTTTAACAATTATGACAACAGTCGAGACTTATGGAAAGAGTATTTCTAGTCTCACTTTTATTTCTACGAGACTTTTGCCATATTCACCACTAGTTTCACTTATGTGGTGTATATACTTACCTATGACATGATATTTCATTAATTTAATTTCTTTCAGGATAATAATAGGTTCAATTTTTTATTTCATGGGGCTCATGATTCTAATGTTAATCATGTAGTAAGTGATTTATGTCTCACTTTTTACTTTTGTGGGGAACATTCTATATTCACCACTCTTTTCTTTTATGAGTTGTATATACAATCCATGATTGTAAATTATGAATATTATAATTAAAATTTTTATTATTTAAACATCCATTTGAGGATCTCTCTTTCAAGAGGTTAATATTTTAAAATTACCAAAGCCGTAAGAGATGTTTTTCTCAATTGGCCTTCTTTGAGACACACATTATTTTATGCATATATACTATTTAAGAGGTGTATATAATAACCATTTGACATGTTATATCATGAATATCCTTTTCATGTTAATGTACTCTTTGTGAAATTTTATTATTTTGTAGCAATTTTGATTAAAGGTTTGCAAAATGGTAAGATTTTGTTGCTATTATTTCATTATTTATCAGGATTGTTTATGATTATGCTTTAATAGAAGAAAAATTATGTTCCATATCTCAAGAATAATCATTAAATTTATTATCCATTATATATTAATGAAATATTCAAGTAATGGTACCAATTATTCACTTTGTCGTACTTAATAAAATTAAAAATATATATGAAAATATGACTTTATTTCACTCTTCAGTCAGAAATCAATTTTCTCCCAATACCATGTTTTCAAAAAAAGTTTTTATAAATTTGATATAACCATCCTATGATTCCTAAAAGAATTTGTACCCGTGTTTTAATTTTTTTTATAATTGATTTAAAAGTAATATTAATGACATTTTTTTTATCAATCCTCATTTAACTTCTATAAATAATATGAAAGGAATCTTTATTTTTACATATACGTAATTTATAGAATTCTCCAACTCTATGACCACTCCATCACCACTCCATTCACTGAAGTTTCACTACCAAAAATATAGAAATTAAAGATGTTTCAAAATATCTCAAATTAATTAATAAATGTTCCTAAAAAACTACACTAAATATATTGTCTCTAAATTAGTGAAATTTATTAACATCAGTAATTAGAGACACCTCATTTAGTGATTTTTTTTTTGAAATTTCTTAATTAACACATCATTTGTTGATTTTTCTTTAAAACGGTGCTGATTTTTTTCCAAATTAATTATTTTTCTAGCTAAAATTTTTTCTATAATTAAAAAATATATATAATTTTTAAAATTTACCTTTTTGCTGAAATTTTGTTTAGAATGAAAAATATAATTTTTTTGGTACCTACCATGTGGCCTTCCCCCTTAACGTGCCCCTCCCCAGCTCCATATCCCATCCTTACACCTCTCCTCTCTAGTATGGTCCACCCAAGCTCCCTCTCTAGTGTGGATACCCCAACCCTTTCCCCTCTTATCTTTCGAATGACCCACTCCGGTGTAGCTACCCAACCCTACCCCCTTAATGTTCCATCTCCCTAGGTCCCATCTCTTATTAGAGACTCCTCATTTCGAAATGTAATCATTGTTAAATGCCTCATCAATTACCAACATTTCTTAAAAAATGTCACTATTTTGTTTTGAAATTAATGATTTTTAACCAGTTTCTAACAAATAAATATATAAATATTTTTCAAATTCATCATTTTTTAACCAGAATTTTTTTATAATGAAAAATATAATTTTTATGTACCTTCCTACCCTATGTCCTTCCCCCTTAGAGTTCCCTCTCCCCAGGTCCCATAACCCAATATAGATAATCCAATGAATCTACCCCACCCTTCCCTCTCTCCTCTATAGTATGGCCCACCCTAGAACACTCTTTCCCCCTACCCCCTATAATCTTTAGTATGGACCACACCACCACCCTCTCCAATGAAGCTACCACACCCCTACCCCCTCTCCCATCTCATACGGCCCACTCTAGTATGGATAACCCACCATTCCCTCACTCCTCTCTAATATGGCCCACCTCCGCTCTGTCTCTATTGTGGCTAACCCACCCATACCTCCTATCCTCTCTAGTAGGATGCACTCCAGTGCAATAACCATTCTCTTCCCCCTCTCCTCTCCAATACATCCCACCCCACATTTCTCTCTAGTGTGGATACCCTACCCCTTCCCCCTCTCTTTTATAACCCAACCCAACCTAACTCTTTTTCACGTTATATCCCTCTCTTATGTAGCTACCACATGCCCAATCCCTCCCTCTCTTGTAGCTTCAGTGCGGCCCAACCCATATCACCTAAATCGCCACGTGAATTCCAAAGGGGAAGTGAGATGATCTGAAAATTTTGAACCACTAAGGTTCAAACCCCGACATCTATGGTCTCTCCCAATTGGCTGACCAACTCATTTTATTTAATTTTTAATATATAATGGTATTATATTATTTATATATATTAATATATTTCAGTATTTTAATATTTAATATTATATATATATATAAGTATGTTTGTATATATATATGTTTATGTTTTATATTATATATATATGTTTATATTTAAGGCTTTATATTTTATGTTTTATATTTTATATTTTATATTTTTTATATTTTTTATATACATATACTAATATATTAATATTTATATATATATTATATGTTATATCATTTATATATATATGTTTATATTATATATATATATATGTTTGTATTTTTTATTTTTATATATTATATAAATGGTTATATTATATAAATAGTTATATATATAAATATATATGTTTATATATGTAGATATATATGTTTATATATATATGTTTACACACATAGACACATAGATATATATATATATAATGAGTCACTTTTTAAAACACTGATAAAAATGTCACTAAAATATCCATATTTTCTTAAAAATGTTACCAAATTGAAAGTATATTTATATTTTTAGGTATAAATAAATGTATATAAATATTTATATATTTATATATGTGTGTGTGTGTGTTTATATATATATATATATATGTTTATATATATATTTGTATTTGTTTATATATGTTAATATATATAGGTATATCTAAATATATATTTACATCGATATGGGGAAATGAACTATATAAATGTATATATTTTTAGTAATGTTTCCAGAGAAAGTGCCGCAAATTTAGCAACATTTGGGAGGAAACATTTCTAATTTAGCGATGTTTTTTAAGAAACATTGCTAATTTAGTGAGGTTTTGTGGAAATGTTTCCAATTTTGTGATGTTTTTTAGGGAATGTCACTGAACGAGTGACATTTTTCCGAAATCATTGTCAATTTAGAAGTGTTTTCTAGGAATCATTTCTAATTTAGAGCTATTTTTTAAGAAATGATATTAAGTTTAAAATTAGTGATTTTATTAAAAACATATCAAAACAATTCCACTAAAAATTTTTTTCTTGTGATTCCTTTATAATTTTTAAAGAATACTTTCAAACTAAAAATTTTTCTATTATAATTTGGAAATATGTATATATTAAATTAATTTTATAATAAAGTAGTTTTAAAAATGATTTATGTTTTAAAAAGTGCTTAAAATAGTTTTTCAAAAATTCTTTTATAATTTTCAGGATTATTATCAAAGAAATAGGTTTTAAAAATGTTTTATGTTTTTAAAAATTCTTTTCAAAGTGGACATAATATTTTTATTAAGAAATGTTTTAAATGATCTTTAAAAATTATTCTCCATTTAAGATAAAATATGCAGATATAATTTTTGTTTTATTGTGGATATGATCGAATGATACCATTCATATTCTTTCCTTTAATGGTTTATGTTATGGTGGCATGATGTGTATAGATCCTATTTATTTTCCATGGGTCAATCATGTTCAAAATAGTTTTTATATATCCCATTTTTTTTGTACGTTAATCAAGTTTCAAATAGATTGAAATGAAATCCTTTTATTTTTAATGGGTAAATCAGGCAATGAAAGTAAATCTATTTTTTATTTTTTATGATGATATGGAAGGTCTTTTTTCTTTATTCATGTTGTGGTTCATTGACATTTCTTAAATGATGTGGTGGCCTAGATACCGCCAGGTAATGTCATTATAGCTTATACATTGGGGTGGACCAAATAGATCCTAATAATCCTATTATAGCTTATACAATTGGGTTTCTTAGATATCGTTGTGTAATCCCATTAAAAATTATATAATGGCGTAACCCAGATAACACGGTGTGATCCTCTTATAGCAATCATGATGGGTGAACTTATATTCCAGACGAATACATTGGGTAAATATTTATATCTCTTGAGATAGACCTAAATAGAATGGGATGTAAACTCATTATAGTAATACAGTTATATAAGGAGGTGTGAATCTATTTTACTAAAGATATGTTTCTGCTATGATGGGCTAGGTAGTGTGGTTTTAATAATATGGAAATGAATTTATATGATTACGTGTATGTCATAAATTCCATGTCCTATTCCGATGTTATTCTCAAATATTCTAATATTTTTCATGCCTTATGGTCTCCCCAAATTTATTCCATGACTTTTGTATATGATTTTTGATATTTCGGGTATGGTCTTCAAACTTTATGCCCACGTTATAATACCCATATGTTCATGTTATTCTTATGTGTCTCCATTATATTCCCATAAATGAGAATCTGAGCTCAACCTTTCTTATGATTCCTTTCCATAGGTAATGAATAAAGGTTTTAAGTAGGCATACTAAATTGGAATATCTTTGTGGGAATATTGAAGATATTTCACCAAGTCAGAATATTGTGTTCCCAGTTTCCAATGACCGTAAACTATTATGGTCCTCAGGTGTGTGTTTGTGTAATGTAATGAATATTTATAATGAATGAGGTAATATCCATGTATGTTAAGAACTAGGTTTCTATAATTGGTACCAAAGGAAAGGTTTAGTAAACCTTTGGAAACTATGATAATAAAAATGTAGCGTAATACCAAGGGATATTTGTAAGGATATGTCTATGGATATCTCTAAGGATGAGTCTAATAATGATTCAATGTCTAAGAAAATGTCAAAGAATTTTGGTAATGGATTGAAAGAGTGGTTTCCATGAAATTACATCCACATCAGGATACTATAATTGCATGTGTGTGTGTGTATCTAGAAAATATTTACCTAGGGTTAAAAACCTAAACACACCATTTTGAGATAGACTCTATATGGAACTAGTGAAAGAGAACGAGCCTTACTGCATACTTGGTTTGAAACTTATAAGGTATATTCATTAGAAATTCAAAAACATTTTATAAACCATCACGATGGATTTAAATAGAATATTACTATGAATATACTAGGATAATCCTAGCATGTCATAGATTAAATAAGTAGGTTTGATGATTTAGAAATCCTATAATTTATTTTTAATGGTTTTGTGGTTCCCCACTGTGATTAGTGTTTCTCACACAATTATTTTAGTTTTAGTTGATGGATGGAACTATAAGGAATCATTTTAACAATGAATTTTATGGAAAATAAAATTTTTATGAGCTACCAAATTGGATGATGACTAGAGAGAATGATATTGTGATTATACCTTACCAGCGATCATGATATATGATTAACAAAATGAACATTAGTGAGATTCGTGACACAAGGTATTAGAGGAAGATGGATGTTTATGGAACATTATATATTACATAACATAGAGGAAAAAAGACTCAACTTATACACCTTGAGAAGATGGGAAGTGAAACCCAAAGGAATATCTCATATAGAGGGGAAGATCTCATCTGTGTGAAATAAAAGGTCATAGATTAAAACATTGTTGATGAGTTAAGTGTTATATATGGGGAATTTCAATTGACTACCTTCATGGATTCATGAATAATAAAATCACCTATTCTATCAGTTCACATATAAAAATAATCTTCCAATGATTTTTTTTGTATTAGATGAGATCTTATATGAGGAATAAAATTGAAATTTCATAATGAAAATAAGAATGGTTGTACGATTAATTGATATATTTCTAATTGGGAAGAGGCTATAGAATGCATGTGAAAGGAAAGAGGTATTATGGAATAAGATGAGTAAGCCTATGTTATGTTTAAAGTATAATTTTGAATAATTGAAATGTTTTGGAATTCCATAATTATGATCTATGAAAATATATAAAGATTCTTTTATATGTTTTTCAATAATGACATTCAGGAATATTTAAAATGATACTGATGACATAGAAAACTGATTTAATATCAAGGTTATATTAATGTAAGGAAACCCTTAATATATTCCTCCTGTTGATAAAATGGTCTTTGGTTTTGATAAAGAGACCTGGGAGAAGAATAAAGTATCGATTACCTTGTAAATAGATCAATGATATTTGAAAAAGTGGTTTTTTTTCTATCACAGATGGAGTTTAAATATTTTTTGGATTTAAGGAATATAACCAACAATATTTGGAATAAGAAAGAATTAATTTTTTCTTCAATAATTTAGGGAAATATAGATTATTATCATATTTAAGGAGAATACATGATGAATGTAGTCATAGGTTTGGTATGTGACAACAAAGAGCTACTTTACGATGTATAGGGGATTAATATTAAACTAATTTTAAGAAATTTAGTTATCTTATTTATAATGTTTTGTATTTTTCAATTTTCATATTGGTTTTGAGGTTAAACATTTATTCAATAGTTTAAGTTAAAAATAGAATATGGTTTTAGAGGTTAAAGTATTATCTCACCATATGAGTATTTGATAATATTGGATTTCCTATGATAATAATTTTGTTGTAATGATAACTAAATATAGATGAATTGAATTATCGTCATATTTGTGTATCTCAAGATCTGTTAGGGATTTATGAATAAAAATTCCAACTTTATTTCTTTGAAGAAGAGATGAATTGAAAATATTTTAAGGTACAACAGTTGGGTGAGATAGTGTTTATTAAATGGAATGAAATAATGTATGTATATATTCATATGAAAATTAAACCTTCGAAAAAGGATCTTGGAAAAAATGATATCATATTACCTTCATTTTTTATAAATCAAATGGTCTGTTAGATCATAATAGATGTATGGTTTTAGGATCATTAAATTTCTTCAGATCACCCAGTTTCTTGTGGTTAGGGATCTCTATAACTCTATATAACAATTTATTCTTTTCTTCCATGTCCAAATATTCACCACCCACCTATGTAATCTTACTTAGAAACCAAAATATGAGTTACTTTGAGTAACCATTATGTTTCTATGTTTCCATTTGAAAGGAGGTTTTATTTTTTATTTTGGGGATGTCAGTTCCTATTAAAGGAATATTCAAACATTAAAACATCGATGAACAAAAAAAATTTCAAGGGAGACATTCATTTTTATTGGGGTAGAATGTAACCCCAAAGGTTTCTATGATTATTTTTTTGAATTTTTTTTGATGGATTACATTTCATGCTATACTAAGTTATATTTTTATTTTAATTCAAAACCAAATTAGTATAGCACTAAAAAAAATTAGATATTATCATGAGATACACACAGAAGTACATTTGGCTTGTGTTACATAAAATACCATGTTCCCACGATATCTTGCATTACCTGCAAGACTATGTTTTACCAATCTATAATATATTGTTAACATTATTATTAAATTTTTTTATAGTAATAATTTTGCCATTGTAATGGAATCTATGAATAATATTAACTAAATTATGAAAATATTTTCTAAAAATTTTTATAAAATAAATTCCTAGGATACCCATTAATAAAAAATGTGAGCAAGAAATATTTGAAAATAAATAAAATCTTTTTCTGAAAAACTATTTTCTATGAACAAACATGTTATATCATAATAAATTAAACAAAAAAATTTTTATGAATTTAATTAATGGAATTTATATATTATATATTAAATATACTTTTTAACAATAACATTATGTGGTATATATATAAGAGATAAGAATAAATCCAATTTCACAAATAAAAAGATGTATTTTTTCTAAAATGGATTTTTACTGTCTATTAATTATGAAGTTATTTTAATTATATATTTTGAAAATTTTATAACTTATATTTGAGAAAATAAACTTTATTTTTGAAATAATAAGATCAAAATTATCTTAGTGTGCATTTTATGTTTTTTATTACATGTTTTATTTTTGGATGAATGGTCCAAAATACAGAATGTTAATTGAAAAAATATTTTTATATTAATTTATTTATTTAGAATAATAAATTTTTAATTATATTTAAAGTATATTTAGATAATATATATATATATTAATACAATTTAGGTTATTTTAATTAATTTCACTTTGAAATTTGATATGCAAACATTTCAAGAAAAATTCCTTTTCACTTTAAAAACACTTTGTTTCATTCCACTTACGAGATTAATATTAAATTAATTTTTTCAAATTAAATTATTATAATTTGGAATAATTTATTACATATTTGGATTAATAACAATTTATAATTTCTAATAAGTTACAATTAATTTTTATCCAAAATAATTTTTGAAAAAAGCTAAAATTTATTACAGAGGTGAAGAGAAAAATGAGTTAACAAGGGACTAAACAATAACCTTAAGGGGCCAAATGAGCTAGACACATGTCCAATTTTTTTATAAATATATATATAATATAAACACTTTTAAATAATATGCTTCATTTTTGGGGGGAAATTCGTAAATGCGGACATACTAATAGTGTTTTCCATTTTGGTATTTATAAGAATGCCACTCGTACACCACTATAAAAGGGAACACACTCTCCCCACATATTCACATCTCTAAATCCATTTAAACTGACCAAAAAATACCATAATAACTTTTTGAAATTTATACTCTCATCCGAGAACACTAAATTTTGGTAAAAAAGAAACCATGAATGTCCTTTGGTGAAAACTAAACGGATAGTCTCGAAGAAGATGTTACGTTCATCAATAAAACATTTTTTCCTTCATCAAACCCCTTAAATTATTTTTATATAATGGCTATATAATAAACTCATTATATTCCATATAATTATATTTATTTAAGTTAATGGTGTAACCTAAAAATTCATACACTTACATAAAAGGGGATCTTCAGTCATTGTTCATGTGAACAGTGGACGACCGCCTCATGAGCTGATGATGTTCATTATTCTGTTACCACCTTTAAAGGTTGGAAATAATTATTTAAATTATATTTTTATATTTATTATATAGTATTTATGATATATTTATACTTATGGTATTATTTTATAACACAAAACGTTATGCTTTCTATTATGTGAGAATATGATAATGTTGTTCTTGTGTACGAAAGACTACCACCTCACAATGTGATGTGATTCATTAATACATGACATGGAATGAATTAAATATGGGTTTATATGATAAATATTATATAATAATTATCCTGTAATATTAATATATATATATATATATTTCATTTAATATTCTTTATATCATTATGACAGGAAAATAAAAACAATGTTCATGTGTATGTTCAGCCTACCGTCTCCATGAACGGTGTATTTTGTTTCCTATTTCTATATTTTATATATTATTATAAATAAATACAAAATGAATATATATTATATTTATATAATGGATTAAATTATGGAAATCCAAAAACCATGATCAAACTAATAGGACCGAAAATAACAAATGATATTATATACCAAAAACATAGGTGTTATTACCCAGAATCTGACATTAACCTGGATTTTTTATTAATCAATTAATATATGACATAATAATATTGTATATGGTATGATATATATGATTATGGTTCTATGATACATTTATAATATAGTTATATTTATTATACATGAGGTTTTAACAATTATGACTACATTCAAGACATAAGGTAGGGGGATTTCTAGTCTCACTTTTATTTCTATGAGGCTTATACCATATTTACCACTAATTTAATTTATGTTCTATATATACTGACCTATGACATGTTATATCAATATTTTAATTTATTTAATGATATTAAATGTTTTAGTTGTTGTTATTATTTCATGTGGCCTATGAATCTAAAGTCCCTCCAACAATAAGGGATTTCCACTTAACTTTTTACTTTTGGGAGACACATGTTTTACTCACCACATTTTTCTTCAATTTGGTTTAATTACATCCCTTGAATGTAATTTATGATTCTCCTGTGTAATGTTTTTGGTATTTACACATCCATTTTAGGATGTCCCTTTCTTGGTGTTATTGTTTCGATGTTACAAAAGAGGTGTGATTATTTTGTCTCATTTTTCCTTCTTTGAAACACATGTTTTTTATGATAATATATTCTTTTATAGGGTGTATATACTATCCCTTTTAAATGCTATATCATGAATCTCATTACATTCATGATATTTCAAGATTCATGTGATGTTATTATTTCATGGTGATTTTGATTCAATGCTAGGAAAGTGGTAGGAGTTTATTACTACAATCTCATCATTTAATAGTATTATTTAATAGTGTGATTAAATTGATGAAATATTATGATCCATATCACAAAAATAATGCTCACTTTTATTCTTCTTTGGATATTCATTATATCTTCAAATAAGGGTACCATT
Organism: Viscum album; assembly: GCA_963277665.1. NCBI lineage: Eukaryota > Viridiplantae > Streptophyta > Magnoliopsida > Santalales > Viscaceae > Viscum > Viscum album. The sequence goes on from OY728151.1 coordinate 1,226,526,085, forward strand.
TTTCCACTCTTTAGTACTTAATATTTTTATGAAAATGTTTTTTCAAAAATCCCATTTTATTTCTCTCGTTAGTCAGAGATAAAATTTTAATCCCAAAACCATGTTTTCTAAAAACAATTTAAAAAATATTCTTGTGCAATCATTAGATTTTTGAAAAATTATTTAGAAAGGAATTGACTTATTGTTTTTTATTCAAGTAACTTTTAAATTCAACTGATAATATTTAAGGAATATATTTTTTAATGTATAATTCAAGAATATAATTACCCTCCTTCATGACCACCCCATTAGTTTATGATTACATTAAACATTTTATATAATATTTTCAAAAGAACAGATTTTCTCAAATATTTTGGAAATTTATTAATTTTTAATTTATTTTCAAGATAAGTAATTTTTAAAATGTTCTTTATTTTAAAAGGTGCCTAAAATGGGTTTTCAAATAATCCTTCATAATATTTAATGGTTATTTTAAAAGAAAAATATTTTCAAAATGTTTTATTTTTTATAAATCATTTTTCAAACTAGAATGGATAGTTTCCTCATGAAATTTTTTAAATGATATTTCAAAATTATTTTCTTTCTATAATGAAAACATTTGATATAATTTTTGTTTTACTGGGGATATGATCCAAGGATACCATTCATATTTTTCTTCTTAATGGTCAATATTTTTATTGAAAGATGTTTATTCAACTTGTTTCTTTTCCACAGGAAATCATGTTCCATTGAGATTGTTATGAAATTATTTTCCTTTACATGGGTTAATCATGTTTTTGAGTTATTAAATTGAAATATTTTTTTTCCAAGTGTTAATATGGTTGTGAAAGAATAATTGTTTTTATTATTTTTATGATAAAATAGAAGAGCTTAGTATATTATTCATGTTGTGGTTCTTAAAAATTGGTTATATGATGGGGTGGCCCAGATTGCGCTGGGTAAGCATGGTATAGCTTATACATTATGGTGGAAATGATATCATCGGATAATCCCAATATAACTTAAGAAATGTGGTGGCCTAGATAGTGATAAATGATCCCATTATAGCTTACATGATGTGTGCACAAGACATCCCTCCAATGCATTGGGTAAGGATTTATATTTCATGATATAAACATGATTGGAATAGGAAGTGTACTCGATTCAGTATTACAAGGCTAGAACAAGGAGTCAAACTGGTTGAATAAAAGAATTTTTTTCTATGATGTTCTAGTAAGAGCACATTGACTAATATGGAAATGCTTTTACTGCTTATTTGGATGCCACAAATTCCATGTGTTATTCACAAGTTATTCTCACATATTCCCTTATGATTCATGTATTATGATTTTCCAATATTTATGACATGAATCGTTTATATGATCTTTGATATATAGGGTGGAATCTTCAAATGTTATGCCCATGTTCTCATACCCTTATGTTCATGAAATTATTATGTATCTCCTTTATTTAACCTTACTACGAATTAGAGCTCACCATTTATTATGTTTCATTTCCTCAGGTAATGAAGAAATATTTTATGTAGGATTACTAAATGGTAATAAATTTTTCGGAAACATTGAAGATATTTCACCATGTTAGAATATTGTGTTCAATGTTTCCAAAGGCCCTAAACTATTATGGTCCTCAAGAATGTTTTTGTGTAACGTAATGAATATTCAAAAAAATGTAATATCCATGTTTGTTAATCATTGGGCCGTTATAATTCCATACGTAACAGTTGAATGAATAAAAACATGGATATCCATGTAATAAAAAATAATATATATCAATACATTATCAACCTCATTTAGTATCCAATAATCATCATGATAAAAATACTTTTCACCATTTAAATAAAGAGATAGCATGATCAGAACCCATCACAATAAATAATGTGGATGGTCAAAAAAATATCCAACATTCCAATAATCATATGTATTGAAATAATAATATAAAATACACCAATTGTTTTCCCCATATTTGTAAAAGGGATAACATGATCATTAACCATCTAGAAAAAGAATTCATATTGTCAAACAATACATAGTCAACAAGAAAATATTCATTCATATTGGAATGGAACTAAAATAATTACCCAAAAATTTTCCCCATGTGAATAGAATATCATACTTTTTAGGAGAACATCTTCCAATTGGAAAAATATTAATTTCACATTGTATATATAAATGAGTATATGTGTAAGTCAATATTCTAATAACATGATCAAAATCCATCGAGAGAAAAGATGTGGATAGTTTCAAAAGAATGCATCTTAATAAGTGAGAAATATTTTTCAAAGGATTCATGTGGTAATAATGTATATCCCAAGAAAAGAATGATAGAATAACACATAATACAATAAAAGGCCAAGATGTATGAACATATATGAAATTAGGTCAACAGAATGATCATAACTTAATAAAAGAAAGTCGAGTGACCCAAAATCATTACCATTTGAGAAATTATTAAATCAAAAGACACCTGAATAAGTGAACATGATTTGGATAGTCAATCCCATGAAATACAAGGAAATAAAGAATATAATACTCATGAGATACTAAATCAATAAAACACCAAACAAAGTGAACATTTTAGATAACATGTAATGTGTATCAAATGATTATAATTGGGGGTATGAAAACTCATATGGATTGAGTAACACGTTAATCCAAACCCGTTGAATGATAGGGCTTGTAATTGAACTTAAAAACCTGTATTAAATTATAATTTGTGATATGATATCTCAAATAGAAAATATATACACCACATTAATAAAATTCAATGGATAATAAAAAATGTCTCAAAGAGAATAATTTGGGATGAGAAACCCTTACCTTGTACTTGATTCATTTTTTCACTTGCACCGAACATCGAAAATATTTAAATTAAGTTCATCAAATAGATACTCTAGCTTTATTCATAATAATAATAGTAATTTATACTACTCATTTACAAACACTATGTACAAGAAAATATTAGTTAGTTGTTATATATTTCTAACACTGGGTATAAGTAATGTTTATCACTTTGAACTAGTTTCATAAAAATAGAGTTAGTTTTCACTCATATTAAATATTCCATCATTATTATATCATCTATGGTATTATAATAACTTTTACATGATAGTTTATTGTTCTATAATTTCATTCTGTGTTTTATTTGGTTATAAATCATGAAGATGGAATCTACGATGAGAATGCTTCAATGATTCTTAATAAATGAAGGGTGATTTTTTAATTATTGAGTTAAATGTTTATATATCCTCACCTGAACATATAAATTCATTGTTTTATTTAATTAGATGGATAAACTGACCCAACCATGTATGTACCATGGTTAATGTGTGATTTTGAGGTGGATTAGTTGTAATATCACTGTTCAAAAAGTATGATGATCAGATTTACTATTTACTATATTGATATATTAATTTTTGAAGTAATTATAATAATAATTAATGGATATGAATATATTTCATTGTATGAATATAGATATTTTTCTCTTATTATGCCTGTTTAAGATGTTTAATGTTACAATGGTGTCTGATTTCAAATATTAATTATATAACGAATAATTTATATTTAAAGAATATAAATAATTAAATAAGTGAAATATTTATTCACCAAATCCATTTCTAATACCATCCCTGAAAGGTAGTGATGAGAAATGAACATGTCATTCATGGAGTTGGCTGCCCGCACACGCGCATGAGAAACATTTTCATTTTTTATTGAATGCGATGGCAATGTATAATGCTTAAAACCTCAATAAAATAACATATAAATATATTATCTACATTTATTTGATTCTAATAAAATGGTTATAATGGGGTTTTATAATGGTGATGGGAAGGATAAAGAATAAAATTAAAAGGGCATGTAATACTTATTCTACTAATTTAGATCTTATCCTGAAGTTTACTTTGGAAATGAAAGTCTGGAGTCACTTTTTTGAGTATAGGGGATAAAAAGCATGTATATAGTAAATTGAAGAAGTAGGTTTTATAGTTTTTCATTGCAATTTTTATTTATAGGTGCATATTAAAGTGGGAGGAATTGATAAACTGTTATATGTGAAAAGAGTGAAGAATATTTGGAAAAGAATGTTATTTAAGGGACAGTAATGGAATTTCTTGAGTGTTTGGTGGAGAAATGATTGGTAAGATATGTGGTAATAACATCAATACCTAAAAATGGATTCCATAAGGAGTATTTGACATTTTAATTATTAAAAATTTGAGATATCTCATTTACCCTTATTACCCTCAATAATCCTGAATAAAAATTAACAATAGTGATTATTTTAATTCTAAAAATATAAGATGACACATTTTACCAAATTTAGATATTCTAAATATGAATTTGTAATCAATTTAATCACATTAAATTTATTAATATAAGAAAACTAACTTTATTAATAAATCATATATGGTGTTGGAAATTTTTTTTGTAGAAAAATGTCATTTTATAAATTATGTTTTCTTAATATTATATAACATTGATATCTAATTAAATGAGTTTTAGTTTTTTATATACTTTTAAACATTATATCATAGAATTTTTTTAAAAAAAGATTAATTTAATTTAAAATAATAATATTTAAAAAATATTATGCTTAAAAAAATTGTTTTACTGTGGTATCTTATATTTACCTTTGTAATGTAATTTTATACCTATAAATAAAACTAACCCTATTAATTAATTTGATTGTGCTGATTTAAAATATAAAAATAATATTATCTTATTCAATTTTTATATGTTGTTAAAATTAACTTCCCTATAGAAACATAATAATATACTGAAATATGTTTCTAGAGGAGTATAATTGTTTTAAATATCTATAATTTTTATTATTATTTTTTATAAATTAATTATTAAATAAAAATTCATCAATTATTCATATCAAATATATTTTATCATCATTAATCATAGGATTTGTTAAATAAAAATTCATATCCCATAAAAGCTAAATATTTATAAAAATATATTTCTAATTTAAAATGATAATATTATTAATATTAGTTATATGAATTGAATTTAATTTATATTAAAAGTATCCATCATTTTCTAAATATTTAATAAAGTGGTTACTCCTATTCATTCCTATTAATTCAACAAATATGTTTTAATGGACTAAATATATAACGGTTTCCTTTTTTTCTGTGATTCATGTGGGGAAATCTATCATACAAATTGAATTATTTAAAGGTAATAACATATTATGATATTGGGGTGTTACATATTGCACCTCCCTTTTTTTTTTACTAGTATGATAAAAAAATTATAATATTGACACCCATATCATATCTTGTTGCACAACTCAAGCTTTATGACTATCCTAAAGCTATCATATGAATATCTATAGTATCTTTAACGATAAATGTATCATATATTGCATTCTACTAAAGGTCATCATGATATATGTAAAATTTATCTTAGTGTGATGAATTTAAAAAGTAATATATTCTGTAAAAATAATAATTAATTTATTATAATTTTATCAACTACTTCTTTTGATGGATTCATAATAAACTTCTTCTTTTTTCACCCTCATCCTTTTATTTTTATGTACAATTGGGTGGATGTGGATGACTAAAATGAATCTATTTAGAGATTTTACTTGATTTATTTATTAACTCTTCAATATTTTTATCAATCATGTGATCCTCTAGTAAAGGATACCCTCCCACTAAAAAATTATGAGTGTATAGATTTTATGATTGGATATATTAGTTAGATATAATGGAATCCTGTTATATAATATTAAATGAATAATTCATCAATTAACTAAAAAATAATGTTAAATATTAACATTATATATAATAATTTTCATACTACAAAGGCATCCTCCAATCCATGGGCATAAAAATTTACTAATGTATGTTCATTTATAAACCCATAATCGTGGCTTGGGTTTAGATTTTATTCTCTCTGGAAAATATAAATTGAAATAAATATTTCATAAAAATTCCTAAACAACATTAGGAGAATAATTAGAAATAATAGTGGAAATTGTATAAAAAATAAAAATATAATATATAGTTTTAAAACCAGAATCATCATTTCCAATAACATTGTTAACTTGGTTACATTTATAAACCATCCCAGACATTGAAAAACATAATAAGGTGTATACTCCCCCTCAATAGTTACATCTTCTTGATCTTTTTATTAAATAAAATTAATGTCCTTAAAATCATACTGAAAATATTTTATAACAAATTCATTATCCAAAAAAAATTCAAAAAATTTAACATGAATAGATTCTAATATAACTATAGTTATTTTATTATAAATTGGAATAAATTTACTTTTATTATGAAATACAAGAAAAATTCAATCATCACATTTAAAATTGAATTTATCTAGGTTATCCTTAGTATTTAAAATAAAACATTTACACCCAAAAAAATAATATAACCAACATTAGTTTTTTTTACCTCTAAACAATTCATATGGAGTTATCTTAAGAACCCTCTAATTATAACTCAGTTTAAAATATAACAAGTTTTATTAATATATTTAGCCCAAAACTAATTAGGTAAAATATATTCATTTAAAATATTTCTATAAATTTCAATAATAGTTATTTTTCCATTATAAAAAACCATTTTTTGTGGCATTATAGGAGAATAAATATTTCAAAAATAACCATTTTTTACAAAAAGTTTCAAAATAAAAGTTTAAAAATTCACCTCCATGCCACTTATAATAAGAAAAATTAAATAACTCTTTAGATTTATCATCATCTTAAAAAAAAAATCAAGAAAGAAGGTTCACTATTATAAAACAGAATGTAAGTCCAGGTATATCTACAGAAATAAATAACAATTACAAAAAAATATTTATTTCCTATAAAACTAGGAACATTTATAGGACCAAATGAATGTAAATTAATAACATCTAATAGTCTAGTATTTATAACTTTATTAATTGATCTAATACTAATTTTAGGTTGTTTACCTTTTAAACAAGTGTCATAAGTGAAATTGTTACTAATTGTTCAATCATGTAATTGTTTCATAAGTACATTCTTTGAATGTTTTTCTTATAGTCATAATTCTACATATCCAATCCACTGATTCAATAATATATCATCTATTTTTATATCATTAAGATAGTTGAAACTCTGGTTAGTTAATTAAAAAAATAAATAGAACACATATTCTCATTTATATTTTCATAAAATTAAAAATATATATTTTTTAAACTAAAAAAATATTATCTTAAAATTTAACACTCATTCCATCATTATATAGTTGTGAAATAATAATTTTGTTCTATTTTAAACATTAAACGTATAAAAATATCAAAAATAAAAAAATAGTAGAAATTCTAAAATCACCATATCCCTTAACTTTTCCTTTTTAGTTTTTACCAAATTTTACAGAGCCTCATCACATTGATTTTGTGATAAAAAAAGTATGGATCTCTAATCATATGTCCGGAGTAGCTATTGTTTATGTACCATGTATCTTTGATAATCATAAGGCATGTTCCTCAAAAATTTAATTTAGTAGAAACTAGTTTTGGAAAAAATGTTATATTTGGTATAATAAAATTATTATAATAAATCTTTAGTAAACATAAAAATTTTGAATAAGTATTTTTAGGTTATATAGAAGATAAATTATTTTAAATATATGCCTTAGTATATATAAGAGATTTATAAAGTTTGAATAAATTTTCATTGGCATAATTCCAATACTTAAAACATGTAATGAATATAGAATTTGATATTATTCATGTACAAATTTTATAAAAACATTTCTTATATATCCTAAGTATTTTTTATTATACCCAATTCCACTTTTATCTATGTATGGTTTTATCATTTTGTCAGTTTATCATAATTTACTTTTTTTTAAATAATGTAGATAAATCTTCTTTTAAATTAATAATTTATTTCATCAAAATTTTATTCTACTTTTGTGAAAACACTAAATCTTTGGAAAAAATTTCATTGATAAAAGGATATTTATTTTTAAACAGTTTATTTTCTAGAGCTAATTTATTATATTATTTAAAAATATCTTCTTATATTCTCATCTTAAAATTGTATACAAATTTGAAATTTTTAAACATGATTTTTTTAATTTTTAATTTTTCTTAGTATATTATTCAATATGAGTTTTTTCAGATTCAGTAAAATAAGAAATATGACCAAAATAATTACAAACCATATTACCACTTTTATCCATCTATAAATGGGTAGGTGTTTCTTTTTTTACTTTTGATTTCATCACTTGAATCAGATTCTTCTATATAAGTCTATTCATTAGTCAATGCTATTTTATTACTTTTCTTATATTTCATATATTTTTGAAAAAAAACTTCAAAATATTTTTTTTATGTGTCACTTTTTTTCGACACTCATAACAAGTGAGTTTTAAAATATCATTATAATTGGTTTTACCTACCTACTTATGACCATATTTATAATTATAATTGTTATATAGTTTCTTGAATGCTATAGTTATTTTAATCTTTTTATACACTAATTTATTGATGTTTTATATCTATTTATCACATTCCTGTAATTTTGAATTTTAAGAGTTAATGTAAAAAAGTTACATTTGATTTAAATGAAACACCTTTCTTCATTGAAGTATTCTCTTTAGAAATAATCTTTAACACAAGATTGTATTAATGTAATGAAATGATAAGTTCATCCAATGTGTATTCCTTAAAGTTATTCCTTTCATAAATTGATAATTTCTTTTCATTCCACATTTTGGGGAGTTATATTAGTACCCATTCAATAAGCATGTGGTTCTATATCTTTTATGCAAGGGAACTCATTCCATTCATGATACTCATGAATTAGTGGAACATTTTGTTGATTCTTTCATATCCATCGATCTTGAAATATTTTCACTCAACATAGATTATTTTATGTTTTTTTTAAATTAGATTATCTAAGCCTGTTTGAGTAACTTATAGAATATTCTTGATCTCATGAGATTTATTGAGCACACAAACATGACTAAACAAACTTCTGTTAATAACACGAAATAAAATATTTATTACGTTTTAATAAAAAACATAATTTTATTTAATTAATTTTTATAAGAGTATCAATGTTTTTTTAGAGTTTTTATGGGTTCACCATGATTTAAAAGAGTTCTATGTGTACTCTCTTAAGGTACGACTCATTGTATATTTCCAGTAACCATAGTTGTTTCCATCAAACTGAAGTGGCCTCTGAGAAATCCTTTAGTTATTTAATTTTATTCCTTCCATCTTACAGATCATTCCATTAAACTTTGAATTCTAGGAAAAGGTTATCACAATAAAATTTAAACAATATACTTTATATACAATAGGACTATATTATTGATACTGAGTATTTGATATCATGAAAATAATACTATAGCTAATATATCCTTAACACAGTTCAACCACTAATACTAATTGTTATAGTACCATTTAAATTATCATACTAATATATCCATAAAAGTTCAACTGTTGATACTAATATTATGGTTATAATGTTGATGAAATATGTTTTGGGGGGATAAATACCATATTGAACTTTTTAAATGATGGATTATATAACAATTTTATTTTACAGATTTTATTTACAATGGAAAATAAAATAAGGAACACTCGGATATTTTTATAACAGTATAGTATAAAGTGCACCTATTTTACTCTTATAACTCTCCACCTTGTGAGAGATACATTGTGCGGAATACAATTTTTTATGGGGAATCACAACCCTATTATAATTTTTTTTTACTGTGGTAGTATAGCGATGACACTAGAATTTTATATGGGGAGTCAAGACTCAATTATAACACTGAATTTAGATTAAGGGATTAATTATCTGAATAATCCTAACATTAAAATCAGTGTGTCAAAAACTAAAGAAAGAAAGAATGTTTTTAAATGAAAATATTAAATAGTAAGTGTGAGCATAAGTGTGAGATATATAATGTTGTCTCATAATCATAAAAAACCAAGATTAAATTGATATAATATAAATAATAGAAGAAAAATTATTAGTTAATGAGTAATCAACTATTTTTTCTCATTAATTAAGTATTATTCAAATAATTTACAGTTCAACACTTGAGTTATAGTCCAATAAATGAGATACTTTTCTGTACATGAATAATTTCACATCATCTCACAGTGTCACACCATAATATTTTTCATAGTATCATTTGAGAATGTTAAATTCCACATCAAAGAAATATTTTAGAAGAAAATATATATTTTTATCTAGTATTTTAATTCTCGAAACAATTCACAATTCCTATTAAATTAAAAACTCAAAATAACCATATAATTATTTTGTTAATTCAAATACAAAAGTAAAATATTGATACCATGATTATCAGTAGAATTTATAAGGCAGGAGGAAGAATCTAATTTAAAACTATCATTTAAATTTAAAAATACTTAAAAAATTCAATCCCATTTGTAATTGTAATTAAATATTACAAATTAACTCCATGATAATAGGTCAATGATAGCGTGAAAATATTTCATAACAGTTTCCTTCATAATTAAAAATATGAAAATAAGTTCACTTTAAATATTCATAGATACATTGAATTTAATAATGAATATCCCAAAAATAAAAATATTAATGTTGTTGGAAAAAAATCATCCAACTTAAACATTGATTTAAAAGCATTAAAATCAAAGAAATCAACAAAAATAAATAATTCAATATTTTAAGTTTCATGTTGCATGTATATATGAGTTAATGAAGAACAACATTTATCTTTATTGAAGTGTGTATTAAACACTTTAAAACAAATTTTCATAGTTTCTATATAATTTATATTCATTTATTGAATCAATATAACAAGTTAAACACTTTTTAAAAACACGCAATAATTCAAAATACCATGAAAACATGAAAAAGATCATGAAAATGTGGTATGATGAATTTATTGTGAGGGTTAGTTTATGTTTAAGAGAAATATAAGGTTTTAAAATGATTTATAAAAGTAATATATAATTTTAAATGGTCACATAAATGTAACACACGTTTTCTAAAGGTTTTGTAAAGGTAATTATTGTTTTACAAACACTACATAAGGGTAACACAATGTATTGCATAAGGGTAAACATATAACTCACGTAAGGATAGATCAATCTAGTTTATATAAGGGAAGAATGATACTACATCACATAGGGGTAATATATATAATCAATACTATTGGAACCAACAAATGTTCCCCATGAACTTTTATGGTGGGAATTTTAGATAGCGGGAGACCATGAAAAATATGACTATATTGATTTCATATTGAGTGAAGGTTTTTAGTTTTTAAGAGAATTTTTTTTATTGAGTATTTCTATGGGTCTTTATTTTAAAATCGGGACAACCAATTCTACCCAAGGAGGTCCATCTCAACCAAATATGGGAGCTAGGATCTACCATCTGGGAGGAAACCCATAAATGGGAAGCTATGGAGAAATTGGCCTTATATAGGGAAATCATGATGTATGAAATTATATCTCCCATAGGGGTGTGTATGAGTGTGATCATATGCATGCAGATAATGCATAATATGATTCATAAAGGACTTAAAATGGCGAGGCATGGCCCTTGAGGGGTGTGTGTACAAGCATTCTGGGTGCAAACCCCATTGGCAGCTTGAGAGGCTAGAGATGTGGAAAGGATTATAATGTAGTGCAAGATCAAAGCATAATGTGAAGTTAGATGAGAGCACAAAATGAGGAACTATTATTGTGTTAAATGTATACTGATATAATTATAGTCATCGGTTCATGTGACCAAGTACCATTTGATGAAGCCACGCCTTTGTATTGAACCTCCAGAAACCCTGATAGATGGTCTACCCTTAAAAGGGTGATGGACAAGCTTCTTATTCTTATACATCGTTGACCCTTACAAGGGTGATGGAATGTATGATTAACCTTACACATGGTTGAACCTTATGAATGATTGAATAAATAATTAAATTAATGAGTGTGATATATTCAACATCCACTCATTGCTAGTGTTTCATCAAGTCAATTCATTATCTCCTAAATCCTAACGAATGATCTGTGTGCATGAGATAGTCACATAATGACAATATCTTGAGACCATGTTGAGAGTTTGTGATAAGCTTGATAAACACAAGTCTATGCATGAAATCTATTTCGTGAATTCAAGAGATGAAGCAAATCTAATAAAATGACCAAGTGAGATAGTCTCTTCATATGAATCCATCATATGTAAAACAATATAACTTTTATTATGTTAATATGCCATTATGAACAACCTTCATCACTGGAAGCATTTTATATTTGTTGATAATATTTCCACCAAGGTGTCTCATGATCATGTGAATCTGATAATGTAAAGCTAATTTTGTGATGAAGATCATAAAAAGGTGATCATGAAAAAATGATCATGCAATTATAAGCATGGGAAGTCAATCATGTGAATCCTTCAAAATCACATGAGTTTGAGAATGGTGGGATTATTAGAGTATTGAAGATAAGCTACCTACTGTCTCAAGCTAGTAAACATGACATACTCACCATGAAAATAAGATACATACTCAAACCCATTTACCTATATAAAACTATTCATCCTCATTAAATAATAGACAGGAAAACATATAGAATAATGTGAGGGGGAGTTCTATATCACCATTAATGAAATTATCTAGTTATCTACACACCATTTGAGACCTTATTGTGTGATCCACTTATGCAATCACATAATGATTTTAATTTTATGTGATGACCCATCCAAACAAACTTTTTCACCTCCTCAACACACAAAGTTATTTATGGGCCTTCATACAAGTTACCTCGACCATGTCATGTGTTTGGGGAAGATGATATGAATAGTTTCATAATTAAATTCTCATTATTATAAAATCCATCCATCATTATAATAATTCACAAGAACCCTTCTTCATGCGATGGACTCAAGAAAATTTGATCATGAGGTATTAATATAAAATCCCGTGGAAATATGGCCTTAATATATGAACCCTTGGAGATACAGCCTTTACATGTGTATCCATGGACATGCAGCCTTGACCTGTGATCCCTTGGACATACAACCCTGAACTGATACCCTTTTTCATGTGAATAAATCATGATATGATCTTACATGACATTATCTTTGTGGTCTAGATATACTCCCTTAGTCTTGTTTACCCTATCATGGGTACACCGTCGGACATATATCATCTCCACATGGGAATACTTCCTGAGATACTACCATATAAACCCCTGTCCACGAGCCTCTAGTAAAGAAACTCCTTTATATAGGGAGTATCCATATCGACTAGATTTATGCACCCATTCAACCAAATTCATACTTCGAGTAACATTCTTTGATCATTCACCTAAAGTAATGAGATCTCTTATGAGCATGTGAATCCCTTGAGGTTAAATTATGGCATGAACCCTACTTGGTCAGGTGATCCCGTTAACCCTTATAGATATCTAGGAGGTGGTTTTGGCGTTACATTCCCTAAAAATGGCCTCCATTAGATAAAAAATATTCAATAAACCATTTATGTTCCTCTACATTTATTTTTTAGAGGATAAAGAATGAATTTGTGATATGATCATCCACCTTGGTACAAATCCATCTATATTCCCATTATTCTAGCTCATGGGACCAAATCATCTTATGATTCTATCATCCTTCCTCACTTATCAGTGGATGAGAAATTTTTTAATACATGGGAATCCTCTTCGAAGTAAGCTCTAAAAATTCCATTAAGAATCTTAATCCAAGATGTATCCTTGTGGATTTATCAAGTATCACAATTCCAATCTCAGATACTCTTTCTAGGTTAATCTGAAGTGAAGATCTACCTTGGTGTAAGTCCCTAAAATATTCAAATATTTATAAACACTAATTCAATAATCCTTATTAATTTTAATTATAATCCCTTACAAATCAATGGGTTCAGAACAATGTGAACTTCGAGGACACTGATTCCTATTATAAGTAGGATATTTAAGAAGCATTTTATAAGGTTTGATCCCCATAATATCCACACACACACACACATAGATATATATATATATATCATGTATTTCCCTATATCCATATTCCCCTTGATGATCATGATGTTCCCTGTATATCCTTTACATTACAATTCCTCTTGTGATAGCACATTTTTTATCAAGGATCCATATTTTTAGTGATACATGTAATTAACTTTATCTTAGGGTAGCCTCAGTGTGTAAGTCCCCTAAAAATTGAATCTTATATCCATTATGACATGTTTGATCTTATATTGTACATTGTTTCTCACATTGAGCATGAATCAAATGGGTATAGGGATTTATAGTGATCATGTCAACAACATGATATGAATGCCTCCAAACATGGGAATTCACCTTAGTATAAGTCCCTATATTTCATAAAACCTATAAAGATAATCCCTTTAAGTGTAATCATCCTTTCTTATCCATCAATGGTTTGGGAATATGAACTACATGGTCACTGATTTCTATTGTAATCAATATTTTTAAGACACCTTCCTATGGCCCAGAATCTATATCAATGATATTTCAGTCAATTTTTCTAACACAAACACATTAAATACCTTTAGTGAAAAAACATTGATCCATATACTGTTGAGTCAAAAGTTATCTTTTGACTTCTATTTTTTGTTTTGGAAATCACAAATTTATTTTTAATCGTATCGTACTGAATCTGTTAATCGTATCGTACTGACTCTTTTAATCGTATCATACTGAATCTGTTAATCGTATCATACTGACTCTGTTAATTGTATCGTACTGACTCTGCCAATCGTATGGTACTGACTCTGTCAATCATATCGTACTGACTCTGTCAAATGTATCGTACTGACTCTGCTATTCATAATTTCATTACTTGTTTTGGTACTTATTCAAAAACACATTTTTCATATGAATCGTACTATTGCTTATCATCGACATATATCTTGTTTTAACCAATACAATGTCGTTGAGTTAGTTACAAACTAATCAAAACAATGTCGTTCTTTCTGTTTCAATATGACCGTTATGATGCCAGGTGTCCAAGTCTCTCCGAGTTTTTTGGAGAAATATGATCGTTGGAGGCAACATGATCGTTGGAACCCGAGGCCTATAAATAGGAGGTCATTTGAAGCTGAGAAAGAACGACAAGTGACTTTGTAGAACAACTGTGATACTATACTTCTATCAAGTTCTAGAGAGAGAAACTGTGACTTCTCTCATCTGCTTTGTGCATCCGATCATCGTATCGAGGGCTTTCAAGTGATTGAAAGACAGAGGTGTCGATTACCTACAAAATCGAGGGCTGCCAGGGATAGGCAGACAGATGGACCAATCATCATATCGAGGGCTACCGGGGATAGGCAGACAGACGTTCCGATCATCGTATCGAGGGCTGCCAGGGATAGGCAGACAGACAGTCTGATCATCGTATCGAGGGCTCACCAAGGTGTTGGTGAGACAGACCTTTTATCCTAGGTGAAAGGATAACCCTTCTCTTTTGGTTAAAAGAATTGTAATTCTTTTACATTTCCGTTGCTAATTGTATTAGAAAGTAATTTTTTTTCCTTTTCTATCTCTTATACATTTGTAATTGTTTCAATTACATCCATTCTATTACATATTGTATTGATTGATTCTATACGCTTTAAGGTAGAATCAGTCATCTTCATATTACTCTGATTATTGTGTTCATCTTGAATACAATTGTTTTAAATTTCATTAGTATTACATTACATCATACCTTTTATATTCAATACAATTGTGGGTGTTTGTATTTGTATTAGTTTAAGATCATTTAAACTAATCTCTTAAGTGCTAAAACTCAAAAGGTTTTTAAACCTACAATTCACCCCCCCCCCTCTTGTATTGTTCCATCTAATAGACATACATATCTACATATTCGATCCAACAATTGGTATCAGAGCAGGTTTTCCAGTGATTTGTATTTCTTGTTCTATTTTTACTGACTACACTAACATGTGGAGTGGAAACGTTTTTTTTATTAGATTGAAGGAATGAATATTGGGTCAATAGAGAATCTAAATCCTTTTAGACCACCTATCTTTGATGGAAATGATTATGAGTATTGGAGAGATCGTATGAAGACTTTTGTGATCAACACTGGTGTAGAAAATTTTATTATGCTTAATGGAGGTTATAAAATTCTTGACAAAGAAGTCAGTACTTTTACTAACCAAGAGAAGCAAGAATATCAACTTAATTACAAGGTACGCAATACTTTATTATGCTCTATGACTAGGAATATCTACAGTCTGATATCTTCATGTGAAGCAGCCAACTGTATTTGGAAGAAATTTGAAGTCACTCATTTTGTAACATCCAAGGTTATAGAAACAAGAAGAGCAATGCTTCGAGCAGAGTATCATGGCTTTGTTTTTCCTTATGGAGATCCAGTATGTAAAGTGAAACAAATGTTTATGACAATTGTCAACAGCTTACAATCTATGGGAGAAAAATTTCTTGATGATGAAGCTCTAGTTGATAAGATTATAGATATAATGCCAAATGAATGGGAGTCAAAAAGGAAAACTATTGATGAAAATAGAAAAGTTTGCCAGATTTCTCTAGATGAACTCTTTGGAACTCTTCTACAGCACGAGACAAGAATGTAGAGAGATGATGATTTCAACAAGAAGAAGAATGGGAATGGAAGTGTAGCCTTTGCATCTAAGGATAAAACACCTTAAAGGCTTACAAGATCCAAAGCCAAGAAAGTTTTTATTTCTGATTCAAGTGATTGTAATCTTTCGGATAATGAGTTAGCCAATCTTGCTCGAAGGATGAACAAGATTGTGGGAAAGAGAGACTTCCAATATAGATTCAAAAAGAAAGATAGGAAAGATAAGAAATATACAAAGGTAACTTGTTATGAATGTAAAAAAGAAGGACATATAAGGCCTGATTGTCCTTTACTGAAGAGGAAAGACATAAAGGAGAAACACTCTCAAAGAAACAAGAAAAGGTTTTATAAGACAAAAAATGTATTGAAGGAAAATGATACCTGGAGTGCAAGCGGTAGTGATTCTTCAGATGATTCTTTAGAATATGAGTCCTCAGGACAGAGGAATATCATACTTATAGCTCGATTACCAATTGAAGATCATTGTCTCATGGCTAAGGTACACAATGCTGAAGCTATTACAAATGTCTCTTTGAATGCAAATTATACTGATAATAAATATTTTGAATCTTCAAATGATGAATCTTCATCATTAGAAGATGATACATTACCTTCTTTTGAATAAGTATCTAGATTTTCTAAATTACTTGAAAATGAAAATTCTAAACTCAAGAAGAAGCTTGAGAAAGAAAATTCTAGAATTTCAATCTTGACTAAAGAAGTATCAGATATTTCTAAAGATCTTGACGTGAAAACATCTGATTTTGAAAGTATTTTAAAAACCCTTGAGAAAGTCAAATCTGATAAGGATAAACTTTCTAAGGATCTTGAAAATGTAATTTCAAAGAAAAATATTTTAGAGCCTAACTCTAGTTCAAATTCAAATGTTTTGGAAAATAAGAATTTGGTTTTAAGACTAAAGTCAGAAATTTTTTCCTTGAAAAAATGTTTGTCAAACTTTACTCATGGGAATGAAAACTTTGACCAGATGTATTCTCAAATCCGACCTTTGAGAAATCATTCTGGTCTTGGTTATACTTATTCCAAACCTGTTTTTAGTAATAACTATTTTGTTCCACAAAAAACCACTTTTTGTACTATGTTCCAATGTGGTGGACACTGGAGAAGAGATTGTTCTCTTAACAGAACTCAATCTTTAGGATTTCATAAAGCTCATTTTGCAAAACAAATGTGGATTCCTAAAATTCTTTTATCTAACCCTTCTGGATCCAAACAAGTTTGGATTCCGAAAAACTAATTGTTTTTTTTTCAAGAAAATGAGAAGTGTACCAATAAGAATATTTGGTACATGGATAGTGGTTGTTCTCGACACATGACTGGAAACAAAGATCTCTTTGAAAAGGTTATAAAAAAAAGGTGGAAAAGCTACCTTCGGAGATAATTCTCAAGGAACGAATGTTGGTATAGGTAATATCGTTTTTCTTGGAAAAGTTATTATTTCAAATGTTTTGTTTGTTAAAGGACTTAGGCAAAACCTCATCAGTATAATTCAATTATGTGATGAAGGCTACCTTGTGAATTTTAGAAATGATAAGTATGTAGTCCCCAATTCCAAGGATGAGTTCATCCTGTCTGCTCATAGGCAAGAGAATGTTTACACTATTAACTTAGAAGACCTTAAGATCTAAAACATACCCTGTTTAAGTGCAATAGAAGACCAATCATGGCTATGGCATAGAAGACTAGGACACTGTAATCTGAGAAACCATAGTAAACTCTCAAAGAAAAGACTTGTGAAGGGGCTACCGGACCTTAGATATGATTCTTCAAAAGTCTGTGATCCTTGTCAATTTGGAAAGCAACACAAAACTAGCTTTAAATCAATTAATGAAGTTTCAACTTCTAATGCATTACAGCTAGTGCATATGGATCTTTTTGGTCCCACACAAACTGGAAGCATTGGAGGAAAATACTATGTATTTTTTTTAGTTGAAGACTTTACTAGATTTACATGGTTCTACATTCTCACAAAGAAATATGAATCCTTTTCCTATTTCAAAACACTTAGAGCCCAAGTTAAAAATGAGAAAAACCTATCATTGATAACAATTCATAGTGATCATGGTGGTGAATTTCAAAATTCATATTTTGAAACTTTTTGTAGTAAGAAAGGTATTACTCACAATTTCTCAGCTCCAAGAACTCCTCAGAAAAATGGTGTTGTTGAAAGAAGAAATCATATTCTTCAGGAAATGACTAAAACCATGTTGAGTGAATACTCAATTGCTAAGAACTTCTGGGCTGAAGCTGTTAGTACTGCCTGTTATACTATAAATCATGTTTTAACTAGACCATTTCTGAATAAAACCCCTTATGAGTTATGGACTGGCTGAAAACCTAAAGTTTCATACTTCAATGTTTTTGGATGCAAAGTATTCATTCTGAATACAAAATACAATCTACAAAAATTTGCACCAAAATCTGATGAAGGAATCTTTCTAGGCTATTCTACAACCTATAAGGCTTATAGAGTTTTCAATAAAAACACTTGTACTATTGAGGAAACAGTACATGTAAAATTAGACGAATCTGATCCTTTTGTTTTCTACCAACCCAATCCTACATCCTCAGATGTGTTTTCTAAAAATGTTTATCAACCGTTATTAGAAGATCACTCTGATGAGGAAAATGTTCAAGAAAGTATTCCTGAAACATTTACCACAGAAGACTTTCTACAATATGTTGATGAACAGGTTTTACAAAACCCAAATCAATTGTTTCTTAGGAATCATCGTACTGATAACATCATTGGTGATGTAAATCAACCTTTAAGGACCGAAAATTCCTTAAGAGATGAAGTATAACATCTTGCTTTTATTTCTCAATTTGAACCTAAAATTCCAAGTGAGGCCTTAGGTGATGATGATTGGATCAAAGCAATGAAAGATGAACTAAATGAATTTGAGAGGAATCAAGTCTGGAAATTAGTTGATAGACCTAAAGAAACAACTATAATTGGTGTAAAATGGGTTTTCAGAAACAAATGTGATGAAAATGGAATCATTGTAAGAAATAAAGAAAGACTTGTTGCTAAAGGCTACAATCAACAAGAGGGAATAGACTATGAAGAAACATATGCCCCTGTAGCTATACTTGAATCTATTCGTATTCTATTAGCCTTTGCAGTATACTTTAATTTCAAACTATTTCAAATGGATGTAAAATGTGCTTTTCTAAATGGTTTTTTTCAAGAAGAAGTTTTTGTCGAACAACCTCCTAGTTTTCAAGACCCAAAACATCCTGATCATGTTTTCAAACTTACCAAGGCCCTATATGGTCTTAAACAAGCCCCTAGAGCATGGTATGATAGACATACAAGATTTCTTTTACAAAAAAATTATACAAAAGGTACAGTAGATCCAACCCTTTTTATAAAAATAGAAAACAAAAATGTTTTGATTGTTCAAATCTATGTTGATGACATTATATTTGGATCAACTCAGAAATATTAAACTGATTCTTTTGCAAATTTAAAGAAATATGAGATTGAAATGAGTATGATGGGTGAGTTAACATTCTTTTTAGGTTTTCAAATTTCTCAAAAGCCAAAAGGAACATATATATCTCAACATAAGTATATAAAATATTTAGTCAAAAGGTATGGATATGACAAAACTAAAATTATTAGCACTCCAATTGGTACATCAAATACACTTGATCTTGATGAAACTGGGAAACCAGTAGATCAAACAATCTTTAGAGGTATGATAGGAAGTTTTCTATACTTGACAGCTAGTCGACCCGACTTAATGTTTTCTATATTCTTATGTGCGAGATACCAATCTAATCCAAAAGAGTCTCACTTAAAAGTCGTAAAGAGAATCTTTCGGTATTTAAAAGGCACTATGGATTTAGGAATTTTTTACTCTTCTGGGAAGGATTTTGTTTTAAAAAGTTTTTCAGATGCTGACTTTGGTGGTTATAGAATAGATAGAAAAAGTACATCTGGAACACGTTATTTCTTAGGAGATTCTCTGGTTTCTTGGTCCTATAAGAAACAACACTCAGTAGCACTATCCATCGTTGAAGCTGAATATGTAGCAGCTGGAAGTTGTTGTGCTCAAGTATTGTGGATGCAACACACACTCACTGACTATGGATTTATTTTCTCCAAAACTAAAATTCTTTGTGATAATACTAGTTCCATAGCTCTTAGTAAGAACCCAACACACCACTCTCGTGAAAAACACATAGATGTTAGGCATCACTTTCTTAGGGATCACTCACAAAAAGGAGATATTATTCTACAATTTATCGGAACTCAAGAACAACTTGCTGACATTTTTACAAAACCTTTATCTTCTAATAGGTTTGAGTTTATAAAATAGAAGCTATGAATGATTACATTAAAATAATCATTCATATCTACTTCATGTTTTACAATTCTCCTTACATTAAATAACTCCCTTTGAAAGGGGGAGGACATTTCTTACTATATTTTTTTTGTTTCATTTTATCTTATGATCTTTAATTATTTACTCTCCTTGTATGTGTTTTTGTTATTCTGTTTATCATATTGACAGTTTTATCATAATATATACCTATTTGTTTATTGTATTGACTGATGATGGTAATGATTTTCTTTTCCATCGTACTGACCGATGATGGTAATGATTTTATTTTCCATCATACTGACTGATGATGTTAATGATTTTCTTTTCCATCGTACTGACCGATGATGGTAATGATTTTCTTTTCCATCATACTGACTGATGATGGTAATGATTTTCTTTTCCATCGTACTGATCGATGATGGTAACGAGATTGTTTTCCATCGTACTAACCGACGATGGTAATGATTTTCTTTTCCATCGTACTGACCGATGATGGTAACAAGATTGTTTTCCATCATCTTGTCAGTTCATGGTAACAATACTGTTTTCCATCAGCTTGTTAGTTCATGGTAACAAGATTGTTTTCCATCGGCTTGTCAGTTCATGGTAACAATATTTTTTTCCATCGGCTTGTCATTTCATGGTAACAATATTGTTTTCCATCGGCTTGTCAGTTCATGGTAACAAGATTGTTTTCCATCGGCTTGTCTTTTCATGGTAACGAGATTGTTTTCCATCAGCTTTTCAGTTCATGGTAACAAGATTGTTTTTCGTAGGATTGTCAGTTCATGGTAACAAGATTGTTTTCCATCGGCTTTTCAGTTCATGGTAACGAGATTGTTTTCCATCAGCTTGTCAGTTAATGGTAACGACATTGTTTTCCATCGGTATGACGATTGATGGTTTTCTTTTATTTCGAACGGTTGTGTATTCTTTTTAGCTCTACTAAAACCAACAACTACCTTACATTCTCCGGCAGGTACTTTCCATTTTTTTATTTTTTTTATTTCATTTTTAATCCAAACCATTGATCTGTTTTCCTCTAATCTTGACTGTAGAAGATCAACGGTCACCCCTTTATCTCTATAAATATCCCCCCCCTCCCCAAACCCACATTGGTTTTTCGGGTTTTGATGCGAAGCTCGGCTCCACTGGTTTTAAATCATCGTATGATCTTTCATCGGCAGTACCTTAATGTCTCAGTCCTCTGCTAACACTCCCGCCGAAATGTCTTCAATGACTTTTACAGAGAAAGACTTTTTCAGAGAAAGGTTACTTTCTCGGGACTTTTTTTTTTGATTCGTATGATTCAACAATCAGAAGAATCATCCTATTTCAGGGATGGGAGAATTTATGTGTTGAAAGACATGTTTATCAAGATCCGCTTCTCCTTGATGAAGTCAGTCAGTTCTATAAAACCGTATCTTTCGACAAAGACATGACTATCAATTTTGTTCCGTACGATAGAAATTTGTCTATGTCTGTGAAACAAGCAGCTCATTTTCTGAATGTCCCAATAGAAGGGGATTCTTTCTGTCCATCTCATAAACTACCAGAGGAAGTTGGTACGTTTAATAGATAAAGTGCTAAAAATCTTTGTTTTTTATAAATGAAGAGAAGAGAAAAGTGGCTCAGCTTTCTCCGAACAATCGGTTTGTGACTTTATGGATGCAAGGTTTTCTTATCCCAAGTAAAGGGGATAGAGAAACTCTGAAAGTTTCTGATATTTTTATGCTTGACTATCTTGTAAATATGAGAAAAGTAAATCTCATGGGGTATGATTTTGAAACAATTAAGAATGTCAAGACATGAGGGTTTAAGTCCCAAATGATTATGTATCCATCCATCGTTACAAATTTTATTCTTGAGAGCATGAAGTTTTGAAACATTCCTTTGAAAGAAAACATGATAGATCTGAAGCCATCTTGGATTACTAAGAGTACGATGAAAAAGCTGAATGTTTGTTTTGATCCAAATTCAAAACTTTTTATAAGAGATGTAGAAGCTGAATCGGCTCAAAATCAATCAGAACCTATGCCAGCCAAAGACATTCCTTCTCTTGTTGTTCCTCAGAAGTCTGATCCTCAAACCAGCTCAAAGACAAAGAAGAAGCCTAAGTATAGTAAGGAAGTTGTAGCTAAGTGGAGAAAGGATAAGGAACAAAGAAAGGAAGGTGATACAAAGTTTGGACTTGATCCAGCCAAAGAATTTTCTTAGAGATTAAGGGTTGAGGATACCATTCAGGATGAAAAGAAGAAGAAGGTTCTTTTGAAAAGAAAAGCACATGAATTTGATGTCTCTAAAGTCTTGAAAGCAGTTGAGGAAGCTAGTGCTCAACTTACCATAGAAGTGCATCAAGAGCCTATCGTATAGAGCCTTCCTGGGAAAGAAAAAGGAAAAAAAATGATGGAAGAGATAGAAGAAGTGGAAGAGGAGGAAGGGGATTTTCTTTTAGAATTCCTTCAGAGTTCGAAGAAGAGTATGGAGGAATCAGTTCAAAAGCCGAGTGAAGGTGTTCAACAAACCCCTCATGCCGATCAATAACCTTTTGAAACTTCTGAAACTCCGGATAAAACACCCCCTCAAGTAAAGCAAGGTGCTCAATCTTCTCATACTGAAAAAGTTATTGTCATCAGTGACAAAGTAGAAGAAGAATGAAAAGAGAAAGAAAAAGTGAAAGGAAAACAACCAGTTGTTGACTCAAGCCGATCAAATGAATTTCCTTCGTACAATGAGGATACTGATTCAGAACATACAATTTCTCTCAAGAAGAGTGATAATATTGTCCATGTTTTGAGAAGGATTGAAAAGACCATTCCTTAATTTCCCAGGATGGAAGGGAAAATTGATTTCGTTACTCACAATCAGAAAAAGAAGTTTGGTTCAATAAGAGAGTTGAGAAAGAAAGTCTTGTCAGTTGAAGCTGATTTGAAAGTCCTTTCTGAAACCTTGGCTGCTCATAAGAAAGCTTGAAACAGGATGAGTAAGTGGTCATATAAAACAGAAAGCTCGATGAATGATCATGAGATATCAATTGAAGATATAAGGAGGTTGTCAAATGATCTTGTTATTTCCTTTAATATGCTTGACAGAGAAACTGTTGAAAGGCTGAATCAGATAACTCATGGAGCCGATATTCCTTCAGTGAAAGAATTGCAAGAGATAATGAATACTTTTCAATCTGATTTCTCTAAGGTTTCTTCTTTCAAAGATGAAATGGTTTTGTTGAAGAAACAAAATTCTGTGTTATCCAAAGATAACAAGAATATGAAAAACAGAATTGATACTCTTGAAGAAGTAATCAGATTCCAGGAGGAGACTATCAAGAATCAAGATCAGATTTTTGCGGACCAACAAGAGCTTCTCAGAACTCAGGGAGAATCAATTTCCTAAGACAACAAAGAAATCAAGAAGATGAAAGATGTTATTCATGAGCTCATAAAGAAGGAAAAGGAAAGATAAAACAAATGACTGTTGTATTTGTTTTCCTTTGGAACTTGTCTTTGCTTTGTAATAACTTTTATGATTCTTTTATTTTGTCCTGCAATTTCTTTTCTCTAACCCTTTCAGGCAACTCAAAGTAACCCCATTCTTTTTGTAAAACATAAAGGGGGAGAATGTTTTATAAATGGGGAGAATTTTTTATAAAGGGGGAGAATGTTTTACAAAGGGAGATTGGTTTAATCAAATACTTCAAAACCAAGAAAAATCTATGAATACAATCCTTAGGAAAGTGTACACATAAGGGGGAGTTATTTGAATTCAAATTCATATTTAGAAGAGTTTCCAATAACTCCGGGGGAGATAAGTATTTCTTGTTATATTTACTTGTTGTGTTGTGATTTCCAAAAAGGGGGAGATTGTTGAGTCAAAAGTTATCTTTTGACTTCTATTTTTTGTTTTGGAAGTCACAAATGTCTTTTTAATCGTATCGTACAGACTCTGTTAATCGTATCGTACTGACTCTTTTAATCGTATCGTACTGAATCTGTTAATCATATCATACTGACTCTGTTAATTGTATCGTACTGAATCTGTCAATCGTATGGTACTGACTCTGTCAATCGTATCGTACTAGCTCTGTCAAATGTATCGTACTGACTCTGTGATTCATACTTTCATTACTTGTTTTGGTACTTAGTCAAAAACACTTGTTTCATATGAATCGTACGATTGCTTATCATCGAAATATATCTTGTTTTAACTAATACGATGTCGTTGAGTTAGTTACAAACTAATCAAAATGATGTCGTGCTTTCGGTTTCAATATGACCGTTATGATGCCAGGTGTCCAAGTCCCTCCGAGTTTTTCAGAGAAATATGACCATTGGAGGCAACATGCCCGTTGGAACCTGAGGCCTATAAATAGGAGGTCATTTGAAGCTGAGAAAGAACGCCGAGCGACTTTGTGGAACAATTGTGATACTCTACTTCTATCAAGTTCTAGAGAGAGAAACTATGACTTATCTCATCTGCTTTGTGCGTCCGATCATCGCATCGAGGGATTTCAAGTGATTGAAAGACAGAGGTGCCGATTACCTATAAAATCGAGGGCTACCAGGGATAGGCAGACGGATGGACCGATCATCGTATCGAGGGTTGCCGGGGATAGGCAGACAAACGTTCCAATCATCGTATCAAGGGATGCCAGGGATAGGCAGACAGACAGTCTGATCATCGTATCAAGGGCTCACCAAGGTGTTGGTGAGACATACCTTTTATCCTAGGTGAAAGGATAACCCTTCTCTTTGGGTTAAAATAATTTTAATTCTTTTAAATTTCCGCTGCTAATTTTATTAGAAAGGAAATTGTTTTTGTTTCCTTTTCTATCTCTTATACATTTTTAATTGTTTCAATTACATCCATTCTATTACATATTGTGTTGAGTGATTCTATATGCTTTAAGGTAGAATCATTCATCTTTATATTACTCTGATTATTGTGTTCATCTTGAATACAATTGTTTTACATTTCATTAGTATTACATTACATCATACCTTTTATATTCAATACAATTATGGGTGTTTGTATTTGTATTAGTTTAAGATCATTTAAAATAATCTCTTAAGTGATAAAACTCAAAAGGTTTTTAAACCTACAATTCACCCCCCCCCCCTCTTGTATTGTTCCATCTAATAGACATACATATCTACATATTCTATCCAACATATACTTCATGAAATTATGATCATATTACCTTAGGTATTCCATAGTGAATAATTCTTACACATATAAATAATTAATCTGATATCCTACTATCAATTTTTTCTCACACTGAGAATGAATCTTGTGGGTTTAGAGACTTGAAATGATCAGGCCATTATCATTGTAAAACCCTCCATTTTGGGAATCCTCACTTTTTTTTAGCATTGAATATACATTCTTTCCCTCAAAAAGGAGATAATAATGATGAATAATATCAGGTTGACCTTAGTGTATAAGCCTCAATAAAATATCAAGGAAACCGCAGTGTGTAAGACTCGCTCAAATATTCAGGTATCCTCAAGGTATACCCCCTGCTCAAATAATATTGTGACCTAAGTGTGTTAGCCTTGATCAAATATTAGGGTTAATATAGTGTTTAATCCCCTCTAAAATAGAATGATGACCCTAGTGTGTAATCCATTCTCAAATACCAGGGAAACCTTAATGTGTGAACCCCGGTTAGATAATTGGGCATCCTCCGTAGGTGTAAGCCCCGAAAATATCTCTATCTTCTTCAAAGGTCCACATTCCCAATAAAGAATTTTATGGTAACCTCAGCGTGTAATAAATTTTAAATTATGATCTTAATATCTAATAATATGTTTCCAATCTTCCACTATCTCTTGTCTATTACACTGAGTATGACACATGAATGATTAGAGAACAACAATGATTATGCCATCAACATGACGAAATTACCCAATATGTCATTCCTTTTAGATAAAATTCTAATTAATCCTTCTCTTGATTCATAGTCTGCATTACTAATTAAATATGTTAGGTAATCCTCATGTGAATAATACCCAATCATAATTTTAGGTTCTTACCTTTCACATTACAAAATTTAATGAATTTAGTGGGTTTTGATTCCAATTTTCGTAGGATACATAAGATGACCTTTAGAGGTTTAATACCAATTACAAAATTACAACCACCTCCCTAGATGATGATAAATTTATAGAGTGACTAATCATGGATATAAACTAAATAATAATAAATTAATAAGATAATAATGGATAACATGTCATAAATATAGTTGTTCCCATCAATACATGGTTTTGATCAAGTTATTTGAATAGGGGTTACCAATATCATATCAAGTATTGAAAAGTATTCATAAACACATCTTAAATCAATAAGAGGTTCCCAAAGTTGGAAATAATTCCTCCCAAAAAGATGTTATGATCCTAACCTCCCATCCTCTATGTAAGTTTCATGAACCTTAGAATCATTAGATGTGGTATTATCAACTTAGTATTTTGTAGAATTCAATGATTAACAAGAGACGTACATCAGTGATATATGACATGACCAATAGAATTAAATAAAATATTAATTGACGGGAGAACACAAAATCCAAATGTTGGATCATCAAATAACGATTTCTAGTTATTTTATGAAATTTAATAATTAACATCCACTGAAATCTTAATTCATTAATGAATCTAAAAAATTATATAAATCATATCAAATTTGAGTTATAGGAATCAAGTCTATATTCCCTTCAGCAGTGATCTAAAAATTATCCAAAAACCATTGAACCTCTCTAATGAAATATCTGGTTCACAACATTATAGATCCTAATGAATTCATCATTCATATTTGGTCTCCCAGAGAATCACTTCAAGAAATATTCTCTTGCATCTCTTTTTTATCGAGAGTGGTGGTAGAAGAGGATTTCCCTCTGTCAGTTTTCTTGGAGAAGTGAGCTCTTTATGGCCTAGATAGAATTCTCCAAATGATGTTCTCCATAACCAAAAAATTCAAATTCTTAATGAAAAAATATCTTTTGGTTTATATACATCTAGGGTTAGAAAATAATAATTTCACATACAACCTTATTATTTCTTTAAATGCCAATGGATCCCCATGTGTGGGATAATAATAATAATAATTATAATTATTATATTTATAATAATATTTCTCGACTTATGAAATACTTGTTTATTAATTAAATAATAATTTTTAAAATAATATTTAATATAAAATTTTTCTCATCAAACCACAAAAAATAGTTTTCTATTCATCCATAATATATATAGGGCATTGAGTGATAACAATTTATAAAATAAATAAATACCACCTCATTATTTTCCAAAAAACAAATAAATATTATATTCAATAAATATAAAATAAATATTTATTAAATATTCATCCCTCAAAACATTCTCTCAAAAAAACTTCTTACAGAATACATACGATCATGTAAGAATTAATAATTATTAAAGCACATGTGGAAATAATTTTATTTCAGTTGTTAAATAATAAATAATAATGTTTTTTAATAGTGGTTATGGATAAACATAGTGTGTGATGTTCTATTCATATTTCTTGGTTCCATTATGACAAGTGACCCAAAGTCCATAGTTAGTGTCTAGAAACACACCGAGTCACCTGTAGAGAAATAAGTTACTATTACATTGACATAAAACCTCATACGAATTATTACTATGTAATATATACCATTATGACAATATCTTTAATCAAGAAGGTTTTATGATGGTACTATAATCCTAAGGGCTTGATATCCCTTTATTTTACATTCAAGAAATTGAACATGCCTATAGAAGACCATGGAAATGTAATTATTTAGGCTGTATCATTTCAATCAAAATCACAACTTATCAAATTTCCTTAAATAATAGAATGTAAAATTACTTCCTCAAATTAGTCATTAATGAACTATTAATCTTGACACACCCAATGTATTCTAATTCTCCATGAACATAGGTCATCATTGTTTTCATCAATACAACAAGTATGCAACTCATAATATCAATTAATAATAATCATAATTTATAAGGATCAACACACATGTCTGTAGATCGAAACATCCAATAAAACATATAAATGAGGATTTCTTAATGATGGGTGTCATTATCATAAGCTACAATAATTGAAATTACTAAGGGTGTGCACCATGGGAAGGTGCATCAAAGTCATATGAGTCTCCACCATGATATGCAACATCATTTGTATACCTTAAATGATTTCATCTGAGAATAGAATATATCTTTATGGATACTATCGTGAGACTTATGAGTTCTCATCATAATGGGGAACTATTATGACCTTTTTATGTGACAAAAACTCTTAGTACATTATCACATGTTATATCAGGAAGAAGAAAAATCCTGAGGTGGTAAGAAGTTTATTATTATTCAAAACTATGAAAAAATACTCATAAAGTATATATAATTTTCTTTTAGGTGCCCAAATCCAAAGGACTCACACTTACACTAGAAAAAATAACTAAAAACCTTATGTATGGTAGATCTTTCAGGATACTCATTATTCTACTAATATAATTATTTATCTAAGGGGTATTCCATGTTTCCTTTCATGAAAAATTTGATTACTGTAATTTCATCCCTCCGAGGAAAATCCATCAAGAGTTGATAAATTTGGAGTATGTGCTTTGTTCATTCATGATACCGTGGATATTTTGAAAGATCCAGTACTGTAGTACTATACCAATATAAAGTGATAAGTTTTTTACTTCTAGGTACTACAACAAGCTCCTGGACAAAGATTCATATCAAAATAGATTCTTTTGCTACATTAAAATCCATTATATCTTGTGGATCTATTATTGAATCGATGGTAATTGGATTATTTTAACTCTTCCATCACATGGCTGCTCAATTGAGACTAAAAATATACCTTGAATATGAATTAATATTAATAAAATATATTTGAAAACTAACATCGGTATAACCCTTGATTACAACCTTTTCATCTCCTCTATACACAAAGGACATATCCTTATTTCTTCTCAAATATTTCAGGATATTCTTAATAACATAATAATACATTTCACCAAGATCAAATTGATATATTCCTACAACTTTCAATGCTTAAGAAACATATAATCTAGTATATTAAATGGAATACATGATTGAAACTATAACCAAATAATAGATGATCTTTCTTATTCCCTCTTTCTCATATTGTGTCTGAGGAAACATTTTCTTTGAATGATGTATACCCTGATACATTAGAACCAACCCCCAATTAAAATTTCCATAATAAATATATGTGGTATCTATTCAATGTGTTCACATTGAATTATTCCAATCGTCCTATTGAATATATCATGAATGGTCTTGATACATTGAATGTAGGTTCCTTCACCTATGTCTGTAATGGAGAGGAATTTGTTTAACTAGTCCTTAATTGAGTATAATTTTTTTATATCATTCCCAAAAATTAATATGTCATCAAAATTTACAATAACGATAATGACCTAATTCCCACTAAACCATTTTAACTCAAATGAATAATATTTATTATTAATTAAAACAAATTATATTATATCTTTATTGAACCAGATTTTCCATGACATGGATGTTTTCCTCAATCCATAAATGGATCAGTGTAACTTTGATTTCTTTTTGGAATAACATGGACTCACTAACCATTCTGGTAGTTTCATAGAAATTTACTTCAAGTTTCCCATTAATTAAAACTATTTTAACTGAAGTCTTAAAATTTTCAAAGTCTTGGTAATACTCTATAGTATATAGAATTTTTATGGATTTAAAAATTGAAAATGGAAGAAATTTTTCCTTGTAGTCAATACCTTG
Source organism: Viscum album (assembly GCA_963277665.1). Classification (NCBI taxonomy): domain Eukaryota; kingdom Viridiplantae; phylum Streptophyta; class Magnoliopsida; order Santalales; family Viscaceae; genus Viscum; species Viscum album. The sequence continues at coordinate 1,226,556,821 of OY728151.1, forward strand.
ATGATATTTAAAAACTTTATCCACTATCCTTTCATTATTACTACATAATTTTCCTTATATATACAGTTTTCTATTGAATTACGATTTTCACCCAATGAGATTTATATCAATTGGATGATTTTCTAGAACCCAAACCAAGTTCTAATTCATGGAATCCATTTTAGAATTCAAGGCTTCTTTCCATCTTATAACTTATGAGATCTCTATTTCATTATTATATAAAATATGTTCATTATATTCTTCCAATAATGAATCACCTGATTTAGTGAATATAAAACCAAATCTATTTGGTTCTCTTCCCTATTTAGGGATTCTAGATGGTACAAATTTTTCTTGAAAAACTTCTTACATGGGGACTTATAGAATATTTTCTTGTACAAACTATTGTTTATCTTGAGAATCAACTTCATCGAAGTCAATATTGCTCCCAATATCATTTTTGAGGTTGTTATCCATCTCAAGAAACATGAAATTTACAATGAAAATCAATTTCATATATGACAGGTTGTATAGATTGTATTCCCTTGTTTCCTTAAGAAACCTCATAAAGGTACACAATGTGCCCTAAGGTGAAACTTTTTTTATGTGAGATGTCCTTAAAAATTCCTCTCAACATTAAACATGTTCAGGTGATAAAAACATGTTTCTTTACACATCATAAATTTTGGGGAATTTTGTTTTCCAATTTATTCGGTACTCAATTTAATGTGTATGTAGTAGTTTTCAATGAATATACCCAAATGGATAATGGAGGATCTTCATGAATCCTTATTAAACATACCATTTCTAGTAAAGTAGGGTTACTCCATTCACTAACACCACTCCACTACGGTGTGTAAGGTTTATTGAGTTGAGAAATAATCCCAAACTCCTATAAGAATTTGATAAACTCCTATTTAATAAATTCAGCATCGTAATTATTTTAAGCATCATTATCTTATTTTATATATGAATATCTATTTGATTCATGAATTATTTGATTTTTTCCAAAGGAGTCAGACTTATACCTTTTAAAGTAAACAAAACTATATCTAATTAAGTGTTCATTAAATTTTATGAAATAAGAATTCCAATTTCTATATTCTACTATAAATGGTTAGAACACATCAGTGTGTAACAATACTAGAATTTATAATTCCCTTGTAATCAATCCACAAAATGGTGGTTTGGTAATTGTACTTGTAAACTAGAAATTGTTTAAGTATTTTTATCTCAAAATTGTTTAAATAATAATTTTAATAATGATTTTCCAAATTCTTCCCATTTACATGACCAAGATAGTGATTCCATATGTGGGTGTTATATGAGTCATGTGAACATGGTTAATTATCTACCAATAATACATGGTATTTATAATTTAATAAATAAAATCTATAATTTAAATCATCCATATCATGACATACATTTTATTTATAAAAGACACATATTTTTTATCCAAATTTGAAAACAAATCCAACTACATCAAGGAATGGTAGAAATACTATCTTTTTTATAATAGTTGGTAAATAATAAAAATATTTTAAAACCAACATCATTAATGTTGGAAATTGAAGTTGGTGTTATCCAATGGTGAGAGATGATATACTCACACCATTGGAAGACCAAAAATCAACATCTCTAGAAATAATTAAAAATATACTTGGTTAATATATTTGGATATATTTGTTATTTCTATAAGATGTCCCCAATACCCAATCTTTAGATTTAAAAATATTAAAATTTATAACTAATGAGCCTTTAGCTTCCCCGCGATTTTGGGTATAGTTCATCTTCTAGTAGACTAGTAATTCACATGAAAAACATACTATGAAATTTTTTTCCTTCCTATAAATCATCCTCTTCCTAGAATAATGATGCTAATGATATTTAATCATTTTATGAGTCTTGGGACCCTTTTATTTTTTATTACTTTTATTATTAACAATAATGACCACTAGTTATTCATGCCCTATGTCCTTATAATCTTGGAGAATAAGAGTATAAAATTCAAAAAGACTCTTCTAATTAATTTTCATGTTATAATTAATAATAAAACCAGAGAAGGACTTTACTAGTTAATAAAGGATGAGATATGGGAACATATCATCTTTGAATTTAATTATCATAATTTTTATGTGTTAAATATAGAAAATATTCTTGGATATATATGGACCATCTTGCACCAATTGCCCAATCATTGCATGTAAACAATGCATTGGAGATCTTGTATATCTCTTGTCTCACCTTTTCTTGATAAAGATCATGAAGGTGAGACATCATGTAATATGTATCCATGTAGTAATGTTTGTTTAGAATATTATTTATCATTGATGATATCATGAAACATTTGAAATCTATAGTATCATCCAAATGTTTTACATAGAGAGACATATATTCCACAGTATACATTTGGCATGGTGCTTCAGGAATAGTGTAAGAACACAGATCATCATCTTAGGTATGAATTATAATTTTTGGTTGTTTTTACGAAAAAAGGAAGAATTGGTGTTTTTCTGAGTACACATCTTGTACTTTTTTGTACACACCATGTACCTAGTTTCCACGTATAACTGCGTACTGACCATGTAATGGCTGATTACATGTCCATGTGGTGGACCTGGAATACCACTGAATTCGGGGGCCGGTTGTGTCAAATACATAGTGTGTAGTTTTAATGAACACACCATGAATTTTTTTATTTGATATATCAGACTAGGGTCGCGTCTCATGTGCATAATTGTCTTCTTCTGTCCATGGTTCTTATAGAAGCACTCGATAATGATCAATGAAGATAAAACCCCCAATTCATCATTTGAGCTCTGATTGAGACACTTTCAGGTGCTTTGGAATCCCACTGGTGAGTTATCAAATCCCCTGGAGCATTTATTCCCAATTATTCATATTTTGTGTGTTATTCATGGTGGGGATGTTTCCACCGCTTTGTAGATCTACACCGATCTGTGTCGATTCAAGGGTGTGTGTTCATGTATATCGACAGTACGACATCGAGTTAGGTGGTTTGTACCTTTAGTTGTTAGTTTATGAATTATATATGCTAAACATTCCTCATACCCACATTGGGCAATTTTTTGATTTTCAAGTTAACCCTATTTATTACCTGCTATGGTTTTATTGATTTATAAAGGATTGTTTCTTATGTGTAATGTTTCATACCCTGTTTATGGGACACACCTTGGGTGTGTTTCCCTTGATTGATTGTTTATGGTTGTTTGTTCTAGGATACCAGTTAGTGTTTCCTTGTTTTGATGCCATGTTTTTTTAGGATGGATTTTCTGATTATATGAAATTACTGTGTTATGCATTGTAATTTTTATCCAAAGGTGTTAGACTAGATATCTTCCCAAGTGGTCATCTATAGTTGTTTGGGTGAGACCATGAGAGGTTCCTAGGTGACCGTTATTATTTTATGCTATATTGACCTATGGGTATTGACCATCAGAGCTACCCATGAGGTCATTTTTAACTACCTTATTCTATGTTGTCCCACGATTATTGACCATGAGAGATAGCCAGGATTTCATTTATGATTTATTGAAGCCATGTTGACCTAGGGGTATTGACTGTGAGAACATCTTAGGTGGTCATTAGTAAATGATTAGTGCTATATTGGACCAAAGGGGTTAGACCGTGAGAGATTTTCCAAAGGTTGGTTATTTATTCAATTGTTTCCATGTTAGACCATAGGGGTTAGACTGTGAGAACCTTCCCAAAGGGTCATTTTTGAATAAATGAATGATTTTGATGAGTCTCCCAAGAAAAAGAACAATCTTGGAATCTATTTTACATGATTGTTTAGATGGTATTTTGGGACATCTATTTTTTTACATTACATAGGGGATGCAAAGTTAGGATAGATCACAACGTTTAAACGATTCAATGGATTGAATAATAAATGTAAATGAAAGTACTTGAAAATTTTAGGATTGTTTACTTTTGAGTACTTACTGGTTTATTGATTCATTCTTCCATATTAAATGCCATATATATTCTCAGACAGTTAGGAACAAATATTTTGGTGCTTTACTACTAGGATTATACTCACATCATGTTTGGGTTATCCTTTTTGACCCAAATAGATTATATTATTGTAGGTATAGATAATGGAAATTACCCTTCTTCATCATGTACTTGATTACCATTGGAGCAGGACAACATGGTACCAAGTTGAGGCTTGTAATGCTATTGGAGTTTACATGTTTCATTTGTACTTTGTTTTCGTATTAATTTCCAACAGTGTGACTTTTTTTTCTATTTTCCGAGATTCATATTTTGTCCATCACATATATATTGTGGCTTCTATTGGATTTACTTTCAGTCTTCCACTATTTGATTCTTTTTTATGGTATTAATACTCACACTTTTATTTACTATTGTATTTCCATTATGTATACTCTTCCAATGAGGTAATAGTTAAAACATTATCACACCCTGGTCCCTCTCTTCTAGTTTGAAACCTCGGGAATTTGGGGAAATGTGCTTGGGGTTATGTCACCAACCAGGTTTAGGGCACCTTTGGGAGGAACCCAGATCCGAGATGTTACAATGTGGTGTTAAAGGATTTTCTTTTATACTTTTCCTTACTATTTATAGACAATAGGATAGGATATAAAGGAAGTAGAGTTTGGTAGTTAGATTTTCCCAGGAGTAGCTAACCCTTGTATAGGGAAAAGCCATGTTACCTCAAATATTTAGATATTTCTAATTTTTCACCTGTTATAGTTGATTTGATTTCACCAATGGGTGATTCACATGTTTTGTGCTATTATGATTTATATAATTGTGGTTTTATTTTTTCAACTCTTTTAGATGAGGGTATTCCATCTCATGTATCATACATGCACTTGCTAGAGATCACATGTCATGCATTCTTGTCATGCCATTTAGGGTGCATTACTGATTTCATGATGTTGTGATATATGTTGTACTAAATATGCATGATATTGTTATAGATGTTGTAATATAATTACCTTATATTTTTATATAGTATTGGTATATGTAATGTTTCATTTAGACTGATCCATGATTTAGACCCTGAGGTGTTATGGGTCCTCTAAGATTAGAATTTTGTGGTTCATTTTTTAACTTTAATTGAATTATGTTTAGGTATTATATGAATAAGGATTCAAAAATTTTATTTGTAGGGAGTATGGGCTCTCAAGGATTGGAAGGTGGCATGCCTAGGCCAAAATTTTAAGATTTATGGGGTTTTGGATAAGTTGTGTAGTCTTACTATAAAAAAAACCTAGAAAACAAAGTGTGTGATGTTAGGAACACACACCATGTATTCTTCTATTATGGAAAGATGAATTTTCTTAGGTACATGTCATGTACTATATATACACATTGTGTAGTTCTAGACTGTTTGAAAAACTGTTTGAGTAGAGACATAGGGTTTGGTAAACTATCATAGAACATGACTTGTACAGGAGGTACACGACGTGTAGTAATAGATTGTGTATCTGATAATGTGACTAACGACAGAGGTGGATGGAACATACATGGTACACACTGTGTCTAGAGTGTGCACGTTATGTAGTGTTACATGAGGAGAGAACCATGTAGTTCTATCTATGTAGAGAAATGTGAGTATAATGGAATATTCAAGTACACACCATTTCTTAGGAGGAACACGGCATGTGTATAGGGGGGTACATTACCATGTTGGCAGAGGTGAACTCCCATATTATGGGATAATGGAACACACTATGTAGTGGTTCTACCCGTCAAGTAAAATTTTGTTTCTGATGTTTTCCCTAGGGCGTGAACATCTGTCTATTGAGGAGGACGATGATGCACTGGCTGTTTCCCCGTGTTACCACTTTCCAAAGGTAGGTGGAATTTGTTGCTTCTCCTGGGATTTTTTCTCCTTGATCGAAATGGGATGATGGGATGTTGGTTCCTCCTTCCCTGGAATCCTCCTCAGAACTCGTCACTTATTCTGGGTCTCCCTTATATATTAAGATTTCATTCTTGAAACTCTCCCAAGTGCCATATCTTCATGGATACCATTTAATTACACTACTTATTTTTGGGAAATTCCAAGGGGTTCAGTTAGGGTAGCAACCTTTGGTCGGATGAGTAGTCACGTTGGACATCACTGGCGTGTCTGGATGCTGGAACAATAGCACATCTAGGTTTCTTCCCATTATTATAGAGATTCTCAAGGGTGCAGAAGCCTGCGTCATCCCACGTTGAATGTGGAGAATTATATTCCATAGGCATATATCTGAGGTTTTTCTTGGCTTCCCATGTTTAACACAGGGTATTCCGTGAGTTTAACGTCTAGCAGAGATGTATCAGACTGATCGGAACACTAGCTAGAGTGGATCAGATGAGTGAAACCCCAAGAGGGAACAATGATGTTGGGGCTAACATGTGGTTAGTTACCCTGTTACTATGAGGGGCAGTGAAGAGGTAAATTTGCATGATCTCACTGGTATGTGGCGTCCCGGGTAAGAATTAGGATGGATAATTGAAGGTCAAGTTAAGTGGATGGAGAATGATATGGATTCGACTCATGGGTGATGGTGATGTGGGGACTGAGCCTCGAAGAGACCTCTTACATATCCCCGTGGAAGGGTATCAAATTCCACATAGTTCCGGATGGGGGTATTGAATCGGGGTGTGTGTAGAGGACAAATACCCGATGATATACTGGGGCATACACGTGGTTAGCAGCCCGAGGTTGGTCTTACGCCCCTGGGACTAACCATAAATATGGGTCCAAATATAAGGGATGATAGTGGCTTACAGGTGGGTTTGAATTTACAATGGATTACTTCTAAATGGGGTTCCCAATGGCTTGATGTTGGATGAGGACACAACAACTTATCACTAGATGGAGGTACAACGGCTTACCGTAGGATGGAGGCACAATGGTTTACTACTGGATGGGGCACAATGGAATCCACTGGATAGGGGAACAATGGAATACCATTGTATGGGGTTGAATCTCATGGAGGCTTCTTACATAACCTGTCTAGGAGACATGGATCAAAGACCACATAGTTCGGGATGGTGGATGCAGTTTAACGTCGTGCAGGATGATAAGGTGGCATGCAGTTTAACGTCATGTAGGAAAAAGGTGGTCTGATGTGAAGGGGTCAGAACTAGTGGTTGTTGGGATTGAACCTCATAGATGATTTCTCGTACCATCCTTTGGAAAGGAATAAATTCCACTTAATTTAGAATTGGGCATGGTGAACCGACATGAAGGGGGTTGGAATAAATAGGTTGTTAGGATTGAACCTCCGGGAGGCTTTCTATGTAAATTTCCTTGGAAAATAACAAAGTCCATGTAGTTCTGAAGAAGTGTTGTTGAACCACCATGAAGCGGTTAGGACCAACGTGTGTTGGGATTAAACCTCAGGGAGGCTTCCTACGTACCTTTCCTTGGAATGGATCGAAGTTCACGTAGTTTAAGTTGGGTGTTGGTGAACCACCATGACGTGGTTAGGACCAATGGATGTCGGGATTGAACCTTAGGGAGGCTTCCTACGTACCATTCCTTCGCACGAATCAATGTCCACGTTGTTCGGGAGAGGTGTGTGGGGATTACAATCTAGGCTACACCAGAGAGGATGTCATGGTTGATGCTTACTCTAAGACCATGTGAGTCATGCTCACTGTGAGAAACAAGAGGCAGCAAGAACCTGATGTTCACATCATGAAAAGGGCGTCTATGGGAAATGGAGTGGGGTTGACACGTAGTTAGCTTCCCAAATTGGAAATAGAGGCTTACGTGTGGTCTGTAGCCCAAAGAGGAAACTGGGGCTTACTCATGGTTAGAATCCCATGGAGATGGAGATTGGGAGTTACTCTAGGATGGAGGTTCAGTGGCGACAAAGCCCAAAGGGTGGGGAATTTGGCACCAAATAAAGGAGTGATCCTGTGATCATCACCCCCCCCCCTTCCTCATCTTCGGCGAAGAAGAATGTAGGATGGTCAGGGATGATGCCTCCCACATGAAAGGCCAGGGGCTTACACCAAGGTGGTTTCCCTTTCCCCGGGGACAGACGCAACTCCAATAAAGTGGGTCTCATTCCAATTAAGGAATGATCTCACTACCATGGAAACCAGTGGGTATAGAGAATGTCCGAGATGGGGCACCCCATGTATGATGAATGGGGCGGGGTCGTAGTTTAACATCATGTGTTGAGGAAGATGGTTCTTGGTAGTTTAATTTCTTGTATCTAGGACGAGGTGGGTTCTCTTCGCATTCCTTGGACTTACATAACTGATACCCACCCGCCCTTGGGGAAGGGATGGCATTGGCAATGCCATGGTGAGGGGGTGTTATGGAGTAATCCATTGAGGGGTCTGTGTTAGCTTGGATATGATAATGCTAAATAGCTATTATCATGCCTATGCAAAGAAGCTTGAGGCGAGGAAATGAAACAGGAAGCACCGCCCAAGGGACTTTGAAGTTACATCGTACGATCCTAGAGGGTCGTTCGAGAAAGGCAGTGTAACATTGATGTTTTGGGTGTAAGATGTGCTGGAAGATGATGTACAGAAGAGGGAAATCGAAGCGAAAGGGTACACACAAGTAGGTGGCTTGCGCACAAATAAAACAGCTACACGGAAAATACCTTGGTAAGCGGACCCAAGGGTTGTGCGCAATAGGAGAGGTTTGCACACAATGAGCACACAATCAGAAAAGATACTTGGAAAAGGTCGGGTGTGTGAGAAATTGAGGATTTTTTCATGAAAGGGTTGGCCAATGTTATTTGTGGAAGGGAAAGGGATTGCGTGCAAGGAAAAGGGATTGCATGCAAGGGACCCAACATTTACGGACATGGGAGAGGGTCAAGCCAACATGGTCCCGTGCGAAGGCAGACCCCTGGGAGACATTTCCTGAAAAATCCCAAACATGAAATCCCTCTTTTATGCATGAGAGAGGTGTTTTTCACACACAGAAGATGGTTCAGATTCTTCATCTGTCAGATGTCGTAGGGGATCCTTTCTATTTATAGGCACTCAGTTACACTAGGTCCGTGCGAAAGTTGATTAGAATGGAAAAATATGGTTCCAGTTTCACTTGGGAAAAAGATTCCACACCTAGTGTCAGATGTGTGAAATATTCCTTGCACAGTGTTGGCGGCACAGATTTTTTTGCACTGGGAGGCATTTGTGTGCATGTTTCTGTGCTGCACAAAAACCTCTTTCAAATCCTGTGGTTTTTCATGCAGTAGAACTTTTTTTCACGGACCCTTTGTATTTTTCACGTGACACTTACTTTCTTCCTGGAATTAGTCGCTGAGTTGAAATTTGTCCCCATTTTATCTGCAAATACCCTTTTAGGCCTTAAGCACATTTAGGTGTCCACAAATCCCCCCTAGAAACGAATCTGCAAGGGCACACAAAGGTCAAATTTTGAGGGTAACACTGATACATCAAATATCCTGAGGTCGGTGCGCCTAAAACAATTCAGTTGTGCACAAAACTGTGATCTTGTGAGTAAAATGCTTTTTGAGTGCGTAGAAACCCTGCTTTGCGCCTATAAAAACTCTCGTGGGTCCCATAGACTATACAGATTTTCGCGCACGATATGTTTTTATCTCTCATGCATGGAAAATATCTCTTGGTGGTGCATAATATAACTTCCATTGCGTAGAATTCCCCAAGTCCGGTCGTGGTTTTTCAGGCATAATAAGCTATTTTCACGCCCATACCTCTGTTTTTCGCACCAATTTCTGAATTTTTTTGAACCATACCAGTCTTTTCACATGATCTCCTTCAGAAATTATAGAAAAAAGATGGATTCTATTCTGGTTGATGCTGAGAGAGAAGCTGAATACGCCACTCGAAGGGTCGAGATGGTTGCATACCGTGATATTTATGATGCCTAAAAGATTGTATCAAAAAACCAAATTCTCTTCAATATGTTGACCCCAGCCTAGAAGAAGTATGTGCTATTTGAAAACCTACCGATATGGGACTTAAATATTTTGGAGGAGGTGCTGGTGCCGGGATTCGATGTCGACACACTACGATCATGGGTGACCCGTGACGATGATCTCACCAGATACAACATTACTAACAAAGACCACCCTACTAGAGAAACCAGGAACATGTATTTTTACATCCTGAACCCCAAGACCAGGAACATATTGGTAAATAAGCCAGTCATCGAGGGTTCTCCAGCTCATTATGTATGTACTTTCTTACAGAGCATCACCAATGAGACCAAAGACTGGCTGGAGGATTGGGACTTGAGGTCTGAAGGCAACTTCACAAGGGAGTGGGCTTGGGAGTATTGGGTATTCCAAATGTTTGATTAGTTTGGGGCTGAACTATGACACATTGGGTAGTTCGAGGCTATATGGATGTCACAGTTCCATTTCTATCACTAGCATGAACATGGGATGGAGCTCTTTACCAGGTGTTCCCTCGATACCAACACCTTCCATCTCTAGTATGAAGAGGTTGGAATCAGTCTTAGGGACGTTCATTTCATTGGTGGCATTCCTTTGGATGGGCACTAGTATGATGAATTCCATCTGACAAGGAACATCAGGGGAGACATATCACAGACTCCCATCTGGATGTGGCATCTGTTAGAGATGGCCAAGGCGAGGATGGTGGTCAAAGAATTTCTGAAGGACATCACCTACTCAAAGTGGTTCAACATGTTTCTGTAGAAAGACCCAAATGTCAAGATGTCGGGGCGAGGAGACAATGTCTGACCAAGACATAGAGACGCAAGAGTAGATCATACTGGAGTATCCACGAGGTGGGATAATATCAATCCTGGGGTTTTAGTGTGAATGAATGTTGAGACCCGAACGTCCAGTATGCCGACTTTCTGGCAACCTTCCTGAGCGGGTTTCTCCTTCCAGTGAGGGACATGAGGAAGAGAGTTCGTCCAACAACATTGGTGATGACTAGTATTATGGCTGCTAATCATAGGTTTAACTTGGGGGGTCCTTGTGTTGGCCCATTTTCACACCATCCTATGGAGTATTTTGAGATGGGGTTCACCGAGGAGGATCTGTGGCCCTTTCCAAAACCTTCATGGCTGGATAGCGACTCATTGTGGTGAATACACATTTCCAAATGCCATTCATCCCCCAGGTAACGTTTTGTGGCCTTCCTTATTGAACATTTGTGGGGCCCTGCCTGTAACACCGCAAGATTTTATGAAAAATATTCTTTTTAATTTCATTAATGTCTTGTGTTATACGCTACACCAAAAGGAGCTTTCACAACACACATCTCTGACCTGGCTTGAATTACACTAAATCGTGACCTTCCACGATAGCGTGTGTTGTATGCAACACCAAGTTTCGCTAAACAACGATATGCTATTAAAATATTATTAAAACTAGCTGTTACGAATAGTAATAACCATTTTTTGAAATTTTGTAAATTTTATTTTTTTTTCAAAATGGACTTTATTTTGAATTCGGAATATCAATTATAGCTTAGGGTGAAATTTTGGCATTTTTCTGAAAAACTTCAATTTTTGATGAATAGTGAAACCACTAAGTGGTAGGTTAAAAACTGAATTTTGCATAAAACATAATTTTACCGCTTCTGTGAATGGAATTTCGAAAATCCGACAGACACGGTTGATATCAGTAAGTAAAATGTGGTTCAATGAGATAAAAATAATTTTTTGGTGAATAGTAACTTTTTATTTTTTTACCGCGGTTAATAGTAAATAGGGTAACTAAGGGTAAATATGATATTACTATTACCCTAACACATGTCCTAATTCTATTGGATAAGATTAATTCGCCCAAAAACAACCTTATGAATATAATATGACCATTTATGTCCACTTGGATTAGATTATGACATTTAATATTATTTTATTTAATGAATAGTTAAAATAGTTAAAATCAAAGTTTAATAAGTAAATAATTTTTAATATGAGGTTATACATAAGATAAATTCGACTATAAATATTAATTAGAAAGCTAAAAAGATTTCCTATATAATGGTAATTTATTTGTAATTTTTATACATTAAATAATTTAATTTATTTATGACACAATGATGATGCAGTAATTATCTTATTAATGAAATATTGACATAATTTATGTTATAAACACCAAAATAAATGTAATTTGAGTCTTTTTATGAATTCCACTAATTTTCTAGGTTACTATGATATATTAGTGTTGATTTAATAAAATTTTTTCGAACATATAATTCTGTTATGACTTTCACAAAAATCATATATCAAATAGTGTCAAAATTGACACAAAATAGTTTTTAAATCAAATATTATATTATTAATTGTTATTTTATTCCTAAAAATATAAGGTTCGGCCAAATGACTTAGATAAGGATATATACATTAATAATAAACAATTTGGGGTTCGTTTGTCATGTTATAGTAAGTGTATTTACCATATAGTGTAAGAAAACAAAAAGACACGATAAAAGTTGAATTATTTAACTTAGAGTTAAATCTTATTGATAAGGTTAAAATAATAACCTAAACTTGTCTAAATCATATTGGTTGATAGTATTGCGACCCATCCCCACTTTATCTTCGAAATAAGACCCTTTGGAACCATTATAAACCTATTTTGACTTTAATATAAAATAATATTTTGAGATATTTCTAAGGTGCCCCTCTCCTCCCTTATAAAAGGACACCTCCTCCTCCTCCTCACACCGATTTGAGCACTCAAGCTCGGCCAAACCCTGCCAAAATCCCTTCTCCACTTTCCTAGAATAATCCTAGAGGTCCTGGTCTTCTTTAAAGACCAATCTTAGTTCCCTAAGTGGAGGATTCAAAGAGGCGTTTCAAAGAAGAGGTAATATCCATTACCGATCTTTTCAATTTCTTTCTTCTTCAACTTCTTCTTCTTTTGTTGTTTAATGACAAAGTAATAACATCAGTATTACTTACATAATGATATTTTATTATAAATATGAAACAACCCTAATTCACCTTCTATCCATCCTACGAAAAAATTAAATCACCGCGCGTGCGTACGTACGAAATATCGTCTCCACGCCGTGGTGTAATCTATTTTCCACCACCACCTTAATAGGATGGTTATAATGGTGTAATGAGTAACTATATATGATTATTATAAATTGATATTGATACTGAAATAGTCTACATACACTTCAACACAATTCCACGACCATGGGAACGATATCATCGCTCGTGCGTACGTACGGACTACCGTCTCCACGACGCGATGAGATTCATTCTCAATGATTAACCATTCATGAATGATTATAAAGTATATATAATAAGTACGAAAGAAATATATGACATAATAATGATACTGTATTTATGTAAATTTATATGTATTTCATCTACTTAATTCCATCCACTTCAATAAGGAAACGAAAACATCATTCATGCGTACGTACGGACTACCGTCTCCATGAACGGTGTATTTCATTTCCATTTATCGATATATTATATATATATATATATATTCTGAATATATATTATATATAAATCATGTTTTACATTCTGGATATAAGTAATCATGATCCATGTAATCATATTATTAATTACAAGTTAAAAACACGAACGACAAATGAGACGATTTTACCCAAAACGCTACTTTAACATGAATTTACAAAAGAACGGGTAATATAATATCATAAGTGGACCATATATGATATAATAACAATGAATATGATTCTAGAATAAGTCAATAACATGATTTAAATCATTATACAGGAGGTTTAGACACTTACAAAGCAAGTCGGACCTAAGGTAAGGGAACGATCACAATCTCATTTTTATCCGAGATTGTTTATACTTTTGTACATACTGGGGTGTATTTTATCATCCACATCCATGTTTCCTCAATATTAAATATTTATATCCTTCTAAAATAGTTTATATCCAATTTTACCCTTCGGTGAGTTTTTAGTAAAAGATATGAAAGAAATCTTTTGTCGTTTTTCGTACGAGGTACTTTTTTGACTTTTCCGAAAAAAGTACGAAGAATATTTTTTTTAACATATACGGCATGAATGGATTTTTAAAACATTATTTATAAGAAGAATCCTTTACAAGTTTTCAAGTTTATCAACTGCTTTTAGTTTAATGTTGTATGACATGTTAAGAAAGGAAAAATGTTTTTGAAGAAGAAAGGATATTTTCCTCAATAATGGAGTTCAAGTGTTTTATCAAAATTATTTTCCATCTAAGATAATAAAGGGTTCTGTTTTTATCCCTATTATTAAATGGATTTGATAATGTTGTGATGGAATTATTTTTATGAATTCCTTTATCTTATATGAATTGTTTTATGATGTCATGATGTTTAAGATTCCCATTTGTATTACATGGGTTATGCAATGATGTATGATTTATGATTTTGTGGCACACATAAGAATGGTATCATTATAAGATGGGTGGGACCTATATCTCCCTCCAATGCATTGGGTAAAGATTTTATATCTCATGAGATAGACATGGCTGGAACGGTAGGTTATACCCGTTCAGTGAAACAGGACTGAAACGAGGGTGACTCGGTTCAGAAAGGGACTTTGTCCACTAAGATAGTCTTGGAAATGAGTCTTGAGTAACAAGAAATGATTTCCTATGATTATGTGTGTATGCCACAATGTTTCATGTTTTATGTTATGATTATTGTGATTACATTTCACTTCCACGATTTATCCCATGTTATGAAATTATGATCTCTTTTGCAGGTTAAGATTTCCAAAAGTTATGTGCTTGTGTATACGATGAGATTTATATTTCTTTTGTTTACCCATACTGAGAATTTGAGCTCAAACTTTTATGTTTTCTTTTCCCCAGGATATAAAGAAAGGTTTTAGGTAAAAAAAAGGAAGATCTTTATGGGAGATATTGGAGATCTTTCACCACGATTAGAAGATTACGTTCCGAGTTTCCAAAGACACTAAATTATTAAGATCCTTGTGTGTGTATTTTTTGTTATGTACTAAGTATTCCGCAAAAGTAATGTAATGTTCATGTACTTTAAGCTTAGGGTCTCTACAGTTGGTATCAGAGGAAAGGTTTAGTCAACCTTTGGAAACTAGGATGCGAAAACGTTAGTGAGATCCCTAGAGATATTTTTAAGGTATGTCTAGGGATGTCCCTAAGGATAAGTATACGTATAAGATACAGTCCTAGAACTACGGTAACGATCATAGAATTTAACCTAAGATGTTAGTTATTGAGGATACTCCCCCTTTATTATGTTGTTTTCCCCTAGCATGATTTTTACCTCTCACACTATTCTTTTTGGGTTTTAGAAAATGGCTGGAAACAAGATGATTCACGATAATGGAGAATATGATGGACAATGGAATGATATTCTTCATAATGAAATGGGATTTGGAAGTCCAAACATCATTATTATTCTGAATCAGCAATCTCATAATATGATCAATAAAGTAAAATTTGGTAAGTTTCCTGACTCGGCTAATAAGAGAAAGATGGAGTTTCATGATGATCACAGAGGAAAGAAAGTTCAATTTCCCCTATGTAAATCATGTGGGAAGAGGCATCAAGGAGAATGTTTCAAAGGAACTGGAAGATTCTTTGGGTGTGGAAAAGAAGGACACAAAGAAAGTAAGTGCAAAGGAAAAGGTTCAGTTAACACCATGGATGAGGATAATGGTATTTCTATAACATCAACAATGGTTAAATGTTTTAAATGTGGAATGTACGGGCATTCTGCAAACCAATGCCCTAAGGGAAAGTCTCATGAAGAGAATCAGTATGGTCGTATGGGAAGTATTTATGTTGATGATGATGAAGAAACTACAAATGATATGTGAGATGAAAGAATTGTTGAAGCTCGGTCAATGGTTTAAGAAGGCAGTAGAATGATTACATGTTTATCAAGTGTAATGTTGTATAAGTAATCTCATGGTTCTATGGAATAAAGAGACATCTAAGGATTTTTACACTATTGTCTTTCCTAAGTTTTTAAAGTGTATGATTAATGGTACTAGTAACCATGAAATGTTATTCAGATATTTTTTTGGAAAGTAGATGATATGCGCATAATGAAGGAATGATAAGATAATGAGGTATTTGATTGTATTCATGAGCTCATGACTGATATAAGGAGAAGGTTATATCATGGTTTGAGTATATAGAATTTTTGGATTTTGGTATGTGGAAAGAGTTAACTTTTAACTGCATTCATGTTTTCACTAAGGTTCAATGGGTATTCAAGAGAATACGTGATTAAGGCCTTTGAATGTTTGGAATGTGACCAACAAGACATATCTTATGATATATGGGGATCAACGACAGTAATAAATCTCTGGTAATCGTTTTCACTATATTATGAGAGTGGACTGCAGTATTATGGATAAGCCTAAAGATTAGAATGGATTATGTTGGACATAAGTTAGTATTGTTTAAGGATAGATGATTTTCGATATTATTGATGGGATGTTATAGTAATGTAGTTTTAGAAAAAAGACAACCTGCAGGACGGACAAGGATGTGGGAATCGAACCCACAACCGAAGTGCGACTGGACTTTATCGCCTACCACAGGCCTACAAGAAGTCCCTGTTTATTAGAAACTAGTTTTATTATATTAAGCAGTATGATATATGAATTATAAAGTCCATTTTAGAAACCATATATGATTAATCTCACTATAGATCGACTTATGTATATAACTTTTTCTAACCTTTTGTTTGAGACAGATGGAATGACCCTACATTTTATCACATGATCTGCTAACACTTCACGAATAACAAATTCAACTTCATTTATTTAAGAGATGAAGTGGAAATTGTTCAAGGCACGAACAACAATGAGATTGTACCAAAATAAAGTAAGTATTTATTCTAATTCAAATTCATCAACTTTAGGGAAACGATCTTGAAAACCAAAAATGTTGCCCTAGTGCTCTTATATCTGATTAATCAGATGGTACCTTAGATCTTCACAAATTTATGGCTTTGTGATTTCTAGCTTTTCCATAGCCATGTTCTCTACCACTCTCCATCAGAACATGATGGTTAGATTTCTCTTCCATATCCATATTTTCACCTATGTGGAAACCCAGTGATTAGTTTATTTGGGTAACCGTTACGTTTCATACTTTTGTTTTTAAAAATTGGTTTTGGTATGCCTTTTTACGATGTGGGTTTCGATTAAAGAAACATTCGAATAGTAAACCATTTATAACCCCGACGAATTTCGAGGGCGAAATTCATTTTAAGGGGGGTAGAATGTAACACCCCAAGATTTTATGAAAAATATTCTTTTTAATTTCATTAATGTCTTGTGTTATACGCTACACCAAAAGGAGATTTCACAACACACATCTCTGAACTGGCTTGAATTACACGAAATCGCGACCTTCCACGATAGCGTGTGTTGTACGCAACACCAAGTTTCGCTAAACAACGATATGCTATTAAAATATTATTAAAACTAGCTGTTATGAATAGTAATAACCACCTTTTGAAATTTTGTAAATTTTATTTTTTTTTTCAAAATGGACTTTATTTTGAATTCGGAATATCAATTATAGCTTAGGGTGAAATTTTGGCATTTTTCTGAAAAACTTCAATTTTTTATGAATAGTGAAACCACTAAGTGGTAGGTTAAAAACTGAATTTTGCATAAAACTTAATTTTACCGCTTCTGTGAATGGAATTTCGAAAATCCGACAGACACGGTTGATATCAGTAAGTAAAATGTGGTTCAATGAGATAAAAATAATTTTTTGGTGAATAGTAACTTTTTATTTTTTTTTACCGCGGTTAATAGTAAATAGGGTAACTAAGGGTAAATATGATATTACTATTACCCTAACACATGTCCTAATTCTATTGGATAAGTGTAATTCGACCAAAAACAACCTTATGAATATAATAGGACCATTTAGGTCCACTTGGATTAGATTATGACATTTAATATTATTTTATTTAATGAATAGTTAAAATAGTTAAAATCAAAGTTTAATAGGTAAATCATTTTTAATATGGGGTTATACATACGATAAATTCGACTATAAATATTCATTAGAAAGATAAAAATATTTCCTACATAATGGTAATTTATTTGTAATTTTTAGACCTTAAATAATTTAATTTATTTATGACACAATGATGATGCAGTAATTATCTTATTAATGAAATATTGACATAATTGATGTTATGAACACCAAAATAAATGTAATTTGAGACTTTTAATGAATTACACTAATTTTATATGTTAATATGATATATTAGTGTTGATTTAATCAACTTGTTTCGAACATATAATTCTGTTATGACTTTCACAAAAATCATATATCAAATAGTGTCAAAATTGACACAAAATTGTTTTTAAATCAAATATTATATTATTAATTGTTATTTTATTCCTAAAAATTTAAGGTTCGGCCAAATGACTTAGATAAGGATATATATATTAATAATAAACAATTTGGGGTTCGTTTGGCATGTTATAGTCAGTGTATTAACCATATAGTGTAAGAAAACAAAAAGACACGGTAAAAGTTAAATTATTTAACTTAGAGTTAAATCTAATTGATAAGGTTAAAATAATAACCTAAACTTGTCTAAATCCTATTGGTTGATAGGATTTCGACCCATCCCTACTTTAGCTTCGAAATAAGACCCTTTGGAACCATTATAAACCTATTTTGACTTTAATATAAAATAATATTTTGAGATATTCCTAAGGTGCCCCTCTCCTCCCTTATAAAAGGACACCTCCTCCTCCTCCTCCTCACACCAATTTGAGCCCTCAAGCTCGGTCAAACCCTGACAAAATCCCTTCTCCACTTTCCTAGAATAATCCTAGAGGTCCTGGTCTTCTTCAAAGACCAATCTTAGTTCCCTAAGTAGAGGATTCAAAGAGGCGTTTCAAACAAGAGGTAATATCCATTACCGATCTTTTCAATTTCTTTCTTCTTCAACTTCTTCTTCTTTTGTTGTTTCATGACAAAGTAATAACATAATTATTACTTACATACTGATATGTTATTATAAATATTAAACAACCCTAATTCACCTTCTATCCATCCTACGGAAAAATGAAATCACCGCGCGTGCGTACGTACGGAATATCGTCTCCACGCCGTGGTGTAATCTATTTTCCACCACCACCTTAATAGGATGGGTATAATGGTGTAATGAGTAACTATATATGATTATTATAAAGTGATATTGATACTGAAATAGTCCACATACACTTCAACACAATTCCATGACCATGGGAATGATATCATCGCTCGTACGTACGTACGGACTACCGTCTCCACAACGCGATGAGATTCATTCTCAATGATTAACCATTCATGAATGATTATAAAGTATATATAATAAGTAATAATGAAATATATGACATAATAATGATACTGGATTTATGTAAATTTATATGTATGTCATCTACTTAATTTCATCCACTTCAATAAGGAAACGAAAACAGCGTTCATGCGTACGTACGGACTACCGTCTCCATGAACGGTGTATTTCATTTCCATTTATCGATATATTATATATATATATATATTCTGAATATATATTATATATAAATCATGTTTTACATTCTGGATATAAGTAATCATGATCCAAGTAATCATATTATTAATTACAAGTTAAAAACACGAACGACAAATGAGACGATTTTACCCAAAACGCTACTTTAACATGAATTTACAAAATAACGGGTAATATAAAGTCATAAGTGGACCATATATGATATAATAACAATGAATATGATTCTGGAATAAGTCAATAACATGATTTAAATCATTATACAGGAGGTTTAGACACTTACAAAGCAAGTCGGACCTAAGGTAAGCGAACGATCACAATCTCATTTTTATCCAAGATTGTTTATACTTTTGTATTTACTGGGGTGTATTTTATCATCCACATCCATGTTTCCTCAATATTAAATATTTATATCCTTCTAAAATAGTTTATATCCAATTTTACCCTTCGGTGAGTTTTTAGTAAAAGATATGAAAGGAATCTTTTGCCATTTTTCGTACGAGGTACTTTTTTGACTTTTCCGAAAAAAGTACGAAGAATATTTTTTTTAACTTATACGGCATGAATGGATTTTTAAAAAATTATTTATAAGAAGCATCCTTTACAAGTTTTCAAGTTTATCAACTGCTTTTAGTTTAAAGTTGTATGACATGTTAAGAAAGGAAAAATGTTTCTGAAGAAGAAAGGATATTTTCCTCAAGAATGGAGTTCAAGTATTTTATCAAAATTATTTTCCATCTAAGATAATAAAGGGTTCTATTTTTATCCCTATTATTACATGGATTTGATAATGTTGTGATGGAATTATTTTTATGAATTCCTTTATCTTATATGAATTGTTTTATGATGTCATGATTTTTAAGATTCCCATTTGTATTACATGGGTTATGCAATGATGTATGATTTATGATTTTGTGGCACACATAAGAATGGTATCATTATAAGATGGGTGGGACCTATATCTCCCTCCAATGCATTGGGTAAAGATTTTATATCTCATGAGATAGACATGACTGGAATGGTAGGTTATACCGGTTCAGTGAAACAGGACTGAAACGAGGGTGACTCGGTTCAGAAAGGGACTTTGTCCACTAAGATAGTCTTGGAAATGAGTCTTGACTAACAAGAAATTATTTCCTATGATTATATGTGTATGCCACAATGTTTCATGTTTTAAGTTATGATTATTGTGATTACATTTCACTGCCATGATTTATCCCATGTTATGAAATTATGATCTCTTTTACAGGTTAAGATTTCCAAAAGTTATTTGCTTGTGTATACGATGAGATTTATATTTCTTTTGTTTACCCTTACTGAGCATTTGAGCTCACCCTTTTCTGTTTTCTTTTCCCCAGGATATAAAGAAAGGTTTTAGGTAAAAAAAGTAAGATCTTTATGGGAGATATTGGAGATCTTTCACCACGATTAGAAGATTACGTTCCGAGTTTCCAAAGACACTAAACTATTACAATCCTTGTGTGTGTATTTTTTGTTATGTACTAAGTATTCCGCAAAAGTAATGTAATGTTCATGTACGTTAAGCTTAGGGTCTCTACACTGCCATTTATGCTCAATGAAGAAGGGGTAAGGATTAGGATCGTAAATCACACCAATTTTACCTTTTGTCTATTCTATACCCCAGATGGCTAGAAGATAGACAATGGGAAAGGCTTAATAGAGCAAAGGGAAAACTTCTAGAGCATTAGAGGTGGGGTGCTTGAGGACAGGGTCGACGAGAAGATTTTTTGGAATCCTTACGTGCCATCATGATTTTCCAGGTAGTTTGGATGCCTTCAGAGGATGCCAAAGAATGTGTACATAGAGATATGGGAGAAGAGGCATCCCTGTGTTCTTCACCAAATGTGGTTGATGTTTACAACTTACGGCTCTAGAGAAGTCATTACTTCCCCCACCTGAGTTGATTTTGGCCTTTCGATTAAATACTATGAATATTGGGTTGTGGAATACCCTGAAGGGCTTCTTCGGTAGTGGGTCTGATAGATCAAGGTGGCCAGTGTAGAACCTTTATAGAGAGAGAGGAGACAAGGAGTTGTCAGGGGGGAAAGGCCAGGAGCAAGTCATGAAATTGGGCCAGGGAATGGGTGGACAATAGAAGCTGGAATGTCACATGGTGCAGTTGTTCCTTCATCATTCAGGGGAAGAGGGGCTCGTGAACAACCTCACAAAGTAGTTAGGGAGATTCCTAGGATGTAGATAAGGTACCTGCTTCAACCTTCTAATGATGAAATATTTCCTACGCTGTGGTCAGTCTATTTGACCATACGACATTCGATGAGCATTAAAGCCCTTTGTAAAAAGACATTGTGAGATGAAATCAAGCTTCCAGAGGTCGGACTTATTCGTATTGATGACAAGGTGAACTTCCATCTTCAGCCCACATATTTTACAGAAATGGATGCATATTCATGCCAGTGGGGGCAGTGTGAGGAACCACCTATCTTAGTGTAGGTAACGCTCGTCCAGGAGTATGATATAGAAACAATGTTGTTTGAGGGTGATGAGAGCAATGAGGAGCCATAGGTTAGTCAGTCAGAAGAGGAGGAGGGGGAAAGAGAGGGTGGATGAGAAGGAGAAGATGTAAGGGAAGCTAAAGAAGAGCTTGGAGGTGGAGGGTCTTGATGGACGACCTACGAAGGGAGTCTTCAAAAGAGTGGTGAGATTGTTGGCTCTCATATAGAAATAATTGTGCTACTCGAGTTATGCCTCAATCTTTATCCATCCTTTTCCTTTATCCATTTCTCATAATATGCAATCAGATTTTTTATATCCTGCTTTGGTTAATATTGGCGTCAACCAAGAAGTTCCATCCAGAAGGGGGGAGGACATGCCGATAGAATAATGTGGGGATCCAACACCTATTATTGAGATAACAAGCACTGAAGGATCTCCCACAGTGACTACACCTGCGATGACAGAAATGTTGGAGGCTGATGTATTGATTTTTCATATGTTTTATCACTCATACACCTGTATTTTCCATTAGAGATCCCAGCAGATCAGGGAATTCATTTTTTGTCCAGTAATCACAGTATTGGAGGCTTGATATGTCCTGAATCCTGTCCATCCCTAGATGCCTCGATGATGAACGCACCAACCCACTCGGGACCCAATTCTCAAACCGGTCCAGTCCGGGCACTTGGTGATCAAAGAGCTATGGATACTGACAATATCAATGATGGAGAGGGGTCTGAAGTTGGTGGGGGTGAAGTTTCTGGGGCTGAGGTGAGAGAGGAATACCTCCCACATGTTGAGGGTCCCTAATCCCTTGGGAAGAGTACTAGAAGAGGATCCTGCAGCTGATCTCTTGGCTGATTTCCCCGACTATCGGCCTGCAGAACCCAAAGAGATAGATGGCTGTAATTCGGAAGTAGCCAATAAAATCTAGATGATGCGGTGCAAAGGGTGTAAGCATATCAAATTCTTCCTCATACATCCACAAGAAGAATGTATAAAATAGATGGGATCACTTTTCACTTGGTTGCGCTTTTTTGTGTTGGAGTGGTTGATGCTCACCGTCTTCATCTAACAATCCAAGACTACATGGTTGAGAACATACATGAGAGAAAACAATGCTATGACATCACCTTGTGCCATAAGGAGTCAAAAAATACCCAAAAATTCCTAAATTCAGTGCAGGAGGTTTGACACCTTGAAGAGCAGTTAAAAGAAAAAGAGGCATTAATTGAAAACTGCTTCAAGGTGTTGAGCAATTGAGGGACCAGCTGACATACGCCCAAGATCAGATAGTGGAAGTGGGTCCCCAAATTACTGAACATTAGATTGGACAAGAGCAAGCACAGGCTAGGGTCAGTGAACGGCTCTCTATGTCCGCCGATGAAGAGAGGGTTCTCAAGGTTCAAGAAGCAATCCTGGAGGCCACAAGCCAGAAGGTAGTAGAGTTGGAGTGATCTGTCCCAAACTCTAATCCTTAAGGTCCCTGTTTTGGATGAACCCATAATCTCATCCTTCTTTACTACTTAAAATTCTGAATTGTATGCATCAGCAGACAATTTTCTCGTTTATTTTAATGCATTCTGACCACAATCCCAAAATTAATAAAAACCCTTTCCTAAGCTCACGTGGGTCATGCTCGATGTGAGAAACAAGGGATGCTCACACTATTATTTTGTTTGAATGTGGGATTTCCAACAATACTTAGGACATATGGGGTATAAATGACCCATCTAGGATTCCAAAGTGAGTGGGGAATACCTATATGGAGAATGAATTCATTAGGACAGTCAAACTATCAATTCCCTAATATGCTCTAGTGCACTAGTGGGGTGACGCCAGTGGCGTTGGAATTAATACGAACATAGGGAAGTGGAAAATGTGAATCAAAATACCCAAAATTCCAATCATTTTAGGGATGTCATGACAATGAAGGATAATTATTTACTGTGTTTTAAACACAATATCCTTATTGAGTTATCCTAGAATGGGAATAACAAATGAAGGTCGGATGCTGTCCAAGTTCGAAACATGAGGCCTGAATCGAAATGTCTTCCATTAGTGTTCAATAATGTTAGCCCAGTATAGTAGGTGATCCATAGGCTGAGCATACATATTTTTAGGGGGTTCCTTTATATGTGAAATAGGATGAGGGTCCAAATAATGGGAATGAAATGCGTGGAGTATGGAGAGATGGGTTGTTTGAATGGAGTCCAACACTCTTGAAATTATGCAACTGTGATGAAAACACATTAGGTGGGTGCATCAGCCTCATCAGGGATCACACCTACTTCTGAACATGACCTCTCTTGTAAGGACCTGGAGTGCTCTATAGTTTTATGTCATAACCATAATGATGATGGATGTGTAGTTTAAATGTCGTAATGTGAGGAAGATTTACATAGTTTATAGGTCATACTGCATGGACCGAGATCGGGCCCGAGGGGCCAGAAGGGTCAATGTCCTTGGGGATGGGCCCAATGAATTTTTTTTGGGTGTTGCTACATATCCCATAAGGATGATAATAAAGGCAAAAATAGTTCTAAGAGTGCAGGTTAATGTCTTAAAGGACTATGTAAGGCATGTGGGGCATCGCTGTTCCAGTACACGTCCTAGAAGAACTACTAAGCCCACACGAGTCAAGCTTGATGTTGGAAACAAGGAGTAGTTATGGGACTTTCCTAGCACAAGAAGGTACATGTTGGGGATGATGGGATTCTAGGTGAATAACGTTGCAATAATTCTGACCCACCTACTTGACGCACCTAGATGCGCAAATGGGTATAACCGAGTATGTTAGAATTACACTTGAACATAAGAAAGTGGATATATGTAAATAATGATGCTTGAGATCTGGACCACAATGATGGTGGTGTGATGATAGTGGATAATTGTTGACCATTTTCAAAACACAGTATCTCTTTCATGTTATCCTATATTGGGGACAACAAATGAGGGTCGACTGCTAACCATGGTCAAAACATAAGAGATGTCACAAATGTGTTCTGGTGTCCTCAGGGACATTGGCCCAATTCTGTAGGTAAGCCAATGTTTCATGAGACCAGGCCATAAAGGGGGTCCCTTCATAGGTGGAAGAGGATGAGTATCCAAATAACAGGCTCATGAAGCTTGGACATGGTATGTAGGAATGTCCACGTGACAATTCCACACTTTGGGATTTTTGTCACAACGCATCTGTGTATGACAAAAAAGACGTATCAGATAAAGGGAGTTGGGTCCCTTTCCAAGTAAAACGGTCATGGGGTTTCATGCTTCCAACTTAATGGTCATAGGATGGTCCATTAATGGGGGATTGATTTAATGGATTGTGCATAGGGTGGAGAAGTGGCCAAACATGACGCGCAATTCCCATAAGGAGATCATATTGTAGGGTCATTGACCTCAGAATACGTTGAATGAGACAAGGGAGACACCTGGTGTGGCTTTTTAAAAACCCGACATGTATGATAACCCATGAGGTACTTGCAACACCACATATTTCCAAAGGGTTTGGACCTAGAGGCCAAAAGAGAGAGGACATGATTTTAGATTTCTGGGGATAGTCCTAGAGAAAATAAGTCTGGGAATTCCTACGTATCCCATGAGTATGGGAATCAATCCCTACATAGTTCTAAGACTGGAAGGGTAAGATAACTGTGCCTGAGATAATAAGGTTCTGTGGTTCTGGACCTTACACTAAAAGAAGTGGTATTTGATAGATCTTGTTTGTCCATTAGGATGAATGTGTTTTTTTGTGAAGAAACTGACCTAGGATAGAAAGTCCAGGCATCAACACAAAAATAAAGCCATATGCAGGTGTTGAAAAATGATATGGTGGGTGACTGATACTAAGCATGATGTCCCCTCGAGTGATGACACCATGATGCAGTGTCATTTTTCATCGTGCGGCTAGGATGACAATGTAACAGCTTAGGGTCATGTTATGGGACCAACCATACACTTTAACATCATGCAGTATAGACGTAATATTTTAAAGTCATGTGGGACTCGACATCATAGTTTAAAGTCATATGGATTAGACATATATAAGAGAGATGAGGTTTTAGGGGGAATATGCACGGTGAGATAATGCATACCTGGCGTGAATAAGGATGAGGCCAACATCAAACCACACGCGATTCCAAGAAAGATACCTTAGGTTATGGGGCCTAAAAAGGTTAGATAATATGGGATAAGAGAGAATAGCTCTCAGTTGAGCTGGACCCAAAGATGAGATGTCTGAGAGTTCCTACGTATCCCATGAGGATGTGAATCAAGTCATATATAGTTCTAGAAAGTTCAGTTTAACATCATGTAGAACAACATAAAATTTAATGTCATACGGGACATCATACAATTTAATGTCATTCTAGATAGAATGTAGGAGGGACTAGCTCCTTGAAGGGGAATACAAGGTGAGGCTATTATAAACCAGACGTGAACGATGCCATAATCCCACATACACCACATCCTGTGTTCCTATAAGTGTCAGGGCCTAAAAGGAAGAACATATGGGATAAATTAGTGGACATGAGTAGGACCCAAAGATGAGATATTTGGGCATTCCTATATATCCCATAAGGATGGGAATCAATCCATACATCGTTCTAAATTGTGGACATATAAAGAGATATTAGTTTAAGGTCTTAGAGCTCAGACTATGGAGAAGCAGATTTCTTCCATGTAGGTGCAGACCTCCATCCAATCCCTAAGACCACGTGAGCCAAACTTGTTGTGGGAAACAAGGTAAGAAGTGGTCTTTGCAACACATTGGATACACGTAAAGGGGAATTCAATGTGGATCCCTGAATGATGAATCATTGTGGCTTTGTCCTCATAATGTGAAAATGCGCACTGAGGGATAGTACCAAGTGTGCCAAAATTCCACTTGGACATAATGGGGTGGGAAAATGATGTGAGTCATGTAATCAAAATTTTAAGGCTTGAAGGGGTTGGTGTGACGATGTAGGATAACTATAGAATGTGTTTGAAACACATCATCCATATTATATAACCTAAAATGGGAAAAACAAATGAGGGTCGACCAATGACCATATTCAAAATGTGGTACTTGTATCAATTTGATGTTTGAAACCATCGATGACGTTGGACCGTAATGGTAGGAGATCCCTTGGGTCAAGAATCTATGCCATTTGGGGATCCCTTCATATGTTAATGATAATGGAATCCCAAATTAAGGGGAACACGAAGACTGAAAAATGGGTGAAAGAATGTCCAGGTAGAATCCGACACTCTAGGCTCTAAACCAGAGTACTCCTAGGCACATTGAAAAATCACTAAAGAGGGTCGAGGGATCCAACTCAAGAGAAACCAACTTGAATAGATGAGTGGAGGGAAAGGGGGAGAAGGTTGCTCAGGAGAGAAATACGTATGTGGAGTGTTTTTTATAAAACCGATGTGAATAGGGACATAAGAAGTCCAAAATACACCATATAACACTCTCCTGGAAGAATGTAGGCCAAGGGGCCAAGATGATTGGGAGATTTCTAAGAGATAGGGATGGACCTGAAGACTAGACGCTCGGGAGTTCCGATGTATCCCATAAGGATGGGAATCAAGCCACACATTATTCTAGATAAGGATGATATACAGTTTATCATTATGAAAAAAGGACGCAAATAAGGGAAAGATTCCCCAACTAGGGATGTGTATGGCGCGATGAGTAACCCAACGTGAATCAGGACATAATCCCATACCACACTGTACAATCCTAAGTGATAACTTGGACATGGGCATGAGATGTCTGAGGGACCTAAGGCTAGGCCAAGAACATAATGTCATAGAAAGCTTTCATTTTAATGTCTTGCAGTGAGGATGATGGTGATATTAGTTTATGGTCATAGAGCTCAGACTGTAGATGCCTAGTTTAATGTCATATGCATGGGACAATAGAGTAAATAGGGAGAATCATTGTGCCTGTGGAAAACCAAACAACGATGATGATGATAGAGGATAGTTATTAACCATGTTTGCAACACAATATCAGTATCTATGTGACCAGAGGATGGGTAAAACAATTGAGAATCAATCGTTGACCATATTTGAAACATGGTACTTGTATAAATTTGTTGTTCGCAATCAGTGATGGCATTAGACAGTAAAGGTAAGAGAGCCCTTGGGCTGAGCATCCATGCCATTCTGGTGTCCTTTTGGATATAGAAGATGATGGAATCCCAAATGATGGGGCTCCTGAAGCATTGGAGGGACGGTGCTTGTGGAAAGGATGATAAATGGAGGGATGTATCAAAGGGGTGATGTGAGGAATAGAAAAATAGCCCGACATGAATAAGGACGTGAGTCAATACCACATTACACACTACTAAATGAGAACTCAGGGCAGGGGGCCGAAATGGTCGAGTGACCTAAGGCTAGGCATCCGAACAATCTGTAGCCAAATGACCTCTCAGGTGGGTATTGCGTTACCTTAGCTCCTAATCCCAGGTAATAAATTCTTGGTGTGTGAAATAAGGAGTATGACTAGTCTCTTCCCATCACATAAGGGTTAGACAGCTAGAATCACACTCTTGCATGAGGTAGGCCGAAGATTGGCGTGACAGTAGGGCAGAATGAGCCACTACACTCTATTTTTGGGACATATGGGGGTGATAAAAAAGACAAAGGATAACTGTTGATCCAATTAAAAACACAACATCTATACCTTTTAACCTATGAAAGACAGGACTCAAGGGGAGATCTCAGAGTTTGGGTCTAGGCCAATAAAACAAACATCTGGGCATTCCTACGTATCCCATAAGGATGGGAATTCAGCCATACATAGTTCTAAAAGGTTAATGCAGTTTATCGTCATGTGGAAAGAACATGGTAGGATTATAAGAATGAGGAGGGGCACATGGTGTGACATTCGTAATCATGCCACGAGTGGGGACAAAGAAGCTTAGGCTGCATCGCATGAGATCCTCCGATGGAACTACACCCAGGAAGGGGATCTGAATAAGAAGAGTGCGGGGATGAACACAGGACGAGGAATCCGAGCATTCCAACATATCCCATGAGGATGGGAATCAATCCATACATAGTTCTAGAAAGTGTACTTTAATTTCATGAAGGACAACATATAGTTTACTGTCATGCGGGACATTTCACAGTTTAAGGTCATGTAGGACCAAATAGTTTAAGGTCACATACGATCCAAATATATTTTAGGGCTGTGTGGGACTATAGGAACTCAATAAAAGTATTTATTGAGTATCTTGGAATTGGTGGGAGGAGTTATACTCTTACCAACCATGTTAACGAGTGAGTATGAGCCATTTGAGTAAACATTATGAACAACATAAGTTTCTTCCCATTTGGGAACCATCTTGGGTGGTATTTACCCAGGTATCATTGGTGTTCTCAGGGCCAACACCAAGTCACCTTGAAAGAAGGTGCAGAGGTGGAATTTTTTGTTGAATGATCTAGTTGTCTTGTTTTGATGCCTTTCCAGATTTTTCATGGCACGAAGCCTGTTCTCGTCGAGTGCTTCCAACTCTTCCAGACAGATTTCAGCTACTTTATCTGGAACTTTCTAATCATAGATAATTGTGCATAATGAGAGAAATTGAATCTCAATGGGTAGGATGACCTCTGTCCCATAAACCAGGGAATATGAGGTCACCTGGGTGGAATTACAAGTTGTCGTCCGATAAGACCAGAGGGCATTGGGGAGATTTTCCGGAAAAATCTTCATATTCTGACCAATCATTTTCTATATAATGTTAGAGGGTGTTTTGATAATGCCTTGATCTATCCATTTTCATGCACATGATAGTGGGAGGTATGGTTATAATGGATGTTGTACTTAGTGTACAATTTCATTAGCTCAACTGCTCGGATGTTCGTGTCGTTATCGGTGAGGATGGTGTGACGGACTCTAAATTGTTAGATGATGTTGTAGATCACAATGTCAATGATGGAATGGGACATTATCTCCTTGAGTGGAGCTTCCTCTACCCACTTGAGGAAGTAATCTTTAGTAGTCAGTATGAATCTGCACTGGTGTAATATCGCCGGTGGATATGGTCCCACGACATCGAGTCCCCATACGACAAATGGACAAGAGTACATGGTGAAGTGGAGAGGCTTTGGAGGCCGATACGTGAAGTTAGCATGAATTTGAAATGCATGGATCCTTTTGGTGAAATCGATGCAGTCAAAAATCATGGAGGGCCAAAAGTACCTATGTGTCTGGATATGATGAGATAGCATCGACCCAGTCCGATGAGCCCTACAAGAACTAGCATGAACCTCCTATAGGACATGGGAAATCTCAATTAATTGAATGCAATGGAGGAGAACCTAATCTAACCCGCACTTTTAGTGGGTTTTCCACGACCAAGGTCGTCCTGGAGGGTGAACTGTAACGCACGACGTCAGATTCACTCGCGCTCGACCTGATCTACTGGGAGATTACCATTTTTAAGATACTCAAAAAAGGAGGTTCTCCAGTCAAGATTAAATTAAATCACTACATCCAGGGGACCTAGGGATCCTGACATGGAGGTGCCAGTGGTGTGGAGGCTTACCTGCAGGCTGTCATCGTCAACTGGAGTGACATGAGAAATGACTCTTTGGTGTTACACATGGATAATCAGATCATCTTATTCGAGCTTTGCAAGTGATGCAGTTAGGCTATCCAGGTCGTCATATCTACTGTTCTAAGATCGAGGGACATGAGTAACTTCTGACCAATATGGGAACTGAGCCATTAGCTGGAGATTTCATTCATAAAATGGTAAAATGTCTAGCTTTCTGAAAACATAGTCACCATTGATCTTCATGATGACATGTCTAGAGTCCACTTTCTCATGAAAATGGGGAACGTCTATCTCGAGGGACCGATCGAGGCCAGTAATGAGAGTCTGATACTCTGCCTCATTGTTGATGCATCCAGATGACAATAGTAATGATTGTGGTATAAAATCTTGTGACGGGGTAATGAAGATGATACCCATACCTACTCTATTGATTCTGGGGTCATTGAGAATTCTACCAGTGGGGATATGAGAAGCACCATTGAAGTGCATTTTCCAACATGGGATTGCATGGTCTTCTGAGAGGATTTCTTCATCTGGAAAATCAAGGTCTAGAGGCTGGTCCGCAGGGGATGGATGAGATGCAAATAAGTCTTCCAATGCTTTCACATTAATTTCCTTTTGGGGGACAAACATGATGTTGAACTGCTGGATAATCACTACCCGCTGAGCTAGATGGCCTGTAAACATGCGGTGGTTCGGGATGTATTTTCACGGATCTAAATGGGACACCAGGTGTACCTCATGGTGATGCAAATAAAAATGCAATTTCTGTATAGCGAATACCTATGAAAGGTGGATTTTCATGATAGGAGAGTATCTAGTCTCCTTATCTAGGATCATGAAGCTGAGGTAGTAGAGGCTATTCTCATATCCGTCGTTATTTTTTTGGGCGAGAAGGGTGCTGAGAGATCACTCCAGAGCAGTCACATAAAGGACTAGTGGCTTTCCCGAGATGGGTGGAATTAATACTGAAGGTCGGAGTAGATACTGTTTGATTTCTTCTATAGTAGTCTAACACACTTCACCCCACTCATAGATAGTGTATTTCTTCATAAGCTGAGAAAAGGGCTTACACATTCCATCCAAATTTGAGATGAATCGGTGTATATAGGATAAGTGGACTTTGAAACCTCGCTTCTCCCGAATGTTTCCCAAAGGAGACATATGGATAATGGCCTTAATCATCTCTAGGTCGATCTCAATTCCCCTGTATTTGAAAAAAAAGATAAAAAACTATCACTAGGTGAACTTCTAGGCACACTTCAATGGGTTCATTTTCATGTGATGGGAACAGAGGAAGTCGAACACTTTCTTATGGTCTTCGATATGGTCTATACGTAGGAAATATTTTACCACTAGATCATCCATTTAAAATTCCACAAAAATTCAGATGTCCATCTTAAATATTCAATGCCTAGATTGCTGATAGGTGGCACCTACATTTTTTAAACCGAAGGGAATAACTTGGTAACAGAAAGTACCTTATGGTGCCCTGAAGGTAGTAGACTTTTCATCCTCGGGGGCCATTCAGATCTTGTTATACCCGCAGAACCCATCCATGAAGGAGAGGTCCTAGAACACAGATTTTTTATCGGTCTACAATTATGTCAATGGAAGGGTAAAGTCGTCTTTTGGACACTGATGTTTGAGATCCCGGAAGTCGATGCAGACTATGATCTGTCCATTAATCTTCCTGAAAAGAACAATGTTGGCCAGCCACATGGGGTAATGGACCTCATTAACAAAATTAGTTCTGATGAGCTCATCAACTTATGCCAAAACCATGGCACCGTGAGAAGGACACATCTTTCTGGGAGGCTACATGAACCCGTGATGATTTTCCAGGAGACCAAGGTGGTGGAAGGCTACCTGGGGATCTCGTCCTAGAATCTCATCATAACTCTATGAGAATACATCACGGTGTATTTTAAGGATGTTTATGTATTGTTGTTTCACCTCAATGGGCGTAGAGGCACTGATCAGTTCGGGTTTTGGGTCTGCCTCACTATCAAAGTTCACCTTTACCAATTCATCAACCATAGTGGAGATGCCCTATTCAATGGTGGGGGAGAATCCTCTAAATCCTTTTCTTCACTTATGGATGGGGATCCTCACTAGGAGGAGATTCCTTTGAATTGGAATCTATTCATGGGAGACTGATACTAGACTGAGCGGTAGTGGACACTGCATTGGGAACTCTTGTGCTGCCGCACCCATAGTGATGAAGGCTATTGATCTAATCTAATCCGGTCATCAGCCCAAGGGGCCACAAATGATGATATCGAAGCAATAATGGCATGTAGGATTGAGCCAGTTAATTCTGGCCCGATAAAACAATCAAGGGTGATGTATTTCCATTGTCATGGGGAGGACATCCTGATACCTTATGGGAGTAGGAGGCTCCAGGATCACCTGAGCTAGGTTTTTGTAGGAGTTTGAGGTGATCTTCCAGTGTCTCATAGACTTGGGAATGTATTCCCCCCTCATTCCAAAAACAACGAAACATTATTCCATGTAAATAGTTGTAGCTTCCAATATATGTATTGGAATGATGTATGAATCATATAGATTTGCCCATGGTTCGGTCACAGATGTAGCATGCTCGACCTCGTTAGCCTGAATCTTCTCGTCCTTGCTCCGGTAATAGTGGGCATCTAGATAGCAGGCATCACAAGAGGCAAAGAGGGATGAATCCCCTTGATTCATTCCCACTCAACCACTAAGGGAGTACTTTAGGCACTGGTGAAATGATGAGGGAACCGCCACATGTAGGTGGAGCCATGACCTACCCATCAACGCATTATATGCGGTGTCTTGGGAGACAACCATAAACTCAGTGCGGGCAATTAGACCATCTAATTGTGTCTTTAAATGTATATTTTTGACTGGTGTCTACTCTGTCCTATCATAACCTAGGATTCTTAGGTCATTGGGAATCAGATCATCCTTGAACAATCCTAGTTTTCACTCTGTCCGAGTCAGGATTTGGTTGATTCTAGAGCCCGTGTCGACAAGATAGCGACGAACCTCTACACCATTGAACTGGATGGTGATGTACAGTGGGTGAATGTGACCTTGTATGCGAGAGCCTTCATCTTCTCCATATAACATGATGATGTCCTGGCATTCTGCATTCTCAACTTCCTCAGTATGAAAGGCTTCTGCGGCTGCTGCCTCAGTCTCAAACTGGAGGGGGCTTCTAAAGAGCCCAACAAGGACCTCACACATTTCTGATGATGGTCGAAGGGCCTCCAGTATGGATAGATTTTCTATAATTCTGGAAATATTTTTTATAACATCATACTTCTATTCCAGTTGTGAACTTCTACTTACTAGAGGTTTCTCTATGCTAGGATGTATGGTGGGCCCTACCGATTGGGTCGGTGACTGATTGGTTCTTGGAATACCCCATTGCACACTAGTCAAATCATGCAGAGTGACTACTGGATGACGTCCAGATGACTGAGACCGGCCTGTAACAAAGTGTGGCTGATCATTGTGCGGTCGAGGTGGCTCTTCCTGATCCTACAATACGAATGCTAGTGAAGGTGGACTTGATGTCACTAGATGATAAGGTTGTGTATACTGAGCTCTATGCTGGGCCTACTGCCTGGTTTCAGTTTCATGCATAACATAGTTGGAAATACTGGCAAAGGAACTCCGATGGACCATATTTCCATGGCTCTGTCGACGCTGATGATTTCTTGGGACATTGGGAGGATCTACCAAGCGCACTTCATCGTCAGAAATCATGTAGATATATACCCACTCTACGGTATTAGCCAAGGTATACCCTTGACTGTCACATGAAGAGTCATCCACTTCCAGATGGATAAAATGAGTAATTTTTATCTCAAGAGGAATGAAGTCGCTAAGATTACGAGATGACAAAGACATTGGTGGGGAAATTTGTTTTCCCTTGTGTTGTTGGTGTCTGCACTTCTGAGAAGGGGACTGCTGAGACGATGATACAAAAGTTGTAGATATGGATTCTGGTGGCTCTGGCTGATTCAGGCGTGCAAAGATAACACCATGGGGATGGGTGACTGCTTTATGAGCCATCCAATCATCATACTTCTTGAAGCCATGGTTAGAAACCTGATGCCACTCACCTTCATTGTCGATGCTGTTGTCTGGCCTTATGAAGACACATGCAACCTGTGATGGAGCTGGGCCTAACCAAACTATGTGGTTATCCACCTAGTCTTGAAGCCAATATTTAAACCCATAGCACTATTTTATGGTGTCCCCCAAGATCCGATGAGGGGAGCAGTAATTAGGGCGATCAGTGAGGTATGCCTCTTCTGGCCTCTAGTATTTAAGAAAACGTACAATCCCCTCCTTCAAGGAACTTTGGTAATAACCATGGACTTGTGCCTTGTTGATCGAGTAGGTCTGGTTCCTCCTTTTTGGAAAGGGGGACTTCAGAGCCTAACCCTAACACGGGGTTAGAGGGGGATGCCGTGGAGGTAGAGCCTAGTTATCTCACCTAGGTGGTGGCGGCGCATTGCAAGGGGGCACTTACCTATTCTGAGGTGGGAATTACTGGTCTGGAGGATATGCCTGAGGTGGAGGGACTCTGTGAGGCTGTGGGGGTGGATCCACTAGTAACAACTATAGTTTCTTGGGGGACTCTATTTGAGCCATTGCGGTGGACTCGGCCCTGATGGCCCTTCTCACGGGGATTACAGGAGGCAACGGACGTGCCTACTTAGCCTACTGCAAGGCTTCTTCTAGTTCTTGGTCCTTATCAAAGAATTCTCGGAATCCCCTGGGGAAGTTATGGGTGATTAGATAGGGGACTAGTTCTGTCTTGAAATTACCTACACACATCATCAGTAGTTTCTCCTGAGTTATTGAAATGTCAATGGAGTACGTGAGCCCTTTTCATCAAGCGACAAAGTCTGGAACACGCTCATCATGCCTCTTCTTGCATTTTAAGAGGTTTGTGATACTCGTCATCTAAGTGATGTAATTGAACTAGTATAGAAATTTATTATGAATGAATTCCCAGCTGGCAACTGATCTGATGGGGAGCTAGTTGTACCATATCAACGCAGGTCCCTCCAAAGTCTGTATAAATCATCAGATTTTGACGGCCTCCTACAGCGTTGGAGTTCCCATCATGGGACCACACCATGAGATGAATTGGGACATGTGTTGTGGCGTCCCCCTATCCCATTGATGGTAGAAAATCTATGATTTCTGAAACCCAGGGGTGTTGGCATTTCATCCAACCATGCCGGATATGGATTTTCATCAGGCATTATTTCCACCTATCGAGACTCTAATTCTTAGAGGTGGGCGATGAGTGCTGCCATTGGATCATTTGGGCGTGGATTCTTGTATTGATGAGGATACCTGACCACTAGTGTGATGGTGGGTTATTCAACACGATAAGCAGGCCCAATGGCTTGCGTAGCCCCTGGGGGATCGACCTGTGGATCAGTTGGGGGAACCTGAGAAGGGTCCCAAGAATTGTCATGCCGTTCAATAGGATTTGGTGACACATACCACTCCTTCTTAATGTATGTTCCAACCTCAACTCTATCTGCATGGGCAAGATGGTCCAGGTCACCCGGGGGCAGTTTGATAAGGGGAATTTGTGCCTACACCTACTTACCTGACCGAGTATTACCATAGTCTAGCCATTGCTCCACATTGCGTTCAAAAAGGAGTTCATCGATGATCTTCTTGTGTTCAAAAAGTTTCTAAATCAACACAACTTTTTCAGGACAATCTTCACCCTTCTGCACTAAGCAAGATGGGTTCGATGGTTTGATGACTCCATGGTGTTCCTTTCCCTTGTTGGGATTCTAGTTGAGGACTAGTGCCTCAGTGGGCATGGGAAGGCCCAGTATATTTCTCTCATGGAGAGTGACCCTTCCCAATGGACCTAATAAATATGGAACTCCCTTAGGGGGTAAGTCCCCATCAAGGATCTCTAGCTCATTCACTACCTCTGATAGGTCATCTATGTTAACCATGACCATTCCTGGAGGAATATCCTCTATGTCACCTCAAAAATCTGGCTGGCACTGGATGGAACTGAAATGGAGGGATGTGTGCCGGCCCCAGCCATGGATTTTTAAATGGGAAGTATCCCCCTTGATTATACTATGGATCACATTAATTATCTGGATGCATCATTGTTGGAGGGTCTTATGGCAGCCAGGTGACTCCGGGCGCTGGGCCACTAGGAGTGTGGCCAAATTGACCAAACAACATTGTTCGACGATATCTTCAAAATTCACATAACTCTTGGGGTAGACCACTCATCAATGTCGAAGATAGAAATGGGTCACCCAGAGGGTCTAGAGAAAGCATCCAACCACCTCTTGGGTGAGTGACTCTGGTGCCCTAAAATTTTGCACTGTAACTGGCCAGAACATCTCTGGGAAATGGTCCACTGTGAGAATATCTCACAAGATCCATGGTCCAGATTCAGGGTCTGGACCTTCATTGCCCCACTCATTTACTAAATGTGGCTAGGGAACTAGTAGTGGTACTGATGCCGACTACTGAGATGGCAAGCTTGCCGGTAGGGAATACAGTGAGCGAGCTGATAAACCGCCACATCTTGGGCTATCCTCTAAAGAGTGTAGTGACTTAGCCACTACATCGCAGTAATATGGGCTGAAGACCGTAGTTTCTAGAACATGGACTACGGTTTCTGGATGTGGACCACACTGCTCCTCTTCCTCCATTAGGGATGAATTTTCCATATTTTTTCCTAAAATGTATGAGTATGTCATAAGATATAGCCAAGAATTTCTGGAGCCAATGGAATGATTAGGAATGACATTTCTAGAGAGTGTCACATGACTTGGATGAATTATCTAGGGGACATCACAATATCTACATTGAAATATCTAGAGGAATCCATGCGATTAGGGTTGAGTTCCCTAGAGGACATTGCATGTTCTGCTTTTTGATGTCCTGTTATCATCATGAGATATAGATGACATGTCATAGTGTGACCGTGAAACTTGGCTATCATGATTGGAGTATTCCATGAGATATGAATTATAGTACAGGTGGGATTTTCAATACTTAGGTAACATAAATTGGTGTCACCTATTGACTTGGGAGATAGGTATAGATGACATCTTATGTTCTGGGTAGTGAGCCTATAAGGCATCCTGATACTTGAGTGGTATGCCTGGAAGATGTCGCATCACTTTCTTGACATGTTATAAGGACATCACATGATCCAAAAGGTTTGTCGAGGAGACATCACATAATTTGAGAGACATGTACTAGTGTTGTCACATGATATGGATGATTCAGAAAAAGTGCATGAGGATCAAAAATATCTCTTCATGTAAGTCTCCCATCATTAGTATATATTCTAGTTTTATATTTCTTTTGTGCCTTAGATTTTTTCAATGTTGGATTTTTTATGTATCACATGATTCAGAAGATACATGGGAGGTTCTATGTATACTTTACTAGATGCACTTCATGTGATCTCAAGGGATAACGTGAAAGGAAAATGCATTCCTAGTGATCCCTAAGGTTCTTCACTAGATTTTACCTTGTGGAAAACCAATTAGATCACAATATTAGATACTCCAAGATGACCACACTAATGATTTAGTGGACCAGTTCAAGGATCCCAAAATTCATTTCTTGTGCTGGGTTTGGGGGGTTTGTAGGGCCCTCCACCATAATTATATGTCACCTTGTGTGGAATGTATCTCACAGATATAGTATAGATTTGGTGGAGGGATTTGATGTTACATAGTTTACATGATCTCACCGCGAGAGTCACATCATATTCAGCAACAACAAGATCATACCTTCAGTGATCCTTCTTTTTGGTTTTTTTCCAATCAAAGGGTTCCATCCTAGTCATGTAGACATTCCAAGGGGATTTCAAAATGATAGGATGACATATCTAAGGACCATTGAAAGACCATGACACATTATAAATGGATTTCATGGGATCCAAGGTTACTTCTTTAGGATATTCTGTGAGAAATGGGTGTATTTCAATGGGGCCTTCATGATTTCTGGGTGGCTTGTCGAGGGAGGGACTCATGTGTAACACCCTGATATTTTAGGAGAAGTATATATATATATATATATATATATATATATATATATTTATTTATGTTATATGCAACATCAAAGAAATATTTCACTTCACACAACACTAGCTTGTCTTGCGTTACATGCAATCACGACTTTCCTCGATAGTGTATGTAGTACGCAATACCGGGTTTCACTAAACAATGATATATTGTTATAATATTATTATTGACTTCCCGTTATGAATAGTATTAACTAAATTTTGAATTTTATAACATTATTATTCATCTTACATATTTTCCAGAACATTGTATGAGAACAAAATAATTTTTTGGGGTAAAATAAGTATTTTTAAAAAAATGCAGTTTTACCGCCTTTTGATGGCGCACCAAAATTAAATCTAGTTTTTGACATGTTTATAAGTTGAATTTGACAAAATAAAATTCTTATTTGGAATCAGGATATAAAAATTTACTTTGGATAAAATTTTCATATTATTCTTATAACTTTCATATTTTAATGAATAGTAAAACACGTTATATTTTAATTAAAAACAACTTTTTTCATCGCAATAATATATGGGGTTAAGTTATAATATTGAATGGTTTTAAAGTATAAATAGAATATATTTTTCCATTTAATATAATGTATGTCATTACCATTAATTTTTCATTAAATTCATAGGTAAAAATATTTCGATCTTTGGTAATGTTTTAACTTTTAAAACCCATTTTCTTAACAACATGATTAATTTTAAATTAATTACTGTAACTTATATGTTTTTAATTTTTAAAAATGGATTCCATATTTGGATTTATTGGGTCTAAATTATTTTAATAGGTTACTTTTATTTTTTTGGTATTATGAATAGTAACTGTGGTAATTTTTCTTTTCTACAGTTAAAGGTAAATCGGGTAATTAAGGTTAAAAATAAGATTATAGAATTACCCTAAAATGTAAAAAAATCCTATTGGATGAATAAAAGTCTACCCATATCACCTAAGGGTCTGAATAAATTAATTTTATGGTCTTTTGACCATTAAAATAATTTAATTATTATTAAAACCAAAGAAAGTGACTACATGTCACTCTCATAAATCTTATAAGTATAATAATTTTAATTTAGTGATAAACTTCATGAAACTTAGAAAACTAATAGTCTCCAGAAATCTAATAATATTATAAAAATCATTTGAATTTATTTATAATTTTTAGGGATTAAATAATTATCATTAATTATGACACAATAGTGATGTTGAAATTATTTTATTGATTGAATTATCAAATAAATGATATTAAAAGTATTAAAATAAATAATATATGAACTATTTAATGTGCTTCACTAATTTTCTAAATAGATATGAAATGTTATTAATCTATTAGATCTTTTAGTTCGAACATATCTTATGTGTATATTTTATTTAAATTCATATAAATTAATAGTGTCAAAATTGACACTATTGTTATTTTATAAAAATTACATAGTTTAAAATTGTTTAAAAATAACAAATCTATTTTAAAATTATAAATTACAATTTATATGTTCTAAAATGTAATAAAGTATAAAATTATTGACAATTCACAACATATAAGTAATTATTTATAATGATTTAAAATTTATAATTTTATTACCACAAATAAAATTTAATAGATTATATAAGGATAAATCATGATGATAATGTTTAAAATAAATTCCCAACATGTCTAAATTTTATTTTTTGATGATATTAAAACCCTATATCATCTAATATTTTGATTTGAGTAATTTTTGGATCTTTTTAAGTGGGGATGGAATTTATTATAAATTAATATTTCGTATAATTCTAAAGGTGCCCCTCTCCTCCCTTATAAAAGGGCTCCTCCTCCCTCTCCTATTTACACAATTTAGATACTTTAATCTCGTCCAAACCCTCCCATTTCCATTCTCAACTTCCCAGGAAACATAATAGGGGTCCTGGACTTCTTCAAAGACCAATTTTAGTGCCCTAAGAGGAGGTTTCAATGAGGCGTGTCGAAGAAGAGGTAATTTCCGTTACCGATTTTTTCAAATTTATTTCTTCTTATACTTCCTATTCTTTAGTTGTTTCATTATGAAGTAATAACATCAATATCACTAATATACTGATATATTATTATAAATATGAAACAACCCTTTTTTACCTTCTATCCATCCTATAGAAAATGAAATCACCGCCCGTGCGTACGTACGGAATATCATCTCCATGTCGTGGTGTAATCTGTTTTCCACCACAACCTTACTTGGATGGGTATAATGGTGTAAATAATAACTATATATGATTATTGTAAAATTATATTTATTCTGAAATAGTATACATACACTTCAATACAATTCCACGATCATGGGAACGATATCATCGCTCGTGCATACGTACGGCCTACCGTCTCCACGATGTGATGCGACTCGTTCTATAAGATATTCATTGAATAATGATTATATAAATGAATTGAATGAGTAAATATGATATATATTACACTAATAAAATTCTATAAATGATATATCTATAACCTAAAAATAAGAATAATAATTTATTCGACAAAACACGCATAAGAACATAAAGCAATATACACATGAATAACAAGTAGCAATAAAATATTACTAATAAGAAGCTAAGAATATGACCATATATGATATCATAAAAACTAGTATGACTATGTAATATGTCAATGACATTATTTAAATAATTATATAGGAGGTTCAGATACGTACGAAGAAAATCAGACCTAAGGTAAGGGATAACATTTCCAATCTCGTTTTTATCCGAGATTGTTTATTCATAAGTATTTACTGGGGTTATATTTATCATACATGTCCCTATTTTCTAAAAATGGTTTCATGTATGATTAATGTCCTTTTTACCCATTTTTTACTTTTACTACATGGTATGTAAGGAATCATTCTTCTGTTTACCATACGAGGTACTTTTTGACTTTTCCGGCAAAAGTACGAGAAGAATTTTTTTTAACTTATACTAAATGAATGGATTTTTATGGTTTTATAACACCTTATTTTCATGAATCTTAATCTAAAATAATTAATGACTATTTTAAAATAAATACTTTTATTTTAAAATTTCATGGAATTTTGTGAAAAGAAAATTATTTTGAAGAATAAAGGATATTTTCCTCAAGAATTCATTTCAAATGTTTTATCAAAACCATTTTCCATATAAGATGGCATTATTTCATATGTGTATGTTTCAAGGATAATTTCTCTATTATTTACATGGTTTCACTTTTCATATGATGAAATTATATCCATTTGTTTTATATGGATTATGTTATGATGGGATGATGTTTATGAAACCCATTTTATTCTTTGGGTTATAATGAATGATTTATGTTTATGTTGTGGCACAAGTAATAATGATTTCATTATGAGATGGGTGGGACCTATATCTTCCTCCAATGCATTGGGTAAATAATTATATCTCATGAGATTGACATGGCTGGAACGGAAAGTTAATCTGGTTCAGTGATACAGGACTGGAACGAGGAGTGAACTCGGTTCAGTAATGGACTTTGTCCGCTATGATGGTCTTGGAAATGAGCCTTGACTAATATGAAATTATTTTCTATGATTATGTGTGTATTCCAAAAAGTTTCATGTTTTAAGTTATGATTATTGGGATTACATTTAACTACTATGATTTATCCCATGTTATGTTATTATGATCCCTTTTGCAGGTTAAGATTTTCAAAATGTTATATTCTTATGAATATGATATGATTGATATCTTATTTATTTACCCTTACTGAGCATTTGAGCTCACCCTTTTGTATGTTTTATTTTCCCTAGGTTAGGAAGAAGGGTATTAAGTAGGATATTCCAAAAGAGACTATAACGACCCATACTTTACATACATTGTTATTACTTCAAAATTGAAGCATACTTATTACAACATAAAACAAAACCATGAAAGGACCGTATGGGTATAGTGTCTTTAGAAATTGGGAAACATAAACAATTGGTTCATAAAGAGTCTACACTGTCTCCCATTTATTTCATAATATCTATAGTCCATTTTGGAATATCTTACTTAATAAGCTTCTTCCTGACCTGGGGAAAGAAAACATACAAAATGGTGAGTTCAAATTCTCAGTAAGGGTAAAAGAAATATCAATCACATCATATTCATTAGAACATAACATTTTGGAAATCTTAACCTGCAAAAGAGAGCATAATTTCATAACATGGGATAAATCATAGTAGTGAAATGAAATTCCAATAATCATAACTTAAAACATGAAACTTTGTGGCATACACACATAATCATAGAGAATCATTTTTTATTATTCAAGACTCATTGCCAAGACTATCTTAGTGGACAAAGTCCATTTCTGAACCGAGTTCACTCCTCGTTCTAGTCCTATTTCACTGAACCGGTATAACCTACCATTCCAGCCATGTCTATCTCATGAGATATAAAATCTTTACCCAATGCATTGGAGGGAGATATAGGTCCCAACCATCTCATAATGATACCATTCTTATGTGTGCCACAAAATCATAAACCATAAATCATATCATAACCCATGTAAAAAAATGGGATTCTTAAACATCACATCATCATAACATAATCCATAAAAGGATATCGTAAAAATAATTCCATCATAACATAATCAAATCAATGTAAAAATAGGGATATAAACAGAACCTTATATTATCTTAGATGGAAAATAATTTTGATAAAACACTTGAACTCCATTCTTGAGGAAAATATCCTTTCTACTTCAAAAACACTTTTCCTTTCTTAACATGTCTTATAATTCTAAACTAAAAGAAGTTGATTAAAAATAAAATTGAAAATTTTTAAAGGATTCTTCTTAGAAGATATGTTTTAAAAATCCATTCATGTCGTATAAGTTAAAAAAATTC
The DNA here is from genome assembly GCA_963277665.1 of Viscum album. NCBI lineage: Eukaryota > Viridiplantae > Streptophyta > Magnoliopsida > Santalales > Viscaceae > Viscum > Viscum album. The sequence continues at coordinate 1,226,600,227 of OY728151.1, forward strand.
TTCTCGTACTTTTGTTGAAAAAGTCAAAAAGTACCTCGTACAAAAAACGACAAAAGATTCCTTTCATATCATTTACTAAAACTAACCAAAGGTTAAAAATGGATTTAAACAATTGTAGGTGGATGGAAATAATATTACATATTGAGGAAACATGAATGTGGATGATAAAATACACCCCAGTAAATACCAAAGTATAAACAATCTCAGATAAAAATGAGATTGTGATATTTTACCTTACCTTAGGTCCGATTTTCCCCGTAAGTGTCCGAACCTCCTTTATAATGATTTAAATAATGTTATTGACTTATTCCAGAATCATAATTATTGTTATGATATCATATATGGTCATATTCTTAGCTTCTTAGTAGTAATATTGCATTGCTACTTGTTATTCGGGTGTTTATAACTTTTTGTTCTTATGCGTGTTTTGTCGAATAAATTATTATTATTCTCTTTAGGTTATAGATACATCATTTAAAGAATGGTATTATTGTACTATATATAATATTTATTCATTCAATTCATTTATATAATCATTATGCAATGAAGATCATGTAGAACGAATCGCATCACATCGTGGAGACGGTATTCCGTACGTACGCACGAGCGATGATATTGTTCCCATGATCGTGGAATTGTATTGGAGTGTATGTATACTATTTCAGAATCAATATCACTTTACAATAATCATATATAGTAATTATTTACACGATTATACCCATCCAAGTAAGTTGGTGGGGGAAAATAGATTACACCACGGCGTGGAGACGGTATTCTATACGTACGCACGCGCGGTGATTTCGTTTTCCTTAAGATGGATAGATGTTGAAATAGGGTTGTTTCATACTTATAATAAATATCAGTATATGAGTGATAATGATGTTATTACTTCATAATGAAACAACTAAATAATAATAAGTTGAAGAAGAAATAATTTGGAAAGGATCGGTAATGGATATTACCTCTTTTTGACGCGCCTCTTCTTAACCTCCTCTTAGGGCACTAGGGTTGGTCTTTGAAGAAGACCAGAACCTCTAGGATGATTCTAGGTAATTTGGGAAGTGAAATGGGAAGGGTTTTTCTGATCTTGAAAGCTCAAATTGGTGTGAGGAGGAGAGGGAGGAGGTGCCCTTTTATAAGGGAGGAGAGGGGCACCTTTAGAAATATAAGAAATATTAGTTTATATTAAATCCCAACCCCACATAAAAACTTCTAAAATGACACATATCTTAATATTAGATGAGATAGGTTTGTAATATCATCAAGCAATAAAATTTAGACATGTTAGGAATTTATTTTAAACATTATCAACTTGATTTATCCTTATTTATCAATTTAATTTTATTTGTGGTAATAAAATTCTAAATTTTAAATTATTATTAATAATTACATATGTGTCGTTAATTTTCCATAATTTGACACTTTATGACATTTTCGACCATATAAATTTTAATTTATAATTGTTAAATTTTTTTGTGATTTTTAAACAATTTTATAATATGTTATTTTTATAAAATAACAATAGTGTCAATTTTGACACTATTCATTTATTTGAATTTAAATAAAATATATACAGAGTATATGTTCGAACTAAAAGCTTTAATAGATTAATAAAATGTCATATGTATCTATAAAATTAGTGGAGCACATTAAATAGTTCATATAATAATTATTTTAATATTTTTAGTACCATTTATTTGATATTTTAATTAATAAAATAATTTCAACATCACTATTGTGTCATACTTAATGATAATTATTTAATCCCTAAAAATTCTAAATAAATTCCTATGATGTAGATAATTGTATTAGATTTCTGTAGACTATTCATGTTCTAAGTTTCATTAAGTTTATCACCAAATTAAAATTATTATACTTATAAGATTTAAGAAAGTGACATGTTGTCACATTCTTTGGTTTTAATAATAATTAAATTATTTTCCTGGAAAAAAGTCTATTAAATGAATCTAATCCGACATTTATGTGATATGGGTCGACTTTTAGTCATCCAATATGATTTTGGAAGGTGTTAGGATAATTTTATAATCTTATATTTACCCTTAATTACCCGATTTACCTTTAACTAGGGTAAATAAAATTTACCGTAGTTACTATTCATAATGCCGAAAAATAAAAAGTAGCCTATTAACATAAATTGGACCCACTGATTCTGAATATGGAATCCATTTTTCAAAATTCAAAATATATAAGTTGCAGTAATTAATTTAAAATAAATCCCATTGTTAAGAAAACGGGTTTTAGAAGTTAAAACATTGCCAAAGATTGAAATGTTTTTACCTATGAATTCAATGTGAAATTAATGCTAATGACATACATTATATTAAATGGTAAAAATATATTCTATCTATACTTTAAAACCATTCAAGATTATAATTTAACCATATAAATTATCTCAATGAAAAAAGATGTTTTTAATTAAAAATTAGCGTATTTTTACTATTCATCAAAATATGAAAGTTATCAGAAAAATATCAAAAATTTATCCAAAGTAAATTTTTATATTCTGATTCAAAATAAGAATTTTATTTTGTCAAATTGAACTTATAAACGTGTCAAAAACTAGATTTAATGTGGGTGCACCATCAAAAGGCGGCAAAACTGCATTTTTTGATAAATACTTATTTTACCCAAAAAATTTATTTTGTTCTCTTACCATGTTCTAGAAAATGTGTAAGTTGAATAATAATGTTGTAAAATTTAAAATTCAGTTAATACTATTCATAACGGCTAGTTTATAATATTATAATAATACATCATTTTTTAGTGTAACTCGGTATTGCGTACTACACACGCTATCAAGGAAGGTCGCGATTGCGTGTAGCAAAAGATTACTTTGATGATTTATATAACATAAAAACTAAATATTTCTCATAAAAGTCTTGAGTGTTAAATTCTACCCCCCTTAAAATGAATTTCGCCCTCGAAATTCGTCACTTTGTAACAAACAGATGAGGATACCTCTCCCTCATCATATCCTCAAGCTCCCATGTAGCTTCTTCTAATAGGTGGTTCCTCCATAAAACATTCACCAAGCGAGTGGTCTTGTTTCGTAGGACTTTTTCACTACGATCCAGAATTTCTATTGGTTGTTCTTCATAAGAAAGATCTTGCTCCAGCGGTACAACTTCTGAGCTAACTACATGTGAAGTATCTGGTATGTAATTTCTCAGGAGAGATTCATGGAACACATCGTGAACTTGAGAGAGATTCGGTGGAAGCGCCAATCGGTAAGCTACCTTCCCAACACGATCCAGTATTTCGAAAGGACCGATATATCTAGGGCTCAACTTCCCCTTCTTTCCAAATCTCATGACCCTCTTCCAGGGAGATATTCGTAAGAACACTTTATCACCCACTTCAAACTCTAGGTCTTTTCTTCAGTTGTCGGCATAACTTTTCTGTCGACTCTGAGCTGCTCTTATGTGTTGATGAATAGATCAGACCTTTTCTGCCATCTCATCAACAATATCAGGTCCTAATAGCTTTCTTTCCCCAACTTCATCCCAACAAGTTGGAGTCCTGCATTTCTTTCCATATAGAGCATCATAAGGATCCATCTGAATACTGGAGTGAAAGCTATTATTATAAGAAAATTCCACCAAAGGTATGTGTTGATCCCAACCACCTTTGAAATCCATAGAGAAAGCTCTCAACATATCTTCTAGAGTTTGAATTGTTCTCTCAGACTGACCATCTGTCTGAGGATGATAAGCAGTTCCAAAACTCAACTCTGTATCCAGAGTATGCTGACAACTTCGCCAGAACTTTGAGGTAAACCTCGGATCCCGATCAGATATAATAGAAATTGGTACTCCATGAAATCTTACCACTTCCTTTACATATATCCTGGCAAGCTGATCCAGAGAGAAATCCTCTCTAATAGCGATGAAGTGTGCAGACTTTGTAAGACGATCAACTATGACCCAGATAGCATTATTGCATTTGGATGTTTTAGTAAGTCCTGTGACAAAGTCCATAGTGATGTTTTCCCATTTCCATTTGGGTATGGGTAATGGTTGTAACATCCCCTTAGACTTCTGTCTCTCAGCTTTAACTTGCTGACAAACCAAGCATCGAGAGACATATTCGGCAACATCTCTTTTCATGCCATCCCACCAGAAGTACTCTTTCAGGTCCCTATACATCTTCATGCTTCCAGGATGAATAGAGAATGAAGAATATGAGCCTCATCCAGCAGCTCCTTCTTTATTTCGGGGATGGGTGGAACACAAACCCGATTCCTGAACTTTATTATCCCATCACAATCAAGGTTGAATTCCGGAACATTTCTCACCTTCTTTTGTAACTCGACATCTTCTTTCTCTGCCTCTTTAATCTTCACATGTATAGATGGTTGAACATTCATTTGAGAAAGATACGACTTTCCCCCTTCCATTATAATTCCAAGATCCATCCTTTTTAAATCCATAAATATTGGATCTTTTGTGATCCTCATCATGGATAAACTGGCATGGTCTTGTCGACTTAATGCATCTGCCACCTTGTTTTCTTTCCCAGGGTGGTAATGAATTGAGCAGTCGTAATCCTTAATCAGCTCCAACCATCTTCTTTGGCGCATATTCAGATCCTTTTGTTTGAAAATATACATTAAACTTTTATGATCAGTATAAATATCACACCGTTCACCATAAAGGTAATGCCTCCAAATCGTTAATGCATAGATTACCGCAGCTAACTCCAAATCATGAGTTGGGAAATTTTTCTCATGGATTTTCAACTATCGTGAGGCATAAGCTATCACCATATCATTTTGCATGAGAACACATCCCAGTCCCTTCTTGGATGCATCACTATAGATCACAAACCTTTCTCCACTACAAGGTAGTGTGAGCACAGGTGCACTGGAAAACCTTCTTTTCAACTCCTTGAAATTCTCTTCACATTCCTCTGTCCAGACAAACTTAACTCCAATCCGAGTCAACTTGGTGAGTGGATTAGATAATCATGAAAAATCTTTCACAAAACATCGATAATATCCAGCCAAACCAAGAAAACTTCGGATCTCAGTTACTGTTGTTGGTCTCGACCATCTTTTGATAACCTCTATTTTTGCTGGATCCATAGACATCCCCTCTTTTGAGATTATGTGACCCAAAAATGAAACTCTTTGAAGCCAAAATCCACATTTGGTAAATTTGGCATAAAGCTTCTCCTTTCTCAGGGTATTCAATATAATTCTCAAGTGTTATTCATGTTCTTCCTTGCTCTTTGAATATACAATAATATCATCTATAAAGACTACCAAAAACTAATCAAGATAGTCTCTAAAGACTCTATTCATCAGATCCATGAAGATAGAAGGGTCATTAGTAAGACCAAATGGCATCACTATAAATTCATAGTGTCCATAACTTGTACGGAAAGACGTATTTGGTATATCCTCCCTTTTGACCCTTAATTGGTGATACCCTGAATGAAGATCAATCTTGGAAAAGTATTGATCTCCTCGTAGTTGGTAAAATAAGTCATCAATGCATGGGAGATGATATTTGTTCTTGATAGTGATCTTGTTAAGTTCTCGATAATCAATGCAGAGTCTCATTAATCCATATTTCTTCTTAACAAACAGAACAGGTGCTTCCCAAGGTGACACAGTAGGGCGTATGAATCCTTTATCAAGATTCTCTTGGAGTTGCTTATTCAATTCCTGCAACTCAATTGGGTCCATTCTATAAGGTGTCTTTGAAATAGGCAAAGCACCCGGTACGTGTTCTATTGAAAACTCAACTTCACGATTTGGAAAAAGACCCGGAAATTTCTCTGGAAAGACATCATCAAACTCCCATACAATGGGAATATTCTTAATTGTGAGTTTATCACCAACCATTTGAGATAAATAACCTTCATTAAATGGAATCAAGACCCATAAGATGGAAGAAATTTCCACTGGAAGGTTATGTTCATCCTTTCATTGATAGACGATCATAGATTGATCTGGAATATGAAATGTGACTTCCCTTCTTTGGAAATTGATATGAGCTCCATATAAAGAAAGACAATCCATGCCAAGAATCACATCAAATTCCACTATAAGAAGGATCACAAGATTTTCAGGAAGCACTTTCCCACAAACTTCAATCGGAGAATAATTATAAACTTTTGATGCGACTGTTGTGCCATTAGGGGTTGTCACAGCTAACTCAACATCTAATTGTTGAGGTAATATGGTGATATCCTTAGAAAATTATTCAGAAATAAAGGAGTGGGTGGATCAAGAATCAAATAAAAACATTTGCTACTTTAGAGTGGATGGTAAGTGTTCCTTTCACCACATCATTATCATACTCCACATCGCTGAAAGAAATTGCATGTGACTTTCCTTTGTCTTTAGCCTTAAGAGTTTGTTGAAGTCGACCATCATCATCAACCCTTGGATTTGGGCAATGATTGGCATAATGCCCCATCTCCTTGCACTTGAATCATTTAAGTGTAGTAGGTTCATTCTGTGTGTCCCTTCCTTTGTTTGCATCATTAGACATCTTTTTCCTATCATTGCGGCATTCAAATGCCCGATGACCTTCCTTTCCACATTTGAAACATATACTTGTCCCTTTAAGACAACTCCCTCCATGTTTCTTTCCACACTTTGAGCATAAGGGAAAGCTCATCTTCTTTTTAGTGTGCTCTTTAGATTTTCCTTTGAATTCCATTTTCCTCTTCTTATCAAACCCATATGACTGATGGGTTACTCCAATCTCCATCTCGACTTTGAGAGCACATCGAACGATTTCCTCGTAGCTATTGAAGTCCCTTATGGCTAACACCCTTCAAAGACTTGGTTTTAAGACACTAAAGAATCGATCTATCTTACTCTCAGGTTGGATAATAATACCAGAAGCGTACCTTGCAAGTCTTGTAAAATTTGCTTCATAGGTACCAACAGATTCATCATCTGTTTGCTTCAGTTCAAGAAACTCTTTCTCCATCTTTGTTCGGATAATACAAGGGAAGTACTTATTGAAAAATAAGTTCTTGAACTCGTCCCATTCCATGGACTCAATTTCATCCCTTTTCCTCGTATTCTTAATAAGATTCCACCATTGATCAGCATCTCCTTCCAAACGATACACTGCTAGGATGACTTTATCATGTTCAGAACATTGAAGAAATAAAAATATCTTTTCAGTAGTACTAATCCATTGTTCAGAAACTAATGGATCAGTAGACCCGCTGAAAGACGGTGGACGCTGCCTCATGAAGGATTCAATAGAATGTTTCTCCTTCCTTTGCTTGTTTAGAAGTCCTGCATGATTCATAGCTTGAGAGAGTTGTATGAGCATGGCTAAAATATTTTTCATTCCAGCTCCCATAACGTTTGGTTACTCAGTGGTACAATCATTGCATTTCTTGTCGCATTCCGCATTAACATGGTTCCTTCGGGTTCCAACCATTGACTAAAACCAAGAAGAATAGTGTGAGCAACACTAATTATAATAGGAAAACCACATAATCAAGAATAAAATTTCACACTTAAGGTCTTATCATAGGTTGTTCATGGCAATTTCTAAAACACTAATATTGTGTTCTATTCTTAGACTTATCCTTAGGATTCTTACTAAGTCTCTCACATCCTAGTTTCCAGTGGTTGACTATACCTTTCCTCTGATACCAACTATAACGACCCATACTTTACATACATTGTTATTACTTCAAAATTGAAGCATACTTATTACAACATATAACAAAACCATGAAAGGACCGTATAGGTATAGTGTCTTTAGAAATTGGGAAACATAAACAACTGGTTCATAAAGCGTCTACACTATCTCCCATTTATTTCATCATATCTATAGTCCCTTTTGGAATATCTTACGTAATAAGATTCTTCCTGACCTGGGGAAAGAAAACATACAAAAGGGTGAGCTCAAATGCTCAGTAAGGGTAAAAGAAATATCAATCACATCATATTCATAAGAACATAACATTTTAGAAATCTTAACCTGTAAAAGAGAGCATAATTTCATAACATGGGATAAATCATAGAAGTGAAATAAAGTCCCAATAATCATAACTTAAAACATGAAACTTTGTGGCATACAGACATAATCATAGAGAATCATTTCTTATTAGTCAAGACTCATTTCCAAGACTATATTAGTGGACAAAGTCAATTTCTGAACCGAGTTCACTCCTCGTTTCAGTCCTATTTCATTGAACCGATATAACCTACCGTTCCAGCCATGTCTATCTCATGAGTTATAAAATCTTTACCCAAGGCATTGGAGGGAGATATAGGTCCCACCGATCTCATAATGATACCATTCTTATGTGTGCCACAAAATCATAAACCATAAATCATATCATAACCCATGTAAAAAAATGGGATTTTTAAACATCACATCATCATAACATAATCCATAAAAGGATATCGTAAAAATAATTCCATCATAACATAATCAAATCAATGTAAAAATAGGGATATAAACAGAACCCTATATTATCTTAGATGGAATTTTTTTTTGATAAAACACTTGAACTCCATCCTTGAGGAAAATATCCTTTCTACTTAAAAAACACTTTTCCTTTCTTAACATGTCTTACAATTCTAAACTAAAAGAAGTTGATTAAAAATAAAATTGAAAATTTGTAAAGGAAGCTTCTTGGAATTTTTTTTAAAAAATCCATTCATGCCGTATAAGTTAAAAAAACATTCTTCTTGTACTTTTGTCGAAAAATTCAAAAAGTACCTCGTACAAAAAACGACAAAAGATTCCTTTAATTTCTTTTAATAAAACTCACAAAAGGGTAAAAATGGATTTAAAAAATTTTAGGTGGATGGAAATAATATTACATATTGAGGAAACATGGATGTGGATGATAAAATACACCCCAGTAAATACCAAAGTATAAACAATCTCGGATAAAAATGAGATTGTGATATTTTCCCTTACCTTAGGTCCGATTTGCCTCGTAAGTGTACGAACCTCCTGTATATTTATTTAAATAATGTTATTTACTTATTCCAGAATCATAATTATTTTTATGATATCATATATGGTCATATTCTTAGCTTCTTAGTAGTATTATTTCATTGCTACTTGTTATTCGGGTGTTTATAACTTTTTGTTCTTATGCGTGTTTTGTCGAATAAATTCTTATCCTTCTCTTTAGGTTATAGATTCATAATTTCCTTAATGGTATTAATGTACTATATATCATATTTATTCATTCAATTCATTTATATAATCATTATGCAATAAATATCATGTAGAACGAATCGCATCACATCGTGGAGACGGTATTCTTTACGTACGCACGAGCGATTATATCGTTCCCATGATCGTGGAATTGTATTGGAGTGTATGTATAATATTTTAGGATCAATATAACTTTACAGTAATCATATATAGTAATTATTTACACCATTATACCCATCCAAGTAAGGTGGTGGGGGAAAATAGATTACACCACGGCGTGGAGATGGTATTCCGTACGTACGCACGCGCGGTGATTTCGTTTTCCGTAGGATGTATAGATGTTGAAATAGGGTTATTTCATACTTATAATAACATATCAGTATATGAGTGGTACTGATGTTATTACTTCATAATGAAACAACTAAAGAAGAAGAAGTTGAAGAAGAAAGAATTTGGAATGGATCGGTAATGTATATTACCTCTTTTTGACGCTCCTCTTCTTAACCTCCTCTTAGGGCACTAGGGTTGGTCTTTGAAGAAGACCAGATCCTCTTGGATGATTCTAGAGAAGTGGGGAAGTGAAATGGGCAGGGTTTGGCCGAGCTTGAAGGCTCAAATTTGTGTGAGGAGGAGAGGTATGAGGTTCCCTTTTATAAGGGAGGAGAGGGGCACCTTTGGAAATATAAGAAATATTACTTTATATTAAATCCCAACCCCACATAAAAACTTCTAAAATGACTCATATCCAAATATTAGATGATATAGGGTTATAATATCATCAACCAATAAAATTTATACATGTTAGGAATTTATTTTAAACATTATCAACTTGATTTATCCTTATTTATCAATTTATTTTTATTTGTGGTAATAATATTCTAAATTTTAAATTATTATTAATAATTACATATGTGTTGTGAATTTTCCATAATTTGACACTTTATGACATTATAGACCATATAAATTTTAATTTATAATTTTTAAATATTTTTGTGATTTTTAAACAATTTTATAATATGTTATTTTTATAAAATAACAATAGTGTCAATTTTGACACTATTCATTTATTTGAATTTAAATAAAATATATACAGATGATATATTCGAACTAAAATCATTAATAGATTAATGAAATGTCATATGTATCTAGAAAATTAGTGGAGAACATTAAATAGTGCATATAATAATTATTTTAATATTTTTAAAACCATTTATTTGATATTTTAATTAATAAAATAATTTTAACATCACTATTGTGTCATAATTAATGATAATTATTTAATCCCTAAAAATTCTAAATAAATTACTATGATGTATATAATTGTATTAGATATCTGGAGACTATTCATGTTCTAAATTTCATTAAGTTTATCACCAAATTAAAATTATTATACTTATAATATTTAAGAAAGTGACATGTTGTCACATTCTTTGGTTTTAAAAATAATTAAATTATTTTCATGGAAAAAAGTCTATTAAATAAATCTAATCCGACCCTTAGGTGATATGGGTTGACTTTTAGTCATCCAATAGGATTTTGGCAGGTGTTAGGTTAATTTTATAATCTTATATTTACCTTTAATTACCTGATTTACCTTTAACTACGGTAAATAAAATTTACCGTAGTCACTATTCATAATGCCCAAAAATAAAAGGTAGCCTATTAACATAATTTGGACCCACTGATTCTGAATATGGAATCCATTTTTAAAAATTCAAAACATATAAGTTTCAGTAATTAATTTAAAATAAATCCCATTGTTAAGAAAACGGGTTTTAGAAGTTAAAACATTGCCAAAGATTGAAATGTTTTTACCTATGAATTCAATGTGAAATTAATTCTAATAAAATAAATTATATTAAATGGTAAAAATATATTCTATCTAAACTTTAAAACCATCCAATATTATAATTTGACCATATAAATTATCTCAATGAAAAAAGTTGTTTTTAATTAAAAATTAGCATATTTTTACTATTCATCAAAATATGAAAGTTATCAGAAAAATATCAAAAATTTATCCAAAGTAAATTTTTATATCCTGATTCAAAATAAGAACTTTATTTTGTCAAATTGAACTTATAAACATGTCAAAAACTAGATTTAATGTGGGCGCGCCATCAAAAGGCGACAAAACTGCATTTTTTGATAAATACTTACTTTACCCAAAAAAAATTATTTTGTTGTCTTACCATGTTCTAGAAAATGTGTAAGATGAATAATAATGTTTTAAAATTTAAAATTCAGTTAATACTGTTCATAACGGCTAGTTTAAAATATTATAATAATATATCGTTGTTTAGTGGAACTCGGTATTGCGTACTACACACGCGATCGAGGAAGGTCGCGATTGCGTGTAGCGAAAGATTCCTTTGATGATTTATATAACATAAAAACAAAATATTTCTCATAAAAGTCTCAGGTGTTACAGGGACTCTAGATATGATGAAATAAACGGGAGACAATGTAGATGATTTATGAACCAGTTGTTTATGTTTCCCAGTTTCTAAAGACACTATGCTTAAACGGTCCTATCGTGGTTTTGTTATATGATGTAATAAGTATGCTTCAATTTTGAATTAATAACCATGTATGTAAAGTATGGGTCGTTATAGATGGTATATGAGGAAAGGTATAGTAAACCTTTGGAAACTATGATGTGAAAGCCTTAGTAAGAACCCTAAGGATATGTCTAAGCATATAACACAATATTGTTGTTTTAGAAATGGCCATGAATAACCTATGATAAGACCTTAAGTGTAATATTTTATTCTTGATTATGTGGTTTTCCTATTATGATTTGTGTTTCTCACACTATGCTTATTGGTTTTAGTCAATGGTTGGAACCCGAAGGAACCGTGTTAATGCTGAATGCGATGGGCAATGCAATTATTGTCCCCCTGAACAACCAAACGTTATGGGAGCTAGAATGAAAAATATTGTAGCCATGTTCACACAAATTTCTCAAGATATGAACCATGCAGGACTTCCAAACGAGCAAAGGTAGGAGTAACATTCTATTGAATCCTTCATGAGGCAGCATCCACCTTCATTCGGCGAGTCTTCTGATCCGTTAGTGGCTGAAAAATGGATTAGTACCACTGAAAATATATTTTAATTTATACAATGTTTTGAACATGACAAAGTCATATTAGGAGTGTATCGTTTAGATGGTGATGGTGATCAATGGTAGAATCTTATCAAGAATACAAGGAAAAATGATCTAATTGAGTCCATAGAATGGGACGAGTTCAAGATATTATTTTTCAATAAGAACTTCCCTTGAATTATTCGAACAAAGATGGAGAAGGAGTTTCATGAACTAAAGCAAAATGATGATGAATCTGTTGGTACCTATGAAGAAAATTTTACAAGTATTGCAAGGTACGCTTTCAGAATTATTATCCAATCTGAGGGTAAGATCAATCGATTCTTTAGTTGCTTAAAACCAAGTCTTCAAAGGGCGTTAGCCATAAGGGACTTCAACAGCTACGAGGAAATTGTTCTATGTACTCTCAAGGTTGAGATGAATATTGGAGTAACCCATCAATCATATGGGTTTGATAAGAAGAGGAAAATGGAATTTAAAGGAAAATATAAAGAACACACTGAAAAGAAGATGAGTTTTCCTTTATGCTCAAATTGTGGAATGAAATATGGAGGGAATTGTCTTAAAGGGAAAATAAAATGTTTTAAGTGTGGAAAAGATGGTCATAGGGAAATTTAAGGTCAAAATAATGGGAAGAATATGTCTAATGATGCGAACAAAGAAAGGGATACACAGAATGCACCTCCAACACTTCAATGTTTCAAGTGCAAGGAAATGGGGCATTATGCTAATCAATGACCTAATCCAAGGGTTGTTGATGATGATCGACGTCAACAAACTCTTACGTCCAAAGACAAAGGAAATTCACATGAAATTACTATAGGCGATGTGGAGTACGATAACGAAGTGGTGAAAGGTACACTTACCATCCAATCTAAAGTAGAAAATGTTTTATTTGATTTTGGATCCACTCACTCTTTTATTTCTGAAGAATTTTATAAGGGTATCATTGTACTACCTCAACAATTAGATGTTGAGTTAGCTGTGACAACTCATAATGGCACCACGGTTGCATCAAAAGTTTATAATTCTTCTCTAATTGACATTTGTGGGAAAGTGCATCCTGCACACCTTTTGATCCTTCCTATAGTAGAATTTGATGTTATTCTTGGCATGTATTGGCTTTCTTTATACGGATCTCATATCAATTTCAAAGGAAGGGAAATCACATTTAATATACCAGATCAATCTATGATTGTCTATCGATGTAAGGATGGACATAAACTTCTAGTGGAAATTTCTTCCATCTTATGGGTCATGATTCCACTAAATGATGGTTATTTATCTCAAATGGTTGGAGAGAAACTCACTATTAAGAATATTCCCATTGTACGAGAGTTTGATGATGTCTTTCCGGAGGAATTTCTATGTCTTCCACCAAATCGTGAAGTTGAGTTTTCAATAGAACTCATACCGGGTGCTATGACCATTTCAAAGACACCTTATAGAATAGCCCCAATTGAGTTGCAGGAATTAAAGAAGCAACTCCAAGAGAATCTTGATAAAGGATTCATACACACTAGTGTGTCACCTTGGGGAGAACCTATTCTGTTTGTTAAGAAGAAAGATAGATCAATGAGACTTTGCATTGATTATCGTGAATTTAACAGGATCACTATCACGAACAAATATCCTCTCCCACACATTGATGACTTATTTGACCAACTATGTGGAGCTCAATAATTTTCCAAGATTGATCTTCATTCAGGGTATCATCAATTAAGGGTCAAAAAAGAGGATATACTATAGACGGCTTTCCGTACAAGGTATGGACTCTATGAATTTATAGTGATGCCATTTGTTCTTACTAATGCCTCAGATATCTTTATGGATCTAATGAATAGAGTCTTTAGAGACTATCTTGATCAGTTTGTGGTAGTCTTTATAGATGATATTCTTGTCTATTCAAAGAGTAATGAAGAACATGAAGATCACTTGAGAATTGTATTAAAGACCCTATGAAAGGATAAGATTTATGCCAAATTTACCAAGTGTGAATTTTGGATTCAAAACGTTTCATTTTTGGGTCACATAATCACAAAACAGGGGATATCTGTGGATCCAGCAAAGAGAGAGGTTATCGAAATATGGTCGAGACCAACAACAGTAACTGAGATCCAATGTTTTCTTGTTTTGGCAGGATATTATCTATGTTTTGAGAAATATTTTTCATGATTATCTAATCCAGTCACTAGGTTGACTCGAAAAGGAGTTAAGTTCGTGTGGACGGAGGAGTGTGAAGAGAACTTTAAGGATTTGAAAAGAAGGTTATCCATTGCACATGTGCTCACACTGCCTTGTAGTGGAGAAAGTATTGTGATCTACAGTGATGCACCCAAGAAGGGATTGGGGTGTATTATATTGCAGAACGATATTTTGATAGATTATGCCTCACGAAAGTTGAAAATCCATGAGCAAAATTACCCAACTCATGATTTGGAGTTAACTACGGTAATCTTTTCATTAATGATTTGGAGGCATTATCTTTATGGTGAAAGGTGTGATATTTTTACTGATCATAAAAGTTTAAAGTATATTTTCACAGAAAATGATCTGAATATGCGCCAAAGAAGATAGTTGGAGCTAATTAAGTATTACGACTTCTCAATTCATTATCACCCTGGGAAAGAAAACAATGTGGCAGATGCATTAAGCTGACAAGACCATGCTAGATTTTCGATGATGAGGATCACAAAAGATGCGATATTTATGGATTTAGAAAGGATGGATCTTGGAATTATAATGGAAGGTGAAAAATCATATCTTTCTCAAATGAATGTTCAACCATATATACATGTGAAGATTAAAGAGGTACAAAAAAAGATGTAGAGTTACAAATGAAGGTTAGAAATGTTCCTGAATTCAACCTTGATTGTGATGGGATAATAAGGTTTAGGAATCGGTTTTGTGTTCCTCCCATCCCAGAATTAAAGAAGGAGCTACTGGATGAGGCTCAAATTTCATCATTCTCTATTCAACCTGGAAGCATGAAGATGTATAGGGACCTGAAAGAGTACTTCTTGTGGGATGGCATGAAATGAGATGTTGCTGAATATGTCTCTCAATGCTTGGTTTTTCAGTAAGTTAAAGCTGAGAGACAGAAGTTTAATGGGATGTTACAACCACTACCCATACCAGAAGGGAAATGGGAAAACATCACTATGGACTTTGTCATTGGACTTCCTAAAACATCCAAACGCAATAATGCTATCTGGGTTATAGTTGTTCGTATTACAAAGTCGGAACACTTCATTGCTAATAGAGAAGATTTCTCTCTAGATCATCTTTCCAGGATATATGTGAAGGAAGTGGTAATATTGCATGGATTACCACTTTCCATTATATCTGATCGGGATCCAAGGTTTACCTCGATGTTCTGGCCAAGTCTTCAGCATACTTTAGATACAGAGTTGAGTTTCATCACTGCTTATCATCCTCAAACAGACGGTCAGTCCGAGAGAACAATTTAAAATCTAGAAGACATGTTAAGAACTTGATCTATGGATTTCAAAGGTGGTTGGGATCAACACCTAACTTTGGTGGAATTTTCTTATAATAATAGATTTCACTCCAGTATTGAGATGGCTCCTTATGACGCTCTATATGGAAAGAAATGCAGGACTCCAACTTGCGGGGATGAAGTTGGGGAAAGAAAGCTATTAGGACCTGATCTTGTTGATGAGATGGCAGAAAATGTCAGATCTATTCAACAACTCATAAGAGCATCTTAGAGTCGACAAAAAAAGTTTTTCCGACAACCAAAGAAAAGACCTAGAGTTTGAACTGGGTGATAAAGTGTTCTTATGAATATCTCCTTGGAAGAGAGTAATGAGATTTGGAAAGAAGGGAAAGTTGAGCCCTAGGTATATCGGTCTTTTCAAAATACTGGATCATGTTGGGAAGGTAGCTTACCGATTGGCACTTCCACCGAATCTCTCTCAAGTTCACGATGTGTTCCATGTATCTCTCCTGAGAAAGTACATACCCGATCCTTCACATGTACTAAGATCAGATGGTCTACCGCTAGAGCAAGATCTTTCTTATAAAGAACAACCGATAGAGATTCTAGATCATAGCAAAAAAAGTTCTACAGAACAAGACCACTCGCTTGGTGAAAGTTATATAGAAGAACCACCAATTAGAAGAATCTACATGGGAACTTGAGGATATGATGAAGGAGAGGTATCGCCATCTGTTTGTTACGAAGTGACCAATTTCGAGGGCAAAATTAATTTTAAGGGGGGTAGAATGTAACACCCTGATATTTTATGAGAATTATATATATATATTTTTCTTATATTATATGCGACATCAAAAGAATCTTTCACTGCACACAACACTAGCTTGGCTTGCATTACACGCAATCGCGACCTTCCTCGATAGCGTATGTAGTACGAAATACCAGGTTTCACTAAACAATGATATTTTTTATAATATTATTATGGGCTATCTATTATGAATAGTATTAACTAAATTTTTAATTTTATAACATTATTATTCATCTTACATATTTTCTAGAACATTGTATGAGGAAAAAATAATTTTTTTGGGTAAAATAAGTATTTAAAAAAATGCAGTTTTGCCACCTTTTGATGGTGCACCAACTTTAAATCCAGTTTTGACATGTTTATAAGTTCAATTTGAAAAAATAAAATTCTTCTTTGGAATAAGGATATAAAAATTTACTTTGGATAAATTTTTCATATTATTCTGATAACTTTCATATTTTAATGAATAGTAAAACACGCTATATTTTAATTAAAAAAAACTTTTTTCATCGCAATAATTTTTATGGTAAAATTATAATTTTTAAGGGTTTTAAAGTATAAATAGAATATATTTTTAAAATTTAATATTATTTATTTCATTACCATTAATTTTACATTAAATTCATAGGTAAAAACATTTCAATCTTTGGCAATGTTTTAACTTTTAAAACCCATTTTCTTAACAACGAGATTAATTTTAAATTAATTACTGCAACTTTTGTGTTTTGAATTTTAAAAAATGGATTCCATATTTAGATTCAGTGGGTCCAAATTATGTTAATAAGTTACTTTTATTTTATTTTTGATATTATTAATAGTAACTACGGTAATTTTTATTTACTACAGTTAAAGGTAAATCGGGTAATTAAGGGTAAAAATAATATTATAATATTACCATAACACTTTCCAAAATCCTATTGGATGAATAAAAGTCAACCCATATCACCTAAGGGTGGGAATAAATTCATTTTATGGACATTTTACCATTTAAATAATTTAATTATTATTAAAACCAAAGAAAGTGACAACATGTCACTCTCTTAAATCTTATAAGTATAATAATTTCACATTAGTGATAAACTTCATGAAACTTCTAACATGAATATTATCAAGAAAGACAATAAAATATCTACATCATGTGAATTTATTTATAATTTTTAGGAACTAAATAATTACCATTGATTATGACAAAATAGTGATGTTGAAATTATTTGATTGATTGAATTATCAAATAAATGATTTTAAAAGTATTAAAATAAATATTATATGAACTATTTAATGTTCTCCACTAATTTTCTAGATAAATATGTCATGTTATGAATCTATTAAATCTTTTATTTTGAAAATATCTTCTATGTATATTTTATTTAAATTCAAATAAATGAAGAGTGTCAAAATTGACACTATTATTATTTTATAAAAATTACATATTATAAAATTGTTTAAAAATCACAAAAATATTTAAAAATTATAAATTCAAATTTATGTGGTCTAAAATGTAATAAATTATACAATTATGGAAAATTTACAGAAGATAAGTAATTATTTATAATGATTTAAAATTTATAATTTTATTACCACAAATAATATTGAATTGATTATATAAGGATAAATCATGTTGATAATGTTTAAAATAAATTCCCAACTTGTCTAAATTTTAGTGGTTGATGATATTACAACCCTATCTCATCAAATCTACAAATTTGAGTCATTTTTGGAGGTTCTTATGTGGGGTTGGAATTTATTATAAATTAATATTTCTCATAATTCCAAAGGTGCCCCTCTCCTCCCTTAGAAAAGGGCACATCCTACCTCTCCTATTTACACAATTTAGAGACTTCAAGCTTGGCCAACCCCAGACTATTTCCCTTCTCAACTTACCTATAAACATACTAGAGTTCCTGGTATTCTTTAAAGACCAATTTTTGTGCCCTAAGAGGAGGTTTCAAAGAGGCGTGTCGAAGAGGAGGTAATATTCGTTACCAATTCTTTCAAATTTATTTATTCTTCTACTTCCTCTTATTTAGTAGTTTAATTATGAATTAATAACATCAGTGTCACTCATATACTTATATGTTATTAGAAATATGAAACAACCCTATGTCAGCTTCTATCTATCCTACGGAAAATGAAATCACCGTGCGTGCGTGCGTACGGAATACCGTCTCCACGCCGTGGTGTAATCTGTTTTCCACCACCACCTTACACGGATGGGTATAATGGTGTAAAGAATAACTATATATGATTATTTTAAATTGATATTGATTCTGAAATAGTATACATACACTTTAATAAAATTCCACGATCATGGGAATGATATCATCGCTCGTGCGTACGTACGGCCTACCGTCTCCACGATGTGATGCGACTCATTGTACACGATCTTCATTGAATAATGATTATATAAATGAATTGAATGAGTAAATATGATATATATTACACTAATACCATTCTGGAAATGAGGTATCTATAACCTAAAAATAAGAATAAGAATTTATTCGACAAAACATTCATAAGAACATAAAGCAATAAACACACGAAAAACAAGTAGTAATGAAATATTACTAATAAGATGCTAAGAATATAACAATATATGATATCATAAAAATGAGTATGACTCTGGAATAAGTCAATGACATTATTTAAATCATTATACAGGAGGTTCAGATACGTACGAAGCAAATCAGACCTAACGTAATTGATAACTTTTCCAATCTCGTTTTTATCCGAGGATATTTATTTGCAAGTATTTACTGGTGTTATATTTATCATCCATGTTGCTATTTTCTAAAAATGGTTTCATGTTTCATTAATTTCCTTTTTACCCATTTATTACTTTTACTACATGGTATGTAAGGAATATTTTTTTTTTACCATACGAGGTACTTTTTTGACTTTTCTGGAAAAAGTATGAGAAGAATGTTTGTTTAACTTATACGGTATGAATGGATTTTTATGGTTTTATAACAACATATTTTCATGAATCTTACCCTACAATATTTAATGACTATTTTCAAAAAAATCCTTTTCTTCAAAAATTTCATGGCATTTTTTGAAAAGAAAATCATTTTTGAAGAAGAAAGGATATTTTCCTCAAGAATTCATTTCAAGTGTTATATCAGAAACATTTTCTATATAAGATGGAATTATTTCATATGTGTATGGTTAAAGTATAATTTCTCTATGATTTACATGGTTTCAAATTTCTTATGATGAAATGATATCCATTTTTATATGTGGATTATGTTATGATGGGATGATTTTTATGAAACCCATTTTATTCTTTGGGTTATGATGAATGATTTATGTTTATGTTGTGGCACACCTAATAATGATTTCATTATGAGATGGGTGGAACCTATATCTACCTCTAATGGATTAGGTAAAGATTTATATCTCATGAGATGGACATGACTGAAATGACAAGTCAATTCAGTTCAGTGATACAAGACTGGAACGAAGGGTGAACTCGGTTCAATAATGGACTTTGTCTGTTATGATGGTCTTGGCAATGAGCCTTGAATAATTTGAAATGATTTTCTATGATTATGTGTGTATGCCACAAAGTTTTACGTTTTACGTTATGATTATTGGGATTACGTTTCACTACTATGATTAATCCCATGTTGTGATATTATGATCTCTTTTGTAGGTTAATATTTTCAAAATGTTATGTTATTATGAATATAATATGATTGATATTTCATTTTTTACCCTTACTGAGAATTTGAGCTCACCCTTTTGTATGTTTTATTTTCCCCGGGTCAGGAAGAAGGGTATTAAGTAGGATACGCCAAAAGGGACTCTAGATATGATGAAATAAACGGGAGACAATATAGATGATTTATGAATGAGTTGTTTATGTTTCCCAGTTACTAAAGATACTATACCTATACGGTCCTATCATGGTTTTGTTATATGTTGTAATAATTATGCTTCAATTTTGAATGAATGACCATGTATGTGAAGTACGGGTCATTATATCATGTGATCAATGTTGATATCCCAGAGCATATTACTCCATTCACATAAGATCTGTTTATAAAACCATCACATTAAGCTCCCATTATTTCCATTATTTATTTCCTTATTTATTTCACAATGTCATTGGATATCACAAATAATCACTGGTGTTTTTTAATAAAACCACTCTCACCATAGGTGATGGGCCACATGGCCAAAAAAGGGTATTGTGTTGTTGAGTGAGCATTATCACGGACAACCCTTCTATTTGACTTTGGCGTTGAAGGGGGGACATAGGACTGCCTGTACCAGGAAAAAACCCTTTGCATGGTGAAGGTGACATGCTATAATGCTCTTTCATGAAAAGGAATACATGTATCTAGGGATTAAACCATTTCTTACGAACTGTATGGGTGCATCATATGAAAATTTACAACTGTGAAAGGCTCCAGACCTTTTCATTTTATTCACTTTATTTTATAAGGAACTTGGAGTGGTTATTATGCAACTGCTGACTGACAAGTCATGTGATCCAGATGAACTCATCTAGTAGCCATAACATGATCAATTAATGTCATGAATTCCCTCTCAAGAACAAGTATTATTCTTCAAAATTGATCCACAAGAACTTCCAACATGTTATTCAGTGCACATGAAACATTCTCATGAACTTCCAATGTTAATGATATTGTGTGTCCTATTGCATGTTACTTGATTTGTGTACCGTGGACACCTTTTCTTTCTTTTATTTGCAGATAAAATAATACCCATATTCAGGTATTTATTCCCTTATGGAATGTAGGATTATTATTTTGTGGGAATCAACAACCCCCCATAAAAAGTGATGTTTTTGGGAACAAGGGCTTGATTCTAAGGAAGCTAAATTCCTCTTAATGATTTAGCATTGTTTCCAATCATATTCATGGGTTATACTTGGTATTCTAGGTGATTTTTGTTATTTTGGGAAATACCCTATAAATAGGTTACTAGAGGGATTCCCATTCACCACCTAACCCAACTATTAGAGATCTGGTGACTTACCTTCATCGTGTAACTACTCCACATGACCATATGTAAGAATGGATTGTTAGATATGTCTATAGAAACATTTTTCGAGAACTAATTCACAGGACCATATTTAACTATCCCCTTTTCAAATTAATCATGAATCTTTCTTCATAATTATTCGAAGCCTGGCCTTAGAACTGCATAATTTTCTTTGAAGGTTTCACGGGATCTTCAGAATCAATCACAAGATCAAATGAACATTATGCGAACAATATGAATCTGTCAGGGTCACACGATCATGAGTCTCTTGACTAATCTTATGACCATACAATGTTTTATGGGTTTTTTGGTTCCATGATATTTTAACAACCCCAAAAATTCAAATTCTTTTATGGGATTGCAAATCCCCATACAATTCATGCGATGCACATGAGGCGTCCATAATAATGAATTTCTTTTGATGAGATATAATTCATGTAACTTCTAAATATTTCTTTTATGTAGATGGATTTAGAATCTCATCATAGTTCCTACGCCACAGATAATAATAGATCCTTGATTTCTAATAACCATAATGATGATCCTCAATATCTTGTGCATTCTAATAATGAGGTTCTGAAAAGGCTTCTCCTTTTCAAACTCTAGAACTATCCTTTATCAAAATGAATACCCCTATATGGATTTGGACTACTAGATGATGTTTTCATTCCTTATGTAGACTACAATATTTCATCATTATGGGTATAAAATTCCCTTTATTTCATTAAGATGATGGTTTATGAGGATAGTCATCTAGTCATAGCGTGGTCTCAATGGTTGTATTATATGTGGGATAACTCCCCTATGGTTTCAGATGGTTTCGATTTCACCCACCAACCCATCGCTCAAACATATTAAAGAATATTTTTTTCTTTATTTAACAACCTAGGTAGAGGATGTATCACAGAATAGTATTTTTGACCTATCTACAATTTGTTGGATGAATAAGAATGGTATTTCAATGTTAGGTAGAGATTCTTTGATTTTTTTAACCAACTTATTTCTATTAAAAATTATTAAGTGGTATATATTTTCTAGTTAATAATTTATCATTGGTATTATGTTATTCATGAACTAGTTTTTCTTTGGATATCTTTTACTAATTAGTTCCATTAGTCCCATGATGAAGTGGGAATTATCATCTTGGATCTCTATGGACTGAGTAGGATATCTCCCCATGGGGAAGTTTTTGACGAATTCATTCCTTCCATGGATGTCTGAGATGATTCAGTGTAAATCCATTCTTTGTGAGGGACATTATAAAAATCATTAGAGAAATGATAAGAAAGGATCTAACTATGCTCTTTCTCATCTCTTTTAAAGATTGAATCATTGTTTCCTTTATCATAGTGGAGCTCAGATGACTGCTATACTCCCTCACTTTTTCACCTCTCAGTTGATCTGTGATAGCACTAGCTCATACAGGGAAATTTTGAAATCTAAAGAACATAACTCATGGGGATACTAATTGAATATGGAGATATCACTGAGCTATATGATGGTGGGTGTCATGGACATGTTCCTAGATTGGTGGGTTTTCAAAACAAGGGATGCACGCTCAGTTATCTAGGTCAGTATATTGGTGATGGAAGCATAGATAGAAGAGGTACAATCCCTCAATATGGATGTACCAAATCTTGAACACCACTATTATCTCTTGGGAAACATCCAATATGGAAACACCCCTAACAAGATTGGTGGTCCTTTCCAATTTCAATTCAACTCGACAGGAGATAATTTACACTAAAATATATACCACAATACCATAGGGATCTCAGATACCTTATTTAATCCCACATTTCTAGAAATATTTGAGGTTTAGGACATGATGTTATTCCATGATGAGGTTTTTGATATGATGAGTTGATCTAATGGTTTGAATTTCACCCAATATCCTACACCAATCGGGCTAGTTAGTGATAACGGAGGCAGTTTACTTGATGAAAGGTTATATAAGATATTTATTTGGGATATGGTTATTATAGCCATAATTTTTGAGATAATAATTTTCAATATGTATAACCCTTATTGGTTTTAATTTTAGTTTGGTTGTGGTCAAAGTGTTTCCCCTCTCCCCTAAGCTGGTGCGCGGGTTGAGAACAACCTGGGATTATCTGCCAGTTTTGGCGGACATTATCATGTGAGGATACCAATGGTGAGATTATCCTTCAACCTATTTATTCCATTTCATTTCTTTCTCTGGATTATTCCTAGGCTTGGGTAGAGACCTACCTGGGTTGTGTGATGAGAAGACCGGTCATCAAGTGAACCAATAATTTTCCCTACCGACTACTCTATTTGTAGCACTGATTTAGATGTTTAAAGACTCGTGCAAGTATTTGAGGAAGCATTTTATTCCTAAAAATGACCATCTCATCTCTGAGTAATAAAATATTTTGGAATATATCCCCTCAACATGAGTAACAAATGACACATCCAATGTGAGAATAATATATAAGTCTTTCCCTCATGCTTTCATGCCAGTTCATCTGGTTGTTCCCCATTCTAACGTACCTACCTGGTAGTTGCAGAGTATCAAACATGGTGTAGGATGATTTGGTAGAAAATTAACACCATGATAACCAAAATAAACATAGAAATTTTTTCTGATCAATCAGAATAAATTTTCCATATCTTTCATGAATTGGGGGAGGATAGATTTGACTTTCATCCACTGTATGAAATCATGTGAAAAATTATCTTGAACTGGGAAGATTTGGATACCAAATAGAGGGGACTTAATGATATCAAATAGAATAATATCCTATAAAAACATATTATGGAAGCTTTGGAGGCATTGGAACTAATTCATTGGTTCATATCTGAGCTACATGACCAGATTGACATTTTGACTATACAGTTATAGAGATATGAGGAGATCATAGATCACTCAAGGTCTTCCCTTTCATCATCATAATACTCATTAGAAACCACTAAAAATAGAGTTTTGGGGATCTCTACTCCTATTAAGACCCTTAATCATAGGAAAGAGTATGAAGATGTTGGGCTGAAGGATCTTTGGTGCTCCATCAATACTTCTCATTCGACTCTTGTTGATTTTTCCAGATCAACCAACCAAAGATTGTAGTACTTTGATCGTTGATGTATATTTTATTTTGATTGAATTTTTTCAAAGGCTCATATTTATAGAGATCCCACCTTTTCATGTTATTAATTAATTGAAATTATGATATTTTTATGTTTCTATCCATCCACAATTTATTCATGATGTGCAAGAAATTTCATGGACCTGATGTTTCATAAATAATCAATAATACCCATAGTTTTTATAATATCAAGATAAAATGAATGTATTGATTTGAATTTTTAAATTATAATAGTTTATTATTGAGAAATTATCATTACTGAAAGGCAACGTGAGATTCCTCAATGACATATCTACTCTAGCGATCTTGAGATTACCTGATTCACAAAAGGATAGTTTGGGAATAATATATGTCCTGGAGGGAAAGTTCCCTATCTTTTTTGGATGTAAAAGCACATAGAGATAATATGTTGATTTTTTATAATGCCATATGGTGTTCCTCACATGATTTTCATCTTTTCCAACCATGTACACAAAATCACTATTATGTTGTAGTATACTATTTTTTTTTGCTCAGACCATATATTGTCATAGTTTATGTTCTTTTAGCTCAGACCATATGTTGATTTAGTTTAGGGAATTTTAATTCAAACCATCTGAATATATAGTTTAGGTTTTTTTAGATCATACCTTCTATTGTAGTAGTTTAGGGTCTTTTAGCTCATACATTCTATTGTTGAATATTGAATATGGAGAAGACATGTGAGGTATGACCTAAGACAACCTAAGGTTATAATATACACTCTATTTTTTCTCACCCTCATGAGGATTGTAGTTCCTTTATTACAAGAAATAAATGCCCCTAATTTCTAGTTCAATTCCATTATATGTTGACATCATGGTCAAACAGAGGAGTCCAAACTATTATCCAACATCCATGGATGATTTAAGGGGTAATATTGGTTGAGGGAAAAATATGAGGCATTTTAGGTATATATGGATAATTGTAATATGGATTTATGTAAATCATAACCCAAATGTTTTATTCAGTGGGTATGGGATGGGGAAACCTGCCAGCAATTACCCACAACACCCTGCGGTGATGGGTTCTACCAACATGTTACCAGGGCTCACAAGGATTGGGGTTCCTTTCTTATAAGGATGGGATGACTCTGGCTGTTAGGTCAATGACCTTATGCATCAATAGAAAGGTAATATAGAGATTTCCATTCCCTTTTCCACGGGACATGAAATATTTTTAAATAATCAAGATTCTGTATGATAAAGATGGGTTTGAAGGAAAAGTTATCTAGGAAGGGTTCCGACACCAAAGGGAAATTGAGCTCCAAAATTGTGAAGCTCCGAACCAATGGCCAGTGGTTTTGATTCATGAGGCGTGGTCCATCAAAATTGTTCAGAATAGAGTGTTGTTTTTATTCTTTGAGAAAAAGAACAAAAAAATTTTGACGTAACTTTGAGGATGTCGAATCCACTCAGATACTTGGGTTGTGGGGACTATAATTCATGGTCTAATGTGTTCAGGTAATGAGGATGGTGAAGAAAAATCATGCTGGTGATAGCACAGAACACAATGAGGTGCTGAGTTCTACCATGGTGATATCATGGCTCATAATGATCAGAAATCCTTTTTTTAAATAGATACATTTGTTTGGTGACAATAGGAGAATATGCAGGTGCCATAGGCATACATTCATAGCCAAACAAAAGGGTCCCTTGAGGCCGAGTATGTTTTTCCATGTTCCATGGAACATTAATGGTGAAATGAGGTGCTCAAATCATGAAGTTTGATTTGTTGAATGTTTAATATCCATGAAGGGTTAAATCACCCTAATTGTTGTGTTGTAGAATGGAGAAGATATTCTCATGGTGAGGAGATGTGAAAAATAATTCATCTAACTTTTTCATAGAACTTTGGGTCCATCAATCTTAGTTTGGATTTTACTAGGGCTACAAAGTAGGCCCAATGATACTTATAGATTATTTATTTACACCCTAATATTTTTTTAAACTTGAGAGATTAAGAGTTTTGTGAGTGAATATGTGATGTTTTCTCATGTATAACTTTGGGGGGGTTTCAACCAAAAAAGTTTTGTGTCCCTTTCACTAGTAGTTCAGGGTATTTTAATTTGGTCTATGAAAGGCTAGAATTTACAACTATACAGCTTTGACCAAAGTATACGAAGATCAAGGTCATGATGCACATGGACCAATCATGATGTGAATGTTATATAATATCCTAAATATGAAGCCATGGGTCAAGAGAAGTCCAAAATACTTTTGAGAGGGTATGAAAATATTGAAAATCATGAATTTAGGTACTCGTGTAATGTGTAATGATATGGGAAAATCATGCTATGGATGGCCTAGAACAACCTCAGGTGGTGACTTCCTCCACAATGACATAAATCTCACAAGGATCAGAAATACTTCTTTATAGAGACAATATATATATGGTTGGTAGGTCAGAGCCCTTATGCATAAATAACATAATCAAAAATAGATATCTCTTTTCCTTTTCATGGGCCATGAAAGGTTTCTAAAAGCCCGAGAGACTCAAGACATGATGTGTGATTCATTATAATATCCAAACCTTTTCTAGAGTTGTATCATGATTTTTAGAGGTATTATTTTTCCTTGTTCTGAGAATAAGTTTTTAGGGTCTTATCATGGTTGTGTTTGGGTGGAAAATGAAGAATTTTAGAAGTAGGAGAGGATTTTCAAGGATTGACCATCATTAAACAATGTGTGAAAGGAGGTTTCATGGTTTTTTAGGGTTGAACTATGTCTGAAGCCTAAGTGTTTAATGGGTGCATGGTTAGATTCATGGTTTTTACTAAACATGTGACCCGGCCTAGTAAACTATGTGAATAGTAATTAAAGTTACATAATTTGATTTTAAAATTTCCTCAACTCCAATATTAAGCCCAAATCGACATTAGCTCAACCAAAAACAAATTATTTAAATTTTGGAGGCTCTCAAACAAATTCCTAGGGATCTAAACCTCCATTTTTGGAAAATTGAATGGAATATTGAAAATCTTCACCACACCTAATATGTGGTTGCTTTTTGGTTAGATCTCTATATCATGCTCCTCTTCTCAAATAAATGAGTGATTTTTATCCTTTATTGGATATAGATCTATATATGTTAGAGATATATTTGTTATATCATGGTTTTTTTAATATAAAATCTTGGAATTGAGTGAAGATCTCAATCATCCACATGATTAGGATTATTCAACTAAGATTGGTGATTTTCCATGTTGATCATTCTGCGTCAAACATGAGGTAGGTGGTCATTTATTCAAATCCCAATGTTTTTTTTAATTATGAGTGTGTAATTATATAATTTCTATTGTATGTATAGAAATTTAGTTTTCCTATATTGAATTAATTAATTGGATAGATTAATTAATTTAAGGATTTGTGAAATTTGGGATGTTGAATTGATAGAGATGGAACAATTAATTGATGAACTGATTGAGGATATTGAATTAATTGAGTTGAAACAATTAATTGATTATTTAATTGGTGATATTGAATTTATTGAGTTAAAAAAATTAATTTAAGAACTAATTTTGAATATGGAATTGGTTGAATTTGGATAATTAATTGTTGAATTAATTATGGGAATATTGGGATTATGGATTTCAATTAATTAATTATTGAATTAATTAATTGAATTAAATTGATTAATTAATTGGTGAATTAATTAATGAAATTAGTGTGATCAATTAATTAG
This sequence comes from Viscum album, assembly GCA_963277665.1. Classification (NCBI taxonomy): domain Eukaryota; kingdom Viridiplantae; phylum Streptophyta; class Magnoliopsida; order Santalales; family Viscaceae; genus Viscum; species Viscum album. Next base: position 1,226,628,602 of record OY728151.1, read on the forward strand.
AGAGTTAATTGATGAAAATGATGTGATTAGTTAACCGGTGAATTAATTAAAGGGATTGGATGTGATTAATTAATTATTGTATTAATTAATGGAATTCATGTGAACAAGTAATCATTGAATTAAATGAATTTATTGAATTTTATTAATTAATTATGTAGTTAATTAATGGAATTGACGTGAACAATTAATTGGAGAGTTAATTTAATGTGATTAATTAAGTGTTGAATTAATTAGTCTAATGTATGTGGATAATTTATTAGTGATGCAATTGAAGGTATTGCATATGATTAATTAACTATGTAATTAATTAATGGAATTGACGTTTAAAGTTATTTTTTTGAATTAATTGAATAGGATTAATTAGTTGCAAAAATAATTAATCTAATTTATGTGGATAATTAATTGAGTGATTAATTGAACGGATTGAATGTGATAAATTAATTGTTGGATTAATTAATGGAATTGAAGTGAAAAATTAATTTTTGAGTTAATTAAAGGGATTTAATTCGATTGATTAGTTATTCAATTAATCAATGATGTTGATTTGGATTTATTAATTGATTGATTGATTGATTTCCTATTATGATTGTTGATTTGGATTAATTAATTGGTGAATTAAATAATGGATGTAATATTATGATTATTGATTTGGATTACTTAATTGGTGTATTATTTAATGGATAAAATGTTATTATTGTTCAATTAGATTAATTAAATAAAAATTTAATTAATGATAACTTTTATGATTAAGGAATTGATGAATTTGGAAAAATTAATTGAATAATTAGTTAATTGGAATTATTATGATTACGTAATTGATAAATTGGACTAATTAATTGTGGAATTAATTAACGGATCATTGTGATTATGGAAATGGTGAATTGGATTAATTTATTATTGGATTATTTAATGAGATTTGTAGTGATTATGGAAATTTATGGTTTTGAATAATTTATTACAGAATTAAATTTTGGTATATTTAGGTTATTTTATAGGATTAATTAATTGTTGATTTAATTAATGGAATTTAGCTAATTAATTAATTGTTGAATTTATTAATGGAATTGAATTTAGATTAATTAATTATTGTATTGTTAATGGAATGAATGTGATTACTAATTTGTTAAATTATTTAATGTGATATATGTGATTAATTAATTTTTGAATTAATTAATGTGTTGTTGTGATACATGTAATATTTTCATTGAATATTAATGTTGACTAAAATTGAATATTGTGATATATGTGATATATATGAGATATATATTATTGATTGATAAAAGAGTGTGGTACATAGTATGACACTTTAAATTCCCATAGGGGTGCAAGAAAAAGGCAGGAATCTTTGTTAATCCTTGAAAAAGGGTAATCCAAGAATGGACATCACTGATGAGTATAACTGAGGTACCCAGTTTTATTGGTTTAGTAATTTACTATCAGTGTTTCATCCATAAATTTTCCTGATTGGACAACCCATTAACCAAGTTCACATGTAATGGGGGTAACTTTTTTTGGAAAAAAGAATGTGAATAATGTTTTGAGGAATTAAGGAGATGATTAGTCAATACTCTCATCTTGACTCTACCATCAGGGATTGATGAGTTTGTTATTTATAGTGATGCTTCAATGAAAGGACTTGGTTGTGTCCATATGAAAAATTATAGAGTTATTTAATATGCATCACAACAGCTAAAAATTCATGAACAAAACTATCCCAATCATGATCTTGAGTTAGTAGATGTAATATTTTCTCTGGAGATAAAGAGACACTCTCTAAATGGTGAAAAAATGTGAGATATATACTGATCAAAAGAGTTTGAAGTATATTTTCTCATAGAAAGAACTCAACATGAGGCAAATGTGATGGCTCGAACTACTCAAGGATTATGATTTCATAATAAACTACCACCTAGGAAGGAAAATAAGGTTGAAGATGATTTTAGGAGAAAGGATCATGGATTTCAGAACAAGATGTGAGTTGAAAGGGATCCTATGTTCATGGATCTAGTAAAGATGGATATGGAAATAATTATGGAAGGTGAAACAATAATAATTTTTTTAAATGGCTGCCAAATAATATTTACTAAAAGGGATAAAATGTTCTCAGACTGATGAATAGGTGTTTCGAAAGAATATTAAATCTACGAAGGATGAGGGATTGATTGAATTCGTATATAAATATGGAATTTTGAAATTTGGGAAGAGGATTTGTGTTCCAGATTTACCTGATCTAAAAATGGAATTGTTGGATGATTCTCATAGCTTTAATTTCTCTATACACCCTTGTAGTACAAAAATGTATAGATATTTGAAGGAAAATTTTTTGTAGGACATCATGAAGATGGAGATCGATTATTATGTATCAAGTTATACGGTTTTTCAATAGGTGAAGGCTGGAAGACCACATCCTAGAGGATTCAGGCAACCTATTCCCATACCTGAGTATAAATGGAATGATATTTCAATGGACTTTTCTATTGGGATACCAAAGACTCCTAAAAGGAATGATGTAATATGGGACATTATTGATCATCTTACCATGTCAGCACATTTTCATTTTATATGTGAAGATTTACCACTTGAACATTTAAAAAAACTATATATTAATTATGTTTTAAGACATCTTGGTGTACCCCTATTGATTGTTTATGACCGTGATCCCCATTTTACATCAATATTATAGAAAAGTCTTCAAAAGGACCTAGATAATGAACTTTTTTGAGCACTTCCTACCACCCTCAAACTGATGGACAATAGAAACAAACTATTCAATCCTTATAAGATGGGTTGAGATATTTCTCAATTGACTTTCAAGGTATGTGTGATCAGTAATAATCTATGGTAGAATTTTAATATAACAATATCTTTCATTCAAGTATTCATATGGAACCACATGAAGTGTTATTTTGAAAGAGTTTCTGAACAGCAACTTGTTGGGATGATTTTGGTGAAAGAAAACTCATAGGCCCAAAACTTATTGAGGAAACAATGGAAAAGGTAAAGATTATCAAAACCCTCATTAAAGAAACTTAATATAGGAAAAAGTTTTATTTTGATAACCGAAGGAAGGATTTGGAATTTCAAGTTGGAGAACATGTTTTCATGAAAGTATCTCCATGGAAGGGTGTTATACGATTCAGTAAGAAGGGTAAATTAAGTCCCAGGTACATCAGGCCATTTGAAATTCTAGAATGAATCAGTGTTGTAGATTACCAATCAGCAGTTCCTCCACATCTCTCCAAAGTTCATGATGTCTTTCAAATATCACTATTTAGAAAATACATTCTTGACTCAACACTTGTGATCAACTATGGAGAAATATAACTAGAACCCGATATGTCTCATTGTGAAGAGCCTATCAATATTCCTGATACCAGAGAACAATTGTTGAGAAACAAGACAACTTTTCTAGTGAAATTTATTTGGAGAAACCATAAAATAGAAGAGGCAACGTTGGAACCTGATGACCTTTTGATGAAGAACCACCAGTATAATTTTTTTCAGTAATATTCTAGATACTTTGAGACAAAATTATTTTAAGGAGGGAATAATGTAACATCCCAATCTTCTATAGTACACTTCTCTTTGATTAATACAATTGCTTGCGTTGTACGTAGCTTCAAGGACTAGCACACCACAACCCATCAAACTAGACGTTTAAAAAAAGTTATGAATACTAATGCCCACTTTTTGAAATTTTATGAATTTTATTTTTCAAAATGGACATCACTTTGTGATTCATAATATCAAAATTATCATAGGGTGAATTTTTTGTATTTTTCATAAAACATTCAATTTCTGATGAATAGTAAAAAAGACTTCATTATTGTTTAAAACCTACTATTTTAAATAATTGTTAATTTTTATTTAAATTTATTTTTAAAGTAAAAATAGATACATAATACCTAAACTATTATTATTTATTTCATTGGAGTCATTTTAAATAAGATTAGATATATAAATTTTTTTTGAACTTTATAACTTCTTTTACCCACCTTCTATGCACATTGGAAAATTTGTATAAAACATAATTTTATCATTTCTATGAATTTAATTTCAAAAATATGATAAAAATTATTTTCATCGGTAATTAAAATGTTGTTCAATAGGATGAAAATATTTTTGGTGAATAGAAACTTATGAATTTGATTTACCACTGTTAAAAGTAAATAGGGTAATTAAAGGAACAAATAATATTGTAATAATATAAAATTATCCCCAAACATTTCCTAATTCTTTTGGATAAGTGTATTTCTGCCAAAATAAACCTTATGATAAAAATATGACCCTTTTCGATCCACGTTGATTAGATTAGAAGATTTATTATATTTTATTTAATGAAGAGTTAAAAGTGTTAAATATAAATTTTAATAACTGAACCATTTTTATTATAGGATTATACATAAGATAAATCAGACTGTAAGTATTCATTAAAAATATAAACATATTTCCTACATAATTATATTTTATTCATTATTTTTAGACATTAAATTATTAAAATTATATATGACACAATGATGATGAATTAATTACCTTATTAATGAAAAATTAAAATAATTGTTATTTTAAATATTAAAATAAATGTAAATTGAAACTTTTGACTCCATAAAAGAATTTTATAGTTTAATATGACATGTAAGGGTATATTAAATGGATTTTTTTCGAATGAATAATGTTTTTATGACATTCAAAAAAACCAAATACTAAATAGTGTCAAAATTGATTTAAATGCATTTTTTAAACAAATACTATTTTGTTAAATTATATATAGTCTTATAAATCTATGATTAATCCATATTACTTATATAATGTTACATATTTCATTAATTAACTACTTGAGGTTCTATTGGGCATTTATAGTAACTATATTAACCATGTAGTATAAAAATACAAGAAGACATGGTAAAAGTTAAACTATTTAACTAAAGGTTAAATCTAAATATTAGGGTTAATATGGTGACCTAAAAATGTATAAAACCAATTGGTTGAGAGGATTTATACCCATATCTATATTATCATAAAAATAAATCCATTTCGAACTATTATAAACCAAAAATAATTTTATAACATATTTATATTTCAAACATTTCCAAAATTGGCCCTCACCTCTCTTATAAAATGGTACTTCCCCTTATCTTAAATTCACACACCCAAACCAATTTGTCTCAGCATAACCCTACTCAAATATCCTCCCAACTACCATCACTTCAAACTACAGGCCTTAATATGATCATAAAGCCAACTTATGAATCCATGTTGTTAAAATCAAAAGAAAGCGCCCTGATGAGGAGGTAATTATTTTATCATCTCTTTCAAAGTTCTTCTCTTCTTATACTTACTATTTCTATATTTTTTCCATACTAAAATAATAAATCCATTACCTCCTACATATTGAGATGTTATTATAAATATGGTACTACCATATTCATTATTCTATCCGTCCAATGAATGACAATGTCATCATACGTACGTACGTACGTCTTACCGTCTCCACGTCATGGTGTAGTTTCTTATTCAACACTATATTATTGGGATGAGTATAATAATGAGTATAATTTATGTAAATAATAAATATAACATATTAATTATTATGTATATATTTATTATAACATCCAATTATATACGATTTCACCATCAATAGAATGATATTGTCGCTCGTGCATACGTATGGCTAACTGTCTCCATGACGCGATGGGATTTCATTCCACATCATAACCATTAAAGAATAATTATAATTTGATGATTAAAAAATAATGTATAATAAAATAATATAATACTGAATATGAATAAAATATATTCAATCCATAAAAACATTTCTTATGTAACGAAACATATAAATGAAAACGAATCAGTTAACACCCGAAACCATGATACTATTGAAATATTATTAATAAAGAAATATTAAAGGATCATATATGATGTCATATTTATGTATGTGGTTCTTGTCTAATTTAACAAAAATGATTTAACCCATATATAGGGGGTTAAAATACCCTCTAATAAGGAAATGTACATGGTAAGGGTTAATTTTACAATCTCTTCATTATCTAAGGTTGTTTATATGTAAGTATCTACTCGAAATTATTTATCATCCACATCCATGTTTCTAAAAAATTGTATTTCATAACATTTTAACTATTTACTAGACTATGGGATAAAGTCATTTATACCCTTTTTTTATTTTTTATAAAATGTTTTTAAGGGAATCTTTCCATCATCTTCCAAACAAGGTCCTTTATGACCTTTTCAAAAAATTAAGGTAAAATTATTTCATTTTTAATTTATATTTATGGTGTTAATATTTTCCACCATTACAATTCCTTTAAAGAATCCCTTACAAGATTATAAGAATATTTTTAAAATAAATGTTTTCTTTTATAATTATGTGACTTTTAAATTATTTCAATGTAGAAAGAGATATTTCTGTAATATAGTATTTGGATTGATTTACTCTTGGTCAACATCAATTGTTGGATTTTATTTTTAATTGAAGTTGATTTATTATGATACAATATTCCATATTTTATTGATAGTTTTATGATAAGTGGGACTATGGATGTGTTATTTTTATGTCATTCATTGTTTATGATTAATTTATTTACATTTTGTATGCATGTTTAATACGAATGATTATGTAATATTTCATGCTTTTCATGTGAGGAATGCATTAGACATAGTAAGTGAAAGGTGGGTCCACTATAGCCCATTGATACATCAGTAGGCCTCATTAGACAAACTAGTGTCTTGTCAGAACACCTTGAAAATATTTTTATTTATAGTTTGGGCATGAGGCCTTGAGTATGAGGTTAAGATGTCTGACATTATGCATTCTATCATTATGAGATTACCTATTGATATTACATGTGATTATTTGACTAGTAAAATTTCCATTTGAATAAGTAAATGTAATTATTTTATTTATTATTGCCATATTATACTGAAGTATATGTTTAAAAGGCTAGTGTTGTAGTCTTAAAAATTTCCTTAAATTTTTATGCATATTTATGATAGTTTCCGCTATATTGTTATCCTTACTAAGAATCTGAGCTCAACCCTTTATTATGTTTTATTTTTCCTAGGATTAGAATAAGTATATTATTATTGACATACAGTGATAGGCTATGGGAAATGAGTTTTTTAAATGGATACACAATTTTGATTTTTCATTTCATAATGTAATGTAAAACTTATGTTTGTATCTAGTACTTCCAGGGGTACTAAACTAATCGTTCGTTTGGGATTTGATCTATTGTGATCATTAAAATATTATGTAATAATGAAAAAACTATATGTAACTGGGGTGGGGGCATTACAATTGGTATCAGATGATGTTTAGTACAAACCTTGAAACTATATTTAGAAAAACTCTGATTAGAGAACGTTACTATAAGTTAGACTTTGAGGATTAGTATAGAAGACAATCCAATTTTTTTTGGAAATTTAGATATTATGTGTGTCTTATGATAAATACATACTTGTCTAAATACTACAAGTGGAGGTGGTCCTAGAATAGATGTACATAGGAGTGAAAACTATAACAAGGAGTTTCAGGATTGACCTAGGGTATCCTAGTACACGAGAACAAGACTTACTACACACCTAGTTTCACACTCTAAGGGGATATTCTTAGGATAATTCACATTTTATTTACAAACCATTATTAAGGGTATAGGAGTAAATAATTCCCCAAATAAAACATTTTTATGATTATGTATTATATGCATAAACTATTTAATTCATGATAAGTATTTTATAAGTTTGGAATTATGCATTGTGATTCATAAACTAATCTAGTGTATTCCATTGTTTAGAAATGGCATATAGTTGAAGAAATGGAAAACATATCAATGCACATAACCATATATGGATTTCCATCATATTCTATATAATTATAGTGGAGATGGTGATGAAACTCGTGCTGAACAGCTTATAACCATACTAAGACAACTCACTCTGGTTATGAATAATAACCTTACCCATATGGGAACCCTGATCCATAATGTGAAGGATCATTGTTAGCCCACTTCATTAGACCAAAAACACCAACATTAAATGGGAATTAAAATATGTTTTTATATGACAAATGGATATGTTCTTTAGAAAAATATTTCATGCTTTGGGGATTAGCGAAAGGGAAAAAGTTTTAATGGAATTTTATCACATCTCAGGAGATGCAGATCAACAGTGGTCATTAATTCAAAACAAAATGGAGTATGAAGAACTGTCAAATATTTAATGGAGGGAGTTTAATGATATTTTATTAAAAAAATAATTTCCTCATGAACATCGAGCGGATATGGAAGGGAAATTTCTAAGTCTTAGTAAAAAGGGGGATGAGAATGTTTCAAAGTATGAGGATAACATTACAAGGTTAGAAAGGAATACTACAGATTATATACGTAACCTAAGAAGTAATATTGATCGATTCGTTGATGGTTTAAATCCATTTCCTTTAGGAGAATTTGTCTCACAATCCTTCTCGTCATACGAAGATATAGTCTCATGTGATATCAAGACAGAAAATGAATTCTATAATTATTATGACATTAATGAAAAGAAAGAGAAGAAGATATCTGATGAACAATCTGTAAAAGGAAATAAGGGGAAGAAGGTAAATATTGAATTTCCACCCTATAGTAAATGTGGGAAGAAACACCTCAGTACTTTCTCGAAGGGAATGAGAGTTTAATACAAGTGTGGAGAAAAAGGATGTCGAGCTCATGAATGTAATGGGAAGAAAGAAGAAACCAATTTTCAATGATATAATTTTAAATATACGAGACATTTTGAAAATGACTATCCTAATCATCGAAAAAAATTTCCTAGAAAAAGATAAAGGATAAATTCCAAGCTTATGCAATCACTACTGTTGAGGTTGAAGTTCCTAGTGACTTGGTGGCAGGTACTTTAATAGTCTCCTCAAAATTAGCTGATGCTTTATTTTATTCTGGACCAACACATTATTTTATATCATCCTTGTTTTCCTTGAAACATAGATATTTCCAATTTTACTTAATAAGGGAGTTGTCAATCAAAACTCCTAAGGTAAGTATCATCACAAAAAAATTTTGTCAAGAAGTTACAATTAGGGAATATAAATGTTCTTTATGTTCTGATTTTGTTTCCATACCCAAGATTTAATTTGATATAATACTTGTTATTTATTTTCTTTTAGACCATGATGTGAAAATATATTAAAAGAATAAGGAGGATATAATTTTTGATGATGATATAAAATCCCTTATCTTTAGAGTAGAAACATCACCATATGATTCTCATCTAGATCCACCCCTGTAGTTATACTAAATTAAATTATTGGGGAGGAAGGAAGTGAAATAACTATGGGTGAGGAAAGGAATGTTCAAATATAGGATGTACCTATTTTTCAAAATTATGTTGATGTGTTTCGAGAGGATTTACACTGACATCCTAAAAAACAAGAAATTTAGTTTTCTATTTACTTAATTCCTGGTACAAGGACCATATCAAAGAACTCTTATAGAATGGACACTGTGGAATTAGTGGAAATATAGAATCAACTAGATTAATTGAGTAAAAAAGGATTTATTCTCCCTAGATTTCTCTATGGGGAGCACATGTTCTTTTTGTTAAGAAGAAATATGGATTGATGAGGTTGTGAATTGAATATAGGGAGATAAATGCTATAACAATAATGAACAAGTATCCCCTACCTCACATTGATCATTTATTCTATCAACATAATGGTGCTAATTTTTTTTCAAATATTGGCCTTTTATTTGGAAATCATCATTTGTGTGTGAGGAAGGAATACATTCCAAAGACTGTATTTTGAACCATATATGAGCGTTACGAGTTTACAATAATTCCTTTTGGACTAACTAATGCACCCTATATTTTCATGTATCTAATTAACAGAGTTTTCATGGAATATATTGATGATTTTTTGTGGTATTTATTAGTGATATCTTGGTATAGTCCAAAATCTACAAAGTTCATGAAAATTACTTTCACACTATTCTAAAAACTCTTAGAAGAAATGAATTATATGGGATGTTTAGAAAGTGTGAATTTTGGTCTCAGGATATTTATTTTCTTGGATATATTGTCTATAAATATGGAATCTATGTTAATCCGTCAAAGATAAGGGCAATCCAAGAATGTTTAGAACTAACAAGTATAACTAAGGTACGTAGGTTTATTGGTTTATCAAGTTACTATCATCATTTTGTCCATAATGTTTCCCATTTGGCTAACCCATTAACCAAGATCTCATTTAAAGGGGATAGATTTGTTTTGAAAATATAGTGTGAAGAATGTTTTAAGGATTTTAAGAGAATATTATTAAATTATTCTATCTTGAATATTCCATCAGGGAATGATGGATTTGTTATTTATAGAGATTCTTCAATGAAAGGACTTGGTTGTGTCCTTATATATAATGCTAGAGTTATTGCCTCTGCATCACAGCAGCTAAAAATTCATGAACAAAACTATCCCAATCATGATATTAAGTTAGAAGCTATAATATTTTCTCTAAATATATGGAGACACTGTCTCTATGCTGAAAAATGTGAGATATATTCTAATCATAAGAGCATGAAGTATATTGTATCACAGAAATAACTCAACATGAGGAAAAGGTGATGGATCAAACTACTCAAGGAGTATGATTTCACAATACACTACCACCCAGTTAAGGAAAATAATGTGAAAGATTCTTTGAGAAAAATGGATCATGGAGTTCGGAAAAATATGGGAGTTGAAAGGGTTCCTATGTTCATGGATCTAGTAAAGTTGTATATAGGAATACTCATGGAAGGTAAAACATTAATAATTATTCAAATGGTTGCAAAACCATCTTTACTATAAAAGATAAAAAGTTCTCAGACTGATGAGGAGGATTTTCAAATGAAAATTAAAGCTGTGAATGACGGTAGATTGATTGAATTCATATATGAAGATGGGAATTTAATAATTGGGTAGAGTTTTTGTGTTCACGATTTACCTAATATAAAAAGGGAATTTTTTGATATTTCTCATAGATCCAATTTCACTATACACCCTTGTAGCACTATTATGTACAAATATTTGAAGGAAAATTTTTGGTGGGACATCATGAAGTATGAGATTGATAATTATGGGTCAAGATATATGGGTGTTCAATAGGTGAAGTCTTGAAGACAACATCCCTGAGGATTCATTCTACCTATTACCATACCTTAGTAGAAATGGGATGATATTACGTTGGATATTGTTAAGGGGAAACCAAAGGCTCCTAGAAGAAATGATACAATATGGGTCATTATTGATCATCTTACCATGTCAGCACATTTTCTTGCTATAAGTGAAGATTTACCACTTGAATGCTTAAAAAGACTGTATATTAATAATGTTTTAAGGCTTCATGGTGTACCCCTATAAATTGTTTCTAATCGTGACCCCCATTTTACAACAAGATTCTAGAAAAGTCTTTAGAAATCCCTAGATACTGAAATTTGTTTGAGAACTACCTACCACCCTCAAACTAATGGACAATCAGGATGAACTATTCAAACATTATAAGGCAGGTTGAGATATTTTACACCTGACTTTCAAGGTATGTGGGATTAGTATTTTCCTCATGTAGAATTTTCATATAACAATATCTTCAATTCAAGTATTCATATGGCACCATATAAAGCATTATATGGAAAGAAATGCCACACACCAACTTTTTGAGATGGTGTTGGGGAAAGAAAACTCATAGGCCCAAAATAAGTTGAGGAAATAGTGGAAAATGTGAAGATTATCTAAATCGACATCATTGTAGCTCAAAGTTGGAAAAATTTCTATGCTGATAACTGAAGGAAGGATTTGGAATTTCAAGTAGGAGATCATGTTTTATTGAAGGCATATCTATGGAAAGGTGTTATACAATTCGGTAAGAAGGGTAAATTAAGTCCCAGGTGCATCAGACCTTTCGAAATTATAGAACTAAATGGCGGTGTATCTTACCATTTGACAATGCCTCTAAGTCTCTCCAAAGTCCACGATGTGTTCCACGTATCACTGTTGAGAAAATACATGCATGACCTAATGCATGTGTTCACCTATGATGAAATATAACTTGAACCAGATCAATCTTATTGTGAAGATACTATAAATATTCCTGATATAATAGAACAAGTGTTGAGAAATAGGATGACTCATCTGGTAAAAGTTATTTGGAGAAACCAAAAAATGGAAGAGGCAACGTGGGAAACAGAGGAACATATGATAACGAACCACCCGAATCTTTTTTATACAGTAATATTATAGAAATTTTGAGGAAGAAATTTTTTGAAGGAGGGAAGAATGTGACAACCCAAGATTCCAAAATACTCTTATCTTTGATTAATACAATAGATTGCATTGTATGTGGATTCAAGTTCTAGTACAACACGACCAATCAAACCAGCCATTTAAAAAGAATTTATCAATAGTAATACCCAGGTTCTGAAATTTTATAAATTTAAATATTCAAAAATAACTTCATTTTTGGATTCAGAATATCAAAAATATCTTATAGTGAATTTCTGGTATTTTTCATAAAACTATCAATTTTGATGAATAGTGAAAACACTGCATTATTGTTTAAAACAGACTTTTTATTTAAATAATTATTATTTTTTATTTAAATTTATTTTTAAAGTCAAAAGAGAAACATATTACCTATATTAGTCAAAATTAATTTATTGGAGACATTATCTAATAAGATTTGATATATAAAATTTTATCGAACATTTTAATATCTTTTACAGACATTCAAGGCACAATTGGAAATTTTCATAAACATATTTTTACTACTTTTATTAATTGAATTTCAAAAATCTGACAGACATGATTATCATCAGTATGTAAAATGTGGTTCAATAGTATGAAAATAATTTTTGGTGCATAGTAACTTTTGAATTTTATTTACCATTCTTAAAATTAAATAGGGTAATTAATGGTAAAAATAATATTATAATAATATAAAATTACCCCAAAACGTATCATAATTATCTTGGATTAGTGTATTTAGACCAAAATCATCCTTATGACAAAAATATGATTCTTTTTTATCCAATGGGATTATATTAGGGTATTTATTATATTTTATTTAAAGAAGAGTGAAAAGTATTAAATTCAAATTTTAATAACTAAACCATTTTTAATATATGGTTATACAAAATATAAATCATTATGTAAAAATTCATTAGAAATCTAAAAATATATCCTACATCATTGTATTTTATTCATAATTTTTAGACATTAAATAAATAAATTTATTTATTACACAATGATGATACAGTAATTAACTTATTAATGAATGATTAAAATAATTGATATTATAAAGATTAAAATAAATATAAATTGAAACTTTTGATTCCATACAAGAATTTTATAGGTGAATATGTCATGTTAGGGTTGATTTAATGTATTTATTTAATGAATCATGTTTTTATGACTTCCACAAAAACCAAATACTAAATACTATCAAAATTGACATAAATGAGTTTTTAAAACAAATTCTACTTTATTAAATTATATAATAGTCCTAAAATATTTGATTTGGCCAAATGACTTATATAATGTTTCATATATAATTAATGACCACTTATTCTTCTCTAGGAATTTTATAGTAACTATATTAACCATGTAGTATAAATATAATAGAAGACATGGTAAAAGTTAAACTAGTTAACTAATGGTTAAATCTAACATATATGGTTAATATGGTGTCCTAACTATGTATAAAACATATTGGTTGAGATTATTTCGACCAATATTTATCATATGCTCGAAATAAATCAATTTGGAACTAATAAAAACTTAAAATAATTTTATAATAAATTAAAATTTCAATCTTTCCCTAAATCACCCCTCACGTCTCTTATAAAAATGTACTTCCCATTCATTTAAATTCACACCTCCAAATCAATTTGGAATGGCCAAACCCTTCTCAAATATATTCCCAGCTAAACTCACATAATACTAGAGTCCTTACATTGATTACAAAGGCAACCTAGGGATCCATTTTGTTCAAATAAAATGGAATCACATGAAGAAGAGGAAGTTATTTTACAGTGAAATTCCCATTATGATGGAATTATAATTATGATAAAATTTCCATTCTAATGGATTTATTATTATGATGAAATTAAAATTAAGATTTAATTCTCATTATCATTAAATTATTATTACGATGGAATTCTCATTACGATGAAATTCCCATTATGATGGAATTCTTCACTCCATAATTTTAAATTTCTTCAAACCTCTCCACCATTAGATCAAAATCGTTTATCATTAATGTTTTCATTACTTGTGAGAAGTTCATGATCATAAAAGAATCATATAATTTTGTTTTAGAATGTATGGAAACTTTATAACTCTTAACTTCACATAATTCTTTCAAAACTCTTCAAAAACATCATTCTTTCTTGGATAATAGAAAATAGACTCCAAGAAAACAATAAATTCTACTATTGATTCTCTTAGATTCGATGATTTGAATATAATTAATATACATCTAGTTTCTGGATCTAATTCCTATAAAACAAAAAACATTATAATACAATAAGTTTATTTGTCAACAAATAATTTTTTTAACAATTTATTACAATGGTACATCAATCTCTGCCTTTGGATTAGTTGAAAACCCTCATTAACAACTTTTCCTACTCTCAGAATTGTTTCACCACTCACCTTTTGTTACGAACTCATATTTTTTGAATAAAAACACATCCTTTCTCAAAAAAGTGTTCCCTAACACCCCATAACTAGGTGAAGTAATTTTTTTTAAGGAATTACATCCGTCAGTGGCATGAAAAATTTGTGGCCATGTAAATATAATATATCCTCGATGTCTCTCATCACTATTATTTTCACACTTTATTTTCTCTCCATCATTATTTCTTTTATAACTTTATTTTTATATCACTTTTATTTTTCTCTCCCCTAATATATGATTTCTACAACATCATATTTATAAAATAAATATAATAAAAAACTTCTTACAATGTAAAATGTTGTTGATTTTTCTCCCTAATTGTAAACATAATCCAAAGAATGGTGGGGAACTTCCTTACGAGGTTTGTGAAGAAATTGAAGGAGGTGGAATATGAGGTTTCAGCCTCAATTCCAAAAACCTTTAATTCAGAATTGATTTTGTAAAGATATCAGAAATCTGATACCTCGTTGCAATGTATTCCAACAAAACATCTCCAACATAAAATTTATCTTTTATAAATTAAAACATTATATAAATGTATTTTGATATTCAATGATGGAATGGATTTTTATAAATGTAAATTTCATTCTGATTATCACAAATTATTTTCAATGGTTTAGAAAATTTTACTGTCAAATATCTCAGCTGAATATTAATCCACAACAGTTGAGTACAATATTGAGTATCTACAACATATTCAGATTCAGGTTTGCTCAAGTTTACTGAACTTTGTTTCATCCTATGCCAACTCATACCACATTCACCAAATAAATTTTTTCCTCAGGATGTTTATTTTCTATCATTATAATATCCAACCAAATTAGCATCAGTATAACCATGAAACTTCATCTCACTGTATAATTTTTATAAAAACCCATGTGAAGATGTTCCTTTTAAATATCTCATAATTATTTTTCCATCCAACATATGTGATTCCTTTGGATTACATTGATACCTTGCACACTTAGTCACAACATAAGAAATGTCATGTCTTGAAGCTATAAGGTAATGAAGACTTACTATCAACTTAAAAAATTATTTCTGATTTACACTTATTCTAGATTCATTTTTACTTAACTTTTTTCTCACTGAAATATGAGTTGAAACATATTTGGATTTATCCATCCCAAAATTTATTAACAATTCACTAGAATACATTTCTTCATATAAGAAAATGTATTTTTTCCTTTTTTTGACCTTGAAATCCAAGGAAGAAAGATAATTCTCCCAACATGAGAATTACTAAATTCTTATTCATTTGTTTATTAAACTCTTCATAAAAAGTTTCTTAATCCCCTGCAAACATTATATCATCCACATAAACAAATACAATTAACATTTCAAAGTTAACATATTTCACATAAAAGTTTCTAACAACTTTTACTTTATAAAATTTCCTCATTATCTAAAAATTATCAAGATTATAATACCAAGAAAGTTGATGTTGTTTCACCCCATACAAATATTTATTCAATTTACAAACATTTATTTCTTCCTTATCAAGTAAAAACCCACAATACAGCTCAATGTAAACTTCTTCCTAAATCTCACCATTTAAGAACAGTGACTTTCATCCATCTAATAAAATTTTTAGTTTTGATGACCACCCACTACATGAAAAAATAAAATAGTTTATAACCTTGAAATGGGGGAAAGGTTTCATCAAAATCTATAGATTCCACCTGTTCATATCCTTTACAAATTAGTCTTTCTTTGTTTCTTGAAGCTTCTCCATGCTCATTAATTTTTTTTCTATAAACCCACTTGGTTATAATAACATTTTTATTTGTAAGCCTTGGAAAACGATCCCATGTTTCATTCTTATTAATATGATCCAAATCATCATTCATATCATCCACCCATTATTAATGTTTAATAGCCTCTGAAACTGATTCTGGTCCAACTTTTATGATAAGTGTAGTCTGGTTTTCTAATATCAACTTCCTTATAGTCTTAATAAGAGTCCTCTGCTTCATAATAATGATTTCCGATTCAATATATATTCGTAATGTATGAAATCTAATGTTTTCTTTCCTTGTTTCACTTTCCTCCTCACATGACTCATCTAAATCAGGAAGAGGATGATTTTCATAACATTCCATGTTTTTAGAATTCTCCAATGTATCCTCCTCAATACTCTCAGAAACTTTTTATAAGGAATATTGATTTTAAATTACCTTCACATCATATGATGTCACTAACTTTTATAATTTTTTATTCCAAAATTTTTATCTTCTCTTATTTGGTGAATAACATATGAATGATTCTTCCTCAAATTTCTCATCATACATTAACAAATCCAGATTTTTGATTTTGAGAAAACATGGACTTCCCAGAAAATTTAAGTATTTCAATGTAGTTTTTTTATTACAACAAATTTCATAAGGTTTATTGTTAATCTGCGGTCTCAAAAAGATTCAATTATGAATATGTATATAAGTAACGATAGATTCTCTCAAAAATTATTTTGAATATAATCTACTAACATACTTCTTATTATTTCCTCTATGCTTATATTCTTTATTTCTACTACTCCATTTTTCTTTAGAGTAAGGGTAAAACAATACTGATGTTTGATAACTTGTTTTCTCATATAATCTTTAAATGTAATGTTTTTGAATTTTTTACTATTATCTATTTTTAGCATCATTATAGAAACCCCAATTAATTGTCAACATCTTTTCTAAATAATTTGTACATTTCAACAACCTCTAACTTTTTCTTCATTAGGAACATGATCTTTGTCATCTAAGTGAAATCATCAATAAAAGTGATATTGTAAAAGTATAAATTTTTTTATTATTGTCTCATTATTCTGTATAAATTATAATGAAAAAGCTCAAGTGGTCTGGTAGATTTATTCTCAACTCTTTTATGAATTTTAATGGTCATCCATCCTTTTTGAAAAGTAAAATAACCATCTTCATCTCTTCATTTCAATTCTATAAAATTCAGAAAATTCATCAAATTTAGAATGTTTATTCCTATTTTTTTCCCATGGTGGCCATGTATTTCGTGCCACAACTTGTTTTCAAATTCAACACTAAAGATACATGAGTTATTAAATTATCTTATTTAAAAAATATTCTCACTAGTTCTTTATTATTTTGTAAATAATTTTCCTTCTTTCACACTTTTTATGATACAAGAATCCTTTCTAAATATTAATTTTTTCTATCATAAAAAATTTTACATACACTAAGTTATGTTTTACCCAATCAACAAGTAAATCTTCCTTATATTTCAATCTCTGTCATTTTGATTCCTTTTATTTTTAAGGAACTATCTTTGAAATAAGTAAATGCTCCTCCATAATTAATTTCACCATCATTCAGTATTTTTATATCACCTATCATATGTGAAGAACAACCTCTATCAGGTATCTATGGTATGTTCCTCTTACTTTCTTCCAAAACTATCTCAAAAAAAGATATTTCTTCATCATTCTTTATTTCATCTTTCTTCTATTATCAATCATAAGAAAATTGTTCTAGAATGAGTTTCATACATCTTTCAGCATGATGACCAGACTAATCACATATTTCATAAGCTTCTTCTAGAAATTCAAATTGATTCACTTTTTTAAAGTTTATAACATCTTGAGAATTCAACTTTACATTTTTCTATGAGTTAGAAGAATTTCCCATTCTTCTTTCAATATTTCTTCCACATTGCTAAAACCTTCTTTTGGGTATAGATAATTTGTGCCAAAAATTATTTGATCTATTCTCCAAGATTCCACAACACCAGAAAAATCCTTCAAATATATATTTTATATTCATGAAATATATTTTTCTATTGAATCTTTATTGAGGTTGGTAACTTTGTTTAGCTCTAACACACTAAGTATATAAACCATATTTTATTTTGAGTTCATTTTCTAATTCTGTAGATTTGAAAGGTTTATCACATCCTTTCTCCACCCAATATTTACCAATAATATTTATAGAACATGAAATATTAAAATAATCAGATGAAACATTATTTTTTATTAGAGATGATTTCACCTGATTGTCATATTGAGCCTTATTAGAAATATTAGAAGTCTCTCCTTTTACTTCTATATCGTTGTTGAAGTTCTCACTCATATTCCTCAAGGTACTTTCAGACTCAATAAGTATTGATTACAACTTGTTAAAATCTTCTTATTTATCTTAGGGATTATTGATAAGATATTTAATCATTATTCTCTGTTAAAAAATTGTTTGTTTTTATTCTAAAATCTCCTGAATGTATTCATCAACCCACTTGAGGACAAATTTTTTTATATAAGAAAATCCTCCAAAATCATTCATCATTACTCTAGGATACTTCTTGAGAATTTTTTTCTAAAGACGTGTAGAAAGGTCATTACTGATATGAAAATCTCTATAAGATTTTTCATCCCCTTCTTCACTCTCTGGAGAATTTCTTTTTCTCAACTTTTGCAATGATGGTTCTAAATTTTTCTGAACATTCATCTTCAGATAAATTATTTTCAATTGATCTTGATTCAACTTTCTTAAAAAACATAATTGTTTTGTTCCCGATAAATATCTTCTTGTATCTATTGGAATACTATTATTCTTTTTCATTTTTTTCCACTTATTCCATCATGTTTTTTCATTTGAATCATCTTGATATTCTATAAATTTATTTTTAGGTAAATTAATAGAAATGTGTCTGATTCCACCACCTCAATACATTTGATAGGAATTTTACCTCCACACATTCCTATTCCTCTTGTATAGATCATGGATATGGGAGACATTATTTTTTTCATTAGACTCATAAGGATCGACTACATTAATATCTTGGATTTTCATCCTTCTCATGGCTTCAAAGTCCATTTCATCTTTCATATTATTTTTAAATATTAGATCTTTCCTCATTTCATAAGAAATAATAAAGTTATGACATCCACAAATAGGTAGATCATCCTTATCATTTAAAGAAGAACATTAGGAATCAAACATGTTCGAAATGTTTCTCATAAATTTCATCACAATTGTAGAATCTTCTAGGATATCTCTGAATCCTCTGATTTTGCAAACAATATAATTTGATCTGGTGAAGTATTCATCAATTGACTATTTATCCCTCATTCTAATGAAATCAAACTTATAGGGCTAGATTTGTATCTTTTATTCTTTAAATTTTGTATTCCCTTTGAAAACACATTCTAGATTTCCCCACATACTTTTTAGAGTTTTCAGACACATCATATTTTGATAAACAAATTCACTGAAAACACCTAAGGATTTCATTTCTAGACTTTACATTAACTTATATGTTTCTATTATCAGGAAAATTCATTGGATCATCTTTATAAATAGGTAGAAAACCAATATTAGCAGCATCAACAACTTACAAACCAAGAGAAAGGAGATAAGGAATCATCCTATTTTTCCATCCACAATAATTTTTTTCTATAAAATATTGGAATTACACTAATGTTTATAGAATTTACATTATCCATGAAAACAATTCATCAAGGGAACCTTATCCTATGATTACAATGGTAGCTCCAATGGATTGAATAATAATTGATAGGGGGTTGAATTAGCTGTTCACTTTTACAACGTTCAATTATTTTAAAAAATTAACCCTTTCAAACTATTATGATTTATATACTTATGAACTTTTAATAATTACTCACGTAAGAAATAGTTTTAAATCATGTTAATAACATAAGATTCCTAATTTTTGACATTAGTTTGAAAACCTACATCTTTTTTATAACCACTCCCATGGGTCTATGAAAATACACTATTAAGAAGTATTGAATAAAACTTGTACCAACTCATGTTAGAGTCCTCCTATCTCCCAATATGAATGATTATACTACCTACCATCAGTTTAACATGTTTTCTTATAATGAAATATATCCAAAAAAAAGAATAAATAATTTTTTGAATCTGTTCCACAATTTCTCAGTTCTAATATTCTGTTTTATTTGGATGGATTTGATTTCCTCAACCTGATGATGCTAGATTCTGGATCTGATTTTCTCAATAAAATGATACTCGATTTTGGATATTATTTTCTCAATAAAATGATGCCAGATTCTGGATAGGATTTTCTAAATACAATTATGCTAGATTTTGGGACTAATTTTCTATGTATGATGATTTTGGATCCCATTATCTAAATACAATAACCCTGGATCCAATTTTTTGAATATGCTGATTCAATAAAATGAATTAATTCTCAATCTAAAACACTCAAACACTACTCAAATTTTCAATACAATTCTTGTTCAATCAGATGGGAAATTTCACTTTTGAATTATACAGTTCACCTCCTTTTGCGCATGTGTTAAAGGTGAAAATGAACAAATGATCTGACGTTGTATTTATTTCCAACTCAGACAACAATGGTAGAAAACATAGAAACTTAACTGCATCCTCAAATATCAAAATCAACGAAAATCTATTGCATTTAAATCATAAATTTTAACTTATTCAAACCTCCTTAGATTTATTTATGATTTAAAAAAATTGAAATTCATGTTTGACCACTTTAATTCATCATACTTTCTCAACTCATTATCATCTTTTTATTGGACTGGATATAATTATCAGTATCCCTTCCTCTTTCCAACTGGTTCTAATCAATTAGATTACGATCATTTTCCTCCTAAGTCTGAGTACGATCATCCTGGGTGTGAAAATGTTTTTATGCTTTAGATGAATGATCTGATTCTACGATACATGATTCAAATTGGCCTTAATAAAATTTAAATCCCATTATGATGGAATTCTCATTATGGTTCCATTATGATGGAGTTCTCTTTATAATAAAATTCCCATTATGATGGAATTCTCATTATGATGAAATTACCATTATGATGTAATTATCATTACAATAAAATTACCATTGTGATGGAATTATAATTACAATTAAATTCTCATTACGATGGAATTCTTAACTCTATAATTTTCAATTTCAATAATACTCTCCACCATTTATTCAAAATATTTTATCATGAACATTTTCATGATTTGGGAGAATATCATAATTAGTAAAGTATCGTATAATTTTGTTTTCAATAATCAAAAAACTTTATAACTCATGGATTCACATTCTTCTATCAAAACCCTTCAACAATAAAAATCTTTCTCTAATTATAGAAAAGAGGAACTCCCAAAAAGTAATAAATTATACCTCTAATTCAGTGGGACCCGATGATCTGAATACGATGTATATGGATCCAATTTATAGATATGATTCTTAGAAAACAAAAAACATTCTAATAAAAAATTCGTTTTCAAAAAATAAAAAAAATTATTAAAAAAATGTATCACAAAGATACTTCCAAAATATTATGTTTATAGAAATTTATATTTTCTTTTATTCATATAGAGTGAAATAATTCCTTAACTGTAGAAATAAAATGGATTTGAAACAAAAATTTTGTCCAATTATAATTATTTTGGATAATATTAATGGAATTTCTTCACACATATGGTTTCTAGTTTTGGGGTCAAAAACATTCATCTGAACATTTCCTCTAGCACTCTACATCAAAACGTGATTTGTTAAATTTTTCTTCCCTATCCATGTTCCCATTTCCCACCCATGTTCAACTATTCGGGAATCTAGTTATGGGACTATTGTACTTTACACTATCTCTTATTAATATTCTGTGATATTAATTCTTTTTAGGATGTGGGTATTTCAACAATAGTTTATTTTCAATCCCTCTATCAACAATATCAATTTTTAATTTCTAGGGAACAATTTAATTAAGATGGGGTGAATGTAACACCCCAAAATACTAAAGTAAGAACCTAATATTAGATAGCATTCATGAAACGTGACACCAAGCCTATAATGGGATATAATACCACAATACATTAAAATACATTAACTATTTTAAATATATTTTATATATTATATATTTGGTAATTAACTTGACACTGAGTTACCTTGCATTACACACAAGAAAAATTTTCTTCATAATCATACATTACACGGAAGACTAAGTTTTTCCGAATAGTGATATATTATTAAACATAATAAGATATAAACTCGAATTTTAAATTATAATTTTTTGAAAATTCAAAACTAACTTATTAAAATATATCGTTTAAAAAATTTAAAATGAATAAATTGGTTATAAATTAATTAGTAATGAATATGAAAGTTGATTGAATATAAAAGAAAATATTACTATTTTCACAAAGCTGTTTTACGATAACAGATATAGTTAATAAAAATTATAGGGTGAAATTAATGAAATATATATACATATATATATATATATATCATATATTATATATACTATTTTTATGTTCATATACTATATTTGAAAAGAATAATATAAGAACAAACAAAATATTACACTTCAAAACCTATATTTGTATAAAGGCAATTTTACCTTATTTTAATGGAGAACCCATTTTAAATATGGATTTTGAAACTTTAATTGATTTAATATATCAAAATAAAAATATTAATTTAAATAGAAACATAATAATTAGTATAGGGTGACGTTTTTATATTTCTCTAAATCATTTCATTTTTAATGAATAGTGAAAACTACTGAAATTTAATTCAAAACTGAATTTTCATATCATATATTTACAAGGATAAATTATGAATTATATTAGTCTTAAAATTTAATGAGATAATATTTTTATCAATTAATCCAATTTGGGTTATTATAATCAATTTCACATTGAAATTAACTATAAAAACATAGCAATATTTTGGAAATTTTTACTTTAAAAATCTGGGTTGTCGTCCTACTTTTGGGATGAATTTTAAATTAATTTCTGCCACTTATGTGATTGGAATTTGAAAAAATAGATTCAATATTTGGAATAAGAATAATTTATAATGTCTAATTAGGTCTAATTATTTTCTTACCAAAATGATTAGTGAATGTAATTAAAATTAATTACACTTATCAAGGAAAAATTAAACTTAACAAAGGACTAAACCTTTAACTTAAGGGCCCAAATGACCTATACACTTTTTCAAAACCCATTTAATTTCCACATATCATCTATAAACCTGAAATTGTTATGTTTTTTTTGTAGGATTTTTTTTTATTTAAGACCATGTGTACACATAACTTGTTTCCAAAAATTCCAAGTGGGTCATTTTCCTTCCCAATAAAAGGCCACTAACCCTCCCAGTTACTCAAGCCTCTCAAACCTCATAGGTTTAGACAATATATAACCAAATAGATTCCAAAAATACCTAAATTCTACCTTATATCCTCACTTTGGAAAAAAAAATCCTTCCAATAAATTCTTTTGGTATAAACCAAAATATGTTACCTGATTAAGAGATAATGTATTCTCTCAGTATTTTTAGTTTCATTTCGATTATCTACTCACTATAATATACATATTATATTATTATATAAAAAACATTTATAATAAATATATTAGGATGTTTTATGTTAATATTGTTACATACACTTACACACACCTCCATCTAATTGGTAAGAAACATACTGTTTTTGTGTATGGTGAACTACTGACTTAAGAAATGATGACTGTTAATTTTTCCCTTAACACCCATCATGGTGGCCATTATGCTGGATAATATGTTAATATTTGATATATATTATATTTATAAATCCTTTATTCTTCTCTAATTTTTATTTATAATGTTCTATCATGCATTCCATCTTGTGTAAATAGGGTAATTTCATTTGAGGAAGTATAGACTACCACCCCCTCAAAGTGATATGACTTTTTCAGGCCATACCTGGAATGTATAAAGGATGGTATAAATAGACCTATGTAACATTTATAACATATATATGACACTTTAATTATAATATACAAATGTTTCACTTGTTTTCATTTTTTAATACAACATAAAAATGAATGTAGCGTTCATTTGTACGTATGACCTACCGTCTCCATGAATGGTGCACATCATTTCTAATATTCAAATATTATGGAATATTATAAATACACATGTAATGAATATATAAGACAATGAAGTCATGTTTTAAATTATTTATATGATGAAATCATGATCTAATAAATATTAACTACAAGTAACAAGTCCAAACATACTCAAGAAAACTAGTTAATTAACATCTGAAATAGTAAAATTAATAAATTTTGTTAACAAATAGGGAATGAGATATTATAAGAAGTTAATATATGTTATTATAAACATTATTATCATAACTATATAAGTTAGTAACATATATTAATACACTATTAATGGGGTTAAATACCACAAAACAAATGGAAGTTTAAGGTAATGGAATTTCATCTCAATTTACATTCCATTGATAATTATTTGTTATTATGCCCCAATTCACCTTTATTTGGGGTATATACTACATTTTAATATGGTATATATTTAATATAATTATTATCATTAAATTATATGTTTCATTTAATTCATGGTGAATTATGATTTAAATGTTTCAATGTGGTATGGGACACATTTAAATGTTTTAATGTCAACAACTGTTGTTTTTACTTATCCTCATCTGAGGTACTATTGATAAATCCATATTCTTTATTAAATAATAATATTTTATAAGGCACTATATTTATTAGATATATGAATAATTCTTTGGACTAGTACAACAATGGTGTGACCCTGTTATAGAAAGCCCCTCGATGCATTGGTAGTCTCATGAGATGAAATAATTTTCCAAATTAGATGAGTTTTTACCCAATAGTTAAACCATATTGGGAATAGTCATTATGTTATTGGATCTATGTACATAGGAAACATTTAATAAAATAATTATGATTTTCCCTCATTTATATTCAACTATTATTTATCACTGAGATTTTACATCGACATATCTATAGATACATATTATTCTTAGTTTATTGATTTCGATGGAATGAGTTTAAGTTTCTTACCTTGACATATTGATATTGACTTCTCTAGTTATTTGAATGGAATTAGTTAAGAGTTATTTAAATTTCCTTGTCAATTTATTCATATTTATTCATTATTTATTCTGCATAACTTATTATTGTTGAGTATTTGTGATCACCCTTATTATGTTTCATTTCTCTTGGTAATGAATAAGAAGTATTTGAATAATATTTCAAGGACGTAGTTTATTTAATTTATTTTTGTATCATGATTTAATTTTTAATTTCCAATGTATTATGTTTATCTTTTTTGTAATATAGATTTCCCATACTATTAAACTGATCGGTCCATCGAGATTTTATTTTTTGTAATCATTATATTATAATAAAATAATGCACTGGATCTGGGCTTTTGGGGTCGAGGAATTATATAAGACTCCTATAATCTATAAAGATTGGATAGGGCATGATGTCATAGCCCTATTTTCATCTCCCACTAATTATCAATTTCTCTAAAAATTGAATGTTTTCCCTATATATAGAGAGGCTATTTACATAATATAAGTAAGTCACGATTATTTTCGATGTCCTCATTTATGTAGTTTGGTTTCCTAGATACAAAGCCTGTCTGATGCATAGATGCTGCTACTTTTGGTAGATCAAATATTTCCTATGGTAGGAGGGATATTCAACACTGAATGAAGATAATAACTTGTGGTAATTTTTCTACTAAGTAGATTCGGAATGAATTGGTTTAGATTTTTAATATCATTCTCATATTCTTCCATTCATTCCTCCATGGACGGTACTTCGACTCTTTGAGGGTGGTGATTATGATGTAGTCACCCCTTTCCATTATTACATGGTATTTTTCTACTATATAGGTGTATACTAAACATTTGGAGTTGCTAGGTTTTGGATCCTCCTCTAATATCATGTTAGTTCAACCTCAATGGGTGCATCCAGATACTTCTCTCGGGGCATGTTTTCCATATTGTGTCCATCTACATCCGTGTCTTGATCTGCACTATCTATTGTGTTGATAGTAACAAAATTCATAGAGGTGTATCAGGAATGGTTATTATCCCATTACTTTTAACTCAATAAGATGATTCTACAATGTGTGTTTTATAGTTTTTTTCTGGAACCCTTGGATATATTAGGTTGTTTTGTCTTGTGACCTCGGCGAGGCTTAATGGACTTCGTTGTATGCATCTCCTGTATTTTCCTATGAGTTGTGAACTTGAGGGATTTATTGTTCATGACTTTCCAATGGGTCTTGAGAAGTAGAGGTATTTATTGTAAGGGGAGTAACATATGGGATGTTGACCATCGATATTTACCTCCGAACATAGATAATATTGATTCCCTAATGATGATATAGAAAATTCCCCAAGACATTTTAGTTGGGGCCTGTTTGGGGACACAACTGACATCGATTGATCATATTGTGCCAGATCTGATGCTTTTGGTTGAGTAATAGGTGATTCATAGGACAAGCATTGGGATATAAATTCTCACATACCAGTAGGTTGGGGTTAATCTGAAATGATAGTTGATTTATCAAAGACCCCCTCAGGGGATAATGAACCCAATGAAGATGTTTGAGATATAAATTCTACCAGAATAGTGGGATTGGGTATGATTTTAACTAATATCAAAATGTTATGGATTCGCTCTGGTATTGGTGATCCAAGGGTTTAAGGTAGTGGTTGATATTACCCCAACACAATGATCTGTGTTCACTACTAGATGAGTGCTATAGAAGCTGGTACTGTGGAATATTTGATGTGGCATAGTTGTGCTCATGTAGGAGTTAGGTGTAATGACATTACATAATGGGAGTAAATCTATACAAGAATCTATAAGGTTGATTAAAACATCATTTTCAGTTTCTGAAATTCATTCCCATTGTTTCAAAGGGCCCAGTTCAATGATATTTTGGTTATCCTCTTATTTCTTTCATGATGTCTCAACACAGTTAAAGAAGGGGAATTTTATTATATTTTTTAACAAGCTTGCGGGTTACATGGTCCCCTAATTATTCATGTGTCTATGAAATTAAAAGACAATGTATCTAAGGGGTTCTTCTATTCTTGGGGTGTAGTCAAATGTAACACTCTATACTTTCCCCATCCATGAATGAATAAACATGACATGGAATCAAGTATCAATTTCTAAAGAGCAGTGATACAACGGTGGAAATTTTTTTGTAGATTTATGTTATGTTTTTCTGGTTTTGGATCCTCTCAATAGAGATAGTATGCAGGTCTAGCTAAAAATTGAGTATCTTGATGGTCTGAATGTTACCATCATATCCTAGATAGGGGAGGTTTCTTAGCTTCAGTTTCTTATGTGTTACCCATATCTTTTGGAACAGATAAGGCATTCCCTCCTTCTCTATATTTTTCTTGGGATTTCATAGTCATAATTATAAATGTGCCCTAAAATTATGAGGAGGTATCTTCGATCCAAATATCTCCATATGTAAATTTTGGATTCCTCTTCATTTGAATAACACACCCCCATCATATTAGACCATAGAAGGTTCTTCATAGGTCCTCATGTTGTCCTGAGTGGAATTTTTCTAGAATATGATTGAGAAATATATAAGATTGAGCCTGATGTTTCAATAACCTCTCTATATGACAGAATTTGAGTTTTAATCACCTGTCTATATGGAGGTTTCCGATAAAGGTGAGGATTTACATGTCCATGGGAGACATCACCATCGAGAATTTGACCATAGATAATGTTAATAGTGGTGTCCATATAATCAATATACACACTACCATGAGGATAATTATCATGGTAATGATCATATTTTTCTTTGGGTGAAGATTCGATGAACCCTTGGGGTGTTGAGAGTGTTTCTCAAATATCCTCAATGACACGTTCATTGAGTAGATTATGGATATAAACCTCACTCTCCATCATGGATGGAATATAACAACATTACTTTTGGAATTTTGTAGGGATATGATCCAACTATATGAACATTTTAAGATTCCTTTATAACTATCTGGTGCCTTGGGAGTACGATATTGTAGCTAAGAAGTTCGTGGAATATTTTATTGAGCATATTTGTTACTAACATAAATATGATCCTATACCGAGGCATATCCCATACTTACTTGGTGATCCCCAATCTAAAAAGGGATATGAGCCTGATCCTAATCCTTTAGAGTATTCCTCTAGTCTTTTTTTCAAGAATATGAGCCTATCTCGAGGCATGTAATGCTCTCACTTGGTGATCCCCAATTGGAACAAGAAAATGATCCCAGTCTGAATGTTAAATCCCAATCTGAATATGACTACAAACCTCTAGAATGGGAGGAGGGATATGATCCTCTACCTTTATAGAATTATAAGGATGCTGGTGTAGTCGTTCATTGGTGTAAGTGTGAATATGCACCTGGATTTTATGATCTACTAGAATATTCCAGTTTGATTCACTAATAAGAATATGAGCTTATTTTAAGGAAAGATCCACTCTCACGTGGTGAACCATGGCTAGAATTGGAGTATGATCCTGATCCCAAGCCTTTGAAGTATGTCTCCAGTCTTTTTTGATAGGAATATAACCATGTGTCATTGCATGTTCCACTCTCACTTCATGATCCCTGACAAGAATAGTTATATGGGTCCAATATTGGGCCATTGGAATATGATGCTAGTCTTTTTAAAATAGGAATGTTGGCCCATCTCAAGGTGTGTGACACACTCAAATGGGGATACTCGATTCAAATGAGAATATGAGGTTGGTCTAATGCCTCATTCTTTACCAGGATATTCTAATAATAATATTATATAGGATAAAGAATGTCTTATTTCTATGGAGAATCTATGTGTTCATATTCATCATAGTGTTGTGCTACCTTAGCAGTAGGGATTATAATATGCACTTATCCCTCTGCTTATACTAGTTGCATAATATTTTGGGGAAGTTATTTATCATTTTCTAAGATACAAGGACACTTAGTAAATGTCTGTGCAAGAAATTAACCCTAAAAATTTTCATTCTCTAGTATATATTGATATATATGTTTTATTTAAGTGGGGATATAATCCTATTTTTTCCACCTTGTGCCTTGGGAATATGCTGATGTAATTCCTGCATAGGGGTATGGATATGCAACTCCCCCTATAATTGATATAGGAATATGCCTGCATCCTTATTATAAGTGGGTAGGGATATGAGCTTGCTCACTAGTTATTACTGAAATATGCCATCATAAATTATCTATGGGAGTGGGGATATGATCTACCTCAAGATTATCCAGATCCTTCCACGTCTGATATTTCTTCATTTTTTCCCTTTCTTGAATATCAGTGGTGGAATTGTGCCTAGTGGTACCCTCAGTAAGCGACTGAAGGGAACCTATGTAATTTAATGAGAGAGGTAGATAATAGTATCCATCAATGATGGCTCCTAAATCATAAGGGTTATAGAGTAGAATCCTTAATCCACCTTTGTCACATACAAAATGTGGTAATTTTCATGCTCTCGGAATATGCTTTTGAAGTAATTGGATTTGGCAGCAAGAAACACTGGCATCACTGAATCATTATTTGGATGCTGAAGGTCCATCAGTTTTAGTATTTGGTGACCCTCAATGGTATCCTAAAGTATAATGATAATACCATGTCAATGTTATTTCCATTCCATTGAATTTTACACTCGACGTTGAAGGTTTTTGGAATGTGAGGTCATTCTAAGACCCATTAGCGTTATAACCATAACTGATATTTTATAATGGTTTCTATATGAAGAAATTATCTTGGGTCGAGTGTTTCTTTTGTGAGAAATATCGGAAGTCATGAAGAAAACAAGTAACAATGTTAGCGATATGTGCATCATTGCAGGAATGATACATTCTCAATAAGATATTCAGGGGTGAAAAAAATTATATTTTCCTATTCTCAATCCAGACATTAATCTCATATGGACTTTACAAAGAGATAATGAACTTATTTCATTAGAACCCTTTCCATATAGGATCATCCATAAGATCTATACCAGGTTCCCCACTTTTTCTTCACAATATATGCAAACAATTTGTCCTAACACATTTCTAACCAATCATTTTGTTATTTGACAGATTCACAATATGTTTACAATTTTATTCTTTGAAAAGAGGATTTGGACCACCTGTGTGATATAAAAAATTCACTAATGAGAACTAAAAAATATAAATTTTTAATCTTATAATGTAGACTTTGTAAATAAATGATTTCACATCATGTTTTCCAATTTTATTTCGTTAGAAACATGGGAATGTATTGGCCCAAAAGCTTTATTGTAGGTGGTTCAATTGCTTATAAAAACATTCAAGTTAGGTATAAATTTTTTTTATCTATAATGAAAACTCCCAATGGCTCCCACATCCATAACTCGGTAAAAACCTACCTTTTAAAGGTAAGTTTTCCAGTAGGGTTTTCGACCAAAAGATGCTTAGGAACTCATATCGATCGAGAGGATGGGAGGTTATGATCATCACACGTATTTGGGGGGAATTATTTATTACTCTAGGACTTCATTTTATAATTTATATATGATATATAATCTATTAAAAATACCAATATGGGAGTTTTTAACTTAAAAAATGAGTATTTGTTAAATCCTTTTATATAAAAAGGGGAGGTTTTATTAGTGTATCCCTTGTGTTTATTTTCATCCAAGGAGATGGTTAATATTTCGAGGATAGAAAGGATCCATTATGAGTCATCCTATATATCCTTTTTTTAAGAGAAATAAAATCCCATGTAGTTTGTTAAATCCCTGATGTTTAGCATCATACAAAAATGACATATATGGGGTCACTTAGGAACCAAATTTTGAGATGAAACCTCAGGGGGTGTAATACATATCTTTGTTATGGAAGGAATCATATTTATCGAAGTACAATGATTACCTTCGATCTTTCCCCAATGTAGATAACTTAATATGGGGGATGTTATATCATGCCACTGATCAGGTCTTACACCCTAATGTTTCCCTAGATGTTGGAGATTCATGATGAAAATGATATGATCCTTACAACTCCCTAAGCCTATGTGATCCATGCTTGGAGTATGAAAAAATGTATAACAAATAATTAGTCTCACTAAATATGTATGTTGGGACTAAATGTTGGGATATTCCTATAGATGTTTGTTGTGGACATCGATCCTTAGGAAGGAATCCTACATATCAAGTTTATTATAGGAATCATATTCATAATAGTTTAGTTGAATATTCAATCTACTGGTGGATGAGGAAGGATGATCATCCCATGTGATAGATTGGGTCCATATGGTTGGAGTGTCAGGGAAATTGCGTGATTACATCGAGTTGGATTCCTATTTTTGATCGGGCCTTTAGGAAGGCATACTACATATCCTGGTAATGGTAGGAGTCAGAGTTCTTATAGTTTAGTTTGGTCAGGGGTTACACACTGAGGATTCACTGATACTGGGGGACATATCTTATTTTCACATTGATCAAGGCTAACACATATTCGCGACCCTTTTATTATAGAAATATCACATTATGATGCTGATTGAGGCTTACAAACTGTGGTTTTCCTTATATTATTAACATATCATATTATTCCACCAATCAGTTCTTACACACCGATGTTTCCCTTCTATTGGGGGCATGTCATATTATTCCTCTAATCATGGGTTAAGCACTAATGTTTCCCTTGTATTCCCACTGGAAAAGGATGTCATGTCACACGATGTCTTCTTGATATGGCCTAGTTGTCTACCTGACCTGTCTGGTTGTCTTCTTGATATTTATGAGGATTTCTAGACATGTCTTATTTGCATAGAGGACATGTCCAAAGACAATTTCATGATCCCATTTACTTGTACATAGAACACCACATGTTATGAATGTCATGTCTAGAATCCATCACATGATCAGGGATAACATGTACTGGTTTTTTACCTCACATGTATTAGGATGTCAAAAAACATGAATGAGGATGTCTAGAGACAATCACATTATTAGAGTTTATAGGTACAGGGAGTGTCACATGACCTAAATAAATCATCTGGAGGACATCACATGATACAGGTTCACAAATATGGAGGAAACCACGTGATCTTGGCAAAGTTGTTTAGAGTAATTCATATTATTGGCGTTGGAATATCATGGTGTCATCACGAGACCTGGATGACATGTCCTAGTGTCACCAGGAAACCTGGATAGCACACATAGATGATTAAACATGATCTGTATGGAATCCACATTGGGTTATAAGAGACCTATATGACATACAATGGTGTCACCTCATGACTTGGATGATGTGGCTAGAAGAGATCTCATGATCTAGACGGTGACCCTGGAGTACTTTGTGAGACTCGTGTGGAATGTCAAAAGGATGTTGTGTAACTTTCTTGACATGTCCATAGGGCATCACATAATCCAAATGGTATGTCAATGATACAACACATAACGTTAGAGTTATGTCCCCATGTTTTTGCATGAACTAGATGATCCTGGAATAGGGAATCAGGATCAGAAAATATATCTTCTTGTAAGCCTCATGTTTTTAGTATTTATTCCAGTTTTTATTGCATATGTGCCTTATATTTGTTTAGTGTTATCTTTTTTAGATCTCATGTGATTCCTAAAATATTTGGGAAAACCTTTTCCCAACCCTTGATAATTCATTAATGTGATCTCAAGTTGTCACATGATGTGCCAATGCATTCCTCATGATCCCTTATGTATTCCCAAGATATTACCAAGCTAAAAAACTTCTCAATCATGAGATTGATTTCCCTATGAATTCTACTCGAATGCCTGGGTGTGACAGTGTGTGAATCCAACTAATATTTTTTTTATGATGGTGGAGGATGGATTATAGGACTCACCTCCTCTATTACATTACACCTTGTGTGGAACTTATCTTGTAGATCTAGGCTGGACTCAGTTGAGATATTTTATGTTACACACTTCACATAATCTCATCATGGGTGTCATATGATTTTCCATGACTTCAAGACCATCCCAACAGTGGACCATATATTGGATTTTTTTCCTATAAAAGGTTTCTTGTATAATCATGTGTACATGCCAAGTAGGTTTCACATTTTCAAGATAACATATATGTGGACTTTCCCATGATTAGGACACCCATTGAAAGGCATTCACATGATCAATGTTTATTTGTTTGGGATCATCTGCAAGAAAATGGTGTCTTTAAATGGGGACTCATGAGATTATAATGGATTATTGTGTGTGGGGGGGGGGGGGGGGCTCACATGATCAATGGTTATCATTCGGGGGTGTATAAATCCATTATCATATGATCATCCTATTTTTCCCTCATAAGTATATTCTATCATTTACCTTTTTTATTTCATTGTTTATTTCACATGAGCTTGGGATATCCTGAATTGGAATGGTTTTTGTAAAAGAAAACCACTCTCATTTTTTGTGATGTGTCATGTGACATAGAAAAGGGACTTATAGTGATGTGATATCATTATCATAAACAACCCTTCTATATTCATTTGGAGCCAAAGGGGGAATGCAGAACTACCTGGACATGTATGGAGCCCTTCGCATGATAAAGGTAACATGCCTGTGAAATCACACACGACAAGGTGGAAATTTTTCTAGGGATTATGAATTAGGTTATTATCTACAAGGTAATATTTCATGATGATTTAAAACTATGATATACTTCTACTGACTGAAAATTGTTTTTCTATTATTATACAAACACTTTTAAGGAAAAAGTGAGAAACCATACATGACCTCACCACATCACCAATTCACCACATCGCCACATAAAATCATCCAAGAACAATTGATGAAATCCATTCAAGCCTTCAAACGAACAAACCATCATAGTTGGAGCTTAAGCCACCAATAAAAGGGATAGGTACCATGAACTAGGGGAAACAAACATCAGGAGAGCGGGTCAAACCTCAGAAATGGTCTCCTCAAATGCCCACTGATGCGACCGTCGACACCAGCCCCAATCCACAAACCCATCAGTGGACTCCAATCAGATTCTACCCAACCTTCCAGTGAAGTGAGATGGACAGTGAAAAGAGAGAATCCACAACGGGAAATGAACAGGCCCGAGCGAGGAAGACCAGGCCATCCAGATGCTTCTCCCTAATACGTAGGAAACCATGGAACAACCTCCAACCAATTACATTTGAAGCATTCAAACTCCTTACCAAATCTAAATCTGCAGCACCTCTAGAAGACCAACATTTTCCAACATTGATCCAATATCTGATAAACCAAACAACACACATCAAAAAATATTAATCCTATCCAGAAGTTTTCACAAGGTATTTTGAAATCCACCTCTCACCAAAACCACCACAGTCAAGGTCACCGCTGCTAGTGTTGAGACCCACCATCAAGACCATCCCCCTCAGCACACTGACTTCGTCCATCACCGCATCTTCTCTCCACAATAACTGAGGCAGACACCCCATGGGACCGGGAGTTGGCTTAGCTCCACCTAGGGCTGAATGACCCAATATCCTACCCTAGAAGCATAACCAGGGATGGGGCCATAGCTGATCCAACCAAGAACTGCTACCCTGGGCTTGAATCCAGGAGGATCAGAGCTGCGGGGGGACCCAATCCTACTACCAACATCCATGAGAAGATTTCCAGAGACAGAGAAAGAACTTTGCAAAGGACGATGGTGGACCTCAAGATGAGCAAATCATACAGGATTCAGATGAACCCATTGGAAACCAGATCCGGAAGCAGGGCCAAGCCGACATCAACAACATCACGAGGAAACCACCCAATTCTCTATGAAACCAAACCCATCTCCAATTCAAAACGAAACCAAACTCAAAAAAAATTCAAAAAGAAAAGATCTAGAATACCTCCCCTCCCCTGAGCTTCTCCAGAGCCGTCGATTAGCTGCACTAGAGAACAATGGAGCAGACGCCAAGCCGCTCCAACCCTTGCACAATCAAGATTCTAGATACATAGAACCACAACAGGAATGTCCACCATGACTGATCCAACACTACACCATACCAACCTCCGGAGGAGGAAACGCCAAAAATTTAGCCACTAGAGGAGGGATGGAGAAGACATCAGTGGAAAACCCTATCCACCGCTAGATAGAACAACCCACCACTCATAATCTTTTCTCAAAAATAAAATGAGGCGTGTCAACTCATACATTTTTCTTATTTTCTCCTTATTTTATAATTATTTTTGGATGGTTGTTGGGAACCTTCCAATATAAAAGTATCAAGATCCCACAGAACACATCTAGAATCCACCACCTGATCAAAAAATGCATCAAATGTCCATATAAGAACAAGAATTATTTTTCATATGGGATTCACATGATCATATAGCAGGTTATACACTGCAGATGAAATGTTTTCATGGCCTTCTGAAGGTAATGTGATCATGTTTCCTATTGCAGGTTACGTGATCTTTGTGACTTGGATACTTTTATTTCTTTCCCCTATGGGGAATATAATACCCATATTCCGGAATTCCCCCTCATTAGGATTTTTTCAGGCCCATTTGGCTGGCATCAACAACAGAATATACTATCCAGCTACATGGAATGTATATTTCACACTGTCTATCCATGATACATTCTTAGGGGATCATTGTGTAATCATTCCATGGAAAAAGAGGAATAAATGGTATTTTCATGGGAAACACAAAATGTGGTTGTTGAGTTTCATGGTCACCATTTATGCAGATTGTGTATGAAAATTGATGGCCAATATTTGGATAAAGGTCTACACATAATGTACGAGAGTTACATGTTATGTATGAGAGTTATACACAGTGTAGTCTAGAAAAATGTTCCCAAGGATGGACTGAATAACATGTGGTGGCTTTAAATACACACCACATTAAATAAATTTACATGTATTGAATTAAATTTAATTTAATTTGGTGCATTAAACACATGTACATGAACGGTGCCAATAGGATACAATGTGCGTACACTTTTGTTGTCTAATAAGAATCCTTGGCACCTCTAGGTGAGTTCTTTATACATTATTGATTAATAAAATTAATGGATTTATATTATATTTGTGAGAATGAATTTGAAGAATATTAAATATACCAATTTGGAATAATGAATGATTAAAATTAAATTGAAAACTAACGATAAATGAATAAATAAATCAATGTTCATTAAATAATTATAAATAATTATGTGATCCCTGTGATACCACATGTAGTTTCAGGGAGCCATGGAATAACTGGATGGGAATTGTCCAAATATGATTTTTTCATAATAAATAATTAATTCTAGGTATGCATCAATGATAAATGAAATGACCAATGGAATTGATCAAATATTAATTGATGAGAGAATGCCAGAAGCTAATATAGGACCATTACATAATGATTAATATTTTATTTAATCAATTTATGAATTACCTTGAAATGAATTATTTCTTTGTTGATAAATATGAAAGTGTTTATTTTTTGTGCCATAATTGAACTACATGAAATAAGTATAGATTCCCTCTAATAGTGATCCACATATGCTTCATGAACCTCTAAGCATCACCATAGAAATATATGGGTACTATCATGGTAGATTTAAATACTTGCATCATTCTTCCTTGATCACCCCAAAAATCTATTCAAGAATGATTCTATTATATCTCTCTAGAATTGAGAGTGGTGGTGGATGAGGATCACTCTCCGTTCTTGAGAGTATTTTTGGAGAAGGGAGCCCTCTAGGGGATTGAGATAATTATTTGAATGTTTTTGTGCACAACCAAAACAAATGATTTTTTTATGAAATATTACAATTGATTTTATGCACATATAGGGTTAGAAAATAGTAATTGCACATGCACCCTTATTATTTTATTTAATCCCTATTGAACCTCATGCCTATAATAATAATAATAATAATAATAATAATAATAATAATTCTTAACATCATCAAAACTAGTGAATTAATTAAATATTATTTTTCAAAATATTATTTAATATTTATTATTCCCTATAGTACCATTAATCTTGGTCCATAAATCCTTCATATTATTTATTATAACTTGAATATTGACTATTTATTTAATAAATAAATATCACTTCTTTATTCATCCATAAATAAATATTACATTCACTAAAGAGAAAATAAATATTTATTAAATTTTATGCTCAGAAAATGTACTCTCAAATAAATACTAATGAAATAAATGTGATCAACCAAACAAGAATAGTTATTAAACCACATGAAAGAATAATATTTATTCCACATGTTAAATGATAAATAATATTATTATTTAATTGAGGTTTTGGATACACTTAGTGTGTGACCCTCTAAGAATCTTTCTCAGTGGAATTAGGCCAAATAGCTCAATGTCCATGGATATCATCTAGATATATGCCATGACACCCATATAGAGATAAGTTAAACTAACAATGACATAAAACCTCATATGAATTATTACAATGTAATGTAATCCTTTTATCATGATATCTCTGATCAAAAAGGTTTCATGCTACAACTATCATCCTATGTTCTTAATGTCTCTTTCATTGAGTTTTTAGAAATTGAACAAGACTAAAAAACAACACATCCATAGATATATCTAGGGTTTATCATTTACATTAAGGGGATTGAGATATAAAATTCCTTTAATTAAATGAAGGTAAAAATCCTTTCCCACATTATTAATTTTTGAAATATTACTCTTGAAGTACCATAATATCATACTTCACTGTGAAAATAAGTCATCATAGTTTTCATCAATACATTAAAGTACATCACTCATTATATCCATGATTACTAATATTAACATCAATGGAAGAATACACATGTCAAAAGATAATAACATTCAATGAAACTATATATATGGACTTCTAACTAGAGGGTCTCATTATCATAATATCTTACATGGAAATTTATACCATGAGATGGTGCCCCAAACTCGTATGTTCTACCCCCCTAAAATCTTATATCATATGTGACTATCAAATGACTCTATCCGGCTATAACATATATATTTATGAATCCTATCATGGATATTATTTTTTCTCAATATATTGTGGGATTTTTATGAACTTTTAGTGTGATAGATACTTTTAGTACATTATCATATAATATGTCACATAGAATACAAATCATGATGTGATATGTAGTTTATTAATATACAAAAATATGAATATATGTTATTATAAAGTAAAAATAAGTTGGTTCTAGGGAACCAAATTTTACACTCTTAACCAATATAAGTTTATAAGTTTCATTGTTATGTAACCCTAATGACCACCTTCCTTTGGATAGAAGGAAAGTGGCTTATTTCAAATGTAGGAGCCATTATGTGATTCTATGGATAAACCCTGAAAATGTGAATAATTGTGAAAAAAATACTAAACACCCCACAATCAAGTATCGGGCCAATGATTTGGTTTGAAACATAAATGGAGAACATGTTGTAAAACTTTATACAATACCAAATGTTCATAGAGAGGAAAATACCAATGTTTTATGCTCTAATTGAGAAATATATCAAGAAATGATACAATAATATATATTAAGATGCACTAATAATGTGTATTATTTACTCCCCGGGATTATTGATATTCTCAATATCCCAATAGGTATTTCAAAATGTGAAAATGGATCCCAAAATCCATGTAGAAGCTGGTAATACCCATAGATCTCATGAAACCACTATGTGAACAACCACCGAACACAGTAATCATATGCCTCATCTTCCATGGATACTTTGTTCATATGTCCCCAATGTATGTTGTCACCATCCAAACACCTCCCATGACAGTTGCTGAATGTCAAGGTCCTAGAGTACCATCTCAACAAAATTGTACCATATTTGATGGAATCTCATGAAATTATCCAGAGTATAAGGGAACACTATTATTCCATCCCCTAATAGGATACAGAGAATAAGGTGGACCATATTTCAAAATTCAATCACATTGGGAGGATATACCTAGATCATTGAGACATATACCTTCCATCTATCAGTAAGTTAGATGTGCAAAATAACCATGTCAAATCCAACACTCAAGATCAACCTAGGAGGGATATTATCCACTTTATTCATCATTATCGACTTGAGACCTCAATTACATAGGAAGATGCTGAGGAAATTGTGCCTACCCCAACTATCCATTCAAGGGTATCCAATTATATATCCCAACTATGGTATCTAAAAAATTTAATTCTACAGAATTCTCATATCCCTTCTACTTCTAATATATCTGAGGCATATTGATGTATCTTGAAACTAGCTCAAAATAACTTCTAGATCACTACTAAGAAGTGGAATCATACATCATCAAAACTAGATTTGTTAATTATAGAATCCAAGGGAGAACCACATCCCATAGGGATGGGGGATTTTTTTATCTTTTTAACTATTTTATCATCTCTAATACTTGCATCATACCACTAAACAATACAATGACCACTATCCCACTAATATTTACACCGTGAACCGGCCCACCAAATGAAATAGTCCACTGAAGAGGATCACAAGCCCACCTCTATATCAATAAATATGATATCAACTAGATTTAAATACATTTCAACACATTTTGATAAGAATTTTATTGATGAGGATGATTTTTCTCTTATGTAGTCATTCAAGGATTAATAGGTGGTCTATCTTATACCCCCACAACATTTTTAAAGAAGGGATTACTAATACTTTCCTGCATCTACAAAAGGAATCATCAACATTATTGAATCCACAAAGTGCAATATCGATAGAGAGTATTGAAAATGGAAAAAGGAAATTTCATCTCCATGGTATTTTTAGAGACTCTCATCATCATCTTCCCACCCCACCATTGAAAAAGGAAAGGGTGACATCATGAGTTCTTATAGTATTCCACATAAGGATGAAAAGTAATCATTGTGGAAGAAAAATTACTCATATCTAGTGAAATAAAGAGCATATCATCAAATCCCACAGTCTCACATTTTTTAAGGATGTCTAAGATGACACTAGTTATGACTATCACAAATGCCAACCACTTTGGGAGACTATTCCTAGAGTATGATAATGACCATCTTTCTTACTCTAGTAAGGTAGAACAAGGAGTTAACCGTGGATCCATACTAGTTTAGGAGATATATAAGAGGGATCTTTTCATCTATCATCACTAGTACTATCCCACCAGTTCCTTTCATTAACCAACTAAGGGAATTACCGAATAGTTTTCCTCTTGAGATGCTAATATATGGGCATTGAGTAGACCTATCTG
Source organism: Viscum album (assembly GCA_963277665.1). Classification (NCBI taxonomy): domain Eukaryota; kingdom Viridiplantae; phylum Streptophyta; class Magnoliopsida; order Santalales; family Viscaceae; genus Viscum; species Viscum album. Next base: position 1,226,669,322 of record OY728151.1, read on the forward strand.
ATCACAACACACTATAGTTCACATAGAGCTGGTCTATTGTAACACCCCGAGATTTTATGAAAAATATTCTTTTAATTTCATTAATGTCTTGTGTTGTATTCTACACCAAGATGACCTTGCGCTATACGCAACACCGTATTAGCTTGCAGTATACGCAACACTATTCTTGGATCGTGTTACACACAATTTTGATAATAGTTATTCTACGCAACATTGAGTATATATATATATATATATATATTCAATGTATAAATGAAATATGGTTGGATTCTGTTATATGAAACAACGAAGGATTCTTTCACAACACGCAACCCTGACTTGGCTTGCATTACACGCAATCACGTCCTTCCTCGATAGCATGTGTTGTACGCAATACCGGGTTTTAATAAACAACGATATATTATTATAATATTTTCATAAACTAGTCGCTATGAATAGTATTAACTAAATTTTGAATTTTATAACATAATTATTCATCTTACACATTTTCTAGAACATGGTATAAGAACAAAATAAATTTTTCGGGTAAAATAAGTATTTTTCAAAAAATGCAGTTTTGCCGCCTTTTGATGGCGCACCAACATTAAATCTAGTTTTTGAAATGTTTATATGTTCAATTTGAAAAAATAAAATTCTTATTTTGAATCAGGATATAAAAATTTACATTAGATAAAGTTTTGATATTTTTCCGATAACTTTCATATTTTAATGAATAGTAAAAACACGCTATATTTTAATTGAAAACAACTTTTTTCATCGTAATATCTTATGTGGTTAAATTATAATATTTAATGGTTTTAAAGTATAAATAGAATATATTTTTACCATTTAATATAATTTATGTCATTAGCATTGATTTTACCTTGAATTCATAGGTTAAATCAATTCAATCTTTTGCGATGTTTTAAAGAAAAACCTGTTTTCTTTGGACAATGAGATTAATTTTAATTTAATTTCGTCATCTTTTGTGTATTTAATTTGGAAAAATGGATTCCATATTTGGAATTAGTGGGTCCAAATTATGTTAATAAGCTACTTTTTATTTTTGGGCATTGTGAATAGTAACTACGGTAAATTTTATTTACTATAGTTAAAGGTAAATCAGGTAATTAAGGGTAAATATAAGATGATAAAATTACCCTAACACATGGAAAAATCCTATTGTGTGGCTAAAAGTAGACCCATATAACCTAAGGGTATTATTAGATTGATTTTATGAACTTTTGTCCATGAAAATGATTTAATTATTATTAAAACCAAAGAATGTGACAACATGTCACTTTCTTAAATCTTATAAGTATAATAATTTTAAGTTAGTGATAAACTTCATGAAACTTCGAACATGGATAGTCTCCAGAAATATATTACAATTATCTACATCATAGGAATTTATTTAGAATTTTTAGGGATTAAATAAATATTATTTATTATGACACAAAGATGATGCAATAATTGTCTTATTAATGAAATATTGACATAATTGATGTTATAAATGCCCAAATAAATGTAATTTGAGACTTTTTATGACTTAAATTAATTTTATAGGTTAATATGACATGTTATTTTTGGTATAAGTAACTTGGCTCGAACTTATCATTCTGTTATGAATTTCATAAAAATCATGTACCAAATAGTTTCAAAATTGACATAAATTAGTTTTTAAAACAAATATTATATTATTAAGTGTTATTTAATTCATAAAAATCTATGGTTCTGCCAAATGACTTAGATAAGGATTGATATATTAATAATAAACAACTTGGGGTTTGTTTGGCTTGTTATGTTATGTTTATTAACCATATAGTGTAAGAAAACAAAAAGACACGGTAAAAGTTAAATTATTTAACTTAGAGTTAAATCTAATTGATAAGGTTAAAATAATAACCTAAACTTGTCTAAATCCTATTGTATGAGAGGTTTTCTACCCATACCAACTTTATCTTCGAAATAAGACCCTTTGGAACCATTATAAACCGAATTTGACCTTAATATAAAATAATATTTTGAGATTTTCCTAAGGCACCCCTCTCCTCACTTATAAAAGGGCACCTCCTCCCTCTCCTCCTCACACCAATTTGAGCATTCAATCTCGTCCAACACCTGAAAAAATCTCTTCTCCACTTACCTAGTATCATCCTATAGGTCCTGGTCTTCTTCAAAGACCATACTTAGTTCTTTAAGTGTAGGTTAAGTGAAGGCGCGTCAAAAAGAGGTAATATCCATTACCGATCTTTTCCAATTTCTTTCTTCTTCAACTTCTTCTTATTTAGTTGATTCATGATAAATTAATAACATAATTATTTATTATATACTTATATGTTATTATAAATATGAAACAACTCTAATTAACCTTCTATCCATCCTACGGAAAAAGGAAATCACCGCGCGTGCGTACGTACGGAATACCGTCTCCACGATGTGGTGTAATCTATTTTTCGCCACCAACTTAATTGGATAGGTATAATGGTGTAATGAGTAACTATATATGATTATTATAAAGTGATATTGATACTGAAATAGTATACATACACTTCAACACAAGTTCACGATCATGAGAACGATATCATCGCTCGTGCGTACGTACGGACTACCGTCTCCACGACGCGATGAGATTCATTCTCCACATTAACCATTCATGAATGATTATAAAGTATATATAATGAATAATAATGAAATATATGACATGTTAAATCTACTGGATTTATGTATATATATATATGTATGTCATCTACTTACTTCCATTCAAGACAATAAGGAAAGGAAAACAGCGTTCATGCGTACGTACGGACTACCGTCTCCATGAACGGTGTGTTTCATTTCATTTATCTATCTATTATATATATATATATATACAGAATATATATGATATATAAATAATTTTTTATATTATGGAAGTAAGTAAATCATGATATAAGTAATAATAATGTCAAGAACAACAAGTCCAAACACCTACGACAAATGAATCGATTTTACCCATGACACTCTTTAACATGGAATTTACAAAAGAACGGGTAAAATAAAGTCATAAGTGAACTATATATGATATAATAACAATGATTATGATTCTGGAATAAGTCAATGACATTATTTAAATCATTATACCGGAGGTTTGGACACTTACGAAGAAAATCGGACCTAAGGTAAGGGATAAATTGTGCAAATCTCATTTTTATCCGAGATTTCTTATTCGTAAGTATTTACTGGGGTTATTGCTATCATCCATGTCCATGTTTTATAAAAGTGTTTTCATGAATGTTTAATGACCTTTTTACCCATTTTTGACTTTTTGACTTTTACTACATGGTATGTATGGAATCATTCTCTTATTTACGTTACGATGTACTTTTTGACTTTTTCGACAAAAGTACGAGGAGAATCTTATTTTTAACTTATACGACATGAACAGATTTTTACGGTTTTATAAAGCCTTGTTTTCATGAAGATTCCTCCAAAATATTTCATTAATATTTTCAACAAAATCTCTTTCTTTTAAAATTTCATGACATTTTGTGAAAAGAAAATGATTTTGAAGAAGAAAGGATATTTTCCTCAAGAATTCATTTCAAGTGTTTTATCAAAACCATTTTTCATATAAGATGAAATTATTTCATGTGTGTATGTTTCAAGTATAATGTCTCTATGATTTACATGGTTTCACTTTCCTTATTATGAAATGATATCCATTTATTTTATATGGATTATGTAATGATGGGATGATGTTTATGAAACCCATTTTATTTATTGGGTTATTATGAATGATGTATGTTTATTTTGTGGCACAAGTAAGAATTATTTCATTATGAGATGGGTGGGACCTATATCTCCCTCCAATGCATTGAGTAATGATTTAATATCTCATGAGATAGACATGGCTAGAACGGTAGGTTATACCGGTTCAGTGAAACAGGACTAAAACGAGGAATGCACTCGGTTCAGAAAGGGACTTTGTCCACTAAGATAGTCTTGGCAATGAGTATTGACTAACAATAAATGATTCTCTATGATTATGTGTTTATGCCACAATGTTTCATGTTTTAAGTTATGATTATTGGGATTACATTTCACTACTATGATTTATCCCATGTTATGAAATTATGATCTCTTTTGCAGGTTAAGATTTCAAAAAGATATGTTCTTATGAATATGACGTGATTGATATTTCTTTTGTTTACCCTTACTGAGCATTTGAGCTCACCCTTTTATGTTTTCTTTTCCCCAGGACATAAATAAAGGATTTAGGTTTATAAAAAAAAGAATATCTTTATGGGAGATGTTGAAGATATTTCACCATGATTAGAAGATTATATTCCGAGTTTCCAAAGACACTAAACTATTACAGTCCTTGTGTGTGTGTTTTTGTTATGTACTAAGTATTCCGAAAAAGTAATGTAATGTCCATGTACGTCAGGGTTCGGGTCTCTACAGTTGGTATCAGAGGAAAAGTTTAGTCAACCTTTGAAAACTAGGATGCGAAAACGTTAGTGAGATCCCTAGAGATATTTCTAAGGTATGTCTAGGGATGTCTCTAAGGTTAAGTATACGTATAGGTTATAGTCCTAGAATTGCGCTAACGATCTTAGAATTTAACCTAAGATTTTAGATATTGAGGGTACTCCCCCTTTACTATGTTGTTTTCTCTAGCATGATTTTTGCCTTTGACGGAATTCTTTTTATGTTTTAGTCAATGGAGGGAACCAGAAGGAATTAGGTTAACATTGAATCCAATGGACAAATTGGTGACTATGAGCAACGAAATTACGTAATGCCTAGAGAGAAAGATATTGTGATTGTGCCAAATCAGTCATCGCGATATATGATTAACAAGGTGAAATTTAGTGGTATTCCTAAGTCATCAAATAAGAGGAAGATGGAATTTTATGCATGTTCGCATAGTGAGGAGCATAGAGAAAGGAAGATTGATATTTCTAAAGAAGGGAAGAAGAACCTTGAGGAATACCTCAAATGGAGGGACATATGTTATCTGTGTGGAGAAAAGGGACATAGAGTGACCGACTGTTATGGAGTTCAATGTCTTATTTGTGGAGAACATGGTCATTACCCAACTCAATGTCCTGACCTAAAAAGTTACTTCTAAATCAAGGAAGGACTTATTCCAGGACAATAATTAAAGAGGATGGATTGAAGTGTTTATGTATTGGTATTCAAGAATAATGTTGTTGAGGTACTTTTATTGTGTATTAGAATATTTTTGTATTATTCTATTTTGGGTTTCAATAATTTTAAGGTACCGGTAACCATGAAACATGATTCAAATATTTTGGAAAGCAGATGATATGCGCATAATGAAGGGATAAGGAGAAAATGAAATGTTTGATAGTATTCATGAGCTCATGATTGATATAAGGACTAATTATATAGAATTTTGAGGATTTTGGTTATCTTTTGACAGCACTCATGTTTTCACTAAGATTTAATGGGTATTCATTTTTTAGGAGATTACATTATTATGGTATTCACATGATTGGAATGTGACCAACAAGATAATGGGGGATAAATGATGGTTGCTTGATGACATTTCAAGTAATCATTTTCTTTATACTATGAGCTAGGACCGAAGTATTTTAGATAATCCTAAAGATTGGAATGGATTATGATGGACATAAGTTAGGATAGAAATTTTTTCGATATTATTGATGGGATCTTATAGTAATATAGCTTTAGAAAAAGGACAACCTGCAGGACGGGCGACAACCCATCGCGCCGGACAAGGCTGTGGGAATCGAACCCACAACCGAAGTGCGACGGGACTTTATCGCATACCACTGGCCTAAAGAAAGACGCTGGTTAGTAGAAACTAGTTTTATTTTATTAAGCGGTATGATATATGAAGTATAAGTTCATTTTAAGAACCATATATGATTAATCTCACCATAGATGGACTTATGTATATTTGATAACTTTTGCTAACCTTTTGTTTGAAACAGATGGAATGACCCATCATTCTATCACATGATCTGTTAACACTTCACGAATAACAAATTCAACTTCATTTCTTTAAGAGATGAAGTGGAAATTGTTCAAAGCACGAACAACAGTTAGATTGTACCAAAATCAAGAAAGTATTTATTCTAATTCAAAATTTTCAAATGATATTGAAAACCAATAATGTTTTCCTAGTGCTCTTATATCTGATGAATCAGATGGTACCTTAGATCATCACAAATCAATAGATTTGTGATTTTTGTATTTTCCATAGCCATGTTCTCTACCACTCTCCATCAGAACATGATGGTTAGATTTCTCCTCCATATCCATATTTTCACCTATGTGGAAACCCAGTGATTAGTTTATTTGGGTAATCGTTACATTTCATACTTCAGTTTTTAAAGCCAAGTTTTGGTATTCCTTTTTACAATGTGGGTTTCTATTAAATAAACTTTCGAGTAGTAAACCATTTATAACCCCAACGAATTTCGAGGGCGAAATTCATTTTAAGGGGGGTAGAATGTAACACCCCGAGATTTTATGAAAAATATTCTTTTAATTTCATTAATTTCTTGTGTTGTATTCTACACCAAGATGACCTTGCACTATACGCAACACCGTATTAGCTTGCAGTATACGCAACACTATTCTTGGATCGTGTTACACACAATTTTGATAATAGTTATTCTACGCAACATTGAGTATATATATATATATATATATTCAATGTATAAATGAAATATGGTTGGATTCTGTTATACGAAATAATGAAGGATTCTTTCACAACACACAACCCTGACTTGGCTTGCATTACATGCAATCGCGACCTTCCCCGATAGCGTGTGTTATACGCAATACCGGGATTTAATAAACAACGATATATTATTATAATATTGTCATAAACTAGCCGTTATGAATAGTATTAACTAAATTTTGAATTTTATAACATTATTATTCATCTTACACATTTTCTAGAACATGGTATAAGAACAAAATAAATTTTTCGGGTAAAATAAGTATTTTTCAAAAAATGCAGTTTTGCCGCCTTTTGATGGCGCACCCACATTAAATCTAGTTTCTGACATGTTTATATGTTCAATTTGACAAAATAAAATTCTTATTTTGAATCAGGATATAAAAATTTACATTAGATAAAGTTTTGATATTTTTCCGATAACTTTCATATTTTAATGAATAGTAAAAACACGCTATATTTTAATTAAAAACAACTTTTTTCGTCGTAATATCTTATGTGGTTAAATTATAATATTGAATGGTTTTAAAGTATAAATAGAATATATTTTTACCATTTAATATAATTTATGTCATTATCATTGATTTTACCTTGAATTCGTAGGTTAAATCAATTCAATCTTTTGCAATGTTTTAAAGAAAAACCTGTTTTCTTTGGACAACGGGATTAATTTTAATTTAATTTCTGCATCTTTTGTGTATTGAATTTGGAAAAATGGATTCCATATTTGGAATCAGTGGGTCCAAATTATGTTTATAAGCTAACTTTTATTTTTGGGCATTGTGAATAGTAACTACGGTAAATTTTATTTACTATAGTTAAAGGTAAATCAGCTAATTAAGGGTAAATATAAGATTATAAAATTACCCTAACACTTGGAAAATCCTATTGGATGGATAAAAGTAGACCCATATAACCTAAGGGTCGGATTAGATTCATTTTATGGACTTTTTTCCATGAAAATAATTTAATTATTATTAAACCCAATGAATGTGACAACATGTCACTTTCTTAAATCTTATAAGTATAATAATTTTAATTTAGTGATAAACTTCATGAAACTTAAAACATGGATAGTCTCCAGAAATCTAATACAATTATCTATATCATAGGGATTTATTTATAATTTTTAGGGATTAAATAATTATCATTTATTATGACACAAAGATGATGCAGTAATTGTCTTATTAATGAAATATTGACATAATTGATGTTATAAATGCCCAAATAAATGTAATTTGAGACTTTTTATGACTTAAATTAATTTTATAGGTTAATATGACATGTTATTGTTGATATAAGTAACTTGGTTAGAACTTATCATTCTGTTATGAATTTCATAAAAATCATGTACCAAATAGTTTCAAAATTGACATAAATTAGTTTTTAAAACAAATATTATATTATTAATTGTTATTTAATTCCTAAAAATCTAAGGTTCGGCCAAATGAATTAGATAAGGATTTATATATTAATAATAAACAACTTGGGGTTCTTTTGGCTTGTTATGGTAAGTTTATTAACCGTATAGTGTAATAAAAAAAAGACACGGTAAAAGTTAAATTTTTTAACTTAGAGTTAAATCTAATTGATAAGGTTAAAATAATAACCTAAACTTGTCTAAATCATATTTAAGGAGAGGATTTCGACCCATCCACACTTTATATTCTAAATAAGACCCTTTGGAACCATTATAAACCGAATTTGACCTTAATATAAAATAATATTTTGAGATTTTCCTAGGGTGCCCCTCTCCTCCCTTATAAAAGGGAACTTCCTCTCTCTCCTCCTCACACCAATTTGATCATACAAGCTCGGTCAGACCCTTCCAAAATCTCTTCTCCACTTCCCTAGTATCATCCTAGAGGTCCTGGTCTTTTTCAAAGACCATCCTTAGTTCTTTAAGTGGAGGTTAAGTGAAGGCGCGTCAAAAATAGGTAATATCCATTACCGATCTTTTCCAATTTATTTCTTCTTCAACTTATTCTTATTTAGTTGTTTCATGATAAAGTAATAACATCAGTATTTCTTATATACTGATATGTTATTATAAATATGAAACAACTCTAATTAACCTTTTATCCATCCTACGGAAAAAGGAAATCACCGCGCGTGCGTACGTACGGAATACCATCTCAACGCCGTGGTGTAATCTATTTTCCGCCACCACCTTAATTGGATGGGTATAATGGTGTAATGCGTAACTATATATGATTATTATAAATTTATATTGATACTGAAATATTATACATACACTTAAACACAATTTCACGATCATGAGAACGATATCATCGCTCGTGCGTAAGTACTGACTACCGTCTCCATGACGCGATGAGATTCATTCTCCACATTAACCATTCATGAATGATTATAAAGTATATATAATGAATAATAATGAAATATATGACATGTTAAATATAATGGATTTATGTATATATATATATGTATGTCATCTACTTAACTCCATTCAAGACAATACGGAAAGGAAAACATCGTTCATGCTTACGTACGGACTACCGTCTCCATGAACGGTGTGTTTCATTTCATTTATATATCTATTATATATATATATACTGAATATATATGATATATAAATCATGTTTTATATTCTGGAAGTAAGTAAATCATGATATAAGTAATAATAATGTCAAGAACAACAATTCCAAACACCTACGACAAATGAATCGATTTTACCCAAAACACTCTTTAACATGGAATTTACAACAAAATGGGTAAAATAAAGTCATAAGTGAACTATATATGATATAATAACAATGAGTATGATTCTAGAATAAGTCAATGACATTATTTTAATCATTATACAGAAGTTTTAGACACTTACGAAGCAAATCGGACCTAAGGTAAGGGATAAATTGTGCAAATCTCATTTTTATCCGAGATTTATTATTCGTAAGTATTTACTGGGGTTATTGCTATCATCCATGTCCAAGTTTTATAAAAGTGTTTTCATGAATGTTTAATTAACTTTTTACCCATTTTTTACTTTTTGACTTTTACTACATGGTATGTATGGAATCTTTCTCTTATTTATGTTACGATGTACTTTTTGACTTTTTCGACAAAAGTACGAGGAGAATGTTATTTTTAACTTATACGGCGTGAACGGATTTTTACGGTTTTATAAAGCCTTGTTTTCATGAAGCTTCCTCCAAAATATTTCATTAATATTTTCAACAAAATCTCTTTATTTTAAAATTTCATGACATTTTGTGAAAAGAAAATGATTTTGAAGAAGAAAGGATATTTTACTCAAGAATTCATTTCAAGTGTTTTATCAAAACCATTTTTCATATAAGATGAAATTATTTCATGTGTGTATGTTTCAAGTATAATGTCTATATGATTTACGTGGTTTCACTTTCCTTATTATGAAATGATATCCATTTCTTTTATATGGATTATGTAATGATCAGATGATGTTTATGAAACCCATTTTATTTATTGGGTTATTATGAATGATGTATGTTTATTTTGTGGCACAAGTAAGAATGATTTCATTATGAGATGAGTGGGACCTATATCTCCCTCCAATTCATTGGGTAATGATTTTATATCTCATGAGATAGACATGGCTGGAACGGTAGGTTATACCGGTTCAGTGAAACAGGACTGAAACGAGGAATGAACTCGGTTCAGAAAGGGACATTGTCCACTAAGATAGTCTTGGCAAGGAGTCTTAACTAACAAGAAATGATTCTCTATGATTGTGTGTGTATGCAAAAAAGTTTCATGTTTTAATTTATGATTATTGGGATTACATTTCACTACTATGATTTATCCCATGTTATGAAATTATGATCTCTTTTGCAGGTTAAGATTTCCAAAAGATATGTTCTTATGAATATGACGTGATTGATATTTCTTTTGTTTACCCTTACTGAGAATTTGATCTCACCCTTTTATGTTTTCTTTTCCCCAGGACATAAAGAAAGGATTTAGGTTTAGAAAAAAAAAGATCTTTATGGGAGATGTTGAAGATCTTTCACCACGATTAGAAGATTATATTTCGAGTTTCCAAAGACATTAAACTATTACGGTCCTTGTGTCTGTGTTTTTGTTATGTACTAAGTATTCAGCAAAAGTAATGTAATGTCCATGTACGTCAGGATTCGGGTCTCTAAATCTATATTCACTATTACAACAATGAATCTTGATGATATACTCTAGTGGAAAAAAGTGAGTAGTCCAATATCATTTCTTTCATAAACCATGAATATATTTATATATCACAATAGCACACCTGGGGAAAATTTATATCCTTTTCCTCACACATGAAGAACATCTGCATATTACAATGAAACATGGAGGACATGAGAATGAATATGGCTCCATTTCAGACTAATACATCTATCAGTACATCCGATAAATGGACAACATAGAGTATTAAATCCATATTCATGCCTTCCAAATTTCTAGTATATTTTTGATGTAATGGAGAAAATTAATCAGCATATTCTAGAAATGATGCAAGGACATGAACATATTCTTATCCCAATATCTAAAAAACATATCATCATAATCAACATGAACATATGATTACTCCATGGAAAGTGAATATTCTAGATCCAGTATAGTAGGATTACAAATATATTTAGGTAAAGGATAAGGTATATGAAGAAGATAATTTTCTCATTACGACTAGGGTTTGTCAAAACATTTTCCCAATCACTTTAGGAAATGATCATATTATTATCAAAGAACCTTAGTGCTATAATCCGTGGTCATATGACCAGTATAATACTCCCATATAGAATTTTTTTTATCCTAGTTTGGAAGTCACCTTAGGACAGGTACATATTTCTATCTAAGAAAGTCGGTAATGTACTTAAAATTCACATGACCAAGCACTTTTTCCCATTCCAACTAGAGTTCATCAACCCAATTTGGATATCACAATAGGATGGGATTATATTCCTATTTCAAAAATATACTGGCATATTCCAAAGGCATAGAAGCATGCTCATATTCATGTTTCAACTGAGGTTTTTTAACCTAGTATGATAATCACATCAGGACCTGTGCATAGTCCTATCAAAGAAAGATAGTTGAATAATCTAAAGGAATAAGACTAGGAATAGATTCTCAATTAAAATAGGGTTCATCAACCTAGTTTTATATTCACCTAGGGGTAGTCCCATATTCTTACCCAAAATGAAAAATCAACTTTCCATTTTCTAGTAGTTAATAGGATCAAGGCACATAGTCTTACTCTCGCTAATGTAAGACTACACTGAAATCCTTTAAAGGCTATATATAAGGAGGATCATATTAAATATCCGATTCCGTAGGATCTTTGGAATATTCTAGTGAGGGATTAATATTTTAATTGGTCTCATACTACCATTTCAACTAAGGTTGAGTAGAATATTCCGAACACCACCCAAATGGAGGCTTATATTCCTACCAACAATACAGAAGTTCACTGAAATACTTGAATTGTTTCCTAGAAGTGGGATCATATTATTACAACCAAAGATAATAATTGGAATACTCCAAAGACTTCTACACTGTTAGATCATACACCTTCTTAACTCCAAAAGATAGGAGGGCATATTCCAACCAAGACGTGGGATGAGGATCATATTCTTACGCCACTCGAAAATAGTATATTTGATTCTATAAAATATTTTTCTATAACATCTCAAGGGTCTATAAAAAATTCATTTAAACCAGATGGTAAAAACATCAATGATAGTCTTCATCATTGTGTTATTGAGATGGTTTATTGGGATCCTACCCCTGCCATCCCCTATGGATGATGTCCCCATGGTGATATCTTTCCCAAATAAAGGAATAATCAATTGTTAAAAATCCTTCATATAGAGAGGCTCTCAAAACCCTAGGGTTAACCATGTGTATTTCCCCATAAATCACTAGAAATTACTCACCTTGTTAAACAATAGGCCCAAATAAGCAACTTATTTGGTATGACAAGGTAAAGGAGTACACCCACTAAGTCAAGGTTACAAAAATTTAAATTTCACAACACCCTACTACTTTACTACATGTCATTAAAATACTTGAAATACATTGTTACAACATGAATTTAAATTGAACTATCTAATTTCATATAACTTGAAGTTAAATTACATTTAATACATCTTTACCACATGATATTAAACTACACATATAATGTATTTATCGTATGATGCTAAATTGAATAGAAGACATAATTATTGCATGATGATGTGGTCTATTGGGAAAATTCTCTCTATAGGATATTAAATTTCATAAGAAACATCCCTACAGTATGCTGTTAAATAAAATAGTGAACATATGGACAACATGATGTCAAACTATACATGGAATGTCCTTACAACATGATATTAAACTTTATATAGAACTCTCATACATCATGATGTTAAACTATACAAGAAACATACTTACCACATGACATTATATTATATAGGGAACATCTTTAATACATGAAATTAAACTGTGTAGAATATTTCCTCACCGCATGATGTTAAAGTAGACAATGAATGTCCTTACCGCATGAAATTTTATTGTACAGGGAACATCCTTACTACATTATGTTAAAATGTATATGGAACATCCTAAACACATTATTTTAAACTAAAAAAGGGACATCCATACTGTATGAAATTAAACTAAACATAATATGTCCTTACTACAAGATTATAAACCACACAAAACAAATCTGGGTCATCTGATGGTAAACTGTATGATATCATAATTCCTCATTGTATGAATTTAAACTACAAAGTGGTCCTTATTGTAAGACCTTAAATTGAGTAAATGTTTTTACCTTGTGGGATCTTCTTCCCCTTTTTCGTATAATCCATATCTATATAAAAGTTTTTCGGTGTGGAGTTTTACCAGCTCATTATTCGTTTTCCCAAATAAACTTACCTGAAAACAAGGTAATATAAACTTCATCCTAGAAATGAAAAAATATATATATCATGTTTCATTATTTCTTAACAAATGAGTTAACATAAAAGGAAATAATCTATAAATTTTTCAAATCAACATTGAAACTAAAATTTATCATCCCAATGTAAGACTTTGATCTATATATGAACCACAACATAAAAAATATGTCAGGATTGATTCCCATCTTAATGGGATATATAGTGATACATGGATCATCAATTTTAGGCCCAACCAATTATCTAAATTAATTTAAACTATATTATTAGATGAGAAACAAATCTATGTGGGTATTGTTATTCATGGAAAATGTGAATGTCCCCACATGTTCCGTATCATGAAATATCATGTTGGATAATCAACTTCCCAGTCATCTTTTACTTATTATGATGAACATTAGTCATGGGAGCTTAGAGGACCTGGAAATTCACCCTAACTCGAATCGTTGAATTCTATATAACTTAAATATAGGGAAACATATCTATCTCATATGAAGTTTATCTATATAACATGAGTTCTTCATGATAAATAGGCCATCTCCTATGAATATAGTGTACTCAAGAGTTACTTTTTTTATCCGTTCACCCAAAGAACATATTAAATACATGTTGGAGTGTCCTTTAATATTATTGAACCATTCTTGAATATTACATTCTCAATGAACCAACTTCGTTCTTATGATAAATGAGTTAATACTAACCAATTCATTGTGCACATATTCTCTTATAACTCCACTAAACTTGAGCCCATTTTCTCTTAGTTATCCCTTATAGAATATTGGAAATTTTTAATGACTAATCTAAAGGGACCCTACTAGGATTTTCAGGTGGATAAAATTATTGCATTGAACTTCTACCCAGGGGTTGTTTTGGTCTTGGAGGAAATATCCCCCTTAATGCCAGGATCTATTGTTCTAACTATGTCTGATATGAGATTAAGCAATTTTTAATCATCAACCAATTACCATTGGTCTTAATTTTCCATTGAATCGTATATTATTGGGTTATGATTTAAAATTCCAATTATCCAACAATTCATTTGTATTAAAATACCATTGATGTTAATCATATGTGCATCATACTCATTTTCAAAGAAATATTACAACATCATATTCTTATACCCTTTTTTTCATGATTTTCATCTGACATGAAGTACCAAATTTACTTAGTTAGTCATTCCTCTCAATAGTCCCACTTTTTCAATGCTACATGACCATTGAAAATCATCTCTCATATAGTCCTTGTCACATCAAATTAATTTATGCATTGTTTAGTCCATCTTACATGATCTAGAACTTCTTATAGTGAGAAATATGATGATACCCACTTCCTCCATGAGATCTGAATCCATGGAAAGATGTGTGTCCCATATCCATAATTAAATTATAGGTTTGAGTGTTTCATCCCCATGCTAGAATGGAATATATAAATTTCATTTCCTTTTGTGTGAGCTTAGTGAATAGAGGACCCTTTAGCAGGATATGATGTAAAGGGTCAATCAATAAATGATAAAAAAATTCCCCTCCCTACATATGAGCTAGATTTATGATGGTATTATATATAGAATATATGTTTGGATTGATTATAATTCCTTTTATATACATGTTTATTCCTAAGAACAATGTCATGGTCCCTACCGTACTGATAAAAAATCCTTATCTATACATATGGGTCGGGCCTGTATAGAGTTTTTTCTCTACAAGAACCATGTGTGACGGGATTCCTGCTATCCTAGGATATATAGTTATGCTCGAGACTCATAATAATATGCATAGATGAAATATTTTAAAAATTAATTCCCCTTCCCTGGACATGATGCTAATCTGTGAAGGGAACCTATTCTTATAATAACTACATGTTGATTTATTCCTATCTTGTCAGGATACATAATTATTCTTGTTTATATTATATTGATCCCAGTTTTAGTTTTTACACAATCACAACATGTGATGATGCATGGTCTATATTGAATGTTTCAAACCTTATTTTTCCACAAGACAGTGATGATCCCCCTTCTATTGAATGGAATTCCGAATATGATATCCCTTTAACTTAATGGTATCATATATTGTTTGAGATCATTCACCCTGAAGATAGTGGATAACTATTATTTTGAGGAGTAACTTACCCCTACCCTCTATGAATGAGTCATATCTGTGTGGTTTTCACTCTTTTAAATAACTATTTGAAGTCATGATTCCTACCACTTTGATATATGTTTTGATGTCTTGATACTCTACCATAGACCTGACTAGCAATGCCTTAATAAAAATGAGAACATTCTATCCATCTAATGTAAGATTCAGATCTTATCAAGCGATTTGGACACATGTTATCTCATTTGAGAACTTTTTCTTGAAATAAAATTCATTTTACTCTGTATATGAGTTAGATCCATTCATGTTACCCTTAACATTTATATAGTTACATACTGATTGATTATTTTCTATATGAGATATGCAGTGATGTCAAAATGATCCATTATGGGTCAAGAAAATATTCCTTATAATGAGAATAAACCATTTATTATACCCTGAATGTATCCCTAGGGGTGTTATGGATCATATTTATGAATGTCATCATTTTAATAATAAATCTTGAGTATTTTTCTCAGTGTGTTAGCCACCATTAGCTCATTAAATAGCCATATCCAACAGTAAAACCCCATTTCATATCCTCTATATTTGATCTAGATAAGTTTAGGATATACTTATAATTATGAATAGTATATGGATTGATTCCTATCCCTATAGGATACATAGTAACATTATTATTATCCACCCTAGGCCTATCAAAAATTTCCAAAATTAACCATTCCCTCTCTACTTTCTTTTATGATAAAGATATAAAAAGGGTGAATTATTTGAAATATATATTTCTATCCTTATTCCTCTCTGTATAATATGAATAGGTAAATCTAGGTAAGGCCTAGCCATAAAATTTAATATACCCCTAGCTCACCTTAGTTTCTGATGAAGTCACCTTCCATTCACAATGGGAAACATCAGTTCTTTGTACTAATATTAGGTTATTTCTTATTCATGCTCCCCCATCCAAAAAAATATGGGTTATTCTATATTTACCTCTTTTTTATAACACAGAGGTTGATTCATGTGATCTATGAATATTTTACTAACCAATTTAATATAAATAAGATTATCCTAACCCAAGGTGGGTTGAATCATTGGTTTACCATGTAAGATATTAAACTACATAAAAATGGTCAACTTATGTAAATTTTTTTACTATATATGAGTTATATATACTTATTTATTTCTTTAACATGATTTTTATATGAGAAAAGCACCCCCAACATAAGGATATCTACCCATAAACTAATGAACGGATGAAAACATCTCTCACATTTTAATTCCCATAGAAAATATATGATTTATCGAAGGATATGTTGCATAATTTCACATCAGTTCACAATTTCTTAGTCCCATGATGTTAATCTAAATGAAAATTAAATCATGGTCACATTATATAAAACTAAATTACAATTAAGTCATTGGAACTTGAAATTAAACTACACAAAAAATATTTCTTGGTCGTATGGTTTAAAATTGGATTGTTGGTGCTTCCCCACTGCCTGATGTTAGACTATACAGAACATCATCCATCATCACCTCTTATCAAATGAAAATAAGTGACATACCATTGTCAACCAATATTTTGGGAGCATATTTCATAATATTTATATTCTAAATTCATAAATCACATTGGGTGTCTTAATTTTCTCAGGTCACCACAAACATCCAATGACTATTAGAAATGAGAAAAAATTCATCTTATTAGACATATAAGAGTTTGATATGAAAAAGGGATTTGTTACCATCAACTATTAGCCTATTGGGCCTATGAAAAGGTCCTTATAATCCTTATGATCCCTAAAAACATTTCAATTTAAATCTTCAAGTCAAAATATTTCATAATCATCCTCTAAATTTATATCCCATACCATTACTCATGATTCGAGAACCATGAATCATATTTTACTTCATCTTCATCCTATATTAAAAAGGATGTTGGAGTACTAAAAACATTTTAAATTCTAATTATGTGGTTGTGCAACACTACCCTAATACACGGTCTTTTTTATGACCTTAAACTATATGAAATTTTTCAATGTTGTTAGAATAAAAACACTAGCCACTATGGTATATATTAAAAGACCTTAAAATACTAGTGGAAGTGTCATAAAAATCATTAGAATGTAATTACATAAAGGAAGGTTAGATTAAATTCTATGTCACTTCTATCTAATCTCATCATCTCCATAGTTTAGAAAAATGTTAGAGCATAAATAAAAAGTAATAAAGATATTGGTTCTATTATTATAAACTTTTTAAAATGTGAACTATTCCCATTAGACCCATCTAATCTAATAAAATTTCAGGAAAATTATTTATCAAATCCCCTCGACATGATATCATATTCAAAATATTGGTACCCAAATTTTAGGGTTCTAAACCCCTTCTTGAATATTAGGATTTCTATAAACCTACTTCATTTCTTTGAAGTATATGATGATAGCCATGAATTCATGGTGTTGATGTACTTCTCTAGGAATGCAATATCCTTAAGTCATTTCTCTTATTTCTCCCCTATACTGTATTGGTAATAGGGGATGGATGATACAAAGGTACCTACTAGGATTTTCTAGTGAATAAATCATTGATTGGAATCTTATTCCTAGAGGATGTTTTGGTCATGGAGGAAATCCCACTTCAACCCAGGAGCTACTATCCTGACTTCATGTGACAAAGGATTTAACCATTACTAATGGTTGAATTGTACCAACCAGTCTGCATTCCACATTGACTCAAATATTCCATGATCATGATTTAAAAATCTGTTAACAAAACTATTCAAGAGGATTCAACATACTAGATGTTATTTTATTGTGTATTGTACCCTTTCATGAAGTAGGGGTATTATGCCTTATTCTTAAACCTTTTAGTGGCCCTTATCGTATGAACCTAAATTTCATGATATATGGGCCAAAATTCATGACTGTAAACTAACAACCTATTTCCTAGGGTATCCCATTAACTACCATTAGGGTGCTGGAAACCTCCCTGTATGGTCTTTTCTTCATACCCCACTTCACTGTATATGTGATTGAATCATTGCAGATTTTCCATAGCCCTTGGAATGAATAGGGACCCCTATATAGGGCCATGCATGTAAATCATTATTGTCTCATGCATATGGTCCCTTGACTTGTCATCCAATGATACATCTTCCTTAATATAGTGACCTATGATCCTTATTATGCCTACTAACATTACAAAAAAACATAGCACCTCGGTGTGTTTGGAGATTATCCCCGATGTGTCTTCCCCATCTCATCATCCTCAATTGAAACTCCCTGAGTGGTGATTTACACATTAAAAAATATAACTACCCATGAGGATTAGACATCCTTGTAATCAAATCCCCATATACAATACATGTTCTAATGTAAGGATTTTGACCGTTAGAACCTTTCATGAATATTAATCCTTTTTTACTTATCCAAGGTATCAGGTTGACATAACCCTTCATGAATATTCACCCTTCATAGGATATTGGGTTTTAGAACCCTTCATGAATATTAATTTTCATAGTATTCAGGGTGTTATAATCCTTCAAGAATATTCAACCTTCATAGCTATGATGAGGATGCAAGGTTTGAGAACCCTTCATGAGTATTCATCCTTCACATCCCTCAAACAAGGATGTGGGGTGGTAGAACCCTTCATGAAAATTCATCCTCCATAACTGAAACACAGATGTGGGGTGCTATAATTATTTATCGAATTTTCATCACTCATTTTCTAGTATTAATTATCATTGAGACATGATTCCTCTCCTCCATGAATCAATATAAAAATCAAGATGAGCAATTTTATTCTCAATATAAGGTCTGAGAAATATGATCCAAAAAATATAACAAAATAATGTCCAAACTATATAACCCTAAACTGCAACAATAGAAGGTCTGAGCTATATGACACTGGAATACATAAACATAAGTTCTAATCTATATGAACCTAAACTGTATCATTCTTAGGTTAGAAATTATCGACCCTATACATCAGTTATAGAGGTAAAAATTTAATTGATTTAAAAAACCAATTGAAATATTCAAAACACCCATCATTTTGAAAACTCACAAAGCTCACCATGGAAAAACATTGATACTCTTCATGCTAGACACACGTTTTGAATGATATAGGAAACATTAAACACTCATGAATGGAAAAAATATTTAACTTATTAGGCTAAAACCCCATAAAGGAAGACCTAATAACATTTTTATCCCATTATTTCCTATCCATTAAATTAATGGATTAGAAAAAATTTAGTGATAAAAATAAGAGATATAAATATTTTAGGGACCAGTATGTGGCCCTAGAAAAAATGGATATATTCTCGCTAAGTATATTTACCTAGGATAAAATTAGAGCACATACCTATTCCTTGAGACCCATATGAGTGTACCTAGTCCTATCATGTCTTGTAACTACATGAGACTTGGTCTATCCTACATGAACATAAACATCTTAATGTAAAATAATATAAATGTTATTTAATGTGCCACAAGATACAGATCCATGTTATATCTCTACCCATGATTCTATCATAATGTGATGAAATCCCTTATCCTATGTATTATCTAGATCTATATAGGATCTTTAATCATATATATCTTTATCCATGAACCTATGTCCCCTATCCATGTGCTTGATCTACATAGAAAACCATTCTCAGAACAAGGTATGTGTCTTGATTCCCATTCCTTTGAGATACATAGTTACATCTAGGTCCCCTATATTAAATCTATCCAAAAATTAATTTTTATTGTAGTTCAATTTCCATCAAACAGTTTTTACTGTTTCCCAGTTAAAGATGTCCACGACTTCAGAAAATATTGTTCATAAAGTAAATCTATTTCCTTGAGAATATTATACATTTTGGAAATCTAGAAAATATTTTTATAGCATCCCAATCTATAAAGGTCAGTACAATCCTCCTAATAACACCCTAAAACCTTCTATAAATACACTCTTCTTAGATAATCCTCTCATAGGGTTCCATAAAAAATCTCATCATATGTTTATTTACATGTTAAAGTGAACTAATATTTCCTTATAATTAAATTTCTTTCTTTCTAAATGAATCCAATTTTAAGTAGTGGGATTTTTTAGCACCCCTAAATATGTACCATTCACTATTCTTCTATGAATTTCATATGGTGTAAGAACATAATTTTTTTGAATACATTGATTTAATTATTCATAAAGAATTTATTAATGTGATTTTACTATTTAACTATGTGTTTGGATGTTCCTTCATTAATAAATTTTTCCAACAAAATCCACCCATGGAGGGATAAATCATCCATATATAGAAGTGAGGTTCTACCATATAGGATTCACCCCACACATGGGTATCCATGGAGGGAAATAAGAACCTATGTAGGATAAATGTGAAGTGGGTGAGCATAGTTCCCATAGGGTGTAGATGGGTTTGATAAAAGGCATGTACAAAGTATGTTGGAATAAAACCATATGACCACAAAAGGGTGAGGCATGACCCTTGAGGGGCATTTGTGCATATATTTTGAGTGCCAAACCCTGTTTCCATATTCAGAGGATGGAGATTTAGAATGGATTATTATATAAAACAAGACCGAATCACCAATAAATTTTGAAAAATAACATGAAACATAATATTTTTCATGTGTTAAAAGGATAGAGATTTAACCATATTCATATGATTGTGTGAGCCTTTTTTTCCATTATGATTTGCCTTTGTCTTCTTCCTCTATAAACCCTTACACACAGTTATCCCTTATGTGGGCGATGGAAAATATCCATACCCTTATGCACACTGGTGATGGAAAATCCACCTAAACTTATGAATGGGCAAACCTTATGGGAGTTGTAATCAACCTTTATATAAGTGATCTTGTAATAGTCAACATCCGAATAACTCAAAAATTTAGTCAAACTTGTTCATCATCTCTTACCTCTAGATGAAGGATCTTTATGCATGAGACAATCATGTATTATACATATCATGAGTCAAAGTTGAGAATTCAAGATAAGATCAATTAACATGAGTTTATGCAAGTAATTGATGTCTTTCATACATATGATGAAGCGAATATAATTACACGATCAAGTGAGAAATTATCTTCATGTGAATCCATTACATGAAAAAACATAACATCCATCGTGAAAAGATCATATTATGGACTACCATTACCAGATGAAGAATTCAAAAGTTGTTGATCATTTTTTCCACCATGGTGTTGTATGATCTTGTGAATCCGATCATCTGTATCCGATAATGTGGAGTCAATAATGTGAATAATATCATGAAAATCAATCAACATGACATTAATTTTAGAACCTCGAGGGTATCATAGTATTGGATATATTTATCCCTCTACGTTTAGCTGAAACATGATACTTACTCACTATGAAAGGATTTGATATACTCGGCCCGCTTTTCCCATATAACATTTTCTTCCTACTTGAAAAACAGAATAAAAAAACATAGATAAGGGGGAGAGGAAGAGTTAGCAATCATCTTTAGATAAATTATCTATGTAACTAAGTTTTGTGTGGGAACATAATACAAAATTCACTTATGTGGTCACATAATTATTTTAATGTAATTAGAAACTCTTGTGTGATCCTTCAGTTTCACCTCCTTGTTACGAGACCTTCTTCAATTTCATTTATGCATGTGACCCTGATCATGTCATGAATTTGGGAATGCATATAATTATGGGATGATCATTCACTGCTCTTCATTACAAAAACACTAGATCAGAAGAATGATTCACATGAACCATTTTTCATTTAATGACTTGAATAGCCTTTGATCAGGTGTCATTAGCATGAGAACCCATGGTCATGCGGCCTTTATAGGTGAACCCTTGGACATGTATCCTTGACCTTTGAACCCTTGGAAATGTGTTCTTGATATGAAATACCTTAGACATGTGACCCTAACATGATATGATTGGTTATGTGAAGTATTAGTGTGATGATCTTACATGGCATTGTCCATGAAATCTAGATATAATCCATTGGACATGTCAGTCTTATCATATGAAAATCCTTATAAATGAACCCTCTCCATATGTGAAGCCTTCATGAGACACTACCATATGACCCCTCAACTATGATCCTTTGGATGAACACCCCTTTCATATACATTATATACAAAATTTACTAGGGTTATGAAATCATTAAACCATATTCATACTTGGGGTTACACGCCATGTCATTCTTTCTAAGTCGTTCACTGTATAATGTGTGTGTGACACCATTATGGTCAACTAATCACATAAACCTTACATGGATGTGTGATCTATTATACATTTATAAGGATTCCTCTCCTGTCCTTCCCACAAAAGGGTCTTTCTTCTAAAAAATATATTCACTATACATTTTATTATCCTCTCTCTTCATATATCATTGGATAAATAATTAATATGTGATATGGGAATCCAACTTGTTGTAGGTACCTAAATATTCCAATTATTGTAGCTCATGGAACCAAATTCTGTAATAAATATGTAATCCTTCTTTATCTATCCGTGGATAAAAATGTGGTCATACGTGGTCATTCTCTTTGGTGTAAGCCATTACCATTCCCATGAGCATCTTTAGATGATATGTTTCGTTTGGATTTATCATGAATAAGTAGTCCAAACTCAAATTTCCTTTCCAGGTTAATTATAAGTGGACACACACCATGGTGTAAGTTCCTAAAGTATTCTAATATTTCAGAAATATGAGGAATTAATCCTTATGTGTATTAATTATATTTTCTCACCCATTGGTGGGTTAGGGAACATGTGAACTATCTTAACTCTGATTCTTATTATGAGAAGTATTCGTAGGAAACATTTTCTACAGATCGATCCCCATAATGTCCTCATAGATATAATGTATTTATATATGGTTATATTCCCTATGAAGAACATTTTGTTGCAAAAATAGAGTTCACATTATAATACCTCATGTTAAAGGTCATTCCTTTTCTTGTGGAGACAAATTCTCCATGGGGCATATAATCACATTTCTCTAAGGGAAGCCTCAATGTGTAATTATCATAAAAATTATACATTGTATCCATCATGAAATGTTCAATTTTATGCTAGGTCCTATTTCTCACATTGAGCATGAATCACACAATCATATATATTTTTGGTGATGTTGTCAATGAAATGATATAAATGCCACAAAACAAGGGTATTCACATTGATATAATTCCCTACATTTTATAAACTATATGAAAATAATCCCATAGAGTATAAAAGAACATCCCTACCCATTAATGGGTTAGGAATATAAACCATGGGGACACTGATTCTTACTATAAAAAATGATACATATGACACATTACGAAGACCCACGCTCTATACCATGCATGTTTTGATCATGTATTATCACACAAACCCATACTACACCTTTGTTGAAAACTCTTGTAGCCATAACAGTCTTGAGATTATGGTCATATTCTCTTAGGTATCCCCGAGTGTGTATTCCCACACATGTATTCAATGAACCTGATCTCTTACTATATATTTTTCCTGATACTGAACGTGAATCACACGAGTTTAGATATTTGTAATGATTTTCTCATAAGCATAATAAACCCCTCCATTATAGAAATACCCTATGGTTTAACACAATAATAAATTTCATTCCTTTACAGTATTATAATCATAATGAGGAATATTAGGGTAACCTCAATGTGTAATCCTTGAACAAATATCAGGGTGACCTCAGTGTGTAAACCCTGCTCAAAAATCAGGGCTTGTGAAGGATTCATGAACATATCACAAATCTTCTAGTGTCTCTGAGTATGACATAATTATATCTAATAGGTTGAAATAATCCCAATAACCCATGATATTAACAAATGTTAGTTCCTAAGTGTCATTGGTAAGAAACCTTAATTATCACCTACCTTTGGAAAGAATACACATAGATCTTTACATACATGGGAGTCATTGGGTGTTTCCCTAGATAAAACATTAAGAAAATAATGATTTTTAAACTAAACAAATCATACCACAATTAAGAAAAATTCTATGGATACCATAAAAAACTGATATGTAAGGGTAAAATGAAAATAAAATTATCATTGTAAAGTAAAAAATTGAAATCCCATAATTATTACATGAATGTTATGTAAAATTAAAGATCATCTCACATTGTCTATATATGGGTATAAAATAATTTATTTATCATGTGTAAGAGTAACAATAAATTTACGTAAAGGTAAAATATGATTTTTAAAATATGCATAAGGGTACTCTAATGTTTATATAAGACTGAAAGACTATTTTTACAAACATCCATTAGGGTAGAAAAAACATTGAAAATTTGAAATATAAAATATGGATCATAAAAAATAGAATTCGAACAATATATGAATAAATAAAAAAAATAAAAAATAAATATTTAATTAAAAAAATTATTGGTAAAAAATTTATTAACTGATTAAATGCTAAAAAAATAAAAAATTAATTTTTAAAAATATTTAAGATTCAAATAATTTTTTTGGAATTTTAGGGTATATATAATATTCAAAAACACAAAAAATAAATAAACATATAAATCATAACAAACTCTAAGCACAGAAAACCTATAAAACATTTTTATGGTTCTCTTCTTGGGCTCCACGACCTATCCAATCAATGTTTTTAATGAGATATATGAAATATAGTATTAGGAAACCCCATGACCACATTTTAATTATTCTAAAGAGGGTTGGAAGCCCTCTAAAACTGATTTTTAAGTTAATGTACGACTAAAAAATTATGATATATAATAGTGTTTCTTAGCATAGGTTTTTGAAACCACCACAAAAAATTCAATATTTATTCAGTGGTAGCTTTTTAAAAAATTACCCTTAAATATCTAAAAAATGGAAAAAAAACATTTTCCTCACTAAACCCCAGCTTCCCTCCCTATCCAAAAGGACTACCCTTCCCCTCTATTTATAACTCTAAATGCACTTCAATTGATTGATGTAGAAACCTGGAAGATCAGTGATCCTCCTTACAAAAAAGGTGACACACAGTGATGTGTGATCGCCCATCCTTCATAGAGTTCATTATGGTCCCCTCATTCGAAAAGCTGGGAATGACCCCCTCATAAGTGCACTATATAATTAATTTTGTTGATGCGGTAAGTTTGTGAACCCTTCTTTGTATTTATTTAGGTAGACCAAGTCCATGATGTAATATCCATGAATATGTCTCTCTATATAAACATATAACCACTTCTATTGTGACTATACCACATTTCCTTAGTCTAACACACCATGTAGTGCTACCATGTGCCTACCACTTAACCATTAATAACCCCATTTTTTTTAAATAATTTTAATTTACATGGAATACATTTATGAACCATGAATATTTAATTTCTCCCCATTATTTATATAAATCACAATGATAATTGATTTAAATATATTTTATAATTTATACCTGATGTTTGGGGGAATTGTAGTCATTTTAGAATCACATCAACAATGGTTCGGGCCAACAAAATTTTGAGATTACTATTTCATTCATTTTTTTTCAATTTCACACACCAATATAATTTAATTTGATTTCTAGATCTCTTATTTAATATTTTCATAGAATATTATAGTATAAGTACATATGTTTTGAGTAATATATAATGATTGATTTAGTGATGATAATCTATATAGAGTTTTACACATGCTGGAAAATACATTTGTAATAATGTGAAGTGATAATAAAGAGATATTTGATTTCATAATAATTATTTAATTGAAATATAATTTTAAGTGACTTTAAATGTGGATTTTAATTTTTAAATTCAATAATATATGTGTTAAAGTATAAATGTTTGTCTGAATCTTATTTGGGGATAGATATGTTTAACTATAAATTATTTTTTTTTGTGAAAAGTTACAATAATTTTGTCACTTTTAGGGATATATGATATCAAAAAGTATTGGAAAATAATTCCTTGATTATATAAAAAACACTTTCATATACTATTAAGGAATTAATATCTCATTTTTAGACATAAAATGTGTTAATTGTATTATTTTATTCCGACTTTATTATGTAACTATATTTTTTATGACAATATAGGAAGTTGGTGATATATAGATAATAGTTGGATCATATTACCTATCAACATCTCTCAGTATGGTAATAAATGGATGATAGAATAAAATTTTCATGTCCTAATAAAAAATTAATAATTTTTTTATAATCATGAAGTCTATAAAAAATTTATATTGATGTAAATCCATTATCAATATGTGAATTTGATTTAGTATAGAGAATCAAATACTACATATTGTTGGAACACTGATGTCAATTGGCAGAATGAATAAGTAACATCCCCCAAAATGAATAATGAAATTTGGAACCAGATAAATGTTTCTTTTTGAATTATATGGAAATATCATCAACATCAAAACATATTAGTATAAAAAGTCAATGCTGATATATATACTAACTTGAAAAATGATGTTTTTGGAACATCAGGACAACCAGATGAAGAATATAGTATATCATTGGGTCATTTTCCTGATTCTTTGAATACCAATGAAAGAGAAATATTTATTGAGTATATAAACTCATTTCATAAACTAATTGATAAGGTAATGGAGGATGTTTAAAGTAATAAAATCATTCCTTTCTACTAATGTTGTTCTGCATTACATTATTATGTGAAATTCAAAATAAATAAATATCCATGATATTAGAATTATTGGGTGATGAATTTTTTGAATCTATGATCCTTGAGTATTTTTATTATTTGAATAAATTTGTTAAAAATCCTTGGAATAATTATTAAAAACACTTGATTATCCTTATGATAGTATGTTATATTAGGGTGAGAATTTCAGTAGATTGGACTAAAAAAATATGTTCAAATTCTAGGACAAAGATAAATAGTAATGCTGAAATTATCAATCAACATACTACTTTGAAGAAGAATAAAATTAATAATCCCATAATGTTTTGTATTTCAAATTTTTACTTGACTGTTATGAGTATTCTTGACTTTTAAAATATTTTATCACATGAAGTGGCTCACTATGAAAAATAATAATGATGGGTTAATGAAACATACAATTGATTAAAAATCATTGAAAACTTATGATTAATCGCCACCACATTTCTCATCCAATATTATAAATGTTAAATTAATATTTCATAATAATTTATTTAACCCATTTGATACATTAATTACTAGTTTTTGAATTTAGAGAGCCGTTTTCATCCGTTACAATATACTTGTATGGATGTGAATATAGAAACCATCCTTCATCATTTACATGATTATTCTTGGAAATAATAATCCTACAAATGAAATTGAATAATACTTCTATCCTTTAATTTATGAGTTTAAATATTTATAAAAAAATGGAGTTGAAATATATAATTAATCTACTATGATAATATTTAAAATTCATGCTTGTCTAATATGGACCTTTGCTGAATTACCTATACTTGGGATCAGATATAGTTGAAACACATAAAGTAGTCTTCCCCATATACCTGTTATATTTTTTAACCATAAATGGATAACTTATGGAAAAAATTACATTTCTTATTTCAAAATACATTTCTTGATGCATCTCACATAATATAGTCAAATAAGTCAAAATTAAATAGATTCATTGATAGTAGAATACCAAAAATGTACTCATATATTTCAAAATTTTTGAAAACTAGTAAATGTTGAAGGAGAATTTGGGATGGTCTTTTATTTTAATTATAGTGGGGAAAAAGTTTGAATTACACCATTAATGGAAATTAGAAAAAAAAAATATCATAAAAAATATTAATATTCAATCTTCTAGACTGAGAATTTAATTTTTATGACAAAATCTTAATGTCATGTATATTGAGAATAATAATTATGAGAAATTGATTTTCGAATTTCTTTAAGAGAATGGGAAATCCAAGGTCCATATTACTTCTCATAATGGGTTAAAATAAATGAATAAAATCATGATATATGGAAATGTGAGAATGTAAAGTATAATGAATAAGTTTTTATAGTGAAAAATGAATATTTACTCAAATATTAAAACATGTTCGAATATGTGATGGGGTTTAATGAAATATTTCAAGAAGTGTTTACTTGAATAATCATATGTTACATGGATTGAAAAGTTATTATTCATATATTTTTATACATAATGGACAACTAATATATAAAGAAACATCAAATTATCCTTTGGACGAAAAAATAACCAAATAAGAAAGATACATTCTGGAAAAATCTAATGATCTTTCTAGATGAGGAATGTATGAAAAATTCATACATAGTACATGATTACAAGTGGTTTATTATTCTTTAATATTTGGTGAAAATTTTAAAAATATCATGAGGAGAATCCAATAAAGGAATAATACCCCATCGGGGGGATACACTGGCTACTGAATCTCAATCTTTATTGGGGGCACACAAAGATCTTGATGGGATTGTAGAACTCTATAGGGTGTGATTAACGGGGATTTGGTTGAATGTTGGATTCATGAAAATTTTATGAAACTAATGATCATAAATAACATCAAATGAACATGAAAATTAATATATCTTCATTAATGATAATTTCTTCCCTTTTATAGGTAATGCATGACATGTTATTCTTAAATGAATATTGTGTCTCCTACCATAAAGTATTATAAAATAATAACCTTGATTTATTCTTGTCGATGTGTGTATTAAAATAATTCAATGATCATCATTAAAATATTTAAATCCATATGAAAATTAAATTTGGGAGGATCTGTTTATATGTTGGAAAATACACATTCTGTGAGCATATATATATATATATATATATATATTATTTCTTTTATACCAGCATTGTATGCATGAAAAAGACATGTTTATATCCACATTAGTATATGCATCATATTCATATACTCTTCATGCATCATAGACATTATTATATATATACATCATATGAATGTATAATATTTTCAATGTATATATATACACTATATCATATTTTGAATATCATCAAGAAATATATATACTAATGATATATGTATCCCATGAATTTATTTAATGTATATTATTCACATCAAAGAATATTTTATTTCACAATAAACAATATCCCAGTCTCACTAAAATATCATTGAGACTTACTGAAAACACCCATTTTTATGAATAAATCCAAACTCTTTAGGATATGGTTTCATCAAGATGAATTTACTTTGAAGAAAAACATTGTGATAAATTTTATCCTTATCCGTGTGATGAACTATGTAACCCTACAATCCATATTATAATTGAAAATTAATATGAAATCCATATTTCATAAATGTAATCAAAGCGAATCCTATAACAGAGAATCAATGCTACTCAAGCTACTGAGGGTTTGGTGTGATTTCATCAAACATGATCATATCTCAGTAAAAAAATTACACTATAATATGTGTCATATACATCTTATATAATCTTATATAATACCTTTTTCCATAATAGTAATTGACCATAAGACATGGTTCAAGTCAAGCAAGTATAGTCTGACTCTTATTTTATTGATTATTCAAAACAGACTAACGAAGTTGATGAATACATCACATGTAATTTATATAATAGTTGAGCACATTAAATTTCTCTCAAATAAGTGTATAAGAATATCATGTGTGACTCAAATACTAATGATTATCTATTTAATAAGTCTAATTCAATCTAGTGTTATTTGAATTTACCCATCCTACAAGCATAAAAATTCTACCATGGTTGTCCTGTAACTGAATACATGATCAACAACATACCGTACCACCAAATTTTAGGTAAGTCACTAGTGAAATTAAAAAGTAATCTTGAAAAGTATTAATCATCTCATTCTAGGTATATCTCCATCCTTAAGTAATAAGGGTTGATTATAAGTATAAACCCCTATGTGTATACATGAATATAAGAAATTCCATGAGATATACTTTCATGGGTTGGTCTAAGTAATAATTTTATAGTTATTATAACATTAATATATTCATAATATATCATAAAAAACCCTTTGTAATATGTACAATAATATATTCAATCTACCTTTTACATATCATTATATCACATTACACTCTATGATGATCACTAGTTTGGGAAAACTCAAATTTATATTTGAAGGAAATTTAATCATTCATGTAAAGTTAATTATAACACAAATAAAAGATTGATAAAATGATATTGTATTCATAGAAAAATTATACAAGTTTCTACATTAAAACAAATCCCTCAAGTATTTCACACCCATATATTCTAATGACTCTCATGTTCCTGTAGTAGTAATGTTTTTTTGTACATTCATTACAACTATGTGTAATTTCTTATCACAACTCGATGTGAATAACTTTTTAAGTACTCCCCAAAACATAAAATTCAGATATAAATATATATAAATATTAGATTGAATAATTATTTGGGATTAGGGATCATATTAATTATGTTAAAACTTTTTTAATATATTCAAATTTATTTAAATAAAATAAAATTTAAATACTATTTTCAACATAGAACTCTCACTAGGATTAATGAAATGATGTTATTTTAATATATCCCTCATCAATATATTTTTTATTACATAAGAATATAGCATAGTGAAATACCAAGGTCAATCATAAAGAGGAAACTCAAATAACACAATTCTTTTATTATCATTATATATCAACTAACTAATTTACTTGTAAATAGTATAAAAATATAAAAGGGGGGTTTGGGGAAAATTGATATTATTTTAATATATATATATATGTGTGTGTTTTTGTGAATATAATTTAATCATAAAAAAATTAGTGAGATAGAAAGTATTTTTCTTAGGAGTTCAGAACAACTCCAATAATTTTCTGATGAAGATAAAATTTCTTTAGTCATCTCTTTTGGTGACTAGTTAAAAAGAACTCACTATTCACCTGCTTTCTTGAATTGAATAACCGAACATTGACACCTATTCATTTACGATTAACCAATTACAAAATAATTCCAAATACAAATTCCATCGTATGAATGAATTAAATATCAATCTGAATGAATAAAGATGAGAAAATAAGAAGGAAAAAATCAATAGAGAAAAGGAGTCCATACATCCCAATCAATTTGACCATAAATATCATCCACATATTAAAAGAAACTAGAGATAATAAAATGTCACCCCAAAATTAATTATTCCATTTCTCCATTCATTGAACATGTGGTATGTTTAGTTCCTAATTTTTATAGTGTTAATATGGGAACACTGGAATAAAACAAAATAGAAACGAAATGGGATAATGAAAAAAAGAAGAAAACTAATATAAATTATAATTTTAGAAAACTATCACAAACAAAATACTTAGTAAATGAAATTTTCCAAAAAAAAATGGATAGCTATTATGAGGGAGTAGAGGTTCCAATTTACAGTATTTTGGTGGATATTTTTTACTCAAAAATGTATTCTTCAAAAGTTATCACATGTTTTCCCCATTAAATGGATATACTTATAAAAGTTGTATTATTTAATGTTATTCCAAACTATTTTTTTTCACACCTTTAAAATTGGGATTCATTGCACATATTAGCTGTATAAGTACTATGGTTATCGGGGTAGTAAATATAATCATACAAACTATAAATAATATAATAATATATTCATAGTATCACTATCTCAATTAGTTTATAACTAGACATGCATGGTTTAATCATTGAGATAAGTATATGAATATAGGTATGGTTAAATAGGTATTATCATAATCAATATCTGATTTTGACACATGTACTCAAATTTATTCCATGATTACTTGAGAAAATATTTAAATCCTGGAGACCATTTCATTTCTGTTGTCTCAGTTTCTAATGTATTTATATAGTGACCCATGATTTTCATACATAAATGTTACATCTTATTAGATGAATATTAAATACCAAACATAACAATATATGCCATAATCATATAGGTATAATGCATTTAGAAACATGGATACATAAAAAACTGGTTCATAAGAGATCTACATCATATCACGTTAATTTTACCCTTCATAGACATATCATACATAAAAAATTTCATTATAATATGAGCAAATGAAATGTATGAAAGGGTGAGATCATATGATCATTTAGTGAAAAATGGGAGATAACAACGATCACATAAATATAACCTAAGCATAAAGGCATGATAACATGAGCTTAACATTTGAAAACCATACCAAACATTCCAAAGATCATAATATTGAGTCATGGAATAAGGTTTTCCAGTTCATAATACATGAATAAAAAAATAATCAGTCAACATGAGACATGAGGGCATAAATTTTTAAAAAGATATAAGTTTTTGGAATACACATAATCACATAAAATAGATTACATAGAATAGGATCATAGCCTAAAATATAACAGTGGATTAGGTTCACTCCCCATTCCATCATATCCTTAGTAATTGTTCAATCCTGAGGCAAAAATATTTTAAAAAGTCCCTAACTTAATTGGGTTTACCCTCTATTATAATCTCTATAATCACATGTGATATCCATCTTTAATGATTGTAATGCAGGGATTTATAATTATGGTCTCATTCTTCATATAATTAAAATCATATATATATTCCATAAGATCATAGATAATTCATTATATCATAACCCATGAAAATTAAATGGGTTTTATAAGCATTTCATCACATCATCATATCATAACCCAGAGATAGGATATTCGATTCATAAAATCATACTTAAATCACCATACTCATAAGGCTTTCAAAAAAAAGAATGTGTGTGGTACCACTAGATCATGTCCCCAGTAAATCATAAGTATCGTCAATGTTGTTGTCATGGATGAGAAATTCCTTTAAAATATCATTGTAACAAATATTAAGGAAAATACCCTTTGTAATGTTAAATAACCAATTTAAAATCATTTTTTAAAAAAATTAAGAAAAAAATTATTCAAAAATAACCTTCTAAATTGTTTAAGGAAACTTCAAATAATTTAGCATTCATGAAGGTGAGACACTTTGTTCATGTTTTTTTATTAAAATAAATATTGCTTTCTCATCTTCAATAAAAATTAAAAAGTACCTCATTCAGAAAAGGAAAAGAATATTTGATTTAATCATGATTTTAAAAATTCAAACTTGGTTAAAAATTACGATAAAAATCATAGGATAATAAAAAAACGCTCTTGAAAACATTTTTAAAAGACATGGTTATGGGTGAAAAAGATTTTTGACTGAAGTGAGAAAAAAATTTAATTATCCTTAAAAACATTCATTTGATTTCATGAGTACATAAAATGGGGGAAAATAAGACAAACATATAATCTCTATAAATTACTAGAGGATAATAAAAAAGATTTTTTAAGATAGAAATTTCAAATAATTCCCCCACTAGAGACATAAACGCAAAAAATCTAGATTTTTGTCAATAATATATTAAAAATGATGTGGGTAAAAAATATAATATGTTATTATAAAAGGGATTATCTAATCTATTATTATCAATAAGTGTGTAGAATAAGGGAAATGTAATATCATTTATAGTGGAGGGAAATGACAAATATGAAATTACTTAAAATATTCAATAATATATGTCGTAATCATTTCAAGTGGCACTAAGTCACCCCAAATTTGAATGTAATATGTCATAAAGATGAAATTAACTCAAAAAATTACATTTGGGAAAGTTTCAGATTACTTTTAGTCATTTTATCTTAGTCAAACTTCCTTAAACCTTTTTAACCATAACCATGATAACTTAACATTTTTTCCCTGATAACAAAAAATATATG
Source organism: Viscum album (assembly GCA_963277665.1). NCBI lineage: Eukaryota > Viridiplantae > Streptophyta > Magnoliopsida > Santalales > Viscaceae > Viscum > Viscum album. The sequence goes on from OY728151.1 coordinate 1,226,703,722, forward strand.
ACTGAAAATAAAATGGGACTTCTAAAAAAATAATTACAAAGTAATTCAAAATTTATAATCCATTTTTTCAGAATTTATTTCAATTGGTGGTATAAATTACATTTAATATAATAATACAAAATGCATTAAAAATATTTTTTTCTAAAATAACTGATTAAAGAGGAAAAAAATCAGTTATCCTTGAAATAAAGTAGTAAATTAGTTTCCAATTATATTATTTTAAATAAAAAAAATAACAGTTTTTATACTTTTATCGAAATCTAAAATTGAATGTAATCTTCCAACCATGCCATTAAATGAAAATCTCCCTAAATAGTTATGAATTTGGATAAAATATAACTTATCTTCTCAAAATTCAATATAGGGTTCCTAAATTAAAAATAGTTATTTTAATAAATCATGTAACTTTTTAAGTATACCTTTGATCTGAAACCACTCATCCAATAGGATAAATGCAAGTATTAGGGTTCTTTTAATTTTATACCCCATGCTTTTTACATAATTTTACCACATTTTCTAAGGAGATAAATATTTATTATGGACACAAATCTTAATGACCAAAAATAAAGATTCCCCAATTATATTAATCAATTATTCTGATTATAAATATGGAATCAATATTATAAAATTCAACACATATAATTATCGGAACTTAATTTAAAATTAAACCTGTAAAACATGAGGAAAAGAGATTTTCAAAAGAAAACATTTTTCTATGTATAAAAACAATTATAAAAAATGAACATAAAATTGAACAAATGGACCAATTATTTATTATTCCTAATATAGTTATACTATTTGTACCTTCAAAAAAATTTTAAAACATAATAGAACATTTTAAATTCTTTAAATGTAAAGGTGGTTTTTAATAAAAACAAATATCTTTCACTATTCTTCAAAAAAATAAATCTTTTTAGAAAATTATGAAAAATTGTCACTGCCTTACAATTGAAATTATTTTATTCTTTTCATTTCATTTATTTGGATATTATTTTTGTGGTTTGGATTGATTCATGGTTTGAATGTTTTTGTTTTTGAATAGGAATGAATGTTTTGGACTTGGAAATAGCTAGTGAATATGTGGCACACAATTTAGGGAAACCATGCGGCTTCGTCAAGATAAAAATGTAGTTTGTTTTGGGTCACTAGTGATGAGGTGAATGGGTTCGCATGGTTTTCGAATTCATGTGTCAACCGTGAAATTATGTTTTGGAACATGAAAGAGGCGTTCAACATAGTTGGTGAACATTTTGGTAACCTTGCGGCCACCTCGTGCATGTTCCCCTTCTCTCCAGTTGGGTGTGCATGATTGTTGAATGGTCTCATAGACCGTGCAACCAAAAAATATGACCTTTCTATGTTCATAATTCAAATAAAATTAAATGAAAATAAAATAATAAAAATGATGTAAAATTTTAAAAGAATTTTTTAATAATAATAATATTAATCATGATAATAATAATGTAATTATGATTCGTAACAATAATATTATTATTAACTTTATTATTATTATTATTTAGTTAATTTTTTATTATTATTAGGTTTTTTAATTATACCCTTAATAGAAGGGTCTCCCCCTTCCTCCCCCTTACCCCATACATGAAACCCCCCTCTTTCATGCACGTGTGAAACCCCCTAAGCCGAAACCCTTTGACGTGTCACCACCTCTGGCGACAGTTCCTCCTCCCTCACCTCAAGAAGTTGCCCTTCCCCCTCTTCTCCATGCTCATATGATCAGACCCACTGAGAGAGATTCGTTATGCCGCTCCCTCCCTCTGGCTAACACTCCGCCTCTCGATTTTGGATGAGAATCCATCCAGTGAGTCTCCTCTCCCATCTTCTCCATCTATTTTGTGGGTTTTCTTTACTCAATTGGATGTGTAGGTATTGGGCCAAACCCTAATTCATTTATGGATTTTTCTTTTGGATGTTTGTTGTTATTTAGGGTTCATTTCCCTGTTGAGGATCGTTCAGGCTATGGTTGGAAAAGGTAGTGGTTTCTCTATGTCTTTTAGGTAAATGACTTTATTTTTTTATTTTGTATTAATTTTAATTTAGGGTTTTTGTGACTTTTCAGTTGTCAATAATTTTTTATAGAGTGCATTTGACCTCTCTGTGGTGGTTTTGGGTTGTGGGTGTTAAGAGTGCTTACATGTACATGCATAGGATAAGGAATATATATATGACCTCTTTTTACATATTCCCTCATAGATAGGTGAATATGTGAAATTAATCTTGGGATATATATTTATTTATTTTAATTCTTTTGCATGTAATGGCAATGGTTTGGTTCGAGTGGGAATCATCAAAAAGCTTCTTGTTTGAAGTAGTTCTCCCTATATCCAAACCTTAAAATTGAAAACTATAATTGATTGTGTGTTTTATTGGGTGCTTTCTTTATATTATAAAGTTAGTAAATTATAGAAAAATATAATTTGGAACACAATTAGTTTACATAATTTTTTCCAGCACATTCTTTATGTCACACTATGGGTCTTTCTTATTAAAAATATGTTCTCTTTGTTGGGTTTTTAATGCTAACTTTCTTGAATGATTGATTTATTTTATGAATAAATTATATTGGGTGAATTTGAAATATCCAATGATATTTTTAATTTTAGAAAACAAAATTTATAAACCTTATAATGAATTGTTTGATATTTTAAATTGTTTTGGAATTTAACGGTTTTTGGAAAAATAGTTTTCTAAAGTGAAAGTATCCCTTTTAAAATAATAAGTCCCATTTGGAACATCAAGAATGGTTTCTTGAGAAATTAAAACCCTCAAAAAGGCATCCCCCTTGTTTTATAAAAATGATATGTATTTAAAAGTTGTGATTTGTGATATTTTCATAGTGAATAGGCTTAATCTTTATTGTGAGGTATAAAAGGGGGATGTGCTTGAGGAGGAGATCATTGGTGAGAGGTTGAATGGGTTTTTGGATAAATAAATTGATATGTTAATATATTTTTTCTTGTTAAAATATCATCACTATTTAGAGTAGATAACAATGGTAACCATGGGTACCTAGGTGGGAAAATAGGACTAGTACACTAGATGATTTTGATGTGGTTCGTCCTGATTTAATTTAGAAGGATTGGTGCTGCAACACAAAGTAATAATTTTTTTATGATTTCCGAAAAATGAGTAGATATAGATTCACCTCCTAGTGAATCATACATGGTAAAATTGTTAGTTTTTATTTCTATACAACATGACACTAAGGTACGATGATCCAAGGTCCTCACTAACACTACTTGCTAATGGAATTCCCATAGAGCTTGTGGTGTGATTTTCATTTCCTTTGTTTCATGCTTGATCTCTATTTTATGAAAACCATGTTTTAATGTAAATTTATTTCCTATAATTTTGAAATGTTAATGTATTCTTGGAATCTACTTTGAAAATGTAGTGGAAGGGAAATTCTTTTCAGGAAAATTAAAACTTGTTACATGAATTTTAAATGAATGAAAAAAATTATTTTATTATATATTGTTTTCAAACTAGAATGATTAGGGTTTCTATTTAAAGGTAAGGGAATAGGGATTTTTTTATCCCTGGAATTTCTACGAAGCATCTTGGTACCCACATATACTATATTTTTTAGTTTCAGGTTACTCTAGTTATGGATCACTCTTGGAGAAAGTGTGGTTCAGTGTTTGGTGGTAACCCATGATGTCACTTTGAGGTATGTTCATCTATGGAAAATTGATCTATTTACCACTTTTAGTTTTTATTTATTTTGATCATTTTATATATATCTATTTTTCTATTATTTATGGTTCAAATCCTTCCCAGCAGTTTTATATTGATTCACAAAACTAGTTGACATCCCGTGGGGATCTGGAACACCCTTGGGGCCTTATCGTAGGCTGAATAGGGTGACTGGTTTAGGGTTGACCTATTTTGGTTCATGAATAAATGGTATCAAAGCAGGAAAAGGTTATTTTGGGTGTTAGGTAGCATTGAGATTAAGACTGTTGGGACTAAATAGGTAGGTTTAGGAAGGACATCATGAACCCTTGCCCGCCCCGTGCCTCAAGCCCCTAGGGGTAGTCTAAAATTTGATAATTTATTTTGGGGGGTCTGTATAGATAAGGGATGACAATGGGAGTGATACAGTGTTATTTTATGAGCTTTCATAGAGTTATGAACTATGTACATCCTGATTGCACAGTTCAAGATACTTCCTGCGGTTGATGCTCACTCAGATCACGGTCTTCTAAACAGTTTCATGGGTTATGCATAGCCAATAGTCCCTTATAATTGGATATTTTTTGTGAGTTAGGTTTGGAAGTAGTTTTGGAGGGATATAGTGGGTTTTATAAAAGAAAAAGTTTTTCAAAAAAGGGTTTTTCGAAAGGGAATATCATTTTTAGAGTGGAAAATGGTTTTTGAAAATGAAAATGATTCCTGGAAGTGATTTTATTGTAATCTAATATGTGGTTTCAAACGAAGAAATGGAAAGTGTTGGAAATTATTTTGGGGGTTTGAAAATACTTTTTGGATGGTGAGATGAATTTTTATGAGAATTGTGTATTTAAGTGGAATTATTTGTTTTGAAAATGAGAAATGTTTTGAATTTACCGTTGATATTTCTATTAATAATCACATATATAGACGTACGCATGTGGAACGTGAATAGTTGGTTGTATGTGTAGATGGTTTCTTGATCTAGAATAAGGATATATATTTTTGAGACTTCATTGAATACAAATGGTGGGTATTTAAGTTGTTTTTAATTCTGAAAAATGGTTTCAAAAAATGGTAATTTTAATGTTTTGAAAAGTGAGTGAGCAGTTGTTTAAGGTTTTATTTCGTGTTTGGTAAACTTTTTCATGGGATCATGGTTTTCACTTGCTGAATTGTGGTCAGAATGATTATTTTTGTTTGGGTTTTTTTTTATGAAATAAGTGTTGAATTTTTTTATGATTCATTTTTACTTGGCTTCATCCTTCTTGTTTTTGAGAACGCCATCCTAAAAAGTCCCATAGGTTTCTAGTGAGTCTCTTATATTTTTGGTTCTACCCAAAATCCTAGAAGATTGGTGGAATTGATTTACTATCGATTGATTTACATCTTCTGTGGTGATCAAGATCCAATGGATGTAGTGGGATGACATGATGAAGTCATTGGTGGGTTCAAGTTAATGGGAACATTCAAATCAATGAGTTCCATATTGGTTCAGGTTCTTTTGAAAGATTGACTTTGGATTGATTTAAGGTGAGGATCCAATTTTGTTATAGGATGGGATGTCTAGGAAGGTGTTTAAGACTAATTTTGACTGATGGTTTTCTCCATAGGAGGTGAAGGTGTGGAAAGTGGAAGAACACATGAGTGTCCAGCAAGGACAACAAATAATAAAGGCCTATGTCGGGAATTTCAAGGGGTTGGTTTCTTTTTATAATGTGATAGCATCATGCAATTATTTGAAAGATCATATTGTATGGAGTCTTAGTCTAGGGTTCAAGGAATGATTATTTTTGTCATTTGAGAACATTCCCTATCTTATGAAGAGATAAAATCAAAGGAACCTATTTCAAATAAGTCTCTTTATCAGGTTCATATTTTATTTTTTAGTCCACTCTCTTTTTTAATTCAAGGGTGATTGGTTTGGGTACTTTATGTTTCTTTGTCATCATCCTCCAAAGGCTTTCCATCGGTGTGGATGTTTAGGAAACATGGGAAGGATTCACTAGCGGTGTCATCAGAAGGAGTCTCAACCCAAGGATGTCAACTTATGAAAATCAGAAAGTGGATTCTATAAACATCAAGGCTCCATCCATAGTTCCTGAATTGAATATTGAGAATAGTTTTGAATTCCAAGGGATGTGGAGGACCTCGGACAGGATGTTTTTTCCAGTGCATTAATGGGGACATTTTAAATTCCTCTATTATAGATTTCTAATCATTTAAAGTTCTGTTTGGTTGTAAGAGGCATAGAGGTGTCATTTTTTCATTGTGGTCTTTGTTATTTTAATGATCCACTTTAGTTATAAGATGGCATTGTGATCTCATTTTCTTGTAATTCAAGTGGTTGTGCCTCCTTAGAAGTGAGTCTCTAAATGGTTGTCTTTCTTGTGTGGTTATCCATTTTGAGGATCATTATTGTTTTACATCATGTTTGTCTTGTAGATAATCATGTATTACATAAATGATAAATCGTGATTTAGAACGCTATTTGGTTTAAGCTCTTTCTATGGGTTTTATGATGTACTGGGATTATCTGGTTTGGGTTGGAAATTTGGGGTGACTGTGCTAGTCAGGTTACTATTGTGGAGAGAACCCTCCTTGTTCCCATCTAGATCTTCTTATTACACCTTATCTTAGAGATGATAGGGTGTGACTATCATAGTGAAAAGTAACTTTATTTTTGGGGTTTTTTTAAATTTTGATTAGGCATGAAACCAAGTTTTGTTCATATTTCAGCTGGGTGACTTTCTAGGGGAATAATGTTTTTTTGGGGGGGAGAATTTTTACACCCTGACCATTAAAATTATTTTATTCTATTCTTTTCTTGGATTTGGATATTATTTTTGATGACTGGGTTGAATCCTGGTTTGAATTTTTGATTTTCTTTTGAGTAATGAAAGTTTTGGTCTTTGAAGCATATAGCGCATGGGAAGCACATGATTTAGGGAAACCTTGAAGCTTCATTTTGATAACCATGAATCATGTGTATGGTTTTTAGTGATGAGGAACACAAGTTTCACGTGTGTTGGGAAACCATGTGAAAATAGTTTCATTCATTTCTGGAACAGAACAACATTCTACATAGTTGGTGCATGGTTTGGTAACCTTGCAGCCAGGTTATGCATGTCCCCTACTCTCCAGTAAGATGCGCATGGTTGGTATATGGTCCCAAATACCATAAAACAAAACTGTGTTGCCTTCCTACATTCTAGAATAAAATTAAATTAAATTAAAAGAAAATAAGGAAAGTGAAAAAAAATTAAAATATTGTTTTAATAATAATAATAATAATAATATTAATATTAAGAATATTATTATTTTTCTTATAAATGTTATTATTATTATTATATTTTGGTTTTTATAATTAAACCATCAATTGAGGGGTATACCTATTCCCCCTTACCTCATAAGAGAATCTACCTCCCCCCTCCCATCTCACACATGACCCCTTCGTCTAGAACCCTACGACACACCACTTACTCTAATGGTGGTTCCTCCTCCCTCACCTCATGTGGCTCTTCTCTCACATGGCTGACCTTCCCTCTCTCCTCCCCTCTCACACGATCAGTCAGATGGGAGAGCTCCGACATGCCATTACCTCCATCTGGCGACCGCTCCACCTCTCGATTTTGGGTGTCAATTTCATCAGTGAGTCTCTTATCACATATTCTACCTCTATGTTTTTGTTTTACTTCCTACCATGGGGTTTGTAGGGTTTGGTCAAAACCCTAACATGTTTGGGGTTTTTATTTTGGTTGATTATTGTAATTTAGGGTTTTTGGGTCTCATTTAGGACCATTCATGCCATGGTTGGAAAAGGTAGCGGGTTATAGATAATTTTTGGGTAAGGGAATTTGTTTTTAATTATTTTTATTTAATTTTAATTTACTGATTTTCGGATTTTTTGAGTTTTTGGTAATTTTTTATAGAGTGGATTGGACCTCACTGTAGTGGTTAGGGGCAGTGGGTGTTGAGTGTGCCTACTTGAACATGCATAGGGTAAGGATTATATATATATGACCTCTTTTTACATATTTTCTCATGGTGAGGGGAATATGAGTTATGTATCTAGGGTTATATATATATTTTTGTATAAATGATTGTGAATGTCTGTGTGAAGAGTTAGTTTGAGTGGTCGTCATCCAAATGCGGAATGTTTGAGGTAGTTCTTCCTATTTCCAAACATTTAAACTGAAAAAATAATTTCATGTATATTTTTTGGGGGTTTTTATTTATATTTTAATGTTAGTAAATTGGTGAAAAATATAATATGAAACACAGTTGGTTTACTTTGTTTTTTCATTCATTATTTATGTCGCACTATAGTCCTTCTTATTAAAGATTTGTTCTCTAAGTTGGTTTTGTTACACTAAGATTCTTGAATGCTTGATTAATTATTTGATGAATTATATTTGTTTAAATGGAAATTTCCAATGATTTTTAGCCATTCATCAAATTTTTTTATAAAAAGTATAATTAAATTTTGGAGATTTCAAAGGTTTTGGGAATTTAATGGTGTTTGAAAAAAAAATGTTTTCTAAAGTTAAATATATCTTTTAAAATAATATGGCCCATTTGGAACATTTAAGAATGGGTTTTGAGAATGTAAAACCCTTCTACATGCATTCCCAAATGTTTTATAAAAATGACATGTATGATAAATGTTTGATTTCGAATATGTTCCTAGTGAAGAGGCTTATTCTTGGTTGTGTGACTTAAAAAGGGGGTTGTGCTTGAGGATCAAATCGGTGGGGATTGGTTGAATGTGTTTTGGATAAAGAACAAGTTATGATCATATATGTTTTCTTGATAAAATATCCCCACAATTTTGAATAGATAACATGAGTAATACCATGTACCTAGATGGGAAACTAGGACTATTATGCTAGATGATTCGGAAGTGGTTCGTCACAGTTTTGTCTACCATGATTGATACTACAACACAAATAATCATTGGTGGTTATTAGAGACCGCTGGGACAATGGGTTTCCCCTCCTAGTGGATCATGTATGAGAATGCTATTAGTTTTGGTTGTTTTACCACATTTCACTGAGTTACGACAATCATATGTCCCCACTAACACTATCTTCTTAGGGACTCCCCATGGTGATTGTGATGTGATTTTAATTTTAGTTGTTTCATGATTTATCTCTATTTTGTGAAAACCGTATTTTAATCTAAATTTTGTTCCATTCATTTTGAAATGATAATTCATTATTTGAATCCATTTTAAAAATTTAGTGGAATAGAAATGAATTTCATGAAAATGAAAACTTTTAACTTGAATTTGAAGGTAATGAAAACACTATTTTATTATGTCTTATATTAAAACTAGCATGATTTTTCTTTATTTTTAATGGTATGAACATAGGGTGTTTATATTCTTGGAATTACAACTGAGCATCTTTGTACTCATGCCCACACTCTTTTTTTCAGTTTTAGGTTCCTCCCATTTTGGATCGTTCTTGGAGTGAGTGTGGTTCTGTGTTTGGTGGTGACCCACAAGGTAACATAGAGGTATATTCATCTGTTGAACATTTTTCTATTTACCACTTCTAGTTTTTATCTTTTCTTAGTTTACATTTATTTATTTTTCCTTTTTTAATGGTAAAATTCGTTCACAATTGTTTTATTTTGTTGCCCGAAACTAGTTGCAAGCCCATGGGTATTGTGGATGCCCTTCAGGCCTTCCCACATTCCAACTCGGGTGACCAATTGAGGGTTGAACTGGGCCGGTTCCTGAAAAAAGTTCACTCGAATATAATGTTGGCATACTATTTTCAAAAATTGAGTTTTTTTTCAAATATATTTTCTAAATGTGTAATAAATTAATAATTTTATTGTACTAAAAATAAAATATAAATCATTTTTTAGGGAAAATGTATTTTTGATGAATATATAGACATTACTGAAAATTGAGAGCTTAATTATCAATATGTTTGATTCATCTAAGAACTATATACAAATTTTTTAAATTAGGTTATTCCTATTCATACCACCAATTTTAACTACTAGGTTATAAGAGTCACATTTAAATAATAATATTAGTAACATATTTGGATTCATTTAAACTCAATGTTGTGTGTAACCTAATATATTGAAGAAATTAAATTTATTTGAAGAGAAATATTTCATAAAATCTAAGGTTTTAATTTTCTACCTCCATTAAAACAAATTTCATCCTTGAAATATAAGATCATAACATTAAAATAATACATAATATTTTTGTACATACATAATCATATAGAATAATTTCCTTATTCAAGGCTCACTGCCAAGACCATCATATTATATTGGGTTCACTACCCATTACATCATATCCTTAATCCATGTTCACTCCCATAACTATCATAGTGAAAAATTTCCCTTACAGAACTGAGTTAACTCCACACTCTAGTCTTTATTATCTCATAATATATCCATATTTATGCAATTCATTATAAGGATATATAATTCTAGGACAACCCAAATCATAATTAAAATCTTATATATGTGTTCCAAAAGATAATAACCCTTTGATCATATTATATCACATAAAAAATAATCTAATTTCTTAAACATTTCATCGTATAATAATTTCATAACCCATGAAAAAGAGACGAGTTTCATGAAATAATCCTTAAATCATCATCATCCCAGACCATCCAGATAAATAAAGTATATCATATTGTTGTATCATACCCACAGTAAATTATATGTAACATCATGAATTTTACTAATAAAGAAAAATTACATTAAAATGCAATTAGAACATAACTTGAGGAAAATACATTTTTTTCTTTCAAATCAATTCTTTGGAGTCTAATAATTTTCAAAAGAATAAGTAAAAAAATTTCTTCACAAATAAATTTTTATATTTTTATAGGAATCATTAAATAATTGATCAGTCATTATGGAGGGAAATTATGTTCATGATTTTAATTCTAAAACAAAGATTCTTTCTCTTTTTTGATAAATAGTCTAAACTACATCATTCAGAAAATGACAAGAAAATTCTTATTAAAAAATATTTGTAAAATTTAAAAAATTGTTAAATATGAAATTAGATATTTATATAAAGATAATAAAAATATTCTTGAAATCTTTTCTTAAAAACATGGATATAGAATGAAAATTATTTTGGACCAAATATTGAAATGAAGTCGGATTTCCTTAAAAAATATTTTGGTCTATTAAGTACATAATGTGAGGAAACATGAGAGAAAATGTTTAATATAATGAAATTAATAGTGTAGAATAAAATATATATTTTGAATATATAATTATAAATTAATTCCCTCAGTATTTACTTAAACATAAAAAATTCCGAAGTATTATGAGATGGTGATATAAACCCTTACAATGAGTTCAAATTCCCTTTAAGGCTCTTTAAAATTCTATGTGATAAAATTAAATTTATTATAATTCTATAATAGAATCATGGAAATACTTATAATATCATATATTATCCACTTATAAAATTTTAATACCCATTTACTAATAATTCTTTATTATAATCATCATTACTAACTGTTAACAGTTTTAATTTTTGTGAGAATTTTTTTAGTTGTTCTAATCCATGTACGTTGACCATGGTTGAATAATATATAAATAATTAGTCATGATATAAAAATCATATATATTTAATTTATATATATATATTAATATTCATCCATAAAATATATAGATATAAAAAATTAATTACATCGTTCATAGAAACAATTGTATATATGTACACAATTATGATTTTTTTCATTTTTCGATGGATGGAAAAAAGGAAAGGTAGATAATAATTCTCCATTATAGGATGACTGATATTTCACATATAAATATATATTTACATATTATATAATCATTTAATATATTTTTATTACCATACTATAAAAAAAATTAAAATTGAATCACATCACTTTGTGAAGGTAGTAGTCCATATGTACGCACGTGTGACGTTATCATTTTCAAACGAATGGGAAAAAGGTAGAAAATGGTTGTTACATTATCATAATAAAAATTAAGTATATTTAATATTATAAAGACTATTTTTTTAATGGATACCATATATTTAGTGGAGTTATAATAAGTAAAAAAATTTAAAACGTTCATTTAAGAGTTATACATCTCTATTAAGAAACCTTCTTTGGCATACACCTTAAACCTAGAAATGATCACATTTTTTGAAAGACAAGTAGCTCAAGGATGTGGGGATGAAATATTGGAGGGAATTATGATTGGGATTTGATAAGACATAAGGCCCATGTATTTTTTATATGAGAGTATAGGTGTATCATTTTATAGGGGATCAAAAATACTCACTAGGAATAACATAAAAGACTAACTAATACATACATATCTATATATCATAATCATGTAAAGTGGAACCAGGGAATCCAAAATTATAATATTATATGTTATAGGGTATAAATATACTCAACCAATCACATTTGGTCATGTTTAGGACACATTTTAAGAATTATATTTTACAAAAAACTAATTTAAATCCATTTAAACCTTAAACGTGATAACATAAATTTTTATCATGATAACATAATTATATAAAAAATGATACTTATAAAAAAAATTATATGTTGATTCCAAATTTAGAATCCATTTTTTCATAATTACTTTATCTTTTTAGTAAAAATTAATTTTAAAATAAGAACAAAAAATGAATGAAAAACTGTTTTTCGGAAAATAATTGATTTAAGAGTAAAAATCACTTAACCATGAGATAAAGTAGTAAATTATATTTCCTGAATGATTAGGTAGTGACCTGGTTTTTTCCTTATATGTATTTAGAATATTTCTATATATATATTTCTAGATCTAGGCACTAAGATGTCATGCAATTATGAGGCTCGGTGTTCCCGGTGTAGAATACAAAAAAATATTGAGTATATTGTATACTAAACACACAACGAAACTGGGATATCTCTAATATGGTAGATCAGATTAGAATTCTGAGTCTATAGATAGGTCCATAACATGTATTTTACCCATGGTAACATACAATTTTTTTTGTCATGGTACTTCGATAGAAAATTCCATTGATGGAGTTCTTGTAAATATACGAGGTCGATTACAACCACCACCATGGAACACAACAAAAGGATGAAAACTGAAGTAAAATGGTGGTCTGGGGATATGACTCTGAGACCTACTCTTCACTCTACCCAAACCCTTAACACCCCACCAAAAATGGTGTGGAATTGAATTTATTTAAATAAATAATTAAATTTTATTACTTTATCACAAATTCTGAATCAAATAACTTTTGAAGGGAGACTCAGATTTGGAATCCAAGACCATCATTGAGTTTTTAAAGGTTTGTTTTCACTAGAGGTTACCACAGGTGAGAAGATGTAGGAGGTTTAGATTCTGAAACCACTAGAAGTTTACTATAAATTGGAGTTTACATAATTGTTATAGAGTTAGATATTTTGTCTTTTGGATAGTGGATCTATGACCATATGCTTCTGATGACAGTTTGACATCTATTCTTCACCATATCGTGACTAAACATCAGGCACTAATAGATCATAGGGTATTGAACATAATGATAGATCCCAAATCAAGGTAGGATTCCTATTTTAGATTATTCATATCCCGATTGTAGAAATCATTGGTAGATATATTTTTTTGTCTATTTTCTCTTCTTTGGAATCCTTTAATGATGGAAAAAGTAACAATGACCATCACCCTATTTGATTTATGGTTTCCCGTTCATCATCATTATTCATGTTATTTTTTGGTAAACTTTTTCCAAATTGAAATGAAATTAGATAGTAAAGATATTCACTGTTTTGGGAAGGTCATGATCCATGGATTTCCGATCTATAACGATTTCATGTTCTGGGTGCTGAAGGAGGCGCAATAGTGAGAAAAAGCGGCGACTACTATTCATCATGTGGAAACATTGATGAATCTTCAAGTGGAGCATGATTTTGTGAAGGTCTTGTCCCAGGGAGTCCAAATCTAAGCTCATAATGAGATTTCAGCAACTGGGTATTCCCAGTGGTATGCGGAAGGACAACCGGCACGACATCGGTGTAGTGGTGAGAAGTGACTCCAACAGTGGTGCGCGGCAGAACCCGGGGCGGTCGTGGGTTTCAGGAGATGGTGTGGGGACACCCATGTGGCATGTTGGATACCAAAACAGTGGGGTTGAAGAGCTACAGTGGGATATGGGTGAGCAGTCCAAGCTGCGGTGGTGGGGGGTGGGTCGCGACAGGTGGGTCGGGCTGAGGCGGCTGGGTCAGACCAAGGTTGGATGGAGCATCATCAAACCCCGATATCTCCTAAATGATGTGTCTGTTTCATGGGACGTTTGTGGAAACAAATTCCTATTATCAGGATATGTCCTTTTAGATCAGTTTTATACTTTTATATTTTGTTTTGGTGGCTCGGTTCCATGAAACACCTTAGATTGATAATAATATTATTATTATAATTCAGAAATATTTTATCAGAGTAAGCATGAAAAACAGACATCTAATTCACATTAAATTTGTGGGAACATGTCCCTTTCATAGAGACAAAACATTTGAGGTTTTTTTGGGATTTTAATAATATATTCATGAGGTCTAATAGAACAAAATTTCTGATAATAATAATAATAATGTCATTATTGTTATCTGGAAACTTATTTTTGATCGTACGTCTGCATACGACATCCGATTGGTGCACAATCAGAGGGGTTGCAACCCTGGAGTTGAGTATAACTTTTCAGGACTAACATTATGCATGTAAACCAAAATGGAGGTGTGGTACCCACAAGGCCTAATTTGGGCATTTGCAATGAATGTATTTTCCTCACCAGTTGTCTGTTTGTGATGAATGAATTGCCAATATTGTGTGATTTTTCAAGGGGATCGAAATGGTAATGTCTATTTTATGTGTTTCAAGATTGTGGAGTGGGTCCCATGAATCAATGTTCCTTCACAATGCTATGAAATATAGTTTCTTCATCGAGATTCTGATTCGGGGGAATGTATATCCGGTCCTAAGAATTTTCTGCAAGGATCATGATGGTGTGATCTATTTAATTATCCAGGGAGTTTATAGGATTCATGGTGGTGGAAATTACTTTTTTTATCTTTATATCAAACAATGAGCATCGTACGCTCGTTATCCTTTTGGGCTAGAGGTGCCATTTACTATGGGAGTACACTGGCATGCCTAGAGGGTACTTTTTCGTAGTTCAGTACCTAAGTATGGCTCGAAACCCAACCAGGTGATGAGGCAGGGCCACACTCCATGTGGGCCTCACATGCTCCATATACCACACCAAGAATCTTCAATCTCTCATATCTCCGTCTTTTGAACATTGGTTTTGGAATGCACACAGCCAATCCTTAGTGTTCTTCTATGTAGAACGTGATGGGGCCCTCTATTGTGTATTTTTAGATATGATGTGATATGTTCTATGTATGAGACCTATTCCGGGATATAACCGATGATAGTATTGTATTTCCTTGATTTCATTCGAGATCTACCATCCAATAGAGCTAGGCAGTGGAATTATCTAGGATCGCTCTTCCAGGATTACTCTCCAGTGGGTCTAGGCAGTGTCATTCTTCATTTACTCTTTCTGGATTACCGTCCAACTAGGATGTGAAGTGGTGTTCTCTTAGGACACATTTCACATACCCTCTAGTGGGGATGTGTAGTTGAGTTCACCATTCTATATCTTTCGATCATACACTCCAATGGGGTTGGGAAGTGGCATTCATTATTGAATCTTCAGGTCATACCCTCCTGTGGGGCTGGGCAGTGAGGTTCACTGATGACACTTTAGGACATACATTGGATTGGGTCTGGGTAGTGAGGTTTAACATTTTCACTTTTAGGATTACCCTCCATCATTTGACCCCTCATTAGGGTGGGAATTGGCATCCACCAATGATTGAATCGAGCATACCCTCAAGCGGGGCTGGGCAGATGGTCTTAGACCATGAGACATGATCACTTGGCTACACGGATCTGTGGCGATATATGGTTTGACATACCTTTGGACTCATGAGAATGAGGGATGCTTTCCACTTTGAGATATGCCCATGTGATGTGACCTAAAATTGTGAGGGCCAGTTAGTGCTTCCCAAATAGGATAATAACAAGGTGTGGTGATAGAGTCCCTTTGACTTGTGTGTCCAAGACAAACGTGGGGGATGTTGGGCCTCATTGGTGGTTACTTTTGGAACTGTTGGCTACTCTTTTCCCGGGTTGATCTATGATATGGAGATTCACTTACTTGTTTGGGATTTTTTAATGAGATGATATATATATATATATATATCTTATTTCAGTACCAAATTCATGGGTTTTGGTTACTCTCCTTCCAAGAGAGGCAAGGAGGTGTGGGGTATTCCACATGCTTTCCATGTCTAGCATCTCATAGTTGGATGGGTATACTCTCATACTTTAGTTGATGAATACTCAATTAGAAGTTCATCTTATAACATTTTCTAGTTCCTTGTGATTGGATGAGCTTACTTCACTCTCTTGTTGGGTTGAGATGATATCTTTTACTATAACTTGTTCTATCTAATTCTCCCCTCTTCATTACATCAAATGATTTTCCTATGATCCTTTGGGGCATAATGATGACTATTTTTACACTCACCCATACATGGTAATTGCCGACCCTGGGTGTTCCCTTGTAGACAACAAACATGTTGATCGTGACAGTATACATAGTGTTTGGACTACATGTGGTGGTCATGACTTGGGTATTATGAGAGGAGCTCTCTCAGCTATTTTACTTTTCCACATATTGTTGGGATGTGGAACGTTTCTAGTTGGGCATGTATATTTCCCATTTTCCCTTTCTGTTTACTTCTCAATAATTGTATTATTTAGAGGTCTATGAATATTTTTGGTTTATTTATAGAAGTGTTG
Organism: Viscum album; assembly: GCA_963277665.1. Classification (NCBI taxonomy): domain Eukaryota; kingdom Viridiplantae; phylum Streptophyta; class Magnoliopsida; order Santalales; family Viscaceae; genus Viscum; species Viscum album. Next base: position 1,226,720,288 of record OY728151.1, read on the forward strand.
TATCCTGTTTTTCCTTTCCCTCTTCACTTTGTCATTGAATTGGCTACGTGTGTGTATAGTAACTTAGCCAATTACTCCCCAAGTTTGTTATTCCATCGGTGCTGGTCACTAGCCCTTGGCCTATGGAGGTGGTCTTGGGTTAGTTGTGGCTTGAGCCTCTTCATGGTTCAGGTCATGACAAAGTGGTATCAAAGGTGGTTTGTTCCATGGGATGTTGTTCAGATAATCCCTAAAAACGAATTGGTTTGGTTTTAGGTAAATAGTGTCAATGTGTCTCGAGAGAAGCTCTCAGGACAGGGAATCTAGTGATGGTGCGGCAGCTAATGTAGCCATTCACTAGGACCTTTATTACCCTCTTTCCAACTATGCATATAGAGGCATTTTTTGTGGGGAAGTTTGGTACATGCATCATATAGGATTGAGTCATCGAATTTCCTTCTTGATTCATCTCCCCATCATTGTGGATATATATATATATATATATATATATATATATATATTCTTATTTGACTGTGATAATCCTTGATGTATTTGGGATTCCTTCATGATGACAACTAGCTAGGATATCATCTTTGGTTCATGATGATGACTTGGTGAGCGATGAACCATCAGTTTAGGATCCATCATGCGATTCTCTTCCTCTAGGTGGGTATGTAGCAGCACCTCAGCCTGTTGAGCAGTGGGTATCCCCATTAGAGTAGGCTAAGGACATGTATAGGATGATCACAAATTGCGAGTTCCATGGATAGAGACCAGTAAGGTTTCATGGTATGACAAACCCTCAAGAAGTAGATGTTTTTCTAGATTCTGTGGTTTCCCTATTCAAGCTTGTTTGGACTCCGACAAATCCGATGGTTGATTTGGTTGCCATCTTTTTTCCTATGGAATAGATGGGAATTGGTGGAGTCTAGTAACTCTGATGCATGATGAGTCAGCACTGTCTTGAGGTGACTTCTAGTAGTTGTTCCATGAGGATAACTACCCCTCCTTCTTACACAAATTCCAGATTCAGGAGCTTCTGGAGATCTAATAGGGACGGATGATGGTGGAAGTGTACGAGAATCATTTATCATACCTGAATTTGTAATCTATAGACATGATACATGACAGTAACTTATGAGAACAGATGTTTGATATGGGACTCCATAGAGATATTTATGATAACGAAGTTCCCCAGTGCATTCCCACCTACCTCAGGGTGTTGGATTAGGAACCGGTGATAGAGATATTTTATTTAATGTAATTTCAGTTAGCTAGTTTTGTTAAAGGACATGTTGGAGTTAAGACATCAGCCACAGGTAGAAGCTGTTAGTTGGTAGGGCCTCAATGTAGGAGGCCTCCACATTCTCAGACTCAACAACATGGTTCAGGTATAGAGAAAGGAACCGTGGAAGCCTGGGGAGGGCCAGTGTTATGCTTGTGATGGGTGTCATAACATGGCATGAGACTACCAGACTGGATGTGGTGATCTTCCTAGACAGATAGTAAACAAACCCCCATGGTAGAGATGATGATATGATCAAGGATCTTCTGGGTGGGGACAAGGTGATCCTTGTGAAGGTGGTTCTAGAAGGGGAGCAGAAGAGTTTTTGTTAGTGGATGTTTCTACAAGATCCTTCAACCACCATTGGGTGGCCCACGCTAGGATCAAGGAGATGGTGGCCAAGGCTGTGGACAACTGGATGATATGGATGTCTATAGTCCTGTAGCGAATGAGATTTTAAGAGATACTCCCTATAAATTTTATATGTTTTTGTAGTATAACATGTTAGAAAATGGGTGAGTTACTATTTTATCCCTGATTCTTTCTTATGGTTTTACCAAGGTGATGTGGGGTGTCAGTGTAACCCTAAGTTAGTGTTGTACGAAGAATATTTCAATACATGAGGAAGTGGGGTCCTTCCTCCAATGAGACATGTTTTTTTTATGTTTGTAGAACCGTGAGGGCTAGTTAGTTCCACCTAATGTTGATAGTATCATGGTGTGATGGATGAGTCCCTCTGACGTTTGTGTTTATGGTAGGGTTATGTAGTGGAGTGTTGGAGATGGTCCGGACATTGTCAGTGGAGTTTTTATGCTTGACCTCCTATTTTATTGAGATTCCACTAGTGTGTGTAGCGTTGTATTGGGTTTGGGGAATACACTCCTTTCAATGGAATCGAAGACATGCTGGGTATGCCCCATGCCTTCTGTTTCTAGACTCTTGTGGTTGAATGAGTTCACTCACCTTCCCTGTTTGTTATCACATTGTGTGCTCAACAACAATGTTCATATAGTAGTTTTCAAGTACAGGTTGAGGCAATAGAGACCCCATGAATAGAACTATGTGACTCACTATCTTGTGGATGCAGTGGAAGTCTTCTCCATGAGAATGTTGAGATGCTATCTTATGGGATGGCGATTTTTGGTTTGCTCAGGGAACCAAGGTCTCAGTTGCATGTTCACCTAGAGATACTTGAACCAGCGACAATGAAACTAGTTGGAAATTACTAGAGGACTAGAACATGGAGATAGTATATACTCCTCAAATAGGTAGTGAGGTAGAAAATTCCCTTATCAGGAAGTCCTAGTCTCACCAAATGTAGGATGTTTCAGAGCAGTTAACATCCCTGTAGATGACCCTGGTGGGGAAGGAGGGCAAAATTTTCGTCAAATGATGGTGTTGACACCTTCACTTCTCGAGCGTGTAAGAGAGTCTCGGTTGTGAGACATCAACTGAGAAATCCTATGTGACCATATATCCTTATGTGTTTCACCATATGGATATTATGATGGAGGGAATCCTGAGACCATGTTCTGGGGAAAAGTAGAGATTACAGTCATGATGTGGGATCCATAGGTTTGAACGAGGAGGTATATTATCCACCTGATTTTCATCAGACTATTCAGGACAATGCAAAGATATGGAGAGGTTGCCTACTGCATAGCCCCACCCCTCAGTTAAAGTGGGTGCATGATGAGTTCCATATGTCGCAACTGAGGAGATAAATGTTTGATCCTACACACATCATCGAGAAGAGAAGAGCATACATGGGTGGACCACCCCTAGTTAAAGTATTGCGACATCATGGAAATGTGAATGAATGTTTTTGGGAGCGGGAGAGCCATGTGTGAGCTCAGTATCCTGAGTTGTTTCCCAATTTATTATTTTCAGGGATGAAAATATTAAAGGAGGTAATGATGTAGAGACCCAGTTTCTACATTATAAGACTTTAGAATATTTCTATATATATTTTAGATCATGGAACTGAGACAACCTGAAATTTTGAGGCATGGCGTGCCTTGAATAAATTATACCAAAACATTGAGTATATTGTAAACTTTGCACATGAAGAAAAATGAGTTATCTATCAAATGGTAGATAAGATTATAAATTTGTGTCTGTGGTTGAGTATGGAGCATGGTGTATACCCTAGGTGGGAAATAACTTTTGCTGGCATGGACCATCACTAGAAAGCACCATAGAAGGAGTTTTTGTAAATAAAATAATTAAATTTAATTATTTTATCTTGAACTCCCAATCAAATAACATTTCAATGGAGAATCAGATTGATAATATGATACTATTGTTGAGTTCATAATGGGTTGTATTCCCTATGGGTGACCTCAAGTGAGAGGGAGCAAGAGGTTCAGATTATGTGACCGCTGGAAGTGTCTTATAAATAGGAGTTTGGAGAAATGATCTAGAGTTAGCTCATTTCTTCCAGGGATGGCTGATCTCTAACCATCTTCATTTGATGGTTGTTTGACATCCGTTATTTATTGGATCATGAAAAAATTTCACATGCTGGTAGATCAGACTGCAAAAAACATAACAATGGGTCCAAAATAGAGGCATGATTCCTATTTCAGATTCTATATCTCTTGATTATAGAAATTTTTGTAAAAAATCTTTTTTTGTCTATTTTTTCTGCTATAGAATCCTTTAATAATGGCCAAGATAACAATGTCCATAATTAGATTTGATTTTTGGTTTTCTATTCAACATCGTTCTTTGAGTTCTTCATTGGCTATCTTCTTTCCATATTGATATAACATCTGATTGTTGAACGGGGCATAGTTATATGAAGGTCATAATCCAAGGATTCCGGATCTATGGTGTTATTGTGTTTTAGGTGATAGAGGAGGTGCATCGTCGAGCGAAAGCAACATCTACATTTCATCACAATGAAACATTGAAGGATATTTAAGTGGAGCATGAGTCTATGAAGGTATCATCTGGAGGATTCTAGATCTAGTTTGAGAACAATATTTTGGCAACCGGGGTGTTCTTGGCGGTCTGCAGAAGGACCCCTAGCATGGCACATGCACGTTGGCACTGGTGGCTGCTCATGATAGTGGATACTCACAACAGTGTCATGAGGCAAAACCTGTGGTGGCTGCTAGTTTTAGGTAGTGGCATGGGGGCCTATAGGTGGCATGCTGGATTCCAGCACAATGGGGTTTTGGAGAAGCAGTGGGCCTAGGTGGCCGGGCTAGACTAGTATTGGTCATGGATTTTTCAAACACCAATAACTCCTAAACGGAGCATCCATTTTCATGCCGTATGTGGCAACATGTTCCTCCCATCAAGAAAAATAATTGAAGACTATTTCATGATTTTCTGTTTTTTTGGGGCTCATATTCATGAAAAAGCTAGGTTAAATAATAATAATATTATTATTCAGAAATATTGTATCGAACCTAGCTTGCAATGCAGACATTCCAATCACATGTTGTTTGTAGAAACTTGACCCGTGCTTCGGAATAGATATTTTGAGGATGTTTTGGGATTTTAATAATTCATTCTCTTGGATTAGTGTCACGAAATCTCTGATAACAATAATAATATATTATTATTATTATTCATGATACATGATTTCAAATGCATGTATGCATAAGACGTATGATTGTTGCAATATCATAGGTGTTTCAACCCCGGAGTTGAGGAAGAATTTTCAAGACTAACATTTTCTGCTTAACCTGAAATGGTGGTGTGGGCCCATGAGGCATGATTTAGGGAATTTGCGGTGAAATTCATCCTTTTCACTAGGTGTCCGTTTGGGAAAAATGAATAGCCAATCATGTGTTATTTTCCTAGGGGATCACAATGGCGTTATCTGTTTGATGTGTTTCACAATTGTGGCATGGGTCCTAGGAATCACCATTCATGGAAATGCTGTGAAATGAAGGTTTCTTCACTAGGAGTCTGATTCTGGTGAATGAATAGTCAATCCGGAGTGTTTTTTCTACTAGTATCATGACAGTGTGATCTATTTGAATATCCAAGGACGTTTGAGGAGACCTATTAGTGGAAATTATGTTTTCTCTTATCAGAAATAAACAATGAGCATAGTGTTCTTATCATCCTTTTGGGACAGAGTTTCCATGTACTTTGGGAGTACGCTGGTATGCCTAGAAGGTACTTGTTTACAGTTTAGTACCCGAGTATGGATTGGTGCACGATGAGGCTATGAGGTGGGGATACACTCCCTGTGGGTGCCACACACTCCGTGTACAACCCTAATAATCCTATAACACTCATATTTTATTCGTTTGGACTCATATTTTGGCATACAGGTAGCCTCTCCTAAGTGTTCTTCTGTATAGAATGTGATGGTTCCCTCCATTGTAGATTTAAAATACGATGTGAGATGTTCCAGGTGTGAAAACTATTTGAGGTGATACTTAATGACTACAGTTTGGTTTCCCAATGCATTCTGAGAGGTGGCATCTAGAGGAGCTAGGTAGTGGTGTTCACCATTTTCTATCTTCTGAGATTACCCACAAGTGAGTTTGGGCAGTGGTGTTCATCGTAGAAACTTTTGAGCTTACCCTCTAGCTAGACAGGGTAGTGGCATTCATCAAAGACTCTTTTGGCTTAACCTTTATTGTGGATGGGAAATGAAGTTCATCATTCTCTTTATTTTGGGGTTACCCACCAGCGGGGTTAGGAAGTGCTGTTCTCTGTTGACTCTTCGATGCTTACTCTCCGGTGGGGATGGGGAGTCAGGTTTTCTGATGACTCTTCATGACTTACCCTCCTATGGGAATGGGAAATTAGGTACTTTATTTATTCTTTTGTGCATACCCTCTAGTGTTTTACCCTTCAGTGGGGATGGGCAGTAGCGTTTGCTGATGATAGAACCAAATATACCCTCTAGCAGGGCTGGTCAGTGGGTCCTCATCCTTGAGACATGATCTCTCAGCTATATGATTAAGTGAAAAGATATGGTTTGACATACCTTTAGGCTCACGAGAATGAGGGATACATTCCCCACTGAGACCCATCTATTTGAAGTGACCTAAAACTGTTAGGGTGAGTCAGTTCCACCCAAAGTGAATAGTATCAAGTTGTGGTGATTGATTTACTTTGACTTTCATGTTCATGATAAACCTATGGGGTGGTGGGAATCATTAGTGGTTACTTATAGAACTTTTGACTACGTTTTCCTAGTCCGGGCTATGAGACTGGCATCTTGTTTCTCATTTGGGATTCTTTGATTGATCATAAATATGTATCCTATTTTAGTAACTACTCCTTGGTTTTTGGTTACTCTCCTTCTAGGATAGGAAAAGATGCATGAGGTATTCCATGTGATTTTTGTGTATAGATTCTCATGGTTGGGTGAATCTAATCCCTTACTATAGTTAGAGAAGACTCAACAAGAAGTTCATATTCTCATTGTTTCTAGATTCATGTATTTGGATGAGCTTACTTCAATCACTTATGGGGTTCAACTGTACTCATTTATTGTACCTTTTTTTATATATTGCTCCCCTATTTAACACATCTACTCTAACTCCCTTGATCCATTAGGTAATCCTTCTAAGTATTTTTATACTCACTCCTACATAGGCTTTGTCCGCACGTGGTGTATCCTTACTGACGAAAGATATGTTGATCATGACTTTCGAAGAGCTAGGTATACATAGTGTTTAGACCACATGCGATGGTCGTGGACTAGGATTCAAGAGCAGAGCTTCCCCACCTATTTTAATTTTTCTTCTATTGCTGGGTTGTGGAACTTTTCTGGTTTGGTGTGTATTTCTCGCCTTTTCCCTTTTAGTTTACTTCCCTGTACTTGTTCTATTTTGAGGTAGATGCATATTTATGGTTTATTTATAGTAATGTTTCATCTGGTTTTTTTCTTTCCCTCTTCACTTTTTAAATGAATTGGTTGTGTGTGTGTGTGTACAAGCACTTAGACGAAGGCCTCCGTGAGTATGTTATGACTTCGGTACAGGTCGCTAGCAACTGGACTATGGAGGTGGGCTTGGGGTAGTTACAGCTCAAGCCCCAGCATGGGTCGGGTTGTGAAATATTAGGGTTAAACAAAAAAATTATTAATTTTTTTAGACTTTTTGGGAAACAAAAAACTAAAATTAATCTTCTAACCATTCCATTAATTTAATAGGCCCAAAAAGAGTTTATAATTTGAATAAAATATAAATTTTCTTCACAAATGTCATGTTAGGGTTTCTAAAATCAAAATAATGATTTAAAATACAATATTTAACTACTTAAAGACATATTTAGATGAAAAAATAAAAGCAATATGATAATGGAAACTAATAGGGTTATTTTAATATTTTACCCAATGGTTTAAAATTAATATTACCTCATTTACTAAGCTGAAAAATATAAACTATGGTCATTATTTCATAACGACCAAAAATTAAAATTTTCCTATTAAAATTTATTTTTTATAATTATTCCAAATATATAATCACTATTACTGCATAAAACTAAGTTAAATAGTATAATTTAATTTAAAATTAAAAATTAAAAATGCAAAAAAAAATCAGTTTTCCAAAGACAATATTTTTTATGTACAAAATTATATATATCAAAATTAAACATAAAATTGATTCCAATGACCTAAATTGGATTATTAATAATATAATTGAACTAAATTTTCCTTAAAAAACATTTTAAAATATTATGGAACTTTGTAAATTCTTTAAATGAAAAATAAAATTTGAAAAAAAATTAGTATTTTCACAATACATGAAAAATTCAATCTTTTTTGAAAATTCACAAAAATTAACTCTCAGATAATTTTTAAATGATTTTATAAAACATGAATTCCATTCTTCTCAAAAAAATTTATGAAATCAGTAGAAATAAATTATTTTATTGGTTCAAAAGAAAAACAATCAAATTAATTTTGAGGAAAAATTATTTTTGAAGCATATAAATACTTTACTATAAATTGAATACTCAATTATCAATATGTTTGATTTATATAAAACCTCTATACATGTTTTATATAATGTTTTTGTTTATATTCATAAAAAAAAGTTCAATAGATATTTTTTAATTATCTTTTTTAATTAATAATAAAATAATAGTATATTGTGGTTCATTTTAACTCAGTGTTGTTTGTAACCAAAGATATAAATGAAATTAAATTTATTTAAAGAGAAATATTTCATAAAATATCAGGGTTTTACAATTTATGACCTTGAAGGAGCTAGATTATCAATTCCAAAGTATTTAATAATGATTTCCTTGATATGATACCAATCATAATGAGAAATTTCATCTCATTAAGACTACAAAATTGTGAGATACGAGCCCATATTCATTATTCATCCATTCTAGACATAGATTTGAATCCTAAATTTCCTTATACTTCTAGGATTAATAGAGTTTCATTCATATCAATTTACAGTAAAATAAAATGTATACCAAAATACATTTAAGCCAATAAAATCATAATTTACAAATTGGATCTATTTGGAATAATTTATGTATGAAATACTAATTTTTTTAAATCATTTTAAAATAATGAATTATATCATTTTCAAAATAATGTTAAAATTATTATTAAGGACTATAAATTTTAAAATTACTCATAAAATAAAAATGTGGTATTTATGCACTAATTTATAGAAAAAAATATATAAAAATAGGGTCATCATTATCTCCACACACATAAACGTTTCACTCCTTATAAATCATAAATATTAAGGTCAAAACAATTCCCAAGATATCAATGATAGTAATAACCAATAATCATTTCGAAGGATTATATCATTCCTCATACATGTATTAAAAATTAAACAAATCATCTCTAATATATAAATTTCATAGAATATCTTGTTAATGCTTATGTGTGTCTCAATGTAATCTCTTGGGAAAAATATTTCTCTTTGACTAATTTTTTTTAAACATGGACTTTTTCTTATTCAGAAGAGAAAGTGTGATATTCATATAAATTATATGTTCCTAGTATCTTCTCTTAAAAAATATAATTTTTTTTCAAAAATGTGGGTATTTCCATGGGAAATTATAACATTGGGGGTTGTAAGGTTTTAAAATATAAAAATATTAGATGTGGAATGGGGAGGGTTAAATTATAAAGAGAAGTAAATTCATGAAACATGTTTTCTTCAGGAATGGATTTCTTCTTAAATTTCATGAAAATTAATTAACCCCAAATCACATTATTATACTTATTACATAGTTACAACTTTATCATTTTTCCAAGGGAAATTATATCTTAAATTTTTCCCCATGTAAGCTTCTTTATTTATTTATTTTAGATAATGAATTTGAGTTCAAAATTGTGTTTTTTATGGAAGAGAGGCATCTTTTTTTCTTCAAACAATTTTGAATCGTCATCCCAATGTTATAATGATATTTGGGACACCTATACAAGACTACATTATGATTTTCCCCAAGAAAATTAGTAATAAATGCAGAACCATTTTCAATTTTGGAATAAAAGAATACATCAAATCATCTTGACAAAACTGAAAAACCCTTATAATTGAGTTCAATAATAATCATGTATTTAATTTCTCAAGCAGGAAAAAAATGAAAAATTTGATCTTAATGTGGCCTCCTATGAAAAAATTTCATGGATAATAAAGTTTTAATAAAGTTAATATGTAAGGGTAGTACAAAATAGGAGTTAAATATAAAAATGAATTTTTAAATTATTCCCCAAAAATACTTCACACATACAATAAACACTAAATTTTTTTAATAAAATAAAAAAAAGATATGGATCACACAACATTAATCAGGACTCCCAAAAAAATTTATAATATAAAGAATACTTCCAAAAGGTTTAGAAACCAATAAAATTGGGAAATATTTTCCATTTTGACAGTACTAGTGCCAACTTATTTCACAATAAATCGAAGTTACTTAGATAAAAATATTAGAAATCATCGAACATAACCCATTCATCAGTAATTTATATCATTAAATATTCAATTAATGAAATTTTCAAAAAATAAATTTTTATTTTAATTATCCCATGCATTCAATTTGGATTTGGAATCCAAAAAACACTATAAAAATAAAATTTAAAAATAAATAAAATCTAGAAAATTTTAGAAAAAATGAAAAATTGAAACCCGAAAATCTTAAAAATAGGTTAATATCCCAACCACAAAAAATATAACAACTTTCATTATTGATCAAACAGAATAAAAGAGATAAGTATTGAAAAACTAAAGGAATGTAAGTATATAAACTGAATTATTAATAACATTGAAAGCTTTCAGTTAAGCTTCTAGATGAAGAAACATTATACCAAAAAAATAAGAAAATTAGAATATAATAACCTCATTGAATCAAAAAAGTGATTAAATAGAAAAGAGATGGGAAAATATGATTTAATTTGGGTGAACCACCCCCCCCCCATAGAGGTTCTAGGTTTATATAGTCTTTGGTTCAATAGTTGCAATTGGTTATCCCTATTTGGATGGTGGATGTAGTTTCTTACTCATGAACCACCAAATTAGTTTCCTTTTAATGAGAATTCCTTCATAATGGTTTTATAGGAACCCATTGATAGATTATAGCAATTGTTCCCCATTTATATATAATATATATCAAATAATGAGGGAAAAATAACTTTTCATGTTTTTATTTAGCCACAAATATAAATAAATCTTCAACTTCATCCAAGTCCATAACAATTTTAGCTATATTAAAAATTATTATAAAAGCCAATTCAAAAAATAATTCAACTGGAATATGATTAAAACATTTAGAATTAATAATTAAATCAATTTAACATAATTTATCATGGTAATTGATTTCTTTAAGAAAGCCCATTGGGAACTCAGTCTCAGAAGGGGAATATTCATTATCATAATCATCTAAAGGAACCTTTTTGTTTTATGAATACGAAAAACAAAAATGAGGGGAGGTAATTGTCAATCAACATTCAATAAAATTAGAAATAAAAAATTACAAGAAACGACTATCTTCATTAATTTCATTGACATCAATTTCATTTTCATTATTTCAGGCCACATGGGGATGGGTTATTATAAATAGAGGTAGGTTGTAAACCCCATCCATATTTTGTTTTCAAATTCAACCAATTTTGTTTTGTATTCTACTAATGAAAGAGTGACGATGAAATGTACTAATTTTTCATTTTCTAAAATGTGAGGATCTCATTATAGTTTGATACTTAAAAAATGGATTAGTATTCTATGAAACAATATTGATATCGTAGAACAACATCAAATATAATGTCTTGTTTAATAAATGGTCAGTAAAGGTGAGAATAAAGGTATTTATATAATTCCCTCTCAACCTCCGGAGATTATTTAATATGGACTTTTTGTGGAATAAGCCTTACTGTATATCCAAATTTATTCTGTTACTACTCTAGCCTTATAACATTGATATCAGTATGAAAAGTATAATGTATCTCTGTTTTTCTATTCACTCTATCTATTAATCAAAAGTTCATTCATGTTAGAACCTTTAATGAATATTCCAGGATAAAAAAATTCGTATCAAGCCAAGAATATAAATAAAAAATAAAATAAATCCATCGGAGTAAAATTAAAAGACTATATCTAATGAAACTATTATTTTTTCATTTTTGGATTTTTTTTATTTTTTATGGTAAAATTTATGTGAAAGTGATTGTTCCTCCTAATAAACAACACCAAAATGAAAAATCAGTTTTTTACATGGATCACTGGTAAATATATTTTTTATTACCCATGAATTCTGTATAGTGAAATCCTGGGGTTGATCTTGAGGAGGACACTCACACAACATTATTATTATATTGTCATTATTTATTAACTAATTAATATACTTATAAATAATATAATGATATAAAAATGGGTATTTTTTAAAAAAATGTGTATGATTTTAATATATATATATATATATGAATGAAATACAAAAATAAGGGAGTTAGTGAGAAATAATGGGTAGTTTTTCATTATTAATAGAAATTAAAATCATAGATTCAAGAAGAATAAATTGTTCTAGAACATATTATGAGTGAATTTTCGAAAACTACTCACCATTAAGTCTCCTTATTAAATTTTATGACCCTACATTATGAACTATAGTTTCTAGAGTGACCTACTCCAAATTCCAAAGGCTGAAAAATAGATATAAGGGACTAGGGTAAATCCATGGGGATACTATTCCCTAATTACCAAAGTGTATCATAACATATAAAGATAAAAAAATGTAAATAGTGAAAGCAATTTATGTAAATAATGGATGAAAAAAAGTAATAAATATACAAGGATAACAAAAATTGAATCATTAGGAATAATTGATGATGATATGTAATGTCACTAGAAAAATGGAAAACATTCATAACAGACAAAATTTATAACATGTTCCACAAAAGTATAAAGGAAATCAAATGACTTTCCCAAGAATCTCGAGCTTCGGCTCGATCATTTGCTATCAATCCCCATCCTAAATAGTAATAAATCAAGTGATCGAAGCCATATGTTTCCATTTATCAACACTTGAAATTATGTAATCACCCTCGGGTACCAAATGGTGGTCAGAAAGTGTTTGGGACAAATCTCAGTGGGCCACCACCAATGATGTCTATAACATCCGGCCAGTTTAATGGAAATGTAATAGTCTGAAAGAATTCATATGAAAAGTAAAGAAGTATAATGTGACTAAATACTCAAGTACCTTCTTTATCCCCCAACTTATGTTTTAATAGGTAAACAATTGATTAGTTGATTATTACTAGTTTATAAATAAGTCATTAATTAGTAATAGTAAAGGTTCCATGATTTAACAAAGAAACTTGTATTGATATTAAATAATGAATTTCCAAGGTAACAACCTAGGAAATATAGACCTCAAGGGTTTCCAACTCAGGAATGAATTTATCCTGGCTAAGGGTAAGAGTGTAATCAAAGGATCATGGTCCATGTAATTCCAGAATAACATGCCTACCTAGTCCAATGAGTTCATCCAAGATAAAATGGTGCTAAGAAGTAACTAGGCTCGATGGGAATTAACCATGACACCTAATTTTCAATGATATATCTAAGGAGTATATTCAAGGAATATTATAATATTATTAAAGGGGTCCTATAGTTTCATACCAGTCATCCAAAGTTATAAAAGGATTGTGGTTTAGGTGAGTCTCAACCTAAGAAAGTCATATCCTTTAATCGTAATGGGGTTCTAGAGTTCTCAAGGAATTCCATATATAATCCAAGGTGAGATTGATTAAGTCTACACCTATTTTGATAATTATTTCATAGACAATTCATAAGGTTTAACCCATTCACTTTTATTAGTTTGACAAGGAAAATTGATCATGAACCAATTTAATAAAGTTATAATAAATCAATAAGTCCATTCAGTTCAGGATTTTCCTTTCATTAATGTGATATGTCTAAGTATCATGAAACTATTCATTTAATATATTTATGGAATTTTCAATTATCTAGGTTCACTCTACTATCTTCCATTATCATGATTGGGGTGCTAAAAATATTCAATCTATTAATATGTTATATTTGAAATGTCTAAGTGATATACTTAGTATACTATCCAACTTCGATTTCACATTTAATTATCAAATCGAATCACATACCTCAGGTGGATCAAATTGTAAGCATACATGGTACTTTCCATTATTGAATAAAAAATTTAAATCAGGCCATTTAATATAGGAAATCATACCCATATAAAGGTCAAGAAAAGGCACACACAAATGGTGGCTCAAACGTTTCAAAACACTAAAAAAACAATTATTGAAAAACATCTGACATGGGATGGATAGTGTTGTGGTAAAAACCACTAACAAATAATCAAATATTTGGAATGATTATAACCATATAGTTATTATGATTATAATAATTGAATATGAATTTATTAACAGACACCCGATGAAATTGGCGGTCCCCACATGTAATTTCCAAAATCGACGAACTTTAGGGATGCATTATAGACCACCCACATTAGGCTGGTATGAATCTCATACTGTAGTATTGGACCCTAATTTATCTTGGAATAGATTTGATCTAATAAATATTTGGAAACTATCACACCTTGATAATTATTTTGGGAGAAAGAGAGAAGAATAACCTCTCAAAAAAACTCGAGTACTTACCACTGCATATCCAATGTGATGAACAAAATATTTAATAGATATTAGGTGAATTTGATCTATAGATCTTTATAATAGGCCTTCAAAAAGATCCAAAATGAGATAAAATTGACATCATCATGCTTGAAAATTGTATAAGAGGAAGGAGGAGGATAAATTAGATCATTAAGGGTAAAATGGTATAATTACCCAAAACATAGCATGTTCTTGGTTTATCTGCATGGTTTGAAAAACCATGTGGAAAACATACAAGAGAACCTGTAGGATGGGGCGTACTACCCAATTATGTTTCTTGGTTAGGGAACCCCTATTCCAACTGTGTGAGATGGATCTTCATGAAAATTCAGACCATTCTCATGGTTACATCTAACCATACACCCTACTCGCATGGTTTACTCTATCCATGTGATAAGGCCATTTTCTCAAAAAGATAGATTTTAGGCTCAATAAATGACCCATACATCATTGGGACCTTCTATAAATCTTAAAGAATAAATATTAGGTTCAAAATACAGAATTTGACCAAAATATTAAGTATCCATACCTGAGTGAAAATCAGGTTCTTACAGTTTTCCCGCCTCAAAAGTAATCATCCATGAGTTCTTCTTTAAGGGTAGTGAAACAGTGTATGAGAACAACTCTAGCCACGAGGCACAAATGTCAGCCTCCCACTACCAAGTCTCATCCTACACATGGTCACGCTTCCAGAACACTCATAATAGAGGGACATACTAACATCAAAGAGCCTTCGGGCTCTTGTCAATGATTTGTACTTGATACTAATAAAACGTTACATTGGCATCTAACTCAACTTCATCAAGATCAATGGTATAAAACTAGTCAACATGATATTGTTGAATCTATGAAACATGGAAGACATAATATATGGCATGATACCTCTGAGGTAATAAAAACTATTAGGCTACTGACCCAAATCTTTCTAGAATCCCAAACGACCTTACATAACGAGGAGACAACTTCTCTTGTTCCATAATCATCTATTCCCTTGTTTGGGAGAACCTAAAGAAAAACATGGTCCATGACCTCAAACTCTAGAGGTATTTAATGGTGATTCAAATAAGATTTCAATCAAGATTGGGTAGTATCTATATGCTTCCTGATTAGCTGAACTTGCTCTGATGTTTCCTACATGCGACGAAGACCTAATAGGGTTTCCTGACCAGCCCCTAGACAATACTAGGGTAAAGATAATAGCCTACCATATAAGGACTCAAAATGATCCTTAAGAATTGTTTCATGAAATATATTATTATTTCATAACTCAATGAAATAGATATGCTAGTCCAAATACCCTTCTAAATCAAGGACACATGCTCGGAGCATATATTCTAAAAATAGTTTTATCAGTTCTGATTGTCCATCTGTCAAATGGTGAAATGTTTTGATTATAAGAACCTGTTTTTCAATAGCCTTTTATAACCCCTTCTAGATCAATGATAATATTCAAGAATCCCTATCTGAAATGATTTTTTGAGGGACCCCATGTAGACCTATGATATCACATAATTAAATTCTTCCCAACTAATCAATTGATAAATTCTCTCTAGTAAGAAATAAGTGGTCCATTATCATCAGTCTTTCAATGAAAACCCATAAAACATCACTAACTCTAGGAAACCTAGGTAACCCAACTTAAAATTCCAATGAAACATATTCCCATTTCCATTCTAGTAATGGAAGAAGATGTAACAAGCCTATAGGTCTATAGTTCTCTACCATGACCTTGTGATAGGTGTACCTCTTGGTGATAAATCATGATATCTAGTGTTTCATCACAGTCCATCAATATTGGCATCACATATCTCAATAAATCGTGGATATTACTGGCTAAAATTCACACTAAGATGCATGGGACACTTTCATCAACTCCCCTCTCATATCTATAGGAACCTAGAAATTATTATTAATACATACGATGTCTTCTCATTCCACAAACCCATCCAAAGGTTGATTATCTCCTAATATAATCCCACAGAGTACCAAGCCCTGAAGATCTAAAAATTTTATACCCATCACCTTATTAAATAAAGAATATGTGATTGTCAAGGTTGAGAGGTAAGGTTTCTCATGACTATCATGAAACTATAGTTGCATCTCAGAAAATAGGGTTATCAACTTTCATTCATCACTAACTTCTCATACATCTTGTGCCTGAGTTTTTTTACTAATCTCATAAAAAACTACATGTCCCTTACAAGGCATATAGACCCAATCATAATCAATGTATTTTAGATGTTCGACCCAAATATTCTATATGAGGTTCATGTCACACTGTGTAAAGATATATTTGAGGATCATGTGGTCCATGTACACCACAATGTGCTCACCTAATAGATAGTTTCTACAGCAACGTAATCCATGGAATACTACTGCCATCTCGATTTCATGCATCAAGTAATTTATTTCATGAGTCCTAAACTTTTGAGGTCCATAAAAAATGACTCTATCCTCCTGCAACAACACTACTCCATGTCGAATGCCAAAAGCATCAAAAAAGAGGGTATAACCACATCCATGCTCTTTCCGGATTATAATATGTGCTAAGAAAATACTCCCTTTTAGCTCCTCAAAGTATTTCCTGCACGCTTCAAACTAGAAGAACATATCTACCTTCTCTGTAAAGAAATTAATGGGAGAATAAATACATTATAATTAAAGTATTAAATTCATGTAATATCCATCTAGCCCCAATAAACATCATATATGAAACCCATTCTTGGGATGCTTCTAGGAAACTACAGTACTACATTTTACTGGGTCAACAGATAATTATGATTCCAATATGATATTACCTAATATGTGAACTCGTTAGATCCAAAATTTGAATTTATTAAGATTAGCATAAAGCTGATTTTCTCTCAGTGTACTCAGAATGATCTCAAGATGATTGGAATGGTCATTAAGAGTGTGAGAACACACCAAGATTTCATCCATAAATACAATGGGAAAATAATCAAAATAGGGGTGAAACAACTTATTCATGAGAGCCATGAATATGGAGGGCACATTCTTAAGAGTTAATTCAATAACAAGGTACTCATATAGACCATACATGCTATGGAAAGATATATGAGGTATGTATTATGGCCTTAATCACACCTGATGATAACCCAACCTCAGTTCAATCTTAGTGAAGACCCTATCTCCTGAGACCCCTTAGAAAGGATCACCTATTCAAGGAAGTGGATACCGGTTCATGACTGTAATATGGTTCAACCATATGTAATTCTTGCACATACATATGTTTCCATCCTCCTTCATAGAAAAAATCATGGGTGAATCCCAAGAGGATGTACTGGGCCATATAAAACATTTGGCCACTAAATTCTCTAACAACTATTTGAGATCATAAATCTCTTTAGGTTCCATCCTATATGGTTGAATGGACACCGAAGCTTTTCTCGAAAAAATATAAATCATAAACTTTACCTCTCTTTCAATATTCATACTAGAAATGTCGTCAAGAAAAAAATCCATAAAAAGACCTACTACTAAAGGAAAATCTTCTTGATAGAAACCCTGATTCCCCATGAAGATATTTTCTATTTGGGTTGTCACAAAACCTATCCCATGTTCCTCTGGTCCTTCTATAACATCCTATAATTCCATCTCACCCTTATGAAGATAAATGCTTCCCTATATTGATGTAAAACATACCCTACATCCATAGTAGTATAAAAAATCATGATACCGAACCAAATAATTCATCTTAATAAAGACATTAAATCCAGTAATTTTAATAATGAAGATGTTCCATAAGAATGGGAAATTACCAACCTCAAGGGGACAATCCCAACAATAAGTATGCCCATTGACTGCACTCTTGCTAGTGTATCTAGGGTCATTACACTAAAGTAATATTTTATCAATGGCCTAAGACTTTCCATCATAGATACAGAGATAAAAGATTTCAAATCACCTAGATCAAATAATGTATCTACTATAGTATATACCACTAGAATAGTACCTCATACTATAGATGGTCCTATAACCCGATCCTGAGGTATCGGTTATAGTGCACTAAACTGGCCTGATCCATAGCCCTATACAACAACTTGACTACCACGGTCGTAACTGTATTGTTGGTGTTTTTGGTGATCAGGAGTCTGACTACTATGGCAAGGACTTCCTCCTAAACCAACCCCACCAATTTAATTCAAACTCTCCACCTGATGTGGTGTAATGGAACCTTCTCTTATAGATGAAGCTAGTGATGATCCTTTTTCACTGAAACCATGGGGAAACCTCCTGAAGAATCACTAATGATACCCCATATGGCCATAAGTGCAACACTCCATTGGGTCTCTATCAAAGTGAGACTTCAGGTTCCCTTGTCTTCTAAATAGATGACATGCCAAGGAGTTATCAAAACATGTGTTGTGGTTGTCACTGCCCTGAAGAGAAAACTCAAGGGAACATTTCTTGCCACTAAGATAAATATTGGCCCACCATGACACTGGTCCTCTATGCCCAATGCTATTATCATCCCTCAAGTTTCAATCAGTTATATGATATTAATTGACTATTTTAGAAAAACTAGGAAGGTGAAAGACAATCACCTGTATATGGATGGAGTAATCAAGACCATCCTTTAAGCGTCTAGCACGCAAGAGCTCATCACTAGCTAGAAGCGGGGAAAAGCATTGTAACTCAGTGAAATGTGTTGAATACTCCATAATTGAAATAGAACCCTGATCAAGATTGCTGAATTATATGGATCTATTAGATCTCATTTTTTGAGGAAGGAACTGATTATAAATGGCAGATAGGAAATCAACCCATAACATGCACTAATGATGACCAGCTTAGGTAATCACATCCCATCAACACTTGGTTGATTCTCATAGCATGTAAGCAACACGTTTGACCCTCGACTCTAATGGTGACACCAGATGCTCAAAGATAGACAAGGTGTCTTCTAGATATGTCTTTCCAGCTAGTGGAATGCAATCCCCAATAACATGAGAGGATTCTATATTCGTAACTCATAAGTCCCACCAACCATCATAGGTGCAACTCATGGAGAACCATTCATAGACTACACCATACAAAGAAAACTATCACGAACATAGGATTCAGTTATGATATTAGGTATAGAAGGTGGTACATCACATGTTACTCCAACAGGTAAGACTAGAAGCTCAGGGCCCGCCAAATTTTGGAGTATGGTCATCAACACCCTCGTGGAATACGATACAAAGATGTCGTGGCAGGATTGTTCTACAAATTCCAATCACATTCTTCGGAACAATTATTAAGTAAATATATATCAAGATATACAGAAGATAACAATGATATAGATCACGCCTCAAGGTATATTATCCCATGTACCCACTGAGACATCTAGGTACTGGTAAATTCTCAAGTATAAGTTTCATTTCATTTTACATTTAATTTTTAGGTTCACTCTTTTACATTTCCTAAACATGAAAAGGTGAGATAAGGACGTGAAACCATATTTGGATGTCATGTTTTACATTATAATGGATATTCATCCACATTAAATAATTCCCCATTATCATTATCATAAAAAAATTACAATAATTTATTTAATTAATAATGGCTCGACTCGGTAAATTATTAATCCCAACCCACGAGGTCACATACACCTCATGAATTGAAATAGACAATCACTCAATCGCAACCCAAGAGTAATACAAGCATAAGATAACTATCACAACATTACTCAATAGTCACAATCATATCATGAAATTCAATGTAGATAAATTCACATATATGGCATGGAAACATGCATGAAATGAAAATTCTAAGTGCCTATAATGACGTATGAACTATGCTCCTTATCCTCAAATCATCGAGCCAAGGATGAAATAAATCCCCAATCAGAGTAAAAATCCACAACTCTATACAACATGTGCATCACCCAATGGTTAAATGATATCATCTCTAATAGGAATAATAGAAAAAAAAATTATATTTTTGTTAACTTTGCATTTACCCCGAACCTGGGTTTGTGGCTCCCAAGCATAGATTATGACAAATTCCCATAGAGTTCATAATATCTAATATACTATATCACAATATTAATGCATGACATGAACCCCACTGATACCACTTTTTGTTGTTCTGAACCGGTATTCCAGTTAATAGGCTCCCCGAGCCCAGAGAGACACATGACCTCAAGCACATATCCTCAAATACTAGAGGGTTTCGATTAAAAGTAATGAACTAGGATGTGTTTGTGGGGAGACAATTCCCTCATTAATAGAGAGTAACAAAATGTATAAATATTAATAGAGGTAAATAGAAGAAGTAATTTATGTAAATAATAGAATCATACTAATATAATAAATAGAAAAGGATAACAATAACTGAATCAAATTTAATAAATGATGAAGATATGTCATGTCACTAGAAAATTGGATGGAATGGATACAAGATAGAAGACATAACATGTTCCAATGAAAGTATTAAGGAAACCAAGAGATTATCCCAAGATTCCAAAGCTCCATCACGGTAATCTACTATCAAGATTCATCCTAAAAAGTATGAGATGAAGTTGTTGAAGCTGTTTGTTTCCCTTTATCAACACTTTCATTCAAGTAATCTACCTCGAGTACCAAATGGTTCCCAGATAGGGTGTGAGACAATTCTCAGTGGGCCACCACCAATGGAGTATAAAACATATGGCTCGTGTAATGGAAATGTAATAGTGCGAAAGAATGCATATATAAATTAAATATGTAAAATGTAACTAAATAACAATGTACATGATTCATCCATCAGATGGTGTCTTAACATGTATCCAATTCATTGTCTGGTTATTACCTATTTATAAATAAGTCACGCATTAGTAACAGTGAATGTTCCAAGATGTAACAAGGCATCCTATAATGATATTAATTAATGAAGTTCCAAGGTAACAACCAAAGAAACTTATACCTCAAAGGGTCCCCATGTCAACAATGACTATATCCTGGCTATAAGTAAGAGTGCAATCCAATGATCATAGTACAAGGAGTTTAATGATAATAAACTAAAATGTCTAAGGTGTTTGTCCATGGTAAAATAGGGATAAGTGAGGACTGGGCTCGATGGTCTTTAACCAAGGAACATACATTTAAACAATGGATCTAAGGAGTGTATCAAATGAATCCTATAATTTTATTGATGGGATCCTATGGTGTCATAATGAGCATCTAATTTTATACAAGGATTAAGTTATAGGTGGGTATCAACCTACAAAATCTTTATCCATGAATCAGAATGGGGTTCTTGAGCGCTCAAAGAATTTCCTATAGAATCCAAGGAGAGATCGATTTAGGACAATACTATTTTTATAATGAAGTCATAAATAAATAATAATGTTAAATACATTAACTTTCATCAGTGTGACAAGGATAATTGATCATGAAACCATTTAATTAGGTCATAATAAATCAATAAATCTATTCGTCTCAAGCATTGCCTTTCATTAGTGTGATAAGTCCAAGTAGAATGAAACCTTTAATTTAATCCATTTAAGAATATTTCAATAATCAGGGATCACTCTGCTTCCAGTCACTATCATGATAGGGGTTCTATAAACATAAAACTTATTAATTAATTACATTTAAAAGTCCAATTCAAATACTCATAATACTTTCCAATTTCCATTTCACAGTTAATTATAATATTTAATCACTTACCACAGTAAGGTAATGTTGTGAGTGTACATGGTACTTTACAATGTGAAATTCAAAATTAAAATCAAGACATTTAATACAGAAAAGATATCCCTTAGAAAGGTCATGCCAAGGCACAACCTAACAGTGTCTCAAACATGTAAAAACACTATAATGACTATTATAGGAAAAATCCCACATGGGATGGATGGAGTTGTGGGAGTAACCATTAATAACTAATCACATATTTGGGAAGATCATAACCATATGGTTCTAATGATTATAATAATGGAATATAAATTCAGTGAACAACACCTGATGAAATCGGCTGGCCCCACTCATAATTTCAAAAATTAATGAATTAGAGGGATAATTTATAAACCACCCACCATAAAATTGTATGAATCACCTACTCAAATAATCACCTAAGATTTGTCTTGGAATAAAGTATATATGAGAAAAAGTTAAAAATTCTCACACCTTCTTAACTAGGTTGAAGGAAAGAGTGAAGAATAATGGCTCAAACAAACTTGATTACGTACCATTGTGCATCCAATGCGATGAATGGAAGCTCGAACAGATCTTGGATGAAGGAGACGTCCTGATCCATAACATAGCCATTCAAAAATCTCAAAAATCAAGAGAAAATGGATTTCATCACTAGTAAAATTTTATAGGTGGAAGGACAAGGTTAAATTAGATCATTAAGGTTAAAATGGTAAAATTACACAAGATTTAGCTCGTTCAATGTTTTTACACACGGTTTGAAAAACCATGTGCAAACTTGCACATGAACATTTAAGAGGGTACATACTGTATGGTTAGAATCCATGGTTTGGGAAACCATGCACTAATTGTGCAAGGTGTCTCTGCCTGAAAATGCAGACCATCTGTATAGAAAGATCTAACCATGCACCCTACCCACACTATTTACTCTAATAGTGAAACATGGCCATTTTCCCAAAAAAATGGCTTCCAGTTACTGAACATTCCCCGGACACCCTTGGGACGTTCACTAACTCATAACGCGTATATATTAGATCCAAAATAAACAATTAGACCAAAATTTAAAGGATCCTTACTTGAGTGAAAATCGAGTTCTTACATTTAAAGCATAGTAATTTTTAATTACTCAATTTCACTCATATTTTACATATATGAACTTAATATTAAATATTTTATAATAACGTGGAACAAATATTTGTAAATAAATATTTATAAATATAAATTTACTATATTTATACATGTATAGTTATAAATAAATAAATAATATTTTTTAAAAAAGAATTCATATATTTATAAATAAATAATTATATATATTTAAATAATTGTGAAATTTTAATAAATTTATTTAAATAATAAATATATTTACTATATATATCATTATGTTAAATATGTATAATTATATAAATATATATAATGGTATAAATACATAAATATATAAATATTATTTTTTTAACAGTATTTATATATTTATAAATAAATAATTACATATTTAAATAATTATAAAATTACATAAATATATTTAAATAATAAATATATTTTCTATATTTATATTTATATATATTTATTAAATATATATATATATAGGAATATATTTACAATAAAATCATTATAATTATAATTTTAAATCCTTTATCATCGCTTTAGTAAATAAGCATTAAAAAAGGAATCTTTATTAGCACTTATTAACTTAGTGCTGATAAAATGAATCCTTAGCAATGTATTTTTGAAAGCATTAATAAATGATTCCTGACCTATTTTAAGAACACAAAGCATCAAGAACCAGTCAACAATATCTGGAGATCTCTATGGAGGACACCTGTTGTCGGCTATCCTCATTGTTGAATCCAAGCTCTAATCAAGGATTAAACTATTTCATGACTGAAATACCAGGATTCAATAATTCCAGGGTAAAATGAAACCAATCCTCAAAAAATATTCATGTTTTTGGATAACTCTAATTTACCTTGGGAATCCATTGAACCTTCCCAGCCCACATTTGTGTATCCCAATAACTCCAATTGCACTATCATATAATAAAACGGCTCAAAATTCACTATTTTTTAGATATGTTGAAGTATCCTATTCTTTGATAGCATGTGTCACTCCATGGGATTGCATTGGTATTGTGTTACTTAATATATATCAATCCCAATTTTGGGTAATTTTGTTGTAAGGTATAATAGGATCCCAATACATATATTCCATTACCTCTACCTATTTAAAATCATCAAATTTTGAAAAATTAATCCATATAGAAGTTAGTGTTATCATTGGTTTAGAATATTCCATTTAAAATCACATGGGAACCTATTTTTCATATTATGATTTAGAAATTAATGTATCTTGATTTCCTTGATTCACCCATAAACCAAGGAAAATATCTGAATCACTAATCATAGACATATCGATATTATACCTTATATGATTCAAAAAACATTCAATATTCTAAAATATTATGTCTTATTCATATATGTGTACATAAATACTTTGATCATTCTACTTCCTGATGTAGAGGTTGTGATCAACACTACCATGCCAAAAACAAATCTTTTTTATGTATTGTTCCAACCTTAAATACCAATCCCTCAATGATTTCTTTATCTTATACAAATAATTTGCTAATTGAAACATCATTCTCTAATTTTCATACAAAATAAACCCACCTAGTTTCTCAAAGTATACTCCCCCTTAATAAATCCATTGAGAAACAGAGATTTGATGTCCATTAGGAATACTTTGAAATACCTTTTGACTAAAAAATCCAAGGAAAGTAAAATAGTTTACAACCATGATATTAGAGTATATTTATCATAAATATAAATGACTTTAATCATGGAATCACCCACAAAACACGCTATCCATTCTTTATTATGAGAAACCTTTATATATTCAATGAGTTTATTACATAAAACCCACTTGGTTTTGATAAATTCTTTACCATACCTCATTGGAACAACTTCCCATGTCACATTGTTCTTATTTAGTGCAATATTCTCATGAATATATTAGATCTAATTATCTTCTTTGTTAGCCAATCAAAATGATTTATCCTCCACTTGGGATAAGAATGATGTTTTGTGTATAGTATTACTTCTCTGAGTTTTCACCAAAACAATTTGATCACCAATGGAATTATATCTATTGATTTCATCCTTGATTGTATTTTTTCCACTTTAAAATCCTTATTCATTTCCCTCACTATCAAAGGATTATTTTGAGACTACGTCAGCCTTATGTGCTCCCTATGCTACTCAATTCAACATTAACTTCCTTCGATGATTCATCAGTGTTTTAATTATTAAAAATATAGCTAATATAATTATTAATAAATTTTTATCAATTTTATATTTTCTTCATAATAACATCTCAACCCACCCTTTTATGTTAGTGGTTAAAATTTTCGTTATCTAATATGATGATTTTTTCACAACTAAAAATCAATTTCCTCATTCAAACACAATTACCACATTTTTTTTGATGACCCCAAATAAAAAAATGATTCAGATAGATTTCTATAACATTGTAAAAATATATCCATATTTGAAATGATAACCCACTCATTAATACTAATTAAAAAAATCACTTCCTTCATCACACATCTAATAAACACTATTTATTTTTCACTTTCATCCAAATAAAAATAGATCAATATTTAATATTTAGTTTTTGTTCCACCCTTAGAATATCTGATTACCATCCATGTAATTCTCAAAAATGGGAGGTATTACCCCTTTTAGAGAACAAAATGAAGTACAACATTCATTCTCATCAAATTCATTTCCCAGAGAGTTATTATTTCAATATTTTTTCTTGAGTCTCATACCTAGTTTCTTTTATGTTTATTATACTACTCTAAGTTGTAATCATCCCACAGATGACTTTTTCTTAGATAATTTCAATCAACATGGGTACATGTCCATAAGTGATTTAGTATGACTGTCAAAAAAATGAAATGATAACTACATAAGAGATAATATTATGAGGATGACAATAGTCTATAACTTTCACCTTGGGATAAATTCCTAGGATAACACCTACCATATTAGAGTAATTATTTTAGTACATTAAATTACCCCATTGAATGGTATTTGACTATTTTAAAATTTTATGTCATGAATCAATGATAGTTATAAGGTTTTATTGAAGAATGATATATTTGTGAAGAATCCGTTGAATTCGCAAGAGATTAGATTTTGATCCCACAACTGAGATAATGACAAAAAAGTAATTCATCAAGAATGAATACAACAATCATGAAAGGGTGAATTCCTACTACATATTTAATTAGTTTTATCATAATTCTGTCTATTATATGTAAGTTAAGTTCCTTATAATTTTTATCTAATAATTATTTATTTATTTTCAGATATATTGTGGGAAGTCATGTTTTTCTTTTAACTATCTAAAACAAGACACAAAAGATATAAAATGATTATTTTATTCCAATGTTACTAGAGTTTCCTTTTTCATTTAATTTTAAACTTCCAACAATGTATATTGAGTTGATGTTCTTACCCAAAAAAATTGTTCTTGTTGTTGAAATCTAGAAAATTAGAGGAATATAATGTTCCCATTGTGATGACTTTTGATCAAATTGTGGGGACAAGATCTTCTTCTAATATTCTAGTTTTTAACAATGAGAATTATTTTCAGCCAAGAGAATCAAGTCAATATGTAGTACTGGAATTTTAAAATGCAAAGGAAATGGGAATCATGGTAACATTAGCAGTTAGGATTTTTTGAAACTTTGGGATGTGCATGAATCATTTGTGCCTCATTCCGACGCACATTGTGACCAGTATAACCAATGTGAATAATTTTATTTAATGTCTTAATTAATTTTATTATGAAATATGTCATGACCCTTCCCCCAAGCCTCGTACCGTGACTACCCCATGCCCGCCTTCCATAAGCCTGGGGCTGGCGACTAGCATCAAAAGGCATATTCCCTAAAACTGAGAAGGCATTGCCTTTATAACCTGTAAACTCACATAATCAAGCACACAAAAAGATACGAATACAAGAAAACTATATAACCAAAATAGCGTTGAATGTAAATGGGACCGGAATATAATCCCAGCTGTAAAGGTACAAGTATAACTAAAATACAATAAAATAGAAGAAAGAGAAAGTTAGCTATTGGATCATCCTCTGAGGTTCCCACCTGAAGGGTAGGTACATATCGCCTCTTCAACACTCCATGACTATCCTTCTCCTCTACGTACAGTGACGTCATATGGTCCACCACCGGGAACCATCCAATCCTGGTATCCTCAGCCTCAATCAACGTTGTCCATCATTTTCACCAAACAGAACGAAGTGTAGGCATAGCCCGTGTAGGGGTGAGTATAGCGATACTCAGTAGGGACCCCCCGAGACCCTCAAGGTCTCACAAAATCCACAAAGGATAAACCTAAAATCATGATTTCAACCATCAACCCTACTTAAGGATATGCCTAGACATATACCTAAGTTATCAAGTATACCCTTCTCAATCATTAGGACACACAGGGTCTAACACAAAATCCCAAAGCTCAATTATTCCATAGAGGAAGGAAAACAACAATGGAAAGTACCACATAGGAATGCCACAATGAAGATTACCACCAATGTATTAACACAATGTAATGAACCACATATGTAAGAACGCAACTCACATCATGTATAACTTAAGTGCAGTAGTAGAGATGGTTAGATGTAACTACTGAATCATATTACTCTATAAAGAAGCTGACCCACACAGGATCATTAGGAGCTGACATACATAGGATAACTTGGAGCTGACCTACACAGGATCGCTTGTAGCGGACCCACACAGGATCGCTTGGAGCTGACCGACACATGATCGCTTGGAGCTGACCCATAGAGGATTGCTAGGAGTATACCCACATATGATCTATAGGAGCCAACCCACATAGGATCTCTAGGAGTTGACCCATACAAGATCGCTAGGTGATGACCCACACAAGATCTCTAGGAGATGACCCACATTGGATCGCTAGGAGATGACCCACACAGGATCGCTAGGAGCTGACCCACACAAGATCTCTAGGAGCTCACCCACACAGGATCGCTATGAGCTGACCAATACATTATCTCTAGGATATGACCCACACAGGATCGCTAGGTGAAGACCCACACAGGATAACTCTTCATTTTCTTGTGACAGACAACTACTGGTTTCCGACACTAATCCTACTCACCACCGGGAGGATCCTCTTGAAAATTCACTACTCGATACTCCAAATACTACGATATCCCATGGAGATGTATCTCAAAGGTCTTCTATGTCATAGTGGTCTCAATGCAATAAATAGTGCATCAATCATATGCTTGGTCTATAAGTTATTGGCCTTTTAATCCCAAGGTCCCGGTTGGAATCGTTTTCGATCCAACCCGACTGTACCCCAACTTTATCCAAAACACAAGTGTAGTTTACCAAAAGGGTCTTCCTCGATCCAAGGTTTCTGGTGCCGCAGACAATTCACCATTTCGACACCGTATGAGGGAGATATATTGAATACAATATCTCATAATAATAATAATAATAATATTGGGTGTTTCATGAAACCGAGCCACGAACAAGAATTTAATATTTAAAATTAGACTTAAATCAACCATCTTAATGACAAGATCACGTTTCCACCGATGGTAAGTCAATCATACGTCACACACAGAAGTTATGGAGGGTCAAATATTTAATAATAATAATAATATATAATTATTATTTGATTGTTTCAGGTACCCAGTCCAAAATCCCGAAAAAGAAATCCAATATTGGACTCATAATTTTTTTCTTGAAGTCAGGGTCACACTGCCGCTGACAGTTTGTGAAACTGAGGTCGCACTGATAATTTAAAGATGAAATATGGTTTTATAACTGAAAATAA
This sequence comes from Viscum album, assembly GCA_963277665.1. Classification (NCBI taxonomy): domain Eukaryota; kingdom Viridiplantae; phylum Streptophyta; class Magnoliopsida; order Santalales; family Viscaceae; genus Viscum; species Viscum album. Next base: position 1,226,749,184 of record OY728151.1, read on the forward strand.
TAATAACATAATTATATTATTATTATTATTATTTACAATTCATTTACTTCAATTCTCACATTCCATGCACAAATCCACACCTCTCCAATTTTGTGTGCACCCCCTTATTCAATGGATTTCATCTTTAATTGCTTTAAATATTTAACTTATCTTTTGTCATAACTTTCTCTCTTAAATTAACCTCTTTCACGATTTATTTCCAGATTCAAGCCCTACTGCACATGCTCAACAATTTAAACTCTCAACTCCCAGCCATCAATCATGATTCCACTACAATGAACATGGCCCTGCTTGTACCACCCTGTATGTGTACTGGAAAAACCGCACCCCGCAGTCCGCCTGGCCGCCACAATGCTCTAGAGTCGTGCCCTGAAGACTCGCTGGAATCGCACCATCATGATTCCTGTTCTGTGGCCTACTACATCTTTGTTATAAACCCGAAAAAATGATCATTTATTCATGTTCCTTGGGTCGATGGCTCCACATCCACATGTCGCACTCAGCAGAATATTTCATTTCCAGCGCTAATAAATATTTTTCCACCTCCTTCTGTGACACATTGTGGCTTTGTTCCAAGCCCGAAAAATTAAACTATCGCATATTTTCAATACTTTCATCGAGGTATTTGCGTCCATATATCACTCTCTTCAAAACTCCATGTTTCCAGTGCCAATAAATATTAGGTGTTTAAGAACGCATGAAAAATGTGTGATGTACGAAATAAAAAGATCATGGTATATGTGTGGATCGATGGCCATGTTTGTTTGGTCATCATCATGAATAATCAAGAATATGGGGAATCTACAAATAGATATTTATCATACTTCAAAATAAACCCCCTACCTTGGATTTTCCTTTGACGTTGGCGCGTGAAGGAAGTCAAAGAAGGCGAATAGTGTGCCAAAGTTTGTCGCTTCTAAAAGCACGCATCGATGTCGGGCACGCTCATCTTCCTCATTCCCCAATTCCTAAGGTTGTTCTTCGTTGGAGGATGTTCCTCCACTAACCAAAAGCTCCAAAAATCTTTCCCAAAGGTTCTCCCAAAGGCTCTCCCCAAAATCTCCCCTTTTCCAATGATCCCCCCCAACTAATAGGTGATGATCCGATTTTTAATTGAGTTAAGTCTATTAAATCAATTAATTTTTGGCACAATTAATTATCCTAGAGTTGGCACAATTAAAGTGTAGGAATTCCATGGGTTAAATCCACATTAAGAGGGGATAGGGTGGTCCCCACCACCATAACTCTAGAAGAGAGGTTATAAAAATAAAATAAAAAGTTATTCTTTATTTTTTTATTTCCACGAAAAACACGAAAACTAAATTTCACCCTCGACCGACTGTGGTCAAGGTGAAGGTTTCCTTAAGCAAATATTGGTGTTTCAAGTTCAATGCTGCCCTCAGATTTCAATTCCAAGCACCGTTTCATAAGTTAAAAAACTCCTCTTGTGCGTTTACTGAACTTACCCCAAAAAAAGATCAAAAAAATTAAATAAGTCACCCATGACCCGCACCGGTCGAGGTTAGGCTCTTAAAAATTGAAAAACGCCCCAACAAACCCAATGGTACTCTCGGATTTTCAATCTGAGTTACTGTTAAGATGTTATGAATTTTAAAATAAAACAATTTTCACTTAATTATTTTATTTACGGCCAAAAATTAACATTCACTGGTGTCCCTCACTAGCCAATGTTAGTATCTGCTTAAATAAAACATGTCCTCACATGTTTAGTGGTGGTCTCAGATTCTCAATCCGAGCTACCGTTTGTGAGTTATAATCTTTTGAAAATTAAAATAATTTATTTAGTTATTTTATTCACGATTATGCCATTTTTGGGTTTTATCACAGGAGTCAAGTGCCAACTAAAATTAAGTCGTGCCTAGGGTAAACCCTCCATCCTGAACATAACGGCACACTTAGATTTCTGATCCGAGTTACCTTTTAAGATTTATTTCACTTTTTCAGAAAAACTGTTTATGCACGCTAATTAAAACATAACCAAACTTCCACGAAACATCCAGGGCACTCCGAGCCTCAGAATCTTGTGCCATCGGATCCTGAGGTCTCAAAATAATTCCATATAATTAAAAAAATTTATTGAATTTGTGGGACATTAAATTATCCCCAACTTAGAGATTTACATCCCCAAAAGCCACAATAAAGGAAAACCAACCAGAAGAGGGTACGGAGCACGAATCCGAGCCTCCTGATCCCATGTGCTCTCTTGGAGGTTCACATCATACCAAAAAAACTGCACTAAAGGTATCAAACACCCACGAAGGACTAGAAAACTGTCAATCCTAAATCTCTAATGGAACCTCCATAAATGTCACCCCATCATTGAAGTCTAGCTTGCCGTGGTTGATGATGTGGGGTTGGTCGTGCACGTATCTCCTCAGCTGGGATACATGGAAGACGTCGTGCACCTTCTCCAACTGCAGTAAAAGATCCAAGCAGTATGCTACCTCTCTTATCCTCCGAAGTATCAGAAAAGGACCGATAAACCTCCGTCATAATTTTCCACCTCGGCCAAATCTTCGTAGTCCCTATCGAGGAGAGAGTCGCAAGAATATGTGGTCCCCATCCTGGAATTCCAAGGGTGTTTTTATCTTGTTGGCATAAGACTTCTACCAACTCCGTGCAGTCTTCACTTGCTAATAAGTGAGACACCATGATACACACTCTGCCACTGCTTATTTCATCTCAGGCCATCAGTAATGACATCAGAGATCCTAATACATCTTCACCTCGCCAGGATGTACCGTTAGAGGGGACATATGGGACTCCCTCAACACCTCCTCCTATAGCACTATTGGTACAATGGTACGTCCTATGAAGAGGATGATGTGCTCCCCACCTTCAAAAAAATCCATCAGGTGGCATCCCTAAGGATATCTGAACACGTCAAGCCTCACAGTGAGTGTTCCTACACTATGCCTCCCTGAATCGCTGAAGAAGTGGGAGAGTGACTGTAAGAGACTAAAGAAAAGCTACTCAATCTCGATCCACAAAGGATATATTCAAAGTGGCTAGATGATCTGTTGCCTCACTCCGTAGCTATAGACTATACCTCCTTTTGAGTGTGTATGCTATCATGTTCCCCTTCCCAAGATTATAAACAATCTCAAAGTCATAGTCCTGGAGGAACTCTAGCCACTCCCGTGGAGAACTGAAAACTCCAAAACATCTGCTGCCATGAGGGTGAGGCTGACTGACTCATGAGTGATCAGCTGCACCCTCCTATGTAGGAGTTTATCCTATACTACATGGGATTTATTTTTCACTAACTAAGGAAAAAATCATCCAAATGTTTCAGATAAACCACAAACCTTTTTCCAAATACGGTCAATCTGAGTATGAATTGTGGATGTCCAGTCATACCGAAACTAATTTTGTTAGGCCTCGACGCTACCACCAAGAGGTTCCAACCTAAACTATCACCTCAAGGGTAATATCACACACTCGTCATAAGTGTGATTATTGAGTATCCTCCGAATGGTATCTCAAGATGTGAGGGTCAATCAAAAGTTTGACCAGAATCTATAGGTATTGGACAAGATTCTTGGAAGGAAGGATTGATTGGTACCTATGTCTATTGATATGAAAGCTAGTAGTAGACAAAGGCCATACCTAAAATCATTCCTAGAGCCCTTGAACCACACTCTTTGACTGCATGCAGCTACTCTCTTTCCCTGTCCTCCAGCTCCCTGAGCCTGGCGGTGAGCACAATGGGGGGTGGTTGTAACAAGTTGAAAAGTACACCAACTCACCCTACCCTCCAAGCTCTGCTCCCATGCCTTCATCACTGCAGATTCATATATCTCTATCATATCCTCTTCCCGAAACATTATACATGCCTAAGTCTTTGAGACTAGTGTCAGTTTCCTGCTTTTCCACTACTAACATTCACTAGTTGCATCCAGTTATCCAAAGAATATTCAACCAAAAGGGTTCTCTCTAGAACCCAAACATAAGTAGGAATGCTTATATGAATAGTACTAGCTCGGATGTCCATATAGACACCTCGCTTAGAGGTCCGAGCTCTGATGCACTATTTGTATCGTATTAATTGAGTACCAGGAATGGTCGGTACACCTCGATGAATACTCAACTACCGACATGTTGTCCTGTCAAAGATATAGGAGCTCTTGGGAACTCTCAGCCACCTCCTCAAGACAGTCCTCAGCTGCCTATGGGTTAGGCTCGCCTCAGAACATGAGGGGTATCTGATACTGAAATGCATGTAAGGCACTAAGACTATATTTGTCCTCTACTAGTACCGCCAGTTGTAACTGCTAACCAATGGGAAATGATATAGCTGACACACTACTCAAAGGTACTATCTAGTGCAATGGTCCATGTACCAAAGCCTCATCACTATTCGAACCATCCTCATGGTCACTCACTAAAAAAGGCTAGTATCTAAGATTACCATATGTTCTACTAGTTTCTCAACTAGGCAGAAAACTCTAGAAATCACCTCCAGCCAGCCCTCAGCTGCGTGGGAATCTATCTCACCTTGAAACCTCAGAGGCCTCTGCTGCTACAACTCGTTCAATGCGCCGAGTCGGAATGCACAATCCTTCAGTGCGACTGGTGGTAACTACTTCCAAACGGGTGGTGGTGCTATTGGTACCCACCCGAAAGTGCCAACATAGTAAGGGGGCCCTGCACCACAGCCCCATCGCTCGGTGGGCTGTCATCGTGTACTCTTTCGTGAATCCTAGATGGCTATCTACACAGTAGAATCCTTATAAAATATATATGTGCCATGGTCATTAAGTTATACCTGGTGAGCTGACTCAAAGAAAACACAAGAAAACATTTCAAAACACACACGCAAACACAGTTTTCATGCACTAAGTCGGAAATCAAAACTCAGGGTCCTGGTGTATGGATACATCGACCGTCGCACCAATACTAGACTCCTTGAACTGAAAACCACACTCATTACACATAACACTATTGCTTCATAGAAAAGATCATAGTCCTATATCTTTGGTAGAACCGAACTCTTATGATACCAATTTTTCATGACCTGTCACCTGAGGTCCATCTAGTGACTATCCCAAGCCCACCTTCCATAGGCCAGGGGCTAGTGACTAGCAGCGAAAGGTGTATTCCTTAAAACTGGGAGGGCATTGCCTTTATAACCTGTAAACTCACGTAACCAAGCACATAACAAGATAAGAAAAAAAGAAATATCTATAACCAAAAGAGTGCTAAAAGTAAATTTCACCGGAATACAATCCCAATAGTAAAGGTATAAGTAAAACTAAAATACAATACAACTGAAAAAAGATAAAGTCAGCTACTGGATTGTCCTACGAGGTCCCTACTTGAAGGGTAGGTACATATCGCCTCTTCATCACACCACATCTGTCCATGTCCTCTACGTACCGTCAAGTCGGTTGGTCCACCACCGGGAACCATCCAGTCCTGCAATCCTCACCCTTGATCAATGTTGTCCGTTGTTTTCACTAAACACAATGAAGTGCGGGCGTATCCCGTGAAGGGGTGAGAATAACAATACTCAATAGGGACCCCGCGACCCTCAAGGTCTCACAAAATCCACAAAGGATAAACTTAAAAGCATGAATCCATCTATCAACCCTACTTTGGTATATGCCCATACATATACCTAAGTTATCAAGTATAACCATCTCAATCATGAGGTAACATAGGGTCCAACCCAGAATCCCAAATCTCAACTATTCCATAAAGGTAGGAAAACCACAAAGGAAAGTACTACATAGGTACGCCACATATAAGATTACCACCAAGATATTACCATAATGGAAAGCACCACATAGGTATGAAATCAACTCACATCAGGTATAACATAAGTATAGTAGTAAAGATGATTAGATGTAACTACTGAATCATCTTACTCTTTAAAGAAGCTGACCCACATGGGATCCCTAGGAGCTGACCCACACAGGATCGCTAGGAGATAACCCACAAAGGATTTCTAGGTGCTGACCCACACAGGATCTCTAGGAGCTGACCCACACATGATCGCTAGGAGCTTACCCACACAGGATTGCGAGGAGCTGACCGAAACAAGATCGCTAAGAGCTAACCCACACAATATTGCTAGAGGTTTATCCACATAGGATCGCTTGGAGATGACCCACAAAGGATTGTTAGGAGATGACCCACACATGATCACTAGGAGATGACCCACACATGACCACTAAGAGCTAACCCACACAGGATCGCTAGGTGTTAACCCACACAGGATCACTAGGAGCTGACCCACACAGGATCGCTAGGAGCCGACCCACATAGGATCGCTAGGAGCTGACCCACACAGGATCACTAAGAGCTGACCTAGACCGGATCGCTTGGAGTTGACCCACGCATGATCTCTAGGAGAAGACCCAGACAGGATCGCTAGGTTCTGACCCACACAGAATTTCTTTTCATTTTCTCATCACAACCAGCTACTGTGTTTCTGCACTAATCTTGCTCACCTCTAGGAGGATCTTCATCACAAGTCACTGGTCTATACTCCAACTACTATGAAGTACCATGAAAAAGTATCTCAAAGGTCTGCCATGTCATAATAGTCTAAACGCAACAAAATTTGTGTCAATCAAACACTCATTCTATAAGTTATTGGCCTTTTAGTCCTAAGGGTCCGGTTGGATTCATGTTCGATCCAACCTGGTTGTACCCCAACATTATCCAAAACTCAAGTGAGGTATACCAAAAGGGACCATCTTGATCCAAGGTTTCTAGTACCATAGACGGTTCATCATTTCCACACCATATGAGGGAGATATGTCGAATACAAGATCCCATAATAATAATAATAATAATATTGGGTGTTTTGTGGACCTGAGCCATGAACCAAAATTTAATATTCAACATTATAATTAAATAGTCTATCATAATGATAAGAACACATCGCCATAAATGGTAAGTCAATCAAACTCCACACGCATGTGTTATGGAGGGTTGAAGATTTAAAAAGAATAGTATATTAATATTATTTGATCGTTTCGGGTACCCGATCCAAAAACCTAAAAAAGACATCCAATATTGGACTTGTAATTTCTGTACCAAAGTCAGGGTCACACTACCGCTGACGGTTCGTGAAACCAAGGTCACACAGATATGTTACAGACAAATATGGTTTTACAACCAAAAATAATAAAATCATTGTTATTATATTATTATTATTATTTATAATTAATTTACTTCAATTCCCAAATTCCATGGAAAAGCCACACCTCTCCATTTTGGTGTGCATACCCTTATTCAAGAAATTTCATCTTTAATTGCTTTAAAATTTTAACTTATCTTTTGTCACCACTTTCTCTCTTCAATAAACCTCTTTCACGATTTCTTTCTAGCTTCATGCCCTACTGCACATGCTAAAAAATGTAAACACTCAACTCCCAGTCGTCGATCACACTTCCTCTGAAATGAACACGGCCTTGATAGCATGACCCTGTATGCGCAATGGAAAACCCACACCCCGTTGTCCACCTGCCCGCCACACCGCTCGGGAGCCACTTTCTGGAGACTTTCTAGAATCACACCGTCATGTCTGCCCTTTTGCGGCCCACTACATCTTCATTCTAAACCCAAAAAAATAAAATGATTGCATATTCACAATCCCCGGGTTGAGGGATTCGCGTCCATATGTCGTGCTCAAAAGAATATTGTGTTTCCAGGGCCAATAAATATTTGGCCACCACCTACAGCGAGCCACTACAGCTATGTTTCAAGCTCGAAAAATTAAACGACCGCATATTTGTTATCCTTGCGTCGAGGGCTTCACGTCCATATATCACACTCAGATAAACTCTAGATTTCTTGTAACACCCCGAGATTTTATGAAAAATATTCTTTTAATTTCATTGATGTCTTGTGTTGTAAGCTAAAACAAGATTACATTGCACTATACACAACACCGTATGAGCTTGCAGTATACACAACACTATTCTTGGATCATGTTACACACAATTTTGATAGTAGTTATTCTATGAAACATTGATTGTATATATATATATATTCAAATTATAAATGAAAAATGGTTGGATTCTGTTATAAAGAAATAACAAAGGAGTCTTGCACAACACTCAACCCTGACTTGGCTTGCATTACACGCAATCGCGACCTTCCTTGATAGTGTGTGTTGTACGCAATACCAGGTTTCCCTAAACAATGATATGCTATTAAAATATTATTAAAACTAGCCGTTATGAATAGTAATACCCACTTTTTAAAATTTTGAGAATTTTATTTTTCAAAATGGGATTCATTTTTGGATTCGGAATATCGAAATTAGTATTGGGTAAAATTTTGGTATTTTTCTGAAAACTTTCAATTTTTGATGAATAGTGAAAACACTGGGTTACTATTTAAAAACCGGCTTTTTATTTAAATAATTACTTATTTTATTTAAATTTATTTTAGGTAAAAATTGATACATAATACCTTTATAAGTTCAATTTAATTCATTGGAGTCATTTTATAATAATTTTAGATATATAAAAATTTTATCGAACTTTTCACCATCTTTTACCCACCTCAAAGGAGAATTTGAAAATTTACATAAAACTTAATTTTACCGCTTCTGTGAGTGGAATTTCAAAAATCTGAGAGACACGGTTGATGTTAGTAAGTAAAATGTGGTTCAATGAGATGAAAATAATTTTTTGTGAATAGTAACTTTTTACTTTTATTTACCACGGTTAAAAGTAAATAGGTTAATTAAGGGTAAAAATGATATTATTATTACCGTAACACATGTACTAATTCAATTAGATAAGTGTAATTCGACCAAAAACAACCTTAGGAATAAAATATTACCACTTAGGCCCACATGGATTAGATTATGACATTTATTATTAATTTATTTAAAGAAGGGTTAAAATAGTTAAAATCAGAGTTTAATGAGTAAATTATTTTTAATATAGGGTTATACAGAAGATAAATTCAACTATAAATATTCATTAGAAAGATAAAACTATTTCCTAAATAATAGTATTTTATTTGTAATTTTTAGACTTTAAATAATTTAATTTATTTATGACACAATGATGATGCAGTAATTATATTATTAATGAAATATTGACATAATTGATGTTATAAATACCCAAATAAATGTAATTTGAGACTTTTTATGAATTTAAATAATTTTATTTGTTAATATGACATGTTATTATTGATTTAATTTACTTTTTTCGAACTAATCTTTCTGTTATGATTTTAAAAAAATCAATTACCGAATAGTGTCAAAATTGACATTAAATAGTTTTTAAAACAAATATTATATTATTAATTGTTATTTTATTCCTAAAAATATAAGGTTCGGCTAAATAAATTATGTAATGTTATATATATTAATAATAAAAAACTTGGGGTTCTTTTGGCTTGTTATAGTAAGTTTATTAACCTTATAATGTAAGAAAACAAGAAGACACGATAAAAGTTAAATTATCTACCTTAAATTTAAATCTAAAAGATAAGGTTAAAATAGATACCTAAACTTGTCTAAATTCTATTTTATGAGAGTATTTAGACCCATACCCACCATAGCTTCTAAATAAATCAATTAGTAGCTATTAAAAACCGAATATGACTTTATAATAAAATAATATGTTTAGTTTTTTCAAAGGTGCCCCTCTCTTCCCTTATAAAAGGGCACCTCCTCCCTCTCTTCCACACACCACTTTGAGCCTTAATGCTTGGCCGAACCCTACCAAATTATCTTATCCACTTCCCTAGAAACATCCTAGAGGGCATTTTCTTCTTCAAAGACCAATTTTAGTGCCCTAAGTGGAGGTCTCAAAGAGGAGCTTCAAAGAAGAGGTAATGTTCGTTACCGATTCTTTCACCTTTATTTCTTCTTCAACTTCTTCTTATTTAGTTGTGTAAATATGAAGTAATAACATCAGTATCAATCATATACTGATATGTTATTATAAGTATGAAACAACCCTATTTCACCATCTATCCATCCTACGGGAAAAAAAATCACCGCGCGTGCGTACGTACGGAATACCGTCTCCACGTCGTGGTGTAATCTATTTTCCACCACCACCTTACTTGGATGGGTATAATGGTGTAAATAATAACTATATATGATTATTTTAAAGTGATTTTGATTATGAAATATTATACATACACTTAATTACAATTCCATGATCATGGGAATGATATCATCGCTCGTGCGTACGTACGGAATACCGTCTCCACGACGCGATGAGATTCATTCTCCATGTTAACCATTCATGAATGATTATAAAGTATATATAATAAGTAATAATAAAATATATGAAATAATAATGATACTATATTTATGTATATATATATATATATTTATGTCATCTATTTAGTTTCATTCTATTCAATAAGAAAAAGAAAACAGCGTCCATGCGTACGTACGGCCTACCGTCTCCATGAATGGTGTATTTCATTACTTTTATCGATCTATAATATATATGTATATGATGAATATATATTATATATAAATCATGTTTTACATTCTGGAATTATTTAAATCAGGATTTAAGTAATAATATCAAGAACGACAAGTTGAAACACATACGATAAATGAAATGATTTTACACAAAACGCTGTTTTTACATGGAATTTACAAAAGAATGTGTAATATAAAGTCATAAGTGAAACATATATGATATCATAACAATTAATATGATTCTTTAATAAGTCAATGACATTATTTAAATCATTATACAAGAGTTTCAGATACGTACGAAGCATATCGGACCTAAGGTAAGGGATAATTTACCAATCTCATTTTTATCCGAGGTTGTTTATTCGTAAGTATTTACTGGGGTTATCTTTATCATCCAAGCCCCTGTTTTCTAAAAATGTTTTCATGTATTTTTAATGTTCTTTTTACCCATTTTTGACTTTTACTACATGGTATGAAAAGAATCTTTCTTTTACGAGGTACTTTTTGACTTTTCGGGCAAAAGTACGAGAAGAATGTTTTTTTAACTTATACGGCATGAAAGGATTTTTACGGTTTTATAAAGCACTATTTACATGAAGCTTCCTCCAAAAGATTTCATTACTATTTAAAAAAAATATCTTTCTTTTAAAATTGCATGGCATTTTGTGAAAACAAAATGATTTTCAAGAAGAAGGGATAATTTCCTTAAGAATTCATTTCAAGTGCTTTATCAAAACCATTTTCCATCTAAGATGACATTATTTCATATGTGTATGTTTCAAGTATAATGTCTCTATGATTTACATGGTATCAATTTTCTTATGATGAAATGATATCCATTTAGTTTATATAGATTATGTGATGATGGGATGATGTTTATGAAACCCATTTTATTTATTCGGTTATTATGAATGATGTATGTTTATTTTGTGGCACAAGTAAGAATGATTTCATTATGAGATGGGTGGGACCTATATATCCCTCCAATGCATTGGGTAAAGATTTATATCTCATGATATAGACATGGATGGAATGGAAAGTTAAACCAGTTCAGTAATACAGGACTGGAACGAGGAGTTAACTTGATTCAGAAAGGGACTTTGTCCACTAAAATGGTATTGGAAACAATGCCTTGGTTACTATGGAAATCATAACATGTGTTGAATGGTTTCCACAATTGCATGTTTTATTCCCATGCTATTTTATCATGCTTAATTTTTCTTTATGATCTATGTATTATGTACTTCAATGTTTTATGTCATTACTCACGCTTATGATGTTTAAACGTTATGATCATGTTCTTATGTTTAAATGTATATGATTTGTTTTATTTTATCCTTGCTTACCCTTACTGAGCATTTGAGCTCACCCTTTATATGTTTTATTTTCCCCAGGATATAAAGAAATGTTTTAGGTAAGAAAACAAAAAGGGAATATCTTTATGGGAGATGTTGAAGATCTTTCACCAGGATTAGAAGATTACATTCCAAGTTTCCAAAGACACTAAACTATTACGATCCTTGTGTGTCTGTTTTTGTTATATACTAAGTATTCCACAAAAGTAATGTAATGTACATGTACGTCAAGCTCTGGGTCTCTACATTTCTAGCGCCAATAAATATTAGGATTTGAGGAACACATGAAGAACGTGCGAAGAACAAAATAAAATGATCAGGGTATATGTGCGGATCGATGGCCGTGTTTGTTTGGCCATCATCATTATGAATCAAGATTATGGGGAATCAACAAATAGATATTTATAATACTTCAAAATAAACCCCCTACCTTAGATTGTTCATTGACATTGGTGTGAGAATAAAGTCAAAGATGGCGAAGAGAGTGCCAACATTCGTCGTTTCTGAAACCACGCTTCGATGTCGGGCTCGCTTATCATCCTTGTTCTTTGATTCTGGATGATGTTCTTCATTGTAGGATGTTCGTACACCAACCAAAAGCTCCCAAAAGCTCTCTCAAAGGTTCTACCATAGGCTCTCCCCAAAATATTCCCTTTTCCAATGATCCCCTCAACTAATAGGTGATGAGCCAACTTTTAATTGTGTTAAGTCTATTAACTCAATTAATTGTTGTCAAAATTAATTAACCTATAGTTGAAAAAATTAATGTGGAGGAAGTACATGGTTTAACTCCACATTAAGAGGGGTTCGGGTGGTCCCCACCCCCAAACTCTATAAGAGAGGTTATAAAAATAAAATAAAAATTTATTCTTTATTTTATTTCTATTTCCACGAAAAACACAAAAACTAACTTTCACCCTCGACCTACAGCAGTCGATGTGGAGGTCTCCTTAAGAAAATATCAGTACTGCGAGTTCAACGATGCCCTCAAATTTAAATTCTGAGCACCGAATCAAAAGTTACAAAATGATTCTTGCTCATTTACTAAACATACCCGAAAAAAAGTTTGGAAAAATTACAACAGTCACCCTTGACCTACACCGGTCAATTTTAGGCTCTTTATAAGAGAAAGACTTCCCAAATAACCCAACGGCACTTTTAGATTTTCAATCCAAGTTACTTTTTAGATGTTATAAATTTTACAATAAAATAATTATCACTTAATTATTTTTTTACGGCCAAAAACTAACATTCACTGGAGACCCGCACCGACCAAAGTTTGAATCTCCTTAAATAAATCATGCCCTCACATGTTTAGCGGTTGTCTCAGATTTTCAATCTGAGCTACCATTTCTGAGTTATAAGCTTTTCAAAAATAAAATAATTTTTTTAATTATATTATTCACGATTATTCCATTTTTGGGGTTTTTCACAAGAATCCCGCACCGACTAAACTTAAGTCACGCCTAGGTTAAACCCTCCATCTGGAATGCAACAGTGCCCTCAGATTTCTTATCTGAGTTATCATTTAAGAGTTATTCCACTTTTTCTATAAAAATGCTTACGCGCACAAATTAAAACGTAACCAAACTTCGATGGAAATTTCTAGGCAGTCCAAGGCTCGAAATCGTGCACCGTCAGATTCCGAGGTCTCGAAATAATTCTATATAATTAAAAAAAATTACAGAATTTATGGGACATTTCAAAATAAATCTAACACATTTTAGGAAAATGATCCATATGTCATTTATCACAAGTATGAATCAGCCTCACCTCAATCTGATACAATATATGCAAGGAATAAATCAAAGTGTCCATTATTAGATTATAATTGACATTTAGTTCAAAAACATCCATTCACTAAAAAATAGAAAAATGTCCTCGAATTTTCATGAAAATTTAAGACAATTATTCATAAATCATTTTTGATGTGTAGGATTCAGTCTCATGTCAAACTGATACATGATACGATTGATATGAGTCAATGTATGTTTTTCCTATTTAAAATGACATTTTAGTTTAGAGGAAAATGGATGTACTCAAAATTGAGAAAAACATTAATATTTTATTAATACATTCATAAAAATATATTTATTTAATTTTAGATGTGTATTAATTAGCTACACCTCAATCCAATATATGATGTGCACAGTATGTCTTAATGTGTCCATTATCTGTTTAAAATTGAAAATTTTGTTCAATAATTTCCACACATTCAAATCTTGAAAAATACATTCAGATTTTCTTGATAATTTATAAAAAAATAATCATCAGCAAATTTTGACATGTATTATCTGATCTCACATAAAACTAAAACATGGAATGATCGGTATGAGTCAAAGTGCATGCTTCTATTTTAAAATGATATTTTATTAAAAAGGACAAGTGACATACTCAAAAATGAGAATAAAAATTATGATTGTTTTGATACTTTAGGAAAAATATCCATAAATAATTTTATATGTATATGAATTATCTTATCCTCAATCAGATGCATGGTGTGACAAGTATGAGTCTATGTGTGTATTTTTTTTAAGTTGACATCGATTTTAGTTAAAAGTATAACTGAACTAATAAAAAATGAGAAAACACATACATATTTTTTAAATAGTTTAAAAAAACCATCCATAATTTTTTTTGGATGTGTAGGAATCAATAAAACCTCATTCCGATACATGATGTGCCTGATATGACTCAATGTGTCCATTATCAGTATAAAAGCAACATTTTATTTCAGAATGTATCAGACATTGAAAAATGAGAAAACATTCTTGGATTAACTTTTTATTTTAGGAAAACAATTCATATGTCATTTTTGACATAAAAAAATCATTCTCATGTCAAACTGGCACATGATGTGACTAGTATAAGTCAAAGTGTTTGTTTCTTGTTTAAAATGTCATTTTAGTAAAAAAATAAAAGGGATATACTCAAAAATTGAGAAAACACAATTAGATTGTTTTGATACTTCATGAAAATGATCCATAATTCATCTGAGATGTTTAGTAATCATCCCTTCCAAAATAAAATGTAGGGTGTGACCGGTATGACTCCATGTGTGTCTTTTTATATTAAACTGAAATTGATTTAATTTAATAGGACAACTAACCTACTCAAAACTATGAAAACACATTCAGATTATTTTGATACTTTAAGAGAACTATCCATATGTAATTTTTGTTATGTATGAATCATACAAACCCCAATTTGATACATAATTTTTCCAATATGACTCAATGAAACATTATTAATTTAAAATTGATTTTTTTTCAAAAAGTGACTCCCACTAAAAAATGAGAAAAAATGCTAGGTTATTCTTGATAATTTTGGAAAATGAATAATAATTTTTTTTTCTATTTTTAGGAATTTTTCTCATATCAATCCATTTCAAAATGTGATCACTATGATTAAAATTACATGTTTTCTGTTTAAAATCAAATTTTAGTAAATAGGACAACAGATGTACTCAAAATCAAGAAAAAACATTTTGGTTATTTTTTTACTTTATTAATTTTATCCATAAGGAATTTGAGACATATAGAAATCCTCTACACCTCAATCTGGTGCATTTCATGGATCTTTAGACTCTAAGTGCATATTTTCTGTAAAAAAGTGTCATTTTAGTTTAAAACATGCATCACATCTCCAAAACTAAGAAAATGAGGCTAGATTCTTTTCTCATCATTCTATATCCAATTAATTAATTGATTTCATTTCCATTTTTAACTTATAGATATTTATATTACATCAGTCAGGGTAAGTGGACTAATTAAATGAATAACTACCAAAATGTTCAAAGGGAGGATCAAAACCGAGACCTCCCAAATACCACCACATGATGCAACAAATAGGCATTGCCCATAGGTTTTTATCATATACTTATTTAATTAATTTTCATATAGATAATCATTTAAAATGAACAGGATTTTTTATGATGTGTATGAATTTACCATAACCCAATCTGATGCACCACTTTCTGAGTATGACACAATGTTTACATTAATATTAACACTTTATATTAATTAATTCCTTTATATTATTGAAAATATAATAATTATTTTATTATAAAAGTGCATTATTTTTCTCGAGCACGGTCGGTGTGTTTGGAATTATCATGAGTCATGGTTGGACCAAAATACTAAGTAACATTGATGTTTTTGAATGTATGAAATAATTTTTACTAATGTAATTGTATAAAACATTGTTTGAAATGTCTATAATATATTGTTTCTTTATGTATTTCTGTTGTAATTTTTTATTTCATTAAAATAATATATTAATATATTATTTTTTATATTTGTGGTGTTTTTGGTGTTGTGTTGTTCTATTACAGCACACTACACTAGTGTGACATTTTGTTGTTACACCACACTATAGAGTACCCCTTTGTCATCACTTTTACAAACACTAAAAATGGTACCCTTTATCATCACATATAAAAGGTCCATTAAAGGGCCCAATTATTCTTAATAGAGCTAATAAAGGATTACCTTTTCAGCTCTTATAAATGTGTTGATAATGGTTTACTTTAGCAGTGATGATGAATGTGGTCCTTTATCAGTGCTTTTTTAGCACTAATAAAATATTTGGGATTTTAATCTTGTTTTGGTAGTAAGTGTTTCTCTATAGTTTATGAAGGCCATTTTTAGTACTCTTAAAGGCCTATTTTGTAGTAGTGATAAGTGTCACAATTGATTTTTTGCAAGAGTCATAGTTGTTATATTATTACAATATAAGGTGACAGGGTCATTACTGATAGGAAACACATTAATATACAAGATATTGTTTTATGACTATAATGTTTTTTTGGATACATTAAAAAATTCTATACACTCAAACACTAATTTAGAATTAGTGAAAACTAGATTCTTTGAACTATCCTAACTCATAGCACCTCTATTGTGACTGAAAACATATCACGATTGTAAATTCAAATTTTTTTAATTGATATGAAAACTATAGTCAGTATAACCCCTGATAACCACAACCTCACCTCTACCTTATATCAAGAGAATATCCTTAGTTCCTCTCAGATACATAAGTATATCATTAACAGTAGACTAATGTTGTTCTCCTAGTTTTGATTGATATATTCTTACCATTCTCAATGCATAGGAAACATCATGTATAGTATATAACATGACATGCATTATAGGTCATATTTATATAAAATATGGGATATTACTCATTCTATCATTCTCCAATTTTTATTAAGGATAACTTTTTATAGAAATATGCATATAGTGTCACCCTGGAACCTATCCCATCAAGTATTTCTTCATACAAAATCTCTTTAGTACCTGGTCAATGTATATACCTTGATATAGTCCAAGAAGACCGTTGGGTTTATCATGAATGAGCATGATTCATATAATGTAGGTTTCTTAACCTATGTCATTTATGGGGAAACACTTGTTAACCAATCCTTAATAGACTGTAATATTTTTATGTCATTTCCAATAAGTAATATGTCATTGACATATACTACTAGGATAATGAAAGTAATCCCAATAATTTTTTTGAAAAAACATGGATGAATTTTTTTTATGAAACCAACTTTTTTCATGGATTCTTTGAACTGAATTTTCCATGACATGGATTCTTGATTCAGTCTATAAATTGATCTTTGTAACATGAATATCTTTTGGGCATCACCTAGAGTCACAAACCCTTATGGTTTCATCATGTTGTCTTCTTACTAAAGGTTACCATTAAAGAAATATTTTTTGATATCCATCTTCAAAATTTCATAGTCAAGATAAGATAATATATTGATTTCAATTCTAATTGATTTAATGAAGTAAAATGAGGAATTTTTTTATCCTCATAAATGAATTGACATTGCTTAATCCCTTTAGGCTGTAACCTTAATTTATAGGTAATTAATTTACCTTATATTTATATTTTTCTCTTGAATACCAATTTGAACTCAACATGTTTTTCATCAACTAGTGTATTGAACAAAACCCAAACAAGGTTCTAATATATGAAACCCAATTCATAATTCACAACTTCCTAAAAAAATTTAGTTTATAAACTCTCCACAACCTCATTGTAGGAGTGAGGTAAATTATTTTTAACCAAAAATGTGTGACCATCTTCAGTGACTAGAAAACAAATATATCTCAAGTTCACTTAACTCTCAGGTGATCTTATATAGAACTTGTGTAACATGAACTACTTCTTCCATGGGGAACTATGGAATCTATTTATATACCAACTATTGTATATCTTGAGTATCAACATCTTCAAATTTATACTTTATACCACTATACATATTCAGAATTTTATATGACTCAATAAATATGTATTGTTTAGATATACTCACCTTCTTCTCATAGGGGTTGTATAGGGAGTATCTCCTTGTTTCCGTAGGATACCCTATAAAGATATACTTTTTATCCTGATGTGCTAGTTTGTTTCAGGATATGGATTAATAAATTCATCACAAACGCATACATGTGTATGTGAAAGAAAGATTCATTATACTCCATAACATTAATGGAATTATGTTTTCCACATTAATTGGTACTTATTTTAGTGTGTATACTACAGTTTATAATTCATATCCACAAAAGGATAATGGTTGATGGGCTTGAATAATCATCAAAATAACCATGCTTAATAAGATGCAATTTTTATTTTCATTAACACCATTCCTCTGTGGTTTGTAAGGTTTACTGAGTTGATAATGAATAGAAAACTCTCATAGAGAGTTGATAGACTCTTTTTTATTATATTCAACACCTCAATTAGATACAATAATCTTTATCTTCTTTCCAGAATGATTTTATACTTCATCAATAAATTCTTTGAATTTGTCAAAGTTATCAGACTTATACCTCATTTAGTAGAAAAATATATTTCTTCTCAATTCGTAAGTAAATGTTATGATGTAAGAATACAAAACCACTAGAAATGTATCATTCACATTAGTGTGTACAAATCCAATAAGATCTATAGCCCTTCAAAATTTTCCACTTAATAGTGGTTTAGTCATTTTTCTTTAAAAAATAATTTTATTTTTAAGTGTTTTTAGCTCAAAATATTAAAAATAACCACACACACACAGAGATATATATATTTATTTCAAATGTTTCTCATTTACATAACCAACTTGGTGAATCCATGACTGCGTGTTATATGATTTTTGTGAACATTATTTGTTATCAATTGTAAATATGTCTTCTTTGTAATTTAATACAAAAGAACATTATTTAAATGTGACATTACATAAAATATTTTTTTTATTAAGGAAATTGAATTTATTTCCATTCAAAAAAACAAAACCAACTATATATAGGTAGTAAGAAGAAATTATATTTTTGTTAAATATTATATTTAATAACAGTGTTGTAAAAAAATATTGTAAAAAAAATGTGGTATTCTGCAATGGGTAGAGTAGTTATCTTGACACCATTGGTAGTCTGAAAATACACCCCTCCTCAAGAAGTATTACAAAATCCACTCAGTTAATTTATTTGGATAGGGATGTAAGCACCATAAGTTTTATTTAATAGCCAATGTGTAGTCATAGAAAGATTAAAATCAATGAAGATCACAACTTTATCTTCCACTTGCTTCTGGGTACATGTCCTCTTTTATTGGACTTCATTGTCATATAAAAACAAAATACATCATTTTTTATCCTGACTCTCGAACATAAAATTATTGGAAGGATAGTGTGTGGGAGTTATAGATTTATGATGAGTCTTGGGCCCCTTTTAAATGTTCTACCTTTTCTTATTCACAATAAGGACGGTGGGTTTTTCACAATCCATGTATTTGTGAAATAAGTGATTTAGAGTATGAATTTAAAAAAGATTGTGCTCTTTATTACTCATGTTGTAAATAACAATAAAAATAGAGAAGGTCTATGGTAGTGAGGAAAGGATTTGATTTGTGCACAACTAATTTGGGACTTTAATTATTTATTTATTTAATAGATCAATGTATTAAATAAGATTGACATAATAAGGCCCATCTAGCACTGACTCTCTATGTTTTTTATATAAACAATGGATTAGAGATATCATATCTCACTGGTCTCGCCTTATATTTATAGATATATCAAATTGTTGAAATCATGATGTATGAAACCATGTCCCCATATTGATTTTGAATCTCATTGGTAATGGATGACAACATGAAACCTTGAACATCCATGGAATCATTCAAATTTTTCTCATAAACAGTCAAATATTCCTCACTAGACGTTTTTCTAGGTGCATTAGGAATAGATTCTTATAACTAATACAATTTCCTTTCATGGAATAGGATAGTGTGTAAACACCTTTTCTATTCGTTAAAATTTGTACTGGTGATAAGTTTATCCTTCTCATTTTTGGACCACAGTTCTATAATTGATGTCATATTTAATGTGGTTTCAAAAAATAAGAAGAGAATAATATTTAGTAATGTATTTGATAAAGGTGAATAAATAAATATTTTATTTATTAATCCCAACTATTTTATGAAAACTCAATATCCATCACCACCAGATTTAGAATATCTTACTACTTGTATATTCTTGTTGAAAGGATCCACATTCCCTCACTCAGAACCCAACCATGGTTTTAACAAGTTATTGGAAGGTTTTTAGGGAGGAATTAAAAATCTAAACTGTATTACCTTAGAGTTCCTTTATATTTTTAGTGGACTCCCTAATCCTTAAATCCTTAAATTGAATTTCCTAAACCCTTGCCTCTCTATTACACCATGTTATGAATGGGAAGAAAACCCTTGACAAGAATTAATTTATTTCAACCCAAAACTTCATGTTATAATGTCTTTATAATTAAAAGTACCCTGACTTGGTCCTATCAGGAACACTGAACTATGGTTTTATTTTAACTTAAATAGTGGAAGGTTATAAAAATATAATATATATAATCTTTTGATTTTATCTTTATGTGCCAAATTTCCATTTTTATATTTATTAAATTCTTTGTATTATTTAGTGTATTTTATTATGTGATTAACAATGAGTTAGATATCTTTAACACAAAATCCAATTTATTTTAGTTCAATCATGCATGCTCATTAATTCATTAATTCATGTGATTATTAAAAAACACCCATAATGAAATTAACTATTCACTTGAAATAAATAAAATAATAATGTGGTATGATCATGAGATTTTACCACTAGTTAGTTTATCAATATGGCGATAAAGTCACCATTTAATTATGAAAAAACTACTTAATCTATGACTTGGTTTGTGCTACAGCATTCCACCTGCCTACCCATGTACCTCCTAGATTGGTTTCACCTTAGCACCAAACAGGTAATTCCTGCACTCACATGGCAGCTCCACCCATTACATAAACATTTACTCACATGTAGTTGAGGGGATCCAAATTATTGTTTAAGGGGTTTACATAAAAAAGAAACCATGGGTACACATGCCCAAACATAATGAGATGAGGGAAGGTGTATGTAACGACCCAAAAATTTTATAAATGGAAAATACCTTCCTATAATTATTCTATATAGTATAAATCACATAAAATCCCATACACCACACAATGAAAACATTATAAATGAAGAATGAATGAAATAAGGGGTATTTTTAGAAACTAAATAACCTATACCAATGGAATAGTATCACTAAATTTGGAATAGTAATATGACCCTTGTGAATAGTAAACTAGCCAATATAATAGAAACATCATTTATGAAAGTATAAATAAAATTTATGAATATTATAAATGATAATATGGTATACTTATATCACTATATAAGTAACTAAAAATTTTAAAAAAAATTAATTGTTGCTATTTTTATAAAACATAAAGGTTTATTTATAATTTTATAATTTATTTAATTATTTAAAATAAAATTTATTTTCCAAAAATGTATTAATAAAACATTAATTATTGGTCTTATGATTATAAAATACTTTTATGAGACCCCAATTATGTTTTCAATGTTTTATAAAATGAGTTATAGTTTTAAAATTAGTATTTTTCCTATAAATGAATATTTTAATTAAAATTTTAATTTCACATATTTATAAAATTATTTTTAGAAAATGGAGTCCATTTTTAAATTATATTCATTAAAAAATATATGGGGTTAAGTTTTTGTATTTTTTTAAAATAGGTGAATTTTTTGTGAATTATAAAAAATGGTCATTTATGGTTTTTAATTATAATCCAAATACGTGAATTAAAAACATCATACATGACATAAGAACCAAAATCTACAACATTTATTCATTATTTTAAAATATTTTATTAATTATGAAAAAAATATTCATAGTCTTGATCCAAAATAATAAACTAATAAATAAAATGAAAACACCCCCTCCTACCCTATAAATACCACCCTCACCACATCTTCTCCTCACACCTTCCAAGATTTGGGCCTTATCCATTTTCTACCCAATAATCTTCCCAATACCCTTACCCAAATCTAGGAGCACTTTTTGTCAAAAAAACCCAATCCCTTTTCCCTAAGGATATTCTCAAGGAGGAGAAATTAAAGAGGTAAATTCCTCTTTCATTTTCTTTCATTTTCGTTTCAATTCCATTTCATTTATTTTAACCTCCTCCCCTCCACATATCCAATTTAAATGATAGCTCCAATATAGTTTATATAGATTAATTTTATTATTATAATGGGGAAATTAATCCTAAAATATATTCCTAGTCCCATTTATTCAAAAAATGACATTATCATCTGTGGTGTGTCAATTTACCACCACGGTGGATGATGCGTTTTCATTTTTTACAACCACCTTCATGGATTATCAAAAAACCATAATATTTTTAAATAATATTATATTATATATATTAAAATCTGTATAATTTTATAGAACAAACATATAAAAACATTGTTAAATAAATTGATATACGCTCATAATGTTTGTAAAATCCACCAAATAATTTAAATCATTTTTATTAACTATTTATCTAATGTTTCATCCTCATAACATATAACCAAATGATATATAAGATAATTTAATCATAGGTAAGTTCATTAATATCATATAATTTTAATTATGGATATAAATTCAAATTTTAAATGAACTTCTATACTCATATACAAGTGAATTGATCATGAGAAGCGAGAAAATCAACACTCCCAAATGATGAAAATAAACTCTATAACACATCAGAAATTCCATATATGAACATAATAAAACTATAATGAATCAGATTATTTTATAACAGGTTATTTATTAGTAAATTAATGTATTTAGTGTGATTATCTAGTATATTAATGTGAATAAACTGTTCAGACATAAGGTAATTCGATTCTCGAACCCAACTATCTTTATTAGGGGTTTCCCTATTTCAATCCATTTTCAGTATGGATTTCCCTTTAATATTACTTAATATAATTTTTTCTTAATTTCCTTTTATTTTCTTGGATATAATGTTTTCAATATGGTTTTATGAAAAAATAAATGAATTTTCTAAAAGAACACATCCTTCCAAAAAACACATCTTCTCATGAGATTGATTCATCGTCACTTAAGATTGATTATTCTTATACCAAGTATTTCATTATATATATTTTTTGGGAACCCAAATTTGCATTCATGAAAGCATGATTTATGAAATGAAACAAATTTATTTCCATATGATATTTTGTATCCAAGATTGATATATGTTTTATTCGGCATGCATGATTATGTCAATGTAATTATATAACAGGTGAGCCCATAATTATATAGCACATTTAAATGTTAAGATTTTATGGGTGGACATAATAATATATAGCTATCTAATACATTTAATAATGTGATGTATCTCATGAGAAAAAGTAAAATATATGTGACCATGATTCCAGGTTTGTTCACAACTATGTGTGGTATTTGATCACTAAGAGATGATGTTTCATTTTTATGAATTTCCACATTCCATAACTTTATATAATATTTCCTATCATGATTATGATGATGTAACCATGCTTATATTATGATGATGATGATTACGCTCAGACGAGTGTTATTTTGATTCATGTTCTTATCTATGATTTTATGAGCTTTTTAGTTAACCAATTTATTAGATTTATATCCTCAGGTTATTACTTGTAATAATGAGATAAAAATGGACACCAAGAAGCTATAAAAGAAATAATTAAATAAATTTTTATGTATTATCCGGTAAATGTTATTTATGCTCTTAATTTCTCTAAGATAATAAACCTGTTGTTCCGTATCCTGTAACTCGTTTATATTGTTTATTATTAAAATTGTGTAATAGTTTTGTAAGAAAATTTAGGGTCACTATAGTAGGTATCCGAGATTAGTTTAGTAAATTTTGGAATTATGATTAGAGAACCATAGTGAAAACCCATAGTATGAGATTATGTATATGTAATAATCCAAGAAGATATGTTTTAGAAAACATTTACACATAGGGATCCCACAAGATATGCCTTTATAGTTAATTACACAAATGAATAAATTATATATTCATGACTTTTTACATATGTTTTGTTATAACCTTTTTAATTTTAGATAATTGTGAGAACTAGGGAAAAAAGGACTAAAACCTGTGTGAGGGACAATCCAGTGATAAATCAAAAGAAATCCCCAATTCCTTAGGTGGTTGAGTAGAATATTTCATGGTGAGCTTACCCATATTGTAGAGACACAAATCTTAATGTACATGGACATTACATTACTTTTGCATAATAATTAATACATAATAAAAACAAACACACAAGGACCTTAATAGTTTAGTGTCTTTGGAAACATGGAACATAATCTTCTAATCGTGGTGAAAGATCTTCAGTAACTCCCATAAATATCTTCCCTTTTTTTACCTAAATCCTTTCTTTATATCCTGGGAAAAGAAAACATATAAAGAGTGAGCTCAATTTCTCAGTAAGGGTATGCATGGAAAAAATAAAACAAACCATACACATTTGAACTTAAAAACATGAACATAGTGTTTAAACATAAAATTCTTGAGCAATGACATAAAACCTGGCAGTACATAAGGCATAGATTATAATGGAACATCAATCATGATAAAATATCATGGGAATAAAACATGTCATTGTGGAAACCATTAAGCACATGATATTGTTTCCATAGTAGCCAAGTAATTGATGCCAAGACCATCTTAGAGGAAAAATTCCCGTTCTCAATCGAGTTTACTCCTCGTTCCAGTCCTGTATCACTGAACTAGATTAACTTACCATTCTAGCCATGTCTATCTCATGAGATATAAATATTTACCCAATGAATTGGAGGGAGATATAGGTCCCACCCATCTCATAATTAAATCATTCTTACGTGTTCCACAACATAAACATAAATCATTCATCATAACCCAAAGAATAAAATGGGTTTCATAAATATCATCCCATCATAACATAATCCATATAAAACAAATGGATATCATTTCATCATATGATAAGTTAAACCATATAAATCATAGAGACATTATTCATGAAACATACACATATGAAATAATTTCATCTTAGATGGAAAATGGTTTTGATAAAACACTTGAAATGAAATTGTTGAGGAAAATATCCTTTCTTCTTGCAAATCAATTTTCTTTTCACAAAATGCCATGAAATTTTAAAAGAAAAGGAGTTTTTAGAAAATCGTCATTAAATATTTTAGAGTATGCTTCATGAAAATAAGGCTTTGTGAAACCATAAAAATCATTTCATGCCGTATATGTTAAAAAAGCATTGTCCTCATACTTTTGTCGAAAAAGTCAAAAAGTACTTCGTATGGTAAACAAAAGAAAGATTCCTTCCATATGATGTGGAAAAAGTAAAAAAAGGTTAAAAATGACTTTAAACATACATGGATGAAAATTAAACATTTTATGAAAACATTTTCATAACATGGGGACATGGATGATAAACATAACCCCAGTAAATACTTACGGATAAACAATCTCGGATAAGAATGAGATTGAAATAATTATCCCTTACCTTAGGTCCGATATGCTTCATATGTATCTGGACCTCCTATATAATTATTTAAATAATGTAATTGACTTATTACAGAATCATATTCATTTTTATTATATCATATATTGTTCACTTATGACTTTATATTACCTATTCTTTTGTAAATTCCATGTCAAAGAAGCATTTTGGGTAAAATTGTTTTATTTATCGTACGTGTTTGGACTTGTTGTTATTGATATTATTATTACTTATATCATTATTTACTTAATTATAGAATTTAAATAATTATTTATATATCATATATATTCAGTACATATATATATATATATATATAATAGATAGATGAATGAAATTAAATACACTGTTAATGGAGACGGTAGGACATACGTACACATGAACGCTGTTTTCCTTTCTTTATTGACTTGAATGGAAGTAAGTAGATGACATATATACATATATATACATAAATACAGTAGCTTAATTATTTCATATATTTAATTATTATTCATTATATATACTTTATAATAATTCTTGAATGGTTAACATGGAGAACGAATCTCATCGCGTCGTGGACACGGTAATCCGTACGTACGCACGACCAATGATATCATTCCCATATTTATTGAATGGAATTGTAGTGGATGATATAATACCTTAGAATCAGTATGATGTTATAATAATCATATATAGTTATTATTTACACCATTATACCCATCCAAGTAAGGTGGTGGTGGAAAAACTGATTACACCACAGCGTGGAGACAACAATTTGTACGTACACAAGAGTTGTGATTTCAATTTCTGTAGGATGGATAGAAGGTGAAATAGGTTTGTTTCATATTTATAATAACATATCAGTATATAATTGATACTTATGTTATTACTTAATAATGAGACAACTAATGAAGAAGAAGTAGAAGAAGAATGAAACTTGAGAGAATCGGAAGAAGAGATTACCTCTTCTTCGATGCACCTCCTTTAAGCTTCCTCTTAAGGAAGTAGAGTTGGTCTTTTGAGAAGTCCAGAACCTCCAGAATATTTCTAGGGATGTGGGGAAGAGAAAATGGTAGGTTTTGGACGAGATTCAAGGATCAAAAGTGTGTGAATAGAATAGGGAAGGGGTTCCCTTTTTATAAGGGAGGAGAGGGGCACCTTTGAAAAAACTTAAAATATTATTTTATAATAAAGTCATATTCATTTTATAATAGCTCCAAATTTATTTATTTAGAATATAATATGTGGATGGGTCAAAATACTCTCAACCAATAGGTTTTAGACAAGTTTAGGTTAATATTTTATCCTTATCATTTAGATTTAACTCTAAGTTAAATAATTTAACTTTTACCACGTCTTCTTGTTTTCTTACACTATATGGTTAATAAACTTACTATAACAAGCCAAACTAACCCCAAGTGGTTAATTATTAATATATATACCCTTATCTAAGTCATTTTGTCGATCCTTAGATTTTTAGGAATATAATAACCATTAGTAATCTAATATTTGTTTTAAAAACAATTTTATTCCAATTTTGACACAATTTGGTAATTTATTTTTGTGAAAATAATAACTGCATGATTAGTTCGAAAAAAGTTAATTAAATCAATAAAAAATGTCATATTAACATAGAAAATTAGTGTAATTCATAAAAAGCCTCAAATTACATTTATTTGGGTATTTATGACATCACTTATGTTAATATTTCATTAATAAGGTAATTATTGCATCATCATTGTGTCATAAATAAATGAACTTATTTAATGTATAAAAATTATAAATAAAATACCATTATATAGGAAATATTTTTATCTTTATAATGAAAATTTATAGTTGAATTTATCTTATTTATAACCCTATATTAAAAAAATTTAGTTATTAAACATTGATTTTAACTATTTTAACTATTCTTTAAATAAAATAATTATAAGTGTCCTAATCTAATCCAAGTGGACCTAAAGGGTAATATTTTTTTTCCTAAGATTGTTTTTTGTCGAATTAAACTTATCCAATAGAATTAGGACATGTTTTATTGTAATAATAATATCATTTTTACCCTTAATTACCCTATTTACTTTTTACCGTGGTAAATAAAAGAAAAAAGTTACTATTCACCAAAAATTATTTTTATCTTATTGAGCCACATTTTATTCCTTGATATTAACCGTGTCTCTCGTATTTTCGAAATTCCACTCACAGAAGTAGTAAAATTATGTTTTATATAAATTTTCAAATTCTCTTAGGAGGTGGGTAAAAGACGGTGAAAAGTTCAATAAAATTTTTATATATCTAAAATTATTATAAAATTACTCAAATGAATTAAATTTAACTTATATAGGTACTATGTATCAATTTTGACCTAAAATAAATTTAAATAATAATTTTTATTATTTAAATAAAAAGTCGGTTTTTAAATAGTAACCCAGTGTTTTCACTATTCATCAAAAATTGAAAGTTTTCCGAAAAATACCAAAATTTCACCCTAGGCTGATTTCAAAATTCCGAATCCAAAAATGAAGTCCATTTTGAAAGATAAAATTTATAAAATTTAAAAAATTGTATATTACTATTCGTAACGGCTAGTTCATAATAGTATTATAATAATATCTCGTTTAGTGAAACTCGGTATTGCGTACTACACACGCTATTGAGGAAGGTCTTGATTGCATGTAATGAAAGCCATGTCAGGGCTGCGTGTAGTGAAATCTCCGTTTGTTGTTGTATATAACATAATCAAAACTTATTTCATTTATACATTAAACAAAATCTATACTTAATGTTGTGTAGAATAATTTCCACAAAACGTGCTTGAAATTGTGTGTAACACGAGCCAAGAATAGTGTTGTGTATACTGCAAGCTAATACGGTGTTGCATATAGTACAAGATAATCTTGGTGTAGTGTATAATATAAGACATCAAAGAAATTAAAAATAATATATCTCATAAAATCTAGGGGTGTTACATTCTACCCCCCTTAAAATGAATTTCACCCTCAAAATTCATCGAGGTTATAAATCGTTTACTACTTGAAAGTTTCATTTTTAATGACCCAAATAGTAAAAGGAATAATAAAACATAATTTTAACAAGTAAATTAAGAAATGTAATGGTTACCCAGATTAACTCATCACTGGTTTTCCACATAGGAGAACATAGGTGGAAATATGGATATGGAAGAAAAATCTAACCATCATGTTCTGATGGAGAGTGGTAGAGGACATAACTATAAAAAATCCAACAATAAAAAAGCCATAAATTTGTGATGATTTAAGGTACCATCTAATTCATTGGATATAAGGACACTAAGAAAACATTTTTTGTTTTCAAATCATTTCCATAAAGTTGAAGAATTGTTGAATTAGAAGAAATACTTACTTGATTTTGGTACAATCTTACTGTTGTTTGTGCCTTGAACAATTTCCGCTTCATCTCTTAAAGAAATGATGTTGAATTTGTCTTCTGTGAAGTGTTAGCAGATCATGCAATTGAATGATAGGTCATTCCATCTGTCTCAAAAAAAGATAGTAAAAGTTATTAAATATATATAAGTCCATCTATAGTGAGATTAATCATATATGGTTCCTAAAATGGACTTATACTTCATATATCATACCGCTTAATATAATAAAACTAGTTTCTACTAACCAGGGACATCTTGTTGGCCAGTGGTAGGTGATAAAGGCCAGTCGCACTTCGGTTGTGGGTTTGATTCCCACATCCTTGTCCGACGTGATGGGTTGTCACCTGTCCTGCAGGTTGACCTTTTTCTAAAACTACATTATTATAACATTCCATCAATAATATAGAAAAAAAATTCTAGCCTTAAACAATACTATCTGATGTCTAACATAATCTATTCCAATCTTTAGGCTTACCCAAACTCATAGTATAAGGAAAAAGATTGATAGAGAGGTCATCTACCAAGCATGTAAATACCGTCATTTATCCACCATATATCATAAGACATGTCTTTTTTGTCACATTCCAAACATTCGAATTCCTTAATCATGTATTCTTTTGAAAAATGAATACCCATTGAACCATAGTGAAAACATGAATGCTGTCAAAAGTTAACTCTTTCCACATACCAAAATCCCAAAATTTATATATACTCAAACCATGATATAACTTTGTCCTTATATCAGTCATGAGCTCATTAATACTATAAAAAATCTCATTATCTCCTTATCCCTTCATTATGTTCATATCATCTACTTTCCAAAAATATCTGAATAACCTTTCATGGTTACTCATACCATTCAGAATATACTTTCGAATACTTTAGAAAAAACAATAGTGTAACAATCCCTATATGTGTCTTTATTCCATAGTACCATTACCTATACAACATAAATCTTGATAAACATAAATAATTTCACTACCTTATTAAACCATTGACCGAGCTTCAACAACTCTTTCATCTCACAGATCATTTGTAGTCTATTCATCATCATCAACATAAATACTACCCATACATCCATGCTGATTCTCTTCATGAGACTTTCCCTTAGGGAATTGGTTTTCAAAATTCCCGTACATTCAACATTTAAAACATTTAACCATTTTTGATGTCTTATAAATACCATTATTCTTGTCCATGATGTTAAGTGGTCCTTTTCCTTTGCAATTACTAGATCTGTGTTCTTCTTTTCCACAACAAAAGCATCTTCCAGTTCCTTTGAAACATTCTCCTTGATGTCTCTTCCCACATGATTCACATGAAGAAAATTGAACTTTCTTTCCTCTATGATCATCATGAAAATCCTTCTTTCTCTTATTAACTAAGTCAGGAAACATACCAAAGTTGAGATTATTGATCATATTATGAGATTGCTGATTAGGAATAATAATGATGTATCTTCTTCCAAATCCCATTTCATTTTCTTGATCATGAAGAATATCATTCCATTGTCCATCATATTCTCCATTAACATGAATCTTCTGGTTTCTAGCCATTTTCTAAAACCCAAAAAGAATAGTGTGAGAGGAAAAAATCATGCTAGGAAAACAACATAGTCAAGGGGAGTACATTCAATCTCTAAAATCATAGGTTTAATCCTAGCTTATTCATGATCTTTGTCATAATTCTATGACTATAACCTATACTTATAACTGACCTTAGATAAATCCCTTGACATACCATAGAAATATCTCTTGGGATTTCACTAATGTTTTTACGGCCTAGTTTCCAAAGGTTAACTAAACCTTTCCACTGATACCAACTATAGAGACCCAAATCTTAACGTACATGGACATTACATTACTTTTTCGGAATAATTAATATATAACAACAACAAACACACAAGGACCGTAATAGTTTAGTGTCTTTGGAAACTTGGAACATAATCTTCTAATCGTGGTGAAAGATCTTCAACATCTACCATAAATATCTTCCCTTTTTTTACCTAAAACCTTTATTTATATCCTGTGAAAAGAAAACATATAAAGTGTGAGTTCCAATTCTTAGTAAGGGTAAGCATGGAAAAAATAAAACAAACCATACACATTTTAACTAAAAAACATGAACATAATGTTTAAACATCAAATTTTTGAGCAATGACATAAAACATGGTAGTACATAAGGAATAGATCATAATGGAACATCAACAGTGATAAAATAGCATGGGAATAAAACATTTCATTGTGGAAACCATTAATCACATGATATTATTTCCATAGTAGCCAAGGCATTGCTGCCAAGATCATCTTAGTGGACAAAGTCCCTTTCTGAATCAAGTTTACTCCTCATTCCAGTCATGCATCACTGAACCGGATTAACTTACTATTCCATCCATGTCTATCTCATAAGATATAAATCTTTACCCAATGCATTGGAGGGAGATATAGGTCCCAACCATCTCATAATGAAATAATTCTTACGTGTGCCACAACATAGACATAAATCATTCATCATAACCCAAAGAATAAAATGGGTTTCATAAACATCATCCCATCATAACATAATCCATATAAAAAAATGGATATCATTTCATGATAAGAAAAGTGAAACCATGTAAATCATATAGACATTATACACGAAACATACCCATATGAAATAATTTCATCTTATATGGATAATGGTTTTGATAAAACACTTAAAATTAAATTCTTGAGGAAAATATCCTTTCTTCTTCCAAATCAATTTTATTTTCACAAAATGCCATGAAATTTTAAAAAAAAAGGATTTTGTTGAAAATTTTCATGAAATATTGTAGATTATGTTTCATGAAAATGAGGATTTATGAAACCATAAAAATCCGTTCATGCCGTATAAGTTAAAAAAACATTATCCTCGTACTTTTGTCGGAAAAGTCAAAAAGTACTTTGTATGGTAAACAAAAGAAAGATTCCTTCCATACGATGTGGTAAAAGTAAAAAAAGGTAAAAATGAATTTAAACACTCATGGAAGAAAATTAAACATTTTAATAAAACATTTTGAGATCATGTGGACATGGATGATAAACATAACCCTAGTAAATACTTACGAATAAACAATCTCGGATAAGAATGAGATTGGAATAATTATCCCTTACCTTAGGTCTGATATGCTTCATATGTATCCAAACCTCTTGTATAATAATTTAAATAATGGCATTTACTTATTACAGAATCATATTCATTGTTATGATATCATATATGGTTCACTTATGACTTTAAATTACATGATCTTTTGTAAATTCCATGTCAAAGAAGAATTTTGGGTAAAATCGTTTTATTTATCGTACATGTTTGGACTTGTTTTTCTTGATATTATTATTATTTATATCATTATTTATTTGCATCCAGAATTTAAATAATTATTTATATATCATATATATTAAGTATATATATATATATATATATTAGATAGATGAATGAAATGAAATACAATGTTCATGGAGACGGTAGGGCGTACGTACGCATGAATGTTGTTTTCCTTTCTTTATTGACATGATTGGAAGTAAGTAGATGAAATATATACATATATATACATAAATACAGTATCGTGATTATGTCATATATTTCATTATTATTCATTATATATACTTTATAATCATTCTTGAATGGTTAACATTGATAATGAATCTCATCGCGTCGTGGAGATGGTAATCCGTACGTACGCACGAGCGATGATATCGTTACCATATTTATTGAATGGAATTGGAGTGGATTATATAATACCTTATAATAATTATGATTTTATAATAATCATATATAGTTATTCTTTACACCATTATACCCATCCAAG
Organism: Viscum album; assembly: GCA_963277665.1. Lineage (NCBI taxonomy): Eukaryota > Viridiplantae > Streptophyta > Magnoliopsida > Santalales > Viscaceae > Viscum > Viscum album. The sequence goes on from OY728151.1 coordinate 1,226,782,094, forward strand.
TAAGGTGGTGGTTGAAAAACTGATTACACCATGGCGTGAAGACAGTATTCCGTACGTACTCACACGTGGTGATTTCATTTTCCGTAGGATGGATAGAAGGTTAAATATGGTTGTTTCATATTTATAATAATATATCATTATATAAGTAATACTTATGTTATTACTTTATAATGATACAACTAATGAAGAATAAGTAGAAGAAGAAAGAAACTTGAGAGAATCGGAAGAAGAGATTACCTCTTCTTCGATGCACCTCCTTTAAGATTCCTTTTAAGGAAGTAGAGTTGATCTTTTGAGATGCCTAGAACCTCCATAATGTTTCTAGGGAATTGTATAAAAGAAATGGTCAGGGTTTGGCCGAGCATCAAAGCTCAAAAGGGTGTGAAGAGAATACGGAAGGGGTGCCCTTTTTATAAGGGAGGAGGGGGTCACCTTTCAAAATACTTAAAATATTATTTTATAATAAAGTCATATTCTGTTTATAATAGCTCAAAATTGAATTATTTCGAAAATAATGTGGTTATGGGTCGAAATAATCTCAACAAATAGGTTTTAGACAAGTTTAGGTTACTATTTTAACCTTATCATTTAGATTTAACTCTAAGATAAATAATTCAACTTTTACCATGTCTTCTTGTTTTCTTACACTATATGGTTAATAAACTTACTATAACCAGCCAAACGACCCCAAGTGGTTCATTATTAATATATATAACCTTATCTAAGTCATTTTTCTGACCCTTATATTTTAAGGTACATAATAACAATTAATAATATAATATTTGTTTTAAAAACTATTTTATGTCAATTTTGACACTATTTGGTAATTGATTTTTGTGAAAATCCTAACAGCATGATTAGTTCGAAAAAAGTTTATTAAATCAATACTAACATGTCATATTAACCTATAAAATTAGTTTAATTCATAAAAATTCTCAAATTACATTTATTTGGGTATTTGTAACATCAATTATGTTAATATTTCATTAATAAGGTAATTACTGCATCATCATTTTCTCATAAATAAATTAAATTATTTAACGTCTAAAAATTATAAATAAAATAACATTATGTATGAAATATTTTTAGCATTCTAATTAATATTTATAGTCTAATTTATCTTATGTTAAACCCTATATTAAAAATGTTTTAGTTATTAAACTTTGATTTTAACTATTTTAACTCTTCTTTAAATAAATTAATTATAAGTTTCCTAATCTAATCCAAGTGGACCTAAAGGGTAATATTTTATTCCTAAGTTTGTTTTTGGTCGAATTAGACTTATCCAATAGAATTAGGAAATGTATTAGGGTAATAATAATATCATTTTTACCCTTAATTACCCCATTTACTTTATACCGTGGTAAATAAAAGTAAAAAGTAACTATTCACTGAAAATTATTTTTATCTTATTGAACCAAATTTTATTCCATGATATTAACCATGTCTCTCGGATTTTCGAAATTCCACTCACAGAAGCGGTAAAATTATGTTTTATGTAAATTTTCAAATTCTCCTAGAATGTGGGTAAAAGATGGTGAAAAGTTCAATAAAATTTTTATATATCAAAAATTATTATAAAATGACTCAAATGAATTACATTGAACTTATATAGGTATTATGTATCAATTTTAACACAAAATAAATTTAAATAAAATAAATAATTATTTAAATAAAAATTCGGTTTTTAAATAGTAACCCAGTGTTTTCACTATTCATCAAAAATTGAATGTTTTCATAAAAATACAAAAATTTCCCCCTAGGCTAATTTCTATATTCCAAATCGAAAAATGAAGTCCATTCTGAAGGAGAAAATTTATTAAATTTCAAAAAGTGTGTTTTACTATTCATAACTGCTAGTTCATAATAATATTATAATAATATCTCGTTTAGTGAATCTCGGTATTGCATACTACACACGCTATCAAAGAAGGTCTTGATTGCCTGTAATGAAAGCTAAGTCAGTGCTGCGTGTAGTGAAAGCTCTATTTGTTGTTGCGAATAACATAATCAAAACTTATTTCATTTATACATTAAACAAAATCTATACTTAATGTTATGTAGAATAATTTTCACAAAACGAACTTGAAATTGTGTGTAACACAAGCCAAGAATAGTGTTTCATATACTGCAAGCTAATACGATGTTGCGTATAGAACAAGCTAATCTTGGTGTACTGTATAATAGAAGACATCAATGAAATTAAAAATAATATATCGCATAAAATCTCGGGGTGTTACACATATTTACTAGGCTATAAAGAATAACTTGAAAATGTGGAGCACCCTAATTCAAATAAGAAGAAGAAACTTGTTATAGCGTCTTATATGTGGTAATGACTACCAACATTTAGTGTATCTTCCAATCCACTTGTCACGAAATATTTTTTTAACTCAAGGGATAATATCTTTTTTAAAATTTTCTATTCTAAGGCAGAGAAGGTGACTCTGGCCTTTCATCATATAGATGGAGAGGCTAAACAATGGTGGGTGTTGATTAAGTACACCAAGATGAAGTACACAGTTGAATAGATGGAGTGGGAGAACCATAAGATAATGTTTTTAACAATTATTTCCCTCAAACACTAATACAAATATAAAGAGAGAATTCATAGAGATGAAACAAAATTAACCTGAATCTGTCAGGGACTAAAAATAAAATTTCACAATCCTTGAACTGTACTCTACAGGTTTTTCTATCAATAATGATTAGAAATTTTATATATTCTTTAGTTTTTTAAAACCACACATTAGAATGGATATAGAAATTTGATACTTTTGGAGTTATGAAGAAATTTTTTGATGTTCTCTTAAAGTGAATATGGTGTTGAGATAATTGTCCCATGGATATGGTGATATAAAATTATTGTTGGAGTTTCATTCTATAAGATCTAATGAAAAATGTGGAATGAAAACTCAACCATCCACATGCCAAAAATGTGGAAAAAATAATCAAGGGAACTACCTCAAAGGGACTGAGAAATGATATAATTGTGGGAGAAAAGTACACAGAGCTCATGAATATCGAAGAGTCATGAGGAAGTATGAAAATGTGGTGGAAGAATGGAGAGGACCACCCATTGATCAATGCTTCAACTGTATGGAGAAAAGGAACTATAAAAGTAAGTGTACCAAACCTAGATCCCTTGTGGGTAATCAGCATCAGTAGTCATCGAACAAAACAGAGAAAGGGAACGTTTATATCATCCCTAATACATAGGTGGAGCCCAAAAATGATGGGTTGATAGGTATTCAAGTTCATAATTCAAGAATATAGAATGTACTATTTGATTATTGTGCTACACATTCTTTCATATATTGAATGTTTATTAGAATAATTAAAACTCCATATCAAAATATGAAGGATGAGAAATCTATGAGAGCAATAAATGGGGAAATTATTGCATCCAAAGTATATAACTCATCCCAGTTAATCATCGTGGACCAAAACTCCTAGAAAATCATGTCCTACCTCATTTTGTTGAATTTGATGCTATATTGGGAATGGGCAAGCTATATTTACACAAATCCAACATCATCTTTTGGGAAAGAGATATCAATCTTCACATCCTAATGCATCCTATAATTATTTAAAAGTGTAAGGATAAGGATAAATATTACTTGGAGACATTGTATCAAGTGTGGATATTATTTTCTTTATGAAAAATAATATCGAGATAAAATTATCGAGACAAATGAGAGAATCACGATTGAATACATACCCATTATAAGGCACTACACTAATGTATTCCTTAAATAATTGTTTGGACTTCCTTCTGGTTGAGGGTTTCAGTTCTCAATTGAACTTATTCTTAGATTTCTACTTATATTAAAGACACCTTATAGAATGACGACCATTGATTTGGAAGAACTAAAGGAGTTACAGGTGAATGCAAAAAAGGGTTTTATCTACCCCAGTTCCTCAGAATGGAATGAACCAGTACTATTTATCAATGGGAAGGATGGATCAACGGGAATCTACATGATTATCATGAGCTCAAAAAAATAGTGATAAAGAAAAATTATCCCCTTCCAATAATAGATGGCTTGTTCAATAAACTACATGGGAGCAAGTATTTCTCCAAGGTGGACTTTTAGTCGGGATATCACCAATTAATGGTGATAAAGGAATATATTCCTAAGGCTACCATTTGAATGAGGTATGAACACAATGTGTCCCTAGTGATGCCTTTCAAACTCACTAATGCTTCAATAATATTCATGGACTTAATGAATAGAGTCTTTAGAAATTACCTCACTAAATTTTTGGTATTATTATCAATGATATTCAAATATACCCAAAGAGAAAGGAGGAACGTGAAAAGTGTCTGAATATTGTGTTGAAGACTTTGAAAAGATATAATATATATGAAAATTATAGGAAATGGGATTTCTGGAAGGAGGAAGAATCATTATTTGGGAATATTATCACAAAAAAAGGAATATATGTCGACCCTTCTAATAAAAATGAAATCAATGAGTGGCTCATCCCAATATCTATCATAGAGATATGTAGTTTTCTTGTCCTAGATGGGTATTACGTGCGATTTTTGAAGAACAGATCATGATTGTAAAATACACTAACCAAGATGAATTAGAGGGGAGGAATTTTCATCTGGACCAATGAATGCAATGATTACTTTAAATAGTTAAAATAGTGGCTTATCATCAAACCTGTACACACACTTCGAAAAAGTGGGTAACTCTTTGTGGTATACTATAATGCTTCAAAGAAGGTATTAGGTTGTATAATAATGAAAAATGATAATGTTATTTCCCTTTACCCATGTTAGTTGAATGTTCATGACAAAAACAATCCCACACCTTCTCTGGAGTCAACATCTAAGATCTTAGTGTTTAAAATCTGGAAGCATTATATCAATGGGGATAAGTGTGAAATATATTATGATAAAAAGAGAATAAAATATATATCCTCATGGATGTAGGTTAATATATGAAAATAAATATGGATATAGATCATCAAAGATTGTGAATTCTCAATCCACTACCATCCTGGAAAAGCGAATAACGTGGTGGATTCTCTAAGTAGAAATGATCCAACAACATATTCAATGATGAGAATTTATAAGGATCCAATATTCTAGTATTATTTAAGGATGGACATGGGAAGCATTAAGTAAGAAATATCACCAATACTTTCACAAATGACTAGTCATCCATTCCTCGTTGAGAAAATGAAGGGTGCTAAAAGAAATGCTGTGTAAATTTATAAAATGTGGGAAACCCTGAGAATTGGGAAATCCTCAAAGTAAAAAAATGGATGTGGAAGGAATCCTGGGATTTGGTTCATGACTATGTGTACAATCCAATCCGAATATAATGAAATAGAATACTAATGGCACACATAGATCAATATATTCACCCATGATGAACAAATATGTAGCAATATCTCTAAGAGAAATATTGTTTGGAATATATGAAGAATGATTTTGTGGAATATACATCAATGTGTCTGGTATGACTTTATGTGAAGGAAAAGAGGAAATATTTTAAGGGGATGATGCAACAATTATCCAAAACGACATGGAAATGAGAAAACATCACCACGGACTATTTCAGAGGCTTTTGAAGACATCTAAAGGAAACAATTCTATATGGGTTGTTGTGGATCATCCTAAAAAGACAACACACTTTATAAAAATTCAATAGGAATTCTCATTAGATAAACTTTCATGGATATCCATTAGAGAAGTGGTAAGGCTTCCTGGATTACCACTATGTACAGTATCTAATAATGATACAAGATTCACCAATATATTTTGTAAAAGTCTCCAACATGCTCCAAACATTGATCTGAATATCAGTACATATTATTGTCCTCAAACTAATAGACAATATAATTAGAATATTCAAACACTAGAAGACTTGTTGAGGGCATGTTCTATGGACTTCAAAGTAGGAGGTGACAAGAATATACCTCTGGGCGAGTTCTCATACAATAATTATCTCTACTCGAGTATCCAAATGGATCCATATGAATCCCTTTATGGGAAATGATGCAGAACACTGACATAATGGGATGAGGTCAGTGAATGTAAGCTTCTAGGACATGAAATGGTAGACGAAATTGTGGAAAATATGAAAACCATTAAACATCACATCAAAGCATCCCAAATTCAACATAATCTATATGCATACAATCGTCGATGGGGCCTAGAGTTTATGTAACACCCCAATATTTCATAGTACGTTATTTCTTCAAAGTAATTCAATAACTTGCACTACACGCAACACCGAGTTCAAGCGTACCACAAGATTACCAAACGAGCCGTTCAAAAGAGTTTATGAATTGTATTAACTGAATTTTGAACATTATAAAATCCTTATAATTTTAGAATCCATATTACGAGTTTCTTAGACAAAATGTATGAACTAATTCATTTTTTTCAAATAAAAGAAGTATTTTTCAAAAAATGCACTTTTATGGTCTTTTAATGGCGAACCCATTTTAAATCCCATATTTGAAACATTTATATATCCAATTTGACAAAATAAACTTCTTCTTTATAACCAATACAGAAGAATTTATTTTTAATAAATTTTTGGTGTTTTTCTGATAACTTTCATATTTGGGTGAATAGTGAAAAATACTATATTTTAATTAAAAAACATTTTTAATCAAAATAATTTATAGTGTTATATTATACATTTTAATTTTTTGGAAGTATAAATACATTATATTTTGAACATTTAATCCAATTCTAGTCATTGTAAGTAATTTCACTTTGAAATTGGACATAAACAAGTGTCGATCTTTTGATAGTTATTATTTCTTAAAAAACTCCTTTTGATTTTGACAACGGGAATTAATTTTAAATTAATAAATGCAACTTCTATGTTTTTAATTTGGTAAAATACACTTTAATTTCAAATTCTGAATATTAAAATTATCTTAGGGTGAATTTTTGGTATTTTTTTTGAAAACTTTCAATTTTTGATGAATAGTGAAAAACACTGAGTTATTGGTTAAAACAGAATTTTTATTTAAATAATTATTTTTTATTTAAATTTATTTTAGGTCAAAATAGATACTTAATACCTATATAAGTTCAATTTAATTCATTGGAGTCAGTTTATAAGAATTTTAGACATATAGAAATTTTATTGAACTTTTCACCGTCTTTTACCCATCTCCTATGAGAATTTGAAAATTCACATAAAAATTAATTTTACCACTTTTGTGAGTGAAATTTAGAAAATCCGATAGAGACAGTTAATATCAAGGAGTAATATGTGGTTCAATATGATCAAAATAATTTTTGGTGAATAGTAGATTTTTACTTTTATTTACCATGGTAAAAATTAAATAGGGTAATTAAGGGTAAAAATGATATTATTATTACCTTAACACATGTCCTAATTCTATTGGCTAAGTGTAATTCGACCAAAAACAACCTTAGAAATAAAATATGAACCTTTTTGGTCCACTTGGATTAGATTAGGACATTTATTATTATTTAATTCAAAGAAGAGTTAAAAGAGATAAAATCAATGTTTAATAACTAAAACATTTTGAATATAGGGTAATAAATATGATAAATTCGACTATAAATATTCATTAGAAAGATAAAAATATTTCCTACATAATGTTATTTTATTTATAATTTTTAGACATTAAATAAGTTAATTCTTTTACGACACAATGATGATACCGTAATTACCATATTTGTGAAATATTAAAATAATTGATATTATAAATATGAAAATAAATATAATTTGATCCTTTTATGAATTACAATAATTTTATAGGTTAATATGACATATTATTATTGATTATATTAATTTTATTCTAAGTAATAATTCTGTTATGAATTTATCAATAACAAAATACCCAATAGTGTCAAAATTGATATAAAAGAGTTTTTAAAACAAATATTATATTATTAATTGATATTATATTCCTAAAAATATATGGTTCGGCCAAAGGACTTATATAATGATATTTGTATCATCAATGGACCACTTGGGGGTCTATTTGAAGTATATAGTTAGTTTATTAACTATATAATATAAAAATACAAAGAGACATGGTAAATATCCAACTATTTAACTAAGAGTTAAATCTAAAAGATAAGGTTACTATAGTGACCCAAACCTGTCTAAAATCTATTGGTTGAGTGGTTTTCGACCCAAAACCACCTTAGACTTTGAATAATCCACTTTTGAGCCATTAGAAAACGAATATGAATTTATTATAAATTAATAATTTAAGTTATTCCTAAAGAGCCCCTCCTCCCCCTTATAAAAGGACACCACTTCTAACCAATTACTCACACCTCTAAATCCTTTTGGCTCATCCAAAATCTTCCCAATTAATCTCCCTAAATCCCTATCCATATCCTAGAATCCTTACCCTCGTCAGAAGGCACTTCAAGAGTCTTTTTTGGTTCAAACCAAAGGTATTTATTCAAATTAAGGGTAACGATTTCTCTCAGCTTCTTTTCTTTTATTTTACATCTCCAACCCCTAAACTCTTCTTATTCTTTTCTTTTATTTTGTAACAAAACCTGTTTAATAAATATACTAGGATACTTTTATGAGAAGTATTCGAACTACACTTACACACACCTACATATAATGGGTGAATAACATAATGTTTCTATGGATGGAAACCAAACACCTCACGAAACGATGATTGTTCAATTATCTCCTACCACCTCTCATGGTGGACATTATGGTGGAACTATAAATAAATATGATATTAATGACATTTATTTTATATATAAGATTATTTAATTCCATTTTATAGCATACCATTATTCGTTTCATGTTGTATATATATACGATAATTTCATTTGAGGAAATGCAGACTACCGCCCCCTCAAAGTGATATGACTCGTTCATACCGTACATAGAACTTATAAAGGATTGTGTTAATGAACTTAAGTAACAAATATATGATATTATATTATAATAGATTAATAATATACCTATGTATCATTTTGTTTTGATTTCCTTTTAAAATAAAAAATGAAATGGAAGTAGCGTTCATGCGTACGTACGGATTACCGTCTCCACGAACGTGATGAGATTCATTACCCATCATATCCATACAAGTCTAATTCTCATTTTATGATTAAAAATAATGTTTAAGGACTTGATATATTTCTTGATATGAATAAGATACAAACTATCTATAAAAAACATGGCTTATGCAATAAAACATATAAAATAAAATGAGTAAGTTAACACCTGAAACGACAATAGTACTAAGATATTAATAATAAAGAAATGTTAGAAGATCATATATGATAAGATATTAACGTATATTATTCTTTTATAATTTAATAAAAATTATTTAACCATTATAATTTAGGTTAAACTACCCTCAACCAAGTAAAAGTACAAGGTAAGGGTTTCTTTCACAATCTCTTCATTATCCGAGGTGTTTATACGTAATTATCTACTGGGACCTCTTTATCATCCACATCCATGTTTCATAAAAATATATTTCAAAACATTTCTCTAATTTACTATAAAATAGGGTTAAATTAATTTATAACCTTATGTGCTTTGAAATTAATCTTTCCACCATTTTCCAAACAAGGTACTTTTTGACCTTTTCGACAAATTTAAGGTAATAATGTTTTTTTAACTTATACGGCGGGTAAGGCTATTTTCTACCGTTATGAACTCGTCGAAGATTCCTATAAAAGTGTATAAGAATATTTTGAATGTAAATGTTTTATTTTATAATTATGTGACTTAAATAATTTCAAAATGAATATTTTAAGAATTTGTGAGAGGTACTCTTTATCAAGATTAGAATTTTAAATGTTTTAATGATTTATATTTCTAAATATTTTTAATTAATTTCCATGTTTTCTAAAAGATTTTAAGGACTTATTTATATGGACATGAATTTTTTGGAATGATATTTCTTTTCAAAAGCTTAAAAGTGTAATTGGACACTTTGATTCAAAAATCTCTTTTAAATTACTTCCTTTAAAAATGTGTGACTTTTCAATGATTAAAAAAAGGGATATTTCTCTCAAATAGTTTTGATTTCATCTATGTCTACATCCTTTTGATGGATTTTAAGCTTATTTGAAGTTGATTTATTTTGATACAAAACTTCCATATTGTATTGAATGTTTTGTGATATGTTTGACTTTGGATGTGTTGTTTTTATACCATTCATGGTTTATGGAGAAAGTATTGACATTTCGTATGATAGTTTTAATACGAATGTTTATGTTATGTTTAAACCTGTTCATATGAGGAATGCATTGGACTTATTATGTGATGGGTGTATACCTCTATAGCTCCTCGATGCATCGATAGGTCTCATGAGACAAAATAGTTTCTTGGCACGAGGCCTTGACAAAATCTTATTTGTAGTCTTGGCATGAGGCCTTAGCTACGTGGTTATGATAGTCTGACATTATGCATTCCATCATTATGAAAGTGGTTATTGATATTTCATGTGATTATTCAATTAGTATAATATCCATGTAAATAAGTAAATTGAATTATTTCATTTTATATTTTCCATATTATGCTGATGTTCAAGTTTAAAAGGATTTTGTTTTAGTTATACATTTCCTTAAAGGTTTATGCTTATTTATGAAAGTTTCCGCTACATTGTTATCCATACTGGGCATCTCATCTCACCCCTTTCTATGTTTTATTTTTCCCAGGATTCCAAGAAGTTTATTATGATTGATGTGCAGGGTTAAGATAAAGGGAATAATGGCGTTCTCAAAGAACTATTTACGCTGTGTTTTATGTTTGAAATTGTAATGTAATGTTAATGTATGTAATCTAATTTACAAGGATGGAAAACCGATCGGTCCTTCAGGACTTGATTCCTTGTAATAATGACAATGTATTAAAATAATGCACTGACTCTGGGAACTGGGGTCGGGGTGTTACAGTTGGTATCATAGGAAGTTTAGTAAAAATCTTGGAAGCTAGATTTAGATAAACTATGATTAGAGCACATAGACCTAAGATGGACTTTGAGGATTAGTATAGAATAAATTCCTATAATTTTTGTATTGTAGAGATTTTGTGAGTTCTATGAGTAATACATCCCTGTCTGGATACGAGCAGGTAGAGGAGGCTCTAGAACAGATGTACCTAGGGGTAAAACCTGAAAACACCACTTTGAGCTAGACTCGAACGGGAACTGGTGCAAGACAATGGGCCTTGCTGCACTATTGATTACGAAACTCCCAGGGGGATATGTTTAGGATAATTCTCATTTTCATTACAAACCATTATGAAGGGTTTAGGAGTATATACTTCTTCAAAGAATACATTTTTATGATAATGGATTATATCCATAATGTGTTTAATTTATGTTAAGTGTTTTACATGTTTGGGATTAGTTATTTCTATTCAAAAACTAATCTAGTGTATTCCATTGTTTAGAAATGGTGCCCAGTAGAAAAAATGATAACTCCAGCAATATGCATGATCCAAAGAGTAAGAAGGATAATATCATTCATGGTCTTAAGCCATAATTTATTAGGGAAATAGTCTCCCATATATTATCATCATATGAAGAAATAGTATCATGTGTTAATAAGATAAGTAATGAATTCTCTGAGTCCTATGGATTTGAATGGAAGCAAGATAAGAAAAGGATGAAAGAGATAAATATGGATAAAGGGAAGAGGGAAAAAAAGAATTCTCTCATACGTGATAGTTGTGGGAAGAAACACCCTGTCACTTTCCTGAAGGGAATGGGAGTTTTTTATAAGTGTGGAGAAAAAGGAAACCAAGTACATGACTGCAAGGGTAAGAAAAAGGTTTCAAATGTACAATACTTTATCTGCAAGGCATTAGGACCCTACACGAATCAATTTCTCATTCATAAGAGTATACCGCAAATGATGTTATTGGATAATAATAAAGTTATGATACTACCTCAGATGAAGAGGAATGATTAGAGTACTTATGTTGTTATAAAAGATTTATGTCATTTGAGTGTTGTATCAATGATGTACTGGTTCTAATAATTATGGAGTATATAAGGATTGTACTGCAGTACTATTTCATTAAGGACTTGAGATTGTGTGGAACCAAGAAAAGTGACTCAATAGCAGGTTAAATTTTTGGAAAATATATGGATGAGAGAAAGATAAAACATAATATGGTTTTGCTACCGAGGTAGTGATTTTGGAATAATAAATGATTGATTTGGATAAATTATATTGGATATTCTTCACTACCTCGAAACTGATGAATGATTTGAATATATTCCATGATTATTTGAGTTTACAACATTTTTGGATAGAAGGAGTATATCCAGTATTCTATAATGAATAAGGGAGCATGAATGTAATAAAAAAGTATTTATAGTAATTCAAGATGTTTCGGTGTTTTAAAATAATACATGATGATGGTGTTCACATGTTATTACGTGGAAAAAATGATCTCCATTGTGTTTAACTTCCCTATAAATTTTGGACAGTGAGTTCGGAAAGATGTATTTTGGATAAGTCTAGTTTGATATTATTTTTGGATTTCCATAAAAAGGACAAACCGGAGGTCGGGCGGCAACCCGTCGCGTCCGGGAAGGTTGCAAGACTTGAACACGCAACCAAAGGGAGACAAGGGTGTATCACCAACCACTAACCCATGTGATATCCTGGATTGAATAATGTAGTTTTTTAAAGGGTCTGGTAAATGAATTATGAATTCACTTTTTTAACCCTATACGAATAGGATAAATAGAATATTTTTTTATGTTTTATTATATTTTAGAGTGAAAGGTTAGTTTTTGGTAGGAATTAGCTAAAGGATGAAACTCTACTTGTCAAGTATATATATTTTTCTCTTATTCTATGAAGAAATTAATTCTTAAACTTTAGGTAAGGGATATTAAAACTAAAAATGTGTTATCCTAATACCTAATGTTTTGTGGAACCGATGTTATTTTAAATCATCATAGATTGATGGCTTTGAGGCCCTCAATTCTACAATTGTTTGTGATTGATGACCTCAATCACTCCCTATAAATATTTACATTTTTCCTCCAAGTATTTATCTGTAATTTCCACCAGTGTTCTTCTAATCAAGAACATAATTTGGTGGTGACATATTTATTCCCCTTATCCTCTTATTAAGTCTAAATTTTATTAACCCAATTTCCGATGTTGGTTTCCCCACAAAGGTATTTTCTATTTTCAACCTTTTATTTTCGAAGAACAATTTCAAATTACAAGGATGCAATTTATTGTATGAGGGAATAATGTAACACCCCAATATTTCATAGTACGTTTTTTTCTTCAAAGTAATTCAATAACTTGCACTACATGCAACACCGAGTTCAAGCACACCAAAAGATTACCAAAAAAGTCGTTTAAAAGAAGTTATGAATAGTATTAACTAAATTTTGAACATTATATAAGCCTTATAATTTTATAATCCATATTATGAGTTTCTTAGACATAATGTAGGAACTAATTCATTTTTTTCAGATAAAAGAAGTATTTTTCAAAAAATGCACTTTTACCATATTTTAACAGTGAACCCATTTTAAATCCCATATTTGAAACATTTATATATTCAATTTTAAAAAATAAACGTCTTTTTTATAATCAGGACATAATAATTTAGTTTCAATAAATTTTTGGTTTTTTTCTGATAACTTTCATATTTGAGTGAATAGTGAAAAATACTACATTTTATTTAAAAATAACTTTTTTAATTGAAATAATTTATAGTGTTAAATTATACATTTTAATAGTTTGGAAGTATAAATATATTATATTTTTACCATTTAATCCAATGATGTTCATTTTAAGTAATTTCACTTTGGAATTGGAAATAAACAAGTGTCAATATTTTGATAGTTATTATTTATTAAAAATGCGCCTTTTGGTTTTGACAACGGGAATTAATTTTAAATAAATAAATGAAACTTATATGTTTTGAATTTGGTAAAATAGACTTTATTTTTGAATTAGAAATATCAAAATTAGCTTAGGGTGAGTTTTTTGTATTTTTCTGAAAACATTAAATTTTTCATTAATAGTGAAAAACACTGAGTTATTCGTTAAAACCAACTTTTTATTTAAATTATTATTTATTTTATTTAAAATTATTTTAGGTAAAAATAGATACTTAATAGCTATATAAGTTCAATGTAATTCATTGGAGTCAGTTTATAATAATTTTAGACATATAAAAATTTTAATGAACTTTTCACCGTCTGTTATCCATCTCTTAGGAGAATTTGCAAATTCACAAAAAACTTAATTTTACAACTTCTGTGAGTGTAATTTCAAAAATCCGAGAGACACGGTTAATATCAAGGAGTAAATGTGGTTTAATAAGATAAAAATAATTTTTGGTGAATAGTAACTTTTTACTTTTATTTACCACGGTAAAAATTAAATAGGGTAATTAAGGGTAAAAATGATATTATTATTACCCTAACACATTTCCTAATTCTATTAGATTAGGACATTTATTATTATTTAATTCAAAGAATAGTTAAAAGAGTGAAAATCAAAGTTTAATAACTAAAACATTTTTAATATAGGGTTATACATAAGATAAATTCGATTATAAATATTCATTAGAAATATAAAAATATTTCCTAAATAATGGTATTTTATTTATAAATCATAGACATTAAATAATTTAATTTGTTTATGACATAATGATGATGCAGTAATTACCTTATTTCTTAAATATTAAAATAATTGATATTATAAATATCCAAATAAATATAATTTGAGACTTTTTATGGATTCCAATAATTTTATAGGTTAATATGACATATTATTATTGGTTATATGAATTTTATTATATTTAATAATGCTTTTATGAATTTATCAAAAACAAAATACCCAAATAGTGTCAAAATTGACATAAAAGAGTTTTTAAAAAAAATATTATATTATTAATTGATATTACATTCATAAAAATCTAATTATCGGCCAAAGGACTTATATAATGATAGTTTTATCATTAATAGACCACTTGGGGGTCTCTTGGAAGTATATAGTATGTTTATTAACTATATAATATACAAATACAAAGAGACATGGTAAATGTCAAACTATTTAACTAAGAGTTAAATCTAAAAGATAAGGTTACTATAGTGACCCAAACCCATCTAAAATCTAATAGTTGAGTGTTTTTTTAACCCATAACCACCTTATAAATTGAATAATCTACTTTGGAGACATTAGAAACTGAATATGAATTTATTATAAATTAATACTTTATGTTATTCCTAAAGAGCCCCTCCACCCCCATATAAAAGGACACCAATTATAACCAATTCCTCACACCTCTCAAGACTTTTGGATCTTCCAAAATCTGCCAAATTAATCTCCCCACATCCCTCTCCTTCTACTAGAATCCTTATCCTAGGCATAAGTCACTTCAAGAGTCTGTTTTGGTTCAAATCAAAGGGAGTTACCCATATTAAAGGTAACGATTTCTCTTAGCTTATTTTCTTTTATTTTACTTCTCCAACAACTAAACACTTCTTATTATTTTATTTTTTAACAAAACTATTATCCTAAATATACTAGGATATTTTTATGAGAAGTATTCAAACTACACTTACACACACCTCCATCTAATGGGTGAATAACATAATGTTTTTGTGGATGGAAACCAAACGCCTCACGAAACGATGATAGTTCAATTATCTCCTACCGCCTCTCATGGTGGCCATTATGATGGAACTATAATTAAATATTATACTAATTATATTTATTTTATATATAAGCTTCTGTAATTCCATTTTATATCATACCATTATTCATTTCATGTTGTATATATATACGATAATTTCATTTGAGGAAGTGCGGACTACTGCCCCCTCAAAGTGATATGACTCATTCATACCATACATGGAACATATAAAGGATGATGTTAATGAAATTAAGTAACAAATATAAGATACAATATTATAATGGAGTAATAATATACCTATGTATCATTTGGTTTTGATTTCCTTTTAAAATGAATAATGAAATGGAAGTAGCGTTCGTGTGTATGTACGGATTACCGTCTCCACAAACGCGATGAGATTCATTCTCCATCGTATACATTCAAGTCTAATTCTCATTTTATGATTAAAAATAATGTTTATGGACTTGATATCGTTCTGTATATTAATAAGATACAGACTCTCCATAACAAACATGACTTATGTAATAAAACATATAAAATAAAACGAGTAAGTTAACACCCGAAACGACGATAATACTAAGATATTATTAACAAAGCAATGTTAAAAGATCATATATGATAACATATTAATGTATATGATTCTTGTATAAATTAATAACAATTATTTTACCATTATATAGGAGGTTAAACTACCCTCAACCAAGAAAAATTACAAGGTAAAGGTTTATTTCACAATCTCTTCATTATCCGAGGTTGTTTATACGTAATTATCTACTGGGACCTCTTTGTCATCCACATCCATGTTTCATAAAAATATATTTCAAAACATTTTTACTATTTACTAGACAATGGGTTAATGTCCTTTATACCCTTATGTGTTTTGAAAGGAATCTCTCCATCGTTTTCCAAACAAGGTACTTTCTGACCTTTTTGACAAATTTAAGGTAAGAATGTTTTTTAACTTATACGGTGGGTAAGGCTATTTTCTACCATTATAAACTCGTTGAAGCTTACCATACAAGATTATAAGAATATTTTGAACGTAAATATTTTATTTTATAATTATTTTAATTTTAAATGATATCAAAATTAACATTTTAAGAATTTGTGAAAGGTACTCTTTATCAAGATTTGAATTTTAAATGTTTTAAAGATTTATCTTTCTAAATATTTTTAATTAATGTCCATGTTTTCGAAATGATTTTAAGAATTTATTTACATGGACATGAATATTTTGAAATGATATTTATTTTCAAAAGTTTCAAAGTGTTATGGGGCACTTTGATTCAAAAATCTCTTTTAAATTACTTACTTTATAAATGTGTGACATTATAATGATTGCAAAAAAAAGAGATATTTCTCTAAAATACTTTTTATTTCATCTATGTCAACATCCTTTGATGTATTTTAAGATTATTTGAAGTTGATTTATTATGATACCAAAATTCCATATTGGATTTAATGTTTTGTGATTTTTTTGACTATGGATGTGTTATTTTTATGTCATTCATGGTTTATGGAGAAAGTATTGACATTTTGTATGCTAGTTTTAATACGAATGTTTATGTTATGTTTAAACTTGTTCATATAAAGAATGAATTGGACATAGTAAGTGACGGGTGGAGCCCGCTATAGCTTCTCGATACATGGGTAGATCTCATGAGACAAACTAGTGTCTTGGCACGAGGCCTTGACAAAATATTATTTGTAGTCTTAGTATGAGGCCTTGGCTACGTGGTTATGATAGTCTGGAATTATGCACTCCATCATTATGAATGTTGTTATTGATATTTCATGTGATCATTAGATTAGTAGAATATACATGTGAATAAGTAAATGGAATTATTTCATTCTATATTTTCCATATTATGCTGGAGTTCAAGTTTAAAAGGATTTTGTTTTAGTTATACATTTCCTTAAATGTTTATGCTTATTTATATAAGTTTCCGCTATATTGTTATCCCTACTGGGCATCTGAGCTCACCCCTTTCTATGTTTTATTTTTTCCAGGATTCCAAGAAGTGTATTATGATTGATGTGCAGGGTTATGATAAATGGAATAATGTCGTTCTCAATGAACTATTTATGCTGTGTTTTATGTTTGATATTGTAATGTAATGTTAATGTATGTAATCTACTTTTCAAGCCTGCTAAACTGATCGGTCCTTCAGGAAATGATTCATTGTAATCATTCCAATGTATTAAGATAATGCACTGACTCTGGGTAACTGGGGTCGGGGCATTACATTTTAAATATGATGACAAGTTATTCCTCCATATATCTTTATGGAAAAGGATCAAGAGATTTGGGATGACTTGAAAGCTATGTACCAGGTACATCGATCCCTTCAAGATTATTGATCAAGTCAGAGTCGTGGCATATCGATTGGAAGTTCCACCTACCATGTCTCAAGTAAATGATGTAATCCATGTATCCCTCTTGATGAAGAACATACTATATCCCTCACATGTACTAAATCCAAAGGTGGGATAGTTGGAAAATGATCGATCTTATGAGGAGCATCTAGTGATGACCTCAGAGCATAGTGATAATGTTCTACGCAATAATTCTACTCACATGGTCAAAGTACTTTGGAGAAACCATAAGTAAAAAGTGAAAATCTATGTACCATAGGAAGTTATGAAGGATAAATTCCCTCACCTATTTTCATCATTGATTGTAAAATAATATTTCTAGGGTGAAATTTCATAAGGGGGGAAATGTAATGGCCCAAAAATTTCATCAATGGAAACTCCCTTCTTATAATTAATTTATATAGTATAAATCACTTAAAATCACTTTGAAAACTCAATAAAAACATTATTAATGAATAAATAATGAAATAAGAGGTATTTCTAGAAGATATGGAACCTATAACTATGGAATTGTAACACAATCTTTGGGATAGTAATATGAACCTTATAAATAGTAAACTGACCAACAGAATAGTTACCTCATATATAAATGTATAAATAAAATTTTATAATATTATAAATGATAATATGATATAATTATATCATGGTATAAGTAAATAAATAATTTAATAATTATTAATTAAGTGTTGGTATTTTCATAAAACATAAATGTTTATTTATAATTTTATAACTATTATAATTATATAAAATAAAATTAATATTCATAAAATGTGTTCATAAATTATTATTTTTTATTATGATAATTATATAATTTTATGAGACCACAATTAATTTTTCAATGATTTATAAAATCCGTTATAATTTTAAAATCAATGTTTCCCACATAAATGATGATTTTAATTAAAAAATAAATTTATCATATTTAGAAAATTAATTTCATAAAATTGAGACAATTTTTTGAATATAAACATAAAAAATTAGTTTGGGTAAATTTTTGGGATTATTTCTAAAATAGTATTTTTTTGGTGAATAGTGAAATATAGTAATTTACGATATTTAAATTATGATAAAAATACATTAATTAAAAACATCATAAATGATGTAAGAAAAAAACCTCAAACCACATTTCATTATTTTAATATATTTAGTTATAATGATAAAAAATTCATAGTCTTGAGAAAAAAATAAACTAATTAATAAAATAACGAGAAAACACCCCTATCCACTCTAATAAATACCACCTCTCACCACCTCTTCTCCTCAAACCTTCCAAGATTTTAGCTATGTCCAATTTATACCCAATCCGCTTACTAAGACCCTACCCCAAATATATTATCCTATACTATCATCAAAAGTCCAAACCATTTTCTTTTAGGTGGTTCTCAAGGAGGAGAAATTCAAGGGGTATAAGCCTCTTTCTTTTTCATTTTAATTCCTTTTCAATTTCATTTCTTTTATTATTTTCTCTGAAACTTCACTAATCCAAGTGTCTTGATAAATCTATAATATTTTAAATGCTATAATTGTATTATGTTAATGTAATAATTCATCTTCAAATCTCTTCCATATCCCTTTTATTCTAAATATGAAATTATTGTCCATGATGTGTCGACTAATGGCCACCATGGATGATGTGTTTTCATTTGTTAATACTACCTTCAAGGATGGTCATAAAATAGTTATTATAATTTAAAAAGAATTTATTACACATATTATAAGTATATTATGTTCTAGAACCAATATATAAACATGATTTAATATAAAATAATATATTCTCATAATTGTCTTAAAATCTGCCAAATAAATTAAATCATTTTCATCAACTATTTATCTAACGATTTGTCATCATAAAATATATAAAAAAATATTGATAAGATTTTTTAATATTATGTAAGTTTAGTAATAAAATATAATTTCAATTGTGGATAAGTATTCATATTTTCCATGAACATTGATACTTATATAAAATTGAACCAATCTTGAAAACCAAAAAAACAAACACTCATGAAAAATGAAATTAAACTCTATAACTCATTAAAAAGCCCATTAATAAACATAATAAAACATAAATGAATATAATTAGTTTATAAAATGTTCTATATTTTTTATTTAATTATTTTAATTTTATTATACCAGATATTAATGTGAAGAAAGAAATAGGATATTAGGTTAGGGGATTCTCAAACACAACTCTCTTTCTTTGTGGTTTCCCTATTTAACTAAATTTTTAGTATGTATTTTCTTTTAATGTTCCTTAAATATAATTTCTTTTACCTTACCTTTTGTTTTCTGGTATATAAATTATTCTAATTTGTTTTATGAAGAAATTAATGATTTTTTCAAAATAACCCTTCTTTCCCAAAAAAAATACATCTTCTTGTGAGATTGATTCTTCTTCCCTTAAGATTATTGATTCTTATACCAAGTTTGTTATTATATTTTTATTTTGGTATCCCAGAAGTTTATTCAATAATGTAGTCTTTATGAAATCAATACCATTCCTTTATAAGGGTTATTTTATGTCTATTATTGATATATGTTCTATGTGGAATGCGTGATTATGTAAATGTTATGATGTGATGTGTGATCCAAGAATTATATAGTGAATATAAATGTTAAGATTTGATGGGTGGATCTATAATTATATAGTTCTCCAATTCATTGGATAATGTGATGTATCACATGACATATAGTGAAATATGCATGAAAATGATTCTAGCTTTGTTCACAATAATGTGTGGTATTTAACCACTATGACATTATGTTTCATTTTTATGCATTGCCACAATCCATGGATTTATCTAATGATTCCTATCATAATTATGACAATGTTAACATTTTTAAGTTATGATTATTATGATTATGCTCACCCAAATGATATACTATTTCATTTTCTTATTTATCCTCTAACTGGGCATTTAGCTCACCCCTTTCTTTGATGTATATCCTCAAGTTATTACTTGTACTAAGGAGAACAAAAATTATGCTAATAATCTAAAAAAGAAGTAATTAAAACAATTATATGTTTTATCTTTTTAATTTTATGTTTGGTCCTATTTTTCCCTGGATAATACACATTTAAATCCTAGTTGTGAAACATTGTCAGGTTGTTCATTTTTAAAATGATGAAATTGCTATTTAAGAAAAAGTATAGTTTCTATTATTCACATTCCATCAATTTAATTTAATAAAAAATAAAAAATAAACTAATCCCATAAATGTTTCTGTTCTATTCCCATGATCATATACATTCATAAAAAATTACACATTTTATTAAATTGAAATTATATTCAAATCGTTCTTTTATAAGGTAAATCTTACTCAAATCAATCAATAATCTTATTTAATTAAAAAATTATTTTATCCTGATTCTCAAGCAAAATTTCTTATTATTATCATCCATATTAATTTCAAATAAATTAAAAAATTTTAATTAAAATTAAATATGTAAAAAAATAAAATTAAGAGGCAAAACATTTAGTAGCCATCTAAACTACCCATCATGTATTATACTTTTATACTATTTACACATGAAACATGTGGTATACCTGACTCATTATATAATTTAATTGTGTATACATAGTAAAATAAAAGAAACATGGAACAAAATTATTTTATTTAGAATGTTATGTTTCAATGTGCGGAGAGTAATTCATGTATTGCGACTTATTCATGGTACATAGTCTGGAACAATACACTGAAATTAATGAATCGTTTGAAATATAAATAAATATATATATATCATCCATCACATGGTGGGTACATAGTCAAATAAATGACTAACAAAGCACATATTGATATGATTTATGTAATATAATTAATTAAATTTTAATTCTATATAATATGGTAATATACAAGGTGTGTACTACCCAACTATATAACATGTATATATCTCACAATATATCCACAACACATTCCTAGGGACTCGATGTACAACCATGCCATATAAAATAATGGAGTAAAAAATATGTTCATGGGTTACATGTCCTGTGGTCTTTGAGTTACATGGGAACTAGTCACGTAGGCCATGTAAGAGGGTATACATTCAATCATTAAGAAATAGACTATATGATGTGTATGAATGTTACAGATCGTGTGGTTCAGATAGCCATAATTCAGGCCGGCCTAGTCAATATTTGGTGTTTTTAAATAATATATACATGTAATAGATGGACATGGATCAAATTTATTTTGAATTAATTCATGGGGAATTATACATGGGTACATGACATTTACCAACAAGCTACATGACATGTACTCTTGTGGTACCCAATCCGAATCTTTGGTAACTTCCGATGAGTTATTCAATTGTTTTTCATTCATATAATTAATTTATATTAATTATATTTGTTATAATGAAAAGTAATAAGAATATATATATTGATTCAGTTTATTGATGAAAAAACTGGAATTGAAAACCTATGATAAATGTGTCAATAAATCAATGATATTTTAGTAATTATAAATAACTTGTGGCCATTCTGATACCACTTAAAGGTTTCAAGAATAGTACATGTGATGAATGGGATATACCCAGATCAGTTTTTTCTTAAAATCTCTAAATAAAATGATATGTACATCAATGATAAATGTTGTGACCGAAAAAACAAATAAAAGGTTAATTGATGAGAGAACTTTGGAACCAATATGTAGGAACATGACATATTATTAATAATTAATTTAAACATTTCAAAATTTACCATATAGTGAATTATTTTTTCATTAAAGAATTTAAAAACTTCTCTACATCATATTGGAATTATGTTATAGGAATCAAGTATAGATTCCCTTTCACATTTTTCTATACATCTTCCCTGAACATGAGATCATCACTGTAGTAATCTTCAGGTGCTAGAATAGTATATCACAATTCTCGTGTCAGTCACATTTGATCACCTCAAGAATCAATTCAAGATGGATTCTATTTGATCTATCAAGAATCAAGAGTGGTCGTGTAGGAGGATAACTTTATGTTCTTGAGAGAGTTCAGGGAGAAGTATCTATATAGGGATTTGATATCATTCCTCAAATGATTCTATGTAAAACCAATAAAATGGAAACCACCAATATGAAATAATATAATTGGAATTATTCAATAAAAGGGTTAGAAAATAATAATAGTACATTAACCATTCTTATTTTTCTATATCCCTATCGAACCCCATGTCTATAATAATAATAATAATATTTTAATTTCTTAACATGTGGAAACTCAAAATTTTATAAAATATTATTTATTCAAATAATAATCAATAAATATTATTTCTTACCAGGCCATTAAACTCAATCCCCCATTCCTCTATAATTTATATTAGACCTTGAATAATGACTATATATTAAATAAATAAATATCACTATGTAATTATCTAACTGATAAATAGATATTATATTAAATAAATAGAAAATAAATATTTATTAAATATTGTACCCAAAATATATTTTATCAAATAACTAATGATGGAATACCTTAAATTAGAAAACATTAGATATTATAAAACCGTGTTTGAGAATAAAATTTATTCAACTTTTTAAATAATAAAAGATAGTATTATTTAACTAAGGTTATAGATACACTTTGTGTGTGACCCTCTAGTCCTCTTTCTCAGTGGCATTATATGAAGCAACCCAAAGTTGAAGGTTAACATCTAACAATATGCCAAAAACATAGAGAGAAAAAATTTAATTGCTCTACAATATATAATCTCATATTAATTCTTACTATATAATATAATCTCTTTATCATTATATCTCTAATAAAAAAGTTACATGCTGGAGCCATCAACCTATGTGCTTGATATCTTTTTCATTGAACTTCAAAAAAATGAACTTCACTATAGAACACCATGGTATTGAATTTTTTTAGGATGTATAATTTCCATAATTGGACTAGATATATCAACTTCTATTTATTAGTATATTTTAAAAAACATTTCCCACATTATTCATTAATTAAATATTATTCGTGACACACCCATCATGTCCTATTTAACTATAAACATCTTTGATCATGGTTCTTTTTCAATAAATAAATTTATGTGACTCATAGTATAACTTAAAAATAATCTTATGTTCTATGGATAATTACACATGTCTACAGATAGGGACATCCCGGGATACATATAAAATTGTATTTCATACTATCGGGTATCGTTCTCATAATCTCCTACACTAGAAAATACCAAGGGCATACAACGTGAGAAGGTGCATAAAATCCCTTTGAGTCTCCACCACTGATATCTTGTATCATTTTTATCCATGAAATATTTTTATATGGGTATATAATATCTATTTAATAAAAATATCATGTAAGTTACGGGTTCTTATCATTACGGGGAACTATTATGACCTTTTAGTGTGACAACTAGTCTTAGGGAAATATCACATACTCTATCATGCTACATAGAAATCTTGATTCCATAATTATATTATTTATATTAGAAACTCAAACTTTAGGTAATCATAAAGAAAATAAAATCTAGCTATTGGGAACTAACTCCAACAAAAGGAACGTCAATCGTGCTTGTGCGTAGACTACGACCTATCTGAAGAAACTTTTTTCATTTTACACCATGATTTTCATTGTTTATCCAAAAATTATAAAATATGGTTCACCATAATAAAAACATAAAAATAATTTCATTATTTTTCTTTCTTAATGATATTATTTCCAAATGAACACCATGTTAAACACACTCAACCATCAAGTTAAACTGTGTTAAATTTTTTGTTAATTTTACCACCTATATGAATGATGCTGTAAACCACTATCTGGAAAGAATATTAGAGCCTAAATACTTATATTAATAAATAATAAAAAAATTATTATTTTAATATGGTTATGGAACAATTATATTAATTTTAGGACTTATTATTATCGTCTTCGCTCGCTAAAATCTCTGAAATAATCCAACATCGATTCCATTTTCACACAGTGTAACACAAACACTTATAGAATGATATTGGAGATATATAAATAATTTTATGTTATATATTATTATATATATAAGTATATAACATGGAATCTAATAATTGGTATCGATATCAATATTATAAATCATCTAAAAATGGTTAAAAATTTAAGACCTGATGTTGAAATGGAATTAAACCATAATATATTACATTAAGAAAATTGTCTTTAATGAATAGTATAAGTATAATTGAATATTAATAAGGTTATAAAATATTTAATTAATATTTTTATATTTATTATACATTATTTTAATGTGCATCCATGGAAATTAAAGATAAGGCACTTGGTAACTCAAACTAATTTCTTTGAGTTACAAAATCTCTTATTTGAAAATTTTATTTCCAATACAATAATTAATAATTTTTATTATTTTTTTATATAATGGGAATTTTTTTGAACCAATTCACTAATGAAAGGTTTTAATTTCATATTATTAAAAAATAAGACCATTTTAAGAGGCATGTAATAATAACTTTTACAATGATGAATAAAAATGTTTTCAAAAACTTTTTTCATGGCATAGTTTTCAATATCTTAAAGAAGACAAAACTCAAATGGTGTTATAAATAATGATTCACCCAATATTATTTTTTATTTTGTGATTTTTTGGGTGATGAAGTTTTAGGTATCTAATTATGGATTTCATTTTATTATTTTATAACTTTTATATGTTTTATGAAACCCATTTTATTTCCATGGGTTACTTATGAAAATTGAATGATTTACATTTTGTTATTTTGTGAAACCCATTATATTTCATTGGGTTATTTATGGTGTGAAAATTTAATGATTTTTTAGTGTCACACATATTCATGGATGGGATATTAGTGGTTCCAATATAAAAATAGGATGGGTGGTTCTGTTATAAACCAAATATGGTTGGTACCATTATAAACCTAGGATGAAAGGTTCTATTATAAAACATGGATGGGTGGTTAAATTATAAAACAAGGATGGTTGGATCCATTATAAACCTAGTTCAGGTGGTTACATTATAATCCTATGATGTGTGGGTTATTTATATCCCTAACATTAATTGGTTATGATTTTATATCTCTTGAGATAGGTATTTTTGAGTAAATTTTAGTTTCTCATAAGAATGGGAATTGGTGGTGTAGTTCATGAAATTAATGTTTCCCTATGATAATATTTATGTCATAGTTTAAGGATGCTATTCATTATGATCATATGAACTAATGATTCAAGGTTTATGTACGGTTATAATCCATGTTATAGATATTATTTTTCCATGTTGAAAATTTGTGTCAATAATTTTTTATTCCATGAAATTTGATGATAAAATGTGTTTTATAATTATATCTCAAGATATTATGACATTTTTATTATTCTCATGTTTCTACTAATTATTATGAACTCATCCTTGATGAAATGTTTATTCACAACTTACCATGTGTTTGATCTCACCCCTTTATTATGTTTTCATTCCCTAGGTTATGAGGACATGTCTATGTATTATGATTTTTAGAAGATGGTCATGTATGGTTCCTTTAAGGCATAGTGAACCCACATATTTTTACATAAGATTATTATGTAGCTAGTATCAAAATACAGAAGACCTAATAGACATTTAAATATTCATATTTATGAAATGTAAAGTTTATATAATTTAATATACATAAAATAAAGTCAAGTTTATCTTCAGTGGCTATAGTATTCTTATGAACATTTAAGAATTCAACAAAATTTATTATAAATGGACAAACGAAACTCAATGTTAATGTTTTCATTTATTTATTTTTGACTTCATTGGTGGTGTGAACTCTTGATGACCTATTATATTAATAAATCCATTCCCCTTATTCTTCTTCACAATCAATGTGGTACACAAGATTGGATCACCCATGTACTAATTTACTATCATTAACATATTAAGGTGATCAGGGAAGGGTTAACATAATTCATTAATGTTTTAGTTAACAATGAACTATCAAAACCATTTCAAAAATGATTCAAGAATGAAATTTTTTTCAAAATTAAGTTTTAGAGGGGAATCTCACCTTTCCAAATAATTTACTTCCCTAATAATATTGAGAACATGAGTAGTATCTAAAATTTTTTCTACCATTTTACATTGAATAAGATCCTTCTAACCAACTTACATTTCATGCATTACATGATATTGATAAAGACTCTTTAGTTTGTACTTAACATTGATTAAACCTATAGAATCATTTTTATTTCTAAAATCAGATTCCATGATATCAAAAATTATTATTGAATCCTATATTGAGCCTTTTTAATTATTATTATAGAAATATATCTCATTTTATGGAATATATTCTCCAGTTGGTTTAATATGAAGTGGATGATCTATTACATAGAAGTTTTCATATTTCATGAAAATAATTCTAAATTTTATATAAAAATAAATAATATTGTTTCCATTTACATTTTATTTGTTTAGGAGTTTTCTTAGGGTTAATTTTGGGGATGATTCCATTATCTAAATTAAAAAATTTAGATGATTATCATGTTTTTTTATCTTTTATTCAAGTATTTTTAATGAAAGTGTTCACACTAAAATTTATGAACACAAACATAATTACTTTTAAGGGATCCAATATCCGTATTTCATTATTAAATGACCCCACTATGGAATGAAACTCATCAATTTTTTATTTAAGTATTATATAAAAAAATCATAATATTTTTGATTCTTGATGGTTTAGTGGGAAAATATTGTTCATAACAATAATATGGATATTGATCAACTCTATTCCTAGGGTATCCCAACCCTTGGGTTTTCCTAGATAAGTATAACCAAAAAAATATCAAAAAATGAGTCAATATAAGACAATCTAGGGGTACCCTACTAGTGTGTGAAACAACCTGATCGGACAATCCTATGTCACACCTTACTTGATTATATTACATAAGACAATCATGGAGGACACCAGAATGGTGTGAATATACATGATTGGGAGATTGAGTTTTTGATAAGTATAACATTGGATGGAATTTGAAACTTAGTATTTGAGGGGGTTTCCTTTTAAAATTCTCACCAACTTAATATAAATCATAAGCATGTTAAGATTATAAGTAGTACATCTAAAATAAAGTTTATCTTCTAATACTTTATTCATTTTTTTATTGAATGATTCTAAAAATTTAGTTTTAAAATCCCTATTCCATCCACTAAATTAATGTTTTTACACCAAATTGAAGTGTAACTTTTAAAAAACCCAAAATTCTATGTTACTCACCCAAAAATAGAAGCCAAATATATTCATACATAACAAAATGCATCATATGAATAAGGTAAAGGATATATTCATTTAAATGTTTTAAACTATATAAAATAGTAAATATCTTAATGGGTAAGCCTAGAGAAATAGATAAACAACCCCTCACCTTTCTAGAAAAAGGAATAATCCTCTTGGTTAGTGCATAGTATGACCTGAAGTCCATATCCCCAATGACACATTAATCATGATAAGAGAATCAAATTCATGATAATTCTAAAATGTCATAGGAAAAAACTATGCTCAATAACTAAATTCAATCTAATGACATCAAATACAAATTGTGGTCGAGGTAGATAAAAAACTCAAATTTACAGAGTCATACCTAGCATGTTATGAAAGGCTATATCTACTAGAATTAATTTATCAAATATTTTTTCCTACACAATCTTCATAATATAAATAATTTTATATACACGAATAAATTAATAAATAACATAGAAAACTAAACTATTAATAAATTTAACATGAGAAAAAATTATTAAATTTTCATAAATTAAAATCTTGCTATTGAAAATTTATAATTAATCGAAAAATATGGTAAATATAAAATTTTAGACATAAATACTTTTATATCTAATTTCAATAATCATCCTTTAATATTTTTTAATATATTTAATTTTCATTATTAATAAACAGTATCTTAGGAATTATAGATCATTTTATAATTCATCTTATATCATGTAAACCTTTTGAATAATCTTATTTTGATTTTCGATATATTATTTAGTAATTTATTTAAAATAATTATCAATTTTCTTATGTGGTCTAAAAAATATATTTAAACAAGACCTCTTTATTTTGGAAAAATAAAATTAAATGATTATGGAAATTTAATAATTGTAAATATAAATTTCTTTACATTAATCCTTAGGCATTTAATTTTTAAACTATTATTATATTATAATTGTAATTTCTAAATAAAAATTAAATATAAATATTTAAAAAATAACATATAATTTGATAGGAATTCAATATATTTTAATATTATTTATAATATACTAATAAATCATAAACTTTTTAAGAGGATTTATTTAATATTAACTCTTTAATATATAATTAATTTTTTTAATGAATTTTTCCAAAAAAATTAATCCATTAACCATAAACATTTTATTATTAATTAATTTAAAAATCACCATTCTATAAAATTTACAATCATTATTGAAATTTTTTTCTGTATTTATAACCTATTTATATGTAATATAATTCAATTATCAATTTAATTCTCTTAATTAAAAGAAACAGTTCATTTTTTCATAAAAAGGGTAATTAATATAAATTTTTCATATTTAAAAAAAGATAGTAATTTTTTTTATTAAACCTTTATCATTAATTTTATTCCCATTTTATAAAATATTTTATTAACATGAATTATATAATAAACTAAATTAATAAATTAAGAATTAACTAATGATTAAATATAAATTTGAATTTTCTTGTTAATGACTAGGAATGAATTTTTTTTAATAAAACCATAATTTATCATTTATTACTAATTTTACTGATATTATGTCTTTTTTAAATATATAAATAAATTATTTATTTTATTTTATTTATTCAAAAATTTCCAACACTTGGCTAGTCTGCCTGAGAAGCCATCTATCATAGGAGAACCGAAATAACATGAGGGTAGGCCCACTGAACATGACAAGGTTGTGATTGAGTGTTGACCAGTTCATGGGTGGTATAGATAGAAGCATAGGGTGCTTATCATTTCACATGTGATTCGACATAGGAGGTTATAGGATAGCACTGACTCTAGTTGGTCTTTACTGGTTAATGGATATCTTATCCCAAGTAATGAGAAAGTCTCACCCTGATCAATTTTTTACTGTAGGATTCATTTTTAAGAGTCACTCTTCATCCTATCTATAAATTCACATAGATATTACCTATAAACATTTTATTGTGAGACATTTTGTTTGTTTTATCTACAAACATTGCTCGATATGCATTTCGTTCTTCATTCCCAACATCTGAATGTTGAGATCCTGCACCCATTCTAAACTGAAATTATTTTTTCATGTTTTATTTACTATAAAATTCATATCGAATTATTATACATCTCCTACATGTATATCTTGCGATTACATTATCATAAAACCTAATATCTATCCCATTGTGATTCCATGTTGACACTCAACACAACAATGCGAAAAACTCGATAATCTGCTTTTTTGTAACTCACATTTTAAGATGTTTTTTTAATAATATTTTATTGAAAAAACTTTCCAATCATACAAATATATGAATTTATTTTGAAACTTTTAATGCGATACAAAATTTTTAAGAATAATTATGAGTTTTTATATTTGAATTAATTAATGTTTTTTGAAATAAACATGTTTTTATTTATTTTTTAAAAAGTCATGATATTAATAGTATATAAATTTACATAAATGAGTTTAAAAAATTAATAATATGTTAAATGATATAATAGTCCTAAAAATATAATATTCTGTCAAATGAAGTAGTTAAGGTTTATAATTTCATTAATTAAACATTTAAGGTTCTATTGACATTTTATAGTTAATATATTAACCATATAGTATGAATATACGACAAGACATGGTAAGAGTCAGATAAGTTAAATAAGGGTTAAAGGTAAATTATAAGGTTAAATGTGAACCCAAAACATATTAAACAACTATTGGTTGAGAAGATTTATAAAAATAATCATCTTATATTATATTTAAATGAGTTGTAGTCCTTTTAAAAACTGAAATTCAGTTTACAATAAAATAATCTGTCAAACGTTAATAAAGTTCCCCTCCTCCCACTTATAAAAGGCCACCACCTCTAACCCTCACTCACACCTCCCAATCCCCCTTGGATCATCAAAAATCTGACCAAATAAGCTCCCAATATCCCTATATTTCTCATATATTCCTTACCTTGGGAATAATTTAATTCAATAAGGCATTTTAGCTTAAATCAAAAGGAGTTAACTTATTTGAGGTATTGTCTTCACTCAAGATTCTTCCATTTATTTACCTTCTCCAACCCCTAAACTATATTTATTTCCTTATTTTATAAAATAACAATATATTTAGTATTATAGGATGTTGTTTTTATAATTTTTATACCTACACTCACACAAAACTCCATCTAATGGATTTATAACATACTGTTTCAATGGAAGGCGAACTACTGCCTCACAAAACGATGATTTTTCAATTCTCTCATACCGCCTATCATGGTGGACATTATGATGTAAATATATTTATATATAATATATAATATATTAATATTGTCTCTATACTCCATTATTTTTCATTTAAATCATACCTTTATGCTTTCCATAATGCATAAATACGATAATTTCATTTGAGGAAGTCAGGACTACCGACCCCTCAAAGTGATATGACTCGTTCATGCTACACATAAAACATATAAATGATGTAGTTAATGAAATTATGTAAAATATTTAACATTTATATTATAATATAATTATAATATACCTATGTATCATTTATTTTTCATTCTATTAAATTTGAAAAATAAATGAAAGTAGTGTTCATGCGTACGTACGACTTATTATCGCCATGAACGGTGCTTTCATTTCTTATATCCAAATGTTATGGACTATTATAAATACATATATACTTAATATAAATACATATATAATATAATATATATATATATATATATTTAAATCATTAATACAATTCTGGAGATAATGGTCTTTTGACTAAATGGACAATTTGTAATTATAATAAGACCATTTTCGACTCAAGTACCCAATATCGACAAAACGACCGATATTAACTTAAATATTTATGTAATTATTTTAACATGGTAATTATTGATATAAAAGGAATATTAAACTTGAAATTTTTCTTAAGAATGTATAAATTAACTTATGTATATTATTCAAGAATAATAAATAACATACGTGACGAATCAGACTTAAGGTAAGGGAACCATTCACCCTCCTCATTTAGCCAAAAATTTATTTTATGTTATGTATTTTAATTTATATTTTAAATGATGGGATATGTTCTAATATATCCTTATTACTGTAAATTTTATGTCCATGTGATGATAGTCCCTTTTCTCTACCTTCAACTCATTTTCTGAATTTTAAAGTGACGCAGTTAGGCTGTCGAATTTTCGTAAGGGACATCATCTCAATCTCCTTTAATTAAGGAATATCTTGATATTGTGCACATTTAATAATTTATAAGGAGTATATATGACCCTTTTTACATTTTATATCATGAATTTATATATTCAAAATATATTTTTTGTTTTATTTTATGTTATTATTTAATTATTTTTATTCAAATGTATCTCTAGTCTTAGATTTCTCTTTAACTAAAATAACATTTTAATCATTTTGAAAAATTATTCTTCTAAATATTTATCATTAATGACCATGTTTTTTTAAATGGTTTTATATATTTATTTATACTAACATTAATGTTTTATAATGAAATTCCTTTAAATTATTCAACGTTGTATGAGACACTTTGATTCAAAAATATTCTTTTTAAATATATTAAATGAGTTTTTTTAAATAAATTTAATTTTTCAATATATTGAACGAATATCTTGATATTGTAATGTGGAAATGATATCTTTAATTTATTCTTTTTTAATGCATTATGATTACATTATGGTTCTTGGCCATTGTTTACAAATATGGGTGGTTCCATGATAAACCTAGGGCAGTAGATCCCAAGATAGCTCTCCAATGCATTGGATAACGTGACAGAGGTAAATATTAATGTTTCTCCTAAAAGATTTAGGGAATATACTATGATGGGTCTTCCAAATTCAATTACTTATATATTTTTGAAGGCTAGAATGTATGTATGATATTGATTCCACAAGTTACATTTATGATTTATGATTTCAATCTGTTATTCATAAATATTATTATTTCATGAGGTATGTTAAAGATATTATGTTTTGTGATTGAGAAGTATTATTTAATTTATTTTTATTTATTGACGGAAAAATGTTTTTTTATTTTATGACCCTTACTGAGCTTTTTACATTCATCCCATGTTATTGAAATGGTTTTTATTGGGTATAAGGAAGGGATAGATAATGGAAGTATTCAATAAGATTTATATCAAGAAAATAACTCTTATTTTATTTAATGAGTTTTATTATTGTCAAAATTTTGGGATAGAGTATATGTGTCTACTTTGTGATTTTTTAGATGTAGTAAAATAGTTATGGCCTAATTATCTAAATCCTTAAACCTGATAATATCTTCAATGTGAATTCTTAACTTAACTATATATTATTTAATATTTAAGGATGGGGAATTAAACTTATATCTTCCCATATTTAATATCATTAATTGGTATATCAACATCTCACTTGTCTCTAAGCTTACATAACCATTCTCGAGTCTCGAACGTCTTCCCACAACACATGTGCCCATGGGTTAAGTAACCATTTGACATCTAGTGGTGGATTATACTATATTAGGATGAATAACTGGTGTCGTGTCTCATAAGATAGTGGATCAAGCCCTCAGACATCATATCATAAATATCAAAACAAGAAAAAACAAACATATGATATATCAAAATTCACACATTATCTAATTTTGGTCAATTACAGAGTTTTCAAAAAATAAGGCATTAATTTTCTGTTAGTAGATCCTCTAGCATTTGGATGAATCAAAACAATTAAAACATTCCATGTTACCTTCCATGACAATTAAATATAAAGATGAAACCATATTATCAATTTTTTAATTTCATTATTATTTATGGTTATTCTCACCCTCATGTGGTCGCGGGTACGATATCAACACCAATGGACTCAAAAGGATCAATGAAAGGTCTAAAAAATAGGTTTTTATAAAAAAATGAATCATCCAATTTTTTAGGATGTATTCATGGAATACTAGGGATGTTTTATATATTATACTTACTAGAGAGTTGAAACATGCATTTGAGAATGATCAGAGACCACCCA
Source organism: Viscum album (assembly GCA_963277665.1). Classification (NCBI taxonomy): domain Eukaryota; kingdom Viridiplantae; phylum Streptophyta; class Magnoliopsida; order Santalales; family Viscaceae; genus Viscum; species Viscum album. The sequence goes on from OY728151.1 coordinate 1,226,816,272, forward strand.
CCTTTATATCAGAGAAAACATAGGAAATACCTCAATGTATGTGGTGGAAATTTTAATATTATTTCCATACCAACTCTCTATTGGTTGGAAAAATATTGGCCCTATGTATCCTTGATTCTAGTTTCTAGAGGGTTCCAGAGATTGTATATGGAAGAGATGAAAATTGAGATATTGTGTCTAATAAATTATCAGAACACAGACTGCTGGTGTTTAAAATGTTTGGCATGGATATTTCATTAAATGAAAATGTTAGTAACATAATGGTTTCTTCAATTACCATATATGTTAAGAAAACCAAACCTTATCTTAAAAAAAATAAACAGATCTCACATTGTGTACTTAAATCACATTATGAGCTCTTGGTTCATGGTCTTCCCATCAAACATTCATGATTTTAATTGATTTTATGGGGCCATGAAAAAATAATTCTTGTCATTAATTGGGATTTCATTGGGTGAATTCATTATTTATATACAACACATCTCCCTCTATTATTGTTTATTGCACCTCTGCAACACTTACCCCGAACCAACCCAACTGGCTTAAGACATGATTTACACGTTTCAAATGAAACATATCCAAACTCAAAGAGGGTTTACCAAAACTTAAAGTGGTAGTTATTATAAAAAATATTAAATCTTATAGGAGGATATACAAAACCTTGAGTAATACCTCTTACATCTCCAAATACCATCCCAACTAACTAAAAAAATATCTATAGGTATGTACTCTACCTTTACATGAAACAAGTGATATATCATCTTAGGTACCAATGGTTCATTAATTATTGATTTGGGAGTGAGTAAAACTCAGTAGGTAAATTGGATCCCATAAATAACCTATTAATTCATTATCTATTCATGTGGTCTTCTCGGATAAATAAATAAACTGGTAAACGTAAATATATAAATCGATGTTATCCCTTTAGTTATATAGTGTCTCATGAGGTGGTCATACCTTTTTTATCTAATGATGGAGTATTTTTGAGCATATCGTATAATCATTCCAACTAACATAACCTCAGATGGGGGACCAATTCCAACTCGAGAACCAATTCCCAAGATCATGCCCACATCCTCCAGTACTATAGTGTCTCTGAGAATGTTACATAATCATGGAAACCAGAATAACCACCTAAGGTCCAAATCACCCTATTATATAGAAGATAAAAAACTAGGGTCTAACACACCCTATCATATAGAAGATAAGAACCTAGGTTCTATCTCTACCTAGTATATATGAGGTAAAACCTAGTTTCATACACAACCTATTATAAAAAAATAAAAAAAATTGGTCTAGATCACCCTGGTATATGGAAGATTAAAAATAAGGTTAAACCTCACCTAGGTATATAAACTATTAACACATGAGGTGTATCTTATCCTGATATACATGAGATAAATACTCAGGGTACAACTCAGCCTCATATGCAGACTCAACAACCCGCTCTCAATTAGAGAAATATATAACGACAAAATCAATAAGGTGGGTCCCATCCCCTACACATGGATCAAAGGAGTGTATCTAAGGAATCCCATCTAGTTTTCCTTCCCCTTCCCACAAATCCATCATAAAATCAGGAGGTTAAAACCCATACTCAGAACCACATGAATAATGCAGTTCACCCAAATGGGGGCATCCCTCATTCCCAAAAAATAATTTTTTATCTATTCCATTTCAATTAAATTGAAACTGCATCATAAGAGTTTATAACTCTATTAATATTTTAACATTATAACTTACTATTTTATCAATTTTAGATTCAATCCCTTTCCAGATAGCCACGATCCCTGGCACTACCAATAACTAGGGTCTATATAAGTTGGTAACCAACACATGTTCCCTATTTCAAAACATAAAACAAAATCTCCACATGCATTCAGTTATCCCATTCTAACCACATAGTTCAATACCCATCACTCAATGGAAATACATCCCTTAATCTCATAATTATCATCACATGACCATACTGGCCTCATAACACAATCCTCACATGCATTTTTGATCGGAGATAGAAAAAATATTATCTTAAACCCATATCATCCTAGGTTGATTCTCCCCCAAACATGTTCATAGATCCCTTCATATTTTATCTCCCATATAATCACATATAAATAGGTATGTAACACTTTCCCCAAACCCATTTTATCTTTACCATATGTTATAAGTCATATCTCATGGATTACATGGTCTTACTATTCTCGTTAACAATATCACACTACTGAGGGGTAACCAGTGAACCTATTCTAAGGGTCATCACCTTATATTCAAATAATTTAATTTATACCCATTATGTTACAAGTGATTTAATGAAAGAATTTATAGTTATTTCCTCGACCATAAACATCCCATTCAATGACTCAAGTGAAAAAAGGTCCTCACTGGCCCTTAGAGCCCGGTCCAATATTTTTATAATAAATCAATTTTATTACATAATTTACTCAATTTAAATAGGTCGATCAACACAGTTTGATGCCCACAAATCACATGAAATATAACTAAATAAAAGAAAATATATTTGGGGATTGTTTTGAGGACCACCTATATCAATTTATTGATAATCATTTTTATGTCATGCCCAACTACTTTTCTTGAGCTCCTCCATGTCCAACCAATAATTTTCCTTCATTACGATGACCTAACATGAATAAAAATAGTACATAATTAATAATAAAAATTTATAATTAATTAATATGAATATTATAAAAATTTATAATCAAATAATTCATTTTATGAAAATTGGAATCATGCCTATAAACTTGGTGAGAATCACCCACTCATCAAATTCACATGAAAATAATATAAAAAAACAATAGTGATATACCTCATAAAAAGGATGCATGAAATCATGAATAAGTCATATAAGGATTATCTCTCACTTGGATGCATGGAAGAACCATCAAACATAGTAAAATTCACCATGCTCTAGTTAAATGACCATAAAAACATTAATATGTGGAAACAAAAAGTAAAGAAGAGGGAGAAAGAGGGAGAAATATTAATAATTGAGTTTTAGAATCACCCCAAATCACTGATTAATGGACTAAACTCCACCTTAAATAAAAGTGTAGAAAGTGTAAGGAAAGGAGGAGTCTTCTTGGTTCGTGCATGAGAAGGATGTTAAGAATGGTGTGGGATTCACTTTTAATCTTATAAGTGGAAAAAATAATTTTTTTTAATGAGCTGTGTGGTTTCAAAAACTGTATTGAAACCATGTGATATGAACTTCCCATGTCGAACCTTATCCCATTTTTGGTGCGTATTGTTTATCAAACTGTCTCTTAACCTTCTGAATGGGATATATAACCATTTGAAAAAATTTACATGGTTGATTTTAAACCTTTCACAAAATATCCACCATTCCCCAAGTTTAGTCTATCCCATACATTTTACTATAGAATCCACATGGTTTACCCTTAACCATGAACCAACCATTCCATCTAGTTATGTTCTATACAAATTGAATTTAAATCCTCCTCCCACTAGGAGTTCTATAATGTTTCTTCTAAAATGTGCATAGAAAAACATGAACCCTTGGTAGAATAATGAAAACATTTTCTAAAATTCTACCCAAAGGTCTCATGAATCACTTCAGCACCAGAGGCACCTCTCAGGACTCAAATTATTTCCATGAATATCAAATAAGTATAATCAAACCCATAGATCATAAATAAAAATCTTGATTCTCAAAATGGATCTTCGAACAAATATTATAAAAATTTAAAATTCCTCTAAAATTCACAACTCATAATGGACAATGTTTTTAGAATCTATATTATTTTATCTTCAGGTTAGTTAATAACACATAAAAACATATATCCAGAATCCTCATTATCCCTGATTGGATAAGCTATACGCCACATCATATATTAAAATTTTAGATGTTTGTTTACGAGGACTATATAACTTTTTTAGAAATGAGTTTTATCTATTGATGTATTTTAATCTATTGGTCTTTAAATGTTGTACATGACATGGCCATTATCAATTTTTTTGTCTACTATAACCAAATCCTTGTTCATTATCAATTATTAGTCCATTGCAATGAAGATATTCAAAAACATTTTATCTACAATAATGATTAGTTATTAATTACATTTGATCCAAATAATGATAATGATATTTCAAAATATTATAAATTATTGTTTTAACTATGGGTCTTGTAACTAAAGGTATCTAAAGATATTAATTACTCTGTGTTTTAAATGGTACTAAGAAAGTTAATCATCCAATGAATATGTCCAAATAATATCAAACAAGATGTGATGTTAGGCCTCTTTGTCAAGAACTGAGTGACCATTGAGTTAATACCCAATACATACCTTTTATGATTATTACCCCTGAGTGTGTATGTATTATGGTGTACATACACTTTTTTGTATCTAGACATATATTTCATTGCATAGATATTACACAATGATTACCTTTACCATTTTTTTGATATTTTCATATGTTTAGTCTTATCTCTAGGGTTCTCACTAATTTTTTGTTGTCCAAATTATTATATTCCCAATGTTATATAATGATATTTTTTAATGTGAGTTTATAGAGTAAATATAAATAGAATCATTTAAATTATATCTCTCAAGAGTGTCAAAACATGTGTGCAGTTAGGTCACTTTTTTGTATACCACGTGATGATTCAATTAACACCCAATATTCCCCTTTCACGTCTATTACCACTAAGTAAATTTGTGTAGAGCCTCCCTCAAAATATTGGTATTTAGATAGAGTTTTCATTACTAGGATTCCAAACACAATTATCCACACCAAAAATTAAGATGTCTTCATATGTATAGAATTATTTCAATGGTTTATACAAAATGTTTCTAGTCATAATTTTGAAAATGCAATTCATTACTATTCATAATAAATATATCATTATTAAAAATTTAAATATTATTAATAATTAATTATACTTATAATAACAAAATTGTAAAAATAATTAAACATGAAATATTATTAAACAAGAAATTTAATATTTCTAATCATAAACTTATTAAAATTTCTAATGTTTAATAAATAATTATTATATTATACTAACAAATAATAATCCGGTTTTGTTAAACTTGAAATTTATTAATGGTAATTAATAATAACCATGAAATTTTATAATATATCTTTAAATTAGTTATTCTAAAAATTAAAACATTATACAAAAAAATTATTATTCTAAACTAATATTAAACATGAAAATTAAGAATATTTCTATTAATTGAAATAATATACTAAAAATATAACTTAACATTACACATTTTAGTTACTAAGAAAGAATTATAAATTAATAAAACTAAACTTTAAGTAATTAATGATAAAAAAATACTGATAATGTAGTAATATTAAATAATATATTACACTTTTAATTTATTAAAAATGAAAATAAAATAGAAAGACCTCAAAATTTGGAAGATGACAAAAAAGAAAGCACCAAAGGAGATAAATGAAAAAATATACGATGTCAGAAAATGGAATATAGGGATTGAGATGAAAAAATTGAGTGGAGGTTCCACTTTTATGTGGGAATGCTTTGAATATTCCAGAAAGAGCATCAATTCTATTTATTCTCCTCAATCATTTAGAAGAGATTGTATATTGAACTAGAAAACCCCTTTTGTATTTTTTCACAATAATTATAAAAACCTTATTGACATCCCAAAATAATTAATTTAACAAGGAATTTAGATCAAAATATGGGAACAATAATTAAAATAATAAATATTGAAACACATAATTCTGTTATACCATAATAATGAACTAATTCCAAATGAAGAAGGCACATCGCCAGTGACACCCAATGACTGCTTTAGAGGGAGAGTAAATTTCTATACACTCTGAATGAAAAAAATAACATATCTTGTATGTGACATATAATTTCCTCAATAATCAATACAAGAATGAATAGATAATAAATCAAGCATATTATGTGTTTTAAATTATTAAAGTCGACCAAAGCTACTCATAGACAAAATACTAGTTAATGAAAAAAGGGAACACGAATTAAGATAATTGTCTGCAGTTGGTATTTAGAAGGAATGTTAGGGAGGATGGTAAGTGTTTGATGGGCTCATTGTTTTATCCCAAAAGGGAAGATGGTCTTTAGGGGTGGTAGTGCTAGTGCAATGAAAGGAGATGGTGGGTGGCTATTTTTTTGGGTTGGTATTCCAACTCATTATGACCTGCTAGTGAAAAAAATGATGGTTGTGGGTCAGGTAATGAAATTGATGGTGAATGCTTTCCCTATACACTAATTTTTAAAAAAACACTACATGGTGGTAAGGTGGAAATTTTTTTGATATACCACTTCTCATTTTTCAATAAACATTGAATGGAAGGCCCAACAATGCACATTACTTCAAGGGGATTTCTTGAAAGTGCATTATGATAAAACACCATAAAAACAAGTTAAAGAAAGATCATTCTTTCTAAGTTCCTTCATAAAAGTTCTAATAAAAAGGCATATTGATAGAAAGAACCTTCCTGTCACCCCTATAAAATACCCACTGAGTGAACCCAATGATTCTTTCCTTTGTTGTTTTCGATCCACATTGTGAAATTTGACTCGCATGTCACCTTCAAAGAATATTGATATGTCTTACAAAAATAAATATATTCCTTCAAGTAATTGATATCTGGTTACATGAATCATAGATATGTTTTTTTGAAAACAATTTTTTCAATGATTCTTGAGGATGTAGACGGAGAAAAAAACTATTTGTATGGTATGAGTCCGGTGTAATATGAAACTCATGGATTAATGATTAATGGTCATTGAACCACTATCATGAAAAAATTCTAAACCACAATTCATGAAATTTTATTTGGATTCTCCCTTCACCAAACTCTACAATAATACTCTTTAGTTATTTTAAATTTAATTTGATGTTATTAATTTGTTGGAATTAATATGTATTATAATTTAGATACTATTTTTTTTTAAAATTATTTGATGTGTCATATTTCATCGTTTAAAAATATGTAGATATATTTTTTAATTGTGTTTTTTATTTTTTATTATATGTTTTATATTATTGATTTTTTTATAATTATTAGGGTTATTTCATTTTTTATGTTTTGTTTTATAATTTTATTATGATATTTTTATTACTTTAATATTTGGGTTTGAATTATTACAATATGTTGTGCGAGTGTGCTGTTCAATTATATAAAAATATCAGTAAATTAATTTGTAATTTTGTAATTAATATATAATTATAGTATATAATATATATATTGACGTATTATTTTGTTGTAATTAATATAGTAATACATATTATTATATTAATGTATTAATATATTATTGCATGGTAATTTTCCATGAAACATTATGAAAAAAATATTCAAATAATATATTATTAATATATCATCATTTTATAATTAATATATATATATATATATTATTTCCTGGAATAGTGTTTTTATGTTTTTTTATAATTTATATTAGTGAAATTTTGTTTTTTATAATTATTTGGATCCCATGATTTATATTATTATCTTGTTTTGGTTTCTAGTTCTATTGTGCTATTTTTTTCATGAATATTTTCTTATGAATTATGGAATTATATTACCGATATATTTTTTATTTTATTTTATAAAATATATTACTAAATTATTTTAAAAAAATTCAATTAATATGTTATTGTAGTGTATAATATATATATATATATATTATTCTAAAAATATATTATTGCATTGTAATTTAATGAGTAAATGTATTGGAAATAATCTATTTATATATTATTAATTTATCATTTTAATTAAATTAATATATATATTATTTAATTGTGTAAAATATATTATTTTTAAATTGATTAGTAATTTATGTAATAAAAGAGAGGATGGCTCCAAAATCACTAGTTGCCCCCTCTCTAGAAGGTCATCTCGCTCTAGATATTCACAATGGTTTATCCACTAGTTTCTTCTTGATGTTTTCTCCTCCCATGGTGTGAAATTTTATACTCCATCTCTTTAGAATGGAATTGTTGGATGTTTTTCTCAGTATTTCCCCATCGCACATAGATAAAATTCATGAACACATTGTTCATTATCGGCTTTGGTGTTGGTGACTTCACTTCATTGGAACTGATCATGGTGGGGAAAAATGTTCATTGTAGTGTAGATCAGCATCAACATCGATAGTTTTCATTGATGTTGGATTCAGATGATTGAGATGTTTGGGCATCATTTTTTACTACTGTAGAAGTTTGTGATTTTGGATGGTGGAAGTGATAAACAATTATATCAAAACTTCCATCAGTTTTTTTGGATTTATCAAATATGTTTTAGTAGGAATTATCACTGTTCCTTGGGGAATATCATTTGTTGGGTTGCAGATATCCTGGAGAGTCCTCAAAAGAGGGAAGGGTGTGCTAACACCCATCATTCAACCATTTGCACTAATCTTTATGGATGGATGTTTACACTACCATAGAATTCTTGCATAGAGTTATTAGTATCCTTTTGTGTTGCATCAGTTTGACAATGTGGTGGGTTCATTAGTGCAATATTGGGTGGGTGTCTTGATAAAGAGATAGGTGTGCTAGAACTGATTAAACCGGTACTCTTCCATGTTGTGTTTTTAAAGCACAACACAACTTCTTAATTGGGGTGGGGCGTGATGTTACACATCATTGTTGACTGATTTATCTACTTCATTTTATGGAGGGTCAAGGAATGATAATTTTTCAGATGTTTCTATTGATTTATTCTTCCCTTCCAAAATTTCAGACCATTTTTGGACCATTATGTTATGTTTCTAAAAGAAGTATGTTCTTCTATGTCAAATTGTGAGTTCCCTCTTTATCCATTTCTGAAAAGGGCATTATTATTTTTTTGTTCAATGTAGGGGGTGGGGGTTGACCCTCAATCTTTTAAAAAATGTAAATTTGTAATTAATATATTTTTTTAATGTAAAAAATGAATATTAATTTATAAGTTAATATTTAGATTTAGCTAAATTATATATTTTGTTATTAATTTCAATTGATAAAAATATTAGATCAAATAAATACATTGGATGGTTGATCATAAATAAAATATTTATTAAAACAATTTCAAATTTCAAATTTAATTTAAATATTATTTGTAACATCTTAATATATAATAACTTTAATTTATTAATTATTGAATTGTATAATATATATTTATATATAGATAAATAATATTTCATTTTATGAAATAAACATATTTATTTATATTAATATATTTTTAGATTATAAATAAAACATTATTTATTGGTAATTAATAAATTAAAAATTGTTTTGTGATCCATCATGACTTCCCATCAACGTTGTCAATTTTTTCAATTATCTAATGATTATAATTGAAATAATAACATTTAATATTTTGTTTATTTATATTTATTTGATGATATGGTGGTGCATAAATTTATCCTTTGATATAATTTCAATTAACAATTTCCCAAATATTGTCCAAATATAGCATTTGTTTGTGTGTATCATGGACATAAAAAAAAATATTATAATCCTGGGATATTTTGTATTCATGTTCATGGAAGATTATTATATCTCATAGGATGTGATGCTATTAAATAAATTAACACTAAAATTCATGATCGACTGAAACATTCTAGGAACCAGCGTAGCTCATCTTTAATTAATATATTTTCTCAAAATACGGATAATCTATTTTTCATGAATCATCATTTGTCAAATGATGAAGATATTAAGATTTATTATGATACATATCAGCATCATGGAAGTATTAGTATGGTGGATGTGTATATTGATTTTAATACAATAATATATACCACCAAAATCGAACAAAACAAATAAGGTGATTGTGGCTTTTCTGTGGGGTATATTTTTACATCTGAGCCTACTTTACAAGGTGGACTAGGTGAAGAATACACATGTAGTGCAGAGAAAATACTTCGAATGATAGTACATGCATATTTTACTATAACGACTATTATTGATGTCTATCCTCCTATGGATGCTCTCAATGATGTATATGATGATCATTTTGAGGATGAGTTAGTATTTGAAAGATAACATGAGAGGAGGTTAGGAAATGATCCTGGAATACAAAATACAGAGCTCAAGAAAAGATAACATGATATTTCACCTATGATGGCTAATTTTTATTGGGATATAGTGACTCTAATAACCGAGGTCCTTGGTATTTTTAAACAATGAAATGTTGGACATATTTTTGATGAAATTTTAGTTTAATACAATTTGAGAGAAAAGATGAATTACAAAAATGTAATAAAATATTACCATGTGAAGAGCCATTATAGTTACCTCATAGTTGACTCTATTAGATTGACAATTTTTTAAAAAATGTAAACTGTTTTGTGACACATGCAATATGTGATTGTGAGGTATCCTTTTCCGAAATTCAACTTGTTCTAAAATTATAATCTTTTTAAGACCACACACTTTTTTAAATCCATGGTCAACTCAATATCATAGAAATAATTAGTTGACAGTCATATGAACCATTATTACTGGTATGATCAGAGTTAATCAAGATGTTATTATTGAGTAAATAGTGCAACACTTGGAGAGTGAGTATGGATATAAAATATCATACTAGAAGGCATGACTTGAAAAACATAAAACTATTTAGAAGGTTTATTGTGATTGGGAATCAACATTTTAGGAGTTTCTTTACTCTATTGTGAAATTTTCCAAACAATTAATGTTGTTTATCAATTTGAAATAGTAGAGAATGTGGTGAAAAATTTCATCTCTACAGAAATCATCCATTTTCATTGTATTTTCAAGGAATTCCTTCCAGGAATTGCAACATTACCACGATATAAACAATTAATACAAGTGGATAAACATTTTCTATATGGAAATTCTAATGATGTTCTCTTGATCTCCTCCCCCTAGTATGAAAATAGTTGTCCTAGGCCACTAGAATTTTAAATAGTAGTGAAAGAGAATATATAATCATGGAGTTAGATTATATATTTTCTTCATTTTCATGTCACAAATATGAAAGGCATATTCATTATTTCATATATTCATCATTCTATTAGAGAAGTTGGGAATATTAATGATGGTGGTCGGATACTCCAAATGCCTACCATCATTATTGTGTGAGACATATTTCTATCAATTTATTGAAAACATTATATGATTTAAACATGAAAATGAAATCATAATGTGAGTTATTTGATCACATTATATGCACATCCTATAGTTATGCTTGTTTTATATCTATTAGATATTTTTTTAATTTTTCTTCATTCCATTAAAACATGTGAAATAAAAAAATATTACATTCAAGGACTAGAATAAATAGTAGAAATAAATGGGAACATCTATACGTACATGTGGTTCACCCCATAGAAGAAATGGTAATTGGATTTTGATGAAGGGGAGATATATGTTTACATGACTACAAAATTTTCTGAATGAAACAATGATGTATTTTAAGCGGTTAAAATGTTACTAATCATGGGAATAGTTTCTTATAAATTTTATAGATTCATCAAATACTTCATTAACATATTTGAGGTTGTGGAGAAAGAACAACTATAGGGACATCAATACTATAAAGGTTTTAGAAAGGGGTTTTATTTTAATCAAACATGTTCCACATCATATTAGGTGGATCATTTTCATAGGATGGGAAGTGGGGTTGAAATTGAAGAGTTTCATGATCCTTTGATCAGTGTTAGTGGTCAGGTGACAATCATTTTGATAGAGAACTACATCTATGAATGTGGTCACATACGATATTAAAATATGCCTATATCACATGAACATGTAGAATTTTCTCTTCTTCACCTCTCAAGGGATAAAAAATTGAATATCACCTAGGGTAAGGGGATTTGGTAATGATATGGTTTTTTTAGGGTATAGGGGCATAATCAAAAATATTATGCTCAAAATGATATCATTGACAGTTCATCATCAGACCCAATGTGATTTTATACTAAGGTTTGAATATTGTAAATGATTTATTTTCTATGTATAATAGTATATTAGATGAATAATTTCATAATAATAATTTTTCTTTCACTCCAAATCAATATGATATTAAAGATTGATATTTTTAATATTTAATCAACTATTAGAATATATGGAATCGACACAACAATATCTAATCCACATGGATTTACCTCTTATTAATTCATAGATTGAGGAAATATCATAACATTTATGGGATATACATGAAGAGAGGATACTGAAATTCCATAGGTACCATCACATTCACTATGAGATCCCACCAGAGACTATCATCCCAAATTTTAGGAAGTCTAGGTTCAATGGGTTGAGAATGTGTGGGTATATACCCATTGATGGGTTACTAATTTATGGTTTGATTGAGTGGTGGAGACCAAAGACACATATATTTTATATGTCTTAGGGTGAGATGAATATTACTTTTCAAGATGTCTCTAAATTATTATGTCTTCATATTGGTATGGATTATATTACATGCCGGATGGTATACATCGAGGATTACATTATATATATATATATATTTAGAATTGACTTTATAAAACGTGATAGGGGGCCTTAGAGATGTTTGGTCATGTATTCCCTTTCTAGACTCTCATTTGGTCCCCTTTGATGTAGATGTGGATGAGTTATCTTTATAGATATATGCACGAGTATACATTTTGAGATTAACTCAAGGTAATTTGTTTCCAAATCACATTGGATAAAATGTTCACCTGATGTACCTACCACTTGTTGGGGGAATTTTTAGCATTTATTACCACATAGTTGGTGTTTGAAATGTCATCCACATTATTATAGATAGATGTGTAGGGAATAATGCACAAAGGTTAATTCGATAGGCAGTTATTATTGGTTAATATATCTGTGCGAATGGAAGGGATTCCAAAAACATGAGACACATTATACCTCTTCTTTACAATTCATCACATTATGTAAGGGTCCTTCTGCATGTAGAAACTTTAAAAGGTTAATACACACTACTATTTCAATATCATATGTTAATTATGTAATGCATAAAGAAATTTTACTTGAAATTAATAGGATGAGCTACTCAATGACAGACACAAAAACATATATTTATATATATCTCTATTCATTCCATTTCATGTTACCATAAACTGTTTGATAGTTTTTCTATTAATGAGGTATGCACAAATCAATATTGATATAATTGCATTGTCTGTTTAATGAATGGTCAAATTTATCTATATGTGTTGATTTATTTTATTCCATATAAAAGTGATATTATGTGATTTATTATAGATTACTATATGATGGGGCTGCATCATTCGACTACTGTGGTTCAAAAAATCAATATTCTTATTGTAGAGTGGAACAAAACCAATTGGTTCAAGATGCGGTTTTGATATCGATAGCCTATTCTGAGGCCATCAAGGAATTTTGTAGAGGTGCACGATATTAAAATAAATGAAAAATTAGATTATAATTGGAATAATTTATATGATCCATACATATCCATGGGGGATAAATGTGACCGGTATTGTTTCACTGTATATGTTGGAAGTTATCTTCATCCTGAACCCAACACTATGTACATGATTTCATACATGTGAATGACCAGATGATTTATCACATAACTTGGGGGGCATATTATACCATGGTAATTTAGTTTGTTAAAACTTATTAATTCCATTTTGTTAACATTTTAATATAATATTGAATATTTTTTGTCTAGGTTATGGAATTAATAGAGTTCGGGATATGATTACACCCACGCGAGGTGATACAATCAGTTTTTTTGAGTTGTTATTAGTTATTCAATAAATGTTTTATATGATACACAGTGTTGATAGCATATCTCTACAGTTGGAGTGAGCTTATTGCTATCAACACCTTCCACCACAGGATTCACCCAATACATAAATCAATAGTGAGGACTCAACTTCACTCTGACAGCATCAACATCATTCTACTTCTTAAATTAATAAAGAGACCACTACACAACCACAAACTATACCTTCCTCATAATACATGACATCATCTAAGACATTCCCCACACACACTTCTATGGAGTGGGGAACTAGTTACTACATAGAATGGGGAACATAGTTTTATATAATGACCCCTATATCATCTTCATCTCATGTGGTTCCACATTACACATATTGAGAAGTTGATTGGTGGGTTTAGCTTAGTGATTTTCAATGCCCTGATCCGACTATATTCTAGTTGTTTATACAACAGTTGAGTGTATTGAAGACTAATTTAGTTATACTTCTCAACCAACTGTAGAGAACATTACACATGAACATGTAGATGAGGACATCACAACTGGACCTCCTACTGGGAAAATTAAAAACACTACCAAACAGACTACTCAATATAGATGTGATATCTGAGAACCATATTTTAGGATCAGAGGACACTTACATACCCATAATCATTGATGATTTTTTACTTATGTTTTTCAATGACTTAGTTTTTTTAATTATAGATAATGACATATATTATTAAATATTAATTGGTGATATTTTTTATACCCAGAAAATTGTTGTTCCATATTATATTTATAATAATATATTAATAACTGTTTTAATTATGTGTAATAATTTCATATCTGGTAAATTAAAGCTCATAGTAATGAATATTCTACTTATACATATCAAAAATAATTCTAAAAAAACATATGATTTTTTGTTAATCATAGATATATTTCTTGGGGTTTTACCATTCAACACATGTTTTTCAATTTTAAATTACTAAAATGTTTTTTTTCTATCATATTAGGAAAATGATAGCTTATATTGATGTGATGAATGTTATTATATTTTTAAAATCAATCTACCATTTTTTTCTAGTGATTTCATTTTAATTAGATCTTATTTGGTCTATTTTGACTTAGTAGTGCATGTTTTTAAAGACATTCATTCTCTAAGAATTGTATATTAAATCAGTTCAATAACAGAACATATCAAAATGATGCATCTTTTTCTCATTAACGTCAAAAATAATTCAAATATATTTTTCATATTATATCATGTAAATTATATATTATGTTCTATAGTTTTTATTGTATCCAAAATTTTCATTCTATTAAATTACTAAATATGAATTTCAGTTCATCTTTCGGAAATGAAGGCTCATATTGGAAAACAATCAGTTCATATATTTCAATAATCAATCAATGGATATTTTCCTATGATTTCACTGTAATTAAAGCTCATTATATAGATTTTACTCTATGATGCATGTTTTTTATGACATTCATTCATTAAGAATGACTTATATAGTGAGTTCAAGCACAACACATGCCATATTGATGCACAATCTTCCAATATATTCTAAAAGTAATTCTTTGATTTCTTTTTTGTTTTATTTCATTTCAATCAATGATTATATTCTATGGTTTTTACCATCAAACACAAGTTTCGTCGTGTTAAATTACAATAAAAAATTTCATCATGGGAGAATGATAGATAATATTGAAAATTTTCCCATTACTGGATTTCAAAAATCAATCTATGGGTTTTTAGGATCTTATAGTAATAGGATCTCATTTGGTCTGTTTTGATTCCATGAAGCAAATTTTTTAGGATTTTCATTTTATAAGAATGGATTATCCAATCCGTTAGAGCACACCACATTTTTAATTGATGTGTTTTCTTATTACACATATAAAAAATAATTCTAATACAATTTTAATATGATTTTATGTCAATAATAGATTTTCTTGTATGGTTTGGATTGTTAAAAACACGTTTCAAGGTTTTAAATTAATTAAAATGGGTTTGTGGTATTCTTGAGAAACGAGAGGATAGATTGATGCACCCTCAATTTTACATTTCAAAAATAAATCTATCATTTTTTTTCCTATTATTTTACAGCATTCATATCACATTTATTAAGTTCTGACTCAGTGGTGTACATTTTTTAAGAATTTCATTCTCAAAGAACTGCTTATTCTTCCAGTTCTAGCTCAAAACATTTCAGATTGACTCTGTATATACTTTTACATTTTAAAATAAATTCTAAGATGGGTTTTTATGTATCCATGTAAACAATATATCATATTTTATGGATTTCACCATTAAATTCACATTTTAATGTTTTAAATTACTAAAAATGCCTTTCCAGTAATCTCATGAAAATGATTTATCAGATTGATGTTCCGTTAGTTCCTATATTTCAAAAATGAATCAATGGATTCCAGTAATTTCATAGTAATAAAGGCTAATTTGGTCAGTTTTAACTACATAGAACACATTTTTAATGACTGCAATTCTCTAATAATATTTTATTCAACTAGTTTTTTCATGTTGCTTGTTGGATTGTCACAATGTTTTCATATACACATCAGAAATAATTCTATGATTGTTTTCATAGGATTTCACAAAAATCATAGATTTTTATATTATTTATACTATTAAATTGATTTTCTAGTATTTTAAATTAATAAATTGTTTTTGATCATCTGAAGAAAATGATAGATTAGTTTGATACATCGTCAGTTCAAATATTTCAAAAATCTGTGTCTAGTTGATGCCCTATTAATTCATAGAAAACAGAAATCCTTTGTTCAGTCTTGACTCATTGGAACATTCTTTTTAATACTTCCATTCTCTAACACCAACTAATTCTATCAGGTAAATGGAATATTGTGATGGATTGATTCACCATCTACATGTAGACATAAAAAAGTCATTCTAAGATAACATTATTTTGATTTAATGTTAATTAGAGATATTTCTAATTATTTTCACTATTAAAAATAGGTTTTATATTTTTAATTAACAATTATATGTTTTCAATCATTTTATGAAAATAGAAGCTCGCATTGAGGATTCAAGAGTTCCCAGATTTCAAAAATAGATTTATGGGTTTTTCTATGATTTCACAATAATTGGAGCTCATTTTTCCAATTGTAAATCTATGATGTATGTTTTTAAATATTTTTATTCTTTAGGAAATATTTATTTCATTAGTTTGAGCACAATACATGT
This sequence comes from Viscum album, assembly GCA_963277665.1. Lineage (NCBI taxonomy): Eukaryota > Viridiplantae > Streptophyta > Magnoliopsida > Santalales > Viscaceae > Viscum > Viscum album. The sequence continues at coordinate 1,226,833,175 of OY728151.1, forward strand.
TGGACTAATGTGTCGCTTACCTATACATGTAATTAATAATTCCATGAAAACTATCACATGTTTCACATTAATTGTAGAACCTTTTCTATGATATTGACCATAAAATGTACATTTTTGTGTTTTAAAGAACTAAATATTTATTTTTAGTCATCTCAGGTGAATGAAGACTCAAATTCATATGTATTCAATTCATATATTTCAAAAATCAAGAGACTGTTTTGTCATATTATTTCATAGTAACCAAAGCTCATTTGGTCAGTTTTGACTCTATGGGATAAGTTTTTATACAATCATATATTTACACATATTATAATGATATATATATAAATATTATACTACTATTAAGAATTATGTAAATATACATTTTATAAAATTATTAAAATATTATAAAATTTTATTATAACATTTCATTTTTAAATCAAAATTTACTTATAATATATATTATTAGATATTATATTAATATATGCATTATAATACAAACAATATATATTTATTTATTTATTTTATGAACAAATTTACTGATATATATTCAAATATATTATAATGATATATATCAAAATATTAATAAATACTATAATGTTTTATGAAAACATTTGGATTAAAAATATTAATCTGAAGAAGGTTGTATACTTTCAAAAAAAGTGGTTTCATTAGAAGTAATCATAATTAGGATATTTATCATAATGTTCCTTCTTAAGAATGTTTATAAATATGGTTCTTTGTAGGAAACCATCTTCTTTGAATGTGACTCAAAGATGGAAATTTCTTATACTATGCCTTTAAAAAAAACTCAACAGAAGAAGCTTTTTCATTGGTATCTCAACTATCTCCACATTCATTACCCTACCCTTGATTTATTGGTAATATGTTATTCTATTACAAAAGGCTTGGAATTTTTTTTATTTTTTAGTATATCAGAAAATTAGCCAATAAATGGTGCATTCCCAATAGATAAGGTGATGGTAGATGTGATAAACTAGTGTGGGGAGGTTGTGGGATGTTTGTGACAGTGGCTAGTGAGGAGGCTGGACATCATTATACGCATCATGTATGTGGGAGTGGGGAGAACTAGACAGTTAAATATGTAGTCAATATCTTAACTGTTATAAATACACGCATCATCAATTCACAAGAATTTTCTTTTTAGCACTAAAAACCCACTGAATTTCATAGAAGCATTAAAATATATGCACCATTTTCAATGCTAGATGTATTGATGAGAAAATCACACTCCCTCAGTGCTATAAATGACCTTATAATGAACATCTTTTTTCAAATGTTTTTTTAGAATTTAAAAACGTTCTATTATCCATACTATTTATAACATCAATAAAATTTCCTTTTATCAATGATATTTGTGTCACTAAAAAAACAATTTTATCAACAATTATAATAGCATTGATAAAATTCATTTGTTATAGTAATATGCTGCTACCATTACAAGACATTTCAGCAACCCATTCGAAATAAGACAAAAATTTAATTACCAATAAAAAATAATTTACTTTTTTTAAAATATATTACATAAAAACTCATTACACTAAAATCACATTGTTTTTTACAATTTATTACAAACATTACAATTTCCAAAAAATTCAAAGGAACCACATGTTTCACTATATTTGGTGTAACACCTCAGGTTTTTAGATAGTATATTCAAAATTTTAACAATATGTTTATAATTCTATTTTTTCATGGAATTAAAATTTATTAGGATATCATTCATTGAATATGTGAATTAAAGTAATGGCACTACATTTATTAAAAAGTGTAACATTACAAAATAAAAAAAACTATGTATTTCACACCATAATGTAGTAATCATCATAGATGAATTACATATACTGAAATTGCATAAATCAATAGGGGAAAACATATAGAAAAGAATAAAATCTTCATGACTTTGAAATGTCTTAGATCATCTTCAACCCTAAAAATAACCAATGAAAAACATAACCTATAATGAGGAATAACACTATAGAAGGAGAAATAATAATAAAAACTATATAATATGGAATAATCTTTGTGAAGTTAGAGTCGAATGATTGAATGATATGGTATATATATATAAAATAATGGAATTTACATCACAAATATTTTCATTATTAATATATCAAAGATGTAAAAAAATATAGTGTGTTCCTATGAAAATTAATCTCAAAATGAAAAAATAGGATGTAAAAATATTACATGTTTATATATTTATTTACATGTAATGTATAAATATTATTCATATTATTATTATTAAAAATGTTACATGATATATATATGTAATTAAAATTGTTATTTCAATATCAATGTGATATAGAAGATAGATTTTAGAATATAAATAAATAATTAACATTTTTGGTTAAAGTATATTAATATAAAAGAAATATTTATTTTTAAAGAATTTTTTATTAATTATTAAAAAAATTGACCTAATAAATAAAATTAAATATTTTGAAATATTATTATATATGAATTAATATATTTAAAACACTTAAATTAAAAATTTATATGATATAATATTAATAAAAGATAATGTTTAAAGAATCTATTTTTCAACCATGGTGGCTTTATTTATAGATTAGATTATTTATTCAAAGGATATATATATATATATATATTATAATAATAATATTAGAAAGTAAACCTCATTATTGAAATCATTACATCAATGTTATCTTAGGATGAGTATATCATATTTTTCTAATATAATCATCTTTAGGTGATTGGTGAAATATAATGATTATTATTATATATTCACTTTTATATGAAAAGAAGTTTATGACACATTTTTTAAAATATAAATATATATATATATATGAATTTAAATAAATCCTTAAAAATACAATGTATAATTCCATGAACATAATTTTAAAAAAATCATGTAATATTTAGTGAAATAGATTTTTTTATTGTAATTAAATTTATGAAAGGATAAATTAGGTTTGGGATTTATTTTAGTATCACATAACTCTTCTTTTAAAAATAATAATTTTATTCATATAATTATAATTAATAAAATTAATAATTTGTTTCAATACATAGACTTTATCCTTAAAAATATACTTTTTCAAAATGTGGGTTTTTATGTATTATATGCATTAATACTATAATTATATTCTATATATCATATAAATTTTTTTATTAAATTATTTATATATTTTAAAACATAATTATCAAATTATTAAACATTTTTAATTTATAATTTTTCCAGTAAAATTATTTTCCAAGGTTGAAAGTGGAGTTACCGATTTAAGGGTAAATTATGGTGAAAATGGGTTAACATTGTGTGAGTAGATAAAACATGTGGTAAAATGTATGATATTGAATATTGTAGATATTATGATCATTATCCCATTACAAAGACAATTTTTTTGATTTTTTGATTCTTTTTCCTTGAATTGGTGAGCGATATTATAGATAAATACTGAGTCTTAAGGAAGTACCATTTTCATCACTAATAAAATGAGGCAATATCATCCACATTTATCCACCCATTATAAAGAAATATATCACCCAAAAAATATAACATATTCCATCCCCAACATAATAAAAATTATTTTGATGCATTGGTATTACCAATAGACATTGCTATAGAGGATTAAAGATTTATCCAGTGGAGAACATACAAGGTAGATATACAACTCTCAAAAATAACTTTTCTAGGTATTTCCTTATTCTACACCACTCAAATCCAATCTATCCATGAAGGAATTATAAAACAAAACATTTTAATATTCTTACGTGATATTATACTTATGTAATATCTATTTTATACTTTCATTTAAAATCATTAAGAAAATGGAAAACATCATCAAGGGAGTGTATGGAATACCACCTCCATGAATGGAATGTTAAATTTAACATCACCACCACAAATGGTACGTTCAAAAGGGTTATTGACTTAAATATAATGATATTTTTAACTCCATTAATACTATATAATATCAATATTTTTTGTTCTAAAATTTTATTAACATGAAACATTTATAGTAACTTTATCCACTTTTGTAATGACCCGGATTTTCCATGTAGTTTTTTTAATTATATGGAATTATTCCGAGGCTTCGATGTATGATGGAATTTGATTTCGATTCCTAGTTTTCCTGGAAGAGAATTTTAAACTTTCATATGGTACTTTCAGTAGATGGGTGTGTGAGAAATCCTACTTTTGAACCGGTTCTTGGAATTGAAATCAGAGGGCACTATAGAACACACAACGCCGGGATTTTCTTAAGGGAGTCCTAATATTGACCACATTGGATTGATAGAGGAAGTTGGTTTTTTGTGGATTTCATGGAGGATTAAAAAAAATCTAATTTATTTTAAATATCATCAACCATTGTTTTACGTTTTGGTGGTGAGGACCACAAGGGGTGGCCAAGCATTTAATGTAAGAAATTAAATGCTCGGTTAGACAAAAATGCATAGAGACCCTTCATATAATTGAGAAGGTTCATTAATTGCACTAAATAATGAACCTCTATTAATTTTTTGATGAAACGATAAATCCACTCTTCTCTCTTTTTTGTTTTTTAATTCATTGGAAAAGGAGTTGTGTTTTTGGAGAACTGGATTTTGGAGGATCCTCTTGATGAAGAACAGATCCATCAACAAAAAACCAAAGATCATCGTTTATGAGGCATCATTGGAGGCCTTCTTTGGGATCGATAAACACCAACCCATATTCAAACATTAAACTCTCTTCAGTGAATCATTAGGTACAATTTTTGTCTATTTTAAATTTCAAGAGTTGTTGAATCGATTATCATCTCCCTTGTTAGGATGCTAACGTGGAGGGAGTGGGACAAACAATCATGGCCCAGTCCCTATTCCACATGTTTAATCATTGTGTTCTATGTGGGTGGATTTCAGGTTTGATGGAACCCAAATTTGTTTGTCAAGTAGCAAAGGAGACGATCTGGGAAGCCCGTAGGTGTTATTGGATGGAAAAAACAGACCCCCGGAGCTCACTCGGTGGCTCGTGGAAGACCATCAGTGCGACACTGGTGACCACACCATCAGGTGATGGTAGCGGCCATCACAAGCCAACCATGGGGGTGTTGGTGCACTGTCGTGCACCAAAAAATGAGTCCATGACAATAGGCTATGGCGGTCAGCAGGCTTCCAGCACTGGCAGGAAGCAGAGAATGAGGTGGTGTGTTGTCGCACATCAAAGGAGAAGTAGGCAGTAACTTTTTAGCCACGACGGTTGAGTAGGGAAGCTATCACTGACTGGCCTCAGAGGCGTAGAAACATGCCATCATGCACTTATGAAAGGGGCCATAGTTCAAAGCTATGGAAGGGGCAGTGACCTGCTCCCTACAGGTCTCGTAGGTGACCAGGCCACGCCATGTGACACTGCCACTCCATATCCCAAACGATATAGCCATTCGAAAAAGGGAGGGACGTCGCCCCATTCTACCTAGGGCGGGCCATGCACCCTCCAATGGTCTAGTCTAAACCCTCCTACAAACTAGGTCGCGCCCCCTACAGGCCGGGCTATGCCCCCTGCTGGCTGGGCCGCGCCCCCTGTAGGTTGGGCCGCACCACCCCTTCCAGCCACAATTCACCCCCTACAGGTTGTGCCCCCCCCCCCCTCGATCTAGACTGGACCATGGCCTTGTGGGACAAGCCCGCCATGGCCTACAAACTGGGCTAGGTCAAACTCGAACTGGGTCGGACAGGACCCGAACTCATCATCACCCAGTTTCGTATAAAATGCCATAACACTAAATCCAGACGTTTGTTTCACGAACCGTCTATGACACTGGGATCCTTCGAGCGAGTATGTACTTTTGGTATACTCCACATGAATTTTGGAGAAAGATGGAGTATGACCAAGTTGGATAGAACCTGAATCCAACTGGGCCCATGTTACTAAAACACTTATAACTCACACACTGGACATCTGATTGGTGTGTCGTATATCGCGTTGGAACCCTTAAGAAATGAAGGTCCTCTGAGTTACGACTTTTTGGAGACTTGTGGTGTTCGTGGTATGATTGATATCTCAAGGAGAAGATTCCACATAACTCAAGAACACAGGGTGCAGGGAATCCGGTGGCTAGCTGTCATTGATGTAGCAACCTTATGTGGATAAAAATCATAGTGACTCCATGTGGATAAACATTGTAGCTACCGGAAGAGGACAAGTTATAGAGAGTCTCATCGATGATTTTTACCTAGATACCCTGAGTGGATCAGAATCCTGTGACCCATTGTGGATCCTCATTCCAGCGACCCAGTGTGAATCAGTATTCCAACGACCTTATGTGGATTAGTATTCTAGCAACCCTGCATGGATCAGCAGTAGCGTGAACCAATGTTAACCAGCCTTAGAGTGGTTTGTCGTGGATCAACGACTTAAGTCCATGGGTGGATCGATAATATAAAAACTACTTTTTATATCAGTTTTGGATCTTCTAAATAGAATAAGATGATAAACCTTAAGACTAATCATCTATATTCCTGATCTCAAAGTTGTTTACTATGACAAACCCGGTCTTTATTTCCCACTAAAAATGATTTATTACATAGAAAACAACACATGATACAACCTAAAAGATTTATAGTTCTTGTGTCATTGGGGATTAGAACCATTACATAACAACATAAAACATAGGACACAACATCTTATTGAAAACTTCCTTTACATGACCACTACATTCCCCCGTTCTTAGCAGTGCATGGGATAACCTGAGGACATGCATAGGAAAATGGTGAGATATAAATCCCATTTGGGAGTTAATAAGGAATTATATGAAATATAAATTACATGTAAAGAAATAGGTATATCAATAGATCAGAAGATAAACATGAACATAAAGGCATGATATAACATGATTAACATAACATGGAAAAGTGGCAGCAACATTTAACACGATTTTAAGATGAGCCAAGTCACATTGAAAATGGAGCATGTTTAAACCCTCACTAATCTTGAATTATCATGAATAAACCCTAATTTCAGTTGTCATATAATGGATATATTCTTTACCCAATTCATTGGCGTGCTATCCGGGTGCACCCCTCTTAACCATTTCATTTCATTCATAATGGTTTCACATGGATCATATAACATGGAATCAATCAACATAAAAAGTTTTTATAGAATTATATAATGTTGAATAAATACATGAAAGAACCATTCAATTTTTACATGTTCATAAAGGTGAATACCCTTGATAGAGACATGGGTATGGTATTCACTACACCATGATCTTGGCTTGGATAAACGCAGTGCAATTTTGGCACCATAACGACATGACAAAAGAACTCATAAAAATAGTTGATGATAGATAAAGGGGTGTATAATAAAATTTATATGAAATGGACAGTACGGGGGGTCATATAGATACTAGTACAAAAAAACATAATTGAATATAGATGCATAATACAAATGAATTACTTGGATGTAAAAGAGGAGAGAGAAATTTGTCACGGAATTTAGGCATGGTAACGAGTGTACATGGGTGGAATTAATGAGAGAGAAAGGGGTATCCCATCATATAAACATAAAGAGGGAAGTATGGTGGAGGTTTGAAATCATACCCCAACATTAGAAATTGAAAACAAAAGGGCATATCAACTTAACGAAAATTGGACAAAAATGAGAAAGGATGAAATCCCTTACTGGGAAGTGTAATCCCAAAGGCTTGGGAGAGGCCTAAGAGAGGATTCATGGGAGCCTGGGGTGCCTTGTGAGGATTCTAGGGAGATTATGTCAGATTTATGACGAACTCAAAAGGATTATAGTGAAGAGGAAGTGGGATCTTGGGTGTGTTTATATAGGAAATGAGAGGGAATTATTTATCATTTAGGTTTGGGTCACCACACATTAAACTAATGAATACCAAAAACCAGACATTGGTTTTTTCCAAAATGGACGGGGAAAATATTTTGAAATTCCAATGGATGATCTTCTTAAAATTATTGGGTGGCTTATGTGGTGGTAAGTCAGACTCTCAAGGTAATTCATTTAAAAAGTGAAAATGTTTTATGACTCTTGGATGGTCCACTAAAGTTTTTTTTAAAAAAATAAAACAAACCTTAAATTAGATAAATTTAATTTCAAAACATATATTGGATGAACATATCATTTATAGTATTTTATCACATCACTATAGGGACATTATGATGTCATAAATTACATTATACATTTAAACAATATTTAATTTTTACCCAAAAATTCAACAGTCTCATAAAATAATGAAATATTCACCGTTGGATAATTTCAACATTCTGATTTCGAAAATAATATTAATTTTAACTAAATAATTTTCTAAATATGTGACTTTTTTACTTTTAAAATTAAAAAACCATCATTCATCGAAAAATCATATGTTTTGAAAAAAATAACTTTCAATCCTTAATAAAAATTACAATTGCATTCATAAAAATTATACGACCATTTATATTAAAAAAAGATTAATTTAATAATATTTTATTAAAATATTATTTACTTAAAAAATCCATTTATTCAATAAATTATATTTATTAGTAGAATATTAACTAAAAATACTATTTGTGCTTTAAAAACTCTTTTCAAATTAACAATAATAAAATGAATGTATATTCATTATTATATACAAAAATAATGCAGATAATCATAGTGCTAAGGTCTTGTTATATAACCCCTTATAACTCCGACATAAGACCAAAAGGTAAGGTGTGCGATGGTGATAGACTCTTTGGGTGGCTAGGATAACATCGCTCGAGTGGTAATCTCTATTAACTTCCACTTCTCCCGTAGGGTTCCGCTCAAGATTTACATGTTCTATCCCAGCTTGGTTTTGGTCAAGAGCGATTCACAATGATGCCACCACCTTTCCGAGCTCCAATAAATGGGCTTTGTATAGGGAAAGTCTACTATATGAGGCCATCGCTTCATTTGTCTTAGTAAATTGGATTCGTTAAAGCCCTATATTTATAAGAATCATGTGGTCAATATTCAATGACTATATTAGCAGAGATCACAATTCATAACGGTTTTTTAAAATCCAAAATCATAAATCCAATGAAGATTGAATTTATATAAAAAATTTACATGATGAGATGTTTAATTATATCATGAGGAATTTCCATTAATGAAAGTTTGGATTGTTACAATCATCCCCCCTTAAGAAATTTCACCCTCTAAATTTCTTTTTCCCACACTAAAACAGATGTGGGTAACTCAGCTTCATCATTTCCTCTGATTCCCACGTTTCTTCTTCAAACTTGTGGTTTCTCTATAACACCTTGACTAGGGGCATTGTCTTATTTTGTTGAACTTTTTTTCAATGATCTATGATCTTCACTGGTTGATTCTCATAACAAAGATCATCCTCTAGTTGTACTACATCTTAAGAGAGTACATGTGTAGGTTCTAGTATGTTCTTCTTTAAGAGGGATACATGAAAGACATCATGTACTTTGGCCATGGTAGGTGGAAGTGATGGTCGATAGGCCACCACCCTGACACGATCAATAATCTCGAAGGGGCTGATATACATAGGACTTAACTTACCTTTCTTTCCAAACCAAATTAACTTCCTCCATGGAGATATGCGTATAAATACCATGTCTCCAACTTTAATCTCAAAGACTCATCGACAGTTATATGCATAACCCTTTTGTCGACTCTGGGATGCCTTGAAATGCTGCTGAATGGTTTTCACCTTCCACACTATTTCTTCAACCATTTCAGGTTCAAGTATCTTATACTCCCCGACTTCATCCCAACATGATGGTGTTCTACACCTCATCCCATACAGGGCTTCATATGGTTCCATTTGGATAATCGAGTGGAAACTATTATTATAGGTGAATTAAACAAGAGGAATATGTTGATCCCATCCTCCTTTAAAGTCCATTGAGCATGCTCTCAACATATCCTCAAGTGTTTAGATAATCCTCTCAGAATGGCCATCCGTTTGAGAATGATAAGGTGCACTAGAGTTCAGCTCAGTATCCAGAGCATGTTAAAGACTTCCAAAACATAGAGGTGAATATTGGATCTCGATCAAATACAATAGATGGTGGTACTTCATGTAGACTTACCACTTACCTGATATATATCTGTGCTAGTTGATCCAATGAGAAATCCTCATGAATTGAACTAAAGTGTGTAGGATTTGTAAGATGATCCACAAAAACCTAGATTGCATTATTTCCTTTGGATGTCTTCAGATGTCCGGTGACAAAGTTAATTGTGATTTCCCCCCATTTCCATGCTGGTTTGGGAAATGGTTACATCATCCCCTTAGAATTATGCCTCTTTATATTCAATTGCTGACACACCATGCACATTGATGTATACACAGTGATCTCATTCTTCGTATTATCCCACCAACAATTCTCTTGGAGATCTCAATACATATTTTTGATTCCTGGATGAATAGAGAAATTCAAACTATGTGCATCATCCAAAAGTTCCTTCTTCAACTCTGGACATGATGGAGCACATAGTATTTTCCCAATTCTCACAATTCATTCTTCTTTAACATTGAACTTCATGGATTTCCCTTTTCATATAGCTTTCACATTCTTCTGAATTCCCACATCATCCTTTTGAGCATCCTTTAACCTTTCGAAAAGATAAGGTTGAGCAATAATTTATGAAAGGATTAATGATGTTTCCTTCTTTATGATTCCCATGACCATCTTCATCATGTCTATAAAGAATGGATCATTATCAATTCTAATCAATGATAGAATTGCTGGGTACTTTCTACTTAGAGCGTCTACCACCTTGTTTGATTTCCCTGGGTGGTAATTGATTGAGCAATATTAGTTTTGATCAGCTCTAACCATATTTGTTGGTGCATGTTCAACTCTTTCTTTGTGAATATATACTTGAGGATTTTGTGGTTATATATATTTCACACTTCTCCCCAACGAGATAATGCTGCCAATTGTTTAAAGCAAAGATCACGACAACCAACTCCAGATCACATGTTGGATAATTATGCTCATAAAATTTAAATTTCATTGAAGCATAGGCAATGAATTTTTCATTTTTCATCAACACACATCCCAGTCCCTTATTTTACTCATCACTAAATACCATAAAAATTTATCCATTTGAGGGTAATGTGATCACGAACGCAGTGATAATCCTCCATTCCTACTCCTTAATGATTTCCTCGCATTCATCTCTCCATGAAAACTTTACTCCCTTCCATGTTAGCTTGGTAATAGGGTTGGACAATCGTGATAAATTTTTCACATATCATCAATGATATCTAGATAACCACAAGAATTTATGGATATCCATTACCAATGTTTTCCTAGGACATCCCTCTATTGCAGTTGTCTTGTAGGGATCCACAGATATCCCATTGCTTGTGATGATATGGACCAATAATGAGACCTCCTTCAAAAAGTACTCACACATGCAGTAATTTTCATAGAGCTTATCCTTCCACAAGGTCTATAATACTGTTCTTAGATTCTTCTCATGATTCTCCATGGTTTTTGAGTATATTAGAATATCATATATAAATAGTACCAAAATGTTTTCAAGGTAATCCCTAAAGAATCTATTCATCATGTCCATGAATATTTCTGGAGCATTAGTGAGTCTCAAAGGTATTACTATGAATTCATAGTAGCTGTATCTTGTACATAAAAGCAGTCTTGGGGATATCTTCCTTCACCATTACTTGATAATATCTCAACCTAAAATCCACCTTGGAGAAGTATTGTGCTTCAAAAATCTGATCAAACAATTCATCAATTCATGGGAGAGGATGATTTTTCTTTTCCATGATTTTATTAAGATCATAATAATCGAGGTAAAGGTGCATTGGCCAATCTTTATTCATGACGAAGAGGACTGGTGCACCCCATGGTGATGCACTTGGGTGTATAAACCCTTTATCCAGATTATCATGTAGTTGTTTATTTAGGTCCTCAAGGTCCACAACAACAACTATATACGGAGTCTTGGATATTGGAAATTATCAACGTATTAGATCAATTGAGAATTCAACATCTCTTCTAGGAGGAAGACTAGACTATTCCTTGGGAAACTCTTCAGAGAATTCCCTCACAATAGGCATGTCATCAAGGATGGTTGCCTCCTTAGACTCAATCATCTAAGACATATACACGTACTCATAGGGTAGTAATATACACTGTTGAGATGATGGAGCTAAAGAAGATTCAACTTCTTCCTTGAACTTTTATAGAATCAGGGGTCGATTCTCCACATGGACAATGATTACTTGATCATGGTAATTTATGTTGAATCTATATAAGGAAAGACAATCCATGCCAATAATTTTATCAAATTCCACCAGAAGAAGTATGATGAGGTTCCCTGGGAAATTCAAGCCACATATTATGACAGGGGAGGTGTTATATTCATTGGATGAAATGATTACCCCATTATCTGTACTCACATACATCTTCACTTCCATTATTTGTGGTGGTTTTGGTATTGATCTAAAAAACATTTGAAATATAAAAGAATGCATAGAAACTGAATCAAAAAGTACTTTCTCTATTCTTGATGGAATAACTAGCATACCTGTCACCACTTCGTGGTCAGGGTTCCCTTTGGCAATAGTGATGGAAAAATCTCACCCTTGATGCCTTGGAGGTTGTTGGTTGCCTCTGAAAAACCTTGGATTAGGGAACTAGTTTACAAGATGCCCTACTTCATTGGAATTTAATCAATAAACAATGATTCGATAGTCAAACAGAGTGTTCCTCTCCTCTGTCTCAACTCTGGATTTTTCTTGTCAGTAGTTAACAGTCAGGTTCCCTTCTCTTCCACACCTAAATCATTTCCTCGTCCCCTTCAGGCAACTTCCTGGGTTCTTCTTTCTTCTCCTTTGGAAAGAGGGGTTCTGGATCTTCTTTGCAACATTGGATTTATCTATCAGACTTCCAGCATTTATGTCCACATTACAATTTTATCCCCATGATACCACTGAGATTATCTTATCTCCATTTCAACCTTGACGGAACATTGGACAATTTCATCCTAGCTGTCGAAGTCACGGATTGCATGCTCTTTCTGTAGGCTAGGTTTCAGCCCACCAATGAAGCACTCAACCCTGAATTCAGGGGTAACGAAAAATATGGAGGAGTATCATGAAATCCTTGTCACGTTATCCTCATTTTATCCGATAGATTCATCATCTTTTTTTCCTTAAGGGAAAGGAAGTACCTTTCCATCTTATGTTAGAGGGTGCACAAAAAATATTTATAAAAAAAAATCTTATCGAAATCATTCCATTCCAATGCCTCAATCCCCTCCACAATCTTTGTATTTTTTGTCAATGTCCACCATTGATCGGCTTTTCCCTCCATTTGATATGTAGCCAGGAGAACCTTCTCTTGTTCGGAACATTGAAGTATGGATAATATCTTTTCAATGGAGTTGATCCATTATTCGACGATTGAGGGATCAGATGATCCATTAAAAGTAGGATGTCATTGTCTCATGAAGCTCTTGATAGTGACTTGTTCTTTCTTATGGGGGGGGGGGGGGTGAACGTTCCTCTTGACCCATGTTTCTATTCAAATATTGAGTTAACTGAGAGTGAATCATGATAAACTTTTCAATTCCTGCTCCCATCAGATTGGGCATCTCATTAGCACAGTCGTCACATTTATCTTCGCATCGGTTGTTAGCCTGATTCCTCCTATTACAGGCCATGGTATGGAATAAAAGGAAATATATGGGTAACACATAAAGGGTAATCCAAGTTCAAAACCGATGACTTATAGATAACTTTTATTTCCATAACTTATTAATCCATGGGCTTCAATCCATGCTATTCATGATCAACTTTCAAACATATATCATTAGGTGAATTTTTTTAATTCTCGTAATAAGGGTTCATACTAAGCATGTGAATTTAAAAACTAATATTCCCTGGGAGGTTCATAACCAAGATTGTAGAAAGTCCCATTTTCGTGTACCACGATACCTCAGGTCAACCCTGAAACTCCTTGTCGGGGTTTTCACACCACGGTACATCAATGTCAGAGCCACCTCTACCTACTTATATCCATACTGGGATGTATTTTCTTGATAAAACACTTATTCAATACCCACCCAAACATATAGATGTTTTTATTATACTTTGTCTTTTCTATAAAGCTTTACTAGGGTTTTCTAATTATAATCCCAATAATAACTAAACCTATCCTATGATACCAACCCTAACAACCCTACTCTTTATTTCACACTTAAACATGATTTGTTACACAGAAAAATCACATGATACAATATAAAAGAATGAGAGGTGTAGTGTCTTTGGGGCTTAGGACCGTTACATAACAACTTAAAACAAAGGACACAACATCTTATTGAAAAATTCCTTTACATGACCACAACATTCCCTCGTACATAGCATTGACATGGATAACCTGAGGACATAAATAAGAAAAGGGTGAGAAATAAATCCTATTAATTGAGTTAATAAGTAATTACAATAAATATATAAAAAATGTTAGGAAATAGGCGTATCAATGGATCATAAGACAAAAATGAACATAAAAGGCATGATATAACATGATTAATATAAAATTGAAATGTGGCATCAACATTCTATATGATATTTTCATGATCCAAGGATCAATGAACATGAATCATGAGTAAACCCTCCTTGAACTTGAATTATCATGAGTAAACCCTCATTTCACTTGTCATATCATGATTATAATATTTACCCAATTCATTGGAGCGCTATCAGGGCGCACCCCTCTTAAACATTTCATTTCATGCATATGTTTTCCACATGGATCATATAACATAGAATCAATCAATATCATAAGTTTTTCCATAATAAAATAATGTGGAATAAATACATGAATGTACCATTAAATATGTATATGTTCATAAAGGTTAATAACCTTGATAATGACATGGGTATGGTATTCACTACACAACGATCTTGGCTTGGAAAAATGCAGTGCATTATCGGCAGCATAATGACGTGACATAAGAACTCATAAAAATGGATGATGACAGAGAAAGTGGAATCTCATAAAATTTACATGAAATGGTCAGTAAAGGGGTCATATAGATACATTTCCCAACAAATGTAATGGAATTTAGAAGCATAATACAAATGAATTACTTGGATGTAAAAGAGGAGAGATAAATTTCTCACGATATATCGACATGGTAACAGGTGTACATGAGAGGCATTAATGAGTGATAAAGGGGTATCCCATCATCCAAAAACCGATTGGGAGTTATGGGGGAGGATAAAAATCATACCCCAACATCTTTAGTTGAAATAAAAAAGGTATAACAACTTACAGAAAATAGGAAAAAATGAGAATGAATGAAATCCCTTACTTGGAAGTGTGATCCCAACGGCTTGGGAGAGGCTTGAGAGAGGCTTCTTGGTAGATTGGGGAACCTTGGGATGATTATAGAGAGATGGGGGAATATTATGGATGAACTCCAATGTATTTGAGGGAAGAGTAATTGGGAGCATGGGTGGGTTTGTATAGGATAGGAGAGGGAATTCTTTATTATTTAGGTTTGGGTCACCACACATTAAACTAATCAATACAAGAAACAAGCCCATGGTTCTTGCCCATGGTTTTCTCAAAAGGGGAGTGGAATAAAATATTTTATAATTACAATATTCTAACTTCTTAAAAAATAGGGTGGCTTATGTGGAGGTGATTCACACTCTCAAGGAAATTCATTTAAAAAGAGAAAATCTTTTATAACTCCTAGAGGGTCCACTAATGTTTTGTAAAATAAATCAAACAAATATAAAATAAAATTATTTTAATGTTAAAACATATATTTTCTGAAAATATAATTTATTGTATTTTATGACATAATTATTGGGTCATTATGATGTCATAAAACACATTATATATTTAAACGGTATTTAATTTTTACCCAAAAATTCAACTGTCTATGAAAACTATGAAGAATTCACCATTGGATAATTTTGACATTCTGATTCCAAAAATAATTTTATTTTATCAAAATAATTTTATAAATAGGTGAATTTTTACTTTTAATATATAAAAAATACATTTATTGAAAAATCATGGGTTTTGATAAAAATAGCTTTCAAACCTTAATAAAATTTACAATTGCATTCATAAAAATTATATGACCATTTATATTTAACAAAAATTAATTTAATAATACTTTATTAAAATGCTATTTAATTCAAAAATACATTAATACATCAAAATATATTTCTTAGTTGAATATTATCTAAAAATACTATTTGTGCTTTAAAAACTATTTTCGAAGTAACAGTAATAAAATGAATGTATATTCATTATTATATACAAAAATAATGAACATAATCATAGTTATAAGGTCTTTTTACATAACCCCTTATAACACCCACATAAGACTGAAGGGTAAGGTGTGTGATGGTGAGAGTCTTTTGGGGTGTCTCAGATAACATTGCTCAGGTGGTAATCTCTATTAACTTCCACTTCTCCCATAGTCGGTTCCTATTAAGATTAACAGGTTCAATATTGGATTGAACTTGGTAAATTGATAAGCCCAATGATGCCACCTCTTTTTCGAGCACCAAAAAATGGGCTTTGTATGGAGTCAAGTCTACTGGATGAGGCCTTCGCTTCCTTTGTCTAAGTAAATTGGATTTATTAAAGACCTATATTTATAGTAATCATGTGATCATTGTTCAACGACTATATTAGTAATAGTCACAATTATTAATGGTATTTTAAAATCAAAAAACATAAAACCAATGATGTTTATATTTATATAAACAATTTACATAATGATACATTTAATCAGATCAAGATTAATTTTCATTAATGAATGTTTGGGTGGTTACATAGACCTAGTATGAGATGACTATATCATCGTGATTTCTGAGTGAGGTCATTATTTGTGGTTTTTCCTTTGTGGAAATCTTGGAGAACATTGGGGGTCTTGGGGTCTCTACTGAGTATTGTTATAATAACACCTGCATGAGCTTTTCCCTCACCTAGAAGTGTCTTGTGTAGACAACATATAACTTTGATAGAGGATTGGGATCCAGGATTGAACAGTGCCCAGAGGTGGTCCTTTAGACACGATGTTCCGTAGTGACAACTGACCATGAGCTGTACCTACACTTCAGGTGGGAACATAGGAAGATGATTCTGGGAGAATTTTTTCTATTAGTGTTGTACTTTTTAGTTGGGTTGGTATTCCGACCCCCTTTACTTATAGTATACACCACTTTTACAATCATCACACATATTTCTACCGTTGTAGTTCTACTATGTGGATTGTGCTCGTTGTATTCTTGGAATATGTGTTAGAAAGTTTAAAGGCAATTTCTTCCCATTTGTTAAGGATATGACTTTCGGTGCTAGTCGCCAACCCTAGGCCTATGAAAGGCGAGCTTTGGGTGGTCACAACACAGGCCCTCAGGTACTGGTCGTGACAAATTTGTATCATAGGAGTCAGTTCTACAGAACAAAATAGGTCTCTGGTCATTTCATTGGAAATAATGTTAAGTGTTATGAGTGTTCTTTTCAGTTTGGGAAATCTAGTGTTGGTGCGGCGACCAACATATCCATACACTAGGACCCTGAATTATGAATTCCAACTCATTACATGAAAACACTTGTTGTGTGTGTTTTTGAAATGTTTCTCTATTTGATCTCTTTTGAGTTAGCTCACTAGGTTTAAATTATTGATTTTGGTGCAGCTGTTTTCTTTCAGGATGCCTCCACATAGATAGCCAACCAGGGTTTTAGTGACAGTTGTGATGACAGCCCACCAAGCGATGAGGCTTCGATGCATGGCCCTCTTACAGGGATAGTAGCGTCAGGTGGTGTACCAGCCAGGCCACTACCCTTTGGTAAGTCATTTCCACCATCCTCAACAGCATATAGTTCATGACAACTGAGATCATTTCATGATTTTCAGCAGCACAGGCCTCTAAGGTTCCAAGGTGAGATGGATCTGCATGTGGCAGAGGACTGGCTGGAGGCTGTGGCCAAAGTTTTTCGCCTGGTTGGGACACCATCTGACCATATAGTGATAATAGATTCCAGTATTTTCCAAGGAGAAACATGGAGATGGTCTATCCTGACACTACAAATACATGAAAAGGAGACTCTCACCTCAACCGATTTCGAGCCACTATTTAGGGCATAGATCATTCCAGTGACTCTACTCAATGTGCGTATACAAGAGCTTCTACACTTACAGCAAAGTAGCTAGACCATGGCCCAGTAATGGATGAGGTTCACTGACCTCTCATGCTACTCTACCGACATGGTGCATGACCCTTTCTTTAGGGCCAAACCTTTAACCAAGGACAATTATCGGAGATCATAACATCGACGATATCTCTTCGCATCGTCACACATGCTAGATTACTGAAGAGATCACTCTTTGGGGAGAGATTTCTTACTGATCAGACACCGATAGTTAAACCCAACACCGAGAAGCACATAGAAGAGTCATCTTCGGATGATAGTAGGCAGATGACACAGAATTCCAAGATGATCAGACCTTCTGGTAGAAAACCCTGGGATGTAGGGTCAGAGGTGTGAGGCTCACGAGGTAGATCAGGCCAAAAGTGGAGTAGAATGTGCATAACGTGTAGTGGGTAGGGTAAAATGGCTTGTGAATTCCCAAAAGTCATACTGATGACAAGTAGATGGTCTAGGGACCTCTGAGCAGAGGCAGAGATTTGAGCAGTGTGGTTTGTGGGCAGCTGGCGGATGGGGTAGAAGAGATGGTAGTGTAGCAGGCGGTGGGCGCAATTCAAGGTTCTACTGCCACCACCTCAAGGTGTCCCACCCGACCATAGGGAGTAGGTGGATAGGGATGAGCTCAGCTTCATGAAGATGATACCTAAAACCACGGTTCTCTAGAGATGATTCTAGGTACAATCTATTTCTATTCCACCTTAGCTGTAGTGCTTATAGACACAGGTTCAAGTCTCTCTTTCATTTCCATGACCCTTGTTCAGAGCATAGAGATTCCAGGGGAGTTGTTGGTTGTAACATCCGGAGATTTTATAAGAAATATTCTTTTTAATTTCTTTGACGTCCTATTTTGCACGCTTTACCATGATTATCTTTCACTATATACAACACCGTATTAGCTTGTAGTATACACAACATTATTCTAGGCTTATGTTGCACACAATTTCAAGTTCTTTTGAATAAAATTAATTTTTACACAACACCAAGTATAGATATTGATAAATGTATAAATGAAATATATTTTTATTATGGTATACTCGAAAACAAAGGAATCTTTCACAACACGCAACCTTGACTTGCCTTTCATTACACGCAATAGCGACCTTCCTCAATAGTGTGTGTTGTATGCAATATCGTGTTTCACTAAACAATGATATATTATATTATTATTATGAACTAGCCGTTATGAATAGTATTAACTACATTTTGAATTTTATAACATTATAATTCCTCTTACACATTTTCTAGATCATGGTATGATAACAAAATAGTGATTTTGGGTTAAATAAGTATTTTTTTTAAAAAAATTGCATTTTTGCCGCCTTTTGATGTCACCCCCATTTTAAATCTAGTTTTTGACAGGTTTATAAGTTCAATTTGACAAAATAATATTATTCTTTGGAATAAGGATATAAAAATTTTCTTTGGATAGATTATTAATATTTTTCTGATAAGTTTCTTTTTTTGATGAATATTAAAAATACGCAAAATTTTAATTAAAAACAATTTTTTTCATCAAGATAATTTTTATGGTTAAATTATAATATTGAATGGTTTTAAAGAATAATAGAATATATTTTTACCATTTAATATAATTTATGTCATTATAATGAATTTTAAATTGAATTCATAGGTAAAATCATTTCAATCTTTTACAATGTTTTAAATGAAAACCCATTTTTTTACAACAGGATTAATTTTAAACTCATTTCTACAACTTCTGTGTTTTTAATTTGGAAAAATGGATACCATATTTGGAATCAGTATGTCCAAATTATGTTAATAGTCTACTTTTAATTTTGGGCATTATGAAATGTAACTACAGTAAAAAAATTTACCATAGTTAAAGGTAAATCGGGTAATTATGAGTAAATATAATAATATAAAATTACCCAAAAACTTATCTTAATATAATTGTATGATTATATCTAGTCTTTAAATATACTTGGATTGAAATGGTATCTATTTGAAACCATTGTATGTGATTAATACCTTTTATTTATTTTATTTAAAAGAAAGTGAAAAATGTCTCACTCAAAATTTAATAATTAGACTATTGTTAATATAAATTTATACCAAATATAAATTTGATTATAAATACTCATTTGAATTCTAAAATGTTTTTTTCCTCATGGTAATTTATTTGTGATTTTTAAGAAATATATAATTACTTTAATAGATTATACATTAATGATGCAGAAATTATTTATTTAGTGAAAAATCAATAATATAGTTTTTATGAAAATAATAATAACCATCAAAAGGACCTGAAACATGAACAAACATTATTTTTTGAGTTAAATAAACCATAAGCATCAAATGGTCTAATTTTTTACCACTTGGATCCTTATAAAAGTGATTATGACACTTATATTATATTATTTAAAAAGATGTCAATGTTGTCACCTTCATACTTCAATAAATATAACAATTTACATGTTGTGATTTTAAGATGATAAATTCGAGTAAAATTATTATTATGTAGTATATTAGATTTCTCTGAATTTTAGTATTTTATTTTTAATTTTTATGCAACAAATATTTATATTATATAATTATAAAAAAATGATGTAGTAATTATTTTATTAAGAGAAATATCAAATAAATGGTTTTAAAAATACAAAAATAAATATTATATGAAATAATTAATGTGCTCCATGAATTTTATAGATTAATATGATAGGTTATAAATAAATTAAATTTTTTTTTTCTAATATATCCTCTGTGTGGATTTTATTTAAATTCAAATTAATGAATAGTGTCAAAATTGACACAATTGTTATTTTTTGAAAATAACATATTAATAAATTGTTTAAAAAGCACAAAAATATTTCAAAATTATAAATTGAAATTTATATTTTCTAAAATTTCATAATGTATCTAATTATGGAAAATTCACAACCCATAAGTAATTATTTATAACAATTTAAAATTTAGAATATTATTACCCCAAATAAAATTAAATATATTAAATAAGAATAAATCAAAATGATAAGGTTTAAAACAAAAATTAAACATGTCTAATTTTTATTGGTTGATCATACTACAACCCTATCACATCTAATATTTTAATTGAGGTATTTTTGGTTGTTTTTATGTGGGGTTTGGGTTTATTATAAATTAATATTTTAGATGTTTCAAAAAAGTGCCCCTCTCCTCTCTTATAAAAGCGAACCTCCTCCCTCTCCTATTGACATCATTTTGAGCCTTCAAGATCGGCCAAAACCTGTCCATTTCTCTTCTCCAATTCCCTAGAAACATAATAGAGTTTCTGGTCTTCTTCAAATACCAACATTATTTCCCTAAGAGGAGGTTTAGAAGAGGCACGTCAAAGAAGAGGTAATATCCTTTACCGATTCTTTCAAATTTATTTCTTCTTCTACTTCCTCTTATTTATTTGTTTAATTATAAAGTAATAAAATCAGTATCAATAATATAATTATATTTTATTACAAATATGAAACAACCCCATTTCACCTTCTATCCATCCTACAGAAAACGAAATCATCGTGCGTGCGTACGTACATAATACCGTCTCCACGATGTGGTGTAATATGTTTTTCTACCACCACCTTACTTGGATGGGTATAATGGTGTAAATAATAACTATATATGATTATTATAACATAATACTGATTTTGAGATATTATATCATCCACTACAATTCCATTCAACAATTATTGGAACGATATCGTCGCTCATTCGTACGTACGGATTACCGTCTACACGACGCGATGAGATTCATTCTCGATGTTAACCATTCAAGAATCATTATAAAGTATATATAATAAATAATCATTAAAGATATGAAATCACAATGATATGGTACTTTTGTACATATATTTCTCATTTAATTAATTCCATTCAATTCAATAAGGAAATGAAAATAGCGTTCATGCGTACGTACGACCTACTGTCTCCATGAATGATGTATTTCATCCCATTTATTAATATATCATATAAATTTATATGATGAATATAAATTATATATAAATAATTATTTAAATTATGGAATTAAGCAAATCAGGATATAAGTAATAATATCAAGAACAACAATTCCAAACCCGTATGATAAATGAAACGATTTTACACAAAACGCTGCTTAAAATGGAATTGACAAAAGAACGGGTAATATAAATCTATATGTGAATCATATATGATATCATAAATATTATTATGGTTCTATTATAAGTTAATAATATGTTTAAACCCACTATATATGAGTCTCGGAAAGATACAGATGAAATTGGACATAAGGTAATGGATTTTTTTTGTCTTAGTTTTATTTCTGTGAGACATATGCCTTAATCACCATTTATTTATTTGGTATGGTGTTTATGCTTCCCATGAATGTTTTATGTTTTTTATTATGGAGGATATAATATTTACACATGTGTGTAATTGTTTTTTATTTTATGACATGTATGATTCCACCGATCATAAAAAGTAATGTATAATTATTCCAATCTTGTTCTTATCTGAGATTGTTTATCCATAAGTATTTGCTGGGGTTATATTTATCATCCATGTCAATGTTTTATTAAAAAATATTTCATAATGTAATTATTATTCTTCCATGTATTTTTAAAGTCATGTTTACCTATTTTTGACTTTTACTATGTGGTATGGAACGAATCCTTATTTTGTTTACCAGATGAGGTACTTTTTGACGTCTTCAGCAAAAGTGCAAGAGGAATGTTTTTTAACTTATATTGCATGAACGGATTTTTACTGTTTCATAACACCTTATTTCCATAAATATTACTCTACATTATTTCATGATTATTTTTAAAAAAATCCTTTTCTTTTCAAATTTCATGGAATTTTGAGAAAAGAAAATGATTTTGAAGAGGAAAGGATATTTTCCTCAAGAATCCATTTCAAGTGTTTTTTCAAAACTATTTTCCATATAAGATGAATTTTTTTAAAATGTTTATGTTTCAATTATAATGTCTCTATTATTTAAATGGTTTCATTTTTCTTATGATGAAATGATATCCATTTATTCTATATGGATTTTGTTATAATGGGATGATGTTTATGAAACCCATTTTATTCATTGGGCTATAATAAATTATTTATGTTTATTTTGTGGCACAAGAAAGAATTATTTCATTATGAGATGGGTGGGACCTATATCTCCCTAAAATTTATTGGGTAAATATTTATATCTCATGAGATAGACATGACTGGAACGACAAGTAAATCTGGTTCAGTAATACAGGGCTGGAACGACAAGTAGACCTGGTTAAGTAATGGACATTGTCCACTATGATGGTCTTCGCAGAAATACTTCGGCTACTATGGAAATCATAACATGTGATTAATGGTTTTCCATAATTACATGTTTTATTCCCACGATTTGTTATCATGAAAATTGTTCCTTTATGATATATGCCTTACGTACTGCCATGATTTATTTCACAACTCATGATTTTTATGTTTAAACATTATGTTCATGATTTTATGTTCGAATGTAAATCGTTTGCTTTATTTTCTCCATGCATACCCTTATTGAGAAATTGAGCTCACCCTTTGTATGTTTTCATTTTCCCTGGATATAAATAAAGGTTTTAGGTATGAAAAAAAGGGAAAGATCTTTATGGGAGACGTTGAAGATCATTCACCATGATTAGAAGATTGTGTTCCACATTTCCAAAGACACTAAACTATTACGGTCCTTGGGTGTCTGTTTTTTTTATGTATTCAGTATTCCAAAAAAGTAATGTAATGTCCATGTATGTCAAGATTGGGTCTCTAAAATTGGTATCAGAGGAAAGGTTTAGTCAACCTTTTGATACTAGGATTTGAAAACTTTAGTGAGATCTCTATATATATTTCTACGGTATATATAGGGTT
Organism: Viscum album; assembly: GCA_963277665.1. NCBI lineage: Eukaryota > Viridiplantae > Streptophyta > Magnoliopsida > Santalales > Viscaceae > Viscum > Viscum album. The sequence goes on from OY728151.1 coordinate 1,226,857,190, forward strand.
GTCCCTAAGGTTTAGTATAACTATAGGCTATAGTCCTAGAATTATGTTGATGATCATGAATAACCTAGTGTGGACATAAGGTGTCTTGGATTAATGAATGTTTTATACGTTAGACATCCCATAAGTGACTTTTTATGATTATATGGTTCCTCGTTATTTTAACTGTTTCATACACTACGGTTTATAGTTTTAGTCAATGGAGGGAACGAGAAGGAATTTGGTTAACATGGATATAAATGGACAAATTGGTTACTATGATCAACAAAATTGTGTAATACCTAGAGATAAAGATTTTATGATTATGCTGAATTAGTCATCGCGATATATGATTAACAATGTGAACTTTAGTTGTGTTCCTAAGTCATCAAATAATAGGAAGATGAACTACTATGTATGTTCGAATGGTGAGGAACATAGAGGAAGGAAGATTAAGATTTTTATATATCAAGAATAAGGGTAGAAGAACCTTGAGGGATACCTAAAATGTATAGGAAGATGTTATCTTTGTGGGGAAAAGGGGCATAAAGTGACAAACTGTTATGGATTTCAATGTCTTATCTGTGGAGAACGTGAGGATTACCCAACTCAATGCCCTGACCTAAGAGGTTACTTATAAATCGAGGAAGGACCAATTCCATGCCAATCATTGAAGAGGATGGATTGAAGGGATTATTTATTGGAATTCATGAATAATGTTTTTGAGGTACTTATATGGTATATTGAAATATCTATGTATTGGTCCATTGTGGTTTTCCAAAAGAATATGGTACTGATAACCATGAAAGGTGATTAAAATATTATTGCAAAGTAGATGATATGCGAGTAATGAAGGGATAAGGAGAAAATAATATGTTTGATAGTATTAATGATCTCATGATTGATATAAGGACAAAGTGATATCATGGTTTTGGTATATAGAAATTTTGGGATTTTGGTATGTGGAAAGAGTTAACTGTTGACCGAATTCATGTTTTCACATATATTCTATGCTAATTAATGTTTCAAGAGAATACATGATTAAGTTATTCACATGCTTGGAATGTGACCAACAATATATATATTATGATATAATAAGGGTAAATGATGGTACTCACATGCTCAGTATATGACCATTCTAGTAGACATTTTCTATATAATATGTGATTGGACATAAGTATTTTCGATAAGCCTAAAGGTTGGAATGAATTATGTTGGACATCATATAGTATTGTTTAAGGATAATAACTTTTATCTAGAATGTTATAATAGTAAAGTTTTAGAAAAGTGAAAACCTGTAGGATGGGTGACAACCCGTCACGTCGGACAAGGATGTTGAAATCAAACCCACAACCGATCTGAAATAGGTCTTTATCGCCTACCACTGGCCTACAGGAAGTCCCTGGTTAGTATAAATTTGTTTTTTTATTAAGCTATACAATATATGAATTATAAGTCCATTTTTGGAATCATATACGGTTAATTTGACTATATACGGACTTATGTATATTTAGAAATTTGTTCAAGCCTTTTTGTGATAAAGACAATTGAAATGACCTATTATTCAACCACATAATCTGCTAACACTTCAAGAATGAGAAATTAATCTTCATTTCATTAAATAAGAGATGAATTAGAAATTGTTCATGGAATGACCAATGATGATAATACACTAAAATCGGGTATGTAATTTTCCTTTTGCCAAAAAATTCATCTACATTAGGGAAATGATCTTGAAAACAAAAAATGGTGTCCTAGTACCCTCATTTACGATGAATCAAATGGTAAATTATATCACCACAAATTTATAGATTTGTGATTGTTGGATTTTTCATAGCCATGTTCTCTACCACTCTCCATCAGAACATGATGGTTATAATTGTCTGACATATCCATATTTTCCCCTATGTTATCTTATGTGGAAACCCAGTGTTGAGTTACATTGGGTGACCATTATGTTTCTAACATTCCTTTTTTAAATTATACTTTAGTATTCCTTTTTACGATGTGGTTTTATATGAAAGAAACTTTCTAGTAGTAAATGATTTATAACCCTGACGAATTTCGAGGGTGATATTCATTTTAAGGAGGGTAGAATGTAACATCCTGAGATTTTTTTGAGAAATATTATTTTTAATTTCATTGAAATCATGTGTTGTACGCTTCACCAATATTTTCTTGAACTATACGCAACATTGTATTATCTTTTAGTATACGCAGCACTATTCTTGGCTTATGTTGCACACAATTTCAAGTTCTTTTGAATAAAATTCATTTTTTACACAATAACAAGTATAGATCTTGATCAATGTATAAATGAAATACATTTTTATTATGTTATATGCAACACCAAAGGAAAGTTTCACTACACGCAACCCTAACTTGTCTTTTATTACTCGCAATAGCGACCTTCCTCGATAGGGTGTGTTGTACGCAATACCGTGTTTCACTAAAAAAATGATATATTATATTATTATTATGAACTAGAAATTATGAATTGTATTAACCAAATTTTTAATTTTATAACATTATAATTCATCTTACACATTTTCTAGATCATGGTATGAGAACAAAATAAATTTTTCAGGTAAAATAAATATTTTCAAAAAAAATGATCTTTTTTCTCCTTTTGATGGTCCACCCATTTTAAATCTAGTTTTTCACATGTTTATAAGATCAATTTGAGAAAATAAAATTCTTCTTTGGAATCAGGATATAAAAATTTACTTTTCATAAATTTTGGATATTTTTCTGAAAAGTTTCTTATTTTGATGAATAGTAAAAATACACCAAATTTTAATTAAAAACATCTTTTTACATCAAGATAATTTATGTGGTTAAATTATAATATTTAATGGTTTAAAAGTATAAATAGAATAATTTTTACCATTTAATATAATTTATGTCATTATCATTAATTTTATATTGAATCCATAGGTAAAATTATTCGAATCTTTTGCAATGTTTTAAACGAAAACCCATTTTTTTACTATAGAATTAATTTAAAATTAATTTCTGCAAATTCTGTGTCTTGAATTTGGAAAAATGGATTCCATATTTTGAATCATTAGGTCCAAATTATGATAATAGGTTACTTTTATTTTTGGGCATTATGAATAGCAACAACGGTAAATTTTATTTACCATAATTAAAGGTTAATCCAGTAATTATGGGTAAATATAATATTATAAAATAACCCTAACACTTGTCTTAATATAATTGTATTATTATAGTTAGTTTTGAAAATTTACTTGGGTTGAAATGGTATCTATTGGAACCCACTTGTATGTGATTAAGACATTTATTTATTTTATTTAATGGAAAGTGAAATATGGCTCACTCAAACTTTAATAATTAGATTATTTTTAATATAAGGTTATACAGAATATAAATTTGATTATAAATACTCATTTTAAATCTAAAATTTTTTTCTTCATCATGGTAATTTATTTGTGATTTTTAGGAAAAATATAATTACTTTAATAGCTTATACATTAATGATACAGAAATCATTTATTTAATGAAAAATCAATAATATAGCTTTTATTAAAATAACAATACACATAAAAAGGACCAAAAACTTTACCAAACCTTATTTTTCGAGTAAATATAAATCATAAGAATCCAATGATCTAATTTTTGACCATTTTGATACTTATAAAAGCAATTATGACACTTATATTATTTTATTTTAAATTATGTCAAAGTTGTCACCTTCATACTTTAATAAATATAACAATTTAAATGTTGTGATTTTAAGATAATAAATTCAAGTAAAAGTATTCTTATAGAAGATATTATATTTATCTATATCATAGTATTTTATTTTTAATTGATATGAAACAAATATGTATATCAAATAATTATACAAAAATGTTGTAGTAATTATTTTATTAAGAGAAATATCAAATAAATGATTTTAAAATAAATATTATATGAACTAATTAATGGTCTACGAAAATTTCATAGAAGAATATGGCATGTTTGGAATCTATTAAATATTTCTGTTTAAGTGTATCCTCTGTGTGGATTTTATTTAAATTCAAATAAATAAATAGTGTCAAAATTGACACTATTGTTATTCTATAAAAATAAATTATTATTAAATTGATTAAAACTCACAAAATTATTTAAAAATTATAAATTGAAATTTATATGGTTGAAAATGTCATAAAGTTTATAATTATGGAAAATTACCAAAACATAAGTAATTATTTATGAGCATTTAATTTTTTTAATATTATTACCACAAATAAAATTAAATAGATTAAATAAGGATAAATCAAAATGATAAGCTTTAGAATTAACATAAAACATGTATATTTTTTATTGGTTGATGAGATTATAACCCTATATCTTCTAATATTCTAATTGAGTGATTTTTTGAAGATTTTATGTGGGGTTTGGATTTATTATAAATTAATATTTTAGAGGTTTTCAAAAGTTCCCTTCTCCTCTCTAATAAAAGGGCACCTCCTCCCTCTCCTATTAACAACATTTTGAGCCTTCAAGATCAGAAAAAACCTGTACATATAGTTTCTCCACTTCCTTAGAAACATACTAGTGGTCCTGGTCCTCTTCAAAGACCAACTTTAGTGCCCAAAGAGGAGGTTTAGAAGAGGCACGTCAATGAATCGGTAATAACCTTTACCTATTCTTTAAAATTTATTTCTTCTTCTACTTCCACTTATTTATTTGAATAATTATAAAATAATAACATCAGTATCACACATATATTGATATGTAATTATAAATATGAAACAACTCAATTTCTCCTTCTATCCATCCTACGGAAAAAGAAATCATCGTGTGTGCGTACGTACGAAATATCGTCTCCACGCCGTGGTGTAAACGGTTTTTCCACCACCACCTTACATGGATGGTTATAATGGTGTAAGTAATAACTATATATTATTATTATAAAATCATACTGATTTTGAGATATTATATCATCTACTCCAATTCTATTCAAAAATTATGGGAAAAATATTGTCGCTCGTGCGTACCCACAGATTACCATCTCCACGACGCGATGAGATTCATTCTCCATGGTATCCATTAAATAATCATTATAATGTATATATAATAAATAATAATGAAATATATGACATAATAATGATACTGTATTTATGTACATATATGTTTCATTTAATTAATCTCATTCAATTCAATAAGGAAACGAAAACAGCGTTCATGCGTATGTACGGCCTACCGTCTCCTTGAACGGTGTATTTCATTCCATTAATCAATCTATCATATATATTCATATGATGAATATAAATTATATATAAATCATGTTTCACATTCTGTAATTATTTAAATCATTATATAAGTAAAAATATCATGAAAAACAAGTCCAATCATGTACGATAAATGAAACGATTTTACCGAAAACGCTGCATTAACATGGAATTGACTAAAGAACAGGTAACATAAAGTCATAAGTGAATATATATGATATCATAAATTTTATTATGGTTCTGTTACAAGTTAATAATATGTTTAAACCCATTATATAGGAGTCTTGGACACATACAGAATAAATTTGACATAAGGTAATTTATTATTTTGTCTCACTTTTATTTCTATGAGACATACACCGTAATCACCATCTATTTCTTTTGTATGGTGTTTATGCTTCCCATGAATGTTTTTTTTATTATGGAGGATATGATATTTACACATGCATGTAATTTTATTTATTTTATGACATGTATGATTCCACTGATCATAAAAGGTATGGGATAATTATTCCAATCTTGTTCTTATCCGAGATTCTTTATTCGTAACTATTAACTGGGGTTATATTGTTCATCAATGTCCATGTTTAAAAAAACGTTTTCATAAAGTTTTTAATATTCTTCCATGTATGTTTTAAATTTTTTTTTACCTCTTTTTTACTTTTACTATGTGGTATGGAATTAATCTTTATTTGGTTTACCATACGAGATACATTTTGAATTTTCCGGCAAAACTATGTGAAGAATGTTTTTTAACTTATACAGCATGAACGAATTTGTGTGGTTTCAGAATGCCTTACTTCCATGAAGCTTCCTCTACACTATTTCATGATTATTTTAAATAAAATCCTTTTCTTTTAATATTTCTTGGTATTTTGTAAAAAGAAAATGATTTTGAAGAAGAAAGGATACTTTCCTCATGAATTCATTTCAATTGTTTTATCAAAACTATTTTCCATATAAGATGAAATTATTTAATATGTTTATGATTCAAGTATAATGCCTATATTATTTAAATGGTTTCATTTTTCTTTTGATGTAATGATATCCATTTATTCTATATGGATTATGTTATGATGGGATGATGTTTATGAAACCCATTTTATTCATTAGGTTATGATGAATGATTTATGATTATTTTGTGGCACAAGAAAAAATGATTTCATGGATGGGAACTATATCTCCCTAAAATTCATTGGTTAAAGATTTATATCTCATGATATAGACATGGCTGAAACGGAAAGTAAATATGGTTCAGTAAAAGAGGGATTTAATGGCATGTAAACCCGGTTCAGTAATGGACATTGTCCACTATGATGGTCTTGGAAGAAATGCCTTGGATACTATGGAAATCATAACATGTGCTTAATGGGTTGCAACAATTACATGTTTTATTCCAATGCTATTTTATCATGATTAATGTTCCCTTAGATATATGCCTTACGTACTGCCGAGATTTATTTCACAACTCACAATTTTGATGTTTAAACATTATGTTCATTTTTTTAAGATCAAATGTATATGGTCCTTTTCTCCATGCTTACCCTTACTAAGCATTTGAGCTCACCATTTTTACATTTTATTTTCCCCAAGATATAAAGTAAGGTTTTTGGTAAGAAAACAAAATGGAATGATCTTTATGGGAGACGTTGAAGATCATTCACCATGATTAGAAGATTGTGTTCCAATTTTCCAATGACACTAAAATGGTACGGCCATTGGGTGTCTGTTTTTGTTATGTATTAAGTACTCCGCAAAAGTAATGTAATGTCCATGTATTTCAAGCTTGGGTCTCTACATTGGCTCGATCCTTATATCTAGAGAATCCTATGGGAGGGGATTCGATGATTACACACCAGTGCCAACAGTGGGAGCATACTCTAGGATGTTAAAACTTTGACTAGAATCGTATAATAATGATTTCGAGGCCCTATGAAATCATCATGGGTATGGAATTGTTATCAATATTACATGATTAGATTGGTTTCATTAGGTGAAAATTGTTGTTTTTTCACGATGAAGGGACCAATTTTTACTTCACTGACGAGAAGGGATCCATTTCAGCACAAGATAAACTTACCTAGAGGACGGTGCAACCGATCACACATCAGTTGGATAGTCTTACCCTCAAAGCAATTGATGTTGTGATTCTGAGCTACCCTGTAGTGGGGGACCCGTATGCTGATGTCTTCCCTGATGACATTTTGAGACTACCTCCTCACATATCGGTGGACTTCTACATCGACCTGTACAACATGATGACACTGATATCTACACCAGCATATCAGATGGCTCCCAAGAAGATTTGTGAGTTATGTGTACAGCTGGAAGACATGTAGTGGAAGGGGTTTGTAAGGCCCAATGGTTCTCCATGGGCATCCCCGATTTTGTTTTCCAAGAAGGGAGATTGTAATTTGAGGTTCTATGTGGATTATCGATGCCTGAACAAGGTGAATGTGAAGAAAACGTATCCAATCACAAGGATTGATGACTGCTTCGATCAACTAAATGGATATAATTGGTTTTCGAAGATAGACCTTATATCAGACTATCCACAGCTCAGGGTATTTGATGAGGATGTGAATAAGACGTCATTCAGATGTTTTTATGGCCAATATGAGTTCTGGGTTATTCCATTTGGCATGACCAACTCCCCTGTAATGTTCATGAGACTCATGTACATGATCTTACAGCCATTCCTTTATCATTTCATGGTGTCTTCATTGACGACATCTTGGTGAACATAGTGATGGAGGAGGAGCATTCCTATCATCTGCAGATAGTTCTCGATACACTCTGAGAGAACCAGCTTTATGGTAAGCTCTCGAAGTGATAGTTTTGGATATGGAAGGTCCACTTTCTGGGACATGTTATCTCAGAGGCTGTAGTTGTAGTGGATCTAGAGAAGATTGAGGTTGTTCTTTCTTGGGAGCAACCTAAGAGTGTGACTGAGGTACAGAGTTTCTTGAGGTTTTCTTGCTACTACTGGAGATTCGTACCTATATTTTCCAGAGTTGCGTCACCCTTTTCACCGAAGAAGAAGAAGGAACATCCCTTCATGTGGATGGAGATATGCCAATAAGTTTTTCAAAACATGAGGCAGAGACTGACGAGTGACCCATATTGAGGATACCAGAAGAGGGTGTTGGGTTTGTAGACTATTTCAACACATATGGGACTGGACATGGATGTGTCTTGATGCAGGAGCGAGCATTGATAGCTTATGGTTCATAAAAACTGAGACAACATGATCAGAACTATGCTACCCATGTCCAATAGTTAGTAGCAGCGGTATCTGCCTTGAATATGCAGTGAAACTACTTGATGGGTAAATGTTTTATAGTCTTCTCAGATCACAAGAGTCTAAGGAAAATCTTCTTATAGAAGGACCTTAACCTGAGATATTAGTAATGGAAAGAGTTCCTCCAAGACTATGAATTTTATATTTTTTATACTCTTGGGAAGAGGAATGTGGTAGCATATGCATTAAGCAGAAGGTCTAGTCTACAGTTGTAGTGTGAGGCGACATAGCATCTAGCCACGTTAATGATATCTTTTGGGCATATATATGGAGTAGCCTACCTCTAGTCTATGATAGTCACTCCCCCACTACATCAGCATGTTAGGGAGGCGCAACTTGGGGACATTGTATGTGAGGCTTGACATGCTCATATATCCTCAGGAAAGTCACATTATAGGTTTTTTGAAGGTGGGGATCATGTAATCCTCTTTAGAGGATGCACTATGGTACTAGTGGTGCTACATGAGGAGGTTTTGAGGGTGTTCCATATGTCCCCTTTGGCAGTACATAATGGTGTGGTGAAGATGTACCAGGACCTCCGGTGTCAGCACTGGTGGCCAAGGATGAAATAAGTGGCAGAGTTTGTTTCATGATGCCTCAATTTCCTGCATGTGAAGGTCGAGCATCATGTTCCCATAGGCTTAGTGCAGCCACTAGAGGTGCCGAAGAGGAAGTGGGATGGCATTCCCATTGATTTCCTGACTGGGATACCACATACATCGTGGGGCCACGATTCCATATGGGTGATCATTGTTTGACTCACCAAGTCAACCCACATGTTACCTATCATAGAGAAGGGATCAATTGTGGACATGGGATGCCTCTATATACAAGAGATTGTACGGATTCATGGAGTGCCATCGGCGATTGTCTTTGACCATGACGCGCGTTTAACATCCCGTTTGTGGAATTTATTGAAGGCAGTGTTCGAGACTCATCTATGTTAGAGCACTACCTTTCATCCCCATATGGATGGTCCGATGGAGTGGACCATTCAAAAAATGGAGGACATGATTTGTGCCTACGTCCTAGATTTGGGCCGCAGTTGGAAGGATCCCTTTTACTTGGTGGAGTTCCCATATAACAACAGCTATCCCTCCACCATAAGAATGGAATAGTTTGAGGCTCTGTATGGTTGACCATACAGATCACCTCAATACTAGATTGACCCAGGGGAGTCTGGACTTATGGGTCCAAAGTTGGTACGGGCTACTAATGAGAAGGTGAATATCATACAGGATCTGATAAATACTATAAAAAGTAGGTAAAAGTCTTATGCTGACAAGAGATGTAGACCATTGGAGTTCGAGGAGAGAGACCATTTCATCATTTTGGTCTCACCTTGATGAGGTTTGAAAATATTTGGTTAGGGTGGAATGATATCTCTGAGGTTTATCAAACCCTTTCAGGTTCTCAGTCGATTTGGCAAGCTGTCATATCACTTATCACGTCCCCCATAGATGCATCAGGTTCATGAAATTCTTCATGTGTCGTAGATGAGGAAGTACATGAATGATCCATCACACATTATTGACTTGGGTGAGCTGGACAATGACAATGGGATGACGTTTACAGAGGTTCTAATGGAGATTGAGGATTGGAAAGAGAGGGTCTTTCGTGGATGATCGATACCTCTTATGTGCGTTCGTTGGCTGCATGAGAACCTCCAAGAGAGCACATGAGATAGGGAGGCTTAGATTCATGATCAGTACCTCCATATGTTTCCTTAGACTTTTTCATGGATTTTTTTGATGAAAATCCATAATGTTGGGAGAATATAAAACCTAAACTTTCCAAGTAAATAATTTTTTAATTTTATGGAACAATTCCAAGGCTGCGAAATCTAACCGCAATTGATTGTGATGTCTGGTGTTCCCGAAACAGAATTTTAATCTTTTCTACAGTACATTCAATAAACATGCAAGTGGGGAATCTTAAATTTTGAACTGGTGCTTAGAATTGTAATCTGAGGGCATCATTGAACTTGTAGTGCAAGGATTTGCTTAAGGGATTCTTATCCACGACTATAATGGGTTATGAGAGGATGTTGGTTTTTTTCGGTTTCTAGGGAGTATTAATAAAATAAATCTATGTTATTTTAAATATCTTCCACTCCTCTATTAGGTTTTTATTTTGGGGACCACAAGGGGTGGTCGATAATTTAATATATGACATTAATTATTCGGTTACAAAAAAATGTGTAACCACCCTACATGAAATTAAGGAGGTTCATTAATTTCACCAATTAATGAACCTCTCTTAATTAGGTGTTGTAAAGATAAATCCCCTATTTAATCTATTTGGTTTTTGAATTCTTTGGAAAAGGATTGGTGTTTTTGGAGAGAGGGATTTTTTAGAATCTTCTTGAAGAAAATGGATCCATTAAGAAAGAACCTAAGATCGTCGTTTGAATCATTGGAGGCTTACTTTGGGATCGATGAACACCGACCCATTTTCAAATGTGGGATGCTCTCCACTAACTCAAGAGTTTTGGATTTTTCTTCATTAAATTTTAAGAGTTGTTGAATCAATTATCTTCTCCCTTGTTAAGATGTTAATGTGGAGGGCACGAGCCAAACGAACAATGCCTTGTCCCTCCGCCACTTGTTTTGTTATTGAGTTCTATGCAGGTGAATTTTCAGGTTGGACGGAAACAAAATATGAGGTTCAAGAAGTGGAGGAGATGGCCCAGAAATCCTATATGTCTGATCAGATGGAAAGCATGGACCACCGAAGCTTAGATGGTGGCCCGTGGAATACCGCAAGTGTGGCACCGGCATGATGACATCGGCGAACCGCACCGGAAGGAAAGGTAGCAGCCGACACCAGCTAACCATGGTGGTGGGGGTGTACCGCCGCCTGACATAGATGGAGGCCACGTCACTATGCTATGGCGGTCGGTAGGCGGCCGACACCGGATGGCCGCATAAATTATTGAAATCCACCGTCACACACCGCACAAGGAGTAGTCCATGGATTCTCATCCATGGTAGTTGTGTAGGGTGGCCATCATCGGTCAGCCGTGGAAGCGAAGTGGCATACCGTCGCATGCCATTGAATAGTTCTACAAATAGAAGCAGTGATAGAGGCAGAGACCCGCTCCCTGCAGGTCTCGCGGGCTACTAGGCGGCACCACATGGCACTGCCGCTCCAAATCCTGAACTGCTCGGCCGTTTGGAAAAAGGAGGGATATTTTCCCCCCATTCTAGCTAGGGTAGACCCCGCACCCTCCTGTGGGCTTGGTGGAACCCTACTGCAGACTGGGCTGTTCCCCTCTGTGGGATGGGCCACGCCAGCTGTCGGCCTTGCCCCCACCCCCACCCCCCATCGGGCCAGACTCGACTGTGGCCCAACAGGCCAGACCAATCAGGTCGGCCCATGATGGTGCAGGCCAGTTCGAGTGGGACCCAAAAGGGTCATACCCGAACCCAGTTGGGTCGGCCTAGACCGTGTCGGGCCGAGATGGTCCGACTAGGCCAGGACCTATCCAAGCCCAGTTTCTCTTAAAATACCATAACTTGAAATCCAACGGTCCGTTTGACGAACTATTTGCAGCACTAGGATCCATGGATCTAGATAGTCCTTTTTGTATATTCCACTTGAATTTTTGAGAATGTTGGAGTATGGATGGGTTGGATCAAACTGAAATCCAACTGGTCCCTCGGTACTAAAACACTTATAACTCACAGAACGAACATCCAATCGAGGCGTCGTTTGTCGCATGGAAACACATACGACATGAAAGTCCTTTGGTTTACTAATTTGTGGAGATTAGTGACAGTCAAGATATGAACGATATCACAAGGAGAAGATTCTATGTAACTCGACTGCACCGGGTGCAGGGAATCCTGTGGTTGTCTGTTATAGATGTAGCAACCCTGTGTGGATTTGCATCATAGCGACCATGTGTGGATCAATGTCGTAGCTACCCGACAAGGATCTATTTAAGAGGTGACCATCGAGGATCTGCACCTAGATACCTAGAGTGGATCAACATATAGAGATCCTGTGTGGATCCACATTCCACGGACCCAGTATGGATTAGCATTCCAATGACCCTATGTGGATCAGCATTCTAGTGACCCTGTGTTGATTAGTAGTAGCATAACCCGATAAGGATCATATTTATAGTGGCCCATCATGGAACAATGACTGATGTCAAAGTGAGGATCAATATTAGAACAACTACTTTATAGACAAGTTGTGGAATTTCTAAATGGAATAAGATGATATAGCTTAATACTAATCATCCATATTCCTGATCACTGATTTGTATACCAGGTGAGAGAAGAATGTTGCTTTATGATTTCGGATTAAGGTCATGCTTTGTGGTTTTTTTGTTTTTGGATCTTTGGGAGACCTTTAGGGGGTATTGGTGTCCCTACTAAATATTGTTATACTCACCCATGCATGTTCTTTGCCCTCACCTTGTTGTGACTTGTGTAGATGACACATAACTTTGACTGAGGTTTGGGGGATAGTATTGAATAGTGCTCGAAGGTGGACCTTTATTCGCGACATGATTTTGTGAAGACCAACCATGAGATATACCTACCCTTTAGGTGGGAACCTGGGAAGATGATTCCAAGAGCTGTTTTTCTGTTACTGTTGTACTTTTCTGTTGGGATTGTATTTCTTCCCCCTTTACTTACAATACTCAACCCTTTTACTTTCACTACACATATTTTTAGTTCTGAAGTTTTACTATATGGGTTGTGCTCCTTTTATTCTTAGACTGTGTGTTTGTAGGTTTAATGGAAATAACTTATCAGTGCTAGTCACCAAACCCATGCTTATGGATGGTGGGATTGGGGTAGTCACGATACGGGCTCCGGGGGACGTTTCATGACAACCATAAACTGAAATATAAAAAAACCTTTAATAATTTTTATATATTTTGGCATAAAATTTGAAATGGTATCATACTATTGTAATAATAAAAGGACCTAATTTTCCACAATTATGTATATCATGATGTTATTTTACAACTCTTTTGACATTGGTCTAAAAACTACGTGTTACATATAAATTAGATGAACCACTCGAAGAACCATTGTAAGAAACAAATATATTAAAAAAAGTATCAAATGATAAGATATTGTACTTATAAAAATAAATATATAAGAATAATGTTTTTGGGTAAAAATATAATAAAATTAATTTAATTTTTCAAGAATTTATGTGGAATAGAAGTGTGCTTTCATACTTGATGGAAGTATTTCATCTCAAAAATTTCCTTCTTTGAGACACATTTTATTTTTGGAATGTAAATTCCTTTAAATGGAGTTTATAATTTAAATTTATTATTTAATATCATTTATTATATATATTTAGGTTATTGTAACTTCAACATCAATCCATCTACCATTCAAGTGGTTTTTATTAGAATGATTCTTAAGCTATAAGGTTTTTATCTCAATCACACTTCACTGAGAAATTAATTTTTACTATACACTAATATTCATTATTATGGTTAATATAATGAACCTATGAACATAAAAAATCATAATTTATTTTTGAAATTTTAAACTATAGTTCCATCCATTATGTTTTGTGTTGTGGGGTATTATTCATGTTTTCTCTAAAATATAAGTGTTTTTAAAACTCAATCAGACTTCTTGTGATATAAGGTATGTCATTAAATATTGTATTTCATTTCATATAGTATACCATACATATATATTTAGAGATAAATTTGACTCAATCCTTCCTTATTGGTGATATGTATTCTATTTTTAAAATATATCTATATTAGAATAAATCTCATCCATTTAAATGACGGTTTCCAATCATTGTCCATAATTTCTACTCCTTTAATTATTTTACCTTTTTACTTAGAAAATACATCATGTTTTATATCATTTTAACACCATATTTATCTTCTCATGTTTTAAAAATCATGTTTTATGACCTTATTTTATGAAATGAGATTTCTAAATGCTGTTTTAGAAAAAAAATGGAATCTTTCATATAACATCTATGTCATTTCATTTATTCATTCCCTTTAATTTTCTCACTTTGTATTCAATATTATTCTCATATAACTCTTTAATTTTTTATATGTTCCATAAATATATACCAAGTTGTATATATTTGTCATTTACAGGGTTATATAAGTCTTTAGTTCCCTTTGAAATTATGGCTTTTATATAAACAATATTTAAGGGAACTTTCTTATTTCTTGTCCCATGTCAAGTATCACCATCAAAAAATGTTTCTAAAAATATTTTCACTTTAAAAAAACATCAATATTTTTTGGATAAATTTATTAGTTAAATTGTGGTTTTATTAAAAATAATATTTTCCTTCCTTCTTTAAAAATATCCTTTACATATTTCATAATGATTCACCCAAGTGGTTCATTTTTATTATTTATTCTCCTATATCATTCCCATGAGTTTTATATATTAGAACTAAATGTTTGAACTTGTATTAATATTTCAATTATGAACTTTAAAAATGATTTAATTTCTTCTTATATTGGTAATCCTTTTGTTTTAGCCTTTGGTTATGACTTAAATCAGAATTATGAAACTCACTTTATTATCATGGGTCTTATCATGCTTATGATTTACATATTGTTTCATTTCTTTCCTGGAACCCATATTTATGAATATATAATTATGTGAAAGATGGGTATTTTATAGCCCTCTAATGCATTGGAAAATTCTAATCCCCCATGAGATACCATGTATGGTCCATTTTTGGTTTACCTAAGAACACTATATTGTGATGATGATTAGCCTAATAATATTATGACTATGAGGGTGGTTATCCTATACTATATAGTCTTGGGTGTTTTTAATTAAATATAAATAATATTTTAGGTTTTATGATGTTTCCAAATTCCTATGATTCCATGATCATATGATTTCATTCCTTTTTTAAATGTTTTCATGCTTATAATTATCCTCCTTATAGTATCATGTTATTCTTACTAACCTATTTATTCTTTTGTTATTTACTTTTTATTTTTTATTTCCAGGGTTTTTAAATCCCCTTATCCTTTATATATATTTTCCCTCATATATCCCATGTTTTTGTTGAGGAATTATGGGAGTAGAAAAACCATTTTGTGTCTTATCTAAAGTT
The DNA here is from genome assembly GCA_963277665.1 of Viscum album. Classification (NCBI taxonomy): domain Eukaryota; kingdom Viridiplantae; phylum Streptophyta; class Magnoliopsida; order Santalales; family Viscaceae; genus Viscum; species Viscum album. The sequence goes on from OY728151.1 coordinate 1,226,872,799, forward strand.
GTTTCATTCATGTTTTTATTATTATTTTTATGTATCTAATGTTAAAAATAAACTACAAATAATGATACTTTGATTATAATTATTTAATTTTTATGTGAAAAAATGTGAAAATAATAATGTTTATGGATCGAGTTTCTATAGTTGGTATTAAATGGATTTCAATTTATTTTTGGAGATTAGGATGATAAAATCTTAGTAAAAACCTTTGGGATTAGTATAAGGGATAATACTATGCATATGAAAATATCATAAATATTTTTTAAAGCATTTATTGTGTAGATTTCCTTACATTTACATCCTTATATAGATATAGGAAACTACTTGCAGGATTTGGAACAGTTATACCATAGGGTAATAATGCCCAAGAGGGTGTGTAGTGTATAAACTCAATCATTGCATGGTGCATGCCAAAGAGGCCTAACTCCAAACATGGATAGACACCCTCAAGGGATATTCTTTGACCCATGAAATTCTTTATTCAAACCATCTTGAAAAATTTATTTTTTATATTACTTGAAGGAATTAGGTTAATATATATGAGATAACATAACTTATTGTAACATCTATATAACTAAAAGGGTTATAGGATTAGCTAAGCATGTACTGAAACACCGCTATTTTTTATAACAGAATAGGAAACATAATTAAATAGTTTATAATATTAATTTTTTAATCATTTGATAAAAAAGTATTTTTATTAGTCGTAACTAAGGTAGTGAGGTTGATACAATAATAAAAATTAAGCATAGATATTTTCATCAGAGGGTGATATTTATTAATGTTATTATGTTATATTCTAAAATTCAGTAGGGTCATGTTAAACATGTATGGATCTTTATTCAATACTATATCTTTAAATGTATGAAAATATACATTAAAAACCTATCAATAACATTGAAAACTAATTTTATGTTGAGGTTATATTTTTTAGGAAAACTAATGAAGAACACATTATTGAGGAATTGATAACTCTAATGCCTAATATATTCCTAATTTCTAGTTAATAGAGTGTTTATTGATTATGAAAGAGTATTTGAGATAGTGTTCATAACTTTGGGATTGATAATAAATTCATGATATTTTTGGTAAATTTTATCTCATTTTTTGATTAGGATATATATAAATATATATAAATATACAAGTTTTATATTTATAATCTAGTGGTTGAATATAAGAGTTATGTTTTGAAGGAATTTATGAATTCACTATGGTTTAATGTTTGGAGATTACAATGGTTTTGGTAAAGATATGTTATTTAGAATATTAGATTAGGTTATATTAATACTTGGGTACATGATTTTATAAATTATTAATTAGGATAAATGAGTAACTTGGTATAGCCTAAGAAAGTATGGTAGATGTCATATCAAAATTTATATCATGCATGATTAATATTCCAAGAATCTCCTCACCAAAATTCATTATCTATGAGTAATTAAAATTTTTAGGACACAATTTATTTGAAAGGGGATAATATAACACCCCATGTTTTTAGGAATATTATTACTTTTACAAACCATATGTTTATAATTATGAATAATTTTGAAAAGAATTGAAATTGATTATGAATTAAGACATACAAGATATGAATTAAACAAACATCAAATTATTTATTCATAAGTGAACATTAAAATGAAAATAATATTATGTATATCAAACCATGGATTATTAGTCACCATGGATTAAGTACATCTTTTAAAAGTTCGTAAATAAAAAGTGTGAAATAGATAGAAAAAAATAGAATGTCCAGGACTAGGAATGGTCTTCAATAATTTTAAACCCTTTGGAATCAATAACCATAAAACCCTAAAATTAAGAAGATTACCGTGGAAGGATAATGAATTATGAGAAATCAATAATATGAAATAAGAACATTTCCTTGTGAAGTGACAGTATAAATAATGAAGGATATCGAAATTATATAAACAGGAATAAACTTTAGATAATATTAAAATGGTTATTAAAAATATGGTCATTTAAAATATGATCATTTCTCATATATCAAATAGGTATAATAGATTTTGTTCTAGTGAAAAAATATAACCCACAATAAAATAAAAATCTGTTATGAAAAATATTATATATATATATATATATATTTAAAAGTTACGTATAAATATTATTATTACTATCTTTTGATATTTTGTATATATAAAAATAATATAAATATTTAGATATAAGTTTAATATTAAAATTGAGTTAAAGAATATAAATAATTAATAAATGTTGTTAGATAAGGTAAATTTTTCATAAAATTAATATTTATTTCGAATGAACTAATTTTTTTGAAAAACTATACTTTTTCCTAAAAAATTAATTTTTTTAACTTTTAAAATATTATTATATATGATATAATATATTATAAATACTTATTAGAAATCAATATGAAATAATATTCAGAACACATAATGTTTAAAGACTCTAATTTTCAATAAAATCACCTTCATTTAAAATTTATGTTTTTCATTTAACGAATAGATATATAATTTTTATGATATTAATATGATGAAATAAGATTATATTTTTAATTAATTATATCAAAATTATTATAGGGTAATTTTATAAAAAAAATTTAAATAATCATTTTTGTGAATAGTAAAAATATTAATTTTTGAAATATCATAACTTTTAAATGAATTATATGCTTTTGAAAACATTTTTATATAAAAAAATATTCATATATTTATAAATTCAAATGAATAATTTATCAATATTGTTTAAAATTTAAAAAACCCATGAATTTCATTTCAGAAAGGCATGTAATATTTTATGAACATTTTATCAATTTATTTAATTAAATTTACACATGGGGAAATTAGGTTTAGGATTTATTTTAATATAATATAAATATTGTTCGACTAATAATAAATTTATTAATATCATAATAATTCATAATGTCTATATTTTTTATCAACACCTAAACATTTTTCTAAAAATACATATTTTTTCATGGAACAAGTTTTTATGAATTACATGCGCTAATAATAAAAATATTTTCTATAATCATAAAAAAATTATTTTATAAAATTATCAAAATGTTTAAAATAAGAATTATTAAATTACTAAATAATTTCCCTTTAATTTGATTCATTAAAATTAGTTTCAATGACTTAATGTGGAGATACTGTGATAAAAGTAAATTATGTTAAATGTTGTTTAACATATTGAATGTTGTTAAAACGTATATAAAAACGGGTGGGATATTGAATGGTGGAGGGATTATCAGCCTTATCCCATTCCCTAAATAGTTATTTTCCATTTTTTGAACATTTTTTACTTGATTAATTGAGTGATATTATAGATAAATAATGAGTTTCGACAAGTGAACCCTTTTTTCCACTTGTAAAAGGATACTATATACATATAATTTATCCACCCATTACAATGCCTTGGATCAACCAAAGCACTACAATAGTATATCCTCAACACCCTATTGATGATTCTGATGCCCCGGTCTCACCAAAATAACATGATAACGAGCCTTATAAAGTTACACAAGGGAGAACATTCAAGGGAGAGGTAATATAGTGTACTTGACTTCTCAAGATCTTTTCTTCTATTACACCCACTAAAACCCCTATATTTATGATGGTATGAGAACTATTTTTTAATATATTTATATATTATTTTATTAATGAAATATATTATTATCCAATCATAAAAATAAATATATTTTGAGTTCTAAGTAACAAATTCATTCACCTACATTTGAGGTTCTTTTTAGGTATAGAGTTTTGGAGAATTAGGCCAAAACAAAAACATAAAAAATCCGTATAATAAAGAGTGGAACCTTCTGAAAAAGTATCAATATCATATAATAAAATTATTTGAAAATAACTCATGAATTATTTTGATGTAAATTCTTCATGACATTCAACATGAATTCTTCCATACCCTAACACATCGCTAATCCCTGTAAAAATGATTTAAAAAAGTGGGATGATAACAAAAATCATAGTAAGGTTCATAAAAATAATGAAAACCATTAGTGAATTGAAAAAAAATAAACAATCATTTAATATTTAACTTTTTCTTAAAATTCATTTGAGTGTATGAAATAAATAAATTTCACAAGAAATAACATGTTTTCCTCTAAGAAAGCCTTTAAAACCAATAACAAAAACTAAAACACATATTCATAAACATAGAGAGTAATATATATAAATCCATTTCAAAAAAGTATTAATTGGATTAACCATGTAAAAAAATTCCTATATAATCATTTTCCAATGAATTGGACAGCTATAATGGGGTTCACCCATCATATAAGTTGTATTAGGATCACCCATGAGCTATAATGGGGCTCACCGCTTTGTATAAGCTATATCGGGCTCACCAAATTTTCATGAGATATAATTGGGATCAATCCTTTGTATAAGATATATTAGAATCATTATTTTTTATTTAATGATCATTTACCATATCAAGAATGAAATATTTTATAAGTGTAGTTTTCCTTATAAAACACATTTCAAAAAACTCTTTTAATCTCATATGGAAAATATTTTTTGATATCAAAGTACCATTTTCTTTTTAAAATCGATTTTCAATACCAAAATATCCAAAAAAGGATAAATGGTATTTAATTGAATAAAACATGAAATCTTAACATGTAATCCAAAAATAAAATTATGGTAATGGAAGCAGAAATGTCATTATCTCTGGATAATATAAATATATAATGTTCCTTTTTTATTTGTCTAAATATTTTTTATAAAACACAAAAAAAATTAAAGAAATAGATTTAATGTTAAAAGAGATATAAAATATTTATATCCACACAAGTATTTCATAAAATCATTTCAAAATCATGGAAAAGGAAAAGAAATATTTAGGAGGAAAACATTACAATATTATTTTTAAATGGAAATGTCCTTTATCAATTGGGAAACCCTTGAATCATAAGATCCATCAATGAATAAAATAAAAAAACATCAAATTCCATGAGAATATAGTAATTCATGATACAACTTGAAATAAGGGATGTATATACACCTTATAATAGAATATATGTGAATAAAATAAAAATATTCCTCAGTGAAAGAAAATTCAGATGAAGTCCATTACTTGGAGTTAGAATTGTCATGTACTTTTTTTATCTTCCTGAATAATAAAATAATTCTAATTATTTACATGATTAGGAACCTTTTCTTGATTATTATTCCATTTATATCACTTATTACCATGTTATATATGACTACAAAATTAATTAAATTTATATATGATGTTTTGACTATATTTGTTTTATGTGTAAAAAATGACTTTGGTAGGTTGACTATAATGAAAGAGGTCAGTAATAAAAATATAAATAATAATAATCATTAAATAATTATCATATTTATAGGTAAGTTATAATTTTTAAAACCAATCATTAAGCATGATTATGAAAATTGAATTATGGTATGATCATGGAGACAATAGGCCGTACGTACGAATTAGTAATGTTTCCATTATTCAGTGATCATTATAAAAATAAGGAATGGATTATTATATATTTATAAAATGATAATAATATAATATATATCATATTATTTCTTCAAAATTACTTATATATATATATATATATATATATATCTACCATGTGATTTGGAAATGAAAAAATAATGACATCGCTTATGAGGCCGCAGTGCAGACATCCACACAGGACATTATCATAATTCAGTGTAAGAAATAAAATGATATTTTAACTTTTAATAATGATAAATATTTCATTGGTATCATTATTATTTCATTAATTTTACATATATTAATTTACATAATCCTTATTACCTTCACTATAAGTCTTTAGGGAAAAATGAATCACATCACTTTGCGAGATGGTAGTTTGTCGTACACACAAGTGAAATTTTCATATCCCTCAAGGAATTTAATTTGAGAAGTTATATGTGACATAGTAAATCTATAAGTAAAAACTATGATACAAATAAAATATATATATACTTTTAATAAATTATTAAATTAATCCATGAGAGGTTTTGGATGTATATATAATGGCATCAGTTCATGAGGCGGTAGTCCACTGTACACACAAATAATGATTTCATATCTCATTCGATGGACAATAGATCGATAAAAATTATTCCATAAATATAATAAAAACTAATTATATGTTATATATTGGTTTTATTATATTTTATGTGTTAATAAATAATTTAATATGGAAAAATAAGAATGAAAATGAATGTTCTTTGTTAATAAAATTACCTTCTCTAAGAGAATCCTTATTTGGCTCTCCTCTTAAGGGCACTACGGTTGGTCTTATTGGAAGAACAACAGATCTAAAATTTTATAAGGAAGTTGGGGAAAGATTTTTTTCAGGGTTTTTTAGATCCAAATGGATTGATATGTGTGAAAAAATTATGGGAAGGATTTTTCTTTTATAAGTGGGGAAAGGGAACCCTCTTGAAGATTAATTGGGAATTTCCCTAAAAAATCTAAAATGGTAAAGCCATTCACGTGAAAAAAGAATCCAAAATATAATATATTAAATATCATAAAGAATAATATTTAATTATATCTAAATAATAATATTCATACATGTTTACTTATAATATGTTCCGTTATCCTTTTAGTTTAACTTTCTGCAAATTCATTGTAACCTTAACTGTGGTAATTAATTTTTACAGTTTTCTACTATTCAGTTTGAAAAACATTTGTGTTGAGATTATTAGATAAAATAAATTATTTTTATTCAAAATATTTATTCCATTTTACAAAATCAAAATTATTAAAAAAAATTAAAATAAAACCTATAGATGCGATGAAAAAGAGGGTTTCCAAGAAGTGTATTTTTTTTGTGAAAAAGATGATTTTATATTAACTCTAAGAGTAATAATAATAACGTTATAAATAAAAAATTTTATTTAAAGATATATAATCTACAATTTCATTGAGGAAATTTTTCACTATGGATTATTTTAATTAATTAAAATGGAGTAAACTTGTGCAATATAAATTAGTTTTTAGAAAAATCTAGTTTTTAAACACCAAAGAAAGTTTAATCTAAAATACAATAAGAATTTGATTAAAAGAAATTTAAATGGAATAAATATAAAAATAATAATTATTATGTTAATTTGAATCAAATAAGAATATTTTTTATTATAAGTTACTTTAATTGTTTAAAATAAATGAGTGTTTTGGTAAAAATCGGTTTTTATCAATGTTCCTTGAAATATCAATATTTATTGAAAAATCCCAAAATATCACCAGAAATAAATTTTTATATTAAGATTTTAGAATTTAATTTAATTTTTTAAAATATATTTTCTAAAATTTCAAATAATTATTTATAATATTTTTTTATAAAAATTAATAAAAATCATTTGTTAAAAAAACATATTTTTTATAAATAAAATTATTCTACTAAAATATGATTGATTACTTAATGGGATTTTATCAACATTTATATTTACTAGAATTTATATTTATATTTCAAAAATTAGTTATTAATATTCATACCTACCAAATTTAATTTATAGGTTATAACTATTATATAAATATTTCATGTGTTGTTTAATCATTGTGTTGAATGTTGAATTCTCTATCAAAATAGTTTTCCTTTCCAAAATATCAGGGTGTTACATCATACCCAAATTAATAAATTTAATATTTGAAATTTAAAAATGATATTATATATAAAAGGATTTAAATTTAAAAAGAGCTTTTTTGGGAACCCATGTCATAAAAAGGGTCAATAAAACATCCTTATGATATATGGGAAAAAAAGTTCACATGTCATCCACAATATCGCATAATTAGGTTACCAAGTAAGAGAACCTATGTGGGAAGTCATGATTTAGACATTCAAGGAATGATTAATTCTAGAAAATGATAGATTTTGATAGATATCATTGATCAAAGATAAATTTAATGATTAGTTGAAAGTTAAGGACCTCAAAACCATACATCTGTGATGAGTTAAGAGACCAATAAAATCATAAAAAATGAGAACAATAAGATAATATTTTTATTTTAAAAATATTTTTATTATAGTTTGAGAATTAATTTACCATTTTGACTAAAATAATAAGTAAATATACTTAATCATTTAGTGTAATTCTATTAATTAATCAATTTGTACCACACTCTCATCTTCTGTCCAGCGATGAGTATCCAATATTAATTTTCCTTTCCTAAAGAACTAAATTCAACTTATAATGGATCATGTAATCCCAAAAATAAAAATCAAATATTCTTTATATCATTAGAAATTAACTAAAACCAGAAGTTCTATCATAATGTAAGATGTTTCCCAAATATTGATTGATCCTCTTCCGAAACAACATTATTCACCTAATAACCAAGTCACTTTTTAATCCCATGGATTTATATATGATAAAACAAATATTACGTAAATCAAAATTATCATTATCTTTCAAACTGTTTAATTCAAAGGAATGATTTCATTCAAAACATGAGACCACATATGCCAATTGTAAGAATTTCTTCTTTTGACATTCGATTGTGGGTTCAAACCACACGGCCTTGCCTAATGTGATTGGTTTTCACCTAGTTTTGAGCTGTCCACTTTCATAAACTTTCAACCTTATAATGTTTTAAAAAATATCATTAAAATTGGTAAAATTAAACCTAATCATAAAATATCATATTAACCCTAAATTTTATTAATACTTTAAAACTCATGTTCAAAAAATAATAATAAATTTATAATTCATATCAAAATAAAGAATCATAAATACATTATCTTGGCAAACTTCTACCAAAAATTCATTAATCACATTATGATATCATAAGTTTAAACCTACAAATGAGTTTCTAAAACATTGGACACCTGATTTACCATATAAAAATACCTTGTAACCATGATTTTTCACCACATCACCTGATGAACTAACAAAAACGGTAGTAACAGAAAATTATTTTTCCAAACCTTTCTATTTTTGATCATGATGATTTCCACTGTGATTAAGAAACATCATACACACATAATTCTAATGCACCTAATCATTACATATGAATCAACACACTATTTATGGGATATATGTTATCTCAATATTTTATTATTCACAAATCTTTTCTTTCATGCAATGAACCATTTGGCCAAACATATTACACAGGTAACACATTCTAAATTCCAAGAAACGTTTCATGAAAAGCCTTTTACAACACCTGGAACATGTTTTTGGATACATATTTGTTTTATTATCTATTTCCATCCACATTGATCATTTATTACCCTTTCCATATATTGGAAAATATATTTTTTCAAACCACAACTCATCTTTCTCAGCAAAACAAATAATAGTCCCATAACATCTAAAATCATGTAAATAAAAATTTCATTATAATCATGGTTTATATCCTTCGTAATGATGATTAATGTTACTTGTAGTTTCCTGAATAAAATTTATTACTGACATGTTTAATATTGTGATGTTTTCTTCATACTTGACCATTGAATATTCCTCCTTTTACATTAGTTGAATAAATTTTTTATCCTTCCCATGATGGATAACCTTAGGGAAATATTTCTCAAGGAATTGATTCATAAATTTTTCTCCATCCAGGTCTTGAATATAATCTTTCACTCTGGTATTCTTACCCAAATACCATCATTGATCAGCTTTACATCAAAAACTATTAATGGAAACAGTTACCTTTTGATGGTCTAAACATCCCATGATGTCAAATATTTTCTCCATGGTATTGATCAATCCTTAAAATATCACTAGGTTAGATTATCCACTGAATTATGCGGGACATTTCCTCATGAAATTCTCTACTATTGACATGTTATTTCATGATATGTCAAGTTCCACACAAGCATGTATACCACCACCATTAATATATTATGTGAATTGATCCATTAATATATAAAATTATTCTATTCCAATTCCAACCATCTTGGGAATCTTATGTGGAAGTATATTTTATTCTCTCCACCTTCCCACTATAGAATTATTATTTTCTATACAAAAAACTATTTTGAAAAAACATTTTTTATATTGAGTAACATGTTAATATTAAAATTTTATATCATTTCATCTTTACCATATATTAAAATCATTCATTAACATTCTATTATCAATACCCAAAACTCTAAATTTATCATAATTAACCTTTGATATAAACAATAAGGACCCATCCTTAATCATTACATAATATTTAGTATATATTCAAGAATTAATCCTCTTTAAATTGAGGATCTTTTCTGATTTAGAGTTGTAAAGAATTGTTTCATAACTCATACAAAACAAAACCATATAAACCAAAGTGAACACTCGCGATTAGTATCTATTTTTCATGTAATATAAAACAATTAAAATGATTCATGATTTATTTTCAATGAATATTAATATGAATGTCAAAATGACTTCTTTCTTTATCCTAACCATCTTTAATCCATATAACTAACATTTTGAAACTTGACTTGAAAAGAAAAATCATAGTAAGTTATATAAAATGAAATAATTCCATTATCCTAGTGAAAATCATTAAAAATAATGAAATTTTTACCTTAATCTTATATGTTCATTGAGGTTATGAAATAAAATATTGTAATTTGAAAAGAATACAAATATTTTACTCAAATAAATTGTTTAAACCCCATATCAAGAAATTAAAATTCTTTATTGAAAACTTATATCATAATAGTCATAAAACCCTTTAAAAACCCTTTTAATTGAAATAACCATATGGAATAAATCCAATAAAATCATTACCTAATGCACTGGAGAGCTATAATAGGGATAATCCTTTTAATAATATATATTAGGCTCACCCGTGACCTATAATTTTGCTCAATCCTTCATATAAGCTATATCAAGACCACCGATTTATCGAGAACTATATTGGGGATCAACCCTTCATATAAGAAATATCTAGATCACTCATTAACTATAAAGCAGACCAACCATTTAGATATTCAATATCAAGATTTCTCATTTTTTCATATAATTATCAATTACCTTATCATTAATAAATCATTTAATTATTTCAATTTTTCATTATAAAACCATTTTGAAAAAACTCTCTTAAATAAAGATGAAAAACCTTTTCTAAAAGTAAAATAATTTTTTCTTTTAAGAACACATGTTTAATATGATAATTACTTGAAAATTGGAAGGAATGTTTATCCTTATGAAAACATTAAGGATTTAAATGTAATATATAGATAAATCAATGGCTACGGTTGTCGAAAAATTCATTTTCTCTATATAAGTTGAAAATGGAATATCCCTCTTATTATTTTTCAAAACATTACCTATAAAACATGTAAGATGATTATTTTTAAAACCATTGAAATAATGTAAAAAGAGACATGAATTAATTTTTTAAATATTTTATGTCTGTATAAAAATTTCATAAGATAATTTAAATAATACAGACATGGAAGATGAAGAGATGGAAGGTAAACATTAAAAGATGATAGTTCTAAGGGAAATGATATTTAAAACATGGAAAACAGATGAATCCTAAGACCCTTGAAATTATAACTAAAAATAAATTCAATAATATTGGAATAGATTAATTCATGATATAACTTTTCAAAGGGGTTGTATATACACATTATAAAATAATATATGTTCATAACATCGAAATATGCCCCATTGAATGCAAATTGAGATGATGTCCCTTATGTTGAGTCTGATTTGTCACGTACGTTCCTTATATTCCTCAATAAAAGACATATGTTAATTAATCTAATAATTAAAAAAACTTTCCATGCTTATTATTACATTTATTTCTATTTTTTCAATTTTAGAAATGATTACATAATTAATTAGGTTTAAGTTTTATGTTTTGACCATATTCCACTTATGTAACAAAAATGGATTTCGTAGGTTGTCTATGGATATAGAGATAATTAATAAACCTCAAAATTGTAATAATTTCATAATTGTAATATTTTTACATCAATTATACTTTTTAGAAACAATTATGAATAACAGTTAGGAAAAATGAACCACGTTATGATCATGGAGATAGTAGGCCATACGTATTGTTGAGTAACATTTACATTTTTCAACGATCATTATGGATATATGGTATGAATTATTTTATCACCACATAATAATAATAATATCCCAAGTAAAATTTTATTTCCTTAAATATATATATTCATATCATCCATGTGGTTTAGGTTTTAATAAATAATCACATCACCTCGTGCAGTTGGTAGTCCAGACATCCACGAACAACCTTATTGTTTCTAATTTAAGAAATAAAATTATATATTAAAATTATAATAAATAATATTTCAATAATATCGTTATTATTTATTTTATATCACATATATTAATAAAATTATATTAACTTACATTTATAGCATTAGTGATAAATGAATCACATTTCCTCATGTGGCAATATTCCACCACACACATGATCGATGTTATCGTATCCCACAAGGTATAAAAAGTGAGAAGGTATAAGGGAAATCATAACTAAATAATTATAAATATGTTATAAATACCCTACATTTACATTTAATTCATTATTATATCTATCTGTGTGAGGTGATAATTGAAAATGAATGACATCAGTTCACGAGGTTGTAGTCTGCCGTACAAATGAATGATGATTTTATATACCATATGATAGAAGAGGAGATGGATAAATATTATAACATAAAATAATAATATATAATTATATGGGACATAATTTTTTTATTATATTGGATGTTTTAATACATAACTAATGGTTTAAAAAGAAGAAAAAATGAATGAGATTTGTGAAGACAATTATCTTTTCTAAGAGAAACCTCCATTGTATATCCTCTTTAGGACTCTAGAGATGGTCTTATAGGAATAATAAAGCTTCAACATGTTTATAAGGATATTGGGGAGAGAATATTTTATGGTTTTTTTGAGAGAAGGGTATTGATATGTGTGATTATGTGAGGGTTGGGGGTTCCATTTTATAAGCTGGGAAGGGATCCCTCTTGGAAATTATGTGGATATTGTCGAAAAAAAATCCAAAATGAGAGAGTGATTACAATTAAAAAAGCTTCAAAAATACAATATATTCGTACATGAAAAGGATATATTCAAATATTTTCCTGCATTATTATTTTGAATTTTTTTTCAAACATACCCTAATGTTTTTAGTTTAACCTCTGGTAAATTTATTTAACTTAGTCGCAGTAATTAATTTTTTCTTTTTTCACAATTATTTATTGTGGAAAATAATGTTGAATTTATTAGATAAACTATTATATGTTTATTTCATATATAGAATTCATTTTACCAAATTCAACTCATATATGGGGCTAATTATTATTCAAAATAGAACCCACATACATGATGAAAAAGTGGGCTTCCAATAAGTGTATTTTTCAATGAGAAGATGATTTTATATTAAGTTATAGAATAATATTAAACATTATATGAATAAAAAATATTATTTAATTACATATAATTTAAAAAATTAATTTTAGTAATTCATAATTAGGTGATAGATCATGGATAGTTATTCATTCTTATCGGGATACTAAATTTTTTAATTGAAAACATGAATTAAAAAACAAAACTATAGGGTATTATAGGATATGAAATTCTAATGGTTGAACACAAAAAGTAAGTGGTATAGAAAATAATAATTCCATTAAAAAAATACCGAAACAAATTATGATTTTGAAAAATTGAACCTATGCTAATTTTCATGTGATTATTGACAAATGTGAGGGAAGAAAGTAGAAAATGGGTTTTGGGAAGTAATGAATACTAGTTTATTGGATAAAAAGGTATGAAATAATTAATTAAAAATAATAAATTTATCAAAATAATTTCATTTTTATTCCAATGGTAATGTCAATATATCTCTATCCTAAACACTCCTTTTCTCATGTTCATACACTTTAGATAGAGATAAAGGGAAACTAATAAACTTATTTAAATATAGGGTAAGAAATAACCAAATGGTAAAGGTGGAAGTATAAACCATAGATATAAAAATAATAAAAGGTATTAAACCAACTAAGTTAATGGTCATTTTCAATGAAATAAGGATATAAGATCCACTTCTTAAACCCACTTGCAATGTCCATGCAAAAAGAATACAAGAAGATATAATAATAAAAAACTAATATGAAATCCCAAACTAAACTGAAATCTAAAATAAAATAACTTATTTAAAAAATTCATATTCATATTTCATTTTATGGATCAATGAAATCACCCCTCATGATCTCCATGAGAGGGTAACAAAAATAATAAAGAAAAACATATATTGTAGAAACAATAGTAGGGATACAAATGTTTGTATTCACCTAGAGTCATTTTTACACCTCCATATACCGACCCAACCAAGGTTCATATATTTTTTGGTATAAATAGGGTTTTGTGTCAAAACCTTGGTACGAGTGTGATAAATTTAAATATATCTGATAGGTTCAAAACTTGTATTTTATAAATGTCGTGTAATTTCTGGAATCACATCTTAAAAATATGCATAATGATACTTTCATGTCATGTTTTAGTTTACATGATGTGAACAACCTTGATTTAAATGGTGTGTATATGTTCCATGAATTTTAGCATATGTCTACCAAAATTACATCTACCAAAATTCACACATCGTGAAATGAAATACAAGATGTATAAATGTCTGACTCCAGGTTTTACAACTCCATTACATCTTCTGTTTTCTAGTGAAGTGATACTTTGCTTCTATCCATATCATAATGTGTCATTTAACTCCTATATTATTCTATTTTTTATCCTTTTTCATATTTTGGTTTTATCCTTCAAAAAAATACAAAACAACTAAAACAATCCCTGATGTGGAAGATTAATCATTAATGTACCAAACAAAATATATTGAAACATCCTAAAAGGTATGCATAAAATATGACAAACCTTGTGTTTATTACATATTAATTCATGATTTATTGCATAATATTACACAAAATACCTACCTAATATTGAGAAATCTAGTGTCATTGGTAATTAGGTATATTTAATAAAAATGTAAAATTTTGGGTACATCAACATTATTGAAGGATTACTTAACATGATTATATTATTCCTTCAATATTAAAACAATATAGGATAACCTGGATAAATACATAATAAAGGGGTGAGATATAAATCCCAGTTAAGGGAATAAACTTTGAATAACATGAAAAATATTATTTTTTAGAGAATTGTAATTTCCATGGGACATAAAAAAGAGTGAATATTATGTAAATAAACAAAGAGGATTGATTTACCGTGGTAAAATAATGGAAAAATTGGAAAGTGTAAACAACTTTAAACATGACGCCAAAAACATTTTTCAAGGATAACCAAAAATATATCTTATCATGGGAAATGATTCCTATGATTGATTAGGTTCAATCCATAATCCTTTTCATGATTTCTTATGAGACAAGCACATGACCCTCAACCCAGTTGGTGAGGACTCAACAAGTGCATCCAAAAGACCTGAGTTCAAAACCGGATGGAGACATAATTTATGGGGTATTATAGTAGCACTGTATCATGTACTGTAGCTGGAACTATTCAGTTCTGTAGCATCTGGACTATATATCCATTTGGGATTTCGGGCAACCAGTTTGTGCCTTGGGTCCTTTAAGGCCTTTGGCCACCCAAGTCCTTCGGCCCAGTAAGGATTTTGGGCCACCATAAGGCCTTTGGTCCACCATAAGGCATTATGGACTCCTCAAGGCCTTTAAGAGTCCTGAAATTGTGCTTAATGGCCATACAGACTCTACATGGAGCAGACTCAAAATGAGGATTTAGAGTATGTACATTCACAAGAGCAGAAGCTAAGCGGAATTTTCAGAAAGAGAGGGTATGACATTGACATCAGGACCAGCCTATGCATGCATGGGAAGCCTAGATGAACAATCCATGTGAAGTTAGAGAACCACAATTATGATAAAGAAGATGGGGAGATGCAATTCCATGTAGTTATAGTATGAATATTTCCTAATACCTACGAGTCTTGTAATCTCTAAGCCTACCAACCTTGTAAGGGTTCTCCATCATCCATTGAAATAGGGGTTATAAAAAAACAATAAAAATAAGACCTTCGGTACATTTGGTATTATGAGACAAAAATATTATCCAATGCACTGGAGCACTATATAATTTGGGCACCCCCATCACAATCATATCATGTTTTTTCATAAGTGTTCCACATAGATCATTCTACATATGATAATATTTCATCACATTGAATTCCAAAATTATGGAGTCCGGAATACATAATTTTAATTCCCCTATAAAATATGTTTATGTTCATAATGGTTAAGAATATTTATTATATATGGATATGGGTTTTAACTACATAATTGTTTAGAATGGAAAATTGTTTCGAAATTTTGGTTGCATAATGGAAGTAATTTGAGATTCATAAAATGGTTTAACAATAGATAAAGTGGTATATAATAATTTTTAAATTATATGTATTGTAATAGGTATAAGGGTAACATACCCCAACATTAGTAATTAGAAAAAAAAGAAATAAATAAAGGAGATACTTGAATAAAGAGGATAATGAAAGGATACCTTACCTTGAGAGGGTGATCCCAAGAGCTTAGGAAAAGATTTTTGAGAGCTTGGTGGAACCTCGAGAGGAATCAGAATAGTAGATGATAGAGTAAGGAAATGATAAAAGGTTTTGAGAGAATTTAACTGGGATCTTGGGAGGGTATACAATGGAAAAGAGAGGGGAGTTCTTTATTATATCCCAAACCTAGGTTCTGGAATCCTAATATTTAATTAATCGAAACCACATACAACGTCATAGTTTTTACAATGATTTTTGCAATAGGGAAATTATATTCATTATTTTATAAAGAAAATGACTGAAAATATATAAATATTATCCTTGGTGATTTTTATGTGAGTCATGTTCTTACAGAAATGATTTTAAAACCATAATATAAAATATAGGTTTTGAAGGATCAATCAAAAATTCTAAATATTGTCCAAATAACCTAAAAAAATTATATGAATGGGTATTTAGGTATTTGGTCATGGATACCCTTAATATAATTTTTACATCACTTTTAGATTAGTATGATTTCCTAATAAACACTGTATATTTATAACATATTTAATTTTTACATGAAAATTCTACTAACATAGAAAATTATGAAAAATTAACTATTGGTTAATTTAGAAATTTTGAATCAAAAAATAATATTTATTTTCTCCAAATATGTTTTTAAAAATGTGAATTTTCACTAGTATCATTATAAACAACATTTAGTAAAAAAATATAGGTTTTTTTGACAATATTGGTTTTCAAACCCTTATAAAAATTATTTTTTTCTTCATAAAATATTATTATCTAATAGAAGTAATAAATATTATTTGATAATTATGTTTTATTAAAATATATTTTAATTTAAAAA
Organism: Viscum album; assembly: GCA_963277665.1. Classification (NCBI taxonomy): domain Eukaryota; kingdom Viridiplantae; phylum Streptophyta; class Magnoliopsida; order Santalales; family Viscaceae; genus Viscum; species Viscum album. The sequence continues at coordinate 1,226,890,125 of OY728151.1, forward strand.
TTAATCAATTCATCAAATGTGATGTCATAATGGAAATTACATATCACCCAAATTAAAATTTTCTTTTTATCAAATCAAAATCATTTATATTGTAACAATAATAAGAAGATAATATAAAAATTATTTTGTTGATAATAAAATATAAATATTCATATTATTATCATCTTTATATATACATTTATTACACTATAAAATTATCTAAGGGTAAGGTGCTCGATGGTGACATTTTTTTGGGGTGGTTCAAAATATATTTTTTGGGTCGTGATATCGATAAGCATGAACATATCAAATAAATGGTTCTTCTCTTACATTAATTTATATATACTATCATGGGATTGGCCAAGGAAATATCAAATTAATATTATCTCCCTTGGGAGCGCTGATAAATGGGTATCATAGGGTATGGTCGAAATGGTTGAGGTCATCACTTCCATTGTCTCTGTCAATTAAATCTGACATAATTCTATATTTATACTAATGATATGATCATTTCTCAAAAAATATAAATTAAATTTTTATGTTGGTTAATTTTATTTTAATTTCAATAGGATATAATGAATCCAATTATGTACATCTATTTTCTATAACCATAATACATAATAGAGAATTTAATTAAACCACAAAATAAAAAATTTACTTCAAAAGATAGTATTAATACAATATTATCTATTTAGAAATTACACCATTGAAATTTCCAATTGATACATGAAAAATGATGAGGGTAATTATATTTCATAAACTCTTTATGTTACCACATTTTTTCTTCAAACATGTTGTTTCTCCATATCACTTTGATTAGGTGGATAGTGTTATCTTGCAAAAAGTTATATATATGAAAAATATTTTTACTGGATACTTCTCATATAAAATTAAATTCTCCCACAGTACCACCTATGGATATAGAACATGTAAGGGGTCTAGTATTCACTTACTTAATAGGGATATATGAAACATATCATGAACACAATATAGTTTTGGTGGTCGTTATAGTCAATAGGCCACCACTCTGATGTAGTCAAGGATCTTAAAGGGACCACTATATATTGGTATTAGATTTCCCTTCTTCTAAAATATCATGAATTTATTCCATGGAGATATGAAGAGGAATATTTTATCATTAAACTCACATGCAAGGTATCATCAATGATATTTAGTATAATTCTCATGTCGACTCTGAGCAGTCTTGATGCGCTGTTGATTATCCTTGACCTATTCCACTATTTCCTAGACCATTTTAGGACCTAATAGTTTTGGTTCCGCAACATCATCACACTATTAAGGTGTTATACACCTCTTACAATAATATGATATATAGTGGGAAAACAAGATTCTTCTGTGGAAACTATTATTGTATTAGAACTCGACCAGAGGAAGATATATATTACATCCTCCATTGAAGTCAATTGAGAATGCTCTCAACATTTCCTCAACTATATACAGATTCTGCTCAAATAGGAAATTAGTTTTTCTGTGATAAACTAATATAATGTTAAAATCATTATTTATAGAACGTTTGATACTGTTCCAAAATATGGAGGTGAATATTGGATCATGATCATATACAATCTATAACGGAGTTCCATGTAGCCTCACAACTTCTATAATCTAGTAGATTGAGTGAGATGTCATTTCAAATTTCAATGAAGTGAAAAATAATTATAAGATGATCCAATAAAACTAATATAGAATTAAATCCTATTTATGTCTCTGGAATACCAAAAACAAATTCCAAGGTTATGTTCTACCATTTCTATATAGGTATGGGTATTCTCTACATCATCGAAATAGATTTTTTCTATTCCCCTTTAACTTGTTCACATACATGGAATCTTGATCTATATTAAATGATATACTTATTAATATTATCCCACTAATAGTTCTCACAATGATCTTGATACATCTTTGTGCTCCTTGGATTGATGTAGAAGATCAAGCTATGTGAATCATCTAATATCTCATTCTTTAACTCAGCATTTGGTGTTACACAGAGTCGTGATTCAAATATTACAACTCCTTATTAATTAATCATGATCTTGGTGGATTTCCATTTTCATATAAATTTAACCAAATAATAAATTTACACATTTTATCTTTGAGAATACATTATCTTATATAGATGGTACAGTTGAGAAATCATTTGTTAAAGGACTGATAATGTTTCATCCTTTTTTATTCCCACGTCCGTCATTTTCAAATATAAGATGATCAAATTATTGTCAATTCCCATTAATGATAAAATTCCACGAAACTTTATTCTTAAATCATTAGCATATTAATATTATATTTTTATTCCTAGAGGGAAAGGGTACAAGGGACACAAGAAAAACAAAATGTGGCCTAGGTGGGTCTAATGTAGTGGAGAAATAGGGCATCCCCTCGAATCAGAATCACCCCTTGGGTTTAAAGCTTGATATTATTTGAATATAGGTGACATTGGAACCTTGGATGGCCAATGAGGCAATCTGGAGCATGACCTTGTTCCCCTCCTTCAATGTGTTGGTTACACAGGCGTTACAATTGTTGAGAGTTTTGTACATCCTGATCGTGTAACAGATCACCCACGGAGTTGATCCTTTCCCTTTAATGGCTTCATGTATGATCTTGGAGTCTATTTCAATGTGAGATAAGTAAATATTCTACTTCATGCAAAGGTTAATTCATATAAAGACAGTTTTTTCCTCCACTTGCATAGAATTTCCTTGGTCCTAGTGGGCTGTGAAAGCAACTATAACACTACCTTAGGAGTCATAGGCCACCCCTCCCGCTCTCATCTCCCCCATGCTTGTAGAGCTATCTGTATTGAGTTTGAGGACATTGTCATGGGGTTTCTAATGCACCCACTAGACCTTCCTGGTGAGAGGTTGGGCCGCAAGAGAAAAAACATGAACCATCCACAGAAAAGGATCATCCTTCCAATAGCTGGAATGATTAACCAAGTCGATTAGATTGAATATTTCTTGGACAGCAATGGACCTCCCAATTGGTGATAACCCCTCATATCCTTCCTAGTTACAAGCAAGCCACATGAACCAACAACCCGCGTTGAAGATAATGGAGTGGGCTATCATTTTTGGACCCATATCATTTTTTCCCTAGAACCACAGATGCAAGAACATGTCATCTAGAGGCTCATGAGAGAATGAAACTTCTGATGTACCTCCACACATCCTGAGCCCATTCACTTTCAATGAAGATGTTGTTGATTCATTCTTCCATCTTAGTATTGCAACACTGACAGAATGATTCCAGAGAAATACACAATTTTTTGATGTTTTCATCCATAGAAATATATTTTTCCTTTATTCTCTAAAATACAAATATATATATTTTTTAGGATATTGTCACACCACAATATCCCAATCCATGAATTGTGTTTATCTTGATAGACGAAGGTCCTATAGAAGTCCCTCATTGTGAAATTACCCATGGTAGAAGGGGTGATGACACATTTATATGGCTCTGTGTTCATGGTGATTAACTCATAAGTACCAATCTGATCCTCATTCATTATGGCCTTGATGAACTGCAGGTACAGATTTTTCTCTTTGAAGGATATGTTTGGGGCTGGACACCCTCGGAAGCCGAGCAAAGCCCCTGGCCATTTCAGTGCTAGAAACATATACTTCCCTCTACAACAATATAATGCCCCAGCCTTAAACCTTACTTAATATTGAATTAAATGAATAATTCACATTGAGGATATTTTCAGGTTTAGAGTTTTAGAGAATTAGATTCTAAAACATGCATTACATCCCACATTTAAACAAAGTGGTTACAATAAAAGATAGTATTCATTTTTCCCATCAACAAAAACATATTTAAATTAAAACATGGATTCTTTCTTTACAGTTCCTTGAAACTATCATCATATCATGTACCACTCCCTTGACATGTGAAAAACATTTCAAAAACTTGGGATGAGCATAAAAAGCTCAGTAAGGGTTATAAAAAATATGGAAAGGAAACATGAGTACATATATACATAATAATGAAACCATAATTTTCCCATAAAACATAATCACTTTAACATACCTCATCAAATCATGAATAAATTATAGAAATCATAAGACATAAAGGTAACTTGAGGCATTCATAACATTCTTACGTAGAGAGTAACCCTCTTAGTTATGTTTGGAATACCCATCACAGTATATTCCCTAAATCTCTTCGGATAAACCTTAACGTTTAACCCCTTCGTGTTACCCAATGTATTGGAGATCTATATCGGGCTCACCCGCCCTTAGTTTATCACAGAACCACCCATATTCATAATAATTCCCAAGAACCATAACATAATCGTATCACATAAAGCATGCATAAAGAAAACATAACATTTCCACATTTCAATCACAAGATATCAATACAACACATTGATATAATAAAAACATTATGAAAACCATTTTCAATACCAAAATAAAATAAAAGTAATACATGGAATTTATTTTTCATTTAAAAAAAGGTATGGCTTGTAGAGGAAGCCGAAACTCAAATAATGGTCACGGTAGCGGTGAAGTCGTTGTCGCCGCATACGTACGACAAAAACATTCCCTTTTGTCGTTTAGTAAAACGGCTCGTAAAAAAGATTCCTTTTGGATAAATGTAAAATTCAAAGGTGTTTATAGACCGTATAAAAAAGTAGGTTGTGTATAAAACAAAATATGCCTCAATGAAAGGAGATTGAGACGAAGTCCCATACCTTGGGTCCGACTTCACTCGATCATTCTTTAATGTCCTGAATAATAAACATGAGTTAATTTCTACTTTCTTAAGATCCTTTTTCAAGTTCATTATTCCTTTTATATCACTTATTACCAGGTTATTAACATTGTGTAATCATTTAAGATAATGACGGTCGTTTTGTCGATATTTGGTACTTGAGTCAAAAGTGAACTTCTTATATTTACAAGTTGTTCACGTAGTCAAATATCAATTATCTCAAGAATGATATTCATGATGTAGATGTCATATATATCATATATATCCAGTATATACATGCATTTATAATATTAGATAACCATTAGAGGTAAGAAATGAAATGCACCGTTCATGGAGACGGTAAGCCGTACGTACGCATGAATGCTACTTTCATTTCTATGTCATATTAATGGAATTTAAACAAAATGAGAGATATGTATATTTTAATTCCATAATTATATTCATAATTTAGATGTAACATAAATCATATATATCCATTATATATATGTACTTATAATAGTACATTACATTTGGGGATAAGAAATGAAATGCACCGTTCATGGAGACGGTAAGCCGTACGTACGCATGAACGCTACTTTCATTTCTATTTCGTATTAAATGGAGTGAAATCATAATGATATAAGAATATATTATAATTCCAGTATAACATAATATATAATACCATTAAGTCCATCATTTATACATCCCACATATGGCATTAACGAATCAAATCACTTTGAGGGGGCGGTAGTCAGCACTTCCTAAAATGAAATTATCGTGTTTACCCATAATGGAAACCATAAAGGTATACCATAAATGAAAAATAAAGAAGATTATGTAAAACATAAACACATTATATATCATATAAAAATATAGTTATATCTTAATGGCCACATTTGAAGTTGTTATATGATTGTTGAACAATCATCGTTTTGTGAGGCAGAAATTCGCCATCCACAGAAACAGTATGTTCTTTAACCATTAGATGTAGGTGTGTGTAAGTGTAGCATGAATAATTATTATAAAAACATCATAGTATTTTGAAGATACAGGTTTTTTTACAAAAGAAAGGAATAAAAATAGTTAGGGGGTTGGAGAAGAAAAATAAAACATAAGAACACAAGAGAAGACATTACCTTAAAATCGGGTAACTCTTCTTGGTTTGAACCAAAAGGTTTCCTTGAAGAGCTTTCTTCCCAAGGTAAGGCTTATAGGATGAGGAGAGGTATGTGGAGAGATAAAATGAGCAAGGTTTGGCCGAGCCAAAGGCTTGAGAGGTGTGGGTATGGTGGTAGAGGTGGGGGCCTTTTATAAGAGGAGAGGAGGGGCACTCTTGGAAAGGTATAAAATGTTACTTTATTTTCAAATGAGTTTCGGATTTTAAAGGTCCCACATTGATGTATTTAGAGGATATGGTGATAATGGTTTGAAATATTATCATACAATAGGTCTTTGAAAAGTATAAGTTATAGTTTTAACATTATCTTTTCATTTTATTTAAATCCTTTATTAATGAGGTAATCGCTGCATCATCATGATGTCATAAATAATTTAATATTTTTAATGTCTAAAAATTACAAAAAAAAATACTATGATGTAGGAAATATTTTTAGCCTTCTAATGACTATTTATAGTCCAATATATCATTTATTTAGACAAAACTAAAAAAATTTTACTCAGGTTATACATTCTTTGTTATATTTAACTTTCTTTGAAAACAAAAAGATAAAAAGTCATTATCACACAAAAGTGATTCCATGGGGTCCCCATGTTTGGAAAAAGGCATCCCATGGTCGGCCATGACACAAACAGTAGTATTAAGACACATGTTGGTGTCATTTGTTATTATTATGATATTATATTATTATCCTTAACTACCTGATTACTAATTAATCATGATAATTAAAGATAATTACCGTCGTTACTATTCATAATGTCCAAAAACAAAAGAGTCTTGATTACATAATTTGGACCTTATGATTCCAAATATGTAATCAATTTTACCAAATTCGAAACACAAAAATTGCAATAAATAATTTAAAAATAATTCCCGTTTTCAAAACAAATAGCGGGGTTTTTTGAAACAATATCCATGAAAAGATTGGCATTAGTTTATTCCCATTTCCAAAGTGAAATTAATCCTAATGACCACCATTTGATTAAATGGTAAAAATATATTCTAATTACACTTTAATACCAATTAAAAAGATAATCTAACCATATAATTAAATTAAATGAAAAAGCAGTTTTGATGTAAAATGCAGTATTTTTCACTATTCATTAAAAATGAACATTGTTAGAAAAATACCAAAAGTTTAACCAAAGTAAATTTCAATGTACCAATCATAAATAATATGTTTATTTTGGAAAATAGATCTTATAAAATCATAAAAATATAGATTTAAAAATGGTTCTCCATCAAAAGCCAGTAAAACAATCATTTAAAAATATTAGTGTATTCCATGCTTATGATTGGATTTATTCTCATTTTAAGCCTCTAAAACACTATCTAATTCATAAATATAAATATACAAGAGTATCTATTATTCATTACTTATTTGGGATGTTACATCCTTCCTCCCTTTAAAAAATTGTGTCCCCGCAATTTATTTACTTATCGAATAAGTGGGGGTATTTATCTCTGATTGCATTTTCAGATTCCCATGTTGCCTCTTCACCCGTATGGTTTTCCCAGAAAACCTTTACCTGGTGAATTACCTTATTTCGCAACACTTTCTCCCATCGGTCAAAAATCTGGACTGGTTGTTCTTCATAAGATAGATTCTCTTCTAACTGAACTACCTCTGGACTCAAAACATGAGATGGATCTGGCATGTACTTCCTTAACATTGAAACATGAAAAACATTGTGTACCTGAGATAAACTCGGGGGTAAAGCCACTCGGTAAGCAACTGATCCAACTCTCTCCAGAATTTCAGATGGTCCAATGAACCTTGGACTCAGCTTCCCTTTCTTAGCAAATCGCATCACACTTTTCCATGGTGATACTTTGAGAAAAACATGATCACCTACCTCAAAAGAGACATCCTTCCTCCTGTTGTCCGCATATATCTTCTGCCTACTCTGAGCCGTTCTCATGTTTTTCTGTATCAACTGAACTTTTTCTGGAAACTCTTCTACCAATTCTGGTCCCATCAACTTCCTTTCACCCACTTCATCCCAAAAAGCTGGAGTTCGAAACCGCTTCCCATATAATGCCTCAAATGGTGTCATCTGTATACTGGAATGAAAACTGTTATTATATGAAAACTCAACCAAAGAAAGATGTTGGTCCCAACTTCCCTGATAATCCATCGAACAAGCACGTATCATATCCTCCAATGTCTGAATTGTTCGTTCTTACTGCCCATCTGACTGAGGATGAGAAGTTGTACTAAAATTTAATTCAGTACCCAACGACTTCTGAAGGCCTTTACAAAAGTTAGAAGTAAACCTGGGATCACGATCAGATACAATGGATAGGGTAACTCCATGCAACCTGACTATCTCTTTAAGTTACAATCGAGAAAGTTGATCTAGAGAGAAAGTATCTCGAATAGGAAGGAAATGAGAAGATTTAGTTAATCGATCAACAATAACCCAGATTGCATTATTACCTCGAGATGTCTTCGATAATCCCACAACAAAGTCCATGGATATGTTTTCCCATTTCCACTATGGCACTGGTAAAGGATGAAGCATCGCTTTCGGTAACTGTCGCTCTACTTTAACCTGCTGACAAGTCAAACACTTCACAGTAAAATCAGCAATATCTATTTTCATTCCATCCCACCAGTAATACTCCCACAAATCTCTGTACATCTTAGTACTGCCAAGATGAACTGAAAACGGAGAAGAATGAGCTTCACATATCAAATATCTCTTCAACTGTGAATTACAAGGCACACACAATCTCTTTCCAAGTCTCAAGACACAATCACTATTAATGTTGAATTAAGGCAACTTACCCTTTTGAACCAGCTCTACCTTTTTCTGCAACTCACTGTCTTGCTTCTGTGCTTGCTTGATTCTATCTGATAGAGATGATCACAGAGATACCTGGAACAAAACAGAAGAAATTCATGCACCAACAACTTCTATGCCAAATTTCATAAAATCCTTAACCAAAGGATCACGTTCCAAACACAACATTGTTAATGAAGCATTACTTTTTCGACTCAAAGCATCAGCCACTTTATTTTCTTTTCCCAGATGGTAATGAATTGTACAATCATAATCCTTGATTAACTCTAGACATATCCTCTGTCTCATGTTCAATTCTTTCTCAGTGAATATATAGTTTAAACATTTGTGATCGGTATATATTTCACACTTTACTCCATACAAATGATGCCTCTAAATTTTTAAAGCGAAAACAACAACAGCTAATTCCAAATCATGTGTAGGGTAATTTACCTCATGAGTTTTCAACTGACATGAAGCATAAGCAATTACCTGATCATTATGCATTAGGACACAACCAAGTCCTTTCAATGATACATCACTGTAGATAACAAACTCACCATTCGTGGAAGTTAGTGCCAAAACTAGAGCATTCACCAATCATCTTTTCAGTTCCTAAAAACAATCATCACATTCTTTTGTCTAGATAAACTTAACACCCTTCTGAGTTAGCTTAGTCATTGGACTAGATAACCGTGAAAAATTTCTAACAAACCTTCGGTAATAGCTTGCCAAACCAAGGAAGCTACGAATCTCAGTTACATTTGTGGGACATGGCCATTCTTCAACAACCTTTGTTTTTGCAGGATCAACATTTATCCCATCTTTAGGAACAATGTGACCAAGGAAAGAAATTTTTTGTAACCAAAACTCACACTTTCTGAATTCTCCACACAGTTTCATTTATTTTAAGGTTTGCAAGATAACCCTTATATGACTTTCATGCTCCTCTTTACTTTTAGAAAACAAAATAATATCATCAATAAAAACAACAAACATTTTTCACCTGAGTCAACTGAGCCATCACTGCAACAAATTGTTTAGTTCTGATTCTGACCATCTCAGGATACTGATTTGAAAGGTCATTTCCCTCTGTATTCCTTCCCAGAAAAGTTGTTCTGTTTCCTCTATGAAAAACCATTCTTAACAAACATGTCTTAGATGAAGCAATATGGTAATCTTCAAATGCTATATCATTTCAATTTGACCATAAAAAAAAATATTTTGGGGTAATAATTTAATAGAAATCTAACTCCTAAAGTTATCTAAAACAACCTCTAATACCAACTATAAGGCCTTGACCATAAACCTTACTTAATATTGAATTAAATTAATAATTCACATTGAGGATCTTTTCAGGTTTCTAGTTTTATAGAATTAGATCATAAAACATGCATTACATCCCACATTTAAACAAAGTGGTTACAATAAAAGATAGTATTCATTTTTCCAATAAACGGAATAATATTTAAAATAAAACATGGATTATTTCTTAACACTTCCTTGACACTATCATCATACCATGTACCATTCCCTTGACCTATGAAAAACATTTCAAAAACTTGGGATGAGCATAAAAAGCTCAGTAAGGGTCATAAAAAATATGGAAAGGAAACATGAGTACAAATATACAAAAGAATGAAACCATACTTTTCCCATAAAACATAATCACTTTAACATACCTCATTAAATCATGAATAAATTATAGAAATCGTAAGACATAAAGGTAACTTGAGGCATTCATAACATTCTTATGTAGGGAGTAACCCTCTAGGTTACGTTTGGAATGCCCATCACTGTATATTCCCTAAATCACTTCGGAGAAACCTTAACGTTTAACCCCTTCGCGTTACCCAATGCATTGGAGATCTATATCGGGCTCACCCACCCTTATTTTATCACAGAACCACCTGTCTTCATAACAATTCCCAAGAACCATAACATAATCATATCACATAAAACATGCATATAGGAAACATAACATTTCCACATTTCAATCACAAGATATCAACACAACACATTGATATAATAAAACATTATGAAAACCATTTTCAATACCAAAATAAAATAAAAGTAAAACATGGTATTTATTTTTCATTTAAAAAAGTTATGGCTTGTAGAGGAAGCTGAAACTCAAATAACGGTCATGGTGGCGGAGAAGTCGTTGTTGCAGCATACGTACTACAAAAACATTCCCTTTTGTCATTTAGTAAAACGCTTCATATAAAAAAGATTCTTTTTGGATAAATGTAAAAGTCAAAGGGTTTTATACACCGTATAAAATAATGTTGTTTATAAAACAAAATATGCCTCAATGAAAGGAGATTGAGATGAAGTCCAATACCTCGGGTCCGACTTGACTCGATCGTTCTTTAATGTCCTGAATAATAAACTTGAGTTAATTTATACTTTATTAAGAACCTTTTTCAAGTTCATTATTCCTTTTATATCACTTATTACCATGTTATGAACATTTTGTAATCATTTAAGTTAATAACAGTCATTTTGTCGATATTTGGTACTTGAGTCAAAAGTGAACTTCTTATATTTACAAGTTGTTCACGTAGTCAAATATCCATTATATCAATAATGATATTCATGATGTAGATGCCATGTATATCATATATATCCAGTATATACATTCATTTATAATATTACATAATCATTAGAGGTAAGAAATAAAATGCACCGTTCATGGAGATGGTAAGTCGTACGTACGCATGAACGCTACTTTCATTTCTATGTCATATTAATGGAATTAAAACTAAATGAGAGATATGTATATTTTAATTCCAGAATTATATTCATCATTTAGATGTAACATACATCATATATATCCATTATATATATGTATTATAATAGTACATTACATTTGGGGATAAGAAATGAAATGCACCGTTCATGGAGACGGTAAGCCGTACGTACGCCTGAACGTTACTTTCATTTATATTTCGTATTTAATGGAGTGAAATAATAATTATATAAGGGTATATTTTAATTCCAGTATAACATCATATATAATAATATTAACTCCATCCTTTATACGTCCCACATATGGCATTAACGAATCAAATCACTTTGAGGGGGCGGTAGTCCGCACTTCCTAAAATTAAATTATCGTGTTTACCCATAATGGAAACCATAAAGGTATACCATAAATGAATAATAAATAATCTTAAGTAAAACATAAAAATATTATATATCATATATAAATACAGGGACATATTAATGGCCACCTTTGAAGGTGTTATATGAGTGTTGAACAATCATCGTTTCGTGAGGCAGAAATTCGCCATCCATAGAAACAGTATCTTCTTTAACCATTATATGTAGGTGTGTGTAAGTGTAGCTCGAATACTTATTATAAAAACATCCTAGTATATCGAAGCTACTGGTTTTGTTACAAAATAAAGTAATAAAAAGAGTTAGGGGGTTGTAGAAGCAAAATAAAACATAAGAACACAAGAGAAGACATTACCTTAAAATCGGGTAAATCTTCTTGGTTTGAACCAAAAGGGTTCTTTGAAGAGATTTCTTCCCATGGTAAGGCTTCTAGGATGAGGAGAGGGATGTGGAGAGATAAAATCATCAGGTTTTGGCCGATCCAAAGGCTTGAAAGGTGTGGGTAAGGTGGTAGAGGTGGGGGCCTTTTATAAGGGGAGAGGAGGGGAACTCTTGGAAAGGTATAAAATGTTACTTTATTTTCAAATGAGATTCAGATTTTAAAGGTCTCATATTGATGTATTTCGAGGATAAGGTGATAAGGTTCTGAAATATACTCATCCAATAGGTCTTTGACATGTGTATGTTATAGTTTTCACATTATCTTTTCATTTTATTTAAATCCTTTATTAATGAGGTAATCGCTGCATCATCATGATGTCATAAATAATTTAATTTATTTAATGTTTAAAAATTAAAAACAAATACTATGATGTAGGAAATACTTTTATCTTTCCAATGACTATTTATAGTCCAATATATAATTTATGTAGACAAAACTAAAAATGTTTTACTAAGGTGATACATTCTTTGTTATATTTAACTTTCTTTAAAAATAAAAAGATAAAAAGTCATTATCACACAAAAGTGATTTCATGGGGTCCCCAAGTTTGGTACAAGTCATCCCATGGTCGGCCATGACACAACCAGTAGTATTTGGACACATTTTGGGGTCATTTGTTATTATTATGATATTATTTTATTATCCTTAACTACCCGATTACTAATTAATCAAGATAATTAAAGATAATTACCGTCGTTACTATTCATAATGTCCAAAAACAAAAGAATCTTGATTATATAATTTGGAACTTCTGATTCCAAATATTTAATCCATTTTCCAAAATTCCAAACACATAAATTTCAATAATTAATTTAAAAATAATTCCCATTGTCAAAACAAATAGCGGGTTTTTTTGAAACAATATCTATGAAAAGTTTGACGTTAGTTTATGCCCAATTCCAAAGTGAAATTAATCATAATAACCACCATTGGATTAAATGGTAAATATATATTATAATTTCACTTTAAGACCAATTAAAAAGATAATCTAACCATATAATTAAATTAGATGAAAAATCAGTTTTGATGTAAAATGCAGTATTTTTCATTATTCATTAAAAAATGAACATTGTCAGAAAAATACCAAAAAATTTACCCAAAGTAAATTTCAATGTACCAATCATAAATAATAAGTTTATTTTGGAAAATAGATCTCATTAAATCATCAAAATATATATTTAAAAATGGTTTTCCATCAAAATGCAGTAAAACAATCATTTAAAAATATTAGTGTATTCCATGCTTAAGATTGGATTTATTCTCATTTTAACCTTCTAAAACACTATATAATTCATAAATATACATATATAAGAATATCTATTATTCATTACTTACTTGGGATGCTAAAAACAAACCACCATGAGTGTATTTGGAGGCTCAAAATTAGAGGACATATCCTAGCCCGGAGAGGGGAGCATTGGGTATCCAACATTTTCACATTGCCCCAGGCTGACAAAGACATAACCTTCCCCATTGCGAATGTTATTCAATGAATTACCACATTTTTTTATCATGCATGTCTTGGATTATGTCACATAAGCTTCTAACATTGATCCCACATTGGTGATGGGTCTGCCCATCTTGTCCCATGATATCTAATTCCTTTTACCTTCGGAAAGAGCATCCCAAATAATGTTTTCCATGACATTGTCAATGGATTTGATGAATCCATTCATTACAGAGGTTTATGTCAGTTCATGCACAAGGATGGAGGACAAGACACTATTCACCAAAGCGATTTGGCCCCTGAAGGAGAGGTAGTGATTCTTCCAATTTAATACACAACTCATAATCATGTTCACAACTTGATCAATGTCATAGATTCTCATTCTACCGGAAGCTATAGGGGTGTCAATGTACTCCATTGGAAAGGATTTTTGCTGCATATCAACCCTAATGAACAAGTTTGAGACCCTTCAAAAAGTGTATTTGTAAGAAATATAAATGTTTCTTTTGGATTTGTTGATAATGTAGTTGCTCCAGTAGCAATAATATTCCAGAATCATGTTAAGCCTGCAAACCGATCATTTTCATACATTAGAGAAGATAATCATATCCTCAGCAAACATCAAGTGGGATATAGGGTGGTGGTTCAATTTTCTACATAAGGGGAGGATATCCAAACTAGATTATTCTTTGTTCATGAGACAACTAATAGATTCCTACATGAGGATAAAATACATGGAGAGATGGGGTCTCCTTGTTAGAGGCCGCGTGCTGCCTTGAAAAATCCATGGGTTCTCCGCATGTGAATATCTATTTGATACTATTATGGTTCATATATATTTCACACATCTCCAAAAATAGATAATGCTGACTGATTTTCAACATGAATATCATTGAAGCCAACTCCAGATCATTATTTGGGTAGTTCTATTCATGATCATTCAATTTCAAATAGGCTTATTCTATCACATTTTCATTTTACATTAACACACATCCCAAGACACTATTATAAGCGTAGTTTTATACAATAAAAAGTTCCCCACTTGTCGATATAATAAGTACAAATATAGTGATAAGCCTATTTTTAACTCCTTGAGGCACTCTTTACATTCATTATTCCAAAAAAATGGGTCTCCCATCCATGATATCTTGTTTTGAGGATTTGAAAATTTGGAGGCATTTCTTAAAAATCAACGATAATACCCAACTACCCCAAGGAAACTAGATATTTATATCATATATGATGGCCTTGAAAACCCATCAATTTACTTTTTATTTGATGGGTCTATAGATATCCCATTATTTTTGAAAATATTTTCCGTGAATGAGACTTCTTTCAACCATAACTATAATTTTAGGAAAATGACATAAGGGGTCTCCATTTGTAAGGGATTTAGCACAATTCTCAAATGCTCCTCATGCTCCTTCTTTCTCTTGGGGAATAATATAATTTGACCTATATATTCTTTCCAAAATTTGTTGAGGAAATTTCTAATGTCTCTATTCATCATGTAAATGAATATTTTTTGAAAATTACTATGTCCAAATTGAATTACAATTAAATCATAGTTCTCTTACATTATATGGAAAGCAGTCTTGGGGATATCCTCCTTTTTCACCCTCATTTGATAATATCATGGTCAAATATCCCACTTGGACAAGCATTGGGTTCCTTGTATCTAATCAAAATATTTATCAATCCATGGTAGAGGATACTTTTATATTTCATGACCTTGTTAAGCTCATGGTAATCAATGAAAATATTCATTTGTCCACCCTTCTTTATTAGGAATAGGATAGGTTCACTCCATAGTGATGTACATGTGGGTATGAACCCTTTATCTATATTATTCAATACTTGTTTCTTCATCAACTCAAGTTACAAAAAAAACTGTTCTATATGGAGTATTGGATAATGAAATTTCCATATATATAAGCTCATTTACATGTTTAGCCACTCAGATAGTAGGAAGATTCATAAATTCATTAGGAATCACATCAGCGTATTCCCTTAAAATGGAAATGTATTAAAGGATGATATTTTCCATATAATTAATTAGTTTATCTATATAAACATTATTATTGGGAAATAATATACACGATGGATATATTAGTGATGAAGAAGATTTATCCTTCTCCATGAACGTGTATATAATTAGGGGGAATTGAGACGACCTCTAAGTGGGGTTGTTCCCTCTCCCTCTCAACCTAAGGTTTTCCTCGGCGAAGATTGGGTGGGGGAAGATTTTATGTATCTTATTTGGTGCCTCCCCCTCCTCCTCCATCATTTCTTATCATTTATATCTCTCTTTTCCCCCTTTTCTACTATGGTATTGCTTGCTCTCTAATGCTCTGTGTTTCACCTATTGATGAAGTCTTCTCACATGATGGAGGGTGGTGGTCCTGATAAAGGTTGCGTAGTCGAAGGCCTTGGCCACCCAATCCAGGGTTGTGAACCCTTGTTCCTAAGAGACTCTCCAAGTTAGATCTACAGTGGCAGTATCAATGTGGTTTTGGGTTATGAGGTTTGACGGTTGATGGTTTTTCATGCCCACCATTGTTGGCTTCAACCTTCTCCTACAATGTCAGGTTCTTTTCGGAATTATTTCTCATTATTTCATCCAAAATCCATGTTGAAGGTTTGTTTTTTTCCATGAAATATGGAAATAATATTTTTGGATGTCGATATATGTTTTTTTTTATTGGTTTTATTAGGTTATGGATGTCTTAGCGGCCATCGAAGTTGGCTGTCCAAGGTGAAGAGATCTCTGTCGAGCCCGTAATCTGTTCCACACTCTTCTCTAGCTCCACGTCTCCACTACACTTTTCCTAGATGGAACTACAATGTGGTTTTACAGTGTTTTGGGATGTGATTTGGGTTGTTGATGGAATTCAAGGTTGTGTATCTCGTGATGGTTTCATCTTCATATTTGGGTTAAGCCATGTTGATCTGTTTATTGGGTTTTGTTTGGATTCTTTGTGATGGTGTTTTGGTTTTTTTGGTGGCGATGTTTTACTCCAGAGGATTTTTCAGTTTGTTGGATGGTGATGCATATGGAAATGATGTTTGGTGTGGACAACGACGATGTGATTTCCAGTGGCTGCATGACGATGAAGGTCTTTGATGGTGTCTATCATGTCAATTTACTAGTACCAAAGACTTTGGTGGTGTTCTAAGATGATGATGACGGTTATATCGACGACGAAGAGGTATATGATGGAGAAAATACTCTGATGGGTGTCATTTTGAATATCTCGAGGTGATGGTAGAGTCCTGATGATGAATTCTTTTTTATGATCAAATTTTGAAATGATATTATCTATGGCGGCATTTTCGAGTTGAGATGTTGGTGGAATGCAATTTTTTTGAATTTTGAAACTGGTATTCTTAGTTTGATGGAACGTTTTAGTAAGCGTGCAGTGGTGGGTTTTTTACTAATGGTTTTATCTGGCTGGAACATTGTTAAGGTTCACAATTTTCCTTTAAAAGTGTTATTGGAAAAGGAAAAAAATATGGATGGTGGTGGTATATAATCATGGGATAATTCCAGATAAAAATAGTGATTTTCTTATCATGATAATTTTTGTTGGATCGATATAAAAAAATCCAATCAATACCTAGTATTTCATCAAATTACATGAAATTGAGTATCACAAGGTTCTATGGGATGTTAATCCTCCAAATTTTGATAGGGGGGGTTATATATATAGGATGTAATTATTTCCCATTTTTTTATTGACAACTAAACATACATGATTTGTGGTGGTGTTAGAATAGTTCTACTAAACATTATTGATATGAATTAATGTGTATAATTAGAATCAATATGTAAATTCACTATAATTGAAAGAATAATTAGCATTTATATCACCACTTAGTTGTAAGTATCCACCTCAGTAGTTGTAATAACATAATATATCACATGTTGTCTTCTAGGTAGTTGGAGTTAATAGTCTCCGAAAACCAATGGGTTAGTGTGTTGGATTTCAAATTTCCCTTTATCATTATAGTTGAAACATTGGTCATATGGATTATGGTTGACCGGATAATTCATATGTTCAATTACATTGGATGGTTTCTCCAGTCATGAATCACTAGCCATGTTCCCCTACTTCCCACAAGATAAATCTATTCCTTTTCCCATTTATGAAATTTACAAGGTGCTCATTTCCAAAATTTTGATAAGTGGGATGTTTGAATTTTTTACAACCATTATATTTATCTATTTCACCACTAGAACAAAACTCTATATTTTTCTTCTTGTCCTCTTGAGTCCCTTGAGATTTGTGGATCTTCATTTCAACTTGAAGGTCACATCAGACAATTTTTTCATAGCTATCAATCTCTCAAATCACCATGAATTTTTTTAGGTATGATTTTATCCCAAAAATAGTAGCCAACATTGTATTAGATGTTAATTAAAAATCAATAAACAAATCATGAAATTCATGTGAAGTTATACTCACATGCCCTGATGAATTCATCTATAATTTCTCAATGGAATGGAATCCCATACCATTTTATGTCGGATAGTGCGAGGAAAATATATATGATTTTTTTTGGAGTTCCTTCCACCCCATCGATTAAATTTCTTATTTAGGCTTTATATTGTTGATTAGTATTTACACTAATCAACCTCTCCCACAATATGATAAATAGACAGTATGACCATCTCTTTTATAGAGTATTAGAGGATGTAAATGATCTTATCAATAGATTTGAGCCATTATTCTATGATTAAGGGTTTATATGATCTGTTTAAATTTGAAGTACTTTATCACATGATGTTTTAAATATAAGTTTGTTCTTTATTAGGGGTATTTTGTTATTCTATCAGATTGAGGTTTCTATTTAGAAACCAAGTCAACAGAGAGAATATCATCACAAAGTTCTTGATTCCTGCTCCCATTGAGTTGGGAATCTCATTTTCATAGTTGTCACATTTCCCATCACATTGTTTATATAATAAATTTCTTCAATTTTTCACAACTGGATAGAATAAAGGGAAATCTAGGGATGTGTAATTTTAAACTGTTAAACACATAATTGGTAATAATCTAACATTAAAAGGATAATGTATAAATTACATGTATTTACATAACCAATAAATTTCTATGATTCAATATATGTTATCCCTAATATATATCCTAACATAGACTAATAAAGGATTTTTTCTCTTCCCATAATAATGTTTTGTAATGTGATTGTGAATTTCAAAAAGCATATCACTTGGGAGTTTCAAAATTGGTGCGTAGTAAGTACTTTTTCATGCACCAATTCCAAATCTATTCAATCTCAATACAAGTTTTTTTGGAGTTACCTCTATGTACATTTATGCCAAAGACACAACCACATATAGTATCCAGAAAGGAATGTATTTTCATAAATAATAATCAATCCATAATTTAAAAAAATTTTGGTATTTTTTCTTGTTTTTAGTCTTTTCCCAATGTATTACTCTAGAGTTTCTAAATACTAATCACCCAAAAAATTCATTTGAAACCAATAATTAAAACCCATGTTTTCATTACACATTAATTCATGATTTTTTACCAGAGATGATGCATAATAAAACCCAAAATATTTATGTATATCATTCCTTTTAAAATTATGTGCATTACCTAAAAACATAAAATAGGAGGTCCATCGATATTATTGAATACTTATTTTCCATGATCATATTATTTCTTCATTCATAAAACTATAAGGGGTAACCTAGGGACATTCATAAGAAAATGGTGAGCTATAAAGCCCAATAAGGGAATAAACAAGGTAAAATAAAAAAATATTACATGTTAGAGAATAGGAATTTAAAAGGGACATAAATAGGGTGTATAATAAAAAATAAAAAATGAGGCAAGATATAACAGGATATCATAATCAAAACATGGGAATGTGGAAACAAATTTAAACCTAACATCATAAACATCAATCAAGGATAACCACCAAAAAATATTAACAAGTTGGAAAAATTACCAATATGGATTAGGTTCACTCCCTAATCTATTTCATTATATATCTTGAGACAAAAACATTACCCAATGCATTAGAGTGATTTAAAATCATGGGTGTACTCATCACTTTTATAAAATGTTCATGCATAAGTCTGCTATATAGATCATTTAACATAAGATAATGCATTATAAAATTTAATTCCATGATCTTGGGGATTGTAATAAATACATATATGTTCCCAATAAAATAATTATATGTTCATAAAGGTGGATAACCTTGATAGGAAAAGGCTATGAGTATTCACAACAAAAACTTTTTCCATGGAATATCGCAGTGAATGTTCAGTAACAAAACAGAAGTACTTAAAGATTCATAAAATAGTAAAATGATGTAGAAATTGGTATATACTAATTTAGAAATAATATTTATAGAAATATGGACTTTTGAAACCTATCCAATATTTAAGAATTTGAAATAAAATACATAAAATTAAGAAGATTCTTAAATTACGAGGAGAATGAAAGGATCCCTTAGCTTGAGAGGGTGATTCCAAAATCATGGGAGTATCATATTGAGATCATGGGGTATCATTTGGAGGACTATATATAGGGGAGGGTAGAGTATTGATGTGATAAATGTGTTTTTAGTGAATATGAAATGGAGCCTGGTTGGGTTTACATAGGAAAAGAGAGGGTATTTCATTTTGGTTTCTCAATCCATGGTTTTGAACTCTATATAATAAAGTAATATTAACCAAAAACCTTCCCATGGTTTATGTTAATGGTGTATTCCATAGTGGAGTAGTTTTAATTATTTTATAAGGTGAAGGGATAAATTTTTTAAAATATTAACTTTTGTGATGTGGAAGTGAGTCAAGTTAATAAAAAATTGATTATAAAACAATAAAATATAATATTGGATTGGGATGAGTCATAAAGGCTCTACAGAACTAGTAAAATAACCTAAAAATAATATTATTTTAAAGTGGAAACAATGATTTTGACATTTATACACTTAATATTAATTATTACATCACTTTTGGGTCATTATGACATCATAATACATACCATTTATTTATACCATATTTAATTTTTAAACAAAAATTCAACTGTCTTAAAAAAATAATGATAAATTCACCACTAGGAAATTTCGATGTTTCAATCCGAAAAATAATATTATTTTTATCCATATAATTTACAAAATATGTTTATTTTTTACTTTTGAAATAAGAATCAATATTTATTGAGAAATGTTGGGTTTTTTGAGAATAATGGTTTTGGGACCCTTATAGAATTTTTTAGACATCATAAAATTATATTAACATCAATAAATAATAAATATTACGCTATAATAACATTTTGTCAATATATATTTTTTTTTAAAAAAATCATTAATTCATCATAATTAATGTCTTCCTTGAAATTATATCTTACCCAGAAATATAATTTGGGTTTTTTCGAATAAAAATAATTTATAAAATAATAATGATAATAAGTAAATTTAACCATTATTCTATTGAAAATGAAATATAAATATTCATATTTTTAGGGTCTCTTTTCCTAGACATATACTATAATGGAAAATTCCTTAATGTTTAGGTACATTAGAGTGATATTTTAATGGCGTAGTTTATCATACATAGTTTGGGCCATGATCTTGATGATCTAGAAATTATCTCAAAAACAGTTTCACTCGTGCTTTAGTTATGGGGTCTCATCTTGGGATTGGTCAAGGGAAACACCCATTGATTATATCTCCCTTGTAAGCTCAGATAAATGGGATTCATAGTGCAAAATCCAACTAATTGAAGTCATCGCTTCATTTTTATATTTCAAATGGATTTCTAAAAAAATTATATTTATACCAATCATATGATCACTGTTCAACAACTATATAATCAATGATTATGATATTTAGGAGTTTTTAAGTCTAAGTAGATATAATGAAACAAAATAAGGTCATGTGTTTTCTATAACCATAATACATAATGCAGAATTTAATTCAACCATAATGGAAAGAATTATTTTAACAAGTTCAAGTTAACAAATAAATTACACTTATCAGTA
This sequence comes from Viscum album, assembly GCA_963277665.1. Classification (NCBI taxonomy): domain Eukaryota; kingdom Viridiplantae; phylum Streptophyta; class Magnoliopsida; order Santalales; family Viscaceae; genus Viscum; species Viscum album. The sequence goes on from OY728151.1 coordinate 1,226,911,816, forward strand.
TATTTTATATTAATTAATTAAAATGGAGGAACAATATGGACATTAATAAAATTTTTATAAAAAATTCTTTTTTCAAACACAAAAATAAACATAATCTAAAATTAAACATTTTTTTGATTCAAAAGAATTTAAGTATATTACATATAATAGAACAATAAATATGTTACTTGAAATCAAATTACAAAAAAAAAATTCCTTTAAAATTATATAAATTTTTAAGGTATAATATTATTAAAATATTACCTTTTGTGATGTGGAAGTGAGTCAAGTTAATAAAGATATGATTCTAAAAGATTAAAATATAATATTCGATTGGGATGAGTCATAAAGGGTTTAAAGAATTAGTAAAATAACCTAAAAATCAAATTATTTTAAAGTTGAAACATTGATTTTGTCATTTGTACACTTAAAATTATTTATTACATCACTTTTGGGACATTATGACATCATAATACATACCTTTTATTTATAACATATTTAATTTTTAAGCGAAAATTAAACTATCATTAAAAAATAATGATAAATTCACCATTGGGAAATTTTGATGTTTCAATCCCAAAAATAATATTAATTTTATCTAAACAATTTTCAAAATATGTTTATTTTTTACTTTTAAAATTAGAATCAATATTTATAGATAAATGTTGGGTTTTTTTAGAATAATGGTTTTGGGACCCTTTTAGAATTTTTTTGACATCATACAATTATATTATCATCTATAATTAATAAATATTACGTGATAATAACATTTTATCAATATATATTTTATTAAAAAAAATCATTAATTCATCTAAAGGATTGTCTTTATTGAAATTATATCTATCCCAGAAATATAATTTGGTTTTCTTCGAATAAAAATAATTTATAAAATAATAATGATAATAAGAAAATATAACCATTATTCTATTAACAATGAAATATAAATATTTATATTATTAGGGTCTTTATTTCTAGCCATTTACTATAATGGAAAATTCCTTAATGGTCAGGTACATGAGAGTGATATTTCAATGGGGTAATTTTGTATACATATTCTTGGCCATGAACCTAATGATCATGAAATTATCTCAAAAATAGTTTCACTCGTGCTTTAGTTAATGGATCTCATCTTGGGATTGGTCAAGGGAAACACCCATTGATTATATCTCCCTCGTAAGCTCTGATAAATGGGATTCATAGTGCAATATCCAACTGATTGAGGTCATCCTTTCATTTTTATATGTCAATTGGATTTCTAAAAAAATGTATATTTATATCAATCATATGATCAGTGTTCAACAACTATATTATCAATGATTATGATATTTAAGAGTTTTTAATTCCGATTAGATAAAATGAAAATATAGAAGGACATTTTCTTTCTATAACTATAGTGCATAATGCAGAATTTAATTCAACCATAATGGAAAAAATTATTTTTACATGTTCTAGTTAACAAATAAATTAAACATATCAGTAAATATTATATTAATTAATTAAAATGGAGGAACAATATGAACATTAATATAATTTTTATAAAAATCATGTTTTTAAACCCAAAAATAAACTTATTCTAAAATTTAACAATATGTTGATTCAAAAGAATTTAAGTATATTAAATATAATTGAACAATAAATATGTTACTTGAAATCAAATTACTAAAATATTTTTCTTTTAAAATTAAATAAATTTTTAATTATAATTTTTTGTTACAAAAATAAATAATAATCATTTTCGATGAAATCCCATTTTTGAAGAACAAAATTACGTTACAAAAAATAGAATGATTATCTACTAAAAAAATATAAATTATTTATATTTAGTTTAAATAATGCATGTATATATATTTATAGATATATATATATAATAATGTGCTTAATAATCTCCATACCCACCAATTTAATGGTTAGGTTATAATGGTTATACATATTTCACATGTAATTTTAGATCATTATTGTGTTTAGAGCACAATATCAATCATAGTTTTATTTTATAACATCATCATGTGTTACATAATATCCATTTTATGAATTCATATAAAATAATTAACGGAAAGGAAAACACCATCCTTTGTGTTTAAGGACAACCGACTCCAAAGAAGACATGTGATATGTTCCATCACCACCTAAAATTATTGTTTTAAAAAGTTTATTTAATTTAATAATATGATATTTTTCACACAATAAATTTTCATAATAAATAACAGTGGGTATTATATATGTGTAATTAATAAGAAATAGTCTTAGTAACTTTAACAAAATTAAATAGACTTATCAAGTTAACACACATAATTGGATATACTATGGGGTAACCTTTGATAAAATATAAGAAATATACTAATGGAATAATAAAGTACCTAAAATTAAAAAATTACTGAGATCATGAAGTTATTTTAAACATCTTTCACAATGGTCAATGAACTGATTGTTTTAAAAATAAATTAACCAGGCAAACTTGACTAATCAATGTATGAAAAATTATATTAAAAATGAGTATCAAAAGATAATATTTGGACATTATAAAATTTTATATTGATGAATACGGATATTGGGTATATATATAATGAAGTTAATTTAATTATTTAGAAATCTATGGGCAAGTGCAGAGTTCTTTGAGACATGAAGTAAGGGGGTTTTCTCAAACATTCGTTTATTGATACACATCTTCTTTTATGAACCTAAATTATTTTATTTAGAATGTATAATGTTAATAGGATATTTAATATCATTTATTATATTTATTCATGCTATTTTAACTTCAAGTTCCACATTTATATCTTTCAAGGGTTTTTTAGAATGTTTTATAATCCATATGGGTTTTATCTTAATTTCCCTTTATTGAGGAATGCTTTGATATTATATATTAATATTCATATTTATGGTGTATCAATACCCCTAATGACTTATAATATCATAATTTATTATTTGACTTGAAAAAGTTATTTTTATTCATTCTCTTTCTTGTTGTGGACTATAGTTGATGTTTTCCCTAAAATAAAAGGGCATTTCAAATCCCATTATAATTTATTGTATTGAAATTATTATACTAAAATTCCTTCATTAATTTCATATTTTAATCCTTATTTATATAATGTGTTACTTAATTATATTTAACTTATACTTACAGGTGAGTTATAATAAATTTTGAAAATAAATTTTTTTAGAGTAATTCTTATCCATTTAAATGATGGTTCCCTTCTTTTTCCAAAATTTCCCTTCATACCAACATTATCATTTTTAATTGTACACATAATTTATTCTAATTTCATGTTATCATCATATTAAAATTTCAATATATTAAAATTATTATTTTATTGCCTTATTTTATGATGTGGGTTTTCAATATTGATGTTTTGGAATATAAAAAAGTATTTTATGTACCATATCTCTTACTTGTTGGTAACACATTCCCATAATTATTTCTCCGTTTTAGTTTACATTATTACTATGTAACTCCAATAATTATTATATATATCCCATATATATATATTATAAGGTGAATATATTTTTCATTTTTGGTTTTAATCAAGTTTTATCTCCCTTTTAAATTCCCAATTTTATGTAAATTTTATTTGAGGGTTGTTTCCAATTTATTGACTCATGTCATGAATTACTACCATGAAATGTTTCTAAACTACGTCCAACTTCTAAAAAATAAATATTTTACATATAAACCTTAAGATTGGCTCTGTATTTATATAAATAATATACTATTTCCTTCTTTAAAAAAATATTTACAATATTTGAAAAATCTTTACCAAGGGGTGCACTTTTATTCTTTTTTCTCTTAGATCCATCTCATGAATTTTCTAAACCGAAAAGCCTTGTTCAAGAAATGTATTGATATTTAAATTATGAATTTGCAAAATGAATTGTGTAATTATTATCTTAGAAATAATTATTATTTATCCTTAAAATATGTCTTAAAATTGAATTAGGAAACTGAATTCCATCTACTGAGATTCATCACGCTTCATATTTGTGTATTTTTTCATTTCTATTGAAGAACACATATTAATGAACATTAAATGATGTGATATAAGGGTTTGTTAGATACCTACAATTCATTAGGTAATGTTAATGTATCATTTGACACCATGTATAGTGTACAAGCGATTAACATAATACGACATTGTTTGGATGGAATTTACCCTGAGAATTCAATGATGATGAAGGTTTTTAGCCTATGATATGTTGTATTGGTTTTTTTCATTGACATATGATTATGTCTTAATGTTTTATTGTGATTCCACATACATATGATTCTGTTATATTATGATTTCATTACATTAAGTCATGATTCAAAACTGATAATTATCCTCCTTATGATATTATTATATTTCTCCTAACCCATTTATACCTGAATGGTTTAATCTTATTGATTCATTATAGGGTTTTTATGTCACCTTTTAAATTATTTTTTTTCCTAGGATATCCCATGATATTTTAGATAACTTATGAGAGTAGGATCACCATTTTATGTTTTAATAAAAGTGTTTATGTTTATGTTTATGATGTTATATTTATGTATCTAATATTATAACGAAACAAGACCTATAGATCCTAATATTTTAATTATTATAAATGTATGTGAATAATTTTGAAATAAAGGTGTTTCAATTCTTGGGCCACTACATTTGGGACACCTATTCGAAAGATCATAATCGTACTAATAGTTTCTGACCACACTACCCCATCCTGAGAAAACAAGAAGAGTGCACCTATAATAATTTTTTTTGTTTATAGCACAATTAAGAAATTAAAGTAACATAAATATTATATAATTCATTAATAAAATGTCACTTTTAATTTAAAACACACACTTTATGTTTTATTGAGCACACCATGTGTCTCATTCACATGTGGGTGATTCATATATGTGAAAAATTATTTATTAATTTTTTTCAAAATGTATCTTGTTAATAAAATGTGTTTTCTTTGTTTTGAATATAATATATGTGTTTTGAACTAAAATGTTACTTTTAAAATTAAAAAAAACTCTAGTCATACCAAGAACACAATTTTTCATATTTACATGTGAATGATTTAGAAAAATAAAAAATGACTTAAGGATAATTTTCCTAAAGTATTAAGACAATCTGAGTGTGTTTTTTATGTTTTGAGAATGTGATGTGCGTTTTATACTAAAATCTCAATTTAAATAAAAACATGTAATTTCAGTCATATGATCCACACGATGTGTTAGATTGATGTGAAAAAATACTTATATATAAAAAATTACATATGGATCATTTAACTAAATTATCAAGATAATCATAGTGTGTTTTTTTGTTTTTAGTGGATGACGCACATTTTGAACTAAAATGTTACTTTTCAACTGAAACAATCACTTTGATTCATACTGGGAACACCACATATTGAATTGAAGTGTGGAAAATTCATACACATTAAAAACAATATATGAATCAATTTACAAATGTATCAAGAAAAGTTTTGTGATTTAGCTCATTTTTTAGCAAGTGATTCACGTTTTGAAGTAAAATGTCACATTTAAAATTAAATCACATATTCTGAGTCTTACCATCCACATCATGGGACAAATTGTCCTATGCTTGATTAATATACATCAAAAATAAAATTTATATATTTTTTCAAATTGCATCAATATAATCCAAACATGTTTTCTCATTAATGAGTAGGTGAAGTGTTTATGTACAAAAATATCAATTTGAAAAAAATTCAAACATTTTCAGTCCTAATGAACACAATGTTTTTAGGATTAAAGTGATGATGATTCTTATAAATTAAAAATGACTTATGAACCAATTTAATAAATTATTAAGATATTCTAATTTTTTTTCTATGTTTTTAGTCAATCGAGTTTATCTTGAACTAAAATTTTACATTAAATAGAAATCACATTAAATTGAGTCATTTATAGAACATAATATGTAATATTGATGAGATAATAATTTATAAACATAAAATATGAATTATGTTTCATTTTATTAAATTATAAAGACAATCCGAGTGTTTTTTATATGTTTGGAGTATGTGGAGTATATTTTGTAGTAAAATGTAAGTTTTAAATAAAAACACTATCATTCAGTAATACTATCCATAATGAGTGTTAGATTTTTGTGATATGAATTGTGATATATAAAAAATGAAATATACCTCATTACAATAAATAATTAAGAAAAAATTATCATCTATTCATGGATTCCTGTCAGTGAGGAACGTTTAAAAAAATAATACTTTCATACTAAAAAAATTAACTTTGAGTTATATAGGACACACCATGTGTTAGATAGACATGTAGATTTTTAAAATACATAAAAAATTTACTTTATTATTGTTTTCAGAATTTATCAATATAAAAAAACTTTTTTTTCAAAAATTACTATTAATGACACTTGTTTTGATCTAAAATACCACCTTTAAACTGAAAAATGTGCATTGAGTCATATCAAACACACCACGTGCTGGATTTATGTGTGGATAATTACCACAAATTATTAATTACTTATAGATCATTTTACTAATGTATCAATACAATCCAATCTTTTTTTTCTTAATTTTGATTATGTGATGGTTATACTGCACAAAAATGTCGATTTTAAATAAAAACATTCTCTTTCAATCATATCATCAACACCATGTGTTAGATTGGAATGAGTATAATTCTCATATGTCTAAAATTTATTATTTATCTTTTTTTAAAAATATAAATATAATTCACAAGATTTTTCAAGGTTTTCAGTCACTGATTCCTGTTCTAAACTAAATTATTACTTTTAAATATAAAATACATACTTTCAGTCATACTGAGCACAAGGTGTATCAGATATCAATAATACTAATTCATTGACATAGAAAAAGAATTATGTAACATTGTAATAATTTATTTATTCAATTAGAGTGTGTTTTATTAGTTTTGAGTATGTGGTGTTTTTCTAGTACAAAAATGGGAATTTTAAAAAAAATACACTATTTCAGTCATATCAACCACACCCTATGTCAGATTGATGAAAAAATAATTCTTATACATCAAAAATGTCTTATGGATTATTGTAATAAATTATTAATATGATAAAAGTGTGTTGTATCATTTTTAAAAATGTGATGTGAGTTTAATACTAAAATATTACTATTAAAATTAAAACACCGAATTTGAGTCGTAAGGGTCACACCATGTGTTTGATTGATGTAAAATAGATTTCTACACATAAAAAATGATTTATGAATCATATTCCTAAATTATTAGGGAAATATAATCATTTTTTATTAGTTTCATGTATATAATTTATGTTTTGAATTAAAATGTCAATTTTAAATCATAACACACACATTTAATAATACCATTCACATAGTGTATCAGATTGATGTGAAGTGAGTTCCTACACTTTAAAAACAACTTATGAATATTTTTCAAAAAAATCTAGACAATTATAAATTGTTTTATGAGGATTTATTACTACATATTACAAATTAGTTGATAATTATCAATATATTGTTCACTAACAGGTTATTAAAAAAGAATGGATTTAAAGTATAATGCATTGCATCATCTTTGAACATAAGAATATTAGACAAAGAACTCGTAGGTATATGGATAGATAATTAAACATATACCTAAGTGTATTATCCTTATTTAAGCCTCCATCAGTAATTTTTTTTCAGAATTTTGAGTCTATAATGGGAAAAAGGTCTTACATACATTGTTTCATGTTCCTTATAAAAAGTTAAAATCCTAGTTTATCGTTCGATAAAGACTATAAACTCAGTATACTATTCTTTTCCCCTTTCTATGAACAAAATTATTTCATATATATATATTCTAAATCACATATTCATGATATTTATAGAAATTAAATAAATACTACATAGAAAAAATGATAAGATAATTGATAATATTAAAACTATACAAAAATATAAAAAAATAATTAACAAGATGTAGAAAAACTTTTTCTTCTTGTTTTTTTAAATAAATCAGAAATTTCAAAGTAGATAGTAAATCACATCTTCCTAAAATTAGTAAACATTTTGACACTATGTATTCTACCAGCTCAATTCTAAACAAAACTATTTTTTATTATATATGTGTGGAGTTTCAATAGAACTTTTAGTATTGGAATAATATATTTAAATAAATGGTTAATAAATACATTGAATTTTTTTATTATCATTAGAAATACCACTTTGAGGATTTTAGTTAATTGATGTAATTCAATATCTTTAATTAATTTGAAAAAGTAATATCTATAATCATTTCCATTATATTATTTCATAGACTATAGAAACATTAAGAAAAATAAGTGATTTGTTTTAATAGGTGTTTTAATGGTGAAGCTATATTATATACAACCTAATACTTATCTATTCATATAAATATTCAAGCATATTTTTCTCATGGTACAACCTCATAGAATAATTTTGATGATATTTAAGCACCACCCTATATTAACAGAATTTTCATTAAATCAAAATTTAAAAATTATAAAATCAAGTTTATTTATATAATTTTGAATGTAGAGTATTAAAAAATGATAAAAATAATTTCGTATGGTCAATTTATTTGTAATCCTTGCATGGAATCCAAAAAAATTTAGGTTATCAAAATTGATTACAATGATCTACAAATTCTCTATAAAAAATAAATAGAATAAGTAATGAATGAAATAAAAATGTATTTGATATGATTATATTTTTAATTTTTACCCTTGAATTATGGGTATTAATGAGATATTCACATATGTATGTTTCTTTTTAAACATTTTATCTAGTTTTTATACTATTTTTAAATACTCTTTTTCTTTTAATGATTTGTTTTCTATAAAGTGAGGTGAGGAAAAATGATTCCAAATTTTGGATCAAAGGGTTTTTCCTTAACATATTATAGACACATACACCTAAAAAATATGATTAATATTTATGTATAATTAAAATAGTATATCATCAATTGGAAAAACATATTATGAAAATTAAACCCATGTATACATTTACAAATATAACTTTTGGCCATCCATGATAAAGGATTTTATCCACATTATAAAGACAAAGATTATCTGTAATGGAATATCAAAAAATTGTTATCTAAAATAAATTTTGGACATATTATTATCATTTAAAAATGTATTTTTCATGAACTTATAATATTATTAAATGTTATAGTCAAATTGGAGGAGTTTATGTACTCTCTTATGGTATTTCAAATTGGTTAGTTCATGATTTAGATTATTTTTATTTGTATTTCAACTTCATATTATTTTTCATTGTATCTAATAAAATTGCCATTTATTATTATTTACATTAATTTTTTATTAGTTTTTTTATAAAAATTGAAAGTATATACCTAGTTATTGACTTGCATTTATACAAGATCAGACAACCAAGCTATGATTGTTCAAATAGCAAGATAAATCTTTTGAATGTCTAGATCATCAATAAAAGCATTTATCTTAGTGCTTAGATCATTAGATAAATTAATCCCTACATTAAAATGATCCTTTTAAAGGATTATATTGTGTATAATACATTCTTTGATATTGTAATCTATACTCCCCATAACTATGAAATGGGTTGGTGCTGATAGATATAAATCACAATCAATTTCATCCTATATAATATTGCAATAGGAAAGGTAACACTATATACTTGATTCACATTTCAAAAAAATAGTTATATCAAAATCGATTACCATTTATAAGGTGGAATATTTAGGGAAATGGCTAGCCACAATGTGTGGATGAGGGAAGAATATTCATGTAGTGGTTGTTTTTTTAAAATTTATTCTATTTAGTTTTTTTGTATGACATTATCTAACAACTTTGTATAAAATTTAATTTTTTCTTCAAGAATATTTTTATGTTCCATCATCTTATTTTTTTATTATCTTTATCCCCTTGGGTATTTATTTTTTGAAAATATGATTGAGGAAATACTCCAAAACCCGCACCTCTGAGGAATCCATATTTTCTAAAACACTTCATGACCACTAAATGTATTCATTCATTGGGTAAAATCAATGATGAAATGTGTTTTCAAACTATATAAAAATATCGGAAAATAATGAGTCATTATTATTTAATACTAATTTAAAATGGAATAAATATTTATTATGTCTAACTTACATAAGATTCAGATACTTTTTGTGTGTTTTCGTAAAGTAGTATTCTTTAATTATTTAAATGAGACTCTTTCCATAGAACATGATGTAGGATGGAACTATTTTTGGAATTGGATTGAACAATATATATATATATATATAATCTTTATAATTAATTTTTTTTCATGATAAATAAATTTTTTACTATATTTATAAAATAAAAAACACTTATTTTTTCAAGTAAATAATAACTCATCCCTGCACTATAGAAGGTGTATTTTTTTATACATTCTTCGTATTTTAAATAGTTAGTTTCCCATTCATAAATTAATAACTAATAATAAAATTGATTAATAAATGTATTTACATGTAAAATGTTTCCAATCATTATGAACCTGAAATGCTTGCTCCTCACAATGGATAAGAAATACATTTCATGTTTCATAGTTTATTATGTATGTATATATTTTTAGTGGGTGTGGGTTTACATTCTCTAAAACATCCTTTGGATGATGATTCATAATAATTGTTTGAAAGTATATATATGTCTTTGTACTGGCCATTAAAACAAAATTCATTTGATTATCAACTACTAAAAATACACTCTATAAGGGATAATGAAAATAAAATCAAATTCTAGTTATTTTATTTTTTTGTAACATAAGGAAATTATATAATAATGTTACCCAAGTCAATTCAAAATTTTGAGCATTAATTAGTAGAACAAAATTGTGCTAATAAACACATGAATTCAAGTGGTGACCCAAATACAACTACAGAAAATTGAATTAATGGGTTCAAAAGGATTGATGTTTGAATTCTATCGAACCATAAATAGTATTAATTTACTTGTTAGCTAAATAATTTTTGTTAAGATTTCCATTCTTCAAAACTCTTGTTTTTTTATCATATATAGGTTATTCACACTCTACCACCACATAGGTTTCTATATTTTCTAACATGTTATTACTCATGATTTATATCATAAGAATATATAGAAAACTTTTTTTCCTTATGATTGCAAGCATCATTATACAGAGAAACATTTTGTTCTTTATGATTGGGAGAATAAACATCTAGACAAGCTGTTATCTAAAAATTCATATGAAAATTTAATTTAGATTACATAAATGTAGTAGTTAACACATAATAGTTTGATGTATTATAGTGTATATTAATGAAAAAATTAACATTATTATAAAATAATGTTTCTTTCATCAATAGTTGAAGATATTTGACCCCTTTTTTGAGTATCCAAATAAAATCCTTGAAGTCTCCTCTAAAATCCAAGACATCGTTTATATTGGGACAATAATGAATTGATTGTGACATCCCAATGAAAGGGTTATACCTAGTTGAATTGACATTTGAACCTACATGGATTTTTGTTGATAATAAAACATTGAAAAAATTCTATTTTAGGGACCTTTAATATAAAATATTTGGACCACCTATGATTCCATATAAATGGTTCACCATTTTACCATTCCATATTTAAATCCACATTCAAAAATCAAAATTCATTAAATTTAACTATAAAAATGTTAACAACATACTTTCTTTGAAAATCATAAGTTTTATTGCTATATAATCTAACTCTTATATTTTATTGATGATTCCAAAAGTATGAAATATTTGAGTAAATTGGATTTACATTATTTTTACTAGATACACACATCTCTTTAATGATAAGGGTAACTACTCTATTTTTCACAACATTTCATTCATCTTATTCCTTTCTATTTAACTAATAAATATTAATTACACAAAAATTATTAGATAATACATAATAAATTGGTCCCCTCCTTAACCATCGAATTCTTTCTAAAATTTAATTAATATTTGAATTAATCTTATGAAAAAATATTTTCATGAAATCATACTATAAACTATAGATTACATGTATTTGATATCCATATTTTATCTCATTGATAGACTTAAAAACATAAGAATTACTTTATGGGTTCGAAAATATTGAACAACATCTAAATAGTTATGTAAAATGTAAATGGGAGCCCACTCCCACTATGTAATGGTAGTTGTGAGAGAATCTATATTAAAATTTCATTAACCCCAAGTCTCCCGCAGTGATGAGATTTTGGTAGAACAACTCTCTCCACATTTGATAGGTAATTGGTATAGAATTCAATTACATCCTCAAAAATATATCAATATTAAATACATCCATTTGTCCAACATTTATTTTTGACATACCCATTACAAATCCTTATGTACCATTCAATGTGGTATATCCATATATAATTTAAAAGAACATGAAAATAAAGATCTCTAACAAAGTAATCTATTATATTATATAAATACAGTGGGATGAATATATAAAATTTATATAATATGATAGTAATTTCATTTTCTATAGTTTATAAATTTTATGGGTCTATAACTTTATAGAATATATATTTAAAAAAATGATATCATGGTCAATATATGGTGAAATGTTATATAAAAAATGAAATGTGAATCCAATGAAATTAAAACTTGAATATGATTTTCATAAAATATTAGGTAGTTTATCCTTAAATTAGTTATTGAAATGATATTATTGATAATTATTCAATACCCCTACAAACTTCACATTATTTTATAAGTTGTAAAATTGATAACTCCCTTGACTGTAAGGTGTGTAAGAATCTAGATAACCAAAATTGAATTTTTCACCCTTCCCTGCTACCCACTCTTCCCATTTCCCAATTTTAATCATTTCCAAACTATCCATAATTACATCCATTAATTTTTTTCCAATTTTAGTTAGTAAAACACCAATGACAATGTGAAATTCTTTTTTTCTATATACATGGCATCAAGAAAATGTATGATGTAAAAAAATTCTAGTATGACAATAAAAACAACTAATCAATTTTTAAAATTGGTTTTCATAAGTGTTTTGTCATAAAGGTTACTAAATTCAATGACCATATCATCTACATTATAAAATAGTTGATCACATGTAAGTGGATTTAGTGTTATATTTAATTATGAATTCCCATTTAATAATGTATTCTAAGATCAATATTTATGTTCGTGGGTTTCAAAATATATGATGTCCAAGAAAACAAATAATTCATAAATGTCTCAAAAAAATGATTATTTAACTTGTTCATAAATTGGACACCCTAGAGTTACTTTATTGTTAAATTTGATAAATTTACAAAAGAAATAATTTAATTTATTATCCAATACAACATGAATCACAATGTGAAATATTTATTCATATAATAATCATAGAACATAACACTTGAATCCCACATTAATTTCATATATTTGATCAACAATAAAAATAAACATAAATATCATTACTCAATTTTATTTTCCTAATATAAGAAGAGACAACATTATTTATATTTTATTCATGTATAAGCATAGTGGAGAGTTAATATTAACCAAACCAACTATCCTTGTACTATGAGTGATAACTTATAAAAAAGGTTTCACCATATCAATAGATTAAAAAATATGAATATTTCTCATCTCATTTCCAAATTTAGGGTACTCTTAATAAATATTATTCCATTTCGTTGAGTCTACATTGTGAAATTGTTTCCCAATTATTATTTCTTAACTTAGTGCCATTCTAATTTTCTTATAGTCTCATAACATTCAAAAATTCACTTCAACCTTGTAATGATTTGAAAATACCAAAAAAACATCTAATGGAATTGATTAATATTTCTTGTATCAATACACAACACAATTAAAGAACTTTTAAGTGATTCATGGTCTTTGAGAAATAATATAATATCATATGGAAATTCATATAATTTTAATATATCATATCCATTGAAAATATCATTCATTTAGAATCATATGGTTGGTAAGGAGGCTTATTAAATTATAGAATCATGTAATTCAAGAGAGAATTATTTTCATTAAAGATGGTGTCACTCTATCTATTAGCATATTTTTCATTATATTGTTTTATTATGGATGAAAATGTTATATATTTCGTACAACCATTATATAATTTCATCTTTTCACAACTACTTTACTTTTGGAATTGGTATAGAAACTAATGATGTCTATCATGAACTATTGTTATAATTTTTAAAATACAATCTTCATCCGTATTTACACATGTAATCATATCATTGATAATATTATCATCATCATTTTCACTTTTAATCATATGAAATGATCCAAAAAACATTGTGTAATCCCAGTCACTAGCTACATTCAACTATTCCCTATATCTAATTGAAAATTTATAACTTTGATCAATTACATGAAAAATAAAGTGTTATTGAAACACCTCTTAACTAATTAATCATGAATTATAATAATGTGAACACTGAAAATGGATTTGAGAAGGTTCATATGCATGATATTTTAAAAACCTGATGAACTATTAAACCTCACATTCATACTATATTTTCATACGATTAGAATGAATCCTTTTATAATTATTATACATCCTATTTGATTTATTAAAATTCATATTTAACAAAAAATAATACACAGAAGGGGTGTGAATAGAATCCATAAAGGATAATCATTATATATACACATATATCAAAATAATTTCTCATATAATGTGGAATTACGTCAAAAAAATTGTTAGAATAAAAAATGACGCAAAATTATATGAATATAAAGTATTATAAAACTCATTTTATTATTACAAGAATCCAAATTTCAAAAAACATTCTATTTTTTCAAATAGATTAATCATTGGAGATAATTCATTCCATGTCACAATCAATGATCACAAGAAACCTATATATTTCTGCAACATGATATGTATGAGGGTATATATTATAATATTACACTATTAAAACACATATCAATTCAAAATACTTATTTTTCAAAAAAATTGCACTGAACTATATATAATGTAATCACACAAATATTGGTTAGTACATATGTAAATTAATACAATATATCACATCTTAATTCATCATTTGGTTGTAATAAAAAAATTAATTTTCCATGGGAGTTGTAAAATAATTATGATGTGGGGTGGAATAAAAAAATGAATTTTTTTACCAAAATAACACAAATTTTAAAAATTAAAAATTATGAAAACTATTTTTCACAAAAATAATTTCAATGATTAGTAGAATTCATAAAACAAACAACATTGCTATTAAAATTAAAAAATGTAATTTTTTGAAAATGTTCAATTATAAAAAAATGGTAATTTCAAAATTTTAATTCATCTCTCATTGAAAATAATGTATACTTTTGAAAAAAGTTTCAAAATATTAGTGGAATTATTTTAATTAAAAAATTGAAAACCATCCATGTATGAATTTTTCCAACATTTTGAAATTTAAGATCCCAAATCCTTGTGAGATCATTAAGAGTGTGAGTGGATGATTCGATGATCCCTTTTATTTTTACAATTTTTTATTATTAAATTAATCCTATATAAATACAAAGAGACTTGATCCCCACATCTTGTGTAACTCAACCTCTCATAAAATAATGTTGTTAAATAAATTCATAAAACACAATGTTTTTTACAAGATTTTGTACTAAGACCTATTCATTTCCATGTTGGCGAGTATTAATAATATAAATTATCACTAGAAAATAAGAGTGAATAAATTTATATAAAATCTCTAATAATTCCTAAAAAACACAAATAATTTCTAATCACAAATGATTACTATTTTATCTATGTCAGAGGGATCATAAGATCAAAATTCCACCAATGTTCATCATACTTACTCCCACTAGATGAGTTATCTCTTGAAAATATCTTGTTATTTATAGCAGAATACTACAAGTTATTCAATGATATTGTAGGTATATACATTGTAGGATGATTCTATGACCATATTCGGTAATATTTCTAGATCACACATATTTTATTACTTCCTCCAATGCTTTAGAGAAGATGGTTTGGAGGCTTCTCTTAAAATTATCAAATTCAGGTTATCAACTCCTTGAAGAATTATATAGCTTTGAAATATTTCACTCTTCGATCCAGTATCCTTATCAGGATCTATAGTAGATATTCCAATTGTTTATATAATTTTACAACACCTATATGCACATATTTATACCCAAATAATATGGTTCATGGGTCCCAAATAAATCAATGATTTAAATTCCATCATTTAAATACTCAAATAAATGTGTTAATAATTAAACAAATTTAATTTATTCTTCCTCTAAATATTAATACATGAATGTAAGTATTATATTAATATTTTTAATTAAAATAACCCAATAATAAATGGTTTTTTAATTCCCTCCATTTCAATAACCCATATAATGACCCAAGACTTTTACACACCTTATTACATGATTTTATGCATAATTAACCATTAAATACAAACCAAGGTTCATAAAGTAAATTTTCATTCAAATATTAGGTACATAATTAGAAACGATGACTCTAAAATAAAGACAAATAATATTTAAGATCTATAATGAGAAACAAAACTATTTTTACCTCATAAATATGTATATGATAACATGGGGAATGAATGAATATGGGATGATCTAAAAAGCATGGTAAGGGAATAAAGATTTGAATAAAGAATATGAAATGAGTTAAGAGAATAAAATGATAACATAAAAATTTAGGGCTTAATAATAAACACATAGAAGCATAAAATATAGAATATGGGATCATGTAATCATGGATACATATGAATGTTAAAGAAACATATATCACGACAGTAACATGAGTCAAGGAGAACTTTTAAGACTATATCACATGGTGGTCAAAGTCCCATATATGATTTTTTTACTCCCTATCCCAAAAATATGTATAATGATACAAAACATTACCCAATTAATTAGAGTGATATCTGGGTGAACCCATAATAACTTTAACATTCACATGTGTGAAACATGAAGAATCAAATATAAGGGTGACCCATGTAAAGAAAGGGTTATCATAATCATTTCCAAAGGAATGACCAAAGGAAATATCATAAGGATGTATATGAAAGAATGTATTTAAATCATAGTTGGACATTCATATAGAAAAATAGTCATAGATCGGGATAAATGATGTCTCTTTTAATTGAAATCATTTAAATAGCATTTTTAAGATACTTTAGAAATGATCCACATTGGTCGGGTTTAATGGAATATATAAGAGTATTTAAAGCACTCCAAAAGAATATTTTTTTCATAATATTGAAATTAAATAATTTTTTTTGTTAAAAATAATTATTTTTGAAAAATATTGGTTGATTAATTTATATTATGGAGTGTACATAAAAATGAGTATGAAATTGTGAAGTTCCCTTTAACAGGGCTTGGTTATCTGAAGGAATCGAAAATTGACCTTATAAAACATGTATTTACCCATAAAATAAATAACAATCAATATAGGTACAGATTTTCAGAATATAAAAACATAATTTAGGAGTATATAAGAAGAATTAGGAATTACATTTGGATACATTGGGAGAAAGAAAAACGTAATGGAAAAAATGGAGGTTCATAGAGAATACCTTTCCTTATCTTCAAAAGTGTCATGAACATTCTCTTAATGTGATGCATAATAAAATTATATTAACTAATAATTTAGTGAAGAACCTATTTAACATATATTTTTATTATTATAAATTTATTAAATTTATTTATTGTCATTTCCATGAGTTATAATGATTAATTTTATTCCTCCAGTTGTGTTTCTTTCATGATTGTATGATGGTTCCCTTGAGTATAATCATGGGAGTTCTCATAAAAACAATTAAATACTCAAAAATTGTAATTATATATCATTTATGAACCTCAATAATGTTATTTTATCACATATATAATTTTTTATAATATCAGGATGATGTGTTAAATAAAATGGTAACCATGAATGTCAGTTTATTTTGGATATTTTTCAATAATCCTGAACAAGTTTAGTTGTATTATTTAATATTATGTATATATATTAGTTCTAGAATATAAAAAACGTTTTAATATAAATCCCAATTTTTTTTAACCATTATAATTTTTTTTGACCATCCTTTTATGCAGTAATGGGAATAAAACTCATCATCCATGATGGTGGTGAATCGATACATCGCAGAAAATGTTTTCATTTTTATAATAAAAGTATTATCAAAGAGATTTGATGATGGATATTCCATTAACATAATAAAAGTATAGTATATATATGATACTGGAGTAATCATGTCACTTTGGAGAGTCGTGGAATGTTTGAGGTAGAAAAAAAAAGAAAGAATTTTAAAGAGAAGGGTGGAGGATTTTACCTCTTGAATGTCACCTCATCCAGAACCTCCTTATGGAACTTGGGTTTGGTATTTTGGTGAGAAAAAATGATCAGGATTTTGGAAAGATTATTTGGAGAGTAATTTGAAAAAATATAAAAAATATCCACAGATTATATGGTGTGAGGAGAATAGGAGGCACTGAGTGCTATTTATAGGAAAAGGAGAGGGGTGTTTTGAATTATTTTATTCATTTTTTTATTATTTTGTTTGACTTATATCATTGGTGTTGATTCATGTGATTATATATAGTAACTAGTTCATGTGAATTTTAACTAATGGGTTCTTACCTCATCTATGTATCATCCATGAGTCAAAAAATCTATTATATTTCTTAAATTGTTAAATAATATAAGTTACCACATTCCACTTTTCACCAAAATTCATCTATTTTCGAAACAAAATTCAACCTAACCTATTTTGGAATTTATATTTCAAAAATGAACCCCATTATATGAAAATAACTTTCAAAATATGAGAAATTTACTTATTAAAATCATCATTTATTCAAAAAAATATGGATTTTAATATTATAAAATATTCTATGACAATTTAAAATTTTAATTAAGGTCCTATAAAATTATCATATAATTTTAGGAAATAACATTATTAATTTTTTAATCTATTAATTGTAAAATTGTATATAAATAATTATGATTTGAAAAAAATACCAACACATAATTTATCATTTTCAAATAATTTATTCAATTAAACCAGGATATAAATATATCATATTTTCATATATAGGATGCCTAAAATTTATATATAATTTCATAGGTGAGGTTACTATTCTATTGGCCAGATTACTATTCCTGATTTTCATGTTACTGCACCAAGGGTTTGGATACTTTTTCATCAATATTGGTTCCCCAATTTCTATAAATACAAATTATTTCATAATTAATTTTTGATAAAAATGTATTTTTTAGGTTCACTATGTGATTTATGTGTTTTATAATATATATAATAATTATAAGAAGGTATATTTCATTGAAATTTTTTTGGGATGTTTCATTTCTCCCACTTATTAGATTTTACCATCAAATTTTTATTTTACATTATATATTGAAAATTGGGGAGGGGACTTCTCCTTCATTACTTCCTCTATTTCCCATGTCAGATATTTATACTTATGATTCCTCCACAATGATTTGAAAAGATATGTTATATTGTTTTGTAGAACATTGTCATTATCGTCCATGATATTTAATGGATTCTCTTTATATGTTTGGTCGTTATCTAGTTGTATCACCTATGGATTTAGTACACGTGATGGGTCATTTATATACTTTCTATGGAGAGATACATAAAACATGTGATGAACTTGTGCCATATTTAGTGGAAGTGCATGATAATAAGACATTACTCTTATGTGATCAAGGATATAAAAGGGTCCACTATACCATGGTAAATGTTTCCATTTCATTCCAATACACAATAATCTCTTCTATAATGACATTTCAAGGAAGAATTTCTTTTCAACATCATACTTAAAATCTATTTTATGGTTTTCATCATAGTGATTTTGATAACTCTGACTAGCTTTGATATTTTTATGGTTTGAAAGATCTCTGTCATCCTTTGTAGAAGTTCAAGTCCAAAAAGCTTTTGTTCTCCAACATAATCCCAACATGTTAGAGTTATACATCACATACCATATAGAAATTCATATGGATCCATATGAATAGTCGATTGGAAACTTGTATTGTATGAGGACTCAACCAATGAGAGATGATAATCCCATCCTCTTTTAAATTCCATTGATAAGGATCTCAACATTTCCTTGAGGGAATTAATATTCTTTTCATATTGGATATCAATTTTTGGGCGATAGGTCGTATTGAAAATGAATTCAGTACCCATATCATGTTGAATAATTCTCCAATATTTATATGTAAATTTTGACCATGATTAGATATTATAAAAAGTGGAACCATATGTACCCTCACAACATTCTTCGCATATATCATGGAAATTTAATCAATTGATAAATATTTTTGAATAGTAGTGAAGTGGTAATTATTGGTTAATTGATCCACTGTACCCATTTTTCATTGTTTCTGTTGGATGTTTTTAGGAAAACGGTGAAAAATTATATAATGACATTCTCCCATTTTTATGTTGGTATAATAAATAGTTTCATCTTCCCTTTAGACTTCTATTACCTTTCGCTAACTAATTGACATACCATAAACCTTGAGATATAATAAAAAATCTAATTTTTTATGTTGTCCCACCAGAAGTGTACCCAAAGATCAGGGTACATCTTGGTACTTCCATGATGGATGGATAAAGATGAATTGTTTTCATTATCCAATAGCTTATTATTTATCTCAGGTGACGAAGGCACAAAAAACCTAGTTCCAAACCAATCCACACCATTATTTTCAATGTGAAACTCGTGTTTATTCCCTTCTATTACTTCTTTGAGCTTCATTTGTATCTCTAAACCACCCCTTTAATCCTCGTTGATCTTATCATTGATAAATGGTTGGGATATAATTTATTAAAGGTAGTATTTATTCCATGATATTATTATTTCTACATCCATTCTTGTCATTTCCTTAAATATAGGGTCTTTCTCAATCTGCATCAAGGATGGAGTAGCATGCACTTTTATATAAAGAGAATCATCTACATTGTTTTCCTTCTCTGGATGATAGGGAATATACAAATAAAAGTCCTTTATTATATAGATCTATATCCATAAACAGATTTTGGGCTCCATTTCTATGAATATATACTTTAGTATCTTCTGATCATAATATATATCACACTTCTCACCATATAGGTAGTGCTGCGAGATTGTCAAAGAAAAAAAATCATAGTACCTAGTTCCAAATCATGAATCAGGTTGTTTTTAATATCATCCTCAACTGTTATGAGCCATAGTCTATCACTAGATCATTCTTACGGTTCAAAAATATGAGGATATTATTTTAATCATAACTAAATTACACCAAACCATTTCCACTTATTGGTAGTGCGAGTAGAGGTGCATTGGATAGCCTATTCTAGAGAACCATGAAGAATTACTAAAATTATTCTATCCAGACATAATTTTCCCCATTTCATGTTATCTTAATTTGTGGGATAATCAATCATGGTAATTTACTCATAAAAAATCAGTAATACCAATATAATCCAAGAAAACTATGTATCTTTATTACAGATTTTGGCCTTAGACACTCGTCTTTTTTCATTATCTTGGAAGGGTAAAAAATATTTCTTTTTTGGTTATATCATGCTCTATGAATGATACTTCTTACATTTAGAAATCACATTTACTATAAATCACATATAGTTTCACCCTTTTAAATGTAATTAGCACAATATTCAAATTCTACCTATGTTCATGCTTGTTCATGGTTTATAACAGAATATCATCGATAATAACTTCCAAAATAATTTCAAGGTAATATCTAAATATACTATTCATTATGTTCATGAAAGTATTTAGAGGATTAGTGATTTTGATAAAAATCACTATGATCTCATAGTGTCCATAAATCATCCAAAAAGAAATCTTGGGTATATATTCCTTCATCCCCATTAATTGGCGATATATCAAACGAATGTCCAAATCAAGAAATACATTCCCCCATGTATCTGATCGATCAATTCATCTATCCATGGTAAGGGACTCTTGTTCTATATCATGATATTTTTTAGCTCACTATAATCAATACATAGGAACATTAATCCATCCTTCTACTAGATGAAGATGACCAGTGCACCCCATAACGAAGCACTTAGGTGTATGAAACCCATTTACATATTCTCTTGTAATATATTCTTTAGTTCTTCTAACACAATGGTGGATACTAGGTTAGGAATCTTTAATATAGTTAGGGATCCAAGATTAAGTTCAATTGAGAAATCTACCTCTCAATCAAGAGGTAGACCATGTAATTCCTTAGGGAACACATCAGCATAGTACCTCACAATGGGCATGTATTCTAGCTTGATCCTATCATTTGTCTCAATAATTTTATCTAGATAAAATTTCTCATAAGGAAATAATATTCACATTTGAGATGATGGTTGTGAACGATACTCATCCTCATCTTTATAGTTATACAAAATTGGAGGATGCGTCGGAATGTGATGTTTGATATCCCTTTCCTGGCAGTTTATGTTGGATTTTTATAAATATATCCAACCCATGACCAATATAGAATAAAACATCATAAAATTATGTATGAGAAGATTTTATGGGAGGTTCATTACTCAAAAATTAGCTGGAGATGAGTTATGCGCATCATATGAAATAATCTACCCATTTTTATTCACATAGATATCTGAACCTCCATATTTTGAGTTGGGGTTTTAATAGTTCTTATAAACTAAAAAGATATTATAGAATTTCTATAACTAGAACAAAATAGTACATTCACTATTGTTTAATGAATAACCATCATACATATCACCACATCATTGGAGGTATCTACCTCTGCATTAGTGAGAGCATATAACATTCCATGCTACAATGGAGGTTTTGTTTATTTCCAATGAAAACCATTGGCTTAGGTTATTAGATCAAATAATTCTCATGTTCCTTATAGATGAAACACTAAACTACAGGATGAGAGTTGGTATAAACCTTCTTTTATACTTCCAGATTAGTGGGATTATTTAAATCCCTTTGGAAAAAATTATCCTGAGGACTCACTCTTCCACATTTGAAGCATCTTTTAGTCCCCCTTAATTTCTTTATATGATTCTTCCTCCCATACTTTTAAAACATTAGATATTGGGTTTCATTTCCATTAGAGGATTTATCTAATGATCCTCCCTTATTAAACTCCATTTTTTACCTTTTTATCTCCAGTGCCATGATACCACTAAGAGTCTGTTTTCTTCATTTCAACTATAAGGTCACAACAGACAATATTCTCATAGATATGAAAGTCTCAAATCACCAACACTTTTCATACAGTCAACTCTAGTCCATTAAAGAAAAAATCCACCTTGATTTTAGTGTTCATGGAAAATACAATGGTGTATCGTGCAATCCTTGTAGTGTTTTCCTCATACACATTATTAGACATGAAAATCTATCTATTCTGTCCAAGGAACTCCTTTTTCATCTTAAGTTAGAGAGTTCAAGGAAAATATTAATTGAAAAATCTTTTCTTGAATGCTTCTAATTCCATGAAACAAATTTTATTTTCATACTTCATGTTTTTGATCAGTTTCCACCACTGAAGAACTTTCCCAAAAAATTGAAAGTCTCCCTAAAAAACATTCAATTCTTCAGAACACTAGAGTATAGATATTATCATCTAAACTAGCTTAACCCATTCTTATTTGATTAGGGGAATATATGTTTCTAAAAATATATGATGTATCTATTACATAAAGGATTAAACTTCAACATGATATTTCTTTGGTGATGGAGTGAATTCCACATCAATAAATTTATTATTCATAACATGATCAAGTTGATAAAGTATTATCATGATATTTTGATCTCATGTTCCAAAAATATTTTCAATTTCAATAAGGAAATTTTCATATTTACTATCACATTTATTTTTGTCATGAGTTATACTACATCTCTCCTATAACTATGAAGAGGTAAAATAAAAAAATGGGTGAATACTAACTAAAAGTATATAGATAGGAAACATTTAACTTAGAAAGATAAATTTGTAATTGCAAAGTATATCCTAACATGGGATTACTAATGTTTCAATCTTGGCTATCCCTAATGATTGAATTATCCCTGGTTTTCTTAATCACATTTTATAGTACTAATACCAAAATTAAGTAGATTGTACTCTGATTCCAACTTTAATGAACATATCCATTAACACATATTATTACATGATTTTATGCATAATTAACCATAAAATACAAACCAAGGATCATAAAGTATAGTGTATTTGAAATATTAGGTATATAATTAGATGGAATCAAACAAAAATGATGAAATATTTTATTTAATATCCTCTTTGATATCCTAAATAACTTTTATATTTTACATATTCAATAGATAACCTAGGGAATACATGAACAAGGGATGATCTAAACAGCCTAGTAAGGGAATATACATAGGTATAATGAATAACACACGAGTTAGAAGGCATAAAATGATTACATACAAATGAATGGCATAGAAATAAACATAGAGATTCATAATATATAGAACATGTGATCTTGGAATAATTTAAACTTGGTAATGTGTTAGTATTATATAACACAACATTAACATTATTCAAGGATAATTGCTACGACTACAACACATGGTGGACAACATCCCATAAAAGAATGTGGTTTAATCAGTATCCTAACAAGACCTCACATGATTAGAAACATTACTCAATTCATTAAAGTTATATATTGGTGCCTTCAACATAACATGATTATGAATTTTTGTTCCACATAAAGAATCAAACATAAGGAATAAACATAATGGTTACCCATGGAATGAAATGGCTATCATAATTATGTCATTAGGAAAAAAAATAAAGTGAATATCATAATATTTTCAATGAAATAATGGATTGAAACAATAAATGGACATTAATTGGATAATATAGGCATAAATCAGGAAAAAATGTCCAATTTATGTGAAAACAAGTAAAATTGTGATTAATAAACGTTAGAAATGGCCCACTTTGGTGTGGTTTAAGGGAAAATATAATGGAATCATTAAAGAGGACAAATGAATAATAGTTTCTATAAAACAAGAAATGAAGTAATATAGTTTTTCTTGTTAAAAAATATATCAAAAATATAATGGTGGATTAAAATGGATTATGTATTTTAATTTAAAATTGGTAAAAAATTGGGATGTTACCTTTAATTGGACATTCTTATCATGAGGACTTGAAAAGGGAACATTATAAAACATGTTTTATCCCAATAAAATAAAAAATAATTAATCTATTTAAATATTTTTGATACATTAACATATAATGTAATAGAATTACATAATAATAATGAATAATTAAATTGGATTAATGATAGAGAATGTGTAACTTGAAGGAAAAAATCGAGGTTCAGAGAGATTCCCTGACCTTTTGTTCAAATGTGTTCTCCACTTGCACTCAATGTCTTGGATTATCAAATTAGATTCATTAATAATTTAATTTATAACCTATTAAATATATATTTGAGTTATTATAATTTTATTAATATAATTAATCACATTTTCGTTGGTTATAATGATTATTGTTTTTTGTTTTAGGGATGTTTGTTTAAAACAATTTTTGATTAGTTCCCTTGAGTATAATTATGGGATTCATGTCAAATGGAAGAAAAAAACCCGAAGATGAGTTATATGATATTGGTTCACTTAAATACTTAATAATGGTACCATATATAATTTTTTAGGATATGAAAATGATTCATTAGATAAAATTTAATGATTAAAGTCAGTTTATATTGATTTGTTTTAGATCATCGCGAACTAGTTAATAATATTAATTAATATGTATGTAAATATATTAGTTCAAGAACATAAAAAAGTATTAATATAAATTTTAAATTAATTTTTAAAATATATTAGCGGTTTTATGGCCATCCAAGAAGGCGGTAATTGATAACTAAAACACACAATCCATTAAGGTGGTGAATCAACAAATAACAACCAATGTATATATTTTTAGAGGAATAGGGGAAGATACAAGACATGATGATTGATATTTCATTAACAAAATAATATTAAAGTATATCTATTATATTTTAGTTATCATGTATCTTTAGATAGTATAGAAAAGGACGAGGTTGAATAAATAATTATTTTAAAAGATAAGGGTGGATGATTTTACATCTTGAAAGTTGTCTCCTTGGTAACCTTCTTAAGGCACTTGGGTTTGGTCTGTTGGTGAGTCCAGAAATACTAAGACATGGGGAATATATTTTCTAGAAAAATTGGGTACAATATATGAAAACTCAAAATAATATATGGTGTGAGGAGAAGAGTTTGTGGGGGAGGTATTTATAAGGGTAATGGTGGGTTTTTTAGATTATATTATTCATTTGTATATTATTTTGGCTCAAGAATATCAATAGTGTTGATTATATTGACTAAGTAAAGTACATATTGCATATGAGTTCAAACATATGGGTGAAAACCTCATCCATAAGTCATCCAAGAATAAAAAATTCTTATATTTTCCTTAAAATAATAACTGCCAAAAACTACAATATTCCTCTATTCACCAAAAATTCAACTATTTCAGAAAAATCAAGAAAATTAATCCAAACAATTATTAGATGTGTAGATTTATAAACTGAACTCTATTTTACTAAAATAATATTATAAATATGAGAAATTTAATTTTAAATTAAAATAATCATTTATTTCAAAAAATCATATTTTAATATTATAATAGATTTTATGACCCTTTGAAAAATTAAATATATTCACATAAAATTATCTTATATATATGAGAAAAAAATATATTAAGTTATTAATCTATTTTATAAAATATATTTTATTTTAAATCAATATATTATTTTTTAAAAAAATTAACAATATTTATGACTTATAATAATACCAACACTTAAGTTATCATTTTTAAAACATTAATTAATTTATAACATGATATAAATATATAATATTTTCATTTATAATATAAATAAAATTTATTTATAATCTCATAGGTGAGGTTACTATTCTATTGGCCATATTACTATTCAGAGGGCTCATATTACAAAACCAATGATTAGGTTACTATTCTATCAGAATAGGTTCCATAATTTCTATAAATACCACTTATTTCATCCATAATTTAGGAGAATAATTTTTTTAGTAGGATAAATATGGGATATATGTGATTTATACTATATAACATAATTATAAAAAGGGAAATCACATTGATAAAATTATGGGTTGTTATACCCCATTTATATGGGGATTTAATTTTTAAAACTCGAATGTTTTGGGGTTTCATGCACCTTAATGGAATAACAATGTTGGGAATTTAATATTTTTCAAGAAATGTAAACTTTTATGAGGGGTGAACTACAACCCAATTCTTCACTCTATAATGAGCCTTCACAGCTCATTGTAATTTCTTGATGTATCAGGATTTAAATTATTTCATGTCGGAAATTCATCTTTGAATACCTGAATGTTCATATCACTATCATAACTGTATCACACTATATTAATTCATGAGTATTTATGCACCTCAAAACATGAAAATACCTGAATGGTTAGGGTTTCCATTTTTCTGTTCACACCCACTGCCACCCTATTCATTCAAATTTTAAATACCTGAATATTTCAGTTCTTCATGTTTATTTTGTGTTTAAATAAATGATAGCCTCATTCCTAAAAAATTCCTGAGGAGTTTTTGATCTCTATTTCACATGATAAACAAATACAGTGTGGATTAAATATATTTATAGAATAAATATGTCGTTATATAAAATTTTCTACTCACATTGAAGTACTCACATGAATTCCATTAGCGAATGATTTTAATTTATAGAAGCACTAAGGCATCAATGGTGATCAGATAACCAAATAGCCAATTTCATTTTGGATTATAGTTCAAAATATTTTATTCTTCAAATTCTTCAAATGCATGAAAAATGATAAATTTCATGCATGATTCTGGTTTTATCTAAAAAAATAATCCCATCGGAAACATCATAGAAGAAGGTTTGTTTCTCTATCATTGGACGTTCATCCTGATGAAAGTGCACAACAAATCCTTGGGTGGCCAACAGAAAGAGATTACTTTACCCAGTTGATCAAATGTAACACCTCAAGCTTCCACGGTATGCTTCTCTTTGAATAATACAGTAGCGTGTGTTGTACGCAACTTCGAGTTCTAACACACACCACAACCAATCAAACTAGCCGTTATGAATAGTAATACCCAATTTTTGAAATTTTATACATTTTATAATTCAAAATGGACTTCATTTTTGGATTGATAATATCGAAATTAGCTTAGGGTGAATTTTTGGATCTTTTCTGATAACTTTCATATTTTGATGAATAGTGAAAATTACAAAATCTTAATTAAAAACAAAATTTTTAATTGAAATAATTAATAGTGATAAATTATGAATTTGAGTGGTATTAAATTATATTTAGAATATAGTTTTACCATTTAATACAATGTTCATCATTGGACATATCTTCACATTTAAACCAGACATAAACAAGTGTCAGTCTTTTGATAGTTATTGTTTCTTAACAAAATTCTTTTTATTTTGACAGCGGGAATTAATTTTAAATTAATAAATGAAACTTATATGTTTTGAATTTGGTAAAATATACTTCATTATTGAATTCGTAATATCAAAATTATCATACGATAAATTTTTGGTATTTTTCGGAAAACTTTTAATTTTTGATGAATATTGAAAAACACTGAGTTATAGTTTAAAACCGAATTTTTATTTAAATAATTATTTATTTTATTTAAATTATTTTATTTCAAAAGAGATAAATAATACCTATATATGTTAAATATAATTCATTGGAGTCAGTTAATAATAATTTTAGATATATAAAAATTTTATTGAACTTTTCACCGTCTTTTACCCACCTCCTAGGAGAATTTGTAAATTCATATAAAACGTAATTTTAACGCTTCTGTGAGTGAAATTTAGAAAATATGAGAGACATGGTAAATATCAAGGTGTAAAATGTGGTTCAATAAGATAAAAATAATTTTTTATGAATAGTAACTTTTTTAATTTAATTTACTGCGGTTAAAGGTAAATAGGGTAATTCAAGGTAAAAAGAATATTTTAATAATTATAAATTACCTTAACACATGTTCTAAACTTATTGGATGAGTAATGGCCAACCATGGTAATCTTTGTGTCTATTTTGGGACCTCATGGAGCCACTTATGAATGATAATGACATTTTAGATTAATTAATTTAATGTAAAGGCAAAATTGACATAAACAAAAACCTTTTAGTAATTAATTTTTATATGGTGTTATATAAGTAATCATATTTAATATAAATATTAATTATAAATCTAAAACTATTTTCTACATAATGGTATTTTATTTATAATTTTTAGACATTAAATAATGTAATTTATTTATGACACAATGATGATGTAGTAATTACCATATTAATGAATGATTAAGATAATTGATATTATAAATATTCAAATAAATGTAATTTAGGACTTTTTATGAATTACAATAAATTTTATAGGTTAATATTACATATTAGGATCGGTTATATGAATTTTTTTCGAAGTAATAATGCTGTTATGAATTTATCAAAAAAAAAATACCCAATAGTTCTAAAATTGACATAAAAGAGTTTTTAAAATAAATATTATATTATTAATTGATATTCTATTTCTAAAAATCTACAGTTCGGCCAAAGGACTTATATCATGATAGTTGTATCATTAATGGGCCACTTGGGGGTCTATTGGATGTTTATAGTAAGTTTATTAACCATATAATATAAAAATACAAAGAGACATGGTAAATGTCAAACAAATTAACTAAGAGTTAAAACTAAATGATAAGGTTAATAAAGTGACCCAAACCTATCTAAAAACTATTGGTTAAGTTGTTTTCGACCTATCCCCACCTTATAATTTTAATAATTCACTTTTGAGCCATTAGAAATCGAATATGAGTTTATTATAAAATAATACATTATGTTTTTCCTAAAGGGCCCCTCCTCCCCCTTTTAAAAGGAAACCACTTATAACCAATTCCTCACACCTATAAATCATTTTGGATTGTCCAACCTCTTAAAAATTAATCTCCCTACATCCCTATCCTCCTCCTAGAATCCTTACCTTAGGCAAAAGGCACTTCAAGAGTCCTTTTTGGTTCAAACCAAAGGGAGTTACCCAAATTAAAGGTAACGATTTCTCTTAGCTTCTTTTCTTTTATTTTACTTCTCCAACCCATAAACTATTCTTATTCTTTTCTTTTGTAAAAAAACCAGTATCCAAAATATACTAGGATATTATTATGAAAAGTATTCGAACTACACATACACACACCTTTATCTAATGGGTGAAGAACATAATGTTTCTGTGGATGGAAACTAAACGCCTCACGAAACGATGATTGTTCAATTATCTCCTACCACCTCTCATGGTAGCCATTATGATGGAACTATAATTAAATATTATATTAATGATATTTATTTTATATATAAGCTTCTGTAATTCCAATTTATATCATACCATTATTTTTTTCATGTTGTATACATATACGATAATTTCATTTGGGGAAGTGCGGACTACCGCCCCCTCAAAGTGATATGACTCATTCATACCATGCATTGAATGTATAAAGGATGTTGTTAATGAACATAAGTAAAACATATAAGATATTATATTATACTGGAATAATAATATACCTATCTATCATTTGGTTTTGATTCCTTTTAAAATGAAAAATGAAATGGAAGTAGCGTTCGTGCGTACGTACAGATTACCATCTCCACGAACACGATGAGATTCATTTCCCCATCATATCCATTCAAGACTATTCTCATTTGATGATTAAAATTAATTTTAAATTACTTGATATCATTCTGGATATGAATAAGATACAACCTATCCATAACAAACATGTCTTACGTAACAAAGCATATAAAGGAAAACGAATCAGTTAACACCCAAAATGACGATAATACTAAAATATTATTAACCAAACAATATTAAATGATCATATATGATATCATATTTATATATATGATTATTTTATAATTTTATAAAAATTATATAACTATTATACAGGAGGTTAACCTACCCTCAACCAAGGAAAATTACAAGGTAAGGGGTTTTCATCTCGCTCCTTATTCCCATGAGATTCATGCCAAATTGCCACTATTACCTTTTGTGTGGTTTATGTACTGCTCGTAATTGTATTCCTTGTGTAATACAAATTAATTTATGTGTATTTTCATATTAATTGTATGATACCTCTTTCATGGGTCATATGTTTCGTAAGTTACCAAATTCGTAAGGGTTAATTTCACAATCTCTTTATTATCCGAGGTTGTTTTTACGTAAGTATCTACTGGGACATATTTATTACCCATGTCCATGTTTTATGAAAGAGTTTTACAAGGGATTATTTTAAGGTAATTTTTTACTAAAACATCATTTCAAATGTTTTAAATATTTATTCTTCTAAATCTTTCTCATTAATGTCCATGTCTTCAAAATGGTTTTTAAGGATTTATTTATATGGACATGAATGTTTTTAAAATGATAATTCCTTTCAAAAGTTTCAATGTGGTATGGGACACTTTGATTCAAAATGTCATTAAATGACTTCTTTTCTAAATTTTGTGACTTTTAATTGTTTTCATGAAAACGGGGTATTTCTCTCAAAGAGTTTTACAAATCATTTTAATCTATTTCAAAATTATTTAATGGATTTTAAACTTTTTTTGAAGTTGATTTATCATGATAAAAATCTTACATATTGTGTTGAAGGTTTTGTGTTATGTTTGACTATCGATTTGTTATTTTTATACCATTCATGGTTTATGGGTAAAGTATTGACATTTCGTTTTCTTGTTTTAATAATAATGTTTATGTTATGTTCAGACTCAAGGAAATGAACCTTTCACCATAATCTTTTAGTGAAAGACTTCTTTTATGTTATTTATTTTAATTTAATTTTTCATATGTTGGGGTATTTTATTTAATATCCTTAATTATTTACATTTTATTTCCATGTTATGTGATACCCTTTTCTCTCCCATCAACTCATTTTCTGAATTTTAATGTGACGTCGTTAGTCTACTGAATTTTCATAATGGACATAAACTCAATCTCAGTTCATTGAGGAATATATTGATATTGTGAAAATTTATTATCATATAAGGTGTATATACTACCATTGGAAATATGATATCATGAATCTATTATTCTCATGATATTATAGGTTTTTCAAAGTTATTATTTTATTATTTTTATTCAAGTATTTTTTCTTGATGAAAGGGAATCATTACTAAAACATTTATTTAAATGTTTTAAAGAATTATTATTATAAATCATTCTCATTAATGTACATGATTTCAAAATGGTTTTAAGGATTTATTTATATGGACATTAATTATTTAAATGTTAATTCCAATAAAAGTTTCAAAGTGGAATTGGACACTTTGTTTCAAAAATATCATTATTAAATGTTTTAAATGGTCTTGGAAATGGATTGACTATTTAAATATATTGAACTAATTAATTGTGGTTGATGTGTGAAATTTATAAAATTTCAATATTTTATCTGTTATGATTATGTAATGGTATTTGGAAATTTGACGGGTGGTTACGTGATAAACTAAATATGAGTGGTTCAGTGATAAACATGGTGTGGATGATCCCAGTATAGCTCTCCAATGGATTGGGTAATGTGAAAGAGGTAAACGTTCATGTTTCCCCTATGATATTTAGGGAATATACCATGATGGGTATTCCAAACGTAAATCCCTATGTTGTTGTGAAAGCTACTATGTATGTATTTTATAGATGACACATTTTACCGTTTTGATTTAAGATTTCTATGTGATATTCATAAATCTTTTGATTTAATAAGGAATGTTAAAGAGATTATGTTATCTGAGTGAAATATTTATTCCATTTATTTACATGTATTGATGGACTATTGTTTTCATTCATTATTTTATAACCCTTATAGATCTTATTATGAACATCCCATGTTTTTAAAATGTTTTTTCACATGGTATAAGAAATTGTAGGAGAAATGAATAATTCAAGAAGATTTTTATCAAGAAAAGAATTATTGTTTTCATTAAGGAGTTTATTTTTTGAGAAAAAATTGGATAGAGTATAAGTGTCTAGTTTTTATTATTGGAGATGTAATGTAATAGTTATGGCCTAATTCTCTAAAAATCTAAACCTGAAAAGATCCTCAATGTGAAATAAAGTAAATACTTCATCAAAAATAAAGATTATGTAGTGATGAAGGCTAGGGAGTTATTGTAATGCATCTCAATTCATCCCACTGTAATGAGACTTCACATATCACTATAAATATCTATAGTATCAAGAATAAAATTCATTCACATTAGAAATTCATCTTTAAATTCCAGAACGAAATTCACATCTTCAATAGTGGCTTACACTGTCTTTATGCAAGAATATTCATGCACCTCATAGTATTAAAAGATGAGAATTTTTTTGGATAATTTTTTATATTCCCACACACTAACATTCTATTAATTTTATTTTTTAATACACAAAGAGTGTAGATATTCCTGTTTATTTATGGGGTAAGAAGAAATACCTCTGCAAAATTCAAGAAAATTTTATGAGGAGTTTAGGGTCAATGCTTCACAGAATAATCAATTATCACCCTTCTTAAATATATTCTATGAATGAAAGTTTCACAATATAGTGTGGTATCATCATTTTAAATTTCTCATATTCATACCATTATAACATTGTTCTCATTTATTGAATCTCAAGTGCATTAATGGTGATTGGATAACACAACAACCACCAACAGCAGTATTTATGTGCAGGCAGAAGTGATTCTTAGAATTCTTCACAAGTATTCAGGACATTATAATATATGAATGGTTTTTATATGATCTAAAAAATCATATGGTTAGAAACATTATAGAAGATGGTTGGTTTCTTGATCATCAGACATTCGGCCTATCACCGATGCACAACAGATCCTCAGGTGTCCAAAATAAGTAGTCATTATACCCTTCTTGATCTATTGTATGAAATTGGGAACATCATAAAACCCACATAATTTAAATCATCATAATGATTGAAGGACTATACAATATTTCCATTGACCCGGAGTAGTCTTAACATTCATCAGGGCAGTATTATATCAATCATCTCCCACCTATAGTCTGTCAATAACAACTATTTGGATGTTCTCTTAAACCCTTTTCCATTCCACCCTATATCCCATGTGGTGTGGCCCAATCCACCTTTATGTCCCTCTACATGATCCCATAAATGTATTTGTTATGATCCCACATCCTTGTCATTTGCTGGTAGACCGTATCTAACTCTAGCAGGGCATGGATGACTTAGTTCTACAAGTACAAGAGGTTAAGCCTTGTCTTATGGTTACCAGTGGATCCACCTTTTATTTTAGTAAAGAAACCATTACTTATAAATAATATATGTATCAATTGAAATTCAAATCCTTACTCAATTAATATTCCATGAAAACATCTTCTAAAAATTATTTTCTTCTTCCTCAGTTATTCTTTATGAAAATATATAAGAACAGGTATTTTTTATAGTCACCATCAATTCAATATCCTCATGAATTTCATATTCAATATGGACTACAATAATTATGCAAGGCATATTTATTTCACCAAGAAAATAAATATTTTCATGGTCTTCACATGTTTTAATCATTGTGCATTTCTTCTTTTGCACATGTCTATAAAAATTAAGAATAACTCCAACAATTGTACGATTAAGAAATTTGGAGAACTGATATATCATGTCCTCATGATCCATTAAATACATAAATAATAATTATACAGGAATCACCACTTCATCCACATATTCATATAGATGTATTAAACATAAATGCAACTTAGGCTTAATAGAATTGAAAGATCAATAAGATATTTTTTCTTTTCTTCCCAATGAATATTATAAAAAATTTATAGAAAACTATCATCATGTTTTTCAATATTCTAGTAAAATTATAGATCAAATTCAAATAACAATGAAAAAAATAAAATCATAATTCCACAGAAATTGTTTCTTAATTAAAGGAAAACCCGATTAGAAATGGGAAAATGGTAATGAGAACAAGAACAACAAAAAATTGTATGAGGAATGGACCAAACATCAATCATAAGAGATGAAGCATTGAGATATAAAAATCAAGAAAATCATGCCAAAACATCCATTACATAAGAAGAACCGAATGAGAAGAAAAAAATGAAATATGATGAAAGATCGATTAAAATGAGTAAAGAATAACATAAATTAAATTTAAGGTTAATTTTTTCCAAAATATGTGAGGGTGTGACACCAAGATTCAACTTCCATTTGAGCTTGAATAGTGTGAGAAAGTGTGTTCTCAGTTTGAGTTATTTTAAAATAAATAAAAAAGTTTTCATCAACATTAGTCAAAATCACTGATAAAATATACATTTATTAGTGGTAAAATGGAATATTCCAACAAATTTATGATTTATTAGCACATTTTATCACTAATAAAATCTGGAAGTTATGTGTTAAAAAAATCTACTAATAAGTCAAAAATTTATAAGAAATAATTGACAAGAACAAAAAATTGAATCTTTTATTACTGTTTGATATAACATTGATAAATGTTCTTTTTATTAGCGCTTAATGTAGTTCTCCTAAATACTAGTAGAATGTAAAAATAAACAATTAAATATAAAAATTACAATGTGTTTCTTATTATATTAAAATAATTATGAAAAAAATTATTATAATAAATATTAAAAATATTAGAATAAAATAATTTAAAAAATATTGAAAATAAATATGCATTTTTATTCATACTAGATGTATTAATATTATGATAATATTATGATAAATATTTTAATATTATGATAAATGAATAAATAATATTGATTATGTAAGTCACCAAAATATTAAAATTAAATAAATTCTAAAAATTATATATAATAAAAAAATTATATAAATGATAAAATTTTAAAATAAAAATGAATCAAAAATGTTATTTTAAATTAAGAATATTTAATGTAAATTCTAAATTAAAACTAAATAGAAAATAACAATATAATTATTTAAATAAGAAAAATGTTAAAATAAAAATGCATAAATATTGATTATACAAATTATGAGCATATTAAAAATATTAAATATTAATTAATAATAATGTATCTATATATATTAAATAAGAATAAATTATTGAAATTTTAAACGATTAAAAATTAAAAATGAATATATTAAAAAAATATTAAAAGAGAACTAGTATTAAAAATGAACAAATAATATTATATGAAGTAATATTAAAAGGAATAAAACATAATATTTAAAAATGAATAAATTTAAAAAAATATAAAAAATATTAATTTATATTTCTAATTAGAACAATTAATGAAATACAAAAAATGAATAAATATTAATATAATAATATATTACATATTATATTTAAAAATAAGAGACTTATAGTAACGAATTGGTTATTAATGAATACATAGTAATAGTATAATGATTCATAAAATATTTTTTTAAAATAAAAATGGGTAAATAATAATTATATTAATTGTTGACATTTCAAAAAAAATTGAATATTAATATTTTAAAATGTGTAAATAACTACCAAAATTGATTATGTCACAAAAAAATTGAATGAATAATTTATAATCAAAATTAAAAGCAGAAAAATATTTAAAATGAATATAAAATATTAAATGAATAACTGTTAAAAAAGAATAAAATTTAATAATTAAAATTGAAAAAATTATAAAAGATGTTAAAAATTAAAGATGAAAAATTTAAGTTATATCAATTACATTATTAATAAAAATGAATAAATATAAAAAGAAAAATGAATAACTATTAATATAAAAGTGTGTAAATATTAAAAAGTACATTTAAATAAAAGATGCCTCCATAAATTAATAATTAAAAATGAATAAATAATAATTGTATAAATATTAAACTAAAAAAAGTATTAAAACTAAAACTAATTATATAAATTACAAACATATAAATATTATTTATTAACAATTAAAAATTTATAAATAAATTAAAATAGAAAAGACTAAGAAAAATGTTAAATGTGTGTGTGTGTGTATTTGAATATAAAAGTGTATTAATTAACATTGAAAAACCAAATGGTTTTTCCTCAGATTGTGTGTAAATATATGTATATCTACATAGATAAACAATAATGAGATTTTTCATATTAAAAAAATAGTTTTTCTTATTATATAATGAAATATTCATATACCTATAAACATACATACACAATATATAAATACACATACAAACATATATATATATATATGGGCATACATATAAACAAATACACACACAAACATTCACATAAATACACAAACATTCACATACACATACATACTCATATACAAACACACATTCAAATTCATACATATACATGAATGTACACATACAAAAACATACAAACAGATATTCACATTCACACGAACATAAAACTACATACACGTACATACACATACATATAGACACACACACACACACAGATACATAAGTATACATACACATACTACAAAAATATACACATACTAAATAGATGGTCTAGAGACATCTACAATATGATGGATAGTGACATTTTTCTCTTGAATCATGTCTAAATCATATTTAGTACAAGGCCAGCTCATCTATTTTTGAGATTAATGTTCAGTAAGAAATTGACCTCACTACTAAGTTGAACTCTTTTCTTTCCATCAACGACACGCTTCAATAAGATCATTTTAAAATTTAATAGATAATATATGGGGATAAAAACACTAAATTAAATAATTCACTTCAAGGATCCAAAAAATTGTGTGGACCTCTCACCCTCAAGATAGATGGTGGTAAAATTATTGACAATGAGAAACTCTTTCTGATCATATTGTAACTTATTTTTAATATATTCTTACTAGATATGATCTCAATAAAAAACTCAAGGATGTAATTATTCTATGAATGGTTTTTGTTGAGGAAAAAATAATACTCACTTTTATTCCACTTGACATTGAGATAGAAGAAGTAGTTTTCAGCTTCAAACAAGATAGTGCTCCAAGACCAGAATTTTTTACTAATTATTTCTTCAAAAATTACTTGAACGGAATTCACATTGACAGCTGCAAAGTGGTTATAACCTCTTTCTATAATGGTGACCTTACTCATCATCTTAATGCATTATTTCTGGAAGTCATCCCCAATATTGAGAATGCCTCTATGATTTATCTATTCAAACCCTTTTTTCTCATCAACACCAGTTATCAAATTTCTACCAAACATATTTCCAAAAAAATCACCAAAATGACCAATAAAATTATAGCTTGGAATATGTCTGGTCTTGTGAAAGTGAGGAACATCCAATACTAAATTAGTATGAGCACAAAATTTTTCAACCTTAATAAAAAACTGACAGAACTACATTTATTATTCTTATTCTAGATATTATAAATATTTTGACATTGTGGATTAGGGATATCTATATTGTAATTCACAGTTTAGGATTCCATGAAATCTTTTTAAGTTGGGTTAAAAATAATTTGATTGAACTCATAAATATGTGAATATCAATGGCTCTCCAAATGGGTATATTAAATGTTAAAAGGGTGTTATGAGAAGTGAATCACTCTCTTCCATCAACTTCTCCATTGTAGAAGACTATCATAGAAGGTTTCTTAGTGACATGAATAAACAAAAAAAATATAAACTCATCTAGGAATCAAGAAACCTAGTTTCTCCTACTCATCTCCTGTTTTTCAATGAATAGATCATTTTCTTTGAATGCATGTAAAATCAATTTTTAAAATCTAAAATCATGCCACACTTAAGATGGAATTTTTACGGAAAGCCTTATCTTAATTTATGGCGTTAAACTGTATGTGATCCCTTATTATCTCTTCAATGGATCCCCAATATATGCTTCTACAAAAAAATATCTCAATTTTGGATTTTATAGCTCTTCATAATATGATAATGACTAAGAATTAAATCAATCTCATTAAGAACTATGTCTCTATACATACAAAGGATTCCTTAATCTAGGAACTATTCTAGAATAGAATCCTATATTCAAAAAAAATTTATTATTCTGATTTTGAATTAGATAATGATTTTTCATGGAACAATAAAATTTTGTAAGTCTTGGATTAGGCCCTCAAGGATGACCCTAATTTGGGGGCTTACTCCCAATAAAATTTGTATTGATTATTGCTTAAAATATTTTTGATTGTCATATGTTTCATATATCAGTCAAGTGACACTACCTCTTCCTTCTATAAATCATTGGAAGACATTTTTGAAAATTATCTAGTAATAAGCTCTAGTATTTTTACTTGGATTCTATTATGTACAACCATCTAGGCTACAATACAAATAAATAACCTCTTCTTGGTCGCAGGATAGTAAATGTCCACATCCTATGGTATAACTATGATGAAAACCTTCATGGGAATCCTCAATTTCACCTAAAATATTCTATTGATCACTTCATGTCCACATCAAAGTGGTCCAATTATACATAGTGTAGTCATTACATCAATTATGTTCAATTATTCCTAGTGCTACAAAAAATTGGAGTGCCACAAAAGTATAAATATCCAGCTGAAATTCATGAAGTTTCCTGGTAGGTTCCCTTACAAGGATTGACTAAAATTAATATTTATAGATCATTTAAATGTATCCTAGGTCCTGCAGGCTATGGTTTTTTTATGGAGATCACTCTGGTAAAGTCCTTGGATTTTTTTCAGTACGAGTGAAATCTATTCCTCTCTAGAAGCTAAAATGCTCAACGTTATTCATGTTGTCCGCTATTCTTTCATTAAAGGCATAAATCACATCTATCTTGAAAGAGACTCCATAACCATTGTGAAAGATATACATAATGGTGTGATTCATCTTTCATGGAAGCTCACTTCCAGATGAATGGAATGTCTCACATCACTCTCTACTTACAATTACTTCATCGCAGCTGAATAACATGAACTGGGCTCCATGGTGGATAGGCATTCGAACAAAGTAATCAACAAGGATTTCACTTTGCATGATGAACTTCTAGCTAAATTAAATCTTCTTGTTGAGAAATATTGTAA
Organism: Viscum album; assembly: GCA_963277665.1. Lineage (NCBI taxonomy): Eukaryota > Viridiplantae > Streptophyta > Magnoliopsida > Santalales > Viscaceae > Viscum > Viscum album. Next base: position 1,226,951,795 of record OY728151.1, read on the forward strand.
TAAAATCTTTCATTTTCAACTTTTTTAATATCTGTTTGTTTTTAATAACTTTTTTGTGTATTTTTTACCCAAAAAAAAATATATACATTTTTTTATTCATGTATATAAATATATATTTAAAAAATGTTATTAATTAATATTAATTTGATAAATTTATATATATATATTTTGAAAATAAGATTTTAATTTCTTTATTTTTTATATTTATATAAATCATATTTCTATATTATATTTCCCGATAAATAATTTTTGATATATAAATCACATTTTAAAATTAATAAATATGTATAAATAAATTAAATTATTAATGGTTCCCTTTTTCAGTTCAAAAAAAATCACTGATAAAAGGACACCCAATGTCAATGTTTCTTTTAGCACTTATAATGGTTCTATTTCTCAATGATTTTTGTTACTACTGATAAAGGGAACCCCTTTTTATTATTTTTCAGAACACCTAAAGACTGGTGATTATTAAAGTTGGACCTATAGAAGTTCTTACTTATTATAGAAGAATAATGGATGTGGGTAAAGGAGACCTAATCTCTTATAGTGGAAGTGGAAGATGGTAGTACCGATATTAAGTTCCATAAAGCCTCTTTTTAGGGTTCAACAAAATACTAGAGGCATGTAGTGTAGGTGGAAATATTATGGCAAACATGATGTTTTTTAGGTCCATTACATAAAATCAAATTTATTATTTGATCATATATTAGAACAATGCATGATTTGTAAATATTATTTCTAATAACACATTCTACTATATCTGGGTGTTATATTTTTGATATTCCACTCAACATTAGGAGTCTTCACAATGTGATATTTTATTTTAGTAGATTTATATTTCTTAACTTGTTCTTATAGATTTTCATTTTTGTGCAGTTTCCACGTTAAAAATATCCATGTTGACATTATTTCCTATAAATATATTTCAATATTTTATGAATATGATTTATTATTTAATATTTTTCAGGGAGAATAATTTTATTTCACGAAGAATTCACTTTTTTCATTTGTGCATTATTCACTCACCACCTTCCACAAACATCTTGTATTAAATATGTTTTTTTTAACCATAAATTCAAATTATAGATGGATGATCCTATTGAATTGGACAAGTTATCACATGTGAAGAATATATATGAAGGGCCTTATTTTTGTAATGTGAATTCATTATATTATTTCTAATACCGAGATTCATAAAATAATGTCTAATGAAGAATGATAATTTGACCATGACATGGTTTTTCATTTTATTAATCAGTGGGTAAAGAAAATTTGACAAAACATATTATCAAAGTCTCACATACTTGAAAATGATGGGAGAATCTCAAGACCACTTCTTTTTTCCAAATTTAGGAAACCTTAAATTATTTCCTCTCAGACTAGTTATGAATTTGAGGATCCATGAATGTACATCCAAATCTAATTATTTAATCAATTTTTCGGTTTTTTTGATCAATTAGTAGACATGGGTATTAATTTTGAAGATAATTTTGTGAAAAAATTGGTTACTTAATAACTTAGATAATTCATGTGAATATTTTCATGCTACTCCAAAACGCTTTTCTCAAAATGGTATTCTGACATTTAGATTTGAAAAGTCTACTATTTTTAATGAATAATTTTGGAGACCTACTTAGAAGAGATCTTCATAAGAGATTTTGGTAACAAGGAAAATGGGGAGAATACATGAGTGGAATTAGGGATAGAGATTTTAGGAATCCTAATTATGGAAATAAAGTGTATTTCATATAATTTCCTTATGATGTAATTTTTTTTAAAAAAATAATGGAAAATAATAAGAAGTAAAATACTGATGATGATGATCATGGTGACACTACTATAGGGGTGATATTGTTTTTGTCGATGGTTCTATTAATATTTCTTATGAAGATTATTTTTATGTTATTTACAGTGTAACATTTTTTAACTTTACATGAAGGAGTTAATTAAATTTTATAGATTAAGTAATTTTTAGTTTTTAATGACGAGTAATAATAGTCTTGATAACATTGTATGAATGTGATATACTATTTTCATACTAGTACCAGAAGTAATTGGATATGAATAATGTTCTATATACTTTTAATGGTTTTCCAAATATAATATATACTATTTTTATAATAATAGTTATTTCTTCAACACGTTTAGAGATGCAAAGTTGAATATCATAAAGGGTTCCTTAGAATTTGATCCAGCAAAGAAGAAATCAAGTTTTAATTGGAATTAAGCTTCTATTTATTGGGGTACTTCCTGTATTGTTGAGAGTATTGGTTATTATACCTTATGGGGTAAGAGGGTCATCAAAATACATGATAAGTTACATGGTTGATTATCCAATATAAATTTTTATCCATTCCACATGGGCATAAAATCTGAATCATGTGATCATTGTATGATGAGAAAATAGACCAATGTTAGTTTTTGCAGTCATCCTTCTCAAAAAAAGTTATAGATACATGATTTGGAACATTTTAGTGTTTTTGGTCCAATTATGTTTACTAATTTTAGTTAAAGATTATATTTTGTTACATTTAATGATGTCTAATAATGTAATATTTGGTTTTATATTTTTGAATGCCGGGTGTTTAATGATTTTAATAAATTTCATTTTTTTTCAGTTGAGGGGAATATTGGTGAGAATATAAATTCTATTTCAACTAATATTGTAGGAAATTAATATGTTCCCTTTGATGGTTATTTTTTGAAAGAATTTATTTTATATCATAAGATACCAACTATGGAACATTAAATAAACATTGTACATAAGAAAATGAATAAAACATTGATGGAAATACATTGTTGTTTTCAATCTGAAGAAAAGTTTGATATAAAGTTTTTTAAGATATATTATTTACTAAATCATATATTATAAATTTATCACCCATGATTTCATTGAAGGAATTTACCTCTTAAAAGTTTTGAAAGTGAAATTTAATCAATTATAAACAATTTTTTTTTCTAAAAGGTTATTGTTCATGTACAAGAGGACGAGGTACAGATGTTTGATTGTAATAAATGAAAATTTTATTTTTATTGACTATATACATGATGAATTTTAGTATAATTAATATTATATTTTTATGTAGAAACATTTCAAATTCCATGATTTAATGTTTATTGAGGATTAGACTTTTGAAAAAATTGATAAAGGAGAAAAATCAAATTCTACAAAATCAAATTTAGTATAGTCTTCAGTTGGTTTTTTATTTATTTTTTCCTCATATTAATGATTTTTAGGATCATGTTAATTTACATAATTATGTTAAAGATGAATGAGTTATAATTGATGTTTTTAACTGACAAATTATATTTTATCATCTAGTTTCTTATATTATTATTGAAATCCATGTTTCAGTCATGATATTATCTAAATATTTCACCACTACTATGTGGTATTCACATGATGTGTATGATATCTACACTAAAGAGGGAGAACCATAATCTTCTGATAAGTTGATGGAAATGAGTAAAGTAAAAAATGGGTTTGAGTGATGATCATATCATGAAAACAACACATTTGTTTTGGAAAAATTACTTATTTCCAGTGGATATATTCATTATTAGTTGACTAATATAATTAAAATTAAGCTATCTAATTATGAAATTTTATATAAATAAATATTACTTAGAAAAAGGGTTTCATTAGAATAAAGGTATATTTTTTATGAAATGTTATTCCCCTTTGAAAAAAGTTCTTCTATTTGAGTAGATCTTGGTTTGGATTCTAGTTTGAATCAATTAATTGAGTATTTGGATTTGAAGAAAAATTTCCTCCATTGTTACAAAGAGAATGATATTTATGAAGAGTTAAAAAAATATTTTGTAAAAATAGGTAAATATTATTATGATTGTAGGTTGAAGAAGATTGTATATGCGTAGATACAAGCTCTGTGGTAGTGGTGTAATAAATTTGAGTCATTAATTTTTCATCAAGGGTTTAGAAATACATATTCTAATCATTTTTTTAGATTATAGTAAAACTGGAGATGATTTTATTATATTATTTCATCATATTGATTAAATATTTACTGTTGTTCATGAAGCTTCAAGAATTGAAAAATTGAAGAGGGAAATATTTCAAAAAAATTAACAAAATTCGTAGGCTTATAATGAATGATTATTTACATTATAATATATTTTGATTTAAATGACATTGAGTTATCGTTATCTCATGACATATAATTTGTGATGGTTCATCAAATATTTTATGGAGAAAAATTCAATGTCGTTAGTACACATATTGATATACATTTGAATCTTAGAATTATTCATTTTTCGTTAACCGATGAGGAGAGAAAGTAGATACAAAGCATACCTTATTCATATATTTTTTAATTTATTATGTATGCAATGATATAATTTATACAGAATATAGATAATTCAATTGGAATAGTTGGCCGATTTCTATAAAATCTCTGTATAAAACATTAGATGGAAAGGAAGTATATTTTTAGTATCTTCACGGTACACAAAAATGAGGTTTTTTTCTTATATGTGGGAATTGTCTTTATGGATTTAGATATGGTAAGAGATAATTACTCAAGGGATCTATCTCGAAAAACCTAATCACTTTTGTATGGAGATCTATATCTTGGTAGTCTATATTGATGAAATGTGTTTCCTTATCTAGAACTAGAATGAATTTAATATAGTTAAAAAGGCATGTAATAAATTATTATAGATAAATTATTTTATTCAGAAGCCCAATTTTTATCTGGATAGGTATGATTTATATAGTGACATTTATTGTGGTTTTATTTAGGTAATAATTCTAAAATTCATGGGATCTCAAAACATATTATTTTTTTCCATCATTGGTTCCATGAAATCAAGAATTCGTGATAGATAAAGATGATGAAGTTTCAGATCGGCTATAATGGTCTATAAATATTGATGAATATTTTACTAAATGTTATATTTTATTATTTTTGATAGATTAAATGGTTTTCAGTTATCCTCCCTTGAGTGTAAGGTGGATTTTATTTGGTTTCTCCTCACCTGGACCTCATGTGACTATATTAATATATATATATATATATATATTATAGGGGTTCTAAATTAAGGATTGATATAATTGATATATTGGGTTAAAAAACTTAGATTCTAGGAAGATGTTGTTTTTATGATAGTAAAATATATGTGAGAAACTTGTTCTTTTTTGTATCCTTCCTATGGAATTTTATTTAGGGTGTGGTTGCTAGAATATTGGTACCCGTTGGGAAAAATATGTAAATTAGGTAAAATTGAAATCTTTAGGGCTGCATTTATGTTTCAATATAATATTCAATGAGATTACACCTGGTAATCAACCCAGTTATATCATTTGAATTAATTAAGAGTGTAAAACAAAATCGAAATAAAATTTCATTCAATTTTATATGACCACATATTCTGCTCATCACCATATATATCTTAAAGACAAACTAAAACTAAAACCCTAAAGATCATCCACACCTTCTATATAATCCTTACAATCTATCAATTTCCAATTTATGGCTTATATCACAGAGAATCAAAAAAACCATTAATGTGTCAGTGATCATTGAAGAACTGTTTCTTAGATTAGGGAATGAATTCATAGATCACTATTCTTAAATATTCAATTTATATCTCTATGATGTTTAAGGGAGGATAAAATATGTCTAAAATTAATTGTTAAAATTGTTTCCATAAATTTGATAATTTCTCTACTTTTATTGGTAGGTTAATACTTACTAAAATAGAACATTGGACCTAATTTTTTTTATCATTCTAAATAACCCCTAAATAATGGGTATGAATAATTGAATGTGTCGCATAAAGAATAAGTATCCTATCAAATACAAGTATCATCTAAAATAATGAAATGTGATAAAACATGAGTCATTAACATTAATCATTTATCCCAAAAATATTTAACAAACCATGAATGATAATATTCATTCATAAAATATTTTTCATTTTATTCACTTAATAAACCATGAATACACAATAAAGTCAAATTGAGAAATTATTATTAAAAACTAGAATAATAATGAATATATTTATTTTTATAGATAATTTAATCTATAACATTACGTAAGTAATATGGTGGGACCCACTATATCCAAAACTCCAATTCATTAAAATTATACAGAATTATGAGTAAACATTGTGTGTGACCCTCTAGGCCCTTAGGTTGGTAATAGTGCGTGCTACTCACACCCCAAGAGTTGTGTTTAGAAACCCATCAAGGACCCTAAAAAGATATTTTTTATTCATAATAATGACAAGCTCTCCTATGATCATATAATGTGTAATATAATCTCTTTGTCATTGGATGTCTCATAATATAGGATGGATAACTTTGTTCATTATCATCACATAAATTAATTATTCATTCATTGACCATAATGGATAGACATACCTTCTTATACCATGTCCATGGATTTAATGAAGTTACAAACATACTATTTTAATGTTCCAAAGATATCTTTTCATGAACTAGGTAGGGAAAAAACCTCTCATTTCCATTCAATCAGTTTCATATCGCCAAAGATGTAATTAGAACAAGATACACAGCCATAAAAATAAATTTCATTCTTTTTCATACATATAAGTATGAAATCAAATGTTACACAATGAAAATGATCTCATGTCAAGATCCAATACTCATAATTATAGATATGAACATCCAATAACACTTGAAAAAATGTGGTGTTCCAACTTGTAGGTTTGATCTTTGGATCTCATATACTCATGATCATAAAATGTGAACTTAATGAGGAGATATATGAATAATTATGACCCCAACACCTTATATCCATATATCATATATGTCCCATCAGTATAATGAATCTAGAACATATGAAACATGTTTATTATTAATTTCATAGTATCTTCAGGTTCTCATTATAGTTGGGATCTATTATAACTTTATGACACAATTAATAATCCTTAGAAATTACCATGAATGTAGTGTATTCATAATTAACAATAGTATTTTGTATGATAATATCATTAATCACTATTTGTATACATGATACAGTATTCGAATAGTATTAGTCAAGTTAGGTCCAGACCACTCGATTTTACAACACACACACCTTCACTAGATCCAACATTCTAACCATCGACTTTTAATAAATCACATGATAAGATCATTATTATATTAAGTTATGGTTTTAGGGATTTTTTCTACCACATATTGTTAAAATGATAATATTTTATCTACAATTTATCATCCTTATGTAATAAAATTAAAAGATATGATATCCCTAAGTATATCCCTTTTCTCCAAAAATATATCCTCAACATCTCTGATATTACCATTATCATAATCCTATGAGAATTTATATCATGATGATAATTTTCATTCTTGGTAAAAATTCATCAACTAGAAAAGAAATTTTGTGTATTTTTACTACTCCATTAGCATTATTAGAATCCAAAAAATACTTGGTATTTGTAGATATTTCTACTACAAGCTTTAATGAAATTATATTTCACATTTCCTTTGCCTAACTATGAAATTATATTAATTGATATATTAGATAACTAATTATTTAACCCCTTGATAAAAAGTGTGTATTCCTCTCTACGTATGAATTAAATATCCCATATCTATTCTCATATAATATTGTATAGTTTGAAAAAATACCTTGATATTCTCATAAATTTATTTGAAATTTGAATAATCTAAAATCACGGATAGGAGAACCCTCAATGTTGCACCCAAAACAGGATGTAGAGAAACCTGACGGGAATTCCTGATACCCATGGGCTGGAAACAAGAACCCAGGTGTCCAACAAGAACCATAATGAATGATTTATCCCAACTAGAAACAATATTCTTGGAATATATGTTAATGAAGAAAAAAAATATATTCCATAAACCAGAAAGGTTTTGTGGAAAAACAAATCATTTAGCAAGATAATATTAAAAAAATGACTGAAAAAAAATGTAAAACATCAAAAAAAACTGTTTCTATATGTGATATGTGGGTATCATCCCGCCATCACATCAACACATAACCATACTCAGTGGTCATAAACATTTTTTCTTAATCATGGAACCATTCCTTCTCCCACATAAAATGATAATACTAGTTCTACACATCTTTGAGGGAATGTGTAGTGTATGACCTAATATTCTTAGTGGGATCCCACCCACAAGTTCAATATCAAGTCTATGTGTAACAGTAACCATATGTTTAATTTAAAAAACATATCATTAATAGATATTAACAAAATTATATCAAAATAACAGTAAAAAAATTCACATATTTTTCCATATTTCTAAAATTATCGTTATAAAAATGGTTTATATTATAAATACATAATTCATTTTCATCAAGAAAAATAGTTATATAAAATACATTATAGTGATAATCCAAAGTATAGAAAAAACACACCCAAAATCACTACATGTAATGATATATAGAATAATTAAATAAAAATGGCTAGTACAAAATTCATGTCCCTAATACCCATCCATCAAGGCCCATTTAGTAGAGTAACACCTTAAAAAGTGAACCCTTCAACAATGTAAAATCAAGTCCTACAACCAAAGGCATCTTGATCAAGATATGAGAGGAAACCCCAAACATTGAACCCTAGTAAAATTAAAAATATTGGTCAAAATAATACACCCATCATATAAGTACCCAAGGTTTCCCATATGTTTATTTTAGAATAATTTTAATGGTTTTCACATTTCATAATAGTATTTCAAAGAATCCTTTTTTAACTCAAAATCATCATTGATAAATTTTTCCATAATCTGTTCCAAAAATTTTAAAATCATCACTATTTTACAAAATGCAAGGGGAAAACATATTTTTATCAATGAAGGATTATAAAAATAAATCAATAAACCATGTAATTTCATCTAGAAAATAGTTTAATAAAATAAGAAAAACCAACATTTCATATAAAGTAGGTTAGATATGAAACCACCCACCTCAAACTTACGTCAAACTCTATCCACAAACAGATCCAAAAATATAGAAGAAACAAAAAATTAATAGGAGTCCCAAAATTTTATTGCCAAATCTTGAAATCAATTATATTAGGAAAATCATAAACAGAGAGGATTTATGCAAATACACCACAAGAAACACACATGCTACACCACTACCAACAGATGGGCTAGCCATTGAATACAATTTCAAATATATCAATAAGGGATGAAAAATTAATCATAATATCATCAATATATCCCATAAATATATACCAAGGACACAATATAAACCCTGAGAAACAAATACGCATATAATTCATGCATACATAAATATAATCATTTCAACCAATTTGGAGATGGAGTGTCGAATAAAACCTTATAGAAGAGAAGAGATCACCCAAATTCACCAGGAATGACACCTATGATTCCTGATAGTATCTTCCTAATAAATGAAGGAGGAGTTACAATATTTAAAGAGAAATATAAACAAGGATTTAGGGATTTATGGTGTAAATATGTGATTTATGGCATAAACATCTCTTATTGTACACATGTTGAAAAATATGTCACCTTGGGTTAAATTATATTGATCGATGATTTTATGAAATAAAATTTTTTATATGGTAAAATGTATTGAAACCCAGAAATGATTTTAAGGATTATTTCTCATGAAATATTTACATGATTAATATGAAATTTATGATGTTAATGTTTTTATATGTAGTGTCGGTACTAGATTATGATAAAACCCCAAAACAACTCATTTACCCTTTGAACCCACAAAATAGGAACTCGACCATGGAAAAGAGAAACATTTTAATAAGTATGATAAAATATTTCCATAATTGGACTTTTTTTCCTGATAAGTCACATGGAAGAAGAATTCCCCAGAATGTGGTGAAGCCACAACTCCCTCACTGATGATTCACACTGCCATGACTCGTGATAATATGATCAGTATCACTACAACACTCTAATCAATAAAATAGAATTGTCATGAAAAAAATTCACCTAGTAATATCTCTATTTGTTTCTCTATAATAGAAACATCTTGCTTCTACTCAATATCCTCTCAACTCCAAACATGATAGGGATCAGGATGGTATCTATTTAGATGAGACACGTGGAAAACATTATGTATACCCATCAACCAAGTTGGAAATACTAATTAATAAGAAACTGACTCAAGACACTTTTTCAAATATAATTATGTAACCTATATTCCATCCATATTTCCCTATTCCCAACATATGGTTACCCAACGAAGGAGAATATTTCAAGAAAACTTTTCCTCCAATGGAAAAATCCAATGGCTGATGCCAAGGATCCACATCAAATTTTTACTAACTTTGAGTGTTACGATATGTCGATGTATATTCTAATCCTTGATGATATTTCTTGATTGATAATTTTTACCCTAAAAGAAGCATCCCCACCTTATCCAATTAAAAAAGGCAACTTACAGTGGTGACCATACAAAGCCTCGAAGAGTTCCATTCTAATCAATGACTGATAACAATTGTTTTAAGAATACTCAACCAGTCCTAAATGGAAATCCCATGATCAATCAAATTATAAGATTATATAATGATGCATATACACCAATACCTGAATAGAACACTCACCCATAACATTTTAATATGAATGATAATACATTTTTAATCTATCAAGGGTCCCCAACACATCTTAGAGACTATTATATGAATCTAGATTTCATCATGGGATCCCTTCTCAAGCCAACGGTAGAGGTAACCCCATGTATCCTCTTGATCACATACACATACATCTATCCTAGATCATAGACTTTATAGGTCTCTTTTATTGGAATAAAAAGTGAATATTTCATCAATAGATCAATCAACACCTAGAGAGAATTATTTTATCAAGGAGTATATGGTAATCCAATAATACATTGCCTGGAAAACTCATCCCATTTCCATACTAGCACATGAATATGATGATGAAAAGAAGATATAATCATGTGATATGACTTTATCTATACTTAGGTGTTATAGTGGGACACATAATCTATAATTTCATTCTAAATACATGGCCACAAAAATGATTTTATAATGTCAGAATTCTTATTAATCATGAAACTGTTAATGGACCATGATTAACATTGAAAATAATGAATGAATTAATTCATCAAAGTTTTTGGAAGAAAAAATGACCCCCATAGTAGAGATTAATATCAAATGGGAGAGACCAAGACAAAATATTCTCCCCAGTATTTAGGGTTTCCATGATTCCTCTAAACGCACCATAATACTATAGACCCTATAGAGTAGATACAGTGAGAGATGATGATAGTTGAAATATAGTAACGAACATATACAAATCATTCAATTAGGTGTCCATATTTCACAATGAATAGAGTCCCATAATATTTCATTCTTCCATTGATTCTAATATATCATCAGATTGAACTTTCTTAATGAGAGTGTTTGTGACAACATTCCCCTTCCCTACGGCGTAGGAGATCTCAAAATAGAGTATTTGAAGGTATTCCACCCACCACCTCTATTTGAGTTTCATATATATCTTGGAACATATATATATCAAACTCTTATGATCAGAAAGCAATATAAAACTCTCCCTAAAATATTGTCCCGTCAACATTTTTGTGCATGCATAATCATGAAAAGATGAAAATCATATGTGGGATAATATTGGTAATGTGGTCTAATCTGATGTAAACCATAGGCCATAATGTGACTATCTTGCAATGGAAGACAACTCATACCATCACTAGAAGAAATAAATTACATCACATATCCCTTATCAATATATACTAGTATAATAATTGGAGCTAATTTTATAATCCTTGTGCACTCATCAAAATAATCCTCAAATTTATCATTCGATTTGAAATTCACTCCATTCATGGAAGGAGCAGTCAACGGTAATGAAAACATTAAATAATCATTGAATAACCACTGATTGCATCTTTCCAGACCTTAGAAGATCTATTTCACAAATAAGTTTGGTGGTTCTTCCCATGACATGATAACCACAGACATCTCTAGATCAACTGAAATTTCATGCTCAAAAATCACATGCCCTAATAAATTCACATCATGAATTCATTAATTTAGTTATTATGTCCTTATATAATCTTGATGACCCCTTAATATTTTTAAAAAAATATTCCTATGGGGCTAATTTTCACAATAATTTCTCAAATAAACAATAATATGATCCATGGACATTAAGTGAAAATTATTGAGTTACTGGTGGAAGATTTGGTTCATCAAAGATATAAAATTGAAAGGAGCATTAGTCAAACGAATATTCATCACAAGGTATTTATAATGGAAATACCTACTATTGAAAGAAGTATTTGAAACATTGGACTCATGAACCATATTTTAAGGATAATCTAACTGATGATTAATTTTTGGAAGACCAATTCACCCACATTAATGAATCTAACTAGACATATACATGGGGAAAATGATACTTATTCTTTTCCATAACCTAGTTCAACGTCTGATGGTCTACAAAAAAATCAACGTGAACCATCTTCCTTAATGAAAAAATGAATTGGGGATTATAAAATAAAAATACCAGGGAAAACATAATTGTTTTCATTTAGATCATCCAATAGGATCATGATCTCTTAGAACTGAACTTCTGTCATTAAATAAGATGGTACCGAGGTCAGCTGAGTACCAAACTCAATATCAATCGATAAATTATCCCTCCTCTCTAGATGAAGATCTGAAAAATAATTTTGGATGAAATTATATGATTAGATAAAAAACAAAGGTAAGATCACTAGATTAAGAAACATTATTAAGCTCAAATTAAATTGGAAACATCAAAATCTAGAGCTCTATGTGGGAAGGTCGTTCATGACCGGACTTCAGATCCCACCTTCCCAAAAACACCTGACATGTTTCATAACAAAAGTATAATGAAACACCCTCATGATAAAAATATATCTAAACATGATGATAAATAAGATAATATATCATAATGATGAAATTTAATTGATATATATTATTATCAAGGAAATAAAATTCCATCTACGCATCTGATAACGATAGATAACAAGACATATATCGAAACCCATGCTCGTTCCTCTTTCAAATTGTCTTCACAAGATCCTTAATGAAGGGAATGAGATTTATTTTATGTTTAATAGTAAAAAAAATATTGACATAAACTATTATAATTCACTAATACCAAATAAAGAATATTTTATAGATGGCACATCCAAAATGGTACCCCTCACTATCAGTGAGACTGCATCGACCTCTTCCATAAACTCATATACTTCATAAAGGTGCATCAATATTGTGTCATGTGTCTAGAATAATATCGTTATTAAAGCATATAACTACACTATTTTGTTTTTTAAAGACAAAGACCCCTTGCCATAACACATAATAGTCATAGCCGATAAGAACCACTACATATGAAAATAATGACTAGAAGTACTACATAACTTTATGGGTGTGGGAAATGTTTTTCTAGTGTGACTGATATTTCAACATTGATATCATGTCTGGGGTATACTTTTGGACACTAATGATGGGGAAGAGGGGGACACTATTAATAACAACCTCCATACCTGTTGTGATTTCCTTTCCACTTCATCGTCTTCCCCTCCACACCATTATAGCTACCAATGGATATGAGAGAAGGGATAATAAACCCATTAATTTTTATTATATCGATATCTACCATCATTTCCATATATAATGTATCCATATATGTGGAAAGATATAGAATATAAAACACTCATTTCATATCTTGTCGTAAACCCTGAAATTTTTTATCTGTTCCCAGCTGATCATTCAAAACAACCATTAGAGGAAGGAAAACAATATCTACAAAAATATTAGTGTTTTTTACACTAAATGATCTCCCTAATATAAGGATATGAAATCCAAATATTTCTATATTATTATTTATTATATAATGAATATTTAAAAGAATAGGGTCTTGAAACCCTTCTAATTCAATCCAATATGTCAATCTTCTAGTACCATGGATTCCCACCACTACATACTAGGACCTTCAAGCCTAAATGGTGTTCATTTTTCCTTGATAACATAAGGTGTCTCTAGGAAGTATATGACATGGTTTATCATGTCCATATAGTCTTATTTCTATTAGGGTTCATTCGTACCATTAAAGGACACTTGATTCTCACATAAAGACTCTCATTCTCGATCATTGCCTCACCTACCTTCTGGTTTGACCTAAAACAATTGGTTCTGAATTCATGGTATAGTATGATCCACTACACTAAACTCAAATATTATATATTATAAAATATTTTGATCCATATGTGGATTACCATGATGATAATCGCTCGCTTCACCTTCATACGGAACTCATGAATGGAATCTTTGTGGCATATGTCCACATACAAAAAATAGCTAAAAATAACAGAGAAAAAAACAATCTCAGTTTAAACCATTAAACCCAGAACCGAAAACTCATATCATTTTCAAAACCAACACATAATCCACACATTCTATCATTTATATTAACTTGAGGTTCTTCCAACCAATAGCTAGCCAAATACTCACTGAAAACTACCTCTAATGTTTATATAATATTATATACTTATGAAAAAATTTCCAAAGACTAAGTATAACCATGTTCTAATATGAAATTTTTACATCACAGTCAAGATAAACCTCAATATAGTACCCAAACTAGGTCACAAAACAACGTGAATGGAATTCCTGATCCTCAAAAGAATACGACTAGAACCTAGAAATCAAATAATAATCAGAGGGAATAGTTTCTACTAAACAGAATAATGTTACATGATATATATGTACATAAGCAAGAAAAAATAAAAAAAATATTCCATAAACAAGAAGGATGAGGTATTGGAACAAAACCAGTATCCAGATATGAACAAAAATCATTTTCGACAACCAAAAGGGACAACTAGAAACAAAAAATGAAACTATGTGTTATATATGGGTAACATCCCACCACCCCAAAACTAATTACTACTGAGTCTTCCATGTCATGTCTTTATATATATATCCCAATATAAAAAATTTATAAAACATGGAATGATAATTAGTAAAAAAAATTATATCAAAAGCATGGTAAAATATTTCCCTTTTTTCCCACTATTCTAAAATATTTGAGGTAAAATATTTTCAAATAAGAAATCTAAAATTCATTTCCATCTGACAAAAAACATATATCCTATCCTTAACAATTAAAATCCCAAGAACAAGTAAACCATGATAAAGATTAGAAAATGATATGATAGATATACCACATGTACTATAATGACTAGTGCACACTAAAAGTATAGAGAAAACATACAACAAGTACTTAGGACTAGAGGAATACCCTAGAAATTTAACACACCAACAATGTCAAGTAAATTCATAGATCCAAACACATATCAATCTAAGAGTGGGAAAAAACCAAAAAATTGAGACCCATTTCAAAATAAATAGAAGATTCCTAATAAAAAAACCTTCACCGATGAAACCAAGGCATCCCATGTGGTAAATTTCTAATCATTTCACAGGGTTTATCACATTTCACAAAACTATTTCAAACAACAAATTTTTTCATCAAAAACTTCTTGGAAAAATAGTTTCACAATCCCTTTCAATGCATTGAAATAGTATTTATTTTACAATAATTTTGGGAAATGTATCTATTTATAAATACATATTTACACTAAAAACACAATTATTCATTACAATTCATTCAAAAACAATTTAATAAAACCAAAGAAATGAATAGTTAAAATAATATAGGCTGGAGACGGAACAACCCACATCAAACTCAGGATGAACACTACCCATAATGGTATCCACCAATATGATAAGGATTGAATAATATAAAATATAGGCTCTAGGATTTATTTTCATTGTTTAAAATTGATTCCTTAAGATAAATTATTGGAATGGAGGATGGATAAAAACACACCCCAAGGAACTTGCACGCCAGAACACAACCAACATAAGGGCTAGCCATCGGAATAAGATCACACAAAAGATCTTGAAGGGATGAAAAGAGAATAATATTATGATTAAATATCCAATAAAAACATCCCAACACCACTACTAAAACCAAGTGAAATGAATAATACTAAAGGATATACTCACCCTAAGAGAAACTACACAACCAAGCTGGAGATTGAGCACCAAATGAAATGATCTAGAAGAGTGGATATCATGCAAACATTTCTTAGAAGGATACCTAGGGTTTGAGATAGAATCATATTGATAAACGAAGGAGTTAAAAATTATGTAGAAAATTATATGATTAAAATGAAGGATTTAAATAATAAGTGTTCATTAGGATTACATGTTTCTCTAAATAGTGAGGATAGTTGTGTTGGGGGTTGCCCTGCTAATGTAGTTATTGGAGAAGGGGGATGGTTCTTGGTTTTGGTTGGTGTTTTTGATAATCACAACTCACATGTTAGTAGAATAATCTAGATATAATATGGAGATGGATGGATGGTGGGTATCCAAGAAATCTGGTGGAGGATGGTGCGATTCATTGGTGTAGAGGAAGGTTATGTGATATGCGTGATAATGATTATTGTGGGGGTTGGGAACTAGTTTGGGAATCATGAATGAGGGTGTAGGGAGTGTTTTTTGTGGAAGTATTTGACAACATTCATTATTATTATATTGGAAAGGTATACACATAGAAGAAGATGAAGGGTTTAGGTGGATAGATTATGTTTGAATGGGGAGTTCGGTGCAAATCTACATTGTTTTGTGATAGAGGATTTGAAAATAATGATGTTGCACCACAGGTTCTTGTATGTTGAATTTTTTTTAAATTACGAAAAATATTAACACTAATAATTGTAACAATAATTTAAAATAGTCAATAATTTGGATATATAATTAAAATACCTCACCCACCCACAGAGGGAGACAGAAACATGAGACCCACCCTACTATAGGTACAGCATGGGTGAAACCACTTGACCTCTCTCCATGGGGCCTAACAGAAAATAAAAAAAATATTACTTAGTTGAGGGGATTATAAGAAAATAATAGACACAAACCCAAGTAACCCAAGTGGGTAAATCATTATCCATCCCCAAAATTATGGAAAATAACCCACTGTGACATTATTATAAATTTTGTTGGCTCAAAGGCCCCTTCATAAAGATCTATCCCAAATAAAATAATATAAAATGAGGGTATGGCCTCTTATAGCTTAAATGACCATTAAAGTAGGTATAAGCACGAATTTTGGTAAATATTATCAAATTATATAGATCTTAATTGAATAATTATAATATTAGATGGTGAAAAACCATAAATATGGGGCTTTTTTGGAGTTGAACCTCTGACTTAAAGATGTCATGAAAATGGTAGACACCACTGATGGAAACTAAATTTCTACAATGCTAAGAGAGAACCCATTAAATGACTCATAGTGCCTAATATTACATGTCCCAAAGGACAAGAGGCATGAATAACTTTAAATTATTTAAAACGCACACACACAGACATATATTATAAATTTGGGGTAAAAACCTATTTATTAAAAAAAGAAAAAGACCCCATTTATTTTATGGGTAGAGGGAGACAAATTAAATAGACCATGGACCCATAGTAATAGATATAACGACCCATAATTTACATACATTTTTATTACTTAAGAATTGAATCATATTTATTACAACATATAACAGGACCATGATAGGACTGTATAGGTATAGTGTCTTTAGAAACTGAGAAACATAAACAACTGGTTCATAAATCATATACATTGTTTCCTGTTTATTTCATCATATCTAGAGTCCCTTTTGGCATATCCTACTTAATACCCTTCTTCTTGACCTGGGGAAAAGAAAACTTACAAAGGGTGAGCTCAAATGCTCAGTAAGGGAAAACAAAGGAATTATCAATCACATCATATTCATAAGAACATATCATTTTGAAAATCGTATCCTACAAAAGAGATCATAATATCATGATATGGGATATATAATAGTATAGAAATATAATCCCAATAGTCATAACACAAGACATGAAACTTTTTGGCATACACACATAATCATAGAAAGTCATTTCATATTAGTCAAGACTCATTTCCAAGATTATCATAGCGGACAAAGTCCATTACTGAACTGAGTTCACTCCTCATTCCAGTCTTGTTTCATTGAACTATATTGACTTTTAGTTCCATCCATGTCTATCTAATGAGATATAAATCTTTACCCAATTCATTGTAGGGAGATATAGGTACCACCCATCTCATAATAAAACCATTCTTTTGTGGGCCACAAAATCATAAATCATACAACATAGCATAACCCATGTAATAAAAATTGGACTCTTAAACATCATGACATCATAACCTAATCCATATAAGATTTATCACTTCCTAAAAATAATTCCATCATAACATAATCAAATCAATGTAACAATAGTGATAGAAACCTAACCCTATATCATTTTAGTTGGAAAATAATTTTGATAAAACACTTGAACTCAGTTCTTGAGGAAAATAACATTTGTTCTTCAAAATATTTTTTTTTTCACAAAATGACATTCAATTATAAAAGAAATGATTTTTTTTTCAAATGAACATGATATCGGGAATATAAAGCTTCATGGAAATAAGGCTTTATGAAACCGTAAAAAACCATTCATGTCGTATAAGTTAAAAAACATTATCCTCATACTTTTGCCGAAAATGTCAAAAAGTACCTCATATGGTAAAAAAAAGATTCCTTACATACCATTTAGTGAAAGTCAAAAATTAGTAAAAAAGACATTAAACATACATTAAAACATTCTTATAAAACATTGACATGGATGATAAATATAACCCCAGTAAATACTTGTGAATAAACAATCTTGATTAAGAACGAGATTGGAATAATTATCCCTTACCTTAGGTCTGTTATGATTCGTGTGTATTAGAACCTCCTGTATAATAATATATATAATGTTAAGGATCTATTAAAGAATCATAATTATTTTTATGATAACATTTATGATCATATTTTCATCTGTTTGTTAGTAACATTTCATTGTTACTTGTTGTTTGGGTATTAACTGCTTTATTTTCATACGTATGTTTTGTCAGATAAGTTCATATTCCTCTTTTTAGGTTATAGTTATATCATATAAATAATTTTATTAGTATAATATATATCATATTTATTCATTCAATTCTTTTATATAATCATGGTTTAATTAAGATCATGTATAACTAATCTCATCATACCATGGATAAGTTAAGCCATACATACGCACGAGCGACGATATCATTCCTATAATTAGTGAATGGTTTTGGAGTGGAAGATAGAATATATCATAATTAGAATCATGTTATAATAATAATATATAGTTATTTTTTACACCATTTTACCCATCCAATTAAGGTGGTGGTGTAAAAATAATTTACACTACGACGTGGAGACGATATTTTGTACGTACGCATGCACGGTGATTTCATTTTCCGTAGGATGGATAGAAGGTGAAATGGGGTTATTTCATATTTATAATAACATATCATTATATGAGTGATACTGATGTTATTACTTTATAATGAAAAAAATAAAGAAGAATAAGTTGAAGAATAAATAAATTTGAAATAATCGATAAAGGATATTACAAATTCTTTGACACGCCTCTTCTAAACCTCCTGTTAGGGCACTAATGTTGGCATTCGAAGAATACCAAGACCTCTATTATGTTTATAGGGAAGTGTAAAAGTGAAATGGATAGGTTTTGGACGATAATTAAGGCTTGAAATTTTTTTAAGAGGAGAGGGAGGAGGTTCCCTTTTTTAAGAGATGAGAGGGGCACTTTTGGAAACCTCTAAAATATTAAATTATAATAAACCCAAAACCCACATAAAAACATAAAAAATGACTAAAATTTGAAGATTATATGATATAGGGTTGTAATATCATCAGAAAATAAAATTTGGACATGTTGGAAATTTATTATAAACCTCATCAACTTGATTTTTCTTTATTTAATGAATTTAATTTTTTTTGCAGTAATAATATTCTAAATTATTAATTGCTATAAATAATTACTTATTTGTTGTGAATTTTACATAATTGGATACTTTATGAAATTATAGACCTTATAAATTTAAATTTATATTTTTTAAATATTATTGTGATTTTTAAACAATTTAATAATATGTTATTTTTATAAAATAACAGTAGTGTCAATTTTAACAATATTCATTTATTTGAATTTAAATAAAATACACACATAGGATATATCTGAAACAAAATATTTAATAGATTTATAACATGTCTTATGTATCTTTAAAAATCGTGTAGTACATTAAATAGTTCATATAATACATATTTTAATATTTTTAAAACCATTTATTTTATATTTCAATCAATAAAATAATTTCTACATCATTGTTGTGTCATCATTAATGATACTTATTTAATCCTTAAAAATTCTAAATAAATTCAAATGATGTATATAATTATATTATCTTTCTGGAGACTACTTATTTTCGAAGTTTTATGAATTTTATCGATAAATTAAAATTATTACACATATAAGAGATAAGAGAGTGAAATGTGGTCACTTTATATGGTTTAAATAATAATTACATCCTTTTCATGGTCAAAAGTATATGAAATAAATCTATTCTGTCCCTTATGTGATATGGGTAGACTCTTATTCATCCTATGTAATTTTTACAGGTGTTAGTGTAATTTTATAATATTATTTTTACCCTTAATTACATGATTTACCTTTAACTTTGGTAAATAAAATATACCCTAATTACTATTCATATTCCCTAAAAATAAAATTTATTTATTTACTCAATTTGATCATCCTAATTCCAAATATGGAATCAATTTTTACAAATTCAATACAAAAAAGTTTCAGAAATTAATTTAAAAAAGAATCCCGTTGTTGAGAAAATGAGTTTTAAACTTTAAAACATTGTAAAAGATTGAAATGATTATACCTATGAATTCAATGTAAAATTAATGCTAATGAAATAAATTATATTAAATGGTAAAAATATATTCTATTTATAGTTTAAAACCATTAAATTTAATAATATCACCACATCAATTATCATGATTAAAAAAGTTGTTTTTAAAAAAAATTAGCGTATTTTTTCTATTCATCAAAATATGAAACTTATCAGAAAAGTATCAAAAATTTATCCAATGTAATTTTTTATATCCTTATTCAAAATAAGAATTTTATTTTGTCATATTGAAATCATAAACTTTTCAGAAATTAGATTCAAAATTGGTGCGCCATCAAAAGGCTGAAAACTGCATTTTTTTTAAAAAAATAATTCTTTTATTCGAAAAATTGATTTTTTTTCTCATACCATATGTAAGATGAATTCTAATGTTATATAAAATGAAAAATATTGTTGATACTATTTATAACATCTATTTTATATAATATTTTAATAACATATTTTTGTTTAGTGAGTCTCAGTATTTCATACAAAGCAAGCTATCGAGGAAGGTTGCTCTTACATATAATGCAAGACAAGCCAGTGTTGCATGTAGTGAATACTTCCTTTGGTGTTGCGTATAACATAAGACAAAAAATATATATTTCACATAAAATTTCAGGGTGTTACATTCTACCACCCTTAAAATAAAATTCTCCCTTGAATTAATCACTTTGTAACAAATAGATAACGATACCTCCCCCTCACCATATCCTCAAGATCCCATGTAGCTTCTTCTAATTGGTGGTTCCTCCATAAAACTTTAACCAAGCGAGTGGTCTTGTTTCGTAGAACTTTTTCGCTATGATATAGAATCTCTATCAGCTGTTCTTCATAAGAAATATCTTACTCCAGTGGTACAACTTCTGAGCATAGTACATGTGAAGGATCAGGTATGTACTTTTTCAGGAGAGATACATGATCTAAATCATGAACTTGAGAGAGATTTGGTGGAAGTGAAAATTTCTAGGCTACTTTCCCAACACAATCCAGTATTTCGAAAGGACTGATATACCTGGGGTTCAACTTTTAAATCTATCCAAATCTCATTACTCTCTTCTATGGAGATATTTGTTAGAACACTTTATCACCCACTTCAAACTCTAGGTATTTTCTTCGGTTGTTGACATAACTTTTTTATTGACTCTGAGCTACTCTTATGTGTTGTTGAATAGATCTGACCTTTTTAGCCATCTCATCAAACAGATCAGGTCCTAATATATTTCTTTCCCCAACTTCATCCCAGCAAGTTGGGGTTCTGCATTTCTTTCCATATAGAGCTTCATAAGGAGCTGTCTGAATACTAGAGTGAAAGCTGTGATTATAAGAAAATTCCACAAAAGGTAGGTGTTGATCCCAAATACCTTTGAAAACCATAGAGAAATATCTCAACATGTCTTCCAAAGATTGAATTGTCCTCTCAGACTAACCATCTATCTGAGGATGATAGGTAGTGCTGAAACTGAACTATGTATCCATAGTATGCTGAAGACTTCGCCAGAACATCGAGGTAAAATTTGGTTCCTAATCAGATATAATGGAATGTAGTACTCCATGAAATCTTACCAATTCCTTTACATATGTCCTGGAAAGCTGGTAAAGAGAGAAATATTATTTAATAGTAATGAAGTGTGCCAACTTCGTAAGATGATAAACTATAACCCAGATAGCATTATTGTCTTTGGATGTTTTGGGGAGTCTGATGACAAAGTCCACAGTGATGTTTTCCCACTTCCATTCTGGTATGAGTAATGGTTGTAACATCCCCTTAGACTTCTGTCCCTCAACTTTAACTTTTTGACAAACCAAGCATCGAGAGACATATTCAGAGATATCTCTTTTCATGCCATGCTACCAAATGTACTCTTTTAGGTCCTTGTATATATTTGTACTTCCAGAATGAATACATAATGAAGAACTATGTGCCTCATCCAGTAGATCCTTATTTAATTCTTGTATGGGAGGAATACATACATGGTTCCTGAACCTTATTATCCCATCACAATCAATGTTGAATCCAGGAACATTTCTCACCTTCTTTTGAATCCCAATATCCTCCTTCTATGCCTCTTTAATCTTCACTTGTATAGATGGTTTAACATTAATTTCAGAAAGATATGATATCTCCCCTTTCATTAAAATTCCATGATCCATCCTTTGTAAATACATAATTATTGGATCCTTTGTGATCCTCATCATGGATAAACTAGAATGGTATTGTAAAATTAATGTGTCTGCCAACTTGTTTGATTTCCCAGGGTGGTAATGAATTGAGCTGTCATAATCCTTAATCAGCTCCAACCATCTTCTTTCGTGCATATTCAGCTCTTTTTGTGTGAAAATATAATTTAAAATTTTATGATCAGTATAAATATCACACCTTTAACCATAATGATAATGCCTCCAAATTTTTAATGCAAATATTACCGCAACTAACTCCAAATCATGGGTTTGGTAATTTTTCCCATGTATTTTCAACTATCGTGAGGCATAAGATATCACCACATCATTTTTCTTGGGAACACACCCTAGCCCCGTCTAGGATGCATCACTGTAGATCACAAACTTTTCTCCACAGCAAGGCAGTGTGAGCACAGGTGCACTAGATAACCTTATTTTTAGATCTTTGAAATTCTATTCACATTCCTCTGTCTAAACAAACTTAACTCCTTTAATGGTCAATTTGGTGAGTGGGTTAGATAATCTTGAAATGTCTTTCACAAAACGTCGATAATACCCTGCTAAACCAAGAAACCTTCGGATTTCAGTCACTATCGTTGGTCCGACCATCTTTCAATAACCTCTGTTTTCTAGATCCACAAATATCCCCTCTTTTGAGATTATGTGAGTCAAAAATGGTACTTTTTGAAGACAAAATTCACACTTGGTAAATTTGGCATAATGCTTCTCCTTTTTCAGGGTCTTCAATTCAATTCTCAAGTGATCTTCATGTTCTTACTTTCTTTATGAATATAAAATAATATCGTCTATAAATACTACCACAAACAGATCAAGATAGTCTCTGAAGACTCTATTCATTAGATCCATGAAGATAGCAGTGAAATTTGTAAGACCAAAAGGCATCACTATAAATTAATAGTATCCATGCCTTGTACGGAATGTTGTCTTTGGTATATCCTCCTTTTTGACTCTTAGTTGATGGTATCCTAAATAAAGATCAATCATGGAAAAGTATTAAGCTCCACATAGTTGGTTAAATAAGTCATCAATGCGTGGGGGATGATATTTGTTCTTGATAGTGATCTTGTTATATTCTTGATAATCAATGCAAAGTCTCATGGATCCGTCTTTCTTCTTCACAAACAGAACAGGTGATCCCCAAGGTGATGCACCAAGGCCTATGAATCCATTATCAAGATTATATTGTAGTTCCTACTAAAATTCATGCAACTCAATTGGGGATATTATATAAGGTGTCTTTGAAATGGTCATAGCACCCGATATGAGTTCTATTGAAAACATAATTTCACGATTTGGTGGAAAAAAAGGAAATTCCTCTAGAAAGACTTCATAAAACTTTCGTACAATGGGAATATTCTAAATCGCGAGTTTCTCTCCAACCATTTAAGATAAATAACATTCATTTATTGGAATAAAGACCCATAAGATGGATGAAATATCCATTGGAAGGTTATATTCATCCTTGCATCGATAAATGATCAAAGATTGACAAGGAATATGAAATGTAACTTTCCTTCTTTGGAAATTTATATGAGCTCCATATAATGAATGAAAATCCATTAATGAGTCACATAAAATTATACTATATGGTGGATCAAAAGATTTGCAAGAATCACTTTCCCATAAACTTCAATCACAAAATAATTGTTAACTATTTATGCAACTATTGTTCCATTAGGATTTGTCACAGCTAACTCAATATCTAATTGATGAGGTAATATGGTGATACCCAGAGAAAATTCTTCAGAAATAAAAGAGTGGGTTAATCCATAATCAAATAAAACATTTTATACTTTAGATTGGATGGTAAGTGAACCTTTCACCACTTCATTATCATACTCCAAATCGCCGATAGTAATTTCATGTGACTTTCCATTGTCTTTGGCCTTAAGAGTTTTTTGTCGTCAATCATCATCCATAACCCTTGGATTAGGGCATTGATTAGAATAATGCCCCATTTCCTTGCACTTGTATCATTGAAGTGTTGGAGGTGCATTCTATGTATCCCTTTATTTGTTCGCATCATTAGACATCTGCTTCCCATTACATCTACATTAAATTTCCCGATTACCTTATTTTCTACACATAAAACATTTACGTGTCCCATTAAGACAATTCCCTCAATGTTTCTTTAAAAACTTTGAGAATAAAGGAAAACTCATCTTCTTTTCAGTGTGGTATTTAGATTTTCTATTTAATACTATTTTCATCTTCTTATAAAAACCATATAACTGGTGGGTTACTCCAATCTCTATCTCAACCTCTAGAGAAAATCGAACAATTTCCTCATTTATATTTAAGTCCCGTATGTATAATTCCCTTCAGAGAATTTCTTTTAAGCCACTAAATAATCGATCTATCTTACTCCCTGGTTGGATAATAATCCCATAAGCGTACCTTGCAAGTCTTGTAAAATTTGCTTCGTAGGTACCAACAAATTCATTATCCTTTTGCTTCAGTTGAAGAAACTCCTTCTCCATATTTTTTCAAAGAATACGAAGAAAGTACTTATTGAAAAATAAGTTCTTGAACTACTCCCATTCCATGTACTCAATTTCATCAGTTTTCCTTGTATTGTTGACATGATTCCACCATTGATCAGCTTCACCTTCCAAATGATATACTGATAAGATGACTATATCATGTTCAGAACATTGCAGGATTGAAAGTATCTCTTCAGTGGTACTGATCCATTGTTTAGCCTCAAACGGGTCATGAGAACCACCGAATTAAGGTTGACGCTGCCTCTTGAAGGATTCAACAAAATCTTTCTCTTTCCTTTGCTCGTTTTGAAGTCCTGCCTAATTCATAGCTTGAGAATGTTGTGTGAGAATGGCTACAAGATTTTTCATTCTAGATCCCATAACGTTTTATTTCTTAGGGGGACAATCATTGCATTGCCCGTCACATTCATAATTAACACAGTTCCTTCGGGCTCCATCCATTGACAAAAAACAAGAAGTAATGTGTGAAAAACACTAATCATAATAGGAAATCCACATAATCAAGAATAAAATTTCACACTTTAGGTCTTATCATAGGTTATTTATGGCCATTTATAATACATTAATATTGTGTCTTATTCTTAGATATATCCTTAGGGTTCTTACTAATGCTTTCACATCCTAGTTTCCAATGGTTGACTACACCATTCCTCTGATACCAACTATAACGACCCATACTTTTCGTACATTAATATTACATTAGAATTGAACTATATTTATTACAACATATAACATAACCATGATAGGACCATATAGGTATAGTGTATTTAGAATCTTTGAAACATAAACAACTGGTTCATAAATCATCTACATTGTCTCCCTTTTTTAACACATCTAGAGTCCCTTTTGTAATATCCTACATAATACCATTCTTCATGACCTGGTGAAAATAAAACATATAAAGGGTGAGCTCAAATTCTCAGTAAGGAACACCAAATGAAATATCAATCATATCATATTCATAATAACATAACATTTTGAAAATCTTATCGTGCAATAGAGATCATAATATCATGACATGGGATAAGTCATAGTAGTGAAATGTAATCCCAATAATCATAACATAAGACATGAAACATTTTTTCATACACACATAATCATAGAAAATCATTTCATATTAGTCAACACTCATTGCCAAGACCATCATAGCAGACAAAGTCCATTACTGAACTGAGTTCACTCCTCTTTCGAGTCTTGTATCACAAAACCTGATTAACTTGCGGTTCCATCCATGTCTATCTCATGAGATATAAATAATTACACAATTAATTTGAGGGAGATATATCTCCTACCCATCTCATAATGAAACCATTCTTATGTGTGCCACAAAATCATAAATCATACATCATAGCATAACCCATGTAATAAAAATGGGACTCTTAAACATCATGCCATCATAACCTAATGCATATAATATAAATGAATTCATAAAAATAATTCCATGATAACATAATCAAATCAATGTAATAATAGGGATAGAAACCTAACCCTATAACATCTTAGATGGAAAATAATTTTGATAAAACACTTGAACTCAGTTCTTGAGGAAAAAATCATTTCTTCATCAAAATCATTTTTTTTCTCAAAATGAAATTCAATTTTAAAAGAAAAGAATTTTTTTTTAAAATAAAAATGAAATCGTGCATAGGAAGATTCATGGAAATAAGGCATTATGAAGCTGTAAAAATCCATTCATGCCATATAAGTTAAAAAACATTCTCCTCCTAATTTTGCCGGAAAAGTCAAAAGGTACCTCATATGGTAAACAAAAGAAATATTCCTTATATACCATTTAGTGAAAGTCAAAAATTGACAAAAAGTACTTTAAACATACATTAAAACATTTTTATAAAAATGTACAGGGATGATAAATATAACCCCAATAAATACATACGAATAAACAATCTCGGTTTAAAACGAGATTGGAATAATTATCCATTACATTATGTCTGTTATGCTTTGTGTGTATCTGAATATCCTATATAATGATATAAATAATGATATAGATCTATTAAAGAATAAAAATTATTTTTATGATAACATTTATGATCATATTTTCTTCCGTTTATTAATAACATTTCATTATTACTCGTTGTTTAGGTATTAACTGCTTTATTTTCATACGTATGTTTTGTCAGATAAGTTCATATTCCTCTTATAAGGTCATAGTTATATAATTTACATAATGGTATTAGTATAATATATGTCATATTTTCTCATTCAATTCATTTATATAATCATGTTTTAATGAATATCATGTAGAACAAATCTCATCGCACCGTGGAGACGGTAAGCCGTACGTATTCACGAGGAACAATATCGTTCCCATAATTATTGAATAGTATTGGAGTGGATGATAAAATATCTCATAATTATTATCATGTTATAATAACCATATATAGTTACTATTTACACCATTATACCCATCTATTTAAGGTGGTGGTGGAAAAACATATTACACCACGGTGTTGAGACGGTATTCAGTACGTACGCACGTGCGGTGATTTCATTTTCTGTAGGATGGATAGGAGGTGAAATGGGGATGTTTCAAATTTATAATAAAATATCATTATATTATTGATACTGATGTTTTAATTTATAATGAAACATATAATGAAGAATAAGTAGAAGAAAAATAAATTTGAAATAATTAGTAAAGGGTATTACCTCGTTTTTGGAGCGCCTCTTCTGAACCTCCTCTTAGGGCCCTAAATTTTGTACTTCAAGAATACCAGGACCTCTAGTATGTTTCTAGGGATGTGGAGAATATAAATGGAGAGGTTTTGGCTATGATTTAAGGCTCAAAATGTTGTGAAGTGGAGATGGAGGAGGTTCCCTTTTATAAGAGAGGAGAAGGGCACTTTTGAAAACCTCTAATATATTAATTTATAATAAACCCAAACTCCACTTAAAAACTTCTTAAATGACTAAAATTGGAATATGATATGAGATAGGGTTTTAATATCATCATCCAATGAAATTTAGACATGTTGGGAATTTATTTTATGCCTTATCTACTAGATTTATTCTTGTTTAATCAATTTAATTTTATTTGTGATAATAATATTCTAAATTTTAAATTGTTATAAATAATTACTTATGTGTTGTGAATTGTCCATAAGGGGATAATTTATGACATTTTAGACCATATAAATTTAAATTTATAATTTTTAAATATTTTGGGGATTTTTAAACAATTTAAAAATATGTTATTTTTATAAAATAACAATAGTGTCAATTTTGACACTAGTCAATTATTTTAATTTAAATAAAATCCACACGGAGGATAAATTTGAACAAAAATATTTAATATATTCATAAAATTTCTCATTTATCTATTAAAATAATGAATTACATTAAATAGTTTATATAATATTTATTTTAATATTTGTAATACCATGTATTTGATATTTCAATCAATAAAATAAATTTTACATCACTATTGTGTCATCATTAATGATAATTATTTAATCCCTAAAAATATTAAATAAATTCAAATGATGTAGATAATTTTATTATATTTCTGTAAACTATTTATGTTCGAAGTTTTATTATGTTTATCACTAAATAAAAATTATTACACTTATAAGATATAATAGAGTGACATGTTGTCACTTTCTTTGGTTTTAATAATAATCACATCATTTTCATGGTCAAAAGTCCATGAAATGAATCTATTCCATCCCTTACGAGATATGGGTTAAATTTTATTCATCCAATGTAATTTTTGTAGGTTTTAGGGTAATTTTATAATATTATTTTAACCCTTAATTACCTCATTTACCTTTAAGTGTGGTAATAAAATTTACCGTAGTTACTATTCATAATGGATAAAAATTAACGTTATCAATTTACTCAATTTGAACCACCTGATTCCAAATATGGAATCCATTTTTACAAATTCAATACACAAAAGTTTCAGAAATTAATTTAAAAATAAATCCCATTGTTGAGAAAACGAGTTTCAAAATTTAAATTATTGCAAAAAATTGAAATGTTTATACCTATGAATTCAATGTAAAATTAATTATAATGAAATAAATTATATAAAATGGTAAAAATATATACTATTTATACTTTAAAACCATTAAATAATATAATTTAACCATATAAATTATCTTGATGAATAGTTTTTTTATAAAAAATTTAGCGTATTTTTACTATTCATCAAAATATTAAAGTTATCAGAAAAGTATGAAAATTTTATCCAATGTAAATTTCTATATCATGATTCAAAATAACAAGTTTATTTTTTCAAATTGAACTCATAAAAATTTCAAAAATTAGAATTAAAATGGGTGCACCATCAAAAGGTGGAAAAACTGCATTTTTGAATAATAATAATTCTTTTATCCGAAAAATTGTTTTTTTATCATATCATATTTAAGATGAATTATAATGTTATATAAAATTAAAAATGTGGTTAATACTAATTTTAATGGCTAGTTTATATTATATTTTAATAACATATCGTGGTTTAGTTAAACTCGGTATTTCGCACAACAAAAGCTATCGAGGAAGGTTGCTCTTGCGTGTAACGCAAGACAAGCCAGTGTTGCATGTAGTGAAAGCATCCTTTGGTGTTGAATATAACATAATACAAAAATATATATTTCTCATAAAATCTCAGGGTGTTACAATAGATTCCATGGAGACTGTTCCATAGGCCCAACAGATGACCATGGAGACTATTACTGAATGCTAGAAAAATACAATGTGTTAGCCTGAATGCCTACCCCGTAATCTCATCCACTACATTCTCGCTAGAGTTGGTTGTCTCCCATCATCACCCATGCTATCCACATTGTCTTCTATGACCAGTGCATTCCAACATTCTTTATAAGTCATGTTATATATCTCACATTACCATCATTTTCACCATTCAACCGACACCAACCACACCATAGTACTCCCAATTCACTATCAACAGAATCCCCCCAATGCACCTCATAGTCAAACCATCAGTAGATTCCAAACGAGTCATTATGTCATCTAGATGACACCATATATGAAATTATCCACCCAAATTAGGGACCATTGGGGATTGAACCCAAAACCTCATGCATTTAGATTGGTTTCCTTAATCGTTTTCCGACACCCCAACTAAAATAAAAAAAACTATATTAAAATTATAGACGGTACTGTTAAATAATTAGATATATATATAAGTTATGTTTGTGTTATATTTAAAAAATATATCTATTTATATATACTATTATAATTATTATCTTATAAATTATATAAATATTTATAAATAAAAATTTTATTATATAAATAAATATTATATAATACATGTATGTATAAATGAATAAATATATATTTGAAAAAATACACACACCCTATATGATCTTATCAGACAAGACCACCAACCCCTTCCAAAGAGACAAAATGTCTCTAATTGCTCCATTTTATTAAACTAGACCAAAATTTCTTGAAATAAGGACCACTGTCGTTTACAATAATGCTAGTAGGATTTTAGAACCCAAATCCCTCAAAAGTCTCCTTCATGATTATTTTATTGAAATTACTACAACATCCATATTATAATTTTGGATATAGTACATATTATTATACTAATTACTTCACCACTATAGGCCCAGCAAAAGTAATGGCTTCCTATATTTATTATAACCGCTATTTAACCTCGATTTCAAAAAAATATAATTAGATTTAAGAATAATAAATTTATAAAACATTAAAAGTATTTATATTATATATAAAATAAAATCACTAAAATTCAATGAGGTTATAAGAAAATATAAGCACCCACACACACCCATTGGGCCTATAAAAATCTAACCTCACCCCAACCCCTCGAGGAAAGTCCCACATCATACCTAGTCCATTATAATTTTAGAAGACCAAAATAACAAAAAAAATACAAATTATTTTAAGGGAATAACAATGAAAAAATGAACACATACAAAAAAATTTCTAGATAGGTCATATCACACCCCTTAATATTATTATCAACCCCCAATTAGCATAGTATATAAAATGTTCGAAAGACATAATTTGATTCCCATGTAGGACTCAATAAATAAATATGCCCAACTACCTCCAATATATTTTTTTACTGCTAATAGTTCCTTCTGATGATGCATGATGGACTACATCTAGTGTTCTAAGGTCTGCACTAGCATTCCTGACATTCCAATGAATCTATGATGCATGAGTTCTACATGACTAACTAGTTAAGTCACATTTATATAAATTTATATGCATGTTTGGTTTGTCTGACCTAACATGATTGAAAAAGATGACGTATCCACCCATAGTTCATGTGGTTTCTTCATCTCGACATATAAGTGCATCCATCAACACTTAGAAAATTTTTTGAAATATGTTTTATGTTATTAAAAATACAAAATTAAGGAAAGGGTTCCATGTATATTAGAAAATTAGTTTAGAGATGTGTTTAATTCATTCACACTTTTCAATTTAGTGATGAATTGTGAACAATATTCACACTTCATATCATGGGCTAAAGAGGCGTCAATCGTGTCTACACATCCTATAAATAAATTATAAGGGAGTCAACAATCACATTCATTCATCCTCGTAATTTGAATTTTTAAATTTTTCAAATCATCATTTAATTTGTGATATTTATAAATTTTTTAATAATTATTCATGAAATTATTATGATATAATTATTTTTAATTTATCAATTTGTTTTATATTTATTATTTAGAAATTGTATTATTTATTATTAATTAAAAATAATTTACGATGTTATTAAAATAATTAATAGTATTTTAACTAATATGTATTGATTAATAATACAAATTAAGTTATTTTTATTTCAAAATATTTTTACTATTTAGTAATTATATTTTTTAATATATTATTAGGTTTTTTAATAATGTACATTAAATAATTTAAAAAACATGCAACGTTTATAAATCTATTCTACATTGGTGTCTTAGGCGCTCCTCTATTCGACAAACATGTATATAGATAATGATTCCACTATCTGTCAATCGATATCCTTACTCTTACATATTCACCTCCTATGTAGAATCTTAGTCACTTAACTACACATAATCCTATAAGATAGATGGTGGATCTATAGTCTCAAAAACCGTACCTGGTCCCAACTACATGGATTTTGGTTGCTGATCGGAACTCTCCCCAACATGTGAAAAATTTTGTTTTTGTGTAGTGGATATTTGTGAATATGAGGAAAACAAAGACTACAACATAGTACAATAAACCTCTATCATTGAAATTAAATCTGACAAGAAAATATAACTTGATTTGGTTGGGCTTGATGGATGAATAACCTATGGATATGGATGTGGATGTGGTTGTGGATGTGACTCTGACTGTGTTTATGCCAATGTTTTTTCCCCTAACTATTGTTATGGATGTGTTAGTGACTCACATGTTATAGGATGTGGTGAAACATCCAGCTAAGCATGATGAACATACTCATATGCCTCATATACATCCATGACATCATCTTCACCCGCTGAAACATCTAAATCTTGCTCACCCCACAACATTTCTTAGAACAAAAAATAAAATAGAATTATAACTCTAATCCCCATGTAGAAGAAACTATGTAATTTACCTATGAAAATAGGCCTAGTAAAATGTTCCACCATATATGGGATAAGATATGTGAATGATATGTGAAATATGAACATCGTTAAAAAAATTAAATAGATAACTATAGATAATAAAAAACTATTCAATAGTTGAAGAAATTATTATTATGAAATAATGATATCCCAGACCATGTCATGTAAGATATATCTATATGTGCATGCAGTATCATAGCCCCTAACCCCCTTGATCTATAAAATGACTAATCATTATCCCCACCCAGTATAATCGAGACCCACACTATCAGTACCACACAACAATATAGCACGAAAGATAACACCTACAGTCAAAGTCTCGCAACCCTGAAATATTCAAGGGATAGAATGAAGGAAAATGGATAGGAGGTGTGAGAATGTTATGGTGGAAGATGAATATCCTCCAGACTCTATCAAAATTATTCCACTCAAAAATATAATAATTAATCATTGGTACAATTCATGAGTTGGATGAATGTATTTTTGTATGTTAAGGTGGGAGACATTGTATGATATAATCAATATATGACATACATGAACACTAAAATATAAAAAAACTAAAAAAATAATAATAAATGAAGTAATCTATAGTAAATAACAATAATATAACAATATTATTAAAAATCACATATATTATTTGGTCAAAAACTATCTGGCATATGTATGTAAGCATAGAATTCATGTTTAGTGGTATCCAATTACAAATGTGTCTAACTACACATGTAAATGACATTTTTGAAGATATATTTCATAGTATAAATTTTTACATATAATTATATTATAATAATGAACAAAAAACATACCATTATCCATGTAGGGACTATCATAATATATTGACACTCAATGGTATGTGGGAATGTTGAGCTAAGTGAGGGATCCACTCCCATACTCGCAATTGGATAAGAATAATACATCAAGTAATCTATATATTATTGATTATTAATGAACTGAATAGTGATATGTATGCTTTAGAAAGACATATATACCCCCAAATATACCATCCCTCCTTGTCCAAATCATCCATTAACAGTAAATACATCAACTGAAAAAATGCAGTCAAATGATTGATGATGATCAAACCCCCAATAAGTCTCTGAATGTATGCACATTCCAATATCATCAAGGTGATAGTGTCCACATCATTGGATATATCGAAGAATTAATCATCTTTTCATGGAATGTCTAATCAACTCTCAACAATGGACCATCCATCATCCCAAACCACTATGGTTGTTAGTCTAGGAACTAGATCCATTCAATCACTGCCACCTCAGCCTATTATAGTTGCATAATCAATGTGGAGGCCCAAAATAATGCACTATCACATCCATTTTTTTATTTTTAGGTATTTTTCTTATGTATTTTCGTATTATATTTGTTATATGGCTTCCTCAAGAGTTTATGGTAACTATTTATTTATTATACTCGACATCATGTGGTGAAATATTGACACACAATTAGTAGAAATCATGTGCAATCCCAGAAGAGACGTTAAGACCTAGACTGTGGAACTGTCTAGTCCACATGGCCTACTGCACATGCATATGGCTAACAGTGAAACCAATATAGTGGTTCTGTCTAGGGTACATGGTCTAATGCACATGTGGGTGGCTTCTCCCCCATAAAAAATTTCAACATCATTTCCTTAATAATATAGGTTCCACACGACTACCACATGGTTTGGAAAACCATGTGGCCTATCTAGGCCATAAAAAATGATGTATTTAACATTATAAACATCCCATATTTTATCCCTAATCCACTTCATTTCTCCTCTACTCTAGATTTATTGCACTATGTTCCTCCTTCTATCCTCTTGGTTCCCTTGTATCTCCAATTTTTGTGTGGATTTGGTGTAATATCTTTAAGGGTCATCAGGTAAGTCTCTTCTCCTCTCATTTATTACTTCTTCTTTGTTCTTCCATCATTCCTATTTTGTTTTTTCATTCTCTAGTATTTTTTTCCTTTGATAGGTTTAACCTACATTACTATTGTGTAATTAGTTTGTTTATGTTGTGCATTTACCTATTTAGGGTGTCCTTGTGTTGCAGTTGTGAATTTCTATAGGATTCTATAATTTTACAAGCTTGAGGTAGCTGATTCCATGCTTTATCATTATTATATGGTTTTTGTATACAATCCATGCATCTTAAATTTGTTTTATGATATATGTGTGTGGTGAGAATTAGGTTTTTACGGGTTCTAGGTGTGAATTTGAGTTGGAATATGATTTTACATATGGAAATCTATGGTTTTATTGGGTATTTTTAATGAGGAACATGTGTATGTGAATATAGGTTTTTGAAAATGGTTTTCATGTTTGAAATGAATTCTTATCTTGGTTGATCTCAATATTGATTATATGTTTGTAAAAGAGTTGGAATTTTTTTCTATTTTATATAATTGAGTGTTTGAAAATTTATCATATAGTGTATGTGATATGTGAAATGAAACATGTGCATAAGAGGAAATTTAGGTATCTTGGTGGGTGGACTAGGAATAGTACGTTAGTCAGTTCGATGAGGTTGAGACCTAATTTCCTCATGCATGATTGATGATTCAACACTAAATAAACTATTACGATGATTGGAGACCACTATAACATAGTATGAATTTACCTATAGTGGATTGTGCAGGATGATTCTACAGGTTATGATATTTGTATAATGTTTCACTAAAGTATAAATTTTCTAGGGTCCCACATGATCTAGAGCCATTAGGGATTAACTTTAGTGCTTTTATAATAATTTTAACACCATCAACATATGGTGGAACCTCATAAAATTTTAATTTCATTCATGATATATTTAAATTATTTTATATGTTATAAAATAAATGTTTTATTCCCCTTTTCTTAAAACAAGCATGGTAATTTTTCTTATAATGTTTCAGCATAGATTCATTCTTTTTGGGTGATATATTAAATGTATTTGGATCACACTATAAATATACCCTTGGGTGTATGTACATATAGTTGTGTTTGAACCATCTAAAGGAATGAAGTCTCAAGGTGGTGATGGTGGATTGGGTTACAAGTGTGACCTTTCTTGTAAGTGTTGGTGGAGGTGGCATGAGGGTTAGAGAACTCTTATTTCATAGATAATGGGTTGTATAGTTGGTTTCCTTTCACATTTGGTTATTTTTATTTATTGTTAAATGTTTTAAAACATTAATGTTACATTTTTTTGATCTTTTGATTATTGTTATTGATCATGTAATGTTTTATTATTATTTTGGATGTTTATGGATGTTTCATTTTGGTGAAATCATTCCCAAATGAAATATTTGATACCCAGACACTAGTTTCTTACTCGTGGTGTTTGGGAGTTACCTTAAGGATATTTCAAGATAATGTTCTAGTGTTAGATTCGATGGAATCCTTGTCCAGTTCGTGAAAAAATGGTATCAGATCTAGGTTTCACACTTTATTTGGTTCCTATTATTTGGGGGATTCTGGGTAGAAAGAAGCTATAATTGTCGGGGCTTGAGGTTCTAGTTGTATGTGGGGTGTTTAGACATCACACCTAGTAATGGGACTTGGGTCACCGAGGGTTATTAGTAAATGGTTTTACTTCTCATCTAGGTGGGATGTACAAGCTTTAGACTATTCATGGACAATAGGTGGGGGTAAAGTGGTTAGAATTTCTATTTTTATTTTATGGGATTTGGTTTTGATTTATGAATAGTTTTTAATGTAAATAAAGATAAAATTTTTCCAGAATTGGATTTTTATGGGGTTTCTCTTGTTTTTTGATTTATTTATAATGATTCCTCACATGAGACCTCAACTATAACCATGACACGAGGGAAAAGAGTTTCCACCCTAATAAATTGGTCAAAGATTAGTGGAATTATTTGTTTTGGTTATCCATGTTGTGGGTATTGGAGTGGGACCTATTTCTTCTTAGTCCATAGAAGAGAAATTTGGTACAAGAGAGTACTAGTCTCATGATTTGCACAATAAAAATCCTATTTAATTATTGGGTTGCATGTATCCCCTAGAGGCGAAGAAGTGGATTGAGAAAAATCGATAGAATGATGTGGGTTTATGATACTACAGATATAGTTAGGCTAAAATATGATATGGTCTTGTTTGAATGTCCCAGTTGGAGATGGTTGGAATCAATGTTTATTCTAGGAATCTTGATTTGATGGGTTGTAAGGACTTCTAAGTCACATTAAGTGATATTTATTTCTTTGAGACCGTATCATTCACAAAAACCTTGGAGTTTCTGGATCTCAACCACATGGGTCAGAACATGATGGAGTATTTCATCCTCTTTTCTATGTTGGTTCAGTTCTCATGGGAGGTAGAATTCATTGAGCAGTTGAAGTCCCAATGTTTTGAAATGAGGTTGCGACTAAACATCAAATCCTTGGTATTCCAATTAAAATTTAAGATGTATGTGAAAGTAGTTGAATGTGATCTGATGATAGAGATTTACCATTATTCAATTTTTATTTTTCTTTGGTAGATTTAGTGGTAGGCCAGGGAGGCAGTATTTTGTCAAAGAAGAAGAGGAATTGAGATGAGTAGGGGAAGAAGGGAGGTGGTAGTTAAGAACATCCTTCCTGGCTGTTCTTGTATATGGATTTAGATGGTGGGTTTGTTCTATTTCATTGATGTGGTAAGGTAATTAAAATATGGTCAATGTGTTCAGTTCCACCCATAAAATTTCATTGATGTGGAACCACAGTGAATTTAAAGTGGATTTTTAATTGGGAACACCTAGATCAGGGTGGCGAAGGTTCAATAGCCTACAGGGGAATTATATCCCATTTAAGACCATCCAAGGCAATAGGTTCCCATTTTGGTGGTTATGGTGGCAATGCTGGATCCACATCTTGGCAGAGTCAATATAATGAAGAGTTATAGGTTAGTGGTTGTTATTAATCTTAATAATTTATGATGCATCTTCATGTTGTGGAACAAGAATCAATGTAATACGATGAAAGACCTACAATTGTTCTTGGAATGATTCATGTTACAATGTCCATGTCTTCTATTCTGTTTGATACAGGTGCCTTTATTTATTTTATCTCGGCATGTACTATGGATCTATTGAAGTTGCAAACTAGGATTATTTAATATGAGAAAAATTTGGTGAAACCTATTATTAAGAAGAAG
Organism: Viscum album; assembly: GCA_963277665.1. Taxonomy (NCBI): domain Eukaryota; kingdom Viridiplantae; phylum Streptophyta; class Magnoliopsida; order Santalales; family Viscaceae; genus Viscum; species Viscum album. The sequence goes on from OY728151.1 coordinate 1,226,990,081, forward strand.
TAGAAGGTTTTCAAGTGTCATTTTTGGCACTCACTGTTTAAGTTGATGAGTTAGAATGGGATTTCCTTTTTTTGAAATGGAATCCATTGACTTTATCCTTGGTATGGATATGAATGTGCATTTCTAGGATCACATAAATTTTTTATAGGTGGAATGTGAGTTTAGATGCACCTAATTGATGCTCTCAAGTCTTTCAGGGTGAATGGGATCCTTTTTAGGATGTACTGGACCACCACTTCCAGAATTTTTCACTCTTGTTTTCCGGATCTCATCTCTCATGTCTAAGGATGATGATATAGTCTTTGAGGGTGTATTACCTCATATGGTGGATTTCTTCCAAGAGTTGTTTCCATATGAATTCATAGAATTTCCATTGGAATGGGATGTAGTGTTCACCATTGATTTGGTTTTGGGACCAAAAATATTATCTCTTCAATCATACCATATGGACCCCATCGAGTTTAAACAATTAAATGTAAAAGTGGATCATTTGGATATGAAAGGATTCATTCTTCTGAGCATCTCAGAATCAACTTCCCAATTCTTTTTTGGAAAGAAGAACTATGGATATCTTAGGTTATTTATTGATTATCATAAGACGAATTAGATGAAAATCAAGAATAAAAATACCTTTCACCATGTCAATTACCTTTTTAATTATCTCATGTTGGAATGGTGGTTCTTAATGAACGAATTGCATTTCGGGTATCAACATTTCAATGTATGGGTGGCAGATGTTCCTAAGATATCCATATTAAGTAGGCATGACCAATTTGAGTATCTGGTCCTGCCATTCAGGTTGGTGATTGCTCCATCGGGTTTCATGGTTATTATGAATAGAGCATTCTACCTCTATCTTGATTTTTTATCACTGTATTCATAGAAGACATCATGGTATACTCATGACCTAAAGAAGAGCATGAACATCACTGAAGTATCATGTTTGGAACTCCATTATACCATCTAATATACACTATGAATTATATGATCACCTTATGAATCAGTTAGGTGATGTTTTTGGGTAATGTGATATAAGAATAGGGGGTTTCGATGACACCAAGAAGATCTATGCAGTGATGTGACTGAAGAAGATAAATAATAGTTTTAAATGAAAAGAATTTTGAGAAATAAAGGAAATTATAGATCATTAATCAAATATTTATATCATCATTCTTTACCCATGATGGTTATCACCAAGAGGAGGGTGATGTTTGAGTGGAGACCATAATTTTTGGAATCCTTTGATGATTTGAAGAGTTAGTTGACCACAACCCCTACTATAATCATGCTAGAATTTGGGAAATGGTACATGGTATGATATGATTTTTCAAGTATCAGTGTTAGGTGTGAGAATATACAGGATGAGAATGTGGTTGAGTATGACTCTCATCATCTCAGACCACACAAAAAGAATCACCCAACCCATGATCTGGAGTTAGCGGCAGTGATTCATGCCATGAATACATAGAGTCATTACTGCTTTTAGGAGAAGTTTTTTGTATTCTTAGATAATAAGAGTTTGGAAATAATTTTATCCTATAAGGATCTGAATTTGAGGCAGAACTGTTGGGTGGAATAGCATAAAGGATTTGATTTTGAGATCATGTATAACCTATGAAAATAAAATTTGGTAACATAATATTTGATCAGAAAGATTCCAGTGAAATCTATGAAAGAGTCCAGTGATGGATGGACCATGATGGGTATATTTTTTCTGATTCATTTGGTGGAAAAGGATCATAGTAGAGGTGAGTTATTGGTTAGTCTTCAGTTTAAATCCTCTATATTGGAGTTTATTCGGCAGGAGAAGCCTATTGTTGAGTTGTGTTAGTAGTATATGATGTTCCTAAATGGTGGGGAGGTGCCTGGTGTTTTTTATTTTTATTCATATGTGATCCTTCACCTCAAGGGTGTTGTGGTGGTGTCATTGTCCTTACATAATATGGTAATTCCTGATAGCCACTAGTAATAGTGGGTCATTCATCATAGTACCTCCACTGATATTTTATGATGTTCATTTTTGGTTCTGTTGGATTGGAAATTAGATGAGATGTATATGATTTTTTATTTCAATTTTATACATTTGATTATGTTAGATAAAAAATCCAATGGAACTTAGGATTTTTTTCAACCCTTATCCTTTCTTACCTAGAAGTGGGAAGAGATCACCATAGATTTCATTATCATCATACATCATACACCTCTTGGAAAAAATGATATTTTCATAGAGAATGATCGTATTACAAAATCGTCCCATTTTATTCCATTAAATGATTCAAGAAAAGTGGAGGAAATGAGTTATTGGAATGTTCACGATATAGTGAGGCTTTAAGGTTTACCATTAGAATTTTTTTGAAATAGGGACCCATATTTTACTTCTCAGTTATGGAAAGGCCATCAAAAAATAATGGGGTCACAGATCAAGTTGAGCACAACATACCATCCACAAACAAATGGTCATATATAGTAGTCAAATGAATTATCAGAAGACTTGCTCTGATAATGTCTGTTGTATTTTTAAGGCTCGTGAAATATCCATTTAGTTTTTGTGGATTTTTCTTATAATAATAGTTACTGATAATCTATAATTATGTATCCCATTGAGGATCTCTATAGCTAGTTGCGCTGGTCACCTTTATCATGGAAAGAGGAGGGTGGGACCTCATTGTTGGGATTGAGTCTTAAGTGGGAGATTTCCGAGAAGGTCCATTTTATTAGGTAGTAGTAGTTGAAAGTACATAGTCCCATAATATTATGCTGATTAGTATCAATGATATTTGGAATTCTTAGTAGGCGATTGAGTCTTTTTGAAGGTGGCTCCTCATTTTGGTCATTGACATTTTGGTATGCAAAGGAAGCCAACTCCAATGTATTAAAATGTATTGTGATTAATGATAGAGTTGGTAAGGTGGAATACTATTTTGCCTTTACATCCTTGACGATGTCAATTCATAACTTATTCCATTTCTCACTACTGAAAAGGTATAATCTGGATCCATCCCATGTGTTGAATTTGGAAGAGTAAGAAATGGTATCCAATATTTCAATGCATGATAAGCCGATGTGGGTTATGTATTCCTTGGATAAAGTTATTTAGGGAATGTACATACCATTATTTTGAGTCCTTTTTAAGAATAGTAATGATGACCAGGATATATGGGAGTTGAAATAATGGTTTGAGAATTAGTACCAATTTTTTTTAATAATCAATAATAGAGTTTACTTTTCAAGGGTGGAAAGTCTTCATGGTTGGGAGAATTTTTAGTCCCTTGTTTTCATTTTGAGGTATTTCTATTTTTATCTTGGTCTTATATTTTTTGTGTGGATTTATAGGGATTTAAAGGTGAAATGTGGAGTTTTTAAACAAACAGTAGGTGGTTCATGGTTAGAACATGATTGGTAGAATGATTGCGCTAGCCTAGGATTGACTGTGTTCCCTAGAATTGGAATTTTCTAGGCCACATGGCCAGCTGCATGGCCATGAGGATAACCATATTCCTAGACCAAGGGTTTTTTCTAGGGCACACGATCTTTCTCACAGGCATGTGGCTTCCACAAAAAAAATTGAAACCACTTTTCCATAAAGATATATATGTTTCATGGTTACCACATGGTTTTATAAACCATGTTCCAGGTGAAAGTCATTTAAAATGATTAATTTACCATTATTCCCTTCCTCAATTTTACTCCAAATCTTCCCCATTCCTCCCCCACTCTGGAATTAAAGCACTAGGAACCTACTCCTCTATTATTAGAAACCATTCATTTTAAATTTTTGGGTGGATTTTGTGTGGGATCATCAAGAAAATTCATGTGACTATGTTTGCCTCTCATTTCATCCTTCTTCTTGGTTCTTCCTTCCTACCTCTTTGGGTTCATAAATCTCCAATAGGTTGGTTTCACTATAACAATTTGAACCTTGGTTATCAGGGTTTAATATTGATGTTTATCTTTTTCCATTAACTATTTATGGTTTCCATGTGGTGTATTTGTTATTTCTACAAGATTTCATAAGTTCCCAAGAATGAGGTAGGTGATTCCATGTATTAAAATTATTAGATGATTTTGGTATGAATTCCATATTTCTTAAGTGTGTTCAATGATTATTGTGTGGTGAAAATTATGTTGTTAGGGGTTTTAGGTGTTTGTATGGGTTGAAAGATGATTTTATAAATATAAAATGGTTCTTTTTCTGTGGTATTTTTAATTTGGAACATGTGTATGTGAAGAGGGGTTTTTAAAATTGTTTCCTATTATAAGTGAATGTGACGATTGGGTGATTTTAGTTTTAAATGAGAGTTTATAAAAATTTGTGGATTTTTTGTGCATTTCATAATGTGGATTGTGTTAATGTTTAGGAGGGGTTGAATGTGACATGTGAAATTGATTTTATGTACAAAGAAAATATAATGTATCTATATGGGAGGACTAGGACTAGTATGCTAGTCGGATCAGTGGGGATGAGGCCCCGTTCCAACTTGAATGATTGAAACTACAACACTAACTAAACTATGATGATATTGTTATTCTAATGGACCTTAGGATGTGTTTTCCTCTACTGGATTGTTCATGAGGGTGTTATAGGATATTGTTTTTATACCATGTTTCTCCAAGGAATGAATTTATTATGGTCACATGAGTACTAGAGCCATCAGGGATCTCCTATGGTGCTCTTGTGATGTTGTTACCATTATTGGAATATGGTGGACCATACTTTCATTTTAATTTAAATCACTATTTATTATAAACTTTTTTCCCTCAAAATGATTTATTGGAAATTTTTTCTTCCCCTTATCTAAAAATAAATCATAGTAATTTGTCTACTAATGTTTTATCATAAATCCATCTTTTTGGGTGAAATCCTAATGGGATTTGGATCACACCCTATATACAACCTATGGTATATGCATTTCATGTTATGTTTGACCCAGGTAAAGTAATGATGTCTCGAGGTGGTGATGGTGGAACTAATAGGTAGTGTTCCTCCTTTATGATGGTGTTGGATAAGGTTGAATTAGGGTGGTGGACATCTTATTTCTTGGAGGTGGGGTTGTTTAGTTGGTTCCCCTCCACATTCTGGTATTTTAATTTTATGATTAATGTTTCAAAAAATTTAACCTGTGATAGTATTGAAGTTTTGATTATTTTTATTCATCATGTGATGATATCTTACTTTGTTGGATGTTTATGGATGATTCTCCTGGGTCAAATCATTCCCAAATGTAATTTTTAAAACTGAATCCCTACTTTTTATATTATGGGGATTCATGGTTCCCTTTAGGCCAAGCTAGACGCCATGTCGGGTGTCACGTTGTATGGAATCCATGGTCGTTTCAATACATACAGACATACTCAAGAGAAGTAGAAATTCCCCCTATATAAAATAAAATATTTGAATTTTTTACATCCATATATCTATTAGGGAAATAATGAGCCGAAGATTGATAAATGTAAAGTCACAAATTGCTACTCTATAGAACCCATCCTAATGAAGATGGAGAACAGTGTTATGAGGTTATACAACATGATAGAAATTATGAGACTTTTTCACACTCGATGTAGGAACATAACATCCCTCTTTGACTAGATGTGAAACATGTTTTCCATGGAAATTGAGAAATAGAGGGCCCACCATATCTATATTTGATAGCATAATTACTTTTTATGGTTTATTCAATATAATTTATAGCTTAATAAAACTAAAATAAGAAAAATGAGGTCGAAAATTTTCATTAATAATTAATAAATATGATGAAAAATGTGGTAACCCAATAGATGTGATGGATGATGCTGTCTTAGAACGTTAAATTATTATTTCAATGATGTCCAATAATATATAGTTTTTTAATAAGTAATTTTATATATATTTATTATGATGAAAATACTACATAGTTTAATTGAATTCATGATATATTAAACCAACCATGTGATTTCAAGTAAACATTTAAAGATAGTTCTATTAGAGGCTGAACCTCTAGTTATTCATTATTTGGGGTATGTTAAATTTATTAATAGTTGAAATATAACAACATTATTTCTAATTCCAACAATAATTGAAACAGTCCAGAGTTGAAACGTGAAAGAAATAAAACAATAAAAAATTAAATGGATGTATAATAAAAAAACCTTGAATATAAAAAAAACACCATCATGATAAAATAAATCAGAGTGGTTGTGAAGTGGAGTCCCTTTAAACCACTTGGGGAAATATTTTATGAGTATCCTATTATGTGTTAGAAAATCTACATCATCGTACCACTACATGTTCTTAAGTATTTTCCATGTCATTAATGATATTATTAGATGTTGGTCATCCATAAGGGTGAAACCTACAACACCCCAAAATTCTAATTTAAGAACCACATATTGAATAGTTTTCATGACACGTGACACCAAGAGTATAAGGGAATATAATTCCATTATATTTTAAAAAATATTCAATATTTTAAATGAATTTGACTTATTCAATACATTTCAATGCATGAAACATCAAGTTAGCATGTGTTACATGCCTGAGAAACATTCATCGATGGCTTACGTTGCACATAAGATTGAGTTTTACCGAACAATAATATATTATTATTTAATAAAATAAGATATTAAAATCTATTATTATTATTATTATTATTAAATAACTAATGAAAAAAATTAGAAAAATAATTAATTGGTAAAAAATTAATCAGAAATGATTATAAAAACCAATCGAATATAAAGAGAATATTTTAATACAAATATGTTTTTATGATGGAGAAGTTGTTCTACCATAATTAATTAAATTAAGTAAAATTAGTGAGTGTTATTAATGTAAAATAAATATTATATATTAAATATAATATTTTTTATATCAATTAAATATATTTCATAAGTATATGAAAATAAAAACCACAATTTTATTAATAAAATACTATATTTTTATTAAGATATATTTATCACCTTTTAATGGAAAAACTATTTAAAATCATTTTGTTTTGATATTTTATGGACTATATATGTCAAAAAAACGTGATATTTGAATTTAAATCATAAAAATTTGAATAGGGTAATTTTTTTTGATTTTTTTTAAGTTTTATTTTTTAATAAATAATGAAAAATACTGAATTTTAGATCAAAACTTCATTTTCATCTAATTTATTTATAAGTTTAAAATATATTTTATATTGGATTACACATTTATTTAATTATATAATTATCATTTAATATAAATTATGTCATAGTAATCAATTTCACATTGAAATTTATAATAAAATCATTGCTATTTGTGGACGTTTTATACTTAAAACCCGCATTATCAACTAGTTTGTAGGATAATATTTCAATTAATTTCAGACACATCAATGATTGGAATTTTGAAAAAATTATTTCACATTTTGAATCGTTGTAATTTATAATTTATTATAAATTAAACACTATTATTGACCAAAATATATTAGTGAAAGTAATTAAAATTAATTACAACAATTAAGGTAAAATTAAGCTTAATAAAGGACTAAAAATTAATCTTAAGGGAACAAATGACCTATAAAAATATCAACTGTTAATATAATGGATATATTTTTTACTCTAAGTCCCTTTTATCTAATTGGATCTATTATTGGATCCCCTTGTATAGTGAAAAACATGTAGGAAATTCCTTTGCCAAAATATTATACGAGTGTAACTCCTACTTTATAAAAGGAAACCAACTCTCCCACATCATAACATGCTCAAGACACTTATGTTTGGAAAATATCATTCCAAATAGCTTTTAAACATACCTACCCTAAAAATATAATCATCCCATTTGGAAGTATTTCATCCAAGGAATCATTTTGCAACACACCGATAGAAGTTACCTGATTAAGAGGTAACATCTTTCCTTAAGCTCTTTTGATTTATTTCCATTCTCCACCCCTAAAATATTTTTATTAAATTATTGTATAATATAACCAGTATCATAAAAATAATATGATTCTATTATTCTATTTTTTCTACCTACACGTACACCCACTTCCATCTAATGGGTAATTAACAAACAGTTTCCTATTATAGAGAACTATTTCCCCATGAAACAATAATGGATCATTTTTCCATTAAAAACTCTAATGGGGGACATTATGATAAAAAATATGTTTTTATATGTTAAAAATGATTTTTATTATGAATTTATTCTTCTAAATATATTTTACTACACATACCCATATAACTTTAATTTTTATAAATACGATAACCACATTTGTGGAAGTGTAGAATACCACCTCCTCAAAGTGACATGACTCATTCACACAATACAAGGAATGTATTAAGGATTATTTCGACAAACATATGTAATTTATTTAACATTGATATGATTATGGAATTTTAATATAAATATGTATCATTTAATTTTCACTATTTTAATATGAAAATGAAATGAATGTAGTGTTAACACATAAAAATAACATACCCTCTCCGTGAATGGTGCATTTCATTTCATATATCAAAAAATTACAGATTATTCTAAACACATATGTACTAAATAAATAAGATAATTAAGTCATGGGTAGAATTATTAAGAGCATGAAATTGTGATCCATGTCATAGGATAAGTGAATAACAAGTCAAGACATACTTGAGAATACTCGGAAATTAACAGTGGAAATAGGGAAAATAAAGAATGATTGTAAACAAACGGGTAATATTATGTCTCAAAAATATGATATATAATTTTATAAACATGAGGATGGTTTCGAAATAATTAGTAACATATTATAACCAATATACATGACATTAAAAACCACACAACAAAATGAAGGTTAAGGGAAGATATTTCGTCTCAATTTGAATTCCATTGAGACATATTTGTTATTATGAACCAATTAACTATTATTTGGTTTATTTACTAACCTTTAGAAAGTTATATCATGAATATAATTTCTATTTTGATATTATAAGTTTGTTTTAATATTATTACTTTATGGGGATTATGATATAAAAATTTCAATGTGGTATGGGACACATTGAAATGTTTAAAAAGTCATTTCCCAAAAGATTGTATTTATGATTATTGAATTGTATTTCTATAAATTAATATCAACAAACCCTATTGTTACATATCATTAAATATGAAACTATTGATAAATAATTATCCATTTTTCAATATATATATATATTTTGATATGGAACATTATACATGAAAATGAGGATTGCTTTGGAATGATATTACATAGGTGGGTCTCGGTTATAGATAGCCCCTCGATGCATTAGTAGTATCAGGATATGAATCATTTGGACAACTAAGATGGGTTTTTTCCCAATATTCTATAAACATTCTTGTGAATTATCTTCATGGTAAAGGTATAATCTACCAAGGAAACATGTCATATAATAATTATGTGTTTCCCTTATTTTGATTGAGTTATTATTCATCCATGATATTTTTCATCGACATATCTATATATTAATTTTATTCATTGTTTATTTATTTATATGGAAAAAGTTTCATTTTCTTAAATTATTATATATATATTACCTTATATAGTTATATTAATTGCAGGTGTTATCAATTATCTACCTTTCTAGGTTAATTTATTCCTGCTGATTCATTATTTATTCCAATTTACTTACTCTTACTAAGCATTTGAGATCCCCATTATTATTCTTCGTTTCCCATGGTTTTGAATATGAAATATTTGAATAAGCATTCAAAGAATCAATTTATTTCATTTTCTTAGGTATTATGTTATTCATTTTTTATTTTCTAATATATTATGGGCATCATACATATAATTTGGATATCCAATACTATAACATCCCTAGATTTTAAAAGGAAGCAATATTTTTTGAAATTAACTACTAAGTAATATTTTACATTTACAACCTAGCGTTTATACTTAATTTTTTCACTTTTGCATTTTAAATTTTGAAAATTTGACACACTTGGTTGCGATCAAAAAGTTATTTTGGGTCTGATGGAACAAACATAATTTTTTTTGTAAATAGTCAATTACCCTTCTGAATAATAACATAACCTTATGAATAGTAACATAACATTATGAATAGCAACCTTACATATGGTAGTATATATATATGATTTAAGTGGTATTTTGATATACTGATATTTTGGAATAAGTAAATAAATGTTTCAAAAAATATATTTTTCATGAAAATAATGATTTTAATTAGAAATTAAATTAGTCATATTTCATATATTATTTTATGAAAAAATAATTTTCATTTTGGATTTTACACATTGAAAAATGGTTAGGTATAATTTTTGGGATTTTTTTGAAATACATGAATTTTTTAAGAATAGTAAAATAAATTAATTTATCATATAATTACATTATAATTTAAATCCACTATTCCTGGAATCATAAGTGATATGTGCCCCCAAATATCAAAAAAACATTCACGTATTTCTATTCTTGGTCAAGGAATCATCAATATTACTTGTAATGTGGGGAAATAATAAATTACTGATTATAATATTGAGAAAACTCCTCACCCATATACTGTAAATACCACCCATCACATCCTCATTTCCTCAAACATATCAAGAGTAAATCCTTTTATAATCTCTACTAAAACATCTTCTGTAGACTATATCATACATCCAAGAGATTGTAGTCTCATAAAAATTCCTATACAAGGTCCCTTAAGGAGGATTCTAGAGGTAATTCCCCTCTCTCTTTTCCATTAAGTTCCATTCAATTGCATGTTCTATTCATAATCTTTCCCCCGCTATCTGCATCCACATGGTATGGTAACTCTAGTATGCTACATATACTAGAATTTTATGATACTAATGGAATAATATTTCATCCAACCCTCTTCTTCTGTTATTTTTATTTTATAATGGAAAATTTTGTTTTTGGGTGTTAATTTAGCACCGTCAGGAACGACATGTTTTTATTCTCCTCTACCGCCTTAAGATCAAGTCATGAAACCATTTTTATGGTTGAAACAGAAAATATTATATTTATTATATCTGATTTAATTTTCTAGACCTAACTTATGTATGTATAACTAAATGATTAAACAAAACAAGTTCATTGTGGTTGAAAACCCACCCGAATTAACCCAAACAATCACCATTAAACACTTATCTAACAATTCATTCTCAGGATATATAAACAAATTATTTATAATGTTTTATAACATAATAAATAACATATAATTAAAATTACGTATGTTTTTTCACGTTTTAAATGAACTTCCATTCACGAATACAAGTGAATCGTTCAAGAATACTATAACAATGGACATTACTGAACAATGAATTTAAATGCTATGACTCATCAAAAAGACCATAAATGAACATAAAAACCTTAATTAATATTATTAATGTATTAATGGTTCTATAATTCTTATTTAAAGAATATAATATGTTTATACATTACAATAAGTGAAGAAATAATTCAAATACAAAGTATGTGGAAATTCTCAAACACTACTCTCATATATTGGGGTTTCCATCTTTCAACCCATTTTACGTTTTATATTCCTTAAGAATCATTATATCATCCTCATATTACCTATTATTAAATATAAATCTTTCCTAATTGAGTTAATTTCAAAATTAATGTTCGTGAAAATGAAAAATTCTTTCAAATAAACACCCTCTTTTTACTTCTCAACGATTATTTCTACATTACACATCATTGATTTTTCTATGACCAAAATTTTAACCCTTCATTATTTAGGGAGCCAAATGTTTATGAATTTATTATTTAGGATGTTAAAACCATTCCTTTATATTTGTTATTTTATGTTAATTTTTTGACATTTTTGGCATGCATGATAATGTAAATCTTATGATGTGACAGGTGCACCAAGAATTATATAGCGCAATATGAATGTTATGTTGTGATGGGTGTTCCTGGAGTTATAATGCTCTCCAATTAATTTGGTAAAGTGATGAATATATGGGTTTAATGATAAATGATGTGTGAACATGTTTTTAGCATAGTTCACAACTATGTGTGGTAGTTAACCACTAAGACATGTTGTTTCATATTTTATGCATTTCCACATTTCATGTATTTTATGAATGCTTTGTCTCAAGATCATGATACCTTTACTATGTTATGATTGTCATCATCCATTGTTATATTGTTCATATCAATCCTCTTATAGGGATTTTAGTTGACCCCTTTTTGATTTTTATCCACAGGTTTCTACTTATACTAAGGAGACGTGAAGATCCAAATAAAAGATAGAAAAGAAGGAATTAAAAAAATGTACTTTTTTGTCGTAAATATTAATGTATGGTTTCTTTAATCCTTAAAAACATATATCAAAAAAAATTCATTAATTCTATAATGTGCAATGTATTTTTCTGATATCCTTTATACAAAAATATACATAGAATGTTTTAGTACTGAATTCGGAAGTGTGGGTTCTGAATGTTATAGTTGGTATTAGAGGAATAGTCTAGAAAACATTGGACATTAGATACTGTAATTTTAAAATTTACTTTTAATATTCTAGTTAATTTTGTAAATGTTTGAAAGTAGTTTTTCTTAATTATAAATAGATAACTTTATAATTATTAGTGCATTGAACGAATTGTGGGGGAACAATTCATTTAAGGGAGGAAGAATGTAAATTCCTAATATTTTAATAGGAAACACTATGTGCTTAAAATAACTACATAGTACCTTGTGAAATTTATATCCTAGATGTTAAACTTAATATTTTTACTTTTTTTCAATTTTGAAAATCTTACAAACATGGTTGCGATTAGTAAGTTATTTTGTGTCTGATGGAACAAACATAATTCCTTGTGCACAGAATAATACCCTTTTGAATAATAACATACCCTTATGAATATTAACATACCCTTATAAATATTAACCTTAAATATGGTAGTATATATGTAAGATTTATGTGAAAGTTTGATATACCTCTGTTTTTGAAAAAGTAAATAATTCTTTTAAAACTATATTTTTTAAGTAAATTATAATTTTAATTAAAATCCAATTTTTCATATTTAGAAAATTAATTTTTTAAAAACTGAGTTCATTTTTGGATTCTACAGATCAATAAATGGTTTGGGTAAATTTTATTTGATTTTTTTGAAATACTAGAATTTTTTGTGAATAGTAAAATACATTAATTTACATAAATATACATTATCATTTAAATTCCCAATTCATGACATAACAAATGATTTAATCACCCAAATCTAAAAATCTCATGAACTTATTCCTTTCTTGGTCATGGAATCATCAATGTTACTTGTCATGGGGATAAATAAAAAATTAATGGTTATAACAATGAGAAAACCCCTCTCCCCTCCACCATAAATACCACCCTTACCACCCACATTTCTTCAAACCTATCAAAATGAAATCCTTGTCTAAAATCTTCAAAAACTTCTTCTATAACCCCTCCCAAAGGTCCAAGATATTATGGTATCATCACAAGTCCATCCCAATGTGCCTTATGGAGGATTCAAGATGTAATTCCACTCTCTCTTTTCCATTAATTTCAATTTAATTCTATGTTCTTTTTTTAACCTATCCCCACCAATCCTAATCAAATTGGTATGGTAACTTCAGTATCTTACATATATAGGAATGTGTTGATACTAATGGGACAATATATCATCACAATCCCTTATTCTATTTTTTATTTTAGAATGGAAAATTTTGTTGTTAGGTGTTAACATATCACTATCAAGAACAACATGTTTTCATTTTCCATTACTACCTTCAGATATGGTCAAGAAACAATTTTTATGGTTGAACCAACTTAAGTTATATGTATAATATCTTATATAATATTGTTTTACCTATCTTAAGTATATATTATTAATTTATTAAACAAATCATATTAGTTGCGGTTGAAAACCCGCCCGAATTAAACAAAACAATCATCATTAAATTCTTATTTAATGATTCATTATCATTGTATATAAAAATTTATTTTATAAGATACTTTCAAATTATTTAACATAATCAATAACGTATAATTACAAATCTGTATGTTTATCTATTTTCTATTGGAATTTCCATTCATCAATACATGTGAACTGTTTAAGAACACAATAAAACGAACATTCCCAAACAATGTAATTAAACACTATAACTCTTCCAAAAGCCCATAAATGAACTTAATAAAACTGTAATGAATATTTTTATTGTATAAAATGTTTTTTAATAGTTAAATAATGAATAAAATCTGGTTATACCTTATAATAATGTGAATAAAGCATTCAGATACAAGGTAAAGAGGAAATTATTGAACCCAAATCTCATACTTTGGGTTTTCCCTCTTTCCACCCATTTTCAGTATGGATATGACTTAAAAATAATTCCTTCATCCTAATCATACCTATTATAATATATAAATGTTACCTAATTTAGTTTATTTTAAACCCAATTTTCTTCCAAAATAACTCTTCTTAGAAATAAACACCTTATTTTTACTTCACAATGATTGTTTCTACATTACTCATTGTTGATTATTCTATGTCAAGAAGGTTATCCCCACTTTCTTTTGGGAGCCAAATGTTTAATAATGTATTATTTATGATGTGAAAATAATTACTTACATGGGTTATTTTATGTTTATGTTTGACATATGTGGCATGCATGATAATGTAAATGTTATTATGTGAAGGGTTCACTAAGAATTATATTGCACAATATGAATGGCATGATATGACATGTGCCACCCTAATTATATAACGATAAAATGAATTGGTTAAAGCTATGAATATCATGATTTAATGGGAAATGATGTGTGACCATAATTATAGAATTGTTCACAACAATGTGTAGTAGTTAACCATAAAACATGAGGTTTCATTTTTATGCATTGCCACATCTCAAGTAATTTATTAATTCTTCCATTCATTATCATGATCCTTTCATATGTTATGATTGTTATTACCCATTGTAATATTGTTAATATCTATTCTATTACTGGGATTTTAGCTCACCCATTTTTGATGTATATCCCCATGTGACATCTTGTATCAAGGACAGGTCAACAACCAATAAGAAGATATAGAAGAAGGAATTAATGAAAGGTAATTTTTTGGGTTTTAAATGTTAATTAATGGTTTGTTGAATCCTAAAAAAACCTAGAACAGAAATGGTCCTCATTGTTATAATTTAATATGTACTTTTATTTTATCCTTTATACATAAAAATACATATCATTTTTTAGTACTAAATCTCGTAGTGCGGGTTTAGGGCTTTACACTGACTGGTAAACCGATCAGTCCTTCAATATTTGATTCGTTGTAATCAAGATAATTTAAAAAAATAATACACCTTATCCCGGAATATGGGTCTGGGTGTTACAGTTGGTATCAAAGGAAGTTTAGAAGCAACCTTGGAAACTAGAAAAAAAACATAAATCAATTAGAAAAACCCTAAGACAAGCATCTGGGATAAGTATAGAACAATATCCCATTATATTGGAAAGGTACAGATAATGTGGGTATTCTATGAAATACATCCCTGCATGGATAATACAAGTGGACGTGGATCTAAATAATATTTACACTAAAGTAACAACATTGAAAAGTGTTCCAGTCTTGACTCATTATAACTTGTCACATGACAACAAGCCTTACTACACCCCTGGTTTTCCACTCCTAGGGGATAAACATCAAATATTTCTCAATTTTTTGACAAACCATTATATAGGATTTAAAAGTTATAATGTACCCAACGAAAAAAAGATTATCATTCTAAGATTTAAAATGCATAAATATATGTTATGTGTTATACCATATTTAGAGTTAAATGGAGTTTATAATTTTATGAGTTAATTTAATATATTCTATTGTTTAGAAATGGAGAATTGAAAAAATAACAGTATCAATACTCATGGACAATGTAGAGGTTGAACTACAAAGAAATTTTATCTAATTGGTATTAGAACTGAGAATGTTATGGATAAATTAGAGAATAACATTCAGGTAATGTTAAATAACATTTCTAAAATGGAGTAACCTATTACATGGTGAAAATATCCTATGTTGGGTAGCATTATTTGACAGAGGCCCCCATCGATTAATTGGACTACTATCCCAATTGTAGGTAAGAAATGTATAAGTAACTGGAGAAAATATTTACATATATTTGATACAGTAAAATTTAAAAGAATACACCTATGGTTTATTTTCTATAAGTTGTTGCTCAACAATAGTGGTCATTTATTTGGAATACTATGGAGGAAGATGAAATAGAACAAATAAAGTGGAGATCGTTTAAGGATATATTACTTGATAAATAATTACCTCATTATCAAAAAAAAGATAAAAAAAATTCTTAATTTAAATAAAAAGAAATAATATATTGTAGTGTATTATGATGAAAACGTTACAGGGTTACCTATGTATGATAAAAAATATATACACAACACATAGTGCCTGATTGGGCAGTTAGTTGAAGGTCTTAATACAAATCATTGAGGGGAATTGGTTTCTCATACTTTCTCATGATATGAAGTGATAGTTTTATATTCCATCAAAACAATGAATAATTATCAAGATCATACATATTCAATTTAATCCAAGACATGAAGAGGCCATCTAAGAACCATGAAAAATGGAATATGTCAACGATTTTAAAGTGAGAGAAGGATTTTACCACATGTGATATCTATGGAAAGAATCAACCTGGTAAATTCTTGAATGGTTTGTGAGTATGTTATAATTGTATAGAGAATGGTCACTAAAAAAAGTAAATAAAATGGAAGAAGTAAAAAATTAATATTCATTGTTACAATTATAAATAAAGGGGGAATTATGCAAGAAAATTCACCCATCGTCAAGGTAATATACCTCTCAAGAAGATATGGGATAAAATTCATGCATATGTTATTTATTGAACTCTATTGGAATGATTAATGTTCATATTTATTTTTCTCTAAGAAGTATTTGAAAAGTTATTTTGTTTTTAATGTTCTCATTATAGGATTTATGAAATAAATACGGATTGTGTAGTACTAATTTTTCATTAAGAATTTGAGATCATATGATGAATGGTAAAAATAAAATTTATTCTGTAGAAAGTTGTTTTTAATTTATAGAAAGCATTACTGATGTATTAAGGACCCTAAATATTTTCTTGATATTGAGATAATGATTAAAAAATACTATTTTAGATAAGTGATGAATACCTTGGAACAAATTAATGACTTGTTGAAAAGTGGTATATGATATCATTTATGGAGTTTAAAACACGTTTTGATGTAAGGAATATATCCAATAACATGTGTTTTAATTAAAGAATAAAGGAGAATGAATATTTCCAATAGGTTTTCATTGTAATTTGAGTTATTACCAAATTTCAAGAGGATAAATAATTATGTTATTCACATGTTTGTGATGTGAAAATTTATAGCTGCTTTATATAGATTAAAGGAAAATTATTTGTTCAATATGTGAATTCAATGAACTTTTTTATAAAGTGTTGGATCATAATATTTTGGAATGGCTAACCATTTATGAAATTCTTTAAGTGGAACTTTTGATATTGTTTTAGAGATAGATATATTACATCATAATACGATGGATATTTTTTAATAAATAGATAGACTATAAATAGGTCATGGTAGGACCAACGGATAAGACTGTGCCTATTGAAATATACCATAGTAGTGTATTTTCTTATATTCTTAGAGAGTGAAGAATTTATCATCCCCAAAAAAATGATCTTGAAAGAGAAAATGTTTTCTTAGTATCCTAATTTCCGATAAATAAAATTGCCCCATAGATCATCATAGAATTATGGCCTTGTGGTTGTTAATATACTTTTAAAAATAATATATAATACACTATAACAAAATTTTATTGTTATATTTTTCATTTGTATCCATGTTTCCATTTCCCACCCATGTTCTCCGGTAAGGTAACCTAGTTATATGATTATTTTACTTCCATTTCAATCTTATTATGAAGATGTGTTAGTAACCATATATATTATTTGGGTCTTCCAATAATATATTATTTTCAATTCCTCTATAACTGAGAAGAATTTTTAATTTTGAGGACTCAATTTATTTAAGGAGGGAAGATTGTAACACCTTGAAATTCTAAATTATGTACCGTATATTTGATTGTGTGCATGAATTGTGACACCAAGCGCTTAAGGCAATATAATACCTTGATATTTTAAAATATATTTAATATTTTAAATTGATTCGATATATTATATATATTTCAACACATGAAACACCATGTTAGTGTGTGTTACACACAAGAGGAACCTTCTTCAATGGCCTTCATTGCACTCAATAATGGGTTTTAACGAACAATAATATGTTATCAAAATATTATAATTTAACATAATAATATATATACTAGATATTATAGATAGTATTAACTAAAAAATGAAAATATAAAATTTTTAATAACTTATTCATGAGTAGAAAATTTATTATAAAGGAGTATAATAAACAATTTAATAAAAATTGAATATTTTTATAGAAAAATATTTTTATTCTAAATTTTTTTACCCTAAGGAAATAAATTAAGTAAAATATATTATTTATGTAAAATAAATATTATATATTCAATATCATACTTTTTCTATTATTACAATAGATTTGATACCCAAAAGATAAGAACAAACCCAATTTTATTCATAAAATACCTTGTATTTATTAAGGATTTTTACATACTTTTAATGGAAAACCTATTTTAAATACATTTTTAGAACATTAATTGATTATATATATCAAAATAAACTTAATATTATAAATATAACCATAATTATAATACTACAATAATTTTTTTAATTTTTCTTTCAAGATTCATTTTTTTTAATAGTGAAATATACTGAACTTTATTTCAGAACTGCATTTTATTTAATTTATTTATATGGATAATTATATTTTAAATTTATTTTAATGTTTAATTAGATGATAAAATTATCATATAATACATTTTAGGTAATTAGAAACAATTCCACATTGAAATTAACTATAAAAGCATAGAAAACTTTTGGATGTTTTTACCTTAAAAACCTGCATCACCATTCCATCAGCTAGATTAAATTTAAATTAATTTCTCCCAATCATTTGATTGGAAATTTTTATAATAGATTGAATATTTTTGATCTTCTAAATTTATAATTTATAATTTTTTGAACCTATTTTTTGACCAAAAAAATTAGAGAAAGTAATTAAAATTTGTTACAACGATTAAGGTAAAATTAATCTTAATAAGGGACTAAACCGTATTCTTAAGGGACCTAATGACCTATACACATTTACAAGATCCATTAAATGGAAATATTTATACTCAAGAGTATATTTTATCATATTTATTACAATATTGGATCCACATGAAATGTGAAAACGTGTATGGAATTCATTTTTTTAACTATTTTAAGAGTGGCACTACACCTCCACTATAAAAGGGCACCAAATGCCCCAAATATTCACACCTCTAAAGACACTTAATTTCATCCATGATATGTCAACATATCCCCTCAAAATCACTCCCCTAAAATTAGAAGTATCCCCTTGGGATGAAATCAATGAGAGGAAGCCTTTTCGTACAAACCAAAAGAAGTCATCTGATTAAGAGGTAATATCTTTCCTTAAGCTCTTTTCCTTTATTTTCATTATCAACCCATAAAATCTTATTATTACATTATTGTATAAAAATAAAATTGTCCTCATTATAGTATTATTTTTTTCAGCTATGGGTTAGACCTAAACCTACACACACTTCCATCTAATGGGTAACATAGAGACTGTTTCTGTGTATGGTGAATTACTGCCTCAAAAAATGATGATTGTTCATGTTTTCATTTACCACCACTCATGGTGGACATTATGATGGAAAATATAATTATATATGTTATATATGATATTTATTAAGTCTTTATGTATTTATTAATTATTTTTTAACACATACCCATTTACATTCCATTTTGTATAAATATGATAACATCCGTTGTGAAAGTGTGGACTACCACCTCTTAAAACTGATGTTACTCATTCTCACTATATATGGAACATATTAAGTATTATTTTACAAAAATATATAATATTTATTACCCATATATTATAATATAATTAAAATATACTTATTTATTATCTAATTTTCAATCTTTTAATATGACAAAGAAATGAATGTAGCATTCCTGGAAACATAAGACCTACCCTCTCAAGGAAGAGTGGGTTTAATTTCTTATCTCAAAACATTATAGATTATTCTAAATACATATTTAGTAAATAAATAAGATAATTATGTCATATTTTTCATTCCTAATATTATTAATTAATGATATATGTAATTGGATATGTGAATAACAATTCAAAATAAACATGAGACTACTCGGAAATTAACACCAGAAATAGTGCAAATATTGAATGATTGTAAACAAATAGGTAATAAGACACTATAAGACTATGATATATAATATTATAAACATTATTATGGTTCTGTTATATGTTAATAACATATTTTAAACAACTATATATAAAGATATAGTCCACACAACCAAACGAATATTAAGGTAAGGGATTTCATCTCAATTTACAATCCTTTGAGACTTATTTGTAATTATGAACCAATTCACATTAATTTGGGGTATTCACTAACCATAAACATGTAATATAATGAATCTCATTACCCTTATGATATTATAAGTTTCATTTAATATTATTCATTTATGGGGTTTATGATATAAATTTTTTAAGGTGGCATGGGACACAATTGAATGTTCAAAATGTCATATCCATAAAGATTATATTCATGATCGTTTAATGGTATTTCCATAAATTAATGTCAATAAACCTTTTTATTACTTATCCTTCTCTCAGGGTCTATTTATAAATTCATATTATTTATTCTAAATTGATATTTTTATAAATCACAATATTTAAGAATATGAGGAATGTCTTGGAATGATATATCTTGGGGGGTCTTAGTTATTGATAGACCCTAGATGCATCAATAGTAGAATGAGATGAATCATTTGGCCAAATCATATGGGTTTTTACTGGATATACTGTAAAAATTCTTGTGAATGCTCTATATGTTTAAGGTACCATGTACCTCAGGATCATGGCATCTGATAATGAATCATTTCTCTCATTCAGATCCAGTTATTATTTATCCATTATATTTTACATCCACATATCCATAATTATATTTAACTCTATGTTTATGGAATTAGATGGAAAGAGTTTTAGTTTTTTACCTTTCTATATTAATATTTCCTTTTCTAGTTATTTGAATGGCATATTTTATCCATTATCTACATTTCTGTGTTAAAATATTATTATTGATTAATTGTGGCTTCTTCATTACGTACCCTTACTGAGCATTTGAGGTAACCTGTATTACATTTATTTACCATAGGATATGAAGAAGAAATATTTTAATAGGAATTCATAGATGAATTTTATTTAATTTATTATGTATTATTTTTGTATATTATATTTTTAAATGTATTATGGATATCATGTAAGTAATATGGATAACCAATACTGCTAAACCGATTGGTCATTCAGGATTTGATTCCTTGTAATTAGGCCAATGTAATAAAATAATACATTGTATCTGGGATTTTGGGGTTTGTGTGTTATAAAACCTGATAATATCAAGTACCACAGTCGGTTGATGAGTATGTAAGGTAAAAGTAAGGAAAATAAAAAAAAATTATTTCTCATTCCAGCTAGAAATGTGAAAATCTAGAAATGAAGAAAATATAGAAATTAAAGAATCAATAAATAAAGATCTAGAGTATGAAAATTGGTAATAACATATAATGTAGTCATCTAAAAGTGGTATATTTTGTATTATGGAAATCCCCATCATAAATCTGAGGAGCACTATAATAGTCAACCAACATGCTCATGTGATACACCAGTGAACGTTGGATATCCATGATAAGTTCATTAGTACACAACCTAAAACGAAATTTGAACATGGATATCATAATGCATAGAGAGAACCACATTTATAATAATTATTTCCCAATATAAATAATTGCAATAAATCAGTATTTTATATTAGTTTTTTATAACAATATATTTCCAGAAATATGCTTCATATCTATTCAATGGTTCAAAATGAAATGATTATGTGTCTCATAATATCTTATCAATGTGTATTTGAAAATTCTAACCAAAAAATTGATGATTCATCCACTAAAAGGTATTTTAGGACTATTTGAAAAATTACTTCCCACATATATATAATGTCTCATACACTAACCCTTTGATTGGTAATTTATGAACACCCTTGAAGACACATTTATGTACTCCACAATATTAGTGGTCATATGGATATATCCCATGACTAAATTATTTTATAATGAACATTTTCACATTAAAAACTATATATTATATTCAAATACACTTTGATTAGCCATTTTAATTTTTTAATTTGTTGATCAAACATTTTTTGATGGGGCACTTATCCTGAAACAAGAAGAGAATAATATATTTTAAAGGATACTAAAATTTATTTTAAAATATATGTGATTAATAAATAATACCCTAGGTGATGATATCATTCTTTATTATATCATCTATACAATTATTATGCACATTACTGGAAATATATCTTATGTAATATCAATGATAATCATTCAGTTCCCAATACAAAACTAAATCACTAATAACAACCACTATGATCACTCAATTTAGTTTAGATATTTAATACAATACTTGGATTTTTATAACATTAATGCATATACCAGAAAAAAAAATTCCATGATTCAAAATTACTTTTTTAACAATGGAAAATGAATGTTTTAGAGGATCATGATTAGAATACTTTGTGGCAGTAATAATTAGAACAATCTAATGATAAAAAATGATTTTTTACATTTTTTTTGTTTTTTATCATTTGTTACTACATGATTTTATTTCTTGTGATGTTGTAAATAATTTTTCAACATTAGGTAATAAAAATGGAAATAATAAATACATTTTGGTGGATTTTTTCACATTGGTTATGAAATAACTAATGTGATTTATTTCACATTGGTTTTTCAAAATAAAATTATGTGGAAAATAGATTTTAACATCGGTTAACACCAAAAAAAACATGAAATGTCTGTTATATTAGACTTTTCACATCATTTATATGAAAACAAACTTTAAAAAGAATAATATTCATGTTTTAATATGTCGGATATATTAAAACTAACATGAAAAATATTTTTTCTTTTCTGTTTAAAAAAATATGGTGGAATATATTGTCTTAAAATTTTCATGTCAGTCATAATATAACAAACATAAAAATTAAATTCTTAATAAAACTAAATTCATTCATCTTCATCTAATAATACAAAATTTTAGAAATATAAAAATAATTTCATATAAAAAATGAGCAGCATAAAAAACATTTACAATTAGGAAATTCACATTAATAATAAATTTAAAAAATAAACTACAACCCAATGAGACCAATGAAATGATTAACCAATTAAACTTTTATATTTCTTAGAACACATCCTGTGTATGTTTTAGAGACATCAAAAATATAAAAATAAATGATAAATTATTTTACATATATTCTAGAATAAAAATTAAAAATTGTTTGAATGTTTTATTAAAAAATACAACCTTCTGGAAATTTTTAACTATCCCAATTTAAATTAGTTCAAATATAAATATTAAAACATAGTATCCACATTCATTTATTCATTCATTTAATTAACAGTTACATTAAACATAATTTTTTAATTGAAACTAACATTATAATTACCTACATCCAAAATGTAGTAATTGTAAAAGAAAAGTCACCGTCTATTTTATAGATCTGATATTTTTTCTCGTATATAATCTTATAAATATATTTTCATTCCATTAACTATTTGAAAATAATATGTATTTAAAAAATTTAAAGGTCATTATAATATTTAAATGTAATAAAATATTAAAAATTATATTTTTAATACAGTCATTAAATTTTCTCGCACTTCACCATGGATTGATCATAACCAATAAAGTCTCTTATCCATTGGAAAAAAAGAAAAATACAACAACCATTGACATATAAATAAATATAATTTTACTGTTTATTCAATTAATATTTTTATAACACTTTATGAGATTTATGTTTCTTACTCTTAAAGATAATGAAGCATAAAGCACTGAATAATTATATTCTATTGAAGTTATTTAGAAATATGTATTTTTTCTTTCTTTAGCAATAATTATCCTCAATATAGGTGAAATAAATTCTGGGCCCATAAATACATATAATATTATCATGTGATGTTGTGTAATAATTCTATAATGATACCCAATATAAAACAAACATATGTATAAATTTTTAATAAATTAAAATAAAGGAATCATTTATGTTAATAGACATACATAAAAAGAATGTGTATCATCTTGATTCTTATCTCATCTCTAGTTACATGGTCTATGATATATTTTCTAGAATGAATCATAGTCATTGCAATCCCATAAATTATTTATTCCATTCAAATCATGTAAACATATAATAAGAAATATGAATATGTTAACAATCTATCAATACTAATAGATGTTCTATATAAAGTTGCAAAAATATGTATTTTTTGTTATCTACACATTATTCCATTACATATAAATCATTCCTATAAAAAATATATAAATATAAAAAACAAAATATTTTAAAACAAATAAAATTGAAAAATTAAATAAAGCATATAATATATATATACATATATGGTATTTTATTGAACAAGTCTAGGTGTCCGAAAAAATGGTTGATACTTTTTCCAACTACAACAACCTCATCTATAAGAAATTTTATTCTGGAAGATCTATCTATAGTATCTTCTACATGGACCCTATTATTATCTATCTCCATTAGTTGATGATACATGGTATCACAAATATAATATATCCACCAATTCGAAAAAATTGGATAATGAGGAAAATCAACATATAATCAAAATAAATTGAACACTATGGGGGAGGAGTAATATGAGTAGGATATGTAGGAGGAGTGGGATCTGTAAAAGGAGGAGTGGTGTAGTATAAGTAGGAGTAATGTGATCTATTGGAGAAGGAGGAGGAGTGGGATCATCGGTGTGAAACTATATTTTCTTGTCTGTAAATATTGACTATACCAATGAATTTATCATGTCCGCCATCACCTCATTAATATCTTGAACTGTAGCTTCCAAAGATTAGTTTCTTATAAAAATACTCCATTGGAGAACCTTTTGAACATGTAAACAGTTTTTTTCATATACACCATCCCGGAATCCTCAAACATGACTTGGGTGTTCAGGATTATTCCAATGTTGTACATAAAATATCCTTCTGACCCTCAGTTATAAAGGTCACATGTGTGCTCTACTCCTCAATAGATTCTTGTATAGAATATCTGAAAGAAACATAGTGAATAAAAATCTAAGAAGAATTGAAATAATGTAAATACATAAATACAGTAACAGTAACAAAATCCTCGCAGCTATGACCTCAAATAACTATACCCTCCATGATAAAAAGTATTATTGTAGACGTGTCTAGATTGGACATCATGATGATATCTCCTGGTTACTTATAAATTATGAATAAAGAAATCATTATTAAGGTTATTAATATGAAAGACATAAAAGTAAACCTTATAGTTATTTGAAAAATGATTCTTGTTTCCTTGATTCCTAAAATAGATTATATGTATGTAAATTTATAAATTTATATATATCACTTGTATTTTGATGTTTTCTATGCACAATAATGATATTTAACATGTCAGTTGATTTTAAATCCTGCCATTTACCATCCAATGCCAAACATTTTTTACTAAGTCCACTGGTATCACTAATATCACATATCATCTGATAACAAGGGGGAAACATAGTACTATTTTAAAAACGTCATGATATGAAAAAAAATAACAAATGAGATTACCAAAAATGAGTCCCATAATTGAGATTTTTCTTTTTATCAATAATTATCAAATTAGTAATCAAAATAAATTAATTTATTTTATCCTACACAATAATAAAAGCATTTATATTTTAAGTCATTTTACACCTTATAATGTTACCATAATCAAATTCAAGTTGTATCCTCCGGTCTTGGCTACGAGCTACTAATAATTTTGGTAAATGCATGATTCCATGTCTACCAACCCATGAACACTTATTTCCCATGAGGAAGTATGAGTCTCTATTGCAGACAGATGAAGTGGCTCATCAATAGAAGTGTGAGTACATTTCTCCCCATAGGTATTAGTAAAATCTTCCTCATAAGTTTTTATTTGATTATATGTTTTATCTTTCATTGTCCTATAAGTCAAATTAAAAAACTATTAGTAAAAAAATATACAAATCCAAATGCTATATAACAATGGATGTGTAAAATAAAAAATTATCAAACAAAAATTGAATTAAATTAAACATATATTGTATTCATATTATTATTTTTAAATAAAATTCTATAATCTTTAATGAGATATTAATGGGATTAAAAGATAGAAAAAAACCAAAATCAGTGTATTAATAGTAAAAAACATCCATTGTAATACACTATTTTTTCACCAAAAAATATTCTTTAAATATATAAAAAATGATCAAACAAAAATTAAACATAACTAAAAAATATATTTATAGTTTTTAGAGAAGTTGTCAAAAATTATAAAAACATTATGTTGAGATTAAAATTAATTAATTAAAGAATAATAATCCAAAAAATAGTATTCGAATAGTAAAAATGTTCCAACATAATAAATTATTTTATTAACCAAAAAGAATATTATTTACATATAATATTTTATATTTTTTTTATTTTTATTGGACATATTAGATTTAAAATAACAATTTTTATGAAAAATAAACACATAGACTATTTATGAAATAGTAAATATGGTAAACTAAACAAAAATAAACTACTATAAACAAAAAAATTATCATTGATGTTACAATATGTTTTTTAATAATGAATATAAAAATAATATGGTGTACCTTTATTGAAAAGTTTAAAAATTATCCACAAATAAACCCAAGTGACAAAAAATATTAGGAATTTACTAAAGAACCCCACCAAATTTCTTCTCCATGATCACTCTTTAAGTGAAAAATCATATCTAGGACTTTCTCATCAATATTATCTAATAATATTTTAAAATATGTAGGTATATTACTTAAACAAGTAGATCTGTCATGTTTTTTTATCAGTAACATAATTCATTTCCTTATAAAACAATATTCCACTGCATATTGGATTGATCATAAACACAGAGGATTTTTTTCTAGATATTCTATGATAAAAGTATCACATTCTTATTCCAATATATTTAGATTAGTTGGTTTGATTCCAAATTCATCATGTCTATCATTATTTATATTGATATCCCATTTACAGTTAAACATTGGAACATGAAATTTAATGTAATCAACCTCCCATATTTCTTTGATGACTCTATAATATGAAATTTATTTATATATTAGGATTTTTATTAGGAACGTAGAAAATGAATTACTTATGCAAACACCAATACACTATTATTATGAACTCCACTTATTTCATCTTGATCATTAATATGAAATGTATATCAATTAATTTTATACGTGGGCCACATTATCCAAGATAAACATGGACTACCCACTAACCATCTCAAATATTTTAATTTATTTTATCTACCAAACATCATCACATTAAACAAAGGAAAAAATATTAGTTATTCCCATTTAAATCCTCATATCATTCTTCTTAGGATAACATTGATTTGAAACATCATTTTTTTGTGTTATATTTGTGTGAGAATCATCCATGTTATTCAATATTTATAAATGTGCCTTATTTATCTTTTCACATAGTAATGATTTTACTATCAAACCTTGCATCCCCTTTCCCAAATAATTGAATCATTCATGGAAATATTTAAGAAAGTCAATTTTCTCCACTACCTAAATGTAGCTCTTAAAAACTCTAAAACATTTTTATAAATTTACTTATCAACAACAAAGGATTCAGGTTGATCTGGATTATTAACATACCAATTTAATATTATCGCATACCATTCCAAAAAGATACATTGAGCGTAGATATACCGGTCCTCAAATCATTATTTATCAAAACAAATGAACCATCAAAAGAACCATAATATCAAAAATAATATAGAGGAAAATAATTTTGTAGTTGAAAAAGATAACCCTATAAAACTAGTGGGATTTATTACGTCTTTACTTGATAATCATGTGATTTCACAATTGTCAACTTCAAAAACATTAATGAATCAAAAAAATTTACATTTGAAAAAAAACCCTGTGGAACATCGATATCATGAATAAAATGAAAAAATATATTTTCTCTCCCTTGGAAAATATATTAAAATATTATGGTAGATACGTACACCTTCAATTATGACTGGTAGATAAATTCAATGTATTACCATTAAGAGTATATCCAGTCTTCAATTAAATCCATGTTTAGTCTCTCTTTAACATCTATCAGTGTTCCAATATGGATATCATTGATATTATTATCCACATACTAGAAAAAAATGTTATGTTTTCCACATGATATGTCTAATATGTTAGCTCAAAAAAATATGGATCATTTATTCCTCTTATTTTTTTCATTAAGAGATTTTTTGATCATTCCAAATGTTACTTAAATGTTTTTCACCATTTATAAATACTAATCTATGGACAACTATTTTAGATAAATATAAAATTTTTATGAGCCCTTGAATACCTTTTTAAATATTTTTATAAGAGTGATACGTAGTCAAAAACCATTGACAACTAATTAATACATTTTTTCTCTTAGTTTGTAGTTGATAATATGAATTATTTTATTCACTAATTAAAGAATCTGTATTACCATAAACGTTATATTTATAAAAATTCACATATGTTAGGAAGTCATTTATAGTGAACATAATAATTTCATGTAGTTGAAAATAATCAATTTTATATTAATAATACACCCTAATACCTTCCTCCTATTAAATTTTTAAATCATTAATTAATTGTGATAATAAAACATTAACATCATTGTCATGCTATTTTGATCTATAAACCATTAAACTCGTCGAGAAATATCTTCACTTTATAAAAAATTCATGATATGTGTTATACATTTCCAAATAAAAATTGTCCATGAACAATATGTTCTATAAATTATTCGATATGGATTATTTCTATCTATACTCAATCGAAGTCAAAGATTTATATGTTCATTTATAATGGTTGGAAACATTGGACTAATTTTATTTCATTGTAGAGAATTCATTTGATGATTTAGTTTCCCATTACATATAATCACATTTTCTTGTAATATTAAACATTTCACAAACTTTGAGTTTGTTAATAAATGTTTCAAATTGGGAATTTAAGATGATAACAAAATTCCTTGAAAGGAGTCTCTATAACTTCTAAATTAACCTAAGCTTTTTTTCAACTTATACCATGACACCCCAAATTTAGGACACTATCACCAAAGTTAATATTATTTCCAATATTAAACATAATAATTCGAGTAGGAATGTATTTTATTATAACCTAATCCCATCCAGAATAATATTTTCTTCAAATCATAATGAGAATTTATAAGATCATTGTCTTTAGGAAGTATTTCATTAAAAAATTGTTGTAACTCTATAAAACTATTGTCACTCCATCTATTTCCCCCCCATGTTAATCAATTTTTACACCATCGATGAAATATTAAATTTCGTACAACCTTAACACAATGGATTCGTAGAATCACCATATAATTTCTCAATTACCAATTCATTATAAATTTATTATACAACAATATAAAAACTAATTTCTTCAATTTTATTAGAAAGATATTTTTCAAAAAAAATCATCATTAATAGATTTGAAATTCATCCTACTTTCACTATTCTAAATATATGGACTACAACTTGGATTAAAACCATGGAAAATTAAATGATCTTTAACCACTATTCTTTTCAAATTCATCATATTTAAAAATTTATGGGAAGAGATAAAAATAGAATTTATTGGAAATTTTCATTTATAATATTCCAAAAAAGTATCAATTCTTTCCTCTTATTCATACTTATTCTATGTGAAATTCTCAAACTTATACTCATTATTTTCTAGGGGTTTGGGTTACAATACATTTTTATATGGACAATTATATCCTTATATACTTAGGGAGAGAGATGAAATATAATTCCTCAAGGAAAAAATGAAAATGAAAATATTTCAAATTATATATCCCTATACAAAAAATGATATGAAATTTCAACCTTTCATTGATCAGTCATATCATGATCAGTCAATTATTATAATGTAAATCAA
Organism: Viscum album; assembly: GCA_963277665.1. Classification (NCBI taxonomy): domain Eukaryota; kingdom Viridiplantae; phylum Streptophyta; class Magnoliopsida; order Santalales; family Viscaceae; genus Viscum; species Viscum album. Next base: position 1,227,020,257 of record OY728151.1, read on the forward strand.
CATATACAATAAAAAAGCATGAAATTTCAATTATACATTGGTTTATCATCTCAATATCAGTAATCATACAATACCCATAAAAGATTTTGTTGCAATGCATATTATGTTCTACATATTGTAAATTTACCTATAACTATATATAAATAAATATATATTTATATTTATAATTCATTGAAGATTTTCTACTATTTTAAGTGGAAAACTATAGCTAAAACATTGATCAATATAAATAACCCAACTTTTAATTTATATTTTTTCTGAAATGATTAACTATTACAAAAATTAAAAAATTAAAAAATTTATACGACATAATCAAATTTTAACATGTTTTAATTGGTTGTGATTAAATAATTGTGACTGGATCATGATACTTTTTCAATGGGTGGGTTAATTGTTATTTAATAAATATATAAGAACCTAGGGGATATCCTAGATCATATATTATTGTAGATATGATTATCCATTAGTATTATTTTAGGCTTTTTGTTAAAATATAGCTTCAAATAGTAACACCTTCTATCAAACTCCCTTTAATTTCAATGATGCACACATACAAGTGGGGGTCTAGGGTTTGGGGTCATAAAACATTTTTACATGGTAACACATGCCCTTATATACTTAGAAATAGGGATGACATGTACGTTATCACTAAGGAAAAGAAAAATCAATTATGACAAATTATATAACCATATATAAAATAAGATGAAACATAATTTCAATCATACATTGGTTGTTTATATCAAGATCAATCATCATATAATACTCTAAAAATGATTTTTGGATACTTATTATGTGATATATAATATAAAATTAACTATATCTATATCTAATAAATTATAATCATTTGCATATATTTACACACATATAATTATATTACATTTTTTAAATATAAATATATATTTATATATATATATATGTATGATTTTTATAAATTAAATGATGTCTTTTAAAAATGCATCATATTATTTTTCAAATGTTATATTAAATAATACAATATATATTATCACCATAATGATACACATTTGTCAATTAATTTATGACATACATGTTTGTATATAATGATTATTACTAATATTTATTAACTTTTTTAACCATAATACTTTTAATTATCCTTTCATTAAATAAATTATTTTACATTTATTTAATTTATAATATAGTATATATTTTCAAATATATTATTATGTATTTATTAAAATTTTAAAATATAATAATATACATTTTTTAAACAACAATAGTTTTTTAAAAAAATATCATTAATTAATACATAACTACGCAAAATATTGTTAATAGTGAATTTTGTTAACATTAATTATTAATCGTAATATTATTTACACACAGATATCCATTAAAATATTATAAGCCTATGTTAAATTTAATATAATAAATTTAGGTATGTATATATACTTTTTTGGAATTAATTAAACCTTCCAAAATTTAAATAATTTTATTTTATACAAAATTACTTGGAAAATTTATTTTTTATAATTATATAATTTAAAAAATATTATAAATATTAAACATTTTTAGTTTTGTTAAAAAAAAATTATTATGTATATATATATATCAAATAATAAATTTTATAATTAAAAATTTTAATTTGATACATAATATAAGTAGTATTTTTTATAAATAATTTTTCACAATATATTCTATATAAAACATTTAGGTAAGTGCACTCTCTCTACCAATGTGCATTGAAAATTATATTTTTAATTTATTTTAATTTCAATATATTATATAAATATATACATATGAATATATTCAAATCTAATTACATACAATGTAAAGTAAATATGTTATCATTTTTAATCAATAATATTTCCCTAAATATAAATCTTATTTTATATGCAATATTTAAATTATGAAACCCCTTATTTAAATTTTCTAAATAATAAAATATAATATAAAATATAAGAGTAATAATAATCCATACATAAATTAAATCCTAATATAAAAAATATTCCAAACATTCCTACAACAGTACATATTAAAAAAATGAATCATACAAAAAAAATCATTGAAAAATAAATATATTAATTTCAAATTTTATCTTCTCGAAAGTTATAAATATATATTTCGATTAAAATCTGGAAGTGCATTGACAAAAATTATATGGTAGGAAAAAATGAAATGGAGGGTTGGAGGCCCTCTCTTTTTATGTTTTTTTGGTGGTAGGAGTGAATCTCATTCATTCCTCCTATGTAATCATTATAATAAAGGTGTTTTTGGGGTTCACAATTCCTAAGGTACCCCATGGAAGAATAAATGGGGTTCACACTTACTTGTAGGTGTGTAAAGAAGTGTGAACCCTAATCTTTCTTCTCTACTAGATGGAGAAGCATGAATAGAATTAATGCCTCCCTCGACCAATTTTTTTATTATACAGAACCCCTCACTTTTTTTCTAGATCATAATATCATGAGGAAAATTTATACCCCATACTAATTGAACAATCATTGTCAAAGATCTCCATGTATATCCCATATTTTACAACTATGCAAGCTTATCATCATCATCATACATTATCATATCTAGAAAACAATTTTTCAACCATTAATTAATTCATAAATTATTTAATCTAAGCCCATTAATTAAATTGAAAATTAATTGATCACATCTCTTTTATTTAGACAATACAATAATTATTTAACCAATCACATTCTCAGCATCTAATAATTAAAAAACAAATATATTATTCTCGATTACAAAAAAACAATTCAATAATTAATTTAAAAATTAATTATGTCTAAATTATCAATTAAATACATTGATAATTAATTTACCAATTAATTATATAAACTCCACAAATCCCAATATTAAATTAAATCCCCAAATCCTCAATTCATGCCCTGATAATTATTTTGTCAGTTTATTGTCTAAATTAGACAATTACCAATATTCAATCAAATCCATTGAAAATTAATTCATCAATTAATTATCATAATTCCCAAATTTATATATTATCAAATTTTATTATCCAATTAATTGTCTAGTTCATCAATCCAAAATTTTACAATTTCAAAAATATCTCAATTAATTGGTTCACCTTATTAATTAATTCAATTAGGGTTTTTAATTGCTAATAATCTCTAGAAATTATACAACCTATTTTTAAGTAATTAAAATAATGACTGTGAGAAATGAATTTTAGTCCCTTTATCATGATTTGTTGATAGAATATTTTACAATGAAAATCCCTAAAATGAATCAGTACAATGATGTGGATCAGGATCCAAATCTGAAACTCTAAACCGAGGTTAATAAATAAATCTCTCATTATTTATAGATCTTGATCCATAATAATATATCTAGATTCAGAAAACCTAGATCAAGATCTAGAAAAATAGATGATAACTTCCACCAAAAGAGTGAAGGAAGAAGGAATGATAAATGGGATATTCAACAAGATAGAATCCACTTACTAGGAGAAGAGGAGATCTTTGATTTGTGCTTCAGATTATGAATAATAGATGTAGGGATGACTTGTAATTATTTCTTAGAGATAAAAATTGTGAAAGAGGACCTATTATTCATTGGAAGTCGAAATAGGTGAGTCACATGGGTTTAGATAAATAATAAAATAAATCTGGGGCTAAATAAATTTCTAACACATTTTCCTGGGTGGTAGTGCATGTTTTCTCCAAACCATGAACCAACCATGCTCAAGTTATTTTTGGTGTGCAAGGTTTTTATGTCTAGGGAAGAAAACTTTTCAAATCATGCTTTACCAAAATGAACAATCATAGTCCAGGACATCATATTTATTGAGGATGAGAGCATAGTTTATGCAAACCATGCCCCAACCACGAAAAACCTGCTTTTCTCCTTTTTTGAATTTTCTTCTAAAAAAACCCCAACATAAATACTAGTAGAACGGAACTTAATTTAAAAAAAGGTACATAAATTTATAGAATGTTTCAAGTATAGAAATTTCTGGATCTTATAGTTGGAGCCAGAGAAGGAGTATTTTATTTTTAAGGGTAAAGAAACTGAGTCTATCTATTGGTTCCATTGAATTTTAATACCATGTTTGATAGTGAAAAACCCATTTTGGGAGACCAAAATGGAAAATAATAGGTCTATGTACAAAACATGGTAAATGTTGTGTTCTTCACTATATATTACTACCACTACTCATGAAGTGATATTGATAAATAATATTGAGTTGATATAGATCCTTAAAAAGTTTGAGAGGTAAATTTTTTAGTTTAAATGATTTGTAAAAAAATCCTTTGATTTATCTCGACCCAATTTGTGGCCAATATGGCCTAAGGAACTACACATTGTAGTCACAAGAATGTTTCCCAAATATTCAACATTAGTAAAATTTTCTAGATACTTTCAATAATCTCCTGAAATTTTTTCTACCACACAAGGATCATTTGGGGTATTACCTCAATATTTCTTAGTCATATTCTTATCCATTTCATTCCACATTGACCCCTTCTTAAAATTATAATCTCAATAAAGATAAGAGACAAAACAATCAACATCAAATTTATTAGGAAAACAAACAAATGTCTAATAAAATATATTTTCTTATTTCCAATTATCTTCATAAACATAGTTTCATTCATGAGTAAAAAATTTTTATTTTAATATCAAGTTCATAAAAACACTAGTTGAATCCATGATATGTATTGTAAAAAAATTTCCAACACAACAACTGAATCATCATAAATTTTACACGTTTATAATTAATTTGTTTCTATTTATTTATTAAAATACATAGAGAAATATTTTTCAAGAAATGTTTATTAAATTTATCCATTTCATTTGAATAAATTTTGTCTCAATCTACAATTATTAACCAATGAACACAGTCATTTAGCTTCTCCTTCAAAACGATATGTGAAAAGATTAACATTTTAACATTATAAAAATTTAATTACATTAAATATCATTCCTAGATAATTGATCCATCCTTTGGCTACCATTAGATATGTTGTTCCACCAAGACCTATGGGGTGATTTTTTATAAAATTCTCAAGTATCAACTTGTTCTTCTATTATAAATATGGGTTCTCTATATCCTGTATTCCTCCCTAATTTATAGTCTATATCAAATTGAAAAATTATAAATAATTTTCATAGACCCTTCCATGATAATTATTTTGAAGAAAACATTGCTATAGATACCTTTAAACTCCATCTTCCCAGTTTGTACTATAGAAAACCTTTCATTATAGTCATACATTAGAAAAATAAACATGGTACTCCAAAATTATATATCATTTAAAATTAAACATAATTTTAATTATTAAAATGGTATTCTATTAAAAAAATCCTATCCATTAGAAATATCTAATCCTTTCCTTGAATACAAACAATAAGGACCAAGATGTAAAGACCCAACTATAAAACATTACATAATATTGATTTTTTAGTTAATAATTCACTTTCTAAAATTTATTGTATATTTATTGATAATACTTCTAGAGAATTAATACATAAATATTAAATAATAAACACATATATTATAATGTGGAAACATATAATTACTATCAATTTCTCCAATAATATATATAATTTAAAAAAATGATTTCCATTGATGAAAAATATATATGAATTTCATTATTAATTTTTATTTCATTACTCATCCTTAATCCATGTTGAAAAATTTTAAAAACGAGAGGAGAAAAAAACATCATTATGGGACAAAAAATTGAAATCTATTAGTCCATTTAAAATCAAGAAATTATATAAAATGGTTAACTTTTTGAAAATATAATTTGAGTTTTTTAAATTAATCATTTTAAAATGAAAAAAAAAATTATTCATTAATATATCCATTTAAACCTTATTATATTAATAAAAATATTTATAGTAAAATTAGAACATTAAATTTATAACCTATGTGAGAAATAACAGAAGCCTAATTAAATATATAGTAAAAACTTCTGCATTTAACTCCCTCCATTATTTCTTTAAATCCAATGATCATTATTCAATGCACATGAGATCTATATTTGGTTCACCAATTTTATAAGTTGTATTAGGTTCACCCATCATATATTTGTTACTTTGCACACCACTTTTTATAACCTAGATCTGATATTCAAATACCCTTTCATTTTAGAAAATCATTTTGAAAACTAAAATACCAATAATTGAGTAAATAAAGATTTTTCTTTGAAGAAATATGGGTGTTTTAAAAGGAATAAAAACGTAAAATAATGGTTATGGTAGAAAGAAAATCTTTTTACACTATATACAATAAAATTGATCATTCCTTTTTCTTTTTTATAATGAAAATAAAAAAAGTCCTTATAAATTACCTAAATATATTCTTTTTTAATTTTATTGGATATTAACATGTGAAATAAAAATTCATTTATAATACATTTATATCAATATAAATAATTTCTTATATTTTTTTTTAGAATACGTACATGGAAAATATGATTTAGAAAATAAATATTTGTGAGATATAAAATATGATTTCTTGTTAAAAGGCCTCTTTCCACAAGTATAATTCATCACATGTATTATTTATCTTCTTGATTAATAAAATTATGTTAACTATTTACATAATGAAGAAAATTTATCCTTTTTTATTATCCCTTTTATTTTTCAATAACATTTTATATTTAATTACTTTATAATTTTTGTTCATGTGATTGTTTTGATGTTATTTGGCTCATATTTTCTAAATGACTTATATAGGTTGAATATGGTAAAAAAGGCACTTGTTCTATCATCTACATAATATTAAACATTAAATTACAATAATATTTATAAATTAATATTATTATTATAACAATCCATGAAAGGAATATAGGATAAATGAACCAGCTCTCCTAGTGGAGGTGGTAATCCACACATACTCATGAATGATTTAATCTTTTTTAAATTTATGGAAAGATACAAAATTTGATGGTATATTATCATTGAATAGTGATAATAATGTTTTTAATATCATATATATAAATATATATATATATATATATCAATAATTATAAATATCAATGAGAGTAATTGATTGGAAAGAACACATTTCTTTGTAGAGGTGGTAATCCACACATACCCACGAGCAATGTTTTCATTTCCCAAAGGATAGAATAAATGATGTTAAAGGATTTTACAAAAATCATAGAAAAATTTAATAATATAGAAGATAAAAATGATATTGTTTCTACATATTTAATGAATATTTTATGGAAGAGGAAGAAAAAAAACATTAAATATACCAGTTAGGATTTATAACTTCTCCATGGATAACCACTATTGCCTACTATTTAAGTAATCTATTTTTTCTATTTTAGTGAAACCTATAATGACAATACATATGGTGTGATGTTTTTTAGAGATTTGAGAAGGGTATGGATATACTAGAGTTCTAAAACGTTGTGAGAATAGAGGAAATTAAGTCCTTATTTATAACGGTGAGGATGGGAACTCTTGGAATTTATTAAAGTTTTAAATTTATTGAAATTGATTTTCATTGAAAAATGAAACCAAATTGTCATATTTATAATAAATGATGAGAAAGAGTCAAAAAAACCCATATCCTATAAATATTGTATAATTTTAGGTTCTTTCATCACACTTATCTGTTTTTATATCCCCCATTACCACTTATGATTATTACCTTGAAATCAAATTTTTAAACAATATTAGAGTTAATAAAGTTACTATAATGGCATAATTATACCATAAATATACCATGGTTGATATTCTATACCACCGACCATTAAATTCGATGAATATGACATATTTTTGTATTTCAAATCATTTTATAAAACAGCTTTTGTTGTAAAATATCGTTAATATTATTTTAAGAATTATTATTTTTATTTGGATCTAATTACATCATGTTAGTAATGAAATTTTAATATAAACTTCTCAAATACACCTAATATTTTCTAGTGATATATAAAATTCAGTATACACCGTAACACAACTGACAAAAATTACATTTAATGTTTTTAAAATAATTTAGATGTTTTTTCTACAACTTTCATAAATATTATGTCAGTGTTGCATAAGAATTAAAGGTAATTAATTTGTCACAAAAAATTAAAAATAATGTTCCATGATAAAAAAATATTTAATATAAAAGTTTATAGCATAACGTAACCTCCTTTGGTCTCCATGAATTAAATTTAGATATATTAAAACAAAGAGAGTGTCAATTTTTTTTAATATTTATATAATATTATAATAAGGTCATTACCGAACGAAAGAGGAAAAAAATTTACACATTATAACATTTTGTAGTCACGGTGAAGAGAAATTATTTGATAAAATAAATATATCTTTCAGGGATATTTTTAGGCCAGATAATATTATTTTTAACCATTTTAATCCAATTTACCCTTATCAAGGTGGAAAATATATTATTAGTTAGTATTAATAATGAAAATAATAAAATGGGTGTATTTAAGAAATGTACCCCACTCAATTCTAAATGATGAACAAAATTTTCAAAATTAAATTTTAATAAATTGATGAAATTAATTTTAGATAAAATGTAGAAGACAACGAAAAATATTATTCAGAAAATTTTGTTTTAAGACAAATAATTAACATAAAAAAATTATGTATAATGATGATTATTATATAATTAATTAGATTATTTATTATTTAAGGATACAAATATTAATATATTTTCAAATGGTAAATCTAAATTAATTCTTTTTATGATTAGAAAAGGTAATTTCTAAAAAAAATTAATATCAATCAATATTCAATGAAAATAAATATTTTTAGAAAAAACATTAAATTTTCCAATCAAATAACTTTATTGTAATTACTTTAAAAATTATTTTCATTTATTAAACTTAAAATTATAATATTTGGAAATTCATATTTAAAATAAAACCTTATAAATCAGGAAAATAAATTTAACTAGAATTATATTATTTACATTTAGATTGGAAAAAGTACTTAATATTCTTATAATGATAATAAATGTATTAATCTAAATTAATGAATATTAATATGTCTTGAAATTTATTTAATAATATTATTACTTGGTTTGTTACACTTTTGTTACCCTCTTTATTTTTAAAATGTGTTACACAATGTTGCTGAGAGGTACTAGTATAAACTGATAAACACAAGGGGTAATCATATGTGGACTTCTAGACACTTTTGTATACTTTTTTTATAATGACATTGTATATTGAAATAGATTGGGAATTATTAGAGTTTCTATGAGATACTATTTCATATATGGAGTATACTCATGAATGTATCAACCAAATCTGTTTCAAGAAAATATTTAGTGGATATAAATCAAGAAACCCTGTTTTTTTAGATGGGTATTTAGAAAAAATTAAGTCATAGTTTATTTTATTATTAAACCTTATTATTAAAGTTTTGATTCATTAATTAAATACTGAAATAATTGATCCCACATTTTTTAGTGGAATTAGTTTTAAAATTTGGGGAATAAGAATATAAAATATGGGGAATTTCATTTGGACATCTAACACCATGGTAATTGGATCCAAAAAATTTCTTCTCCTACATCTTAGAGAAGATAATTAATTGAGTTTCATTAGTGTTGTAGGAAATCTAATAAAAGAATAAATAATTTTTATACAATATAATTTTATATTTACATGAAAAATTAAGACATTTTCAATGATATTATAAAACCCCACCCAAAGGGGGTTGCTGTCAGGGTTTTATTATGGCTCAGAAATTTTATAACCAATTTGGCACGGACTAATAAAGTTGAATTAAATATAATTATTGAAGGCATGAGTAAGGGGATGATCATGGAATGTGTATCCAATAATGATAGGTTGATTCTCTATAGATTCAAACAGATCAGTAATAGAATATATTTATAGTTATTTCCACTTATTCATGATATAAAAAACATTATCCAACAATAATGTGAGACCACTAATATTTTATGGTACTATTTTAATACCATTTTTTTAATCACTATAAGTCTTTGAAAGTTTACTAATTTTTTACTAATCAGTTATCCAAATTATGTAAAAATATTATATTAATATTATAGGATCATATTGTAAAATCAATATCCTTAGATAAAACAATGAATACAATATGAATAACTTGTTCCAGGGAACACGTGATTTTTGAGAAAATAATAAATCTAGAAAATTGTTAATTATAATTCCATGAATGTTCTTTATAGGTAAATAAAAGGATTTATTGAATTATTGAACCTTATTAGAAAGATAGCTATATTGATAATGATCCATTTTCTAAAATAGTTTAGTGGTGAGAGATGATTGAAACGAAAAATCATAAGTGGTTTGTTCATATTGAGTATGTAATTTTATTTTGTTACTATATTTGACTGAAATGAGATATTATGGAAATTTAATTTCAAATAATGTATTTAAATGAGATTTTATGCATTGTTTTTTCTACAAATAATGTTCATTATAAATACTAACATTAAAATATTTATTGTATTTAAATAATGAGTATGATAATTTGGGTTAAAAGGCTCTAGGAAGAAAAAATAATGTAAATTTAATTCTAACATATCATGAAAAATATTCAATTTTATTATATTTCTAATAATTAATAAATGTATATTTTATTATAATAACTTATAAAAAATGGTTAATCTCGATGTCTGTTATTATTTTCATTATTATTATGTTATTTTAGTTCTAATACAGCAGTAAAGTATTATTAAAGAATCTTTTGTAATAATGCATGAGTTACTCAATCATTTAACGAGGCTTGCTTGGTTGGGGTTGCAATCACTAATGTGTTTTTGATCATGATTCTATTGTTATTCATTATATGTTTAATATATGATTTTAATGTTTCTATAATTAATTAACACATTATAATAATAATAGATTCTATAATAAATAATATTAATTAATGATAGGTATGAACTTTAATAATTTTTATGGGTTCATTCATTTCAAATAAATTCAATGATCCCCTATGAAATGAGAGTAATTAGTTATCCATTGTTCATTTTGAGATGGTGGTGAGGTGAGAAAAATGTATTTATATATATGTAAATCTATGATGTTTAGAAACTATATTTAAACATAAATTTGATACCACATGGGATTAAGATGACTATAATAATAACTAGGTTTCATGTTTAGTTTAAAAATGGTTGACCAGTATTGTGTGAAAAATATTTCTTTGGTTGAGAATATAATGTATAATTCTAACTACTATTGTCTAATTATTATGGATAGTATGAATTAAAAATTTTATGAAAAAAAAAATTTAATATCATTAAAACCTTTTAGGTGTGAGATTACATGATTATGAAGGATATTGTAAGTTTATTACTAGGATGATGATGAATTTTTGGATTTGGAGTGGTTTGGTTGTGTATTTCATGATTAGCTACATGAGAGAGTCTTGTGAAATACCCCATTTTTTAAATTATAATGAGAATGGATAAATAATTATTTGATTGGTGATAGTATGGACCTATCATAAATAATATGGTGATGTATGAAGTATGAACTTTTCGTTTTTCCCATAGTTCTTTATCAAATGTTGAAGATCATACTGTAGAAATGAAATTTTGTTATTTTCAATAATGAAAATACTGATGGTGGATATATTATAGTGAACACCACTTCTTATGTATATATTATTCATTTTATTTTTTTATAATTAATATTAGATGATAGTTGTTGATTTAAATTTATGTCAAAGGATAATGAGAAGGGTAATTCGGTAAAAATGATGGTTAGTGGAACTTGTCTGGGCAGTTCCTAGTCCCAAAAAACATGTAGTGGGGGTCCACTAAAGTTTTTGTGTTATAAAAAATTACTAAATAAATTGCCTCTATAATTATAATTATCATGGTAGTCCATTGGAAATCTATTATAGTACAATGTTTCCACTAATGGTATAATAGAACTCCACCAACAAGACTATATTTGTTTTTATAAGTGTGAAATTGGTATTTTTATGAATGAATTTTATTTAAAACACATAACTCACATTCCCCCCCAACAATTTTGAATGAAACACAGACCAAAATCCTCTCCATTTATCTTCTTCTATATTCTCATTCCCCATTTATTACTTTTGTATTTCATAGTAAATCAAAATTACATTTATTTAATTTTGATTCTATTAGTAAAAAGATGTTGAGGTCTACTAATATTTCATATTTCTCATTTCACTTATTGATATTTATAAAAAATTTGTTTCTATTACATATATGTTATATTTTTTTTGGATTTGAGGGTATCAATATTTTTTAGCATATGATACTATATGAATTAATTTTGAATATTTCCAAGAACTGTGACCCTTTCTCTCTTATTTGATTAGATTATGTTTACATGTTAATTTTTTAGTGTATTATCCTCTAAATGAGGACATGATTTTGACATTATTATACCCTGACCCTAGAAGCCTAGTTTTGGTGCATTATTTTATCACATTAGCATGATTATATGAAATAAAATCTAAAAGGATTGATCAATATAGTAGTCTTGGAAAGCTATTTTACATACATGATACCCATAATACATTGGGAATTAGAAAATAAAAACATGATACATAATTAAAATATGTAAATGGAATCATTGAACTCTTATTCAATGATTTATTCTTCATAACACGGGGAACAGAATCAAAATAAGGGTGAGTTCAATTTTTGAGTAAGGGTAATTAAAGAGGAAGCAATAATAAATGAATATGATAAAATTAACATGGATAGAAAGATAACTAATAACTCATTCCATTCAAATCACTAGATAAGTCAACATAAATATGGAATAGTACAAATCAGAAATTCATGGCATCTAAACTAATAAAATTACAATGAAATGTATCCATAGACATGTCGATGTAAAATTAGATGGATGAAAAATAATTGAATCAAAATGGGGGAAATGCTTAATTATTTGGAACCTTGATTCATAGGTACAAGGTTACTTTAGCTTCACAAAATTTCACAACATGGTTTACAACATATTAAGTAAAAAACTATCTAATTTTTCTAAATTATTTATCACGTTAGACCACTGATTCATTGATGAGATATCTATAACTGAGCCCAACTCATGTCATACCATTCCAAATCATTCCGAAAATTCTTGAATAATATTCCATATCAAATTTTCTGTAATTAATAAAGGATATAGATTTTTCAGTAGTTCCCTAGTAGACGCTATGTAACATCATGGGTTTTGGAAATTAATTGATGGAAATACCATTGAATGCTCATAAAAAAAATCTTGAGGGAAATGAAATTTTAGATATTCCAATGTGTCCCATACCACTCTGAAAATTCAAATCATAGACCCCATAAATGAATAATATTAAATGAAAACTAGAATATAATTTGTTTATGTTTATTCATGATATAACTAGTTAATGTTCATTAAATACACCAAATAAAAGTGAATTGGTTCAAAATAAAAAATATGCATCAATGGAATGTGAATTTAAACTAAATCACTTAATACTTTTTATATTTGGATTTATAATCCAAAAAAATAAAAAAAAATCCCATGAAACTATATATTCTATAAAAGTAAATTTATGCATGACATAAAATCAAAACTGGTTATCAAATACAAGTTACAACAGAAATTGGTGGTGAAAATAGTTAACGAATCAGGGAAGAAAAATTGAGAAAAGAGTCCCTTATCTTAACTTTACCTTTGTTTTGTGGTATTTATACACATGTATTGAGGATTAGAATATGTTAATAACTTATACCAAAACCATAATAATGATTATAATATTATATTTATTCTTCTTATAAGGTCTTATTACCCTTTTGTTAAAAATCCTTCATTATTTTCATTATTTATGTTGTTAATTGCCTAGTTTTATAAAGTATGTTTTGAGTTGTTATTTTATTCTCCTATTAAATATATAATGATTTCGTCATAAAAATAATTTTAAAAATTATTAAATTATTTTAATTATTCATTATATATATATTTAATACCATATATAATTCTCACTGATAAGAAATGAAATTTACTATTTGTGGAGATGGTAGGTCATACGTACACATGATCACAACAGTCATTTATTTATAATATTAAAATAATGAAAATTATCGGATAAATATGTATATTAAAATTATAGTTTCATAAATTTAATATATATGTTACATTGTTTTATTCAAATAATCCTTAATATGTTCTATGTATAGTGTGAACGAGTCACATCGCTTTGAGAAAGAAGTAGTCCACACTTCCACAAATGATGTTATAATATTAATAGAAATCGAAAATTATAAGGGTATGTGTTATTAAATATTTAAATAAGAATAAATAAATAATAAAAATTATATATAACATAGATAAATAGAGTTTCCATGATAATAGCCACCATGATAGATGATAAAGGGGAAAATGAACAATCATTATTTCGTCAGACATTAGTTTTCTATGCATTGAAACAATACATTAATTATCCATTAGTGGATGTGTGTGTAGGTTTAAGTCTAAATAAATCCTAAAAAAATCCTACTATTGTGATGATACTTTCTAGTTAAAAAATCATGGAATAAAAAGAGTAAGGGGTGGATAATTAAAATAAAATTTTATATCTTAAGGAAATATGTGGCCTCTTAATCAGGTAACTTCTTTTGGTTTATACCAAAAGGAATCCTTGGATGGATTTTTTCACAATGGGAGTCATATAGGATTAATTTAGGTATGTTATGGAGCTTTTTTGTTAGATATTGGTTGAGCCAATGTGTCTTGAGTGGTTTAATGATATGGGAGGACATGTGGAATTTTTATAGTGGAAGAGGAGTTTCACACTTGTAATATTTTTAAAAAGGAAATACATAGACAATTTTCAAATTTAATGTTGATACCTTAATGGAAAAAATTGATAAAAGTTAGGGTAAGGATGAAATATGACCATCCAATGTCTCTTGGTCAATTGAATAGGTCATTTGGGCTCTTATGATTAAGTGTTAGTCCCATATCATGATTAAATTTACATGAATCGTTGTAATTAATTTTATTTACTTTCACTTATATTTTTTTTGTAAAAAATAAATTGAAATAAATAATTGTTCTGATTAAAATATAGAATCAATTTTCTAAAATTACAATCAAATGGGAGGGAGAAATTTTTTAAATTTAGTCATATTGATGGAACAATGATGGGAGTTTTTAAATAAAAACATCCTAAAATTTTCTCTGTTTTTATAACTCATTTCAAATTGAAATATATTCAAATAATCTAAATTGGATTAATTGATAAAAATATTATACAATTAAATAGTAAAGCTATCTTAAAATATAATTTATCCTCATAAAAAGTTTAGATGAGAATGAATTTTTAAAATAAAATTTAGTATTTTTCAGTATTCATTAAAAAATGAAACATCAAAGAAAAATAGAAATAATTTAACACAACATAATTTTTATGTTTATATTCCAAAGATAACGTTATGTTTGACATATAAAAATTATAAAAGGGTCAAAAACTAGATTTAAAATGGGTTTATCCCTAAAATAATGTAAAGATAACTTAATAAAAATATAGTATTTTATGCATAAAAGAGGGTTTTAATTTTATCATGACACTATAAAATCTATTGGATGAATATAAAAAATATTTTTTTGAATATATAATATATATATCATGATCATCACTCCCTAATTCTAATTAATTTAATTTTTTAGGGTAAATAGCTTTATGAGCATAAAAATAATAATACACTCCTTAATATTAAATTGGTTATCATATTCATTTCTAATTAATTTTTAACAATGAAATTTATTTTATGTTGTTTTAAACCATAGAAATTCATAAGTTAGTTAACCCTTTTAATAAATAATAATTTTACTGGAAGGTTTTATCTTATTATATTAAATAATAAAATATCATATTTCGGCAAAACTCAGTCTTGTGGGTAATATATTCAAGTTGAAGAAACTCATTGTTGCAAGCTAGTTTCTCTAAATCAGTATCATGTATATTGGAAGATATATTATAAATTTAATATAGTTAATATATTGATTTCAATTTAAAATATAGGAGAATTATATTCCCTTATTCTCTTGGTGATGCGTGTGACACACACTATCAAATTAAATGTTCTAACTTTAGTATTTTGGGATCTTATATTCTCCTCATCATATTTCAATTGCATACTCACAGTTTAAACATGTTATTGGTAATATATTTTATGATATTACCTATGTTTAAATACCAATCCATGAGAAGTGTAACATCCCCAACCCGAGTGCCACTTAATTGGTCCCCTCAGCTGATTCGTCAGATGACCTCAAGCATACCTCCCCGTATGCCAGAGGTTTCCAACTAGCAGGGAGAGTCTAGTAGGTCACAAGGGGAGACTATAACCACTTTACCAGAGTAATCTCCAATATATCACAAAATAAGTATTGGAAACAATAGGAAAAAATCAATAACATGCATAGCCAAACATCCCCCAAACTGGGTACAATCAACATGCAATTGTATATTTTTCATGTCATTCTACAATGCCAAGTGAACAAAACCAAAAATAATGAAAAATATTGGAATATTCAAAATGGTCTTGAATCCAAGACTTGAACATCATCCATTTATGTACCATTTTCAATTCAACTCCCTAGTACATGGCCCTTTCCCTTGTCTTTACATGCAAGCATGAAATCTATTCGGGTACCCAATGGCGGCCCGAGAAGGGTGTGAGTACAACTCAGTAGGTCACCACGAATAGTGTCTAATAATTTCCAGTCTAACCGATGGTGCGTGAAAGTATAAATAAATAATAAGAAATGTAATTACAATTTTGGGAGAACTAGTTAAAAATATCTTCATTGCTATTACTAAGCATAATGCCAATTCATTATATTTTTTTATTACTAGTTCATCATCAATTGCGAAGTTCTTAAGTTAGGCATTCAAATAATTCACTCAAGGTACATTTTATTTATCATTTTTATATGGGAATAAATATGATCTTAACTCACTAGATATAACATATCAAAACATTAGAATATCCTCACCTCAAGGACTTAATCAGGGTCGAATGAAACTATTAGGGGAATAGAGCTCCATCCCCTTCCCAATCACAAGAATTTTGGGTAGAGGTAGAGAATCATTCCAACACAAACCATGGGATGAGCCTTAGACCTTTGTCCCACACCTCAATCCATGTACGCATGATTATCTATCCATTCACCACAAAAAACTATACCACAACCATACACAACCAATACCTATGATAATCATAATCCATAACAATCAACATGGTTTATAATGTTGTGTCATAACTGATTAACACATTTCCATTTACATCACATAGCCTATTTAGCCCAAATCCTATTTTCAATCCCAAATCACTTTGCATATTAAATAATCCACTTATATCAACCCATTATACATATTCATAAGCCACCTTATGAAATCCCCTTCATCGTATTTCCCATTTCACATACCAATATCAATTTAGCATTTTCAGTGTTTCACTTTCTCTAACATGCATGGGCATATCTAAAATATTTTATAAGACTCATACCCCATTGAAAATCCACCAATACTAAATTTGGTCTTCCATTTGGAATATCAACATACTCAACAATGTCTCTACATGATCACGAAGTAACCTAGAACTTACTAAGCTAATTATAGGTTCAAAATGTATCAGTTGGCCCCATGGGGGGCCTTAAATGGGACAAATCATCCTTGATGTATCCCATAGGGACTATGAGGGTTCATAATTGTCAGTTAGTCACCAAAATTTACAAACCTCTATAAAGGAGTCAAATTAACAATAATAGGTGACAATTAACAAGGTCAGACATGCACAAATATACAAAACTACTTTAGGATGTATCTTTTAGACCACCTAATTCAAATCCATTGATGAACCTACTCTAAAAGGTGACATTAGATCCATATTCCACAACCTATTAAATATTTAACTAATATTTAGCCCTGGTTGAAATGTGGTAGATATCTGGATGGAGAGGATAAAAAGATACAAATCCTAATCAAAAAAAGGATGCAATGATTATATTATAATCACCTGGGGATTCGATCCAAAACCAATGGTGATCCAAAAGGCCTAAGATCTGAGGAGAATAAAATCTTGGAAGCTTGAATCATCCACATTCATCTCTAGGGATTCTAGAGGATGAGATGAGGAAAATCCCATGTTGGGATTAAAATTCTGGTAATGTCATTTTTTTGTAATTTGTTTCTACTTTATTGAGATGCACGATTTACCCATGGGGGTTTCCAAACTATATGAAAACCATGAATGAGAAAATATCCCAAAATCACCCCTTCACACGTTTTACCCACATGCTTTTCCAAACCATGAAAAAAGCATGCAAGAGCCACCATCCGAAAATCACCCATTGAACAGTATCCTAGGATGATCTACATAGTTTGAACTAATTGTGGGAAAACCATGAAACCTGAACAAAAACTCATTTTCCACCATTTTTGTGTCCCAAACCACATAAACACCCCAAGGTATTCTCATAAAGAATGGGGAACACTTATTTATCCAAAATAAGGATCTAAAACTTAATCATAAACAAATAAATACCTTAAAAACAAAAGATCTTACATCCTACCCACCATAGGATGACTCATCCTCGATTCACTCTTCTTGAGCATCATTAATATTTTTGAGAAAAGAGATCAGAAAACTGGGCCCATGTATCTGATTCTCACTCCCATGTTTCTTCCTGAACATTTCCATGCTACCATAGAACAAGAACAAAAGGTACAACCTTTCCCAGTAAGGCCATCTAAATATGATCCTCAATACGAACCAGATGATCCTTAAATTTTGCGTCTTGCTCAGGAAAAACATCATAAAAATTTACCACATTAGATGGATCGTGTTGATACTTATGATATTTTGAAACCAGAAACAAATCATGGATCCCATTGTACCATTTTGGAAGAGACAATCTATAAGCCACCCATTTGATCATCTCCACAATATCAAATGATCCCACATACGTTGGCACCAAAATTATCTGTCTCCAGATTTGACGGTGACCCATCTGTGGTGACACTTGATGATAATCACTGTCACCTTCCATGAACTCAGATAGTCTCTAACGACGATATGTCAATAAATTATTCATACTCTTTGTTGATTCCATCAACTTTTGAATCAAACATACATTCTTAGACGTCTTATACATGGGACTCAGTCCTAAGAACATATAATTCATTGCTTGAATCCATCACAAAATTGATCTACATGTCCTCACATAGACTACCTAAAAAGGATCCATTTGAATTGTATCATGAAAACTGTTTTTGATTGAAAAATAAAAAAGTGGTATGTGATTTACCCACAAACCACTGAAAAAAAAAATAAAACATGCTCTCAACATATCCTCTAATGCCTAAATTGTTGGATCTAACTACCTATCTACCTATAAGTGATAAGATGTACTAAAAAATACTTAAGTACCAAATTCCTTTTATAGCCCCGTCCAGAAGGATGATGTGAAACATGGATCATGATCCGAAACTATGGTTTTTGACATACCATGTTGTCTCACTATCTATCAAACATTTCACTCACACAACTGATCAACTATATAAGTTTTTTGGATTGTAATTAAGTGATCCCCTTTACACAAACGATCCTAAAAGACTTATATTTCATTATTATTTTGAAAAATCTTTAGAAGACCAACTACAAAGTCCATCATTATGTAATTACACTTCCAATACACAATGTGAAATGACTCTTAAAAAGAACATGGATGATGATTCTTGGCCTTCACCTGTTGACATGCAAGGCATCACATAAAATAACATGCAACCACATTGTTCATTCTCATCCACAAATACCACCAATGATGATAAATATACATTTTAGTCTAGCCATGATGTACTTCCCACATTGATGCATGGAACTCACACATCAACTATTCTCGATCATCTGTCAACACTGCAACACATCCCCAGACATAGACAATTCCTTCATCACCAACATCCCAACTAGATGGTGACTCCCATCTTTTAAAACTATCCATTATAGCCAAAATAGTAGATCCTTTAGTTGACTCTCCCTGAGTCATCTAAAAATTACAGATTCAACTACTATAGATTCAAGGGTTATTTTTCAATTCCCATATTGTACCTCCACGTGCATCTCAACAAAAAAATCTAAAATTCTTCACTCGTATTTGGAATCCTGAACTACCTAATTATGAGTCTTCTCACTCAGAGCCTCTGCAACACTATTCCATTTTCCTATTTTACATACCACATCAAAATCAAATTATTTCACGTACTCGGTCCATCTTTACTACCGATTATTCGAATCTTATTGAGAGAAGATATGCTTCAAGCATCTATTACCTATAAAAACTATGAACCGGTCTCCCTATAAGTAGTTCCTCCAACACCCTAAGGCATAAAATATATTAGATAGCTGAATATCATGGGTATGGAAATTTCTATCATGAGGCATCAACTTTCTTGAACTATAAGATACAACCCAATCATCATGCATCAACACTACCCCAAGTCCCACAATAAATGCATCAAAAAATAAATTGTAACTCTTACATGGTTTAGGTAAAATAAAAAGCAATGTATTATTCAACCACTTATTATATTCATGAAAAAAAAATTCACGCCTTTGACCACTTAAAAATAACACCCATTTTGGTTATGATTGAGTGTGTTGTCTCTAAATGGGAGAAATCCCAAATGAACCTCTGATAATTACCTTCCAACCCCAGAAATCTCAGAACATCAGAAATATTCTTCAGCTACTATCAAGTCACCAAAACATGTACTTTCTCAGGTTCCACTGACACAACTACAATAGAAATTCTGTTCCCCATGAAATGAACTTTATCAATTCAGAACATTCATTTTGATATCATGGCCTAAAGCCTATGCTCTATTAATGTACTCGAGATATTGTCAAGATGTTTAGCATGATTTTTAAGAGTGTGTGTGTACACAAAGATTTCATCAAAAAAGAATACAATGAATTAATATATATGTGTGTGAAATATATAGTTCATTAGTTTCATAAACTAACCAGTGCATCAGTTAACCACAAAGGCATCCCCAAAAATTTATTCAACCCGTACATTCTCTAGAAATCTGTCTGTAGTACATCAAAAGTTCTCACCCTCAAATTCTGAAATCCTGATCTATAATTAATCTTGGATAATAATGGGTAACCCTTCAATTGGCCAAATAGGACATTAATTTATGGAAGCAGATATGGGTTTTTTACCATTTTTTGATTCAACATACATTAATTGACAAATAATGTCAACAACCCATTATCCTTATTAGAAAATATAACAGGTGATCCCCATGGAAACATACTAGGTTGAATGAATCCCTTTCGCCCCAACTCTTATAGTTGGGCCTTAATCCCCTGGAGTTATATTGGAACCATTAGATATAGTGGAATAGACATTGGTTCTTCCCTTGGAAACAACTCGATTGTGAACACCACATAACATTCCTGTGACATTCATGAGAAATCCTTAGGTAACCCATCCTAAAATTGATCTACCAGATAAGGAAATACATGTTTCTCCACTTCCCCATCATCAAGAATAAGGAATGCCACATGGTTTGTGAGTTCTCCCAACGGCAGATAAATTTTTCCTACATGGTCTGATCGTATATCCCACTCATAGGATTAGGTCAAAACTAGAAATCTAGAGGATAAATAAGTTCCATTGAAAATGATAACCTCAAAACTCTATAGACAAAACTCTACACTATCTGATTTCATCAACTCATACCCCAAACTGGGTATCCATTTACCTAACCCACACACATATTTCATTTCAAGTCCCTACATAATAATTAATTATGAAAAGATAGAATAGTTTGTTAAACCATTGTCAAATATATCATTTTCAAGTATAGAAGCAACACGAGTAGAACCTTGAATGGTCGAGGGTCTGGCATTTCTACCTATAAGTGTAGAATAATATGTGTGGAGATGGACTATCCCGCTACCATTTGATCCAATAATAGTACGATGCAATGAACTTACCATCTAGAATGTAAAGTCTCATCCTGGAGTTCCATATCCAGCACCCCTATTTTAAACAGCCAATGGATCTCACACTACCTTCCTGATAGAGGTTTATCAATCCCCTTCCAGCACGTAGCAAATTCCTCTATCTCCAATCCATAACTGACTACCGATGATTCATAACGAACAACTTTATTTGTCCCAACCTTCCACAAGACCGACACTCGATTAGTGGTTGGGGACACTGGCCCCACATGTGCCCCAACCATCAAAACTGACATAAGAACATTTGATCACCACTTTGAGAAGCTGACCCTCTCTCCTAATTATTTTCCACACTTTATCCTTATTGGAAACTACCGAAATGACGCTTCCTTCCATTAGACATTGTACCATATTTCCACCCAGTTGACACCAAAATTCCACTTATATGAAGCTTTATCCATGTTCCCTTCTATGATATGGTCTTAGTATACCTCTATAAACCACTTTTGATGTTGGACATCCACCTAGGACCTAATATCATGCCTAAGCCCATCCTCGATGCATTTTTCCATAGTTTCATTATCAACATCCATCATCTGGATGAATTAGTGGAAGTTAGTAAAACTACTATTATAATCCATCACTAACATAGACCCCTTGAGTCAAAATAATAAACTCTACATCCTTCTCCTCCCATATGTTTTATGGGTAATAATGCTAAACATACTTTTATTATAAGTCCTTCCACACCATTCCTTCATCCTTCTTCGTTTGAAACATAATATCCCACCAACGCATGGCCTACCCTCTTAACATATTGGTCACTAACTTGACCCACATATCAAGAGGATTATTCTGATGTTCAATAATATACTGGATAGACTCTATCCAAAACTCTTCTACCTCTATACCACACTCTCTAGTAATGTTTAGTAGGTTTGGAAACTAAAAATCCCTTTCCATCTCTAACATATTGTGAACAACCCACCCTAGTTATCCTTTGATTATCTGTATAGAAAGAGAAATATTATCATGAAACTACTCTTCCATATTATCTTGAACAAATAGTTAATATTTCTACTATACTAGGGGTTCATTATCAATAGATCCCTCCTATCTCCCAATCAAAATACATCTTTGTTGATGTATTTCTCTATAATTCCAAACAAAAACATCAGGACACAAAACAAAAATATTTCACAAATATAAATGAAGGCTTTTCATTATCCCCATAAAAAACAGTAAACATACACCACCAAAATATTTATGATCATACTTGAAAAACTACCCTAAACCATCCCTACCATGGTCATGGATAAAATGAGGTAACTAACTCACACAACCATACACCTTACCTCTACACCATTTCAAAACTATTCTCACATCACAAATTTCTCCAATAAAATTTCATTTCACATGCCACCCTTAAAAAACAATAATTTATAATTATTGTTTAATCCTTTATTTATCCTCATTTTCCCATTTCTATAGTTTCATTAGACCACATTTTCATCAGTTTCATGAGAATAAAATTCATTTTGCCCTCTATGTCCAACACACCAATCAAGTTCATGTGTTCTTAATTTTATTCATTTCATGTATAAACATAGGTACCAAGAATGATTCATGAATGAAAAACCTAATACCATACCATCCTTGATAAAAATATCATAAAACTGTCACATCACACCACGTGTGCATCACCCAATGAGAAAATATAATAAAATGTAACAACACTCAATAAGAACAACAATTACAACCATGGGTGACATGTGTTATCCCTCGTACATGGGTAAGATACTCACAAGAATGAGATCGTTACAAGGCACAAAACCTTCCTAACCACTTTTTTACCCATCCCAAACAGTCGCTCATAAAAAAATACCTCCTCTAATACATCTTTGTTACATCCCCGAACAGAGTGCCACTAAATCAGTGCCCCCAGTTAGGTCATCACATGACTTTAGGTGCCCCTCCCCATACCCCAGAGTTTTAAAACTAGAATTTTGGGTCTTATATGTTACATAGGTAGAGGATACCCTCTTTACTAGAGTAATACAAAATAGATCACAATATAAATATCATAAACAATAGAAAAGAACCAATAACAGAATAGATAAACGCCTCCCAAACTAGGAATAATCTCACAACAATATTACATATGTCATGTCATGATACAATGACAAGTGAACAAAACCCAAAATAAAGGAAAATCTAGGAATCCAAAATATGGGCTCGACTCCATGTATGTAACTTCATCCATGCATGTCCCATGTCTATCTCATCTTCCTAGAATAGTTCCCTTACCATTGTCCTAACCTGAAAGCAATAAATCTAACCTAGTAACCAACTATAGCCCATGCATGGTGTGAGTACTACAGAATATGACATCACCAACAGTGTCTACAAATATCCCATCTAATAGATGTTGCGTGCTAGTACAAATAGATAACAAGAAATGAAAAGACAAATTGATATCCACTAGTTAAGAATATATACTTAGTTGTTGCTAAACAAGGTGCCAATTTATTATGTCTTTTTTATTACTACTTCATCATCAATCATGAAATTATTAAGTTCTTCATTCACAACATTGAATCATTGTTCATGGAATTATTCATTTTTCATAATTGAATAAAGAAGCCTGTAACACACTAGGGATAACATATAACTATATTATAATATCCTCACCTCAAAGCCTAAGTCCAACTGGAATAAAAATATTATGTGAATAGAGCTCAATCCTCATCCCTAACCTGTGCATTATGGGTTAAGTTAGGGAATCCGTCCAAATTGACCCGTGGGAGGAGCTGTAGTCCTTTATCCCACACCTCAAGTCTTTTTCACAATCATACATATTCATTCACCACATAAAACCATACCAGAACCAAACACAACTAATACATATAACAATCATGATGTATAACAATCATCAGGGTAAATCATGTTGTGCCCTAACCCATTAACCCATTTCCATTTACATTACATATCCCATTATCCCAATTCCAATTCTAAATCCTTGCTCACTAATCATATTAAATAATTCCCTTTATATAAACCCATCATATATATTCATAATCCCCCTTATAAATCCCCTTAAATATATTTTCCATTTCACATATCATTGTCAATTTAGCATATTCACTATTTCACTTGCACTAACTCACATTGGTATTTCTAACCTTTTCCATAAACCACATACCCCAACTCTAATTAACTAATACCTTATATGGGATTTGATGAAGAATATAAAAATATGGAAAAATGGATCTACATTAACACACAACATCCTAGAAATTAATTTGTTAACTCTAGGTCCATAAGGTATCGACACACCTCATGGATGGCCTTAAATGGGTCAAATCATCCTCGATGCATCCCATGGTGACCATGAAGGTTCTTAATTATCATTAAGACACCGAAAATTTCCAAAACATACCAAATGAGTCAATATAACAACAAGAGGTTACAAATAACTAGGATGTAGATGTACAAATATATAATGAAACTATAGGATATATCTTGTAGACCACCTACCTCAAATTCTTTTGGTGAATGCACTCCAATACATGGAGTTAGATCTATATTAAAACAACTATTGAATCATTATCCATGATTTCCCAGAATAGAAGGGGTTTAGATATTTCGATTGGAGAGGATTGAAAGATACAAACCCTAATCTAAATAAGGAAGTGAGGAGTAGTTCCGACTCACCAATGCTTCAATCTGCAACCAATTGGGCTCCAAATGGCCTAGGATTGAAGGATAATAACATCATGGAATCTTGGATCATCCAAGTTCATCCCTCATGTTAAAAAAGGTAGATAGAAGGAAAATCATATTTTGGGTTTGAAAATCTTATAATGTAATTTTTGTTTTTTCATCTTTATTAGGATGTAATATTTACCTGCACAGTTTTCCAAACCGTGTGTGAGACAGTGTGCCAAAATCACCCCTTTGAACAGTTTACCTATACAGTTTTATGAACCATATGAAAACAATGAGAGAGTCGCTATCCCAAAATCACCACTTTCATAGTTTCTTGGGATGATCTACATGGTTTGAACTTACCCTTTGAAAATCGTACAACATTCCCAGAAAGTCTTCTTTACCACTTTTTTATGTCTCGAACCTCTGAAACACCCCTGATACATTTCATAAACATTAGTAACACTTATTTAAACAGAATAAGTTACAAAAACTGAATCAAAAACAAAAACATAACTTTATAAAAAATACCAGATCTTACATGAAGGGTTCATGAAACATCTACTAGGAAATATAGAATAGGCATCAAAAAGTTAACTTGAACTAACATAAAACTAAGTCTCTATATAGGAGGACATTTGTGGGAATAGGAAACATGGATAAAGAGGAATAATATGAATGTAACATACCAAGTAAGTAATGAATAATAGACATTATTATATATGACTATTTATGAATTAGATAGTGTTTTAGAGGCTTAAAATGATAATAAATCCAATCTTAAGCATGGAATGCACTAATATTTTTAAAAGATTGTTTTACTGCCTTTTGATGGAAAACAATTTTTTAAATCAAACTTTTGACAATTTTATATGCTCTATTTATCAAAATAAACATATTCTTTATTATTGGGACATTGAAATTTACAATGGATAAATTTTTGGTATTTTTCTGACAATGTTCATTTTTTAATGAATAGTGAAAAATACTGCATTTTACATCAAAACTGATTTTTTATCTAATTTAATTATATGGTTAGATTATATTTTTAATTGGTCTTAAAGTGTAATTAGAATATATTTTTACCATTTAATACATTTGTGGTCATTAGGATTAATTTCTCTTTGGAATTGGGCACAAACTAATGCCAAACTTTTCATAGATATTGTTTCAAAAAACCCACTATTTGTTTTGACAACAAGAATTATTTTTAAATTAATTATTGAAATTTCTGTGTTTGGAATTTGGTAAAATGGATTACATATTTGGAATCAGAATTTCCAAATTATGTAATCAATACTCTTTTGTTTTTGGACATTATGAATAGTAACGACGGTAATTATCTTTAATTATCTTGATTGATGAGTAATTAGGTAGTTAAGGATAATAAAATAATATCATAATAATAATAAAAATGACACCAACATGTGTCCTAATGCTACTGTTTGACTCATGGCCGACCATGGGATGCCTTGTGCCAAACTGGGGACCCCATGGAATCACTTTTGTGTGAAAGTGACTTTTTATCTTTTAATTGTTAAAGAAAGTTAAATATAACAAAGAATGTATCACCTGAGTAAAACATTTTTAATTTTGTCTAAATAGATGATATTTTAGACTATAAATTTTCATTTGAAAGATAAATAGATTTCCTACATCATATTATTTTTTTTATAATTTTTAGACATTAAATAAATTAATGTATTTATGACATCATGATGATGCAGCGATTACCTCATTATTTAACGATTTAAATAAAATGAAAAGATAATGTTAAAAATATAACATAAACTTGTCAAAAACCTATTGGATGAGTATATTTCTAACCCTTATCACCTTATCCTCGAAATACATCAATGTGGAACCTTTAAAATCCAAAACTCATTTGAAAATAAAGTAACATTTTATACCTTTCCAAGAGTGCCCCTCCTCTCCTCTTATAAAAGGCCCCCACCTCTACCACCTTACCCGCACCTCTCAAGACTTTGGCTCGGCCAAACCCTGCCCATTTTGTCTCTCTACATCCCTATCTTACTCCTTGAAGCCTCACTTTGGGTAGAAGTCTTCCCAAAGAAGCCTTTGATCATAGACAAAAGGGAGTTACCTGGTTTTAAGGTAATGTCTTCACTCTTTTCCTTTTGTTTTATTTTTCTTCTCCAACACCCTAAAATATTTTTATTCGTTTATTTTGTAACAACTCTAGTATCTTCAATATTGTATGATGTTGTTATAATAAGGGTTCAAGCTACACTTACACACACATACATCTAATGGTTAATGAGCATACTGTTTCCGTGGATTGTGAATTTCTGCCTCACGAAACGATGATTGTTCAATATTCTTCTAACACCTTCAAATGTGGCCATTAAGATGTCACTATATTTATATATGATATATAATATGTTTATATTTTCCTTATTCTTCTGTATTTTTCATTTATTTCATACCTTTATGGTTTCCATTATGGGTAAACGCGATATCTTCATTTTAGGAAGTGCGGACTACCGCCCCCTCAAAGTGATTTGATTCGTTAATGCCATATGTGGGACGTATAAAGGATGGAGTTAATAATATTATATATGATATTATACTGGAATTATAATATACCTTTATGTCATTATGATTCCATTCCATAAAATACGAAATATAAATGAAAGTAGCGTTCATGCGTACGTACGGATTACCGTCTCCATGAACGGTGCATTTCATTTTTTACCTCTACATGTTATCTAATATTATAAATTCATGTATATACTGGATATATATGATATATATGATATATAAATCATGAATATAACTCTGTAAATAATGGATACATGAACAACTTGTAATTATAAAGAGTTTATTTTTGACTCAAGTACCAATGATCGTTAAAACGACCGTTATTAACTTAGATAATTACATAGTGTTCATGACATGGTAATAAGTGATATAAAATGAATAATGAACTTGAAAAATCTTCTTAAGAAAGTATAAATTAACTCAAGTTTATTATTCAGGAGATTAAAAAACAATCGAGTCAAGTCGGATACGAGGTAAGGGACTTCGTCTCAATCTCCATTCATTGAGGCATATTTTGTTTTATACACAACTTTCTTTTATACGGTGTATAAAACCCTTTGACTTTTTTTCTTATTCAAATGGAATATTTTTTTTATAAGAAGAATTTACTAAACGACAAAAGGAATGTTTTTTTGTCCTACGTATGCGGCGACAACGACTTCTCTGCCGCCATGACCATTATTTGAGTTTCGGCTTCCTCTACAAGCCATAACTTTTTTTGAATGAAAAATAAATACCATGTTTTGATTTTCTTTTATTTTGGTATTGAAAATGGTTTTCATAATTTTTTTATATCAATGTGTTGTATTGATATCTCGTGATTGAAAGGTGGAAATGTTATGTTTCTTTTATGCATGTTTTATATGATACGATTATGTTATGGTTCTTGGGAATTTTTATGAAGAAGGGCGGTTCTATGATAAACTAAGGGAGGGTGAGCCTGATATATCTCTCCAATGCATTTGGTAACACGAAGGGGTTAAATGTTAAGGTTTCTCCGAAGAGATTTAGGAAATATACTGTTATGGGTATTCCAAACGTAACCAAGAGGGTTACTCCCTACGTAAGAATGTTATGAATGCCTCAAGTTACCTTTATGTCTTATGATTTTTATGATTTATTCATGATTTTATGAGGTATGTTAAAGTTCTTATGTTTTATGGGTAAAGTATGATTTCAATCATATGTATATATGTACTCATGTTTCCTTTCCATATTTTTATAACCCTTACTGAGATTTTTGTGCTCATCCCAAGTTTTTGAAATGTTTTTCATAGGTCAAGGGAATGGTACATGATATGATGATAGTGTCAAGGAAGTGTCAAGAAATAATCCATGTTTTATTTTAAATATGTTTTCGTTATTGGGAAAAATGAATACAATCTTTTATGTAACCACTTTGTTTAAATGTGGAATGTAATGCAAGTTTTATGATCTAATTCTATAAAACTCTAAACTTGAAAAGATCATCAATGTGTAATCTTGTAATAACTCAAGATTAAGTAAGGTTTAAGGCTGGGGCCTTATAGTTGGTATCGAAGGTCGGTTTAGATAACTTTAGGAGTTAGAATTCTATTAAATGATAATACAAAAATATTTTTTATGGTCAAATTGAAATGATATAGCATTTAAATATTACCATGTTGCTTTGCCTATGATATTTCTGTGATAAGAATGGTTTTCCATAGAGGAAACAGAGCATATTTTCTAGGAAGGCATACAGAGTATAATGACCTTTCAAATTAGTATCCTAAGATGGTCAGAATCAGAACTAAACAATTTGTAATAGTGATGGCTCAGTTGAATCAGGTGAAAAATGTTTGTTGTGTTTATTGATGATATTTTGGTGTTTTCTAAAATTAAATAGGAGCATGAAAGTAATTTAAGGGTTATCTTTCAAACCTTAAAAGAAAATAAACTGTATGGAAAATTCAGCAAGTGTGAATTTTGGTTACAACAAATTTCTTTCCTTGGTCACATTGTTTCAAAAAATGGAATAACTGTTGATCCTTCTAAAACAAAAGTTGTTGAAGAATGGCCAATACCCACAAATGTAACCGAGATCCGTATTTTTTGTGGTTTTGCAGGTTACTATCGAAGGTTTGTTGAAAAAATTTCATGGTTATCTAGTCCAATGACTAAGATAACTCGAAAGGGTGTTAAGTTTATCTGGACAAAAGAATGTGATGATTGTTTTCAGGAGTTGAAAAGAAGATTGGTGAATGCTCCAGTTTTGGAACTTCCTTCCAGGAATGGTGAGTTTGTTATCTACAGTGATGCTTCATTGAAAGGACTTGGTTGTGTCCTAATGTAGAATGATCAGGTAATTGCTTATGCTTCACGTCAGTTGAAAACTCATGAGGTAAATTACCCTACACATGATTTGGAATTAGCTGTTGTTGTTTTTGCTTTAAAAATTTGGAGGCATCCTTTGTATGGATTAAATTGTGAAAAATATACCGATCAAAAAAGATTAAATTATATATTCATTAAGAAAGAATAGAACATGAGATAGAGGAGATAGCTGGAATTAATCGAGGATTATGATTGTACAATTCATTACCATCCGGGAAAAACAAATAAAGTGGTTGATGCTTTGAGTCGAAAAAGTAATGCTTCATTAACAATGTTATGTTTGGAACGTGATCCTTTGGTTAAGGATTTGATGAACTTTGGCATAAAAGATGTTGGTGCAGGATGTCCTTCTATTTTGTTTCAGGTATTAGTGAAATCTTCTTTATGAGATAGAATCAAGCAAGCATAGAAGCAAGACAGTGAGTTGCAGAAAAAGGTAGAGCTGGTTCAGAAGGGTAAGTTGCCTGAATTCAACATTGATAATGATTGTGTTTCGAGATTTGGGAAGATATTGTGTGTGCCTTGTGATTCACAGTTGAAGAGATAGTTTTTATGTGAAGCTCATAGTTCTACGTTTTCAGTTCATCCAGGCAGTACTAAGATGTGTAGAGATCTTCGGGAGTATTACTAGTGGGACCGAATGAAAAGGGATATTGCTGATTTTACTGTGAAGTGTTTGACTTGTCAATAGGTAAAAGAAGAGTGGAAGTTACTGAAAGGGATTCTTCAGCCTTTACCAGTACCAGAGTGGAAATGGGAGAATATATCCATAGACCTCGTTGTGGGAATGTCAAAGACACCTCGAGGTAATAATGAAATCTGGGTTTTTGTTGATAGCTTGACTAAATCTGCTCATTTCCTTACTATACGAGATACTTTTTCCCTAGATAAACTTTCTCATTTGTATCTTAAAGAGATATTCAGGTTACATGGAGTTCCCCTCTCCATTGTATCTGATCGTGATCCCAGGTTTACTTCTAACTTTTGGAAAGGCCTTCAGAAGTCGTTGGGTACTGAATTAAATTTTAGTACAGCTTTTCATCCTCAATCAGATGGGCAGTCAGAATGAAAAATTCAGACTTTGGAAGATATGCTACGTGCTTGTTAGATGGATTATCAGGGAATTTGGGACCAACATATTTCTTTGGTTGAGTTTTCTTATAATAATAATTTTCATTCCAGTATACAGATGGCACCATTTGAGGCATTATATGGGAAGCGGTGTGGAACTCCAGTTTTCTGGGATGAAGTGGGTGAAAGGAAGTTGATGTGACCAGAATTGGTAGAAGAGATGGCAGAAAAAGTTTAGTTGATTCAGAAACACATGTGAACAGCTCAAAGAAGGTGGAATAGTTATGCGGACAACAGGAGGAAGGATCTTTCTTTTGAGGTAGGTGATCATGTTTTTCTCAAAGTTTCACTATGGAAAAGTGTGATGCGATTTGGTAAGAAAGGAAAGTTGGGTCCAAGGTTCATTGGACTATATGAAATTTTTGAGAGAGTTGGATCAGTTGCATATCGAGTGGATTTACCTCCGAGTTTATCTCAGGTACACAATGTTTTTCATGTTTTGATGTTGAGAAAGTATATGACAGATCCATCTCATGTTTTGAGTCCAGAGGTAGTTCAGCTGGAAGAGAATCTATCTTATGGGGAACAACTGGTCCAGATTCTTGACCACAGGGAGCAAGTGTTGCAGAATTAGGTGATTAATTAGGTAATGGTTTTGTGGAAAAAACATATGGTTTAAGAGGCAACGTGGGAATCTGAAAATTCTATGAGGGATAAATACCCCCACTTATTCGATAAGTAAATAAATTGCGGGGAAGAAATTTTCTAAAGGGGGGAAGGATGTAACATCCCAAGTAAGTAATGAATAATATACATTATTATCTATTTCTATTTATGAATTATATAGTGTTTTAGAGGCTTAAAATGAGAATAAATCCAATCATAAGCATGGAATACAGTAATATTTTTAAAAGATTGTTTTAATGCCTTTTGATGGGAAAAAAAACTTTAAATCAAACATTTGACCATTTTATAAGCTCTATTTGTCAAAATAAACATATTCTTTATTATTGGGACATTGAAATTTACATTGGATAAATTTTTTGTATTTTTCTGACAATGTTCATTTTTTAATGAATAGTGAAAAATACTGCATTTTACATCAAAACTGCTTTTTTATCTAATTTAATTATAAGGATAGATTATTTTTTTAATTGGTCAAAAAGTGTAATTAGAATATATTTTTACAATTTAATCCAATTGTGTTCATTAGGATTAATTTCACTTTATAATT
The DNA here is from genome assembly GCA_963277665.1 of Viscum album. NCBI lineage: Eukaryota > Viridiplantae > Streptophyta > Magnoliopsida > Santalales > Viscaceae > Viscum > Viscum album. The sequence goes on from OY728151.1 coordinate 1,227,053,085, forward strand.
GGGAATAAACTAATAACAAACTTTTCGTAGATATTGTTTCAAAAAACCCACTATTTATTTTGACAATGGGAATTATTTTTAAATTAATTGTTGAAATTTCTTTGTTTGGAATTTGGTAAAATGGATTATATATTTGGAATCAGAAGGTAAAAATTAAGTTATCAAGACACTTTTGTTTTTGGACATTATGAATAGTAACGACGGTAATTATCTTTAATTATCTTGATTAATGAGTATTCAGGTAGTTAAGGATAATAAAATAATATCATCATAATAAAAAATTACACCAACATGTGTCCTAATGCTACTGTTTGTCTCATGGCCGACCATGGGATGCCTTGTGCCAAACTTGGGGACCCCATGGAATCACTTTTGTGTGAAAGTGACTATTTATCTTTTTATTGTTAAAGAAAGTTAAATATAACAAAGAATGTATCACCTTAGTAAAAATTAATTAATTTTGCCTAAATAGATGATATATTGGACAATAAATATTCATTGGAAATATAAAAATATTTCCTACATCAAAGTATTTTTTTAATAATTTTTATACATTAAATAAATTAAATTATTTATGGCATCATGATGATGCATCGATTACCTCATTATTGAACGATTTAAATAAAATGAAAAGATAATGTTAAAACTATAACATAAACTTGTCAAAAACTTATTGTATGAGTATATTTTGAACCCTTATCACCTTATCCTCGAAATACATCAATTTGGGACCTTTAAAATCTGAAACTCATTTGAAAATAAAGTAACATTTTATACCTTTCCAAGAGTGCCCCTCCTCTCCTCTTATAAAAGGCCCCCAACTCTACCACCTTACCCACACCTCTCAAGCCTTTGGCTCAGCCAACCCCTGCCCATTTTGTCTCTCCACATCCCTCTATTACTGCTTGAAGCCTCAATTTGGGAAGAAGTCTTCCCAAGGAAGCCTTTGAGCTCAATCCAAAGGGAGTTACCCGATTTTAAGGTAATGTCTTCACTTGTGTCCTTTTGTTTTATTTTGCTTCTCCAACCCCCTGAACTCTTTTTATTCATTTATTTTGTAACAAATCCTGTATATTAAATATACTGGGATATTGTTATAAGAAGGATTCAATCTACACTTACACACACCTACATCTAATGGTTAATGAGCATACTGTTTCCGTGGATGGCGAATTTCTGCCTCACGAAACGATGATTGTTCAATATTCATCTAACACCTTCAAAGGTGTCCATTAAGATGTCACTATATTTATATATGATATATAATATGTTTATATTTTCCTTATGCTTATGTATTTTTCATTTATGTCATACCTTTATGGTTTCCATTATGGGTAAACGCAATATCTTCATTTTAGGAAGTACGGACCACCGCCCCCTCAAAGTGATTTGATTCGTTAATGCCATATGTGGGATGTATAAAGGATGGAGTTAATAATATTATATATTATATTATACTGGAATTATAATATACCTTTATATCATTATGTTTTCATTCCATAAAATATGAAATAGAAATCAAAGTATCGTTCATGCGTACGTACGACTTACCGTCTCCATGAACGGTGCATTTCATTTCTTACCTCTAAATGTTATCTAATATTATAAATGCATGTATATACTGGATATATATGATATATATGATATCTAAATCATGAATATAACTCTTGATATAATGGATATGTGAACAAATTTTAATTATAAAGATTTTATTTTTGACTCAAGTAATAATGATCGTTAAAATGACCGTTATTAACTTAAATTATTACATAGTGTTCATGACATGGTAATAAGTGATATAAAAGGAATAATGAACTTGAAAAAGGTTCTTAAGCAAGTCGAAATTAACTCAAGTTTATTGTTCAGGATATTAAAGAACGATCGAGTCATGTCAGATAACAGGTAAGGTACTTCGTCTCAATCTCCATTCATTGAGGCATATTTTGTTTTATACACAACTTTCTTTTATACGGTGTATAAACCCCTTTGACTATTATGCTTATTCAAAAGGAATATTTTTTTTATACAAAGATTTTACTAAATGACAAAAATAATGTTTTTTGTCGTACGTATGTGGCGACAACGACATCTCCGCCGCCGTGACCATTATTTGAGTTTCGGCTTCCTCTACAAGCCATAACATTTTTTTGAATGAAAAATAAATACCATGTTTTTATTTTCTTTTATTTTGGTATTGAAAATAGTTTTCATGTTGTTTTTATATCAATGTGTTGTATTGATATATTGTGATTGAAAGGTGGAAATTTTATGTTTCCTTTATGCATGTTTTATGTGATATGATTATGTTATGGTTCATGGGCATTGTTATGATGACTGGTGGTTCCATGATAAACTAAGGGCGGTTGAGCCCGATATAGCTCTCCAATGCATTGGGTAACGCGAAGGGGTTAAACATTATGGTTTCTCCGAAGAGATTTAGGGAATATACTGTGATGGGTATTCCAAACGTAACCAAGAGGGTTACTGCCTACGTAAGAATGTTATGAATGCCTCAAGTTACCTTTATTTCTTATGATTTCTATGATTTATTCATGATTTGATGAGGTATGTTAAAGTGATTATGTTTTATGGGTAAAGTATGATTTCATTCTTATGTATATATGTATTCATGTTTCCTTTCCATATTTTTATAACCCTTACTGAGCTTTTTATGTTCATCCCATGTTTTTTAAATGTTTTTCACAGGTCAAGGGAATGGTACATGATATGATGATAGTGTTAAGGAAGTGTCAAGAAAGAATCCATGTTTTATTTTAAATATGTTTCTGTTGATGGGAAAAATGAATAATATCTTTTATGTGACCACATTGTTTAAATGTGGAATGTAATGCATGTTTTATGATCTAATTCTCTAAAACTCTAAACCTGAAAAGATCCTCAATGTGTAATCTTGTAATAACTCAAGATTAAGTAAGGTTTAAGGCTGGGGCCTTATAATGAAAATCTTTTTCTAACATATAATTCTAGAGTACATGGTTAGAAGAATGTTATAAGTCATAAGGACATAAATATACAATGATCTAAGGGTCCAATTAATTCATCACAAATGATGATATAAAGAAAAAAAATTGTTGGAAGATAATTTTTCCTGGAGTTTAATTATTATTTATCTCTATAAGAATATAAATTAATATTATAACACATAATATTTCTATGTGAAAAATATTATCATTTTGTTGTGCACTAAACTGTTTCTACACTATCTCTTAGATGAAGATTCATTAGATAGTGATATAATATATAAATATCTAAAACCACATCACAACATCATCTTAAACCATTCCATAAAGGGTTAATTTTTCTAAATGATTATAACCCAACACTTTAAAAATATGGTCACTAAATTTCCAAAATGAACTTATCATTAGACTTCAACCAATACGAAGTAGCTCTTCAATCATCACATACAGAGTATCTGAATACATTCATCATGCATTCTCTTGAGATATGTTAATAACATGAATTACCAAATAACCTTATTAAAAACATGAATTATTTTATTTTTAAGATACATATGATAAGATGTATTTCGTAAATACAAAAGTGTTGTAAACCCAATTAATAATATCATAGAATACTTATTGAAATGTCATTAATTAATTCCAAGGTTGTCCGTAATTTTCTAAATCAATAATTTCTTCATCATTATCTCAACATTATTAAAATATTAAGGGTTGTATTTTCCTCAATCATGTATTTTCCAAAAAAAATTCTTTCTACTAGATAATGGTTATTATAACCATTCAATATATGATCTCAAATAATTATTGAAAAAAATACATTAATAAAATAATTATATATTTCATATATCATATGATGAGAATGTCATAAAAGACATTTTGAACATATTTCATAGATCTAAATACAAAATTACATTAATCATTCCACTTCAGTTATGTTAATAACATATTATTGTCCTTGACCCATTATCTTCTTCTATGGAATATTATATTTAATCTTGGGTAATTAATTTGAATCGTTCACTATATTCTTTCCGTTATAGTTCAGAACATCATCAATCATCTTCTTACCCCTGAATTAATGACTATGGAGATGTTTCTTTATGCACTTATTACATAATCCCAATACTTTCAAGCATTCATAAAGACAATTCATTCCAAATTTATCACATGATGGAATTTTTTTAATTTTCATCTCCTTATTTTACATGATTCCTTTTTCAGGGTTTTCAGATGTAATATTTTTCTATTGGTTTCCTCTGAATGCATTGGAATTGGATAATTATTTTTGGGTCTTCATAGAAGATAAAACTATTTCATCATATGAATAAATGTATTGAGTCACTAGTGACCTTTGGATTCATGATTAAAGTTCATCAAATAATTGTTCAATCATGTACTATGTGTTCCTTATGAAATTTTTTTAGCATACCTTTACATCATTTGAAAGGTAGCTTCATACTCCACAAGACCTTATACATCATTTTAATTTATGTTAAGTAAAAATAAACTTCATCTATTTTTTATCACGACAGATGTATTTATCAATGAATGTATTATTAAATCTCTTCCATTCCATGATTTATATTTATTCTTCCTCCATAGTATTTTGGATCATGGACCACCATTGATCTGCATCACCATTAGGACAATGACCTGTAAGTGTAACTGTTTCCTTTTTTACCACATCCCAATGCAATAAATATATTTTCTAACGACTTAATACACTTCTTATCTATAATTGGAATAATAGTACGTCTTATTTATTGGTACTTCTATCACATAATGTGATTTAGAATATGATATTCTATACATGGAATAGTTTTATCCATTTTTTCAAGGTTATTTTTCATAACCTGATTATGTTCCCACAATATATCCATAATGTTCTCTATTCTAATACCAGCAGTACTGGTTTCATCAGTGTGTAAATCTCTATATTTTCCATGAGTTTTGATACTATTCTTTATTCGAGGCACCATTTCTAAAAAATGAAATATACTAGATCAAATCATAACATTATGTAACGTAATGTGTAACCCTAGAACTAGTGAAACAATAATCATAATGTTGAACAAAATTTCATAACTAATCTTATAATAATAAGCATGGTTTCGTTGGGAATAGATTTACTATGAAATCCTTCACAATGTTAGGTAATGTAAATATGAATTACCCTAAGAATATCCCTTGGGAGTGTCTACACAAGTGAAAAATAACTCCCATTGTCATGTACCACGTTACACTAATTCATGTCCGACACAACATGTCAATGTAGATACTCCTAGGTAAATTTTTTCAAGATCAACGTCCACTTGTAGTCTTTATGGAGGGATGTATTTCAAGGAATACCCACTTAATCACTACTGCAACAAAATTCTGGGATTCTCTTGTATACATATCCTCAATGTCAATATTAGTGTTGTTCTACCTAATCAATGTTTTCTAAATATAGTTTACAAGTTTAATTCTAAACATCTTATAATACCTAACGTAACACCCCAACCTATGAATCCATTATCTAGTTCATTATTTTATTACATTGGAATGATTAGAATAAATTAAATTTTGAAGTACTGATCAATTTAGAATTCATAGAAATCTAGATTAAATAAATGATGCCCATAATAAATTAGATAATTGAAAATAAAAACATTATAAATAATAAAATTAAATAAAATACATCCTTGAATGGTGATTAAAATATTTCTTCTTCATATCCCGGGGAAAGGAAAAATAATAATAGTCATATAAAATACTCATTAAGGGAATGTAAAGTGGAAGAAATAATGAATCCATAGTTATTAATTAAAATGGAATGGTAGATAACTGATAACACATTCCATTTAAATAATTATATAAGTAAATATCAATATGGAAAGGTATGAAAATTAAATTCATTCCATATAAATTAATAAATGGGGAATGAAATGTATCCATAGATATTCTAATGAAAAATCTCATGGATGAATAATAGTTTAATCTAAATGAGGTAAATGCCTAATTTTTGTAATCCATTTTTTCTAGGTACTTGGTACCATTACCGTCAAGACCATTAAATAGATATTTTATAATTTATTAGGTAAAAACCCATCAAATTTGGCCAAAAAATTATTCTCATGAGATAATCAATAGATCAAGGGGATATCTAAAACCAGGCTCCACCCATTCCATACCAGTCCAAAGTATTCCACATATTAATAAACAATAATCCTTATAAAAATATCTTTATTGAATAATGGATATAGAAATTTCAATAGTTTCCTAGTGTAGGATATGTAACAACATGGGTGTTCCACATTAATGGATGAAAATAACATTGAAATATAATAAAAAACAAGAGGGAAATTACATTTTAAACATTCCAATATGTCCCATAAAAATTAAAACATTTAAATCCCTAATGTCATAAAATAATAATATTAAATTAAATATATAATATCATTAGTGTAATTATATTTTTGATATTACATGTAAATATTTAGTAAATACTTCAAATAAAAGTAAATTGTTGCATAATAACGAATAAGTCTTAATGGAATGTAAATAGAGAAAAACACTATTACATCATGGTAGTTTTTGAATTAAAATACCCATTAATGAAATAAAATTAAAGAAACAATAAATAACATGATGATAAATTAATTCACGATATAAAATAAAATATTTTCATTATATAAACGACACAAAAAACAAGTGGTGAAACTAGTTTGTGCCTCATGAAAGAAAAAGCGAGACCAGAACCCCTTACCAAAAACATCCAATTGGTGTGTTTTATTTATACTGATATATAGAAGTTTAAAATAATTTAATAACTTATAATAGAACCATAATTATGTTTATAATGTTCTATATCATCTTCAAATAACATCCTATAACCAATTTGTTGACAATCTTTCATTATTTTCACTATTTTGGATGTTAATTACTTAGTTTTCTGAAGTATTTTTCAACTTTTTATTTTATTTTCTATTACATAGAAAATTATTTTGTCACACCCCGACCGCGGATATCCGTAATTTTTCTCCTCTCTTGGTCCCGATTTAAATTTTTCGAAGATTAATTGCATTGGCAGCTTCGCGCCAGTGCGCGGTCACCGCATTGTTAGCGGTGACCGTGCGTTCAGCCCGGGTGACAGTGTGTTCACCCGGTGTTTTAAATTTTATAATTTTTATGTTGGTATTTTATTATTAATAACTTTTTATTTGTGTTATTATTATTGTATATATGTTTATATATGTTTTTATATATATATGTATAATAATGTATGTATGTATATATAGATTTATATATGTATAAATATATATATTTGTGTAACATCTTTAAATTATTTTATAATTATTATTTTAAATATGTGATCAAAATAATTGTTATTTGAATTAACTAATTTATTATTTATTATTATTATAAGTTTTATTATTGTTATATAAGTTTTATTATTATTAATATTATAAGTTTTATTATTATTATTATTATTATTATTTTATCATATATATATGTAAACCTAAACCCTACCCTACCCCTACAGCCGCCACCCCGTTTCCCCTTTTCTCCCTCTCTCTCTCCCCTTCTCCTCTTTCTTCTTCCCCGTTCCGCCGCCTCCCGCGCGCACCACAGCCCTCCGCCGTTCGGGCTCACCCCCACCCGTCCCGCTCCTGTTCCACCTCCGGCGTCCTCCCTTGCCGCACCCCTGCCCGTCTCCGCCGCTCGCCGTCCTACCGTGCCAAGTCGCTGGCCATCGCCGTTCTCATCTCCCGTCCGGCGGACCTCCCGCCAGGCTCGTCCTGCACCCGCTGTTCCCGGCCTCCGGGCAGCAACCAGCTCCACCCTCGTGTCCGGCACTCCGCCTCGTTGCACCCCGTACCGCCGGTCTCCTCCCGGCCCCCTCTCCCGCTTCACCTCCGGGCTACCTCGCCGCGCCAACCCCCTCTCGTGCCAGCGTCCTCCCGCCACGCCTCCACCCTCGTCCGGGCCTCCCACGGACCCCCGCTGCTCCGCCTCGCCCAGCCCCAGCGCCGCGCCGCCTCGGCCTGACCCGGCTGCGCGCCCTGCTCCCATCGGCGCCTGCCACGCCATCCCGGCCTCCTCTATCGCCGGCCTCCACCCTCGTCCCGCTCCCCGCTCCCGACGTCCCTTGTTCCTTCCCGCACCGAGCCTGCACCCGGCCTCCCTCCGACCCCGTCGTCGGCGCTTTGCCGGCCTTCCCTCCCTCCGGCCGTCATCCCCGCTCCTCTCCTCCTCCCCTCTTCACCGGTGAGCCGCGCCGCCCTGCACCTCTTGGTCGGATCCCGTCCCCGCAAAGCCGCCTGCGCACCGCCTCGCCTAGTTCCGCATAGCCGCACGTCTCCTCCCCTGTCCCGGCCTGCCGACCTCGTCCGACGACCCAGCCGCCGGCCTCCACCCTGCTCCTCCGCCTTGCGCCGACCCCGCGCCGCGCCTCCTCCTTCCTCTCAGCCGCGCCCGGCCACCCCGTTCCACCTCTCCTCCCGCTGTGAGTTTTGTTTTTATTTTGTTTTTATTTTGTTTTATTTTATTCTTTGTTTTTATTTTGTTTTATATATATAATGTTTTAATATTTTTACCATGTTAATAATCTTATAATTATTTTATTATTATTAGGTTATTATTATTATTATTATATTATTATTTATTATTAATATTATTATGTTACCATTATTATTATTATATTATTATTATTATTGTTTTATTATTATTATTATGTTAATATTATTTTATTATTATTATTATTATGTTAATATTACTTTATTATTATTATTATTATATTATTATTATTATATTATTATTATTATTATTATTATTTTTATTGTTATTAACATTTCATATTATTATTATTATTATTGTTATGATTACTAACATATTATTATTATTATTATTATTATTATTATTACTAATATATTTATTTTTATTTTAATTATTATCATATTATTTTTATTATTATTATTATGTTATGATATTCTTATTATTATTATTAAATTATTATTATTATTATGCTATTGTCATTATATTATTATTATTATATTATTATAGTTATTATGATTATGTTAATATTATAATTATGCTTATTATATTATTATTTTTATTATTATTCTGTTATGGTTATGTTATTGTTATTATTATCATTATATTATTATTATTGTGATTTTATCATTGTTATATTATTATTATGTTAATATCATTCTATTATTGTTATTTTTATTATATTATTATTGTTATTATTGTATCATTATATTTTAACTATGTCATATTACGATTGTTATTATTATTTTCACATTATCATTACTCTGGCATTTACTTGTGCCTTGTTAGGGGTTTTCTTCATCAATTTATATTTGTTTTTGGTAGGTTTAGGATTTTAGGACCCGCGCAGGGCGTTTCCGAGAGAGTGTCATCGCTGCGCCTTGTTTCCGAGGTTCCGCCGTCTCCGCGCCTCAGTTTCGAGAGTGTTGGACTTTGTCACGTGGCTTCGGACACACGTCATGTCATCGCACTTGGATCTTGAGGTAGGTCTCCCTTTGCACTTGCCTTTAAATTTAGAATTTATTTATTCCTTGAATTTTTATTAAGTTTCAGTAAATTCAAAGGTATTACTATTAGTTATCTATAGTTTGGTGATATGCTGATGATAAAAGTTGTTTTAATTCTAGTGTTTCATTAAAAGTGTCTTCTTGGCTTCAATTGTGGGATTTCATAGTAATGTCCCTAAATGGTTCTTCCTGAGTAACGAAAGACATGTTGAATTGGGTTTTGAAATGTTTTTGGCATGTGTAAATTAGTAAATGTACTGTTTATGGAAAATGGTGTTTTCTTATAACCTTGATTAGAGAAAACGTCGTGTGACCCTTTGAAATTGTTTTTGGAAACTTTGCGTGTGTTTCTTGGTTGACGAAAGATGTTTTCTCTTGTTGTGTTATTAAAAATAATGCTTTCTATGTTGTGAAAGTTGTTTATGTTCTTGTGTGAGAGTTTCCAAAAAGGGGTTTTTGTGAAATGATTAGGTAATGACAATTATATTTTCAGAAAGGTATTTTTTGGCGTGCGTGAGTTTTGAAATATTGTTTGGGTGTGGAAATGGTGACTTTTGTGTGCAATATCTTGTTTGGCCTGCGATATGAGGAAGAAACATACTATGTGAATGTGAAACTTGTTTGAGCACACGGGGAGACCCTGGGTATCTAGGTGGGCGGACTAGAACTAGTGCGCTAGTGAGCCGGATGGGTGTCGTCCCTGTTTCACTTAGCAGGATTGACGATTGCAACACTAACTAAACATATGATATCTGAGGGTCGTGGCCTTCTAAGTCACGTGTTCTGAGGGTCGTGGCCTTCTAAGCCACGTTTTCTGAGGGTCGTGGCCTTCTAAGCCACGTTTCACCGAGACACGAGGTTCTAGGGTCCCACGCGAGCTAGATGAACCTTAGGGGATTTACCCATAGTGCTCTACCATCTCTGGCGTGGTGCCTTCCGTCGGCATACGGGGGGACCACTTGGGTGTGAGTGTGTGCGTGTGTGAGTATGTGTGTGTGTGTGTGTGAGTGTGTGAGTGTGTGTGTGTGCCCATGGTTATTGCTGATAACTTCTGGTTTATTTTTACTTGTACTTGGTTTTCCTTGCCTGTTTACCTTTACATGCACTTGTTTCCCTGCTTGTTTGCCTTCAGTCATATTTCACAGCCTATACTGTTAGACTTTGGGAAAAATGGTTTTCAAATGAAAATGCTTTATTCTCTTTGGGTTAGATTTGAAAATGTAACACTTTGCTTTTCAGAATGAGTTTAAAACTAATGAAATGGAACTAACTTTCGAGAAGGAATAAGGGAAATGTCTCGTGTTTGATTTTCAAGTAAAGCATTATGAAAACTTACTTTCATACATTAAAGTTCAAACCTGGATTATGTAGATTCTTTATTTACTGGCAGTGCATTGGGATTTGTTGTGGGGCTCACCTACTGAGTACTCTTGTGCTCACGCCTATCTTTTACCTTTTCAGTTACAGGTTCCTTGTGTTCAGGTTTTCCTGGCTTGAGTCGCTCAGTGTGGGAGCGACGTTGGTTGTAGTTGGGTGGTGACCCGCGAGGTCACGTGGAGGTATGTCGTGGTATAGTTTTGTTTGTGTTTCTAGTGTTTTGTCTGTTTGTTTAATTTATATTCGTTCTTTTGATCCTCTTTTAGTTTGGGCTAAAATCGTTCCCAACGATTGAAATTTTAATGCCCGGCACTTGTTGTCATCCCGGGGGGATCGGGAACGCCCCTCGGGACTTGCCGCGGACCGGCTCGGGTGACCGGTTCAGGGTCGACCCGGGCTGGTTCGTGACAAAATGGTATCAGAGGTGGTTCTTGTTATTTGGGTTGTCCGGTAGAAGGAGATTAGGATTGTCGGAACTCGAGGGGTAGGTACGGGAAGAGCGTCGCGAACTCTTGCTCGCACTGATCTCCGAGTTACCAGGGGTAGTTCGGGAATTGTGTCCTTGTCTTTCCTGTTTTGTCTTGGATTGAGGGATGACAATGGAGGCAAGCCGACGTTACGTCGTGATTTCACATGGAGTAGTGACCCATGTGGAGTCTGAGTACATGGTTTGAATTCCTCCTGGTGGTTGATGCTGACTCGAGACATGGCTCACTACCATGTCCCCAGGTTGAGCGTGACTACTAGTCCCTCATTTCAGTGATTGATGCAAGGTTGGATCCTGCTTTTGTTTTGGTCTGTGTAAGTACGTTGTTGGAAATGAAAAAGGTTTTTGAAAGATTGGACTGGTTTCTTTTAAAGGACTTTAAATATATGAAATGGGTTTTAAAACTGAAATCTCTTGATTTGGAAATCTGTTGTTTTCTCGGAACTGGTTAAGAATGATTTGGGTTGAAACCTCAGTTCCTCTTTATGAACGTCTTCACATGTGTGAGAATGCATGGAAAGTGTTTGTTGATGCACGTATGAAGGGAATGTGGATAAAGACATGTGCAACGGGTCATGGGGGTACCTGGGTGTGTTCGAAATTTAACGCTTGACTTTGTTTTCTAAACGGGTTTTAAAGGGGAAACAGTTTTGGAAAGTTTTTGGTTTGAAAGTGGATTGGTTTTTGGAAAGTGATCTTGAAAAAGGGTGGTTTTGAAATCAAAAATGAAAAGGGAATTTTAAAGAGGAGATTTTATTTTGGGTTGTGTTGTATTTGTTTGGTCCTTGTGCTGACTGTTTTTGATGAAGGCGCTTTTATGGATGTCGCTTTGGTTTGATGTTGGTTTTGGATTTGTGTTTTATATATCGCTCGGGAAATGCCGCCCAGAAAGGTCTCTAAGGATTCGGATATGTCATGCCCAGTTTTTAGTCCTCCTCAGACTCTGCCTATTCTCCATGGTGATCAGGGTCCGTTAGAGGCAGTGAAATGGCTCGAGGAAGTGGAGCGTGTCTTTAGAATGTTGGGAACTCCCGATAATGTTAAGGTTTGTGCAATTCGAGGGTCCAGCTCTGGACCAGTGGAAGGTGGTTGCCCCACCATCGACGCAAGTTGAGATGACGTGGGATGTCTTTAGAATTGTTTTCATCCAATGGTTTGTACCTGAGGGAGTGAAGCTGGAGAAAAAGGGAGAGCTTATGCATATTCAACAAGGTCAACGGACGGTGAAGACATATGTTGACCATTTCAAGGAACTAATTCCCTTTTTCTCCAGATGTAGCGTCGCATGAACTCATGAAGGTCTCTCTTTTCACTGGGGGTCTTCGTCCAGAGATCAAGGAGCGAGTCCTCCCTTATAAAGACCTTTGTTTCGAGAAGCTGGTAGAGGAAGCTTTCTTGGCTGAGTCGGTTTCCGGTGTGCGGGTGGTTAGTGCTTCAGCATCCCCAGTTGTTCGTAAGAGTTCCTCCTCTGGTGTGGAAAATATGCGAGAGATACATGTCCCCAATGAGTTATCCCCTTTGGTCCCAGCTTCCAGTTCATTAGATCATTCGATGGTATGCTTTCAGTGTGGTCTTTTTGGGCATTTAAAGTCGTCTTGTCGCAACCCTCCGAAGACGTGTCATCGCTGTGGTTGTCTGTGTCATCTGGAGAAGTTTTGTAAGAAGCGTCGCTTGAAGAGGAAGCTGTGATGGGAGAATGTCAGTACCTGACTGTGAGGCAGAAGATGCTTCAACCATCAGAGCCCCAGCCACAAGTCTCGGGGTGAAGCCCGCGCACAGTCAGGAGTCCCCAGGGGTGTGAAGCCTTGGTCCAGGTTTTGTGCTCCGTGTTAGCAGTGGAACAATCAAGATCTTTTAGTACTTGTTTTTCTGCTGTTAAGTTTTGACGTTGTTGTATGTTCATTGTTTTACCATGGGGTTATCATGGACTTGTTCTATTATAATCCAAGTAGTCTGGTTGATGTGGATGTGTTGTTTCTGAATCGTGTGTCTTTCGAAAGGTGTGTTTGACTCTTCGGTGGGTTGACCTTTGTTTAGCAATGGTCGTCAGATGTGGTTGTGTTTCATGGATTTCAGTGGGCCATGTTTCTAACTCGATGTTTTGGTTTAGGGTTTTCGTGGATTTTCCCTGGTGTTGGAGGTTGTTGACTTTGGTCGTGGGTTCAACGTCTTGACAGAGGTGTTGTTTTAATCGTGCTATGAGAGTTGGTTTGAATCGGTTGGGAGTTCCCGCGTCGACCCCCCCCCCCTTTCCCAGGGTGTTCTATTTAGATGGTCAACTTTTCTGCACTAGTTGAGTTCTTGTGGTGGGGAGAACCCCTTCGTGTTCTCCCCTCAACCTCGGACCCCAGTTTTCTCTTGAATCAGTCGGGTGTGACCTGTGTAGAGTAAGGTCATCCCCGAGAACTTCAGTTTTCTTCAGTTCCTTTAGTACTGTTTGGGCATAGACTTGGATTTTTGGCTGACTTGTGACCTGGTGACTTTCTGGGGGCAGAAAGTGTCTGTGGTGGGGAGAATTGTCACACCCTGACCGCGGACATCCGTAATTTTTCTCCTCTCTTGGTCCCGATTTAAATTTTTCGAAGATTAATTGCATTGGCAGTTTCGCGCCAGTGCGCGGTCACCGCATTGTTAGCGGTGACCGTGCGTTCAGCCCGGGTGACAGTGTGTTCACCCGGTGTTTTAAATTTTATAATTTTTATGTTGGTATTTTATTATTAATAACTTTTTATTTGTGTTATTATTATTGTATATATGTTTATATATGTTTTTATATATATATGTATAATAATGTATGTATGTATATATAGATTTATATATGTATAAATATATATATTTGTGTAACATCTTTAAATTATTTTATAATTATTATTTTAAATATGTTATCAAAATAATTATTATTTGAATTAACTAATTTATTATTTATTATTATTATAAGTTTTATTATTGTTATATAAGTTTTATTATTATTAATATTATAAGTTTTATTATTATTATTATTATTTTATCATATATATATGTAAACCTAAACCCTACCCTACCCCTACAGCCGCCACCCCGTTTCCCCTTTTCTCCCTCTCTCTCTCCCCTTCTCCTCTTTCTTCTTCCCCGTTCCGCCGCCTCCTGCGCGCACCACAGCCCTCCGCCGTTCGGGCTCACCCCCACCCGTCCCGCTCCTGTTCCACCTCCGGCGTCCTCCCTTGCCGCACCCCTGCCCGTCTCCGCCGCTCGTCGTCCTGCCGTGCCAAGTCGCTGGCCACCGCCGTTCTCATCTCCCGTCCGGCGGACCTCCCGCCAGGCTCGTCCTGCACCCGCTGTTCCCGGCCTCCGGGCAGCAACCAGCTCCACCCTCGTGTCCGGCGCTCCGCCTCGTTGCACCCCGTACCGCCGGTCTCCTCCCGGCCCCCTCTCCCGCTTCACCTCCGGGCTACCTCACCGCGCCAACCCCCTCTCGTGCCAGCGTCCTCCCACCACGCCTCCACCCTCGTCCGGGCCTCCCACGGACCCCCGCTGCTCCGCCTCGCCCAGCCCCAGCGCTGCGCCGCCTCGGCCTGACCCGGCTGCGCGCCCTGCTCCCATCGGCGCCCGTCGCGCCGTCCCGGCCTCCTCTATCGCCGGCCTCCACCCTCGTCCCGCTCCCCGCTCCCGACGTCCCCCGTTCCTTCCCGCACCGAGCCCGCACCCGGCCTCCCTCCGAGCCCGTCGCCGGCGCTTTTCCGGCCTTCCCTCCCTCCGGCCGTCATCCCCGCTCCTCTCCTCCTCCCCTCTTCACCAGTGAGCCGCGCCGCCCTGCACCTCTTGGCCGGATCCCGTCCCCGCAAAGCCGCCTGCGCACCGCCTCGCCTAGTTCCGCATAGCCGCACGTCTCCTCCCCTGTCCCGGCCTGCCGACCTCGTCCGACGACCCAGCCACCGGCCTCCGCCCTGCTCCTCCGCCTTGCGCCGACCCCGCGCCGCGCCTCCTCCTTCCTCTCAGCCGCGCCCGGCCACCCCGTTCCGCCTCTCCTCCCGCTGTGAGTTTTGTTTTTATTTTGTTTTTATTTTGTTTTATTTTATTCTTTGTTTTTATTTTGTTTTATATATATAATGTTTTAATATTTTTACCATGTTAATAATCTTATAATTATTTTATTATTATTAGGTTATTATTATTATTATATTATTATTATTTATTATTATTTATTATTAATATTATTATGTTACCATTATTATTATTATATTATTATTATTATTGTTTTATTATTATTATTATGTTAATATTATTTTATTATTATTATTATTATGTTAATATTACTTTATTATTATTATTATTATATTATTATTATTATTATATTATTATTATTATTATTATTATTGTTATTAACATTTCATATTATTATTATTATTATTGTTATGATTACTAACATATTATTATTATTATTATTATTATTATTACTAATATATTTATTTTTATTTTAATTATTATCATATTATTTTTATTATTATTATTATGTTATGATATTCTTATTATTATTATTAAATTATTATTATTATTATGCTATTGTCATTATATTATTATTATTATATTATTATAGTTATTATGATTATGTTAATATTATAATTATGCTTATTATATTATTATTTTTATTATTATTCTGTTATGGTTATGTTATTGTTATTATTATCATTATATTATTATTATTGTGATTTTATCATTGTTATATTATTATTATGTTAATATCATTCTATTATTGTTATTTTTATTATATTATTATTGTTATTATTGTATCATTATATTTTAACTATGTCATATTACGATTGTTATTATTATTTTCACATTATCATTACTCTGGCATTTACTTGTGCCTTGTTAGGGGTTTTCTTCATCAATTTATATTTGTTTTTGGTAGGTTTAGGATTTTAGGACCCGCGCATGGTGTTTCCGAGAGAGTGCCATCGATGCGCCTTGTTTCCGAGGTTCCGCCGTCTCCGCGCCGTAGTTTCGAGAGTGTTGGACTTTATCACGTGGATTCGGACACACGTCATGTCATCGCACTTGGATCTTGAGGTAGGTCTCCCTTTGCACTTGCCTTTAAATTTAGAATTTATTTATTCCTTGACTTTTTATTAAGTTTCAGTAAATTCAAAGGTATTACTATTAGTTATCTATAGTTTGGTGATCTGCTGATGATATAAGTTGTTTTAATTCTAGTGTTTCATTAAAAGTGTTTTCTTGGCTTCAATTGTGGGATTTCATAGTAATGTCGCTAAATGGTTCTTCCTGAGTAACGAAAGACATGTTGAATTGGGTTTTGAAATGTTTTTGGCATGTGTAAATTAGTAAATGTACTGTTTATGGAAAATGGTGTTTTCTTATAACCTTGATTAGAGAAAACGTCGTGTGACCCTTTGAAATTGTTTTTGGAAACTTTGTGTGTGGTTCTTGGTTGACGAAAGATGTTTTCTCTTATTGTGTTATTAAAAATAATGCTTTCTATGTTGTGAAAGTTGTTTATGTTCTTGTGTGAGAGTTTCCAAAAAGGGGTTTTTGCGAAATGATTAGGTAATGACAATTATATTTTCAGAAAGGTATTTTTTGGCGTGCGTGAGTTTTGAAATATTGTTTGGGTGTGGAAATGGTGACTTTTGTGTGAAATATCTTGTTTGGCCTACGATATGAGGAAGAAACATACTATGTGAATGTGAAACTTGTTTGAGCACACGGGGAGACCCTGGGTATCTAGGTGGGCGGACTAGAACTAGTGTGCTAGTGAGCCGGATGGGTGTCGTCCCTGTTTCACTTAGCTGGATTGACAATTGCAACACTAACTAAACATATGATATCTGAGGGTCGTGGCCTTCTAAGCCACGTGTTCTGAGGGTCGTGGCCTTCTAAGCCACGTTTTCTGAGGGTCGTGGCCTTCTAAGCCACGTTTCACCGAGACACGAGGTTCTAGGGTCCCACGCGAGCTAGATGAACCTTAGGGGATTTACCCATAGTGCTCTACCATCTCTGGCGTGGTGCCTTCCGTCAGCATACGGGGGACCACTTGGGTGTGAGTGTGTGCGTGTGTGAGTATGTGTGTGTGTGTGTGAGTGTGTGAGTGTGTGTGTGTGCCCATGGTTATTGCTGATAACTTCTGGTTTATTTTTACTTGTACTTGGTTTTCCTTGCCTGTTTACCTTTACATGCACTTGTTTCCCTGCTGTTTGCCTTCAGTCATATTTCACAGCCTATACTGTTAGACTTTGGGAAAAATGGTTTTCAAATGAAAATGCTTTATTCTCTTTGGGTTAGATTTGAAAATGTAACACTTTGCTTTTCAGAATGAGTTTAAAACTAATGAAATGGAACTAACTTTCGAGAAGGAATAAGGGAAATGTCTCGTGTTTGATTTTCAAGTAAAGCATTATGAAAACTTACTTTCATACATTAAAGTTCAAACCTGGATTATGTAGATTCTTTATTTACTGGCAGTGCATTGGGATTTGTTGTGGGGATCACCTACTGAGTACTCTTGTGCTCACGCCTATCTTTTACCTTTTCAGTTACAGGTTCCTTGTGTTCAGGTTTTCCTGGCTTGAGTCGCTCAGTGTGGGAGCGACGTTGGTTGTAGTTGGGTGGTGACCCGCGAGGTCACGTGGGGGTATGTCGTGGTATAGTTTTGTTTGTGTTTCTAGTGTTTTGTCTATTTGTTTAGTTTATATTCGTTCTTTTGATCCTCTTTTAGTTTGGGCTAAAATCATTCCCAACGATTGAAATTTTAATGCCCGGCACTTGTTGTCATCCCGGGGGGATCGGGAACGCCCCTCGGGACTTGCCGCGGACCGGCTCGGGTGACCGGTTCAGGGTCGACCCGGGCTGGTTCGTGACATATTTTATCATATTAATAATTTAAAAAAATAATCAATTATATTATTTATTTAGTAAATATATTTACAATAATCTATATTTTTTGGTGATAAAAAATGAAATGCAAGGTTCATGGAGACGGTATGTCGTATATATGTATGAATGCTACATTCTTTTCTTTGTCGTATTAAAAGAATTAAAAGTAAATGATAAGTATTTATATTATAATTATAGTGAAAAATATATGTCATATATGTTACATGGATTTATTAAAATTATCCTTAATAAGATCCATGTATAGTGTGAATGAGTTACATCACTTTGAGGAGGAGTTGTCCCACACTTCCACAATCAATGTAATCGTATTTATTCAAAACTGAAAGTATAAGGTAATGTGTTACAAAAAATTGTAGAAGTATAAATAAGTAATTAATATCATATATAACACAAATAATCTGAGTTTATATAATAAAGGACATCATGAGAGGTGTTAAATGAATAATGAGCAATCATCATTGCCTGAGGCAGTTGTTTACCAGAAACAGAAACACTATGTTCGATATGCATTAGATGGATGTGTGTGTAAATGTATGTTAAAACCATTGGATAAAAAATTCATATTATATTTAGGATATATTTATTTTTATACAAGCTTGTAATAATAATAGTTTAGGGGGTGGATAATATAAATAAAACTAAATATCATACGGAAATATGTTACCTCTTAATCGGGTAACTTCTATGGGTTTGTACAAATGGATTCCATTGATGGATTTAGTCCCAAGTAAAAAATTATATTATTTTGATATGGATTATGGTCTTCTATTTTATCTTATCATGGATGAAAATATTTTTTTGATAGGTGTGAATAATTTGGCAGAGAGAAGGCCTTTTATACATTAGAAAGAGTGACACTCTTGTAATATTTTGAAAAAGGAAATCTATACACGTTTTTTACATTCAATGTGGACACAGTAATGGAAATAAATAAATCTATTTGAGTATAGGGACTATATATTTCCATCCAACAAATCTTATTCAAGTTTATAGATCATTTAGTACCTTAAGATTAAGGTGTAGTCTATTATTAATCTTAATTTTACTTTATCCGTTGAAAATAATTTTAATTACATTCAATAGTACTTTTGGTAAAAAATAATGAAAATATTATAAATTATAAATTATTATAATTTTCAATCCATTTTTCCAAATTTAAATCATATTTGTTTACAAAAATACTTTAAATTTAATCTCATAGACAGAACGATGATGTAAGGTTTTAATGTGAAAACCTCTAAATATTTTATATATTTTATTAGTAATTTATTGAGAAATTGATTCAAATGAAAAAAATTTGATTAATTAAAGAAAATATTCTCTAATTAATGTTTAAAACTAATTTTTAATATAATTTATCCTTATAAATAAATTATATAAGAAGAAATTTTTGGACAAAAATTCTATAAATTTTGCTATTCAATAAAAAAAGAAAATTTATAGAAAAATTCCAAAAATTTACCTTAACCTAACTTTTATTCATCTCCTTAAATTATGTTTTTTGAAATACTAAATTTATTAGTGGGAAAAAATTGGATTTAATATGGGTTATCCGGTAAAAGGTGGTATAAATACCATAATAAAAATATATTATTTTATGTATAAAATGTTGTTTTGTTTTTTTTCTTAAGCCTATAAAATCTTTTGGATGAACATAAAAAATAATTTATTGAATATAAAATATATATTTCCCACTAATATAACTATGTAATTTTAATTAATTAATTTTATTAGGGTAAATTTTTTTTGTCAAAATCAAAATAATAATACATTCCTTTATATGCAATCAATTTTCATATTCATTTCTAATTACTTTGCAACTAATAATTTCATATTATATTTTTTCAAACCAATATTATAATAATTTATTTATCCATTTTTATAAATAATTATTTAATATCTAGGTTGTGTATTATTATATTCAATAATACATTATTTTTATTCGGAAAAACACTGTCTAGTGTGTAATGAAATCCATTTAATGAAACATGTAGTATCATATGAATTATGCTATGTCAGTATCATTTTCATTGTAGGATATATAATAGATTTAATTTATTTTATATATTAAATAAATTTTATTTTATTGGTGTATTAATTCTTTTTCTTTCATGGTGATTCGTGTGATACACGCTATAGAATTTCAAGGTGTTATAAAATTATTTTACTCTAAGTGAGTATATAAAACATGACTTAATTCCTTCCAATATAGAATTTAACACATATATATTTTTTATTTTAACTTTATCATATGATGATTTTATGATAAATAATATAATTCTAGGAGGGATATGAGTTGTTAATGTCCGACCCCATTGCATTCTATCGAAAAAAAAGTTTCATTACTAAATAAGTGGTTATTATTATTTAATTTAATTAATATAAATTGATGATGACCATTATTACATTGATCTTATAATTGGGAATTAATATTATTTTACATTTTATAACACAACATGTCATGATTAAAAAATCACATCAACATGGAAGAGGTTCGATGTTATGAAATGACTACGTTCTAATAATTTTATTCTAAAAATCTACATGTAAACCTCATATATTTTTGTTTAATTTTTTCCCATAACTCAAAAATGGTAAATGAATATATGGAATACCGATTTATATGATTAATTTATAACTTGTCTTATGAATAGGGATTAGTTGGGATGATACTGATCACTGGGCGAGGGTTCGAGTTTCATGTATTATATTTTGGGAATTTTTATTTAGGTGTTATTGGGGTTCCACCTAGATTTATACAACCACATGTGATAGGCGAGTGAATTTTTATGGGATAATTTTAACAAATTAAAACATTTCATTTAAAATTTTAGTTATTTAGATAATATATCTCACACTCACTCTCCATATCATTAGTTTTCAGGAATGTAACATAAGTAAAAAATAAAAACAATGAAGAATTTATGAATTTGATAACAAGGATCAACTCTAATGTGGATAACTACATCTCTCGTGTATGGTGGTTGTCATCCCAATCAATTATAACATATTTTCTATTGCCATTTTGAATATCATAAATTGGGTTTACCTTCAAATTTTTTCCCGATGCCAATTATGTAACCTTAAACCACCATATTTCACTCTTCCTATGATCTATAACTAGCAAGTCATACCTCAAACCCAAGATTATCATGGATCCTCATTGAACTATGACCAATAAGTATGCTAAATTAGACTCAAGAAATGACTGATCTTATATCCTTCCTTAATATTAATCAATCAATAAGTGACTTCATCTTCTAAAAAATAATCATTGCCTTGTCTCAAATATTATTTTTCCTTTATGATATAGAAGAATCAAAGGCTGATCTCATCAATATTCATCAATTCATGATATTCTTTATAATAATATAATCATATTATATCTCTTATCCTCCTTTTCATATTTATCATGGATGATGATATTATCACATTCAATGTTGGAAGTCACTATTTTCTTTCAAAAATTAGAATATAAAAAATAACAACATCATTAGTTCTCTCTTCTTTTCGATATTTATGATATTACAAATAGGTGTATGTAAATAACTCTTTCATTCATGATTATTCTCATTCACTTTTATGTTATATATTCATATAATCACAACAACATTGTCTACATTCATAATATATGAAAACTCTTAGCAATCAACAGTATCATTATCCCTTACTGAAAACCCTATAATTATCAGTTATGTCTGTACAATATTATTTTTTATATTAAATTCATAAATAGTTGGCCAAGATATTTCCATGAAATATTCTTATTAATTAGACTATAAATATTCAAACACAACTGCTGAATACTATTCAATAACACTAACATCTTATATATTTGAAATCTGAAAAATATTTTCCTCTACCTCAAAACATGGTCATTATAATTCTTGATGATCTTACTTATTATTATGGAATCTCACCTTAAAATATAAAGTAATTGTACTAATAGGGTTTCATGAATTATCTATTGTAGTGTGAAATTTATCAACATGACAGAAACACATTAAATATCTGTTAGTAATCATTTTATCTGGATTCATAATTATCTTTAATAATCATGAAGTTTATATCTTCAATAATAACTTAGCACCCCCACAATTAAAACACCCAAATTACCTCATTCTTCCAAGATGAAAAGACTTTTTGTTACATGATGAATCTCCCATAACACTTTATGTATCTTCTTAATTAAGGAAATCACACTTACACATGTGAATATGAGTCTTACATATTGGATTTTTAGATCTACATATGCTTTGGAAACTCATATGTAATCCTAAAAACATTCGAGGTACCCTTAGGTACTCTAGAAGGAACCAGATCAACCATTATGTCTGAGTTGAATACCCTTACACATATACTGGAGAACCCTCACATATCTTATTATGGCTCTGATACTTTTATAAATTTTACATTATAATGTGTGGAAAACCCTTACATATTTCCTTTTTCACTTTTACTTCTCCATAAATTATTACATATTTATCCGAAAATATAGATGACTCTTATATACATACAAGTTTTCCAATATATCTAAAAACCATAAATTTATATTTTTTATAACTCATCTCTTGTTTCCTCAATATAAGAAAAAACATCTTCAAACATTCTCATGGAATCTGTAACCACATCATCTCTTTCTAAGTCTCTATAAGATAGATTCAAATATTATATATATATATATATTTATAGTAACGTCATTTGTTACCATATTATAATACATTGGATGGATATTTACAACTAGCATTTTCAACATCCACATAACAATATAGAATTAAAAAATAACTAAACTCCATGGAACTATTTTTATTAAATAATATTCCTCAAGATCATTAAATGTAAAACATATTATGAGGATTATAAACTGTAATTTGGAATACTATATTCATAGTACATAAATGGTTATCTATAAAATATTAAAATATATTTTAATATATTTAGTAGATATGTAGTATATAAGAAATATTAGAAGTCACAAAATCATCTTCCTCTATCATGTGGACAATGATAGTAACTCATTTCTAATGTATATGGAGTTTCTTCATTCCAATTTAAATGTTGAAAACTCAACATTAAATGAACCCTAAAATGGGTACACTACTCAATATCATCTTGACAATAAATATTTCCATCTTTCTTATTTACATAATGAATATTGACAACCAATAAAAAATAACACCATGTGAGGTGAAATGTTATATTATTTATGTGATTAACCTAAATATGATCTAGTATTTCAATTCATGTATCTCTTACCATATAGTACGATTTATTAATTTTTGAATATTTAATTTAAATTATCAGTTATTTATCTTAAAAATTGATTCAATAATATTTACTATAATTATTTATTTTTAATTATTCATTCACTTATTTATTTATCACCATGATAGGAATCCTTACCAATTACCTATTATAACCTAGAAGTTATTACCCATCCTCCAGGGATAAAGAAGTGCGTTTGATGCCTTTTAGAATATATTACTTTCAACTAAGATATATTCCATGCACTAGTATCTATAAAAATTCATATTTATTATAGTAATTAATTGAAATCCAATATCACTTTCTTGTTTTAAATACTCTCTTGGTTTTTAATAATGAAACAAAATTATTCATTTTATATGACCAAAATGTTTTTTGGGTTTAGGATTTTAATTAATGGTTTATAAATTACAAATCTTAAAAATTAATTAAATATTATTTAAAATCTGAATTTAAAATATTATGATTATAATAACTTAGGTGAAACCATCATATCATAAATTATATTTTATTTTAAAAACCTAAAGTGTTAAATAGCTTTCATCACATGAAAAAAATGAAACAAAATGTACTGTAGAATGTTATACAACTGTGAAAATTATTTAATATAAATGGAAGGTAAAAATAAACATAACAAAATTCTAAAATATGTTTATAAATCATATTATAGGTAATTATTAATACTAAATAAATGATATAAATTCAATTAGTATAACTAAATAATTAATAAGGATAATTTATGACTTAAAAGATAACCCTTTTAAATATTGTATTTTTTGTGGTTTTCTAAGAATATAAATTTATTATAAAAATAATATATTATTTACCTGAAAAATATTTTAACACTAATTTTATTAATAAATTATTTTAAATATGAATATGAATAATAAATATTATTTAAAAAAATTATATTCCTATAGAAAAAGTTTTAAATATATTTTATATTACTATATAAAATTTAAATTCTCAAATATTATAATATTAATTTGATAAAAATAATTATCATTTTAAGATTTTTATATCCAATATTATTTTAAGATGACTTTTTGTATTTTTTTAAAACAATTGATTCGTACGTGAATAACGAAAAATATTGATTTTTTGTGAAAACCATCTGTTTTGTGACATCATAATAATATAATAATGAATAAATTTTTTAATTGTTTTCAATATATATATATATCTAAAATAACTATTTTAATATTAATATTATTTATTCATAAAACTTTTATATATAATTTTTAATGCATAATTATCATTTTAATCTCAAAATTGATTTTTTCGCTTTTATGGAAAAATTATATTGCATTACATGTAGAAATTAAATCTAAATGATATTTTTTATATTTTAGATCAATATGATCATATTATTTAATAATTTTTTTGGGCATTAAATTACGATTAATACAATTAATTTGAATGAGTATTATATTTGTCAAACTATTATTTGCAAATAATATTTTAATTAATTTTTGTTAATTTTTTTATAATAATATTAATTAATATCTTTTAAAAAGAGATATTCATATAAAATTTAAAAGTTCATTTAGATAAATTATCACTTATTTAAATGATATTCAATACAAAACTAGATTATGAAATCTTAATGGTGAAAAAACTTATTTCTATAAAACAGAATTTTGATAAATAAATTGTTTTAATTAAAAGTAAATTTTATTATAATTTGAAAATGAATTAGATTAAATTGAAATTAAAATTTTCATCATCACACCCAAATTTTATACTATGGGTTGTTTTAAATTTTCAAAACACATTAGTTACTTTGGAAAAACTAATTACACCTTTATAAACAAATTATGGTAAAAGTAAAGCTATTTGAATAAATACCATTCAAAATGTCAAAATCATATGTGGAAATAATTGATTTGGGATTAATCAAACCAATATAACCACAATATTCATTATATCTCACTTTTGGAACCATTGAGTATTGAATAGTGTCATTCCATTATTAATAAATAATGGGAGTTAAAAATAACCTTTTTATCACTTATCAAAGGGGTGACCAACACCCCTTTATTCTACAAACATTCCATATAATTTATTTCTACAAGTAATCAATTTTTATCTTTTGAAAAACTGTTGGAATTTTTATAACACTCATTCTTCAAATTCCATCTTTAATTCCTATATTTCTATGTTTTCATTCAAGAAAATGTCTGAGGTACCAATGTGGGTATTACATAATCATTATCATTTTCATCAATATCATTATCTTCCAGAACTACCCTAAATAAGTAATTTAATGAACTAAGAATAATTAGTATTGTTATTTATTATTATATTCACATAAAAATTGTAAATTTTTCCATCCCTTCCACTTTTAAAAATAAATGAACGTCTGTTGTGCAATGTTGCAAGTACCTCCTTCATGAAATATTTTTTTTATATTTTTATCTTGATTTTTTTGATGTATTAAAAACACATCAAATATGATTAAAAACATAAATAATATAAATAATATCATGTTTCTTCTATTATAATGTTATTATATACTACCTTTACCATAATCACCCATGATATATCATGTTGATGATTGGGGTTTGTTAAACCACAAACTTGATCCATAATATAAAACACTGCCGTGGAGGAAAAATGTGATATAAATAGTAATTTTATTATAATTATATAAGAAAATAATTATTTTTTATTGGTTATAAAATGTTTTAATTAATTATTAAATTTTTTAATTGTATATAATCTTCAATAACTAAAATTACAGAAATAGGCCGATGTTAATTCTGTTTTCATAACATAATTTACAAATATTATATAATACATAAATATCAGATGATAATAATTGGAATATATTATATGAATTGTAGATGAAGATGATTCCCTATAATTTATCTAGAGAAATTATTTTTTTTATTGAGGATGTTTGGTGCACTCGGTGAATGAATCTAAAACAACAAAAAGGTTTGTTGTTTTACTTTTAACCACTTGAGTGAAATTTCTTATTATAAGAATTTTTTTCAAATAAATAGGGTAAATATATACCCTTAATTATATATTAATATTATTATCTTAATATTCAGAATATTTAATAATTTGTTTGAAATTATATCCTTCATGAGGTCCTGATTTGGAATCTTTTAATGTCATAAGGGTTCTTTGTCTCAAATTTTTTTTCCTTGAGATATTTTTATTCTATACTCCATGATTCTAGATATATGTCTAATTAATCCCCAATTTATGTTTTATATCAAATTTCTATCTTTATTTATGGTATTTAGTGTTCCATTTCAAATTCATTAGTTTATGGGGTTTTAATTTTATTGTTTCTTAAGATGTAAATGTTTTTTGGGTGATTATACTAATGTGAATCTACCACTTCATTTGGATTTTCAAATCCTTCTCTATTATAGGAATAATTTTTCATTAAATTCCTTTACCTTATGAAAACTATAGATTTTGTTCATTTGATTGTAGGTTATTCACCTAATATCCATTCATCAATTCATTGTGAAATTATTTTCATTACTATATATCAATTTCTCTATATTGTGTTATTTTGGGGTTCCATTTATGGAATGATATGACATTTATTTGTTATGGAAGTATTGAAAATATAATTGTTTTTCTAATATAGATGCTTATTGATTACATGGGTTTATTGATTATGTACTATTTAACAATAAAAATTATTTTATTGAAGGTTTATGATGTAGTTATATCTTTTTTTAAGATGTGAATAATTATTGATATTCCATATGTTATTCTTCCAATACATATGGTTTTCACGGGATGTTGATTATGAATTGTACTGCTATTCATACATTTTATATGGTGAATGCATTGAAACTAATGTCATGATAGATGAGGCTTAGTATTATATATACCCTTGATTAATCAATTAGTTTCTTGAGATAAAATATTTTGTTTTTTTTTTGTATGAATACCCAATTCAAGAATTTTGTCTTGGTTTTGACGTTCATGACAAGACTAATATATTGGTTATAGTATTTATGGTAAGAACAATGTATTGGATGAGGCATTACAAGTAATGATAAAGATATTTTAAATTTTGAATTCTATCACCATAAATTAAGTTATTTTTGTACATGTGTTTATTTGTATTTATAACTAGGGATTTTCTTTTTTGGACCACGTGATCTGTTATATGGAATAGTTTTATCACATTTTTTCACATCAATATTATTCGTTCCACGGTCATTCTATGTTAGATTTCGATTTACATTTTCCGTTACAGATTTTTTGATATCACCAATCTTATGATTCAATTTACATAGGTTATGAATGATTTTAACACGTATGATATGTCTAGAAGATTATAATTTGGGGTTAATTATATTTGATAAGATAATCACTTATTACAGATTATTTATAATCCAATATAGTATTAAAAATTTCAATTTTTTGGGAAATAAATTATACTTTTAAGTAAAACAATTACCTTAAATCTCTAAATATACGATCCAAAATTGTCTCAAATAATTTATGACTCAATAAATCTTTAGTGAAACTGTTATTTTTTTATGATTAAAATTTGGCCCCTTAGTTTTATTTAAAATATGATGTGTAGAAAATGAGTTTAATTACACCGGATTTTGGGAGTTCTTTTATAGGGTTTCAAAACATATAACAATTAATATCACTCCATGAATTTATAAATAATAAATTCAATGAAAATAATTATAAAAATAAGTTATTAGAGTTAATTTATTAAAAATTGATTGATACACTCTTGAATTATTTTTTAAAGAGATAACAACAAATAATATTTTAGAAAACAATAATGGTCCAATGAGTCCTTTAAATTAATAGATATTAATGTATGTTATTTGAGAAGTATAAAAGAATTTTATATATATATTTACAATATAACATTGTCTGAGGACATTAGAATTTGTGGTTATATATTTCTGAGAACATAGAAGATGCGATCTTTGATAATTTTAAGGTGCTAAAAAAGGAAATATATAATCTAGTCATCAAATGTAGTAAATATTTTAATTATATTATGGTATCTAATACATAATTTAAAATTTTACTAATCATTCAATAGAGTGGGGAATATATCAAAAATCAAACATATGAGAACAACATAATTTTATAATGTGTTTAGAAGGTTGAATTTTAATTTGTTGTAAAGGGTTAAATCATTTCTTATTTAGTTAAATATAAATATATCAACCCAAATGAGTAATTTTAAAAAAATAATTACTTAAACTCAATGATATTCTATTTTAGTATACGTAAAATATACTCTATCATATATACACTAGATCCCAAATATATTTACAAAGACTTTGGGATACTAAAAATATATTAAATTAATTTATTTATAGAAACATGACGGCAATTTAAATATTTTGATTTTATGTATTTCAATTAATGAAATTAATATTATTTTAATCATCACTTAGAGAAAAAATTATTTGTAGCTTGTAATGGTATATTAAATGAGAAAAATATATTTTCCCAGGTAATATATAGAAAGAAAATTGAATATATTGAGGTTCAAGGCTAATAAAATGAAACTGTTTCTCAGATAGAATATGATTTGGTTACCCAAAATACTATAGAAAATAAACTAATATAGGATACATAATAACATTGATAGTCTAAGTGGGTATGTATGATAAAATGTGTTATATATTCTTATTAGATACTTAGGATAAAGAAAAATTCATAATGGTTGAACTAATACCCAATAATGATTCTATTTAGGAATATAAATCAAATAAATTGATAAAATCCTTGAAATGTGTTAAAAAATAAATGTATAATAATCATGTTGGTTATTTTTTGGTCCATCTGAAGGGGTTAGAACAATTGTGTATAATTTAGGTTGTAAGAAGAAAACATGGATTCATGATATAGAGAATACATAAGTAGCCCACACTATGGCTAGAGGTTATAAAAAAAATCATGATACTAAATATGAAGAATCATTTTGATAGTAGAAATAATAAAAAATATTTTTATTCATTTTTTCCATAAGAAAATGTTATGATTAAAAAATTTAATAGAAGGACGTAAAAACCAAATTGTATAATTTTTACTTATTTAAAAATTACTAATTATATAATATAATGTAAATGAGGATCTAAAAGGTATAATTAAGGATTTTAACTTTAAAATATAGATTTATAGTTGATGTATCCCTATTATAGTTTTAATTTTCATTTTGATAATGTGATCAATGTTTTTGATTTCATAAATAATGAACATGAAGTATGGAAATATATGTGGGTGAGTCAAATCATGATCTTCTTTTTGGTATTGTATGCAAAAAATTTACATAATATATGGAATTAAATCTGGATAATATATTTTATAAATTATTCTATAATAATATATTCTAGGAATAAAGAAATTAGAGAAAACACCTACAAAATAAATATGAAGATATATAAAGGTATATCAATGATATTTCTTTGTATGAGACATAATATACATATATATATATATATATTCATAAATCAATATAAAATATATTATGGA
This sequence comes from Viscum album, assembly GCA_963277665.1. Taxonomy (NCBI): domain Eukaryota; kingdom Viridiplantae; phylum Streptophyta; class Magnoliopsida; order Santalales; family Viscaceae; genus Viscum; species Viscum album. The sequence goes on from OY728151.1 coordinate 1,227,083,120, forward strand.
TAGTAATAATATGGGTTATTTATAAGTATAACATAAAATTTGTTTTATGAATGTTCCAGTTTAATATATATATATGTGTGTATATATATATATAAATTTAAACCATTAAAATGTTTCCAAATGCTTCAAAATATGACCTATCATATACAATATATTATGAACATGAATTTATGAATTGTATGATTTATATAAAAATAATATGTGCTTCTAAACCCATTATTGAAATCATATTGTTTCAATAAAAAATATCATTATGTTCTTGAGAACTTATTAGGATTCATTCATGAAATTTTGGAACAATAAAGATTTTATTTTTAAATAGATATAAGAAAAAAATCTTATAAAATAATATGATTCAATGCCCTAATTAGGGTATTTATTAATGTGGACTGCTAGACAAGTTATACAAGGGATTTACAGGTAGTCAAAAAAAATAGATGAGTATATAATAAAAAATTAATGAAATGATAAATTAAATACAATGAAGTAAAATATGTATATTAATAAGACTGTAAACAATCTTTGGGTCCAAATTGGAATTGTGAAATCTATATAAATCTATTGTTTTAAAAATATAAATATGTATCATGTTAAAGAACCCATGTCTCATCAAATATAAAAAAATTTCCCCATATACACTATCTCATTAAATAAAATATTTTATAGGTTTATTTAATGATATTTTATGTAGAAACCGATAATATCATAGTCATTTACTTGATTAAAATACATTTTTATTGGAAAAATATGGGCTATGAAACATTATTGGGTATTATATATGGTGGATCACTATTGTTTACTATTATTGTGTGGTTGCATTTATTGAAAGCATATATGATGATCATGGGTGTAAAAGTGGCCATCCACAAACCTTAATTTTACAGGATGAGATAATGAATTAGGGGTGGAATGAGAAAAACAGCGTCCAACATTGATCTAGAACTAGGCTTGGGGAGACCCAAATTTTCAGGTTGGGATGGGTGCCTCAACATTTTGGGTCACAAAATGTTTTGATACAAACAAATACATTTATTTAATGGTGGATATTAATATTTACTATAGTGACATATGATATTATTTTATAAACATGTGAATGGGGAGAAATTCTTGGGGAAGATCTAGAACTACCATTGATTTTTTCTTGAATGCATTTATGGGGATGAAGATCCAATGTATAAACACCTAGGAATGATGAAATGGCACATAAAATACATAAGTCTTATAAAAATGAACACTTTAGGAATATGGGTGACTACATCTATGGTAGGTATGATGAAACAATTCCAAAAAATGAAACACCATATAATTTAAAAATTTAGGGAGATTGGCATTGGTACCCACACATATGTTTAAACTACACACACATAGTAAGATTCTTGGAAACAACATACGTAAAATTTAAATTTATAATATATTTTTTTAGCATTATTATTTTTCTAACTATCGGTTATATGTATAAGTTAATCCTTGTGGATGGTATTCTAGGTTATTGGTCCATATTTACAATGTTAATAATGATAATTAATAGACACAAGTTTTGGGGATTTTGTAATAGACGAATAATCTTAATTATAATGTGATGTGATGGTGTGTAGAATTTAAACCATATTCTCTGAGAATTGTACCAATTTTTTACCTATTCTAATTAAAGGATGATGGTTTTGAAAATATTTATTTCACAAAACAATTTATTAATAAGAATTATTCCATTATCAGTAAATTTTATTCTATAAATTTTCATTTTTTATAAGTATAATAAAAATCAATGTGTTTAATAATACTATATTCTATCCACATAAAAAAAGAACCATTTTGGATGTTAGGGTTTTGATTCATGGTTATTGTTAAAAAGACTTATATATTTTTTTCTCTATAAAATTATGGTATAGGTTATAGGATGGAAATGTCAAACTATGTGTGATCAGATTTTTTATAACCACATAGATTGTCCCATTAATGATTTTTTTCTTCCCCAGTGTGTGGTTCTTCACTAGTCTGTTGGCTTAAAGTATTGATGTATACATTCTTTGAAAAATTTATCAATTTGAATTTAATATTGCATTGTTATTTATGTGAGATATTTATATGTTCTTTGAGTATATTTCTAATTAGGGAATGACATATCTAAAACCCTATAAGATATTGTACTTTCTATGGGACGTGTTATACTTATTGATCATAGACTGAGTATAAATGAGAAATTATAAATCCATACTAAATACTTTGTAGCAATATCATATATTCCCTATGAGAGTCCATAAAAAATGAGTGGAGTATACATTATTAACACAATCCATTAACTATAATCATACATAATGACATGGATAAAGGGACAATGATTATATTTAAAAATTGGTAATTGGACTATGTTAAACATATTCTATGTGATTAATAAATATGATTTTGATTTCTATATAACACAGATAATATAATGAGTTTAAATAGACCCACAAGTGAGATATATAAATTTGAAACTATGTATACAAATAATTTTAAAATTTTATAATCAGGGGGTTGATTCAAATCAGGATTAATTTTTATATAATGTTTAATTCAAATAATATAAAAATTTCTTAAACAATTATTATTTAATCTATAACATTTATTTACTTATTTATATTTGTATATGTGTTATATATATACATAATTATTAATATTTATAGAATATAATTATAAATTAATGATATATACAATTATAAATGGAATTAAAAATTTTATTTTTATTTATATTAAAATTAATATCGTATATATAAATTTTAATCCATATATTTATCAATGTCATAGGTAGGATTTTCATTTGATATTATATTCTATATTTTCAATAGTCATGTAGGTATGGTTTTAAATAATTTTTTCCGACTATGTCAATATTGGATGATTGATTTTCATTGACAGATTTATGTGTATATTTTAATTAAAGTCAATGAAATTATTTTTGCCCAATACCATGGATTTGGAAGCCTGTATAGAGAGGGGTAAAGGATAGTTTCATAAAAAAATATATCAAAAGAAAATTTTTCATATCATCCTCTCCATATTTTTAAAATTATCCACCTCCCAATAAATGTTTAAAGAACTTGAGGAATGGTGATAAAATGAATAATAAGGAAAAATTATTAATGATGAACATTATGTCAATATAATATCATCATATCATACAACCTGATTTTTTTTAAATATTGTGAATCTAATACTTCATTCAATATTTCTAATTAGAATAGTTTTCTTATTTACACATTGAATATTGATGTTTTTATCATCCTCAAATTAATTTAATTGAATACGAGAAAAGGTTAGTGGTTAATTTATTCCTACAAACTCTAGTGTATGAAGAAGTTATGAAGTGAAAATGTGAACCATAGAGGTCCATTATTTTTTAAAATTATACCATAAACAAGGAAGATTATTTACTAAATATAATTGGTTAGTTCATATAAATGTCACATTCAACATGTTCATATGATTTATATGATGCATGCACATTTATATAGTTCAATACCAAGCCAATTTTTTTTCAGAATGATTTGTTTCACTAAATATTTTCGTTATATATATATGTGTGTGTGTGTGTGTGTGTCTATGTGTGTGTGTGTGTAATAAAATTCATACAAATATATTTTATATGCTAAAATATTTACATAGATATATGATTATATATATATATATACATATAAAACATAAACACAAAATCGCAAAACAAAAAATTTATAATGATTACATTATTTATAAACTAGAAATGTTTTTTTTCAAATTACGTTATAATTTTTAATATTAAATTCCCAAAACATTCAAACTGAAATACATATGTGGCCCATAAACAATTAAACGGACACTCATTCTAGGGGATATTTTGTAGAGATTAATAAATAAATAAAATGATTAAATATATTATAATTATTTAATTTGGAAGGTTATAGGATAATTTAATTATAAAATCTGTTGTCAATCAATAAAAAATTCATGTTTATTATATATATTGATTATTTTTGAATTTTTTATGGAAAATAATTCTTCAGGAGGGAAATTGGATAAATTTCTTTAATATAGTCTCTTAAACCTTATTTGAATTGAAGGCTTTATTAGATCAACTAGTAAATCCTGTGATCACTATATTAGTTATTCTTATGGGATTCATGTATGTTTTTTTATAAATATATATATATATATGATATTATATTTAATAATAATATTCATAATATGTTTATATGATGTTAATACAGTTCATATTAATATTTTAATGGGTGTTCATATGATGTACGAATTAATATACATAAAATTAAAACATTTTTTGTGGATGAGATACATACTATAAAATGGTATGATCAATTTTAAAAAATGTACCCAATAAAAAAACAATGTATTGTTTTATTTTAATGTATTATCATGTAAAAATATCCATGGTTCTAGCATTTGGTTCATTTAAAAGTTTATTATCCATGATCTATGATATGTAATGTCCCTTGGATAATAGTTACAAGGTGAACAAATTATGTTGGCTACAATAGGTATGGGTTTATGATTTATATGATGAATATCAGTTGGGGTGTTTCTTTGTAAACTATCCCTGGGTTGTATAAGATGTAATCAGAAATTATTATCTTCTTAAATAATCATGACTTGAGAGAAAAAATAAATATAACTCAGTCTGACATGAAATATTGATCTTTAATTATTATTCTATAAATAAATTTATATTCACAAAAAACCAAAACCACTTTTATTATTTTTTTCCTCAATTTGGTCATCCTGAACTAAAGAAATAATGTCAAATTGGTATCAATATTTTAGAATCTTCTTCTAAATGGAAATATACTATATAATTTTTAATTTTTAATTTTATCTAATTTTATTGTTCATAACTTATGGATAAATAAAAATTCTTACAAGAAGCATCATTATGGTGATTCGAATTTTTCATTCCTTATATTGGGAATAATGATTTAGATATTGTGATAAAAATATGGACGAACATTACACGAGTGAACACCTAAATTAAATCCATCAATAGTTGTACTTGTCTAAATGTCTGAAATATGATAAACATAATTTTATGTATAATATGTGTTTTGAAAAAAATGTTTCAATTCACATATTAAAAATGATTGGAATATCATTGATAGTGAGAGGTGATGAGTTCCTACCCATGAGAGAATTGGTCATTGTATTGATTATGAAAATGATGGACAGTTCATTAAATATATTTATTATTAATTCTAATATGGAAAATCATAAAAATATATTTCTTTAATATCTCAATTATTTGATGTCAATTGAGAAATATTTTAAAATCCAAATTTCAAACACTATTTTTATGGTGTTTGTAGAAAGAGAAAATATTACACACAATTAAAATAGGTTTTTAAAATCATTATATACATTTAATTCATTGAAATTTTTTAAAAAAAAATGAAAAAGTGATTTTGCAACATTATATTTATATAATTTTTATAGAATTTAATTTTTTTGAAATTTGTTTTTAGTGTATTAGATTCTAGTTATTCATAACATGTATATATATATATGAAATTAAATAATAGAATAAGGGAATTATTGAGTAGAAAAGTAGAAGCCAACATCAGTAATTATGTGGAAGATAAAGTAAAATACCTGAGTTTTTATGAGATAAATAATTTATATTGTCTAGTTTTGACATTAGATAACTATTTCCATTTTCCTACCATTAATAGAAATATTATTTTTTTAATGTTTGGAAAAGATTATATTTTCATTTTTATATAAGATTAAATGAAATAATATTATGAAAATGATATCCTAGTGAACATTTTAAAATTTTTATATCGTAAAATTTTTCTCTATTAGTTTAAAACGGTTAACTCAAAAGATTAATCATTACATTTAAAGTAGATCTACGTAAATAATATATATTTTAAGATTTTTGTGACTATCTCAAAAGTTGTGATATTGTATCACAAATGAATTCTTTTAGACCACTATAATCTTATTGTGTGTCTTAGAGGAGAAATTAAAACTCATTGTATATGGTTAGATTAATAATAAATCAAAATTACGAACTTCAATCATTTTAGGTATATTATTAATAAAAGGGTTTTATACTAAAAAATTATATATCCAAGGTATTTGGAAAAATATTTGATATATAGATTTGGGAACATTCCAATTTATATTCTTCATTTATTTATATTATTTGGCGTATGTGAAGTGTTTATATTCTAATAAATTTGAAGATAAATATTTTTTGGTTATCTATAGAAATTGTATGGTTATTAGATCTATAACCATATCATGAAAAATGAGTTTGTAGCTTAATGTAATAAATTTTAAAAAAATAGTGTCTTTACAAGAAAAATAGTAAGATTGAACTATATATTGGAATATATATAAACCAAAAAGATGATATAAAACATATGATGGGTGATTAGTATTCTTATAAAGTTGTAGAAAATGAACTGCCACATTATTTATATGGAAAAATATTTTTGATTAGGATTCATGAAATACAAAATACATTATACTTATCAAAGAAAGTATTGATATTTTAATATTCAATATTAATTTTTTAAACACCTATGATTATGAATTTCATATTTAAAATTCAGAGAAATGATTTGAACTAAAAAGAATGAATTGGAATACATGCATACTATCCATGTTTAAAATTTGGATTAATGACTAAATGGATCAAAAACTTATGGGTAAAATATTTTATTAAGAGAAATTATGACCTCAATAACTAAATATATATTAATATATATATTTATAGTATATGTTTTTAGAAAATTTCATGGAATTCAAGTTGAAGAAACCACTTTAAAATTTTTTATTCTTAATTTTATTTCAAATATATACATTATTATTAATTTAAATGATTACTTGAATTATATAATCGATTTCAAAAAAATATTTTTAATTATAACACAACCTATGATGTGAAGATTATATAATATGGATATTTTCATCCAAAAAATGTATTAATGGTATATAAGTTACAAAACTCTATTTATGTTCATAAGTAGTTTTATCAGATTTTATTGGAAACCTTTTTATTTAAATAGTTAATTATTATTATTAAATTTAAAAATCTACTTTATAAAATATTAATGATATATATCACACCTTTTTTGTTTGAAAATTTATACAGATAGATTAACATGAAATCTTGGATAATGTTTGGGATAATACATTTGAAAAAAGTTTTTCCTAATAAAAGATAAATTAATATTAGGGTGGATAATATTTAATATACATTCTTAAATATATTATATTCTTTGAATGTGATAAATTGATACCAATCTCATGTCAATAAAGTTCTCAATATTACTATCTATAATATTCTAATTTACACATTGAGTTCCAATTAATTTTTTTGTTAATTATAGGACAAGAATTGTTCATTTTAAAGAGGTTATAATGATGTATGTTTCCAAATATATAGTGATTTAATAATTCACAATATATGTTCTTGTTTGGATAATATTTTCTATCAAAAAATTAATAATTTTCTTATTTTTGACCATGTAAAATAATCTAAATTCATTAAACATATGGTGAAAATGGGATTTTTGTGGAATATAAATTTCATAATTAACTTTAGTTTGTACATGTAATTTTAGGTCCATGGGATTACCAAAAACATATTATATACATTCGTCTCATGAGTAATAAAAATGAATTCAAAAATTATATTGGCCAATTTTGTTGGGTATAAATTTTATGATATCTAGACTTGAAAATTTATGTTATAATATATTATCTAATTAAACCATTTATTAAATCTAATCACGAGAGATATATATGATATATAAGTAATATACACTTATAATATTTGTATATGATCTCTATGTGTGAAAATCATAGGAGATTAGATATAGGGAAAGTAATAACTGTTGAATTTTTTACCTAGGGACTAATGGAAGGTTAATGATCTAAGGAAATATTTTTATCACATGTATCTTTATAATGATTCCTGTATTCATTATCATAATTTTTTGGTCTACAAATTTCACACATTTTAATGTGGAAATAATCCTCATAGAGTCTAATGATAGAATGTCCTATCCTTAGATGAGAATCATTAGAGAGATATAGTTTTTGATGTTTGGTTCATGTGTCAAGGAATTTGATACCTACAGTTATACCAAATGTATGAATGGGATATATGTTCTAAAAATTGAACAAGATTTTACTGAATTGAGAATCACAACATGGATATCCCTATAACAATTTGGTTATTTCTCTATTAGGATATTATTTATGTGTCCGTTTAATAGATAGATTTATGAAAAACCTTCAAGATAAATTTCATACTTTGGCTTAAATCCTATTCTATTCCTAGAGTGGGATAATAAATGGCAACTAGGTATGTTAATGATCATGGTAGGAAATTTATCAAACCCAAAATGGAATTTTTATCCTATGGGATATGATAAACATCAGGGAATTTGATTGGAGTATGATAGTGAATGTTCTTTGGAGTATTAGGTATATTGGTAATATATTTTCAATATACATAGTGAATTAATAAATACATTATATGTTCATGAATTATTGGTATGATCTTTTTGTTTTGACCATTCATGATGTAATAGAAAAATGAATAGTTATTATCAATACACATGAGTAATTTGATTGTGATGAAGTTATCAATAAGTGTTTAATAAATATAAATTAAATGCATTCATAACATCGATAATATGAAAATAAAGAATTCTCACATAAATGAGTTTTAAATTTTTTAAATTATTTATCCAAATTTCATTGATATTTATAAATCTATGTTTTGATCTAGGTTTAGAAGAATATTTATTGAAATTCTTAATAGAAATAATATAATTTATTTTTAAAAAATTATAATTAAAATATAACATATATTTTTATTAATGTTAGTATAATATATATATATATATATGAAGATTATTCAATATATTAGTTAATGAAGAATTTATGATTATAATTTAGTTTTTTATTCTATAGTTGAAATTTTTATAGATGTATCATTCTAAATTATTCAATAAGGTTTTTTTTATTGAATAATTATTTAGAATTAACTAATTTTTGTGTGAAATGTTTTATTAAAATTTTAAAAATAATATGGACAAAACACATGTCTTTAGAAGCATATATTAAGAGGGATAAAGGCCAAACTAAGAAAAATATAATTAAAATGGAATAAATTATTCCTCAAAATAGCCACCATTTTTTAAAAAATCAACTATCATGAAATTTATCAAGAACATAAAGAATAATGATATAGGAAAAAACTGTGAAAAATACAGAATGGTAAATGTTGTTGTAATAAAATATCACCATATTATGAAGTGCTATTTTAATATTTATAATTTTTATTTATATATTCTTATTGTTCTTGATAGTTGAAATCACTTAATTATAATGGTTTCACATTTGATTTTTTGAAGATATATAGATTCATTTAGATAAAATAGTTTTCATTACATGCATAGGAAACCGCATAAGCATATTGCAACTCATTCATTTTAAAATCAAAATAAAAGATCTAGTATAGATGGAATCTGGGCCATTTCAATAGGTTAAATCTAAACATTTATGGATTTATAGGAATTTCCTTCCACACACTATGTAAATTAAAATTATATTCTATTTTTTTATATTTTTTAATCTTCTTAGAGATTAAAATATATGTATGGACATGGTGGTGACAATATATGATGTTTCAAGGATTGATGAATATTATTAAATTAAACATATATTAATATTAGGGGGTTTTTCATCTTAATTCACTAATTAATATTATATAGATTGAAGGGTATTGGTATGTTTTTATAGATAATGGGAAGGTTTGTTTGGATAAATTTGAACAAATTAAATAATTTTTTATTATTGTATCCATATTTTAAAAAAATATTTTTATTTAATGGTATATGATAATGATAAATGACACATGGAATCATTTGATGGAATGAGACAATAAATATTCTAAAAATATGAATTGAGAAGATGAGAGTGAGATGATATAGTGTGTGTTCAAAATATACCTAAAATAAATATCCCTTGAAAAAATTGTCACATTTAATAAGAAAAAGAAGAGTTATGAAGGTTAAGATATAATAATGGATAAACCTAATTTATAAGGGTGTAAAATAAAATCTATGACACTCATTTTATATAAGTGTTTTGGGTGAAGGTAGTGAGTCATATAATTTGACATGGGATTGACGGTGAGTCTCATTGAAAATTTTTATATGAAATTTGATAGATTATAGTTGAAGTGTGGGGAGTATAGTAAGATTCGTCATACATTTGATACAACCATTATTATATGAACCATGTAAATATCGATGTACTTTTTGTACTTGTATATTTATTTTCATTTCATTATTTCAATGGGATGTGTCTGGTTAATCTTAATAATGTATCCATTGATATATAATATATTTATTGAATCTATGTGATAAATTTTTTAATACTAATTACCCACTCTTATATTATTGTTTTTTGGGTAATTTTTATACTAACCTAAACGATTGATATTATAGCCCATGTTTTTGGACTTTTATTGTAGTATTCCATATATGGATTATTGTTTTTAATAGTATTGGAACACTAATAAATAACATGGATAACATGTTTTTACGTATTTAAATTTAAAATATGTAATATTATAGTACATGACTACAAAAGATCTCTTATAATGGATGTTCCTTATAAATTCATATCTAGAATATCTAATTTAATAGAAATTTATTCAGAAATGACATATAAGAGTAACCAGAATAAAATGAGAAAGGATAAATCTATAAATTTAATAGGTTTAATTTATCAAAAATTATTGTAATTAAATTTATATACTAAAAAACATCTAAAATAATGTTGGAGAAGTTGAATAATATTTATAAAGGAAACTATATTGTTATAGAGGGAAAAAATTTATGATAAAAAAATGAGGATATTAAAATGATATAAAATGATATTTTATAATTATTAATTTTTAGATTATTTGAGGTTTTTTTATCTATTATAATTATTAGAGAAGATATATCAAATATCTATATTTTTTGGAGAATCAAAGGGATATTACCTCTTTATTTTAATTTAATTGTTTTTGTAATCTATGAAAAGGACATTTCTAATATCAAAAAATTATAAAAATAATAAAAACATTCACTAAGGATAAATTATGATTTTTTATGAGAAAATTTAGTTTTTATGTAAAAATAAATTAATCTATGATTTAGTGGTTTTATCCTAAGGGTAAAATCATATTCAGAACATTAGAATATTCTATTCAACATTTTCAAAGATATGCATTGAGCTTTTATGAGATTCTGAGGTATCTAGGGCCTCAAAAATAACATTATAAAAATTTCAAATATATTATTTCAAATGCACACAATATTTCAAAAATATATTCATATCTCCCAAATAGTGAATCTTATGAGATATATGATATGACCATTAGTCCCATGATGTCGGTTTTACACTCGGTGTGACACAACCATGCAGGGTGTCAGTTGTATGGAAAGAGAGAACAGGGGGATAACTTATTTAATATTTTTATTATATAATTTTCTAAAAAACATTTAATATCTCCAAAATGGGGAGTCACAAGTGAAATATGAGGCCACATTTGGTCTAAGAAATGGGGTATACCATAGACATGACATAACCTTCATGCATGTTAGGCATTTGATAATATCACATGCGAGTATGGCATATTAAATATTTTTATTATATTATTATTCCAAAAATAATTTAATATTTTCCAAATAATGTGTCATATGATAAATAAAAGTACATCGTTAGCTCATAAATGTGTGTTTTACCTAAGGTACGACATAAATTTTATACACAACCGGTATTTGGAAACATAGTATGTAGTGATAAATTTTTAATACTTATTTATATAATCAACCAAATTTAATTAATTAAATTCATTAATTAGGTTCATCTTCCCCACACACCCATTACACCATTGTAGACATGGGTTTTATAAAAATCATTGATTTCATATGTTTTTTACACAATAAAAATTGAAAATATTTAATGGGGTGAATATAATTACTCAACCATCATTATTTGAGTGAGATTGCATATTAATTTAGGTGTTTTGGATTTTTTTCAAAGTGAGATAAATTTGGGTAAGGAATAAACAAACTGATCGATACATCCATTTTTGTTCCTCCACTATGTATGAGAGGCCATGGGATTCCCAGGCGTGTGATTGGTGAAGCTCACACTGTTCAATTAAATAAATTTTCGTTAATCCAATCACATGTTTTTCCTAAACACAACACCATTTCGACAAGGTTATATTTCCTATTAATTAATAAATTAATTAATGTTATACATTTTTTATATTTATTTAAAATTATAGAAATGTAAAGACCTGGAAATGTCAAGGAATTTTTTTCTTAAACACTTTGGAATTTTAGGAGTCTGTGGCTTCTGACGGCACTTGATTCCAAGTCCCGGTGTGCCCGAAATCAATTTTTGAAGTTTATCTCATGTACGTTCAGTGATAGAATGAGCGAATTTTTCTATCTTTTGAACCGGTGCTTGGAATTGAAATACGAGGGCACTGATGAACTCGCAGTGCTGATAATTGCTTAAGGGGACCTTTACCGTAGTTGCGTTTTTTACGGGTTGAATGTTAAAATTTGGGGATTAGTTAAAAAGTTAAATAAAATTGTTTAGAACAATTTTATACACCATGGTAGTTAAATCCTACATGGGGAAGTTAATGGTGAGGACAACCCCCACATAACTTCCCATGTGTGGGTATTTATAAGTTGGGGCCCACACAAACCCCAACCTTTCATCTCCCTTGAACCGCCCCCCTTAAACTCCCTTGCATTTATTATGACAACCATTCTCTTTATTAAGTGTGTTAAACTCTCCACCTTCCTCCCAATTAAATTGCCAACACATTATAATTATTTAAGGGGATTCTCCAATTAATTAATTATTGTGTTTGATTCTTAAATCAATTGTTGTGAGAATAAAATAATAGGAAGAGCTATTATTTTAGTTGGGCAATTGTGGTGTTGAATAAAACCTGGGAAATCTTGGGAGATGTAGATAAAGAAAGTTTTCTTCTCTTCGACGAAGAACGCCTCTAATGAAGAACGACGCCCTCTTCTCCGAGACATCAGTTCCACGAAGAACGATGACACGCCTTCCTTTCTCTTCTCTACGATGTCGTTCTTCGTGACGCCATCTACCGCAACATTCATCTTCCGTGGATCAACGACATGTGACATCTTTGCGAGGTAGGGGAATAATGTATATTACTCTTTTATGTGGTTTATACCCTCGAGCTTTAGCATTTATTTGTAGGATTTATCATTGTGGATTCCTTACCTCGGTTTGATTTCTCATTATGAAAGTGAATTAAATAAATTAATTTTCAGATCGATAAATAATTGATTGAAATAATTTTCTTCTTGTTTATCTTGGATTTGAGATTCTTGAAGCATGATAAATATTTAAATTTCCAATCCCCAATGTTCTTGATTCTTAAAAAGGGATGTCCAAACTAACATGGCTATCGATCCAAAGTTAAACCAAGATCCTTTATTATTCATGGTCCGAGCATTCTTCGCATTTTCTGCATCCCCAAATAATTAAGCGTGCTGGAAACTCATTGTTTCATTGAGCGCGGCATATGGACGTGAAGGTCTCGACCCAAGGATCACGGATCCACATTCGTCTTTTTTCCGAGTTAAATCGAACTCGGAATGGCATGCAGAAGGATCCTGTGCCGCGGGTCCGATCAGGGTTTCGGCTGGTACAGGTTATGCATGGTGGCCAGCAGTGGTGCGGGTGATCGGCCCGGCAGTGTGCGGTTCAGGCTGGGCAGGCCAAGGCGACATCCAACAGTGCGATAGGGTGGAGGCGTGGAGGCACTAGCAGGAGGTGGTGGAAGAAGTTCTGTTCATGCGGTAGAAGGCCGGGTTTTGGTGGGATAATATTGGAGATAATTGGAGAGAGAAAAATAAAATATAATGATGATATATTAATCCAAATAAATGAAAAGGCTGGCTGACGCGTGTTTGAGGGGAGGCCATGCCATTAAATATATAAAGATCTTTATATATATCTTATTTGAATAATTTGTTTAAAAAAGTAGAAGGAAGAAGATATGTATAAGGGGAGGCATTACCCACTTGCACCAAAGCCTTAAGTGTGAATCTCAAATGAGATTGGAGAGAGAATTTTCAATCAGATGAAATAATAATAATATAATAATATTATCATTATTTATGGTTGTCAAAACCATAATTCATGCGCAACTTCTTCGTGGACCTCGTTTTCACGAACCGTCTGTGGCATTGTGACCCAGATTCCTAGACGGACATTCTGAGTCCAATATTGAATGTATTTTTTGGGTTTTTGGATCGGGTACCCGAAGTGCTCGAAAAATAATAGATTTAATATTATTATTAAATCTTCGACCCGCCATAACTCATGCGTGCGACGTCCGATTGGCTTTCCATCAGTGGCGATGTAATACCATCATTAATACAGTTGATTCAAGTCTAATTTTGGATACTAAATTCTTGTTCATGTCTTGGGTCCGTGAAACATCGAATAATATTATTATTATTATTATTACGGGATCTTGTATCTCACATATCTCTCTCATACGGTGTCGGAATGACAAACCGTCTGCAACATTGAAACCCTGAAATTAAGACAAATGTTTCAAGTCATATTTTGGATACTTAAGCCGAGGTCGAGGCGCAGGCCCCACGAGGCCCGGTTCACGCCTATTGTAGTGAAATGCTACTTTTTCACCGGTTGTCCGTTTTGGACCAATGTGTAGTCCATCTCATGTGTTTTTTCATATGGATTGAAATGGTGTAACTAGTTTGGATAACCAGTTTTATTTGAAGTATGACTGGGTTGGATCGAACATGAATCCAACCAGGCCCTCGGTAATAAAACACTTATAACTTAAGGACCGGACGTCTGATTTAAGTGCCACCAATTACGCTGGATTCCTCTTGATGAGAAGATTATTTTTACATACTTAACCTAAGGGTTGGACGCAGTTGGAGTGTGGCCAGGTTGTATTGTATTCGAAATCCAACTGGGCCCCTGAAATGGAAATGCTAATAACTCACATACTGGGCATCTGTTTGACGTGTCGTCTGTTGCGTTGAGACCCCTATGATGAGGCGGTCCTTTGAGATACTTCCACGTGATTTTACATAACACTTGGAAGTATCAACCAGTAGCTCGTGGAGCGGACCCTCCCAGAGACGAGTGTACGGAGTGTGGAGACCTAGTAGTTGTAGACTTGACGACTACTTGACCGATTCGACTCATAGTGATTCGGTTAGCCTAGTGGATGGAGAACCCAGTATTTGGCGGAAGACCCAAGATGAACAGAGCGCCTGGTAGTTGGCAGCAGACCCGCGGTACTCGACAGGAGGAGTACCTCTATAGTCTATTATGAAGAGCACCTGGTATTTATAGGTAGACCCTCAACGGATGGAGCTACCAGTATTTGGCAGCAGACCCGCGGTACTCGATAGGAGGAGTAACTCAGCAATCTAAGGTTAGTGAGTAGCGCCTCGGAGTCGTGACAGGGCCACTGTACTCGATAGAGGATGAGTTCTCCAATAGTTGTGGTTTCGATAATGAAAATCCTAGTTTGAGGTGAGTCAATGACCTTTGTGTTTTCCACATGATTGAGATGGGTTATTTGATAACTTAGGTATATGTATGGGCATATACCTATGTAAAGATTATCTGTTTAGATATTTCTTTGTGTTTATCTTTGTTGGATTTAGTGAGACCTTGAGGGTCTCAGGGTCCCTACTAAGTATCATTATACTCACCTCTGCACGGGCTATGCCCGCACCTCATTGTGTTGGTTGCAGAAGATGGAGAACACTGATCATGGTTGAGGCTTGTAGAGGTGGACGGTACTTGAAGGTGGACATCACGACGATATGGTACTCGGAGGAGGTTGGCGGGCGAGAGAGTTGAGGAGGCTATCTGTACCTACCCTTCATGTAGGATCCGAGGTGGACGATCTAGGAGCTTCTTCTATCTTCCAGCTATTTGTCTTTTCTGTTGTACTTTCATTCTGTTTTAGCTGTAATTTCTAGTTGGGTTTGTATTATGGCCCATTTACTTTTCAGAACTTTCTTTTGTACTTAGTGTATTACTTCTGCTCGTACTCTGGTTGGTTTCATTTATGTTTTATAAAGGCAATGCCTTCCCAGTTATCGGGATTTATGCCTTTGGTGCTAGTCTCCAGCCCCTGGCCTATGGAAGGCCAGCTTGGGGTAGTCACGGCACGGGCCCCGAGGATGGTTCATGACAAATTGGTATTAGAGGAGTCGGTTCTAGCACAGAACATAGAACTTTGATATTTTCTTTCTTTGATGAAATAATGTTAAGGGTACTGAGTGTGGATTTCAGTTTAGGGAGTCCAGTGTTGGTGCGACGGCCGACGTATCCATACACCAAGACCCTGACTACTGATTTCCGACTCAGTGAACGAAAACACTGATTACGTGTGTGTTTTCAAAATTTTTATTAAAGTCATCTCAACCAGGTCAGCTCACCAGGTTTAAATCGTTTGACTGTGTCGCATCTGTTCAGGATGTCTCCATGCAGATAGTCAGTTGGAGTTCCAAGAGAATACTCGATGATAGCCCACCGAGCGATGAGGCTCTGATGTAGGGCCCCATTTCTATGTTGGAACCTTTGGGTAGTGTACCAGCAGCACCACCACATGTTAGGTAGTAGATTCCATCAGCCGTACTAGCGGAAGATGCACGCTGACAGAGCGTGTTGCACGAGTTCTAGCAATAGAGGCCTCTGAGGATACGAGGCGAGACAGATTACCAGGCAGCAGTTGACTGGATTGAGGTGATCACTTGAGTTCTACACCTAGTTTAGACACTAGTAGAGTAGATTGTGATCTTAGCTACTAGTGTTTCCTAGTGAGTGACCATGAGGATGGTCAGAATAGTGATGGTACTTCGGTACGTGGACCGATGCCTTAGATAGTACCTTCAGGTTGTGTGCCAGTTATATCACTACCTATTAGTCAGCAGTTTCAACTAGCAGTACCGGTAGATGAAACATATAGGTTCAGTGTCTTACATGTGTTTTAGAATCAGATACCCCCTAGGTTCCATGGCGAGCCTGACTCATAGGCAGCTGAGGAATGGCATGAGGAGGTGGCTGAGGGTTTTCTAGAGCTTATACAGCTTCAGTAGGATGACATGTCAGTAGTTGAGTAATCATTGAGGCATAACTATCGTTCCTGGTACTTGATGACTACGATACGATCAGTGCTTCGGGTCTTGGACTTCCGAGCGAGGTGTGTTTAAGTACATCCGAGCTAGCACCTTTCCTCTAGGCATTCCTACTTATGTTAGGGTGCTAGAGAGAACCTTTGTGGTTGAGAAATCTTTGGCTGATTGGATATAACCAGTGAAGGTTAGCAGTGGGAAAGCAGGAAACTGACGCCAGTCTCGGAGACTTGGGCGTGTAAAATGTTTTATGAAGAGAAATTTTTAAGGACAAATGAATCTGCAGAGTAGAAGATGTGGATGCAGAGCTAGGAGGGAAACATGTGGTGAAGTACATTTCGACATGTTACAACCACCCACCTTTTTAGTACCCGCCAGGCTCTGGGAGCATAAGGGCAGGGGAAGAGAGTAGTTGCACACAGTCAAGGAGTGTGAGCCAAGGGCTCTAGGAATGATTCAAGGTATGTTCTGTGTCTACTACTATCTTCCGTAACAATATACATTGATACGAATCATTTATTCCTTCCACAATTCTTATCCCAGACCTAGAGTTTCTTTTTAATGATGTTGACTTGACCCTCACGTCTGGAGATACCTTTGAGAGGAGACTCGATAATCACACTTACGCTGACGGTGTGATCTAACCCTATAGGTGATAGTTTCGGTTGGAACCTCTTAGTGGTAGCATCAAGTCCTTACGAAGTTAATTTGGTTATAGAATGGGCAACCACAGTTCATACACAGATTGATTGTTTTAGGAAAAAAGGTTGTCATTTAACTATAATGCTAGGATGGGTTTTCCTTGGTTAGTGAAAAGGAAACCCCAGGCAGCACAGGATAAACTCATAGGAGGGTGCGGCCGATCACCCTTGAGTCAGCCAACCTTACCCTCGTGGCAGCAGGAGTTTTGTGTTTTCAGTTCCAAATAGGGAATGGAGGCCTCAAGAGTTTGAGGATGGTGACCATGTCTTTATACGGGTCTCACCTCGATGAGGTCTATAGAGATGTGGCCAAAGCAGAAAGTTATCTCTAAGGTTCATCGGACCTTTCCAGGTCCTCAGCAGTGTAGGAGAGGTGGCTTACAGCTTGACTCCTCCACCTCAGTTGCACCGGGTGCACGACGTCATCCACGTATCTTAGCTGAGGAGATGCGTGCATGGCCTAACCGTCATCATCGACCACTGAGATCTAGATATCATGATGGTGGGGGAGGGTGGACTTTCATTAAGATTCAAGTAGAGATTGAGGATTTACAAGAGCGGGTCCTACAAGGACGGTCGATTCCTCTTGTGCACTTTCGCTGGCAGCATAAGAACCTCCAGGAGAGAACATGGGAGCGGGAGGCTCAGATGCGTGCTCAGTACCCTCTTTTGTTTCCCTAGTGTGTGTTGAAACTTTACAGGGAAGTAAATTCCTGAGGTGGGAGTAATGTAATGTCCCGAAAATTTCAAGGAAATTTTTTTCATAAATACTTTGGAATTTTATGAGTCTGTGGCTTCTGAGGGCACTTGATTCCGAGGCCCGGTGTGCCTGGAATCAATTTCTGAAGTTTAGCTTGGGTACGTTCAATGAATGAACGAGCGGGTTTTTCTATCTTTTGAACTTGTGCTTGGAATTGATATCCAAGGGCACCGATGAACGCGTAGTGCTGATAATTGCTTAAGGGGACCTTTACCGTAGTTGCGTTTTATGTGGGTTGAAAGTTAAAATTTGGGGATTAGTTAAAAAGTTAAATAAAATTTTTTAGAATAGTTTTATACACCATGGTGGTCAAATCCTACATGGGGAAGTTAATGGTGGGGCCCACCCCCACATAACTTCCCATGTGTGGATATTTTAAAGGTGGGGTCCACACAAGCCCCAACCTTTCATCTCCCTTGAAACCCCCACTTAAACTCCCTTGAATTTATTGTGACAACCATTCTATTTATTAACTGTGTTAAATTCTCCACCTTCCTCCGAATTAAATTGCCAACACATTATAATTAATTAAGGGGATTCTCTAATTAATTAATTATAGTGTTTGATTCTTAAATCAATTGTTATGAGAATAAAATAATAGGATGAGCTATTATTTTTGTTGGGAAATTGTGGTGTTGGAGAAAACATGGGAAATATCTGGAGATGTAAATATAGAAAGTCTTCTTCTCTTAGATGAAGAATGTTTCCAACAAAGAACGATGCCCTCTTCTCCACGATGCCGGTTCCATGAATAATGACGGCGCGCCTTCTTTTCTCTTCTCCGGGATGCCGTTCTTCGCGACTCTATCTACCGTGATGTTCGTCTTCCGCGGATCGACGTCGTGCGACGTCTTCATGAGGAAGGGGAATAATGTATATTACTCTTTTATGTGGTTTATACCCTCGAGCATGAGCATTTATTTTTAGGATTTATCTTTGTGGATTCCTTAGCTAGGTTTGATTTCTCGTGATGAATGCGAATAAAATAAATTAATTCGCAAATTGATAAACAACTGATTGAATTAATTTTCTTATTATTTATCATGGATTTGAGATTCCTGAAGCATGATAAATATTTAAATTTCCAATCCCTCATATTCTGGATTCTCAAAAAATGATGCCCAAAATAATAAGGCTATCGATCCACACTTAAACTGAGATCCTTTATTATTCATGGTCCGTGCATTCTTCCCGTGTTCTTCATCCCCTAAGCGCACTGGAAACTAATTGTTTCGTTGAGTGCGGCATACGGATGCGAAGATCTCCACCCAAGGATCACAGATCCACTTTCATCTATTTTTTCTGAGTTAAATCGAACCTGGAATGGCATGCAGAAGGATCCCGTGGCGTGGGTCGGATGAGGGTTTCGGCTTGTGTGGGTTAGGCATGGTGGCCAGAAGAGGTGCGGGTGATCAGCTCAGCGGTGTGCGGTTCAGGCTATATAGGCTGAGGCGACATCCAATAGTGCAATAGGGTGGAGGCGTGGTAGCCCTAGCAGGAGGCGATGGCGGAAGTTCTGGTCGTGCGGTAGAAGGCCAGATTTCGGTGGGAGAAGATTGGAGATAATTGGAGAGAGAAAAATAAAATATAATGATGATATATTAATCCAAATAAATGAAAAGGTTGGCCGGCGCATGTTTGAGGGGAGGCCATGACATTAAATACATAAATATCTTTATATATATCTTATTTGAATAATTTGTTAAAAAAAAGGAGAAGGAAGAGGATATGTATAAGGGGAGGCGTTACCCACATGCACCAAAGCCTTAAGCATGAATCTCAAATGATATTGGAGAGATAATTTTCAATCAAATGAAATAATAACAATATAATAATATTATTATTATTTATTTTTATCAAAACCATAATTCGTCTGTAACATCTTCGTGCGACCTTGGTTTCACGAACCATCTATGGCAGTGCGACCCATATTCCAAGACGGACATTCTGAGTCCAATATTGAATGTATTTTTCGGGTTTTTGGATCGGGTATCCGAAGTGCTCAGAAAATAATAGATTTAATATTATTATTAAATCTTCGACCCGCCATAACTCATGCTTGCGACGTCTGATTGGCTTGCCGTCAGTGGCGATGTAATCCAGTTATTAATATGGTCGATTCAAGTCTAATGTTGGATACTAAATTCTGCTTCATAGCTCGGGTCCATGAAACACTGAATAATTAAAATATTATAATTATTATGGGATCTTGTATCTGACATATTTCTCTCATGCTGTGTCGGAATGAAAACTCGTCTATGATGTTACGACCCAGAAATTAAGACGAATGTTTGAAGTCAACTTTTGGATATTTATGTTGAGGTTGAGGCGCGGGCCCCATAAGGCCCAGTTCGCACGTGTTGCGATGAAATAAAACTTTTTCACCGGCTATCCGTTTTGGACCAATGGGTAGTCCATCTCGTCTGTGTTTTCGTATGGATCGAAACGGTATAACCGGTTTGTTTAACCGGTTTCATTTGAAGTACGACCGGGTTGGATCGAACATGAATCCAACCAGGCCCTCAGTAATAAGATGCTTATAACTGAAGGACCAGACATCTGATTGACGTGCTGTCAATTACATTGGATTCCTCTTGATGAGACAGTTTTTTTTGGAATACTTCACCTGAGGTTTGGACGTATTTGGAGTGTGGCCAGGTTGGATTGTACCCAAAATCCAACCGGGCCCCTGGAATGGAAATGCTAAAAACTCACAGACCGGGCGTCCGATTGATGTGTCGTCTGTTGCGTTGATACCACTATGGCGAGGAGGTCCCTTGAGATACTTCCATGTGAGTTTACATAACACTTGGAAGTATCGACTAGTAGATCTTGGAGTGGACCCTCCCGGAGACGAGCATACGGAGTGCGGAGACCTAGTAGCTATAGACTTGACGACTGCTTGACTGATTCGACTCGTAGTGATTCGATTAGCCCAGTAGATGGAGCACCCGGTATTTGGCGGCAAACCCATGACGGACAGGGCGCCTGGTAGTTGGCAGCAGACCCACGGTACTCGACAGGAGGAGTACCTCAGTAGGCTATTAGGGAGAGCGCCCGGTATTAGGCGGCAAACCCTCAGTGGATGGAGCGCCCGATATTTGGCAGAATACCGGTGGTACTCGACTGAAGGAGTACCTCAGCATTATAAGGTTAGTGAGTAGTGCCTCGGAGTCGTGACAGGGCCACTGTAATCGATAGAGGAGGAGTTCTCCAGCAGTTGTGGTTTCGATAATGAAAATCCTAGTTTGAGCTGAGCCAATGACATTTGTGTTTTCCTCATGATTGAGATGGGTTACTTGATAACTTAGGTATATGTATGGGCATATACCTAAGTAATGATTATCTGTTGAGATAATTCTTTGTGGTTATCCTTGTTGGATTTAGTGAGACCTTGAGGGTCTCGGGGTCCCTATTGAGTATCGTTATACTCACCCTTTCATGGGCTATGCCCTCACCTCATTGTGTTGGTTGCAGAGGATGGACAAAACTGATCGTGGTTGAGGATTTTAGAGCTGGACGGTACCCATAGGTGGACTTCACGACGAGACGGTACTCGGAGGAGGTTGGCGGGCGAGAGCATTGAGGAGGTTATCTGTACCTACCCTTCAGGTAGGATTCGAGGTGGACGACATAGGAGCTGCTTCTATTTTCCAACTATTTGTCTTTTATGTTGTACTTTCGTTCAGTTGTAGCTGTACTTTCCAGTTGGGTTTTTATTTTGGCCCATTTACTTTTCATCACTTTCTTTTTTACTTAGTGTATTACTTTCGCTTGTACTCTGGTTGGTTGTGTTTATGTTTCATAAAGGCAATGCCTTCCCAATTATCGATATTTGCGCCTATGGTGCTAGTCGCCAGCCCCTGGCCTATGTAAGGCGGGCATGGGGTAGTCACGGCACGGGCCCTGAGGACGAGTCGTGACAAGAAAAATATTGGGTTTTTTAAAATAAAATTGATGATAGAACACTAAATATAATGAAATGATAATTTGACAAAAAATTATCAATTTATCATTCAATAAATTATCAATGGAACAATTATGAAAAAATTATCAAATGACTATTTCATGAAATCATTGGATGATAATTATTAGAATTATTGAATGATGATTTCATCAAATTATCGAATGATTATTATGAATAATTATAAAATGATAATTTTATCAAATTTTTAATGTTAATTATGAATATTAACAAAAAATAATTGTGAGATTATCAAAGGATAATTATTATATTTTAAATTTATAACTAAAAGTTTGAAAAAGGATAATTTTAAAAATAATGAAATGATAATTGCAAGATGATCAAAGGATAATAATTGAAACTATGAAAAATGAATTTCTATATTATCAAAGGATAATTATTAAAAATATTAAATAATAAATGTGGTATAATCAGAGGATAAATATTAAAATAATCAAATGATAGTCTCTATATTTTACAACGTTAATTTATAAAATAAAAAATTTCAATGAAAAATATCATGGATTTATCAAGGTAAAATATAAAGAATTTCAAGATGATATCTAATTTAAATTATAGGCGAATAATTATTAAAATTTCCAAAAAAAATATTTCATAGTTTATCAATTGATAATTTTTTTCAAATTATCAATATATAATTATAAAAAGGATAGTATTTCGAAAATTATCAATTAATAATTATAAATAATAGGTTAATTTCAATGGATAATTATAAAGTATAATACATACTATGTTATGCATAGATGTTTTAAAATGATGATTTATAATAAATTATATAAAGATAATTATAGAGGATAATTTGAAATAAATTATCAACAGATAACTATATCATATAATTTATTGTAAATTATGAAGAGAAAATTATAAAGGAATAATTTTTAGTAAATTATAAATAGTGTATTATAAAAGGATAATTTAAAATAAATTATAAAAAATAAATTTAAAAGGGTAATTTAGGATAAATTATCAAAATATAATTATAATGAATAATTTATATTTAATTATAAAAATATAATTATAATGGACAATTTAAGGTAAGTTATGAGGTATAATTATAAATGGGTAATTTATGATAAATCATCAACATATAATTATAAAAGGATAATTCATGATAAATTATAAAAAGAAAAATTTTCATAAGGAGAATTTTTCGAGCTCATCTATTGTTCTAAAATGGTAATTTTAAAAATATCTTAGTGATATAAAATATCATCACTTGTGATATGTTAATGATATTTTATGAATTATATAGAAGAGATAATGTTTCACAAGATGTGATATTTTATTTCTTTTTAAAATAAAATAGTTGGTTTGGGTTCTAAGATACTTTTAAGAACCTCAATTGGTGACATGTCAAAAACTAAGATAATAACTCATGTGAGGAGGTGTTCCTAACTATTGAGGTTACCACAACTTTTATACCAAATAGTTGTAAGTCGCCCCATTGACATTGATAACATTGAGGTGGGAATTTTATTAACATTTGTGGCCATTCATACCATGTTATCATGATATGTGATTTATGTTAGACTATCCCTTGCATGTTTTGTGATGTATGTGGGTTTTTGTGTGCTTCCTTGAGACTTTCCTGATTGATACATTATAATTATGCATGTTGATGTTCTTTATATCACGTTGTTTTGATCAATATAGTGTATTTATGGATTTTCTGAGACTCATGATATGTTGTGAATGATGGAATTGTTTCCTTCGTATATTCATTGTATATACACTTTTCTTGTGTTATACATTCTACCAAAGTGGTAGGTGGTCCTTTTGGGGATTGGAATCCCTTGATGGGGAGTATGTTCATACACATCATGTGACTTGATGACATGACCCAGATATAAGATGAGGCATAATAATATTATGTGGCCTGACCTAGTAGTATGATGATGATGAACGATCAGAACCATATGTGATTAACATGTGGGAATTTTGATCATGAGTTATTATAAATGTTTTATAATACTTGGTCATGATGGTCTATGTGACCGGACCTTGAGATAATTCTCAGACAGGATGACCTAATGTTGTTTGACTATGAGGCTTGGGCTCTATATGGCTATTGAGTAGCATGAGGCTGGCTCAAAGGTTGTGATGTTACCATGACAGTTCTGATGTTTTCAGGTATCAATATGAAATTGGTATTACTAGGGATTGTGTCAAATTTTTTAGCACAAAAATGCATAGCTTGATTCTTGTTTGTGTGTGATTTTATTTATTATTATGTTATACACTCTTATGCATGTGAACACTGGTTAAATATCTACTGTTGGTTTCATACTAAGTATTTGTACTAACACCCTATTTGTTAATTTTAGTGTGCTATTACATTTCATTACATGGGATTCGATGATGGATAATGGTCTAATGGTAGATAGTTTAAGAATGGATTATGGAGTATGAGTGTGTTATAATAGACTCTAGTAGTCTCACAAATGATTATTTTTTTTACATGCATGTCATTTTATTCTACTTATTATCTTATGGAACTGCTTAATACATTGGAAAATATTATATATAAAAATTATTTATTATGTTTATGCATTTAATATTTTTTTTATTATATTTTAATTATTTTTAATCAGCCTATAACATGATACAGAGGGTATAGTCTCCACGTGGTTCCAAATGATACCTTCAATACTAGGAGGAAACCAATTGAATATTGGGGGGGGGTATTCATGAGGTCGCATATCATTCTGGATCAGACCTAGTGGTTTTTTTCATGAGTTAAAAAAATGGTATCAATGGAAGGATTCACTAAATTTTTCAGCTATATTCCATAGGATGGATATATTAGGCTAGAGATGAGACTGTTGGCAATCGAGTATGGGAACTATTCGAGTTCCTAGAAAACATTTTATAGTGTACCCCTATGTTACCATAAAATGGGAATTTATTTTTTTCTTTTGCTGTTAATTAAACTCACCTTGGGTGATGCGCATGATGTTTATTGGAGATTTATGAAATTATGTGTCCATTCTCACATCATGAATAGAAATGTAGGTTCACATGAAATATATGTACTAGATATTGTGTTGCATTATAGTTAACCATTATATGACTTTATTTCTTCTATTTGTTCATGTTAGTTTCTCTTTGTGTGACATACTTCTTTCCCTACATTTTTTATATATTAATTTTCATTGATTAGTTGAACTGAGCATGCTATTTTGTGAGTATAAATATGATGAATGTGTCAAATGTGATAGTATTGAATCAATGGAAAATAAATTTACGGGTATACCATGGGTTATGGTTAGACTCTTCAAAGGACCTTGTGTGATCCCATATACTGGTTAATAGAAACCATTGGTGATCTTATTTCTGGTCTGGATCATTTCAATTTGTTAATATTTATTTTGGTAAAATGGATTCCTCATCAGAGATGTTTGATGCCACCACAATCTAAGGTAGCCCATGATATCCTAGTCCCACCACCTATGGTGGAGGAGGACGCTCCACAATGTGACCCTATATAAACATATATAATCTAGGATATAGGGCCTATCTTTTCTGGACACATTAGGATAGTTACCATTCAAGTAAGAGTAACATCGAGGACTACGAATATCCACAATCAATATTTTCTTATTCATCATCCTCTAACATTCAATGGTACTGGTGGTCCACAAGATGAAAAGGATTAACTCTACTTTATCGGGAGTACCTTCATAGAAGTCCAAATTACTGACAAAGGATGAGTTATTCTTGACACGTTCATGTTCTAGTGAATTTCAGGGAGTTAGTGAACTTATATAAGTCAGTCTGGGAGACTATATGGTCTTACATATATGACCTTCAAAAAAAATTTATTGAGCATCACCTTCTAGAAATAATTAAGCTAGACCATTCCTATAATTTCATGGATTAATGACAATGTTTTTGGACTATCTCTGCATACTTTGTGAATTTTATCGTGTTTCATCAATTTTACCATTTGATGGATGGAAATGGGGAACAAATTTCTTGATTGTTTGAAACAGGAAAATGATCAAACCTTATAAGTCAGGTAAGTGGTATAAACCTACATACATACTTACAGTTTCATTGTAAGGACCTAACCGTTGATAAGGGGCAGGAAGATGATATGGAAACATGGATACATTTGGGTCATAGTCAGATAGTGACTGGGTATTCCATTACATTCATAGGAGGTCCCTACGATTGAAGGAAGGTAATGGTGGGACAAGTAAAATAGAGGTTGAGAAAAAATTAGATCAATGTAAAACTTTTTCAGTTTTCTATTTGGGAGACAGGTGCTAGAACTTTTGGTTAAGGAAGCATTATAGAAGACCTTTCTTGAAACTAGTAGTGGACTAAAATTAGTGTGGAAGTCATGTTTATATATGATTATTTATCTTGAAGGTCTCCTAGTGGAGTGAAAAGAGGTCAGAATAGGTTTGGAATGGAGGAAATCATCAGAGGATACATACTCTCCTAACATTGTTGAAGTGGAGAGTCAAAGAAAATGTCATGAAGAAAAGGTAGGACAAGTCTATGTGATGGATCAAGCTTTAAATGACCATGATGAGAAACATGTTTTAATATGTTTTACATTTTTAGACACATATTTTCATAGTTTTACTTATATAATCCTAAGGATTTTATTATATCAATGAGTAATTCCTGGATGTGAATTACCATTAAATATATGTTAGTTTGACATAGATTTCTCTGAATCAATGTTTAATTATTACATTAGACCATAGTATATGATATAGCATCAGTCATAGCATCAATTAGAGATGGATTGATGAGGGACTCACTAAATGGAGGAGAAGAGAAGTTATATGTTTTAGAGATCATATTACTATGTGAATTTCCCTTGAGTATTGTTTGGTTAGGCTTATATGTTTTATATCATCATTATAGAATTACGTGAAGAAATCTGTATTGATTCAGATTAGATTGAGCATGTGGTACCATCCTCAGATATATGGATAATCTAAGTGGAATATAAACATACTAGAGGATATGTGTTGACCTTACATCCTAAACATTGGTTGACCATGGCATGATCATCTAGCCTTATAACCTTAAGAGACTCTTTATAAGAGTATGTGTCATTCAGTTCCGTGAAGGCATGATGTGGGTGAATATGTAGTTGTGGGGCCCAATTTTGTTCTACGGAACTATGAGAGAGTGTATCTAATTAAAAATAGGTTGAACGCCACTTAAAGAAGGTAGAGATCATTTATCAACCATGGGAGGAGACCTTTGGAGTTCACTATGGGAGATCAAATTTTTATTGGTAGTGAATCCTCATAAAGAGAAATGTTGTCTAAAAGAAAAGGGAAACATTTCACCATATTTTATGGGACCCTTTGATATCAACAAATGAGTGGGATTGTGGAGTATTTTTTGTTCATTCCTCAATGTTATAGGTACATGTATGATATGTCCACATTTCCTATCTTTGGAGTAACATGCCCGATCCTATGAATGTTATAGAAGTCAAGGATTTTGAATTGGAACTAGATGCATTGTATTGGTGTAATTTTATGAAAATATATTGGGTAAAGTGGGAATTTCCTGTGTGGGACACCAAATCACTCACCTGAATTTGGTGGCAGTATAATCCGATCTAGGTTGAGATGTTAGAGTTCGAGTCTGATAATCAACCACAATGGCACGAGTTGTTTGAGTATGACAATTAAAGATACTTACCATGTAGGAGATGCCAATAAAGGTAGAGAATTGTTATATACTACATCCGTTTATTATAATATGAACCATTTTATAAAAAAATATTTATATTTTTTTGTAAAACATTCAATTTCAATAAAAATGACTTATTAAATTAATTAGTGGGATCTTTATAGGTGTTAAATCCTAGATAGAACAATGTTCTATTCTATGGAATGTTTTATGAGTTATGAGCTAAGATAGAATGGTATTATGAGGACATTAGTGCCTTAGAACACCCATAATAAAATTTTTAAATATATTATATTATATATATTTTATTTTTCCAAAATAATTTAATATCATCCAAATTGTGTTCCATGAGAGAAATATGGGACCACCATTAGGTCTTGGATGATGGGTTCACCCTAGGTGTGATATAACCTTTGTTTTTTTAGGATATTTGTATGATCACACATGATGATAAATTATTATTTTTTAATATAATATTTTTCATAAAAAAAATAATATCTTTTAATTGCGGAGTTTTTTTTTGAGAAAAACGAGACCCGTTTTATGTATATGATGAGGGCTATACCCTAGGCATGAAATAAACTCAATTTACATAGATCATTAGGTAATATATCACGTGTGTATTGCATATTTAATATTCTTATTATAATATGTTTCAAAAAATAATTTAATATATTCCAAATGGTGTATCGTATGTGAAATCCAAGACAACCATTAAGTCCTAAATACGGGGTTTACCCATGGCGTGACCTAAATTTTATGCAAATTAGTTATTTGGTAACATTACATGCATTAATTACTTTTTAATATTTATTTATATTATTACATGAATTTAATTATTGAAATTCATTAATTGGGGTCATCATATCCACCTAACACTTCCACCATTGTTGATGTGTGTTTTTTTCAAAATCATCAATTTCACATGTTTTTTAGCCAATAAAAATAAATTGACTTCAGGGGATAAATCTACTTATTTCCTTATCAAGAATAATTTGAAATGGAAGATTTATTTGGGTTTTTAAGGGTTATCTAAAGGGAGATACATTAGGTATTTGATATAACTTAATAGATCAAACCTTATGTGATGGTTACTCTATTAATATTTAAAGACCATGGCTATTCATTAGTTATGAATGAAAAAACGATTGTGAAATGGTTCATTCAACTTCAATGATATAGGCATGCAATTTTCCTATGCACATTTCTATCACTAACATGTTAGTTTTATTATTTTAAATTGTATAATTTATGTTAATTTTTTACCTCTAATTGTAAAAGGATATTTTATGATAAATTATCAATAGATAATTATTAAATGATAATTTATGATAAATTATCAAAATATAAATATTCTTAAGGGAAATTTTCTTAGAAAATTCATCGACTGAAAAAGATTTTTTCAAAACTATATAAGAGAGAGAAAATATAATTTCTTGTGATGTTTTAATGGTAATTAAAAAATTATCTAAGAGATTGAAATTACCATCGCATGAGATATTTGATTTATTTCTGAAATAAAATTGTTGGTTTTGGTTCTATAAAATTTTGATGAACATCAAATGATAACGTTTCAACAACTACATTATTAAGGTATGTGAGGAGGTGTTCTTTATTTTTGATCTTTCCACTAAATAATTTGAACCACAAAATGTGTTTATTCCTTCCATTTAAATCAATGAAATTGTGTTTGGAACTTCCTAATCATTTCAAACCATGTATACAATGTTATACTGATAAGTGATTTATGATGTAGAATCTCATGATTATTATATGGTTCATGTGGGTGAAAGTGTTTCCATGATTCTTGATTGTGTAACATATTATGATTATGCATTTTGATGTTATTTAGAACATGTTTATTTTAGAACATGATTCTATGAATGACTTTTTATCAAAATCATGATATGTTTGGTATGATTCCACTATTTCCATATGATTTTCTATGTATGTTCTATATTTTTCTGTTATGCGGGTAATAATGCGATAGGTGGGACCACTGTGGATCAGTATCCCTTAAGGGGGTAGAATGTGTAGATAATGCACATGACTTTATAATGAGACTAGAATGGAAGATAAGGCATCATTACCTAGTGTGCGGTTACTAGGGGTGAATATCATGAGTGATTTGACCCATATGTGATGACCATGGGGAATGATGATATTGAGTGATAAGACCTATTTTGAAATAGTTGGGCCTGATGGTCTATGTGACCTAACATAGAGAGAGAATCAGGGAATGATGAACTATTTTTTGACATGGAGGCCTAGGTCATGTATGACTGTTATGCTAAATTTGTCTCGTTCTGACATTGTAATGATACCATTATTATTCTCATGTTTTTTAGTATGGTACTAAAGTAGGTATAACAAGGGTTTTTGGTTACTTGGTTAACACATGATTTATCATATCTCATGTTTAATATGTGGATTTTTAATTATTATTATGTTATACAATCTTAACCATGTGAAAACCTATTGAGGATTCATTTGTGGTGTCTTACTATGTTGTTGTAATCACTCTATATGCTTGAATTTCAGTGCATTTGTATATATCATTACCATTGGTCTAGTAATGGGAATGGGACATATGGTGGATGGTTGAGAAATAAATCATGGATAAAGAGTGAAATAGGACAGACTCTAGAGGACTTTCATATGTTTATTTATTTTATAATTACTCTCCATTCGTTTTATCTACTTCTTATACTCTGATCATTCATACCACTTTGGGAGCTCTAATATACATTCAATTTATTCAATATCTCTGTTCACTGTAATTTTTCATAATTTTTTTGTTTTGGTTATCATCAATTATATGACATTATATTGAGAATAGTCTCCCCATCGTTCAACTTGAGACTCTCATTACTATTCTACAACCTCTTACATACAAGGAGTCGCACATGAGGACACATAGAATACCAACTCGAACCTAATGGTTCAGGTTAGAATGTTATATACTTGAGAATATTTTACATAATAAATTAAAATTCATAATAGTTGATTATAAAATGAGGTTACATGAAATTATTAAAAATACTAAATGAAATACCAGTGAATTTTCTTTCAACTCTCTAGAGAAGTTAACTCTTTTTGATAAATTATGATATGAAGATGATGAAATAGTGACATAGTATTAAATTAAACTTAATATAGCTATAATAAATATCATTTTGATGATTATTCTATCATGTTTTATTTTTGAGAATGTTGTACATCATAGTTCATGGTTTTATATTTTGGAAACCAAGAATCTGATGCATACCTTTCTAAGGGGAAGATAATGAATCCTTTTATGAAAAAATTAATAGAATTACATGGATGTTTAAAAAAAGAATATCATATCATAAAATTATCTATCGAATGGGTGCAAGTTAGATACAAAAGAATTTGTAAAAATTGAAATTTATAAATAAGAAACTTTTGTTGTGATTATGTATAAATTGCATGTTGAAAATAACATTAGAGAGTCTAAATAGAAAAATTCTAGTTTTTTTTTATTTTGAAGGATATACTAAATGTGAAATATATGATATTTACAATCAGTTATTAAACTATAAAATAGATAGAAACGATACCATGGATAACAATAATGTTTTCAGAAAAATCAGTTTAGCTGAATACTTTTAAGGATGAATAAAAATAACTAAATGTTGAAATAACCGATGAAAGTATTGTTAATATTAGGGTGAAAATAAAATAAAAACCATAATCATTGATATTATAACTATATTATTGAAATTAATAAAGATGAAAATTTATGTTATGGATGTATAAGTTGTGAAAATCATAATAAATAGAGAATTGATAATTAAAATACATATTAATTAGTAAAAAATAATTTTTAGATGATTAATATATATTAAAACATATGTCAATTAGTGTGAAACTTATTTGAACTTGGATGTCTATCATAATAATTTAAAATATAGTATGATAGAAAAATAATGTTTATGATATGATCCATATAATTATCAATAGAATAAAAAGTATTTTATGGTTAACCAAGAGAAGAAACAAGAGGTAATAAATAGAAAAAATGTAAATCTTGTTTGAATTATTTTCTTATTGAATATGTGTTACTATATTGGTGTCTATGGATATACAATTATAATTTTAAAATAATATCGATATTGGTAGAATCAATATAGATTAAATAAATGGTCTTCATAATGTATAAGTCATTCATTTAACAATGATGTTGTTTTTCATGTGTAGAGTATAGTCGAAAATCTAATTTCTATATATGTGACATAACTTGAAATTTTTAATATTTTTTTTCTTTATCAACAATATAACAATTTGATTATATATAACCAGTTTTATGTTCATAGGCTGAATAAAATTTTATATGAAAGAATCCAAATATGTTAACTAAAAACCAATGGAAAATACAATATGTTGAAAAGTCGCTAACTAAAGGTGAAGGTGGAATGAATATTATGAGGATGAACATTCCTTAAAAAATTACAATGAACGTAAAATAATTTTACACTATTGTTATTCCTCATATATGATAGATAAAATAAAAATATACTGGAATATAAAATTCTTGTAGAATAGAAAATTTGTTTTTGGGAATGATGGTGTTGTAAGATTATGTGGTCAGGTATATTAAATTGTTCATAAGGGAGATGTGTAAAGAAGTAATATTGTTATTATAGGATATAAAACAAGAACAAAATATGTTTCATTCATCTGTGTGATTTTGGAGATGATATACACTTTACTATCCTACTTATTTATATTATTGGCAGATATTATAATTTTCAAAGAGATTAAGGACTCATGGGAACTTATTTCATATCAGTGGAGATGATGAAGATTTTATTTTATAAAAAAATTAAAAATAATTTGAAAATAAAATAATAGAACATTTTATACAAGGAGTATATCAAGAGAAACATGGTATGAATGTTGATTTAATTTTTCAAAATTTAAATGTGTTTGAGAGTATTTAATCAGTCATGTAAATATGGTAGGATTATCAAGAAGTCATAAAATCATAATAAAATGATATATTTCCATGAAATTAATATTATTTATACTTTTGTTTATAGATTAATTATATCAAAGGGGTTTAATGGTTAACTATATTATTTTTGGATGATTATTTTAAAATGTGTGTCATTTGGAAAAATAAAACAATTAGTAACATTGTAATAACAATACTAATCACGATTATTGTCCAATGGTATTAATGATTTTTTAGGATGTTTTACTTATCCATAATAGATATATTCATTATAGAAATAAGAGATTAAACCCCAATAAACTTGTTTTTCAGGTGCAGAATGATTTTGATGTATTTCAGAATATTTTTTAGTAATTTTTTCATAGTTAATAAAAATGGTATTAGGTATGTTTGAAAATAAATGAGATATATGAATATTCACTTGATACTCCATAAATAAAAAAGTTATAGATTCTATAAAATAATACATAAATAGAATGTAAAATTTTAATATGTTATAATGATTGAATAGAAAAAATATAACACCTCAATATCATAATATATGATTACCTTTAAATTAGTCAATGTGTTTGATATCCTTCCCCACATGAATCATCAAACTAAAATGAAACATATTTATGTGTAGACCATTAAATACAAAATGTGAAATTAAAATGAATGAATATTAGAAACCTATTCATAAATTTTTTAGTAAATAAATGAAAACTTAAATATAAATTATATTCGTTTTTTATAGTCAAAATGTTAAATCCAGTCATTTTACACTTATAAATGCACTTTTATAAATATTTCCTTTTTATTTGATATGGATTTATATTTCAATAAAATTTTTATTAATAATGATAAAATATATTTTACATGAAAAATTGGTTTAATATAATTGAATAATTAATTTGTAAAAAATAATAATAAGTGTAATTAATGTTTTTAAAAAATAACATTCCTACAAAACAACTATCATTATATTTTTATGTTTTTGTATTAAAATTAATCTTTAACACTATTTGAAGTTATATAAAATAATTAGTTTTTATACATTTGATCATCATGATAAAAATATTTAATGAGGATACTTTAATATGTTTGTATAAAATTAATTCCCCAAAGTAAATATTAGTTACTATTGTAAAATAACTATTTTTGAAGAATAACAGTTTACTAAATATTATAGGTTTAATTTAAATTAATATATTATTATAAACATTGATTAGATAATATAAATAATAATTATAAATAAAAAAATAAAAAAATTAATTGGCGGTCAATGTTAAATTTGTTATGAAGACATAATTATTAAAATGACATTTTTCTGTAAAAAAACATTTTTAACACATGATATGTTTTAATTTAAAAGTTTTTTTATCATATATATTAATTATATTAGAAAAAATTGATATTAAAATATTAATCATAATGTAACATTTTTTTAAGATTTTTTATCTTATATATTTTTAATAAATTAATTACCATGGTTAAATTTTAATCATGATTACTAAGGGTAAATTGGGTAAATGATTTATCTTGAATTTTTAATAACTAAAAGTTCACAATAAAATTACAAGAAGACTTTTAATATATTAATGCAATTAAGAAACCTCTCAACTAATTATTTTTAGTAAAATAACATAACTCTCATGAAATTAAATTCGTATCCCTTACAAATCTTTTGTTTCTAACTTTTTGACCCTCTTTTTCACTTATAAAGGATCTCACATCCTCTCAATTTATGCCCCACCTATATTTATAAATTCACATGAAAATATTCCCAATATTATTTTATAATATCCTCAATAAAATTTTAGTAGTCCTTATCTTCAAAAATATTTCTCAAGTCCTTCTTTTACAATGAAAACATCAAGAGAATATCCAAATTCACAATTTAAGTATTACTTACCCTTTTAGGTTTGTTAATTATCATTCCCATACACACTCTTACAAATCCAATCTATAAATAATGATATAATAAAAGTAATATATGTAATAAAATTAAATTTTAATATATTTAAGGTATAAAAATTATCATTTCCCCATCCCATTCAATTAAAAAAATGAAACTGTTAGTCATACAAATGTTTATACTACTACCTCCAAGAATGAAAAAGATTATTTCATCACCACCATTAAATTATGTTGATATAATTTTTTATAGAATATATATGTTGTTTAATTATAGATTAATATTTTTAAACTATAAATTTATTATTATATAATTAATTTTATAAATATCTGATCATTGTAATATTCACAGTCCTAAAAAAGAATACATTGAGGATTTTTTTTATTCATTCGGTGTTTTATTTTTATATCCATTTCTTATTATTATAATTCATTATATTTTTAATAAATCATAATAATAAAAACTATATAATATTATTATTATTTGGGTTTAATTATATTACAACAAAACTACCTCATAATCATTAATTAATCATCATAGGTTCATGTTTGGGTTCATTTAACCACATTCTTGAACAATAATATGCATTAATAAGTTGGATGTCTATTACAAATTATTTAATTTAATATTTTTTATAAATATATTCATAATTTTTTATAGTAATCTTATATCAACATTTAACTCATTTATTAAGAAGAAACAATTATTTCATTCAGAATAACTATAATATGCTTGTCAAAGAGTTCATCTTCATGGTTTGTAACAAATACTACCATGGAATGAAAATATAGATTTACAAACTATCATGTAAAATATATAAAAATACCATATATAATATAATAATTATGAAATTGTTGAAAATAATGAAATCCAACACACTTTTTGTGAAACTTTTTCAATTTGACAATGATTACTTACACCAGGTATAGAAAATAGGTAAAAACTGACAAACGTTTATATGTATAGAATGATTTTAAATGAGGATTATAATTGGTTATATTTTTTAATATGTTTCATGGGTAGGTATTTAGTTAAAATTAATTAATTATTCCAAATCTTTGGTTGCTATTCAGAATGAATCAGGATTGAGGTAATGGTTTTCATCTCAAATTCTACTCTTTGAGAAATTTTTTTAATTAGAAAAGTAATTTTATTTATGTAATGTCTATAATAAATTTTTTAGATTTCATATCATGAATTATATTTTAATCATGGAATTTTTGTTCAATTTAAATACCTATATCTGAAGTGGTTTTGATTCAAATGTTTCTAAAGCTATAAAATTCATCTTGGCCTCAATTTTAATTATTTTATAAAAATACATTTTGTTCCCCATGTTTCCTTTGTAATATGTGTTTATTACCCATGGATGTACTTTTAACATAATTATTTTTTAATGGGAATTAATATTAAAATAATATACCATTATTTATGTGACTATTAATAAATTTGTCTCCCTAGTTGTAAGGAATTTTTGGAACTCAACTTTTATTCATTGAGTTATAATTATTCTCTTGAACTTAAATGTTTTTAATATCCCAACTTTTGATTTTATTATATGGTGTTATCTCATTTTTCCTAGGTTTAAATATTATTACCACATAATCCCACTTATAAATATTTCTCACTTATTAAGATATGTTATGGTAATGGATATTCATAATTCAAATTTATTTCTTTCAGTTATAATGTCTTATCTGGAACATTATTATTCCATTTTTGGGGACTAACACCCTAATATGTTATTATATTTTATTTTATTATCCACATTAAAAAATTATATATTTAGCATGAAGAATTTTTTGTCACTCTTTTTACAGTGTGTTGATTGATGAATATTATTCTTCACCGCATGAAAATTGCAGTTTCCTTCACATTCATATATTTTTTCATTAAGTCTAAATTTCACCAAGATAAGCTTGATTTATTTTAAAGGATCCATTACGAAAGATTATATTCATAATTAATAGGTTTTATTTATTTTCTCATACACACATTAAAAGATAATTTTGGAAGTGGCCGATAAATTATATTTTTATGTAATTGTTAAAAATGATTTATAAAAGATATTTCCAGTTTTCAAATTAACATACCATTCATTAAAAATTGATATAACATAATAGGGTTTATGTTTTAAATTTTATACAATAATATATATTTATCATTTGGGGGAATGAACCCATGGTACCAAAC
Organism: Viscum album; assembly: GCA_963277665.1. Lineage (NCBI taxonomy): Eukaryota > Viridiplantae > Streptophyta > Magnoliopsida > Santalales > Viscaceae > Viscum > Viscum album. The sequence continues at coordinate 1,227,120,535 of OY728151.1, forward strand.
AATACATTATCTTTTCCCTTTTTGGACGGTATCATTTAAGCATTCTTTTGTTAGTATGTTTTTATTATATGTCAAAATATTTCATGGATTCATTTGTTACAATGGGTATATGTTATTTTAAAATCATCCACTGTCTTTGCTTGAGAATATTATGATAATATTATTATGTTATTGAATTATATATATACTAATAGCTCAATATGGCAGGAATATGATATTTTAGATAATTAAAATTATATGATGATCACCTAGGTCAAATGTGATTCCAATGACTTTGGGACAAGTATTTGCATACCTTATGTTGTTATTCGATCATAGACTATTATTTGTATATTGAATATGTATTGTCTAACAATACACCTTGTTTTTAGGATGATTAATTTCTTTTTTATCCTTTTATTGAAATGAAGAAAATTGTTCACATTCTTCACGATTATTGTCTATTAAAAGAGTTTGATAACGTATTCATATTCTAAATGAATAATTATAAGGATATACATGTTTTTATTTATATATAGTTTCCATAGAGAATGGTGTAAAAGGTTTTGGTGACACTTACGGTGAATTCATTTCACATAATGAGGTTTTATGTGGGGCCTTGATTTATTCATCTCATCAATCCACCAATAAGTATTATCAAGAAAAAAATGGTTTGGTTTTGGTGCATTTTTCTCCCCATTACTTAATATGTTCTTCTAATAAGGCCTTAAAAATATGTTTTTGATGTATGAAATTAAAAATTCCATCTATAATAGATTATTATTATTAATATAATTGATTTAATTTATTACCATGGATAAAATATTCTCCCAATTCTAATTGATTATGGTTTTATACCATTAATTTATTCCTTCCATAATATTTATGCCATATTAATTTCATGATTACCTTAGCTGGATATTTTTCATCACTAAGATTTTGTGCTCACCCCTTATTATGTTTTAATTTACTCATGTTTTCATTTAATGTCGTAAATTTTACATGTCTATAAGGATAACACATGTGACGGAATTCATGGGACATTCTCAATATTATTAATTGATTAAGTAGTTTTTTATATAGTTTATAAAAGTATCTATTTGAGACAATGAATTGGGTATGTAATTTTCTATAATGGAAATTCTGGCATAAACAAAAATGAATGAAATTAGATTGAAACATAGACCCTTAAAACTTTGGTAACATTTTATTCATAAATAAAATGAATGATGTAGATAAATTTTTAATTAAAATATCAGTAATATTACTTATTCATGAAATATTATATAAATGGTTAGTTTACACCCCATTAAAATTAAATTTGTTTCATAAAAGAACATTTGTCTCAAAGAAGCATGTTTTGAGACGAAATCCTTAGAAAGTTCATATCTTTGTGGTGGGAGTTTATAAATGAATTAATTAGGTGCTAAAAATTTATATACACAAAAATAAAATTTTAAATTAAACATAAATATATACAGTTAGATTTCACACATAATCATGGATTAATATAATATACTAAGTAGACGTAAAACCCAATGAATGGATATTGAGTTTAAGAACCCCTTACATAATGATTTAATTTAGTTTAGAACTCTTAAGGATCTTGTAAATTTGTTTTAAACATTTTATAATATAATAAAATATTCATATTTAAATTTATAATATCATATATTACCCCTTTTATAACATCAAATCACTTAATCATTAACATTATTTCATTGTCAGTATTTTTTTAAGTGATAGTTATATTGTTTGGAAATGCATGTTTCATCAACAATATTGTGGATGCAGAACATAAGATAAAATTAAATTATATCAATTTTATAAAAAAAAGCATTCATTATATACATATTTATAATAAATATGCAATTTTTTACATGGAGAATGAATCAAATTGCACTGTAGGGACGATATGATGTTCATACACACAAGCAAAGTTATCATTTCTTTAGTAGGTGAAAGTGTAAGGAAGTGAAATTTATATTAATTTTCTAGAATAAATATCATGATAGATAAATAAAATACATTCATTAAATTTATCATTTTTTACCATGCATGTAATGTATTATTTAAAACCGAATAATATCACTTTGTGTTACGGTAGTCCGTCGTATAAACAAATGATCTTATTAATTATAAAATTTATTGTCATGTAAGAAAGAAAATGACATATTTATTTTAAAAAATTATTAATATTATAGTAATATAATATATTAACATCAAATTAGTCCCTTTTTAATTCCATATAATGCTCAACTAAAAAATTAACTACTTTTCTTTGTAAGGAAACAATCCACCGTATAAATGATCAATGATATTTCATTCACTGTATAATGTAAATTAAGAAATTATATGTTATATTATTATTAGATAAGTATAATTTAATAATTAATTTCATCTAGTAAACTTAAATACATTATCATATTCATCTAAGGGAATAATTTGTGGAAATTGAATTACATTTGTTCGCACGGTGGTTATTCATCATACATACGACCAACAATTTAATTTATCATTTTAGATAGGATGATATCATTATAAGTCATGAACATAATGTAAAAAAATATATCAATAAACATAATATAATACAGTTATTATATAATCATGGTTTAATTATAATTGAATGAGGTGGAAGAAAAAATAATATAAAATGCTTGATTAAGGACGTTAAATCTTCTTCAGAGAACATATTTTGGTTTCCAACATAAGGACTTGTATTTTTATTTATGATCAAAAATATGATTATAGGATTAGGGGAGGTAATTTATTAGGTTATTTTTTCAGTTTATTAGAACCAATGTGTTTTGAATGTATGAAGTGGAGAGGAGTGGGGGTACATTTTATATCTGGGGGAGAGCACAAACTTTTCAATTTTTTAAAACATTGAATTCCTCCAAATCTTTTCTCTGGAAAAAAAGATCCAAAATGAACCATTACTGAACCATTAAATATTTAATGTCTAAATGGTTCAATAAAATTGTAATTATATAAGTTTTTTTTCATTTTTAACGCTTATCTTTTTAGTAAACCCTCTGGTAAACCTGTTTTTACCATAATAGTGCAAAATAATTTTTAATGATTTCAATATTAAATATTTTAAAAAATGGTTTTGAAATCATTATATTATATAAATTATTATAATTCCAAATAATTAATCTATTTTTCAAAATTTAACACACATTATTGTCATATAGTATTTTTAAAATAACCCCCCATATGTGTCGAAAATCAGAATTTTCATGTAATTCATTTTTTAATGAATAGATGATCTTACATTAACTGTATGAAAATTAATCATAATTTGATAAATTTATATATACACATATATATATATATATAATATAAAACATATATTTGTATATTTCTTGATTGTGTGATATTCAAATTATTAAAAATTGATAAACATTATACACTTTAAATTTTTTTTAAAATGGGTGTTTTAAAGCATAAGAATAAACTTATTCAAAAAAATAGTATAAATATTAATTAAATTTTCTAAATTTAATTAAATATAATTAAATATTGATTATTTTAATTTTAAATTAAAAATAATAATAAGTTCATAGAATTTTCTAAAAATAAATATAGGATTTATAAAAATAAGTATTTACTCTATTCATGAAAATCGTAATATTTTCCAAAAAAAATCAAAATTTTTACTTTAATATAATATCGATATAAGGATTTATAAAATTATCTATTATTTTAAGCAATATTTTTTAAATATATATAAAAATAATTTTATATTATTTGTTCAAAGAGAGACTAAAATTACATTTTGAAAAATACACTTTTTGAAAAAACATTTATTTTTCATTGAAATAGTTCTTGTATTATTCCAAAGAAATAGATATCCATTAAAATTATTTTTTAAATGTTAATATAATATTACTTCAATGATATAGTTAGTTTTATTACTACCCATCATAAAACTGCTATGTTATAATTTTCAGGTTTAAATAATAATATTTTAATATAGTGTCGGGTTTTGTTTAGACATAGGGTTGCGCACATCACAAGCTGTCAGAAAGATTGTTTTTATTTAAAGATAAATATTTTCTAAATATTTAAGTTGTTACCTTATACCCACACTAATAAAATTCGAACCTCATATTTTGAACATGTACTCACCAATCAATGGTATGGAATTTAAAAGAAATTCTTTTGCAGAAAACCCACATTGTAAAAATTGGAAATACAGATAACACTTAAAAGAAGAAAAAGAAATAAAAAGGTTATGTAGAGTAAAAAACATATAGGGTTCCAAATTTGATAAAATTATTATGATGTTAAAATATGGAAAAAATATAAAAGAATAAATAATTATGGATGTTCATATAGAAAAATGATAAAAAGATTGTGAAAGATCAAGAGACATGTAAAAATTAAAAAACCGCAAGTCTCTGATGATTTTAGAGACCATTAATCCATCATATAGGATGGTTATAAGATTGAATTTTTGTTTCAAGATAGTTTTTATTGAGTTGAGGGGTTTTTTTATATCATGATTGATAACATAAAAAAAATATTCTTACCTATTATCTCTTTATTTTATAAACACAATTTCATCAATTTCTTATGATTTGACAAATGTCAACCTCACCTCTTTACCCAAGGAATTAATATCAAATATGATAGTTTTATTCTTGATGAACTGAAATAAATATATCATAGATCATATGATATATACAAAAGTAACAATATATTAGACTTTTGTTTACATATACCAAAATGGTTAGCACAAAGTAAGATAATACACAAAATAAATATGAATATATTATTCTAAAAAATTAAACAACAAAACCCAATTTTAAACATTGATCATTCACAAATTGAATAACATTATATCAAAAATAATATCACTAACCTTTATATTAAAGATGGTTTTAAACTCAGAATTTATCTCCTACCCTTTAATATACATCTATAAAAACAACAGATCATTCTCCAAAAATAATCCTTTAATTTAAAACTATCTTTTATATATATCTCATCCCAATAAAAAAACTCCTATAATATAAATAACCCCTTAAAATCAAAAAAAAAAAAATAGAAGTCTTGATACAATAATATGTTTCCAAATATCAAAATAATATTTATCTAGAGAATCATTTATTTTAAAAAATAATACTAATTAGTAAATTACATAGGCCAATGGTAAGTGTTTAACTGTTATCACCCATTGGTTGTGTGTTAAATCCAAACTTATTTTTTAGATATGATGTTTTGTTTCCTAACATGTAGTTTCTTCTTTTTGAAATACAATATTAATATTATCCCAAAAAAGTACCCCTAAACCATAATATCCCATTATCTCTTAATGGCTCTGTTCTCTCCCGGCCATCCCCCTCCTGCTCGCGACTCAGTCTAGGGTTTCCTTCTGAAATCCTTCGTTGCGTGTCAGCGGCATGCCTGAGCGTTGTTCTTCATCCCTCTTCTTCCTTCAGTCTGTGGTTTTTAGGCTCTATTGAAGGTTGTTTGCAGTCGAAGCTTCCGGCTGCTCGTCATCTGCTTTGATTTCTCATTCCCCTGTGTCCCTCTATGTTAGACCTGAAGCGGTGGGGACTTTGGGGTTTTGTTATTTAAGGATTGGCGGTCGTTGATTTTTTCGGCCCATCTCGTTTTAGTTCCCCCCGTTTTGTTGGCTTATGGTTCGCTACCTCGTCATCGACCTATCTTTCCCACCCTGATCCCAAGATCTTCTACACCTCTCCTAGGTGGATCGGGAGTGCTGGAAAAAATGGGGTTTTGGGATGTGTGGTTGGTGGCCATCGTTGTTCTGGGCACGAGACCTCGTCGTCGACATTGTTTGGTTTTGGGAACAAGTCTCGCAACATTGTGTCCATAATTATCTGGTTACAATTTTGGTTTTTTTGTTGTTTTTGGATTTATTTCAAATCGACTGGTTCGATTGTCTTGTGCAGAGATTTCTCTATGGCGACGTTGATAATTTCATGGTGATTTGGTTCAATGTGCTGTTTTCTTTCTTGATGGTGGTGGTGGTTTAGTTTCTGTTTACTTGGTGGTGGTTCGGAAACGGTGATGACATTGGTGTTTTAACGGTGGAAACAACAATGGATTTCGGTTTTTGGTTCTCGCAAGAGAACCGCTTCGGCTGGACGATGGCGAAGTGGAGACGACGTAGGTTTTCTCAAAGGCTTGAGGTTGCTTCTCCTCAAGCTTCTGTGTCCCGAGGCGTTTATGTTGATGATGCGATAGGATGCGTGGATATGAGGAAGTTTGGTGATTATGAGATAAGATGCATGTACCAGTTTAAATTTCAAAATTTGGAATCTCTGTTTGTTGATGATTTTCTGCCCATTTTGAATTTTGAATTTTGAATTTTGAATTTTGAATTTTCAAATCTATGGTTTAGCTTGAATTCTGTTGATGTGATGTTACCACATTTCCATAAAGTGGATTTTGAAAATTTAAACAAATTATTTGGCCCAAAAAAGTACCCCTAAAATTAACCATCAGACCATTTTGTGACATCTAATGTTTTACTTATAGATTATATTAAAAAAGTAAAAAAATCATAATTTAATATCATTACCATAATATTATATAGATAGAAAACCCTAAAGATTACCAAGACCATTAAAAACTTTTCTACAAAATATATTGGAATAGTTCTTCAAGTATTTTTTGAATAAAACCCATACGAAACTGAGAGGGTTATATTATCATAAAAATATCACAACATTATCATAATTCTCATCATATTTTAAAACATGGAACCTCAAAATGGGTTTTTATTCTATTAAACATTTTATCAACCATAATATCATAAACCAATGACACATTAGATTTAATCGATTACATATATGATTATCACCAACTCATGTCCTTCATGATGGTTCATATAGAGTATATGAATATCCCAATCAAATCCTCTAAGAGTGTTAAAATCTATGAGCAGTAAGGCCCATGTTATCTAAAAGGTAATTCTCAATTCAGTTATGAAACACCATTTTCGGTGTTATTAACCCTTGGTATATATGTTCTATAATAAATTCCACTTTTAGTATCCAAAGAGAGATGAAATTTCTTAGAAACAACCCTCTATATACTTCACCAAATTTCTAGAATAATTTTCTATCCATTTTAACGACAATAAACATATCTTTAGACTTATCCCTTCAGATATCACTAATGGCTTCTCATCTCAATTTCAACATGTTGAATGAAACATTCTGCTGATACCAACTATAGAAACTAAATCAGTTTAAAAATATTATTACATGATTTTTAAACATAAACATACATTAAAACAACAAAATTATCATATAGAATAATGTCTTTTGAAGACTATGATCATAATTCATTATACAAAACCAAATTGCCGAATCCTTAATTTTTTAGACATAGTGTGCTCCTATAATCCATTTGTGCTCCTAAATCATCAAGTGATACCATAGGGAATACACGAATGAAATGGGTTATCTAAAAATAACATTATGGTATTATTCATGATAAGTACGAATAACACATGAGTGAAAGGTATAACAAGATATCATTAAAAAGAAGGTACATGATTAATCACATGGAAACATAATGTAAATAACATGGTATAATAATATAATTGAATCAAATATTTTTTGAAATATCATGAAACTTAACATAATAATAATTCAAGGCTATGTGATAGGGAAACACCAAATGGTTGATAGAGTCTCATAATAGATTAGGCTCACTTCCGAATCCTATAAATTAAATCTTATTAGACCAAAAAATTTCCCAATGAAATGTGGGTATATGTAATTTAGATAAAACCCATCATATTAATTTAATATATATGAATATGAATTATACATAAGAATATCAATAATAAGGCGGAAATTTATGTATTAATGATGGAAATAAATGGGTTTTTTAAACATCTCTCATAACATTATCCAAAGTGATTTTCATAATAAAGGAATTTGAGTTATGAACATTAGGCATGTATTACCCCATCATAAGAAGATTGAATTTTCGATGTTTACATTTGAAATACATATATACATAATTTATAAGCAATCCAATACATCAATGGATTTTTTTGTTTTCCGGAATTGAAATACTATAGAATGATTAACAGGCTTTCATGATGAAAATAACCTTTCCAATTTGAAAATTTCATTTTGAAAAAAACAATAATAAAATATTGTTGGAATAATTTTATTTTAAAATTAATAAAAAAAATTATTATTGAAGCATCAAAGAAAACGATTTTCTTTATAGTTGTTAAATCCATACATTCATTATAAGTGAAATAGAAAATTCCTTTCACACTTTGGAAAAACAGAAAAAAAATATCGCGTTCCAAAAATGATAAAAATATAAATATTAAATAATTTAAAAAAATTATAAAAATTGGGGAAAAATAAAATTTAAAAATTATTTGAGAATAGTAAAAAAAAATTAATTTTTTTAAAAAACATCGATATGAAAGAAAAAATCGTTTTATGCTGAATAGGGAAATGAAGTCATATTTTTTTTGAAAAAAATATCAGTCATTTTAATCACCAATGAGATGAAAATTGTATTTTTAATAAAAATTTTAATTAAAAAAACATTTAATATTAAAAAAATTCAGTTTTATTAGGTAAATATCAAATAATTTTCTACAACATAAATTTAAAAATAAAAAATCTCAAATAAAATGATATTGAAACATTAACACTTTCTGATTTATTAGCCTTTTATATAAATACACTGGATTAAATAGATATATTTAAACACAAATTAACATAAATTATGATTTACTAATGACATAATATGTAAATGTGAAGTATATACACCATTAAAAAAATAAGGCGCATAAAAGAAAACACATCTCAACAAAAGATTTTTTGAGATGAAACCATTAAAAATATTATATATTTGAGGTGGGAGATAATAAATGAAGTGATTGTAGTTAATAAATATATTATTTTAAATAAAAATTTTATTTTAAAAATAAATTAATAAAATCACATTTCACACATAATCATTGCATAATAAAATCAAGGAAATAGATGTATAACCCAATGAATAGAAATCGAGTTAAGAAATCCCTTACCTCACACATCCCTTTAGATTATAACATTTCAAACTCATGTATATTGGTTATAAACATGTTATTAACTTATTATAGAATAATATTAACATTTATAATATCATATATGATCCATTTTATAACATATTATTGAATTTGTTCAACATTCATTCATTTTCATTTTTGTTTCGGGTGTTAATTGTCTCGTTTTCTCATGCATGTTAACTGTGAATGTTCTAGATCTCTAAAATAGGATATTTTTAAATTATATCCAGAATTAATTTAATGATATAAATACCATTTTTTCATTACATACATCTTTATAATAATTATTTAATAGTGAATATTGAAAATTAATCACATCCCTCTATGAAGATGGTAGGTCATACGTACTCATGAAAACATTATCACTAAAAAAATAAGTAAAAAGGTAAAGAATTTGACTATAGATTAAATTTATAGAATCAATATATTTTCTTTCATATCAAAAATATTCATTAAATGTATCCCTTATTACCTTCCATGTAATGAATTAGTGAAAAAACGACTCAGATTGCATCGTATGTCGGTAGTTCATCGTACTGAGGAACGACGTTATCATTTATTCAATGGATGACATGGTAATAATTTATATGATATATTTATTTTCCATAGATATTAATAATTAATTAATATATTATATCAATATAAAATTAATCTTTATTTTCATTCTTAAAATGAGTAAGTGAAAAATGAAACACGTCTTGTTGTGAGGTAGTAGTCCACCGTACACAAGTGTGGTGTTGCCATATTCATTAAAGAATAGAATTTAAAAATGTATATGTGATATAATAGTTCCATAAGTATAATAATATAAATAATATTATATATAAAAAATAATGAAATTATTATATCCATTTGTGAGATGTGGTGGTGGAAAAAAATTAAATCAGTTCACAAGGTGATAATCTTCCATACACACAATCAATAATTTCATTTCATAGTAGAGTAAAGAAGATATGGTTGATGTACGTGAACTCAAAATAAAAAATTCCAAGTATCTGTAACATAATTATTTCATTAAATCATTATTTTTTAATAATATTTTAATTAGGTGGAAGGATAAATATAATAAAATAACCAGTAAAGGATGTTACCTCTTCTTCAGAAAACATCTTTAGGTTTTAATCAAAATCCAATAGAAGATACAATTAAGATAATAAATACCTATATGGAGATAATATGGAATTAAATAAGTTATTTGGGTTGGTTTTGTATGAAACAACACGTTTTGGATGTTTAATGAGTATTGGAGATGGGTTACCTATATTAATTGGGGGAAAGCACAAACTATAAATTTTTGAAAAGAAAGAATTCGACACATGTTATTCTATTTCCCCAAGGAAAAAAATTAAACAATTTTAGAAAATTATAATATATATATTATATATATTACCTTAAAATATTAATTATACATTTTTGGGAAATTTTTAAGTATGATATTTTTATAAACAAGTTTTTATCGTTACAGTATTTAATAATTTTTTCTGTTTTCAATACCAAATTTGGTCAAAGATTTATTTTATCTTATTATTTAATATATATTATTAGGATTCAAAATATGGAATCAAATTTTTAAAATTTAACACAAATAAGTAGATGAATTTAATTTAACATTAAACCCACATATGTGTCAAAAAAATGGGTTTTCATGAAATACATTTTATTAAGGAAAATATGATTTAATATTAACTATATGCAAAGTAATGAAAATTATATTATATTATTTATAGATATATAATATATAAATTTCATTTAAATAATTCATTATTAGTCGGTATTTTCATTATTGTAAATGGATAAACATTATAAATATTAAAATAGTTTTTAGAAAAACATGTTTTTAAAGAATGAGAATAAAAACATAATAAAATATATTATAAAGTTTACTAAAATATAATTAAATAGATTTAATATTACTAAAATATAATTAAATTAATTTTAAATAAAATTTAAAGAATTTTGTTTACTTACATAATTAAGAAGTTATGATAATTTTATAAAATTCGCTATTTTTCACTTGTCATTGAAAAATAAAATCTAATAAAACAAAAAAAAATTCACCTTAAGTTATTTTTGATTTCCTAATTTATAAAATAATAATAATAAATTTATGTTTTCTAAAAGATTAAATTTTTAATTTTTAATTATGCCCATAGATCGTGACTACACAACCTTTTAGAAAAATACAGTTTTTCTCTAAACATTTCTTTTCCATTCAACTCATTGTTATTTTATTTATTTTCCATAGATAACCATTGAATTAATATTATACATTTTTAAACCAAATAATTTTCATGATGTATTTATTCCAACTCATACCCTTAAATTTATGGTATAGGTTATAATTTTCATTTTTAAGTTATAATATTTTAATCAAGTTTCATGTTTCATTTAAACCTGGTGTTGTGTGAATCACAATGTATTAAAGTGACTGAATTTATTTAAAGATAAATATATTTTAAATTGTTTAGGTGTTAAAATAATTTTTTTTAATGATAGTTTAATGGTATCTAAAGTTATTGTTACTAAAAAAATGGTACTAATTGAAAACATGTTAACGAAGAAAACATTTTTGGTTATAAATCTAGTCCAATAAAAATGTAGAGAATAAAGAGAGTCCAAGGTATTGCTATATTATCATTAATTGAATCAAAATATATTGGTAATAATTTAAATGATGAAAATTATATTAAAATAGTGAATGCATGTAAATAACATGTCCCTAGTAGTCTAGATTCAGTGGTCACTTTATTACACTAGTTTTAGATACCAGAGATCACATCCCAAATGACCGAGTAGTTTATTTGTCTTGTTAAAATAGATATATACACAGGTCTTGAATTAATTTTGAAAAAAGAAATTATAAAATAACAAATTTAATAATTATTCATCTTTGAAAGCATTCAATGATTCTTTCTTTATATCTAGTGGATGGGAAAAAATGTAAGGATATAACTGACAAACCCGGGTCAACCAAAACAATCTCCCTAGTCATCCCATTATGGGGTAAGGTAAAAAAAAGATAAAAAAACAAGACATGAATATCAAAAAAATGACATAAGACGATAGTATAGAGTTGAATCAATAGGGAGATACAACTATAACAAGAATGCTAAACCAGGAAGTATGAGAATTCTAAACTAAGAAATATCAATGTAATGAACCGTCACATCCAAAAAAAACTGACAACTGAAAATGGTGACATAAAGAGATACCATCATTATATGGAATGCACATACCCTTACTTATATCCTACAAAAAAGGTATACATATTCCTAACAGAATAAGTCGGGTGTAAATAATAAATCCCAATAGGATACCACCAAATAATATATAAAATTTATAATATCAAGAGTCCAAAAGTTATAGCATTTAAAGAAAACACTTTTACAATATTTTTTATAATAAAATAATATTAATGAGTTTCTAAAATATTCTAGGGGTTTCTAAAAATTCCATATCATTTTTTCCAAAACATCTAACACTCAAATTATAAAAAAAAGTAAACATACTGAGATATAAATATATATGAGATCCAATATCCATGAAATAAACTATGTTGAAATAAACAACCAAAATAATTTTCCTTCCATATGGGCTCTATCCTATGGGAAAATTAACACTTGACACTCACGATCCTAAAAAGGCATAAGGTTGAATCCAAAAAATATTGAGTCCTTCCACAGTCCATTGGTTAAAAAGATGTTATCTCATAGTGGTGTCATACACAATAAAGAGAATTTTTTCACATTCCTGACACACCTAAGGTTACCAATATATAATTTTCTTTAATTTCAGTATTAAAAATAATTATTATCTTTTAAAAAAATAATATCATATATAGGATAATTTTATTCATGGTTTGAAAATCCAATTATTCAAAATTAAGGAAAATTACATATTAAAATTAAAAAAAATTAGAATCATGAACCCATATGCTTCCTCATTTTCTATACATGAATGCCCATTAAAAATATCAAGGAAATAATTATAAAAAAAATGTAATTCATGAAATTATAATACTTTAATAGATCCTCCAACCTAAAGGACATAGAAAACCTAAACACCTTTTTACAATGGGGATTAAAAACCCAAAGATCTTTCTTTCGAAGAGAATTCATGATAAGATACTGAAATGTATTGATAGAAAACAATATCAAATCACAAAATCACATCAAAACCAATTTATCGACCAAAAAAATGAGAACTAGATGGAATTCTTAAATGGATTGAATAAATCCAACCACAATAGTGATCAATCCCTGAAAATTGATCATGATGGAATGAAGTCACCCAATAAAACTGAGGGTTAGAACTCTGGTTGAGAGGATAAGGCTGTAAAAATGAATGTGGTCACAAACAAATTCACAACATCCTAAAATCTATAATAAGGTGGATCTAATGTCACGTAATATTTTACATGTTGTGAAACTATTTCATTTTATGTTACGCAGAAAACTTATCACTCTTTAATTAAAATCAAAATGTTCACATCACATGATGTGTACCCCTTAACAGATGTGTAGAATTTTCACAATATGAAATCCATTCATGGGATCTTTTGAACTAGAATTACACATCCTATAATCCCATTACATGTCTTATAACTACTCAGTGAATAGAATGAACTGTAGGTAAAAAATTAAAATTCCAACAAATATCTGACTTCACCACTATATGTATCCTCACAATTCATGTTCGAAAATACCATTGAAATGAAAAATGAAACCAATGGAAGAGATTAGGACATAACTTACGTAATTTTAATAAGGATTTAAAATATCCCCTCCATAAAATCTTTTTATCCACCACAAGTTCTCATGATTTTAGATTTGAAAAAATAGAAGGCCACTACTACCTCACCAACGAATCAAAATACATTGTCTCATGGAAATATTGTTAGTACTACCACAATACCCAATGTATAATGATTTTTTTTACTACATAATACCTTACTTTAAGATGAATAATTTGAATTAAAATCTAAACAAATGTTTTATCAGGATCAACAACATCATCCTCCCATCTAATTACATAGTATGGATCTTGTATATACCTCCTCCACTAGGAAACCTAAAACAAATCATGGATAAATGTAACACCAGATAGAAAGTCCAATTGGTAGGCCACCCTCCATAGTCACTCAATTATCTCAAAGGGGAAGAAAAATCCTCAATTCCAAATTACCATACTTACACAACTAATGATGTTCCATTTGAGGTGAAACATTGATAACAAACTGATCACCATGTAAAAACTCTAGAGGCATAAGATGATGGTATACATAATAATTATGACCACTATAGGAAAAGATATGATACTATTGGATCAACTACCCAATCTATGTTATCACTTAAACAACACTCTTCCCATCCATGGACTCCTCACAAAACTGGTCTCATCACAGGGTAGATTGACAGGGAGACCCATACAAAGCCACAAACAGCAGCATCTTATTCGCTGCTTGATAAATATTGTTATATGAAAACTAAAACCATTGTAAATGATTTTACCAAGATCCACCTACATAATGGACATAAGTTATTATTATATCCTCTAGAATGTAGATAACCCTATATTTCTGTCCATCCATTATAGGATGATAAGATGTCCTCAATTTCATCAAGGATCCCATTGCATACTACAAACCTTTCAATAATCTAAATGAGAACCATGAATCCCTATTCAAAAAAATCACATAGGGAAAACCATGAAGTATTACAATCTTTCAAATATATAATTATTTAATATTCTCTACAATTGAATTTAAATTTATGGTTAATAAATTTTCTGATTTAGGGAGCCTATCGATAATCACCCAAATTGCATCCTTATGACTAATATTCCATGGCATTACAACCACGAAATACATGAGAATTTATCCCACTCCCATAATGGAATGGGTAAAGGATAAAAAAAATTAAATGTCTTTGGCATTCCTCATTTAATCTTTGACAATTCATTCACCATGAAAGAAAATCTTCAACCGACTACCTCATCCTCAAAAACCAATACCGATGTCTCAAATGATTGTACATCTTTGTATCTCTTGGTTTCATGGAAAACCATGACCACTGTCCAGTGTCGAGAAAATTTGTTCTCTGGGAGAAGGAAACAACTAACCTTCTACAAAAACCCAAAGCTCTACTGGGATACCATGAAAACTCACTCAATGTCTCTCCCCAATTTGAGATTTCTCTTATGTGTCATCTCTTGAGGTCTTTTATCTACTCAAGATGAACTCACTCATCAAAATACAAGTATGCATTTTTTGAATCTAGGAACACCTAAATATCAATAATGTAAATCATCAAAGGATATTGTTCTACAAATTACTACATGGCTTGTGCCCATAAATTTCTTCTCAATGCATCTACAACCACAATTACATTCCTATGTGTATATGTGATATAAAAATAATATGTCTAAAGATACTTCACTAAATATCTCTATTATAAGATCATATCCCTCTATATGAAAACATACGTCATGTTTTTGTGATCAAAATACACTATAAATTGCTCCACAAAATGATAGTGAGGCCACATAATGAGTGTTCTCATAACCATTAAAAAGTAAAGATTATGGGTAGGATATTTATTCCCATGAGGGCGTAACATGTGAGATCCATAATACATAACCTATTTCTCCTACATCAAGAAACAACTAAATCCTGTAATAGAAGAATCACATAAAAAATCACAACCAAACCCTAGTTTTGAAAGAAAGAAAAATGGTTCCCAATTCATCCACATATTCATCTCCTAAAAATTCCTCTTACACTTGTCGTTCCATTTAAATTTGACACCCTTATACGTTAATTCTGTCATAAGTTATGAATCCTTTGTAAATACATGAACAATAAACCTATAAAAACCATCCAATCATAAGAAGATTAAGATCTAAAAAA
Organism: Viscum album; assembly: GCA_963277665.1. NCBI lineage: Eukaryota > Viridiplantae > Streptophyta > Magnoliopsida > Santalales > Viscaceae > Viscum > Viscum album. Next base: position 1,227,136,491 of record OY728151.1, read on the forward strand.
TGTTTATTGGATTTTAAAAGGACATATTTCCCACATCTTTTTAGGATCCACTTAGACACCACACTTAGATATAACATTCCCAAAAAACATCACTACTCAGACCCAAAACATTTACTTGTAAAAATTTCCATACATATGATGCTTATTAAATGTTAGAATCGTTATATTCAAATGCTTTATGTCGTTATCCTCTATCATGGAGTACACTAACATTGCATCCATGATGAGAACATAAAAATACTCCAAGAACCAGTGAATGATTCAGTACATCATAGCCATAAAAAATGGGTACATTATTGAGTTCAAATGGAATAAATAGAAACTTGAAATGGACATATCAACTCTAAAACACAATATTAGGTATGTCCTCCTCTTGGAACCTCGAGGTATGGTACTGTGATCATTGTATAATCTTGGAATGCCCATGAGCCTATATATGTTGATAAAATGGGTCATCAATTCTCCGTAAAGGATACATTTTCATAACGATCACCTAATTCAAATTTCTATAGTCAATACACATTGTCAGACTTATGTATGCATTATTTTCATGAATTATAGGTGTATCCCAAAATGGAATGTATGGAAAAATAAATCCATTTACCCTATAGATCCTCATGCTTAAATTTATGTCATACCCACTAAGTAGCTTCCATCTGATAGGATGGAATAAAAAAGGGAATTATTCCATGGAGAATGAGAACAATATATTCAAACTATATTTATGATTGTAAATAATAAAAATAATACAAAAATACATTACGGTATTCAAACACAATAATAAGTAGGTGACCACCCATGCATAGGCCATCTGCATTAAGAAACATTTCGGAAAATCGTAATGAGATTATATTGACCTAAGGAACAACATTCCCTTAGATTCATGATCTAGATTCCAACTCCCCCTAGAAAACATGAGTGACCACATAAACATATATGAAATTTAACCAATGGTGATAATATATTATTTAGTTATTTAGATTCATAATCTAATCAATGTCGATATATATGTCAATGATTTCATGATCAAGCACCATAAAATCCTAAACAACCTCAAAGTCATTTATCACCACCCAACATTTTGTGCACATTAATCCTTTTAGACCTATTTTTCAATGGTTTGGAATGATAAAAAAATATGAAATAAGTTCTGAATTAAATCACAACATGGAAACCGACATTTATGGTATAAAAGAATGAGTAGAAATTATTTCAAACAATACTAAAACCATAAAATATGAGATAAAAACTATACCTACAAATGTAGTTGGACCAAAACTATATTCCCCAAGAGTATAATCAAGGTCAAAAAAACTTCCAGACATTACTACCTAGAAATCCCACTTGGTCTGAGAATATGACTCACCACCCTTTGGAATATCAACCACAACCTACAATATCATTGTGAATGTGGACACTTCCTTACTACCTTTAAACATCTTGTCAGAGAAATGTTTTTGATGTCCCAATATCCCACAATAATTACATGTCTATGGAGAATCCATACAATGAGTATTTCATTGAAAATGATCCCACACACTAGTAAAAGATTAATAGATTATACACTAAAGATTCCCCAAAAACTAGTCCTGTAGAAAACAGGCAACTCTTTCACTTCCTTTTCCGTCCAAAAATATCACCCTGGCTAACCATTGCACCAACTGAAGCTACACCCAAACCTTTCATTCTAGGGATATTTTCCTCATCCAAAATAACTATTTCCTCTACATAAAAATAGTTCAAAAGGAAAAATGGGTTATAGTTAAATGAATGTTGTCCCTCATCCACCATATGAACCAGATATCATTTAGGTAGTCATTGGTGATAATCTATGGTTCCAGATTCACCAAATCAAGAAAATAGGGGGGAGTACTCAAGAATGGTATACTTCCCTTTACCCATATTCGAAAATGCTCATGAATTTTTCACATGTAATGGGTCTAGATAAAACTCTTGGTTAAATGGTTTATTGAATGAAACCTAAGGAAAACCATTTTGAAACTTATCCTGAACCATAGATTCCCACCGTCTTATTCATGGACCCTTGAGAATATGTGAGGGAAAACAACATAAGATTAATTAGGAGTCATTAAAATGTTAAATATCCTATAAATCCATTCTCTAAACTCTATTGATTCATGTATACATTTTTTACATTGTAATATTGGTGGATTCTATTGGTATATTCAAAGGCATGATCTATTACTCATACAGGGTTAATGGAATTCACTATACCCAGATTCTGAATGATATATATAACCGCTTCCACTAGAGAAGGTTCCACTAAAGGATCTTCTTATTGAATGTGCCTTGCAGATTACCCTATCGTATTTTAAAGAGCTATTCTAGGAGGAATGTTCTATTAAATACAATACAACAACCAATAAATCCTGGGAAACACTTAAACCATTGAATCAAAAACAAGAATCCAAAAAAAACTAAAATAATAATAATTTGATGTAATTATAAACATCATCACAAAAGGGAAACAACATTCGAATGGAACAATTACATTTATGTAAATTAACACTATGTTTTTTCAAAATACCTCACAAAACACCTAGTCCCCAACTCAATATTCAAATTTATTTAAATATATTAATGATTCAATTGATTCAAACTAACCCAAATACCATATCTCAGACTTGTTAATGAATTTTCTACCACCAATGGAAACTCAGATTCTGTCATAAGAGTGATTTGGACATGAATTTTTTCGGTACATACAATCTGAATTCTGAAGACCTTACACATGTCTACCCCAGTCGAAGAAACAACATAGGTATTGTTGACAAACGTTAGGCTGTGTAACTCTCTAATACAAAAATGTGACAGGTCAGCCTGGTTTAACCATACGAGTAGCCTAAGTCATCGCAATAAGAGGTGTGGTATAACAAAGATAATGAAACTACTCTTTAATATAAGAAAACAATACCTAAAACCATTGTAGAAAGATAAAAACTAGGAGATACAATGTAGTCAAAAATGTTAAACCTGGATGTTTGATAATTCTAGAAAACATGTCTCTGTGTGACCGACATTCACCTCAAAAAAGAAACCTCAACCGAAACAATGACATAAATATAATCCTACATGATATATAATTCCATTTACATTAACTGTGTCCTACAAAAAAAGGTCCATATCTAACCAAAGGAAGAAATAGGGTATTAGAAACAAATTCAATTTTCAAATCACAAAATAATCTATACATGTTCTCATATAAAAAGGGAAATAGTTATATTTTCAAAACAATATAGTTTTACAAGAATTTTTTATAATAATTATTTTTAAACATGCCTCTAATATACCTTGGGTTTTCTCAAAATTTCATATAATTTTTTCCCAAACCATAAAATTTGAAATTATAAAACAAATTATGAAAACTTACCGAGATATAAATATACATGTGATCAAACATCCATGAAATAAAAATATCACGTAATAAGTAACTAGAAACAACAATACACTGAACAGACAAGCTTTATACTATAGTATAATATTTACTGGACATTCTTGAGTATAAAAATTCATAAGGTTGGATGAAACTAATATTTTATCCTTCCAAATTCCATCATTATACAAGAGGTTACCTCCTAGTGGTGTCACACATACTAAGGATGCCAATGTATCTTCATTTATACCCACTAGGTTCCCACTGTGTAATGCTAGTCAGTTTATATTTTAAATACAATGCTCACAATTTAATAAAAAAATTATCTCAAAGACAATCTAATAATCTATAGCATAATAAAATACACATTATTCCAAATTAGGTAAAATTATATTTTTAATGAAATAACCCTTAAAAAACATGAACCCTTGAACCTTTTCAATTTCAATATGTGAAATTAATTTTCAAATCTCAGGGAAAATTAAATAAAAAAATCAAGAAATTATAACACTTGAAGAGATTCACCAAACTCTAGGATGTAGAAAACCTAACTACCTTTATAAATGGGGACCAGAAACCACATAATCTTCCTTTAGAAGATAATTCTTGATGAGAGATGGAAAAATATGGATAAAAAATTATATCAAATCATAATATGATATCAAAACCAAAATGTGAATAAAATATATGAATAACCAATTGTAATTCTAAATAGAATATATGAAATCCAACAAAAATGGTGACCAATCCCTTAGGGAAATAATAGAGATAGAAAGAAGTGACCCAAAAAGGAATAAATTAACATATCTAGACAATAGGATAAGGATAAAAATACCAATGTTGTTCCAAACACCTTCAATACACCCTAAAAGCTAAAACATAAGGAATTATTTTCAATTTAATATTTTACCCATCATGAAACACTTCCATTTTATGATACATTTAATAACACATATCAATTTAATTAGAATCCCAATTTTTTCATTTCATGACAAGTAACACTTACGCATTGTATACAATTATCACACAATGAAATTCATTTTTGTGATCAAATTTTTAGGAGTTAAATTTCATGCAATCACATAACATGTTTTGTAACTACCTGTAGAACTACAAAAGTTGTAGGTTTATGCTGAAATTTCCAAAAAATCTATGAATTCACCATTATATGTATACTTTAAATTCATGGTTAGAAATAGTCACGAAAAAATGGAAACCAAAGGTCGATATTAGAATATACATGACAGAAAGGTATCATGGAGTTACATATGGTGAGATAAAATTACTATTAAGGGTTATGTTTAAATGAATATATAATGAATCAATATAGAATAATCAATATATAAGATTAATTAAATTTTAAAAAACATTTCTATTAATTAGTTAATTTATTTTCATTACTAGATAAGTCATAATCAATATTTAAAGGTAAATAATATAAAACAAATTCAATTTAATGTATAAATTAAATATTATTATCATATAAGGAATAATCAATATTGAATGATAAATAACTGGGAACATAATCCATTTAATCGATAACATGACATTCCTAATTAGATAAGGCTTTATCAATATGGAATGGTAAATAAATAAAAACTCATTCCATTTAATTAAAAAATTGATTAAAAAATAAATCCATTGATAATATCAATGAAAATAATCTCATCGATAATAATAACTAAATTATCTGTCAATAAAATTATTATTACCAGATATCATGATCTTGGACATCATGATATATGTACCTTCATAACCATTCACTATGAATGCTTAAAACTCTGTGTAAAGTCCCATTTAATGCTATAATACTAATTTGTCTCATGAAACCCATTGATGATTAGAGGGGATATTTAATTTCAAGACAACCCATTACTTCAGGTCCTATTCGTTCCTCATAAATTGAATTATCTATTAAATTCAAGAAAAATATTACTTATCAAATAATATTCACATTGATTAATGAATATATATTAAAAATAATTCCTTAGACAATAAAATAACATAAAATGTAAAATACTTATATATAGATGATATATGGTTTATGAAATAATCATATCTATGAAAAATAATATTTTAATCTTATGAAAACATAAATATCACATGAATTTTAATGTTTCATGTGAAGGTTAAATCCAATAAAATTAATCGAGAATGTGAATTTTAATAAATTCCATAGTTGAACTGATCATAAATCAAACATTGAAATAATAAGTATGGTATTACTATATAATAATTTAAGAGGTGTAAAATTAATATAAAGTGTTGTTATCATTAATGATATGAAATACCAAAAAAATGATTATTAAAAAATATGGAGGAACGTTTTATTTTTCACATTGAAAATAACAATTAAAAACTATATTTTTTAAAAAAGAGACGGAAGAAACTGTTTGAAAATAACCATTTCATATTTTACAAGATTAATTAAATAAATTAATGGACATGATGGTGGGAAATTTTGTACATTTTGACTATGATAAAATAATGACTCTTTTATAATTTTTGTTGGAAATGTCGAAAAGATAGACATTTGGAAAAAAAGAGTATATTACTATTAAACAACATGACATGTAAAAAATGGTTAAAAATTTGATTAACATATCATTTTATAATATGGAAATAATTCTTTAATATATTTTTATAAATCCTGGATTTCTTGGAGAAATGATTTTCGATTGAAGAGGAAAAAATATGGTTTTTTCATAAATTTTTTATCAATGATTATAAGTACCAATGTTAGGAAAATGACACTAATACATGAAAATATAATTAAGAACAATATGAGAATAAAAATATGGTGGGTTATTAGAAAATTATCATATAGTCTCCTTTAATGTAAATTCAAGCATAAAAAATACTAATTAAAATTAGATTGAAATAGAAATATCTTACCACTTCAATAACTTTTGTATCATAATCCCCATGTTGGGAATCACATAAAATGAAACATTAAATAACATAAATATAAATATTTTCATGATATAAAATATTAAATAGATAATAGATACACCCCATACAAGAATATATATGTATAACAAAACATATGTCCCAAACCAGAAAAATTCTGACAAGAAACTATTACAAAGATCATAACGTTGATGTAAGAATTAATAAACGAGTCTATTATGTGTATAAAATGTAAATCCACATTAAAAATTAAAAATAAAACATAAGTTAATTAATTTTTTTTATAGAAATAATATAATAATATGAAATTAAATGGAGAAGTACTATAAACCAAGGAAATTAAAATGTATTCTAACACTTCCCACTTGTTAACATAAAATTACAGTATGCTAGGATGAAGTAATTAAAATTGAAACTTAATATACCATGAAAGATTATTTATTTATGACTTATTATTTAAAATTGGTAGTATATACACTATATTAAATAAATTAGTTTCATAACTATTAAATATTACTTAATGAAGTAAAACTGAAGTATAATACCTTACATACTATTTAACTTTAGTTGATCATGTCTCTATCAAATATATAATCAAATTAAACTTGTTATTAATATATAAAAATACCATATTCATTTTTATAATATCATATATGATCTTATTATATCATCTTATAGTATGTTCATTAATAATTTTTCTTTATTACCATTAATTCATATGTTACCTATTTCTTTCCCTAGAATGTACTAAAATGATATTTATGGTTCATGATCATAGGTTATAGTTACATAATCTATATAATTATATGAATGTTATATAAATAATATTTATTTATAGGTTTAGTTTTATAATTAATCATTAATGTTTGAATGGAAAATGAATCTAATCACATCAATAAGATGGTTGGTTGTAAGTATGCATGAGAGAAAATATCATTCCCTAAGTGGGTGAATGTTTAAGGAAGTGGAATATTTATTTATTTTATATAATTAATATAATTTTATATTTATTATATATATTTACCATTTAAATCATTATTTGTAAAATACATACCTCAATTACCATAATCTAGTGCCTCATGCTTGTTCACCATAAGACATCAATCATGTACCCCCATATGCCAGAGGATACCAACTAGCTGTTTGGGTATAATGTGAAACTATAAAGATACAATACCCTATATCAGAGTAAAAAACTATTTGTAAAAAATATAGAATCATACATATCAGAGTATGTGAAATAAATAAATAAACTGGAATATAAGTGTGATGTAATTAAATTAAATATAGAAAAGGCTCAAAGAAAAATGAAAAAAAAACAATATTAACCACTAACTGAGATGATCCCATACAAAAAATGAAATTATGTGCATGAATAAATATGTATCCACTTCCAAATCTAATAAATGTCACATACCTAATCTCTAGTAATTAGTTGAGCTTCTCAAGCCTGATCATCAAACATTAATTGACCATCCTTGCTCCATCATGCTACACTAGGACTCCACACTATCTATCTTGCATCCATGATCCATCTGAATGTAGAAATGAGGAATGAACACATATAATGGTTCATATAAAAGGGATGAGAAATAAATATTATTAATAATATTCCATTGTGAACATATAAAACTCAATCAAAACTGCATGCTCATGGAATATCCTCAACCTAGCTAGATCATAACATAATATAATATTAATAAAACTATATTTGATTCTAGGATTTGTGACCCTAATCAACTATACATTCTTCGGCCAGTTCTAGAATTTATCTGAGCATTCCTCGATGAACATGCATTAAAAGAAACACATTTAATCCACTCCATCACTATCCATAATGATATCTAAAAACATTACCCATTATATTATGCTCATTACCTAGGTACCTCATTCTCAGGTAATCATACTATACCATATAACTACCAAAACCCCAAGAATTAGTCAAAAATATGACCACTTATGCGGGAAACCATTTCACCTAATATAGATCATATCTATCAACGTGCATGAAACATTAGTCTACCACACAATCCCTATATTATATCTTTGTAATAGTATGAAGTGTCATATCAAACCTCCAAAAATTTGGGTGAAGATCACCCTGACCAACACCCTAAAAAATAGATTAGGACCTCAATGGACAACACATTAAACCATAGTATAGGGTTTCAATAAACAATACCCTATTAGATAAGTGTGGACCACAATGAAAGACACCAAAAATCATGCTTGAGGGATTCAATGACTAGCATCCTAGACCATAGGTTAGGGTCACCATGAACACCACCAGAAACCATAGGTGAGGAATACCATGACCAGAATCGTAAACCATAAGGTGATAATTTCCATGTACAACACCTAAAACCATGTGTGAGGACAACTATGAATAGAAACATAAACCACATGTATGTATGGAATACCTTTTCCACCAAACTCACATGTATTTTTGCAATCACTTGTCCCCCATCCCAATCTATATCTGTTGAATTCCATGTACACCAATATCATCCATATCAATAGAATAACAAGTCTAAAAAATTTACCCCTATTCATGGAACCCCATATACACAAATTTAATCCATATATCTAGAATTCCATGTCCTCAAATCCTGGGCATATTTGAAACAAAACATTCATTGAACCTTAGTCTATAACCCAAATCATGAACAAAACCATCAGTACTAATATAGAGAATCCTATATAATTTTCGCAATCATGAATATATGAAACTATAGAAGTGGAACATAATTTCCATATATCCCATCTGAAAAACCCATTATAGTAACCTAGGTTCCAACCATAACAAATCAAACATATCACATTGACCTCAAGGCATAAATTGTATCTCAACCATAACCAATAGAGAAAAACAACAAGCGGAAGACCAATTCCCACTACACATCAAAAACATATTAATAAAAATTCCTCATTCATTTGTTTGAGTCCCAAGGGGAATCCTAAATCTTTTACAACAAAAAAACACCTATTTAGGTTTGGTGTATTAATAGGCCACAAAAATGGCCCTCTGAGATACCACATAAATAGAGGAACTCAACAAAAAAATCATTGTTAACTACCAAGCTCTCTAGTTGATTCTCATCTATTTGGGATCACTCATCCACAACCCAACCTCTAGTATCTTATAAAATCATATGATAAAAAGGTACTAAACCAAAAGAGTGATATTTCATCAAGTGGATACCCTTTCAATAAAACTATAGGTTAGACCAAACACCAAAATATTCCATCATCATGTCTCATAACTCAATCTTTATAACATGGGATAGTCACATTTCTACACTAAACAGTTTCTCAAAAATACCATGCTACATCCTATAATCATTATCATAAACCTCACATATGTCTCATCCCATGTCTAGTCCTCGTGATACATCTGAACTCACTTTTTAGAGGAAAGTATATCTATCACAATGTACTCATCCCAAAACCCACATAGAAATACATAAGACACCCCAAAAGTTCCACCTTCATGATATACATGGAAACAAATAAAAATGGACTCCAATTATTTCAATTTCCAACTCTTAGGTGAAAAACCACTCAAAACCCAACCATGAAAACAAGTGGTGGTACACAACATGTACTCCAAAACATCTGGCTAGACCATGTACTACCACATGACATTAGGTCCCCTAGGGTGTGGAAATTTACAAATTCATGACCATGACATATATTTGGCCTCTCCATTTACTTCCACACAACCATATACACCTTAGTTGTATTTTCATCCCATGTATCTCTCTACCATTTCTTATCCATGTAAAAGTATTGTACCCATATAATATGGAATGCGATGCCCAAAATTTAACCTCCCTAACAACTCAGTAAAACATCCATTGACCACTACATCACATAAAATCCCATTAAATGTTATTTAGATACCAATGAACTTATTTTCTAAATGGGAAGAACACGCAATGTTTGTTCCTAAATTTCACATTGTCTGATCAAGATTTATGAACTAGAATCCCATGGTAACATCTTCAAACACCTATTTTACACAATTAGGATTGGATATACCCCCAATGATTCCATATAAGTCATAATAAGTATCTAAACCATGAAAATGATAATATATTGGATGGAGGTATAAAATTCAAAAAACAATTGTACCTTGTAGAATAAAATCAGAAGCATATAGTCAAACTATTCTTTTGGAAACCATTGCACCTCAATATGATCAAGATATATTATATGGATGATATTTGGAAGCATATCCTCCCCATATTTCTCATGGTATTCTCAACACTCCATGGATAACCCTCTCCCCTATCTATTTCCGGGCATGGGATCCCCAACTGGGGTGAGGAAGTGTTTTAATTAATTAACTAATTCATTCATCCCTTAATTAAAAATGATTTAAAACACCTATATTCAATCCATGAACCTTAGGTTGGTTTATACACCAGCCAAGAAAAAAACCCCATTCTAGACTCAATAAAATATTCACAATCTCAATTCAATGATACATTCAAAATATATAACCACTCAAAATATCATAAGTAAATTAAAATTTAATTAAATAAATATTAAACATTCCACAAAAAAAATAACAATGAAGAATATCACTATGCTTAAATCCTGGGGAATATTTTGTTTCCTAGGACCAAAAATTGGGACAAGATAATTAATCTATAACATTTTCTAATTGGAAATGACCGTTTTACCCATTCTATGCACTTTAACGAACAAATTAAAATTTATGATAAAATTTCAAAATACCGATATATTTTGGACCTTATATCTTCCCCACCATAAACCTTCTAATCCCTGATAATCATCGTTATTTGTCTAACCACACATCTCAACCCAACATGGTCATTAATCCAACCTCAACACTTTTCATTATACAAAATGATTCTAATGGATTTTCTTTGCATAACTCACATGGAATGACATACAAGCCATCAAAGGATAAGAATCCTCTTATAATGATCAACAACTACCAAGAATATTCCCAACTACAATCATTCATCATGTAATTTTTTTCCACAATACGAGACTCACCCTTTGGATCATGGTTATCAACACCTTAGTACTCAACCTAGAACAACTAATTCTAATCCATTGTGTTTACCACAATTAGATTCACCTATCCTAACATATCCTTAGAAATCCATTGAACCACTTGTTTTTATTCCCAAAACATCATGGACTCTACTCACACAAGAGGGTCACATCAACCAACTGATTAGATACATTACTCTATTAGAGTATTCTCATTATCCCCTCACAACTGAACACCATCTCCATGGTCAATCTCACCAAAAAAAGCTAAAACATGGAATTTGTCATGGTTATTTTACTCTTACCCAAGTGAATTAAAAAATTATCAACCATAATTAGAACCTGATAATAGAACCCCTGATATTCTACAACATCTCATACCTCATGAGGACCCCACTCACAAATTGTCGAATGTGTACCTCCCACTATACATCTCCCCATACACCACTCATTGACAGAAATCTCTATGGGGGAGCTTCTTCCAACTAAAATGACATCTATATAGCCTGATATATTTCTAATTCTCTCTTAGAATACTTTAAAAACTACAATGATAATGGTAATGATCATCTATAGACAATATATACATTGATATTTCATCTTTGAATACTAATGCAACCTCGAGCACATCCAATAATCATAATTCATATCATAACCACAAGGAACAACCTATGTTAAAAACCATTATTTGGGCTTACAACCCAAATATATCTCCCCACATGAAACCAACCACAAGTATGAAGTAATAAATAAAATAAAAAATATCACAAACCAAAGGATTCCAATGATCCAAAATGTCAAACCCAACTACATCTTTTGTGGAAAATTATTAAAATTACAAAGCATACATCTATTTCCAAAAATAATAGAATCTTTTTTAATGATATCGTGATGTCATAATATGTGAATTTATCCATTGCATTTGACTAGTGTGATTTAACACTTTATCAAAACAAGTGAATTTTAAAAAAAAATCATTTTTTAGTCAATGAATCCATCTATGTCCCATACACTAAAAAACCCACAACCCAACAGTCTTGTATCACATGTAACCCCCCAAGGTAATATTCAACCAACTCCATAAACTAGAGTCACGTGATGAAGATTTCTAGGATCTCCCACCTAACCCATGAAATATTCTAATAAAAATCCACTAGGTCCAACCACCATGTTCTTGGACAATTCATGAAAATCATAGCATATAATTAATCAACAGGCTCCAACCCCAACATATCAGAACATCATCACACTGAATCACCCATACCTATGGTCTAACATCAAAAATACATCATATATTAACCAAATTACCAAAACTAGTGTTTCCTCACTTTCTGATCATATTCAGATCATACCACTCCTTGGAAGACCATGCCACATGACTGTCCTCGAAAAAAAACATCAACAAGGGGTACAACAGTCATATACCTAGAAAATATATAACCACCTGGTCCCCTAAACCCATTTTCCATGACGACAACACACCATACTCCTCATAATATTTCTTAGAATATATCTATATAACCTACCAATATAAGGAAACCCATAAAATCACATAGTAGTATACTTATAGCATGTGGATCCTATGTTCCTAACATGATGTTTGAGTCACCTCTTTCCTCTACAGGATATTAGTCAGAACTAAATAATAGGCAACTTGATAATGGTCTAAGATGAATACATCCATCGTAAAAAATAAAATCCAAAAATAATATGTGTTGTCCTATTAGAAAATCATATTGAACCATAGCATGAAATACCATGAACATCAATTCCTTTTCCAAGTAACTTGGACTTCCTAGAAAAACATTTTTTATAGACTCACCAATGAAAATGTGTAGAAGCCTCCAACACATTATAATATATACAATATACAAACTAAAAATAGTAAATTAACAATAATGTAATTAAATTAATACAAAATTACAACATCCCAACCCTGATTCCACTGATCTGGTGACCTAGTCTAGTTAACAATAAGAACTCCAGCACACTTCCTCATATAGTAGAGGTTGTCGACTATTATCTAGGGTATAAAATTGAACTATTAAGAAACTATACACCCATATAATAGTGAAAAACTAGAAATAAATAACCAATAATCATACACATTAAATTATAAGGAAATAATATATAAAATATATAGAATCATGATATAATAAAATGAAATATAGTTAATGATCAAACATCCATGGCACACATACAACATTGAACACTCACTAGGCCGATGACACATAAAAAATAACGAATTAAAAATTAAATTCATGATGATCTAATGAAAAATATAAGCCATGATACACACCCAATCATTGTACTATTTCAGGCTTCTCCATCCTGATCGTAAAACTCATCACAGGCATCCAGATCAATAATGAATCTTGATCCACCACCATATCTATCATGCTTATATTCTATTCATTAAAGTAGATATTGGGTATGAATTAACAATGAGGATGATGCATAAGTGGAGATAAAAAATATATCATTAGGAAAACCCCAATGGTGAACATGAAACTTCTACTAGAAGTAAATTCTCATGAAATATGATCATGCAATACCATGTAATGTGAAAAAAATACCACTAAAACCAATGTTGACCTTGAGGTCCCTGTCCTTGGCCGATTATTAAAGATTCATCAAGTGATGTAATTCCACTGAGAACATTATGATCAACATGAATTATAAATAACATATGGGATCAAATATCAGGGATTCCCCAACTAGATCACATGACTTTACATAATACATTTTTCTTAAAAATTAGATGCCTCAGTTTTAGTTACTCATGGCATGCCAATGAAATACCAAAACCTAGAGTAGCATTAAAAGATCTGTCCACAGATTTAGAACACCATACACCATAATCTATACCATATATATCAACATATATGTAACCTCGATCCATTAATCAGACAATAAATATATTATTGGTAGCAGTATGGTGTGTCATGTCCAACCTTCATAACTGTGGGTGAGGACCACTATGACAAAGACCCTAAATCATAGGTGAGGATAGCCATGACCAACACATTAAACCATCGGTGATGAATAATACTACCAAGTAACTAACCCATAGGTGATAACTACAATGACCAAAATAGAAAAACATGATTTTCATACAAAGTAAATTGCCTCAATTTTTTTTATTATTCATCATATTACATTAACAAAAACTTGATGACAATAATAATTTTGTTAATTAGGAAATTTAAAAAAATAAAACTTTTCTGTAAGTGAGAAATTTCATCTCCCACTATTCCAAAAGTGGGATACTTCTTCAAAATATCATAAATAATATATATCTTCCTAACATTGGGAAAGGAAACATAAGAAAGTGTGATCTCGGATGCTCAGTAAGGGTAAAAAAGGGAAATATATATATGCATAACATGAAAATTAGGGTATGATAAAATTAGAATCAAATTGAAGAAACAAACCATACATATTATTTATCATAATCTCGAGTCATTTATTAATGATTTTTAGTTCATAATACATTATTATCAAGAAGATCAAAGAACATGATCCCTTAGGGAATAACATTGGAATAGGAAATGGACCTTACAGAATACACATAAGAAAAGAAAATCATTTCCATATTAATAAGGGATCTCTTACATGATCATCATAGAAGAAAAATTACATTACTGAACTAGGTTCACTCCCTATTCAATCTATATCTTAATAAATCAGGTACTCCCTCCATTCCAATAGTGTCTTACTATAGTAGGTTCAATCCCCATTCTATACCTATCCATCTCATGATATTTTAATATTTAACCAATGCATTGGTGGGATATATAGGTCTGACCCATCATACAATGAGAACAATATGTGTGTGTTCAAAGAGATCATAAATGTAACAAATGTTCCCATTGGAGACTACCTGTATTACCAAACTCTTTATTAGATTAATCAATGTTCCCATTGGAGAAAATTTATTTTTCTAGTGTTCTTTGTCCTCACTTGAACACACCCTGAGAAACTTCCCAATAGTCACCCATCATGATCACTAATCCAGTTCATGAACGCTTAATTGTGGAGTTATAATTAGGTTGGTTCTAAAAAATAATGGTGCAAATTGATTAATTAATTTATAAAATTACTCATTTAACCCTATATCATGAACATATGGGAATGAGAACATGAGAATAAAATTTGAATACCATATCTTGCACAGTAAACATCATAATCTTCATTCGAAGAATAATGATCAAAAAATCCAAAGACATGATTTTTTGTAAGATCAAATAAGTTGATCCATGAGAGAATAAAATTAGTATATGAAATGAAACTTTTAGAGTACATATAATCATATAAAATCATTTACATATTAGTTAATGCTATCTAAAAATACAATTATTGCATTAAATTTCATTTATTGTGCTAGGTTCACAACCCGTTCCTATTATATCTTACTACTGATTGACTAAAAATTAAATTTTGTTTCCAAACACTTTTAGGAAAAGTGAGATACCACATAACCCAAAAAACAAACCTGAACATGACATGAGACATTCAAAAAAACATCTGCTACCCAACCAAAAACTAAATAGCCCACCACATGACTACATGTCATAATACATGTAGTCCTCTCCACATCCCACACAAGATTCCCCTTCCGCGGTAACTGATTCCCACTCAGAGCCCGACTTATACCACTTCCAGAAATAATCACTTTGCTCAAAGTTTTCCATCTGGTCCCGTGGCGGTTGCACTGTGCAAGTTTTTTTAATCAAACTGTCCTTTTTAAAAGCCATAATCACACCCTTGTCCCTCTTGGGAGAATATTTGGTACACACCGGTCACGGAAGGTAAGAGTAGTCATTCCTTGTTCGTCTTCTTGGTGTAGCAGATAGAGTTTCTTCACATTTGATCATCCTTTCATTTCTGTTATGGAAAATGTCACTATATGAAAGGAGTGAAGGACGGTTTATATTTTCTTTATTTACTCTGGAAATATTCCTCCCCTTTGAGGCATCATCCTTGTAACCAGTAGTATTCCCCCTCCTGGACTCCGGTGTGTTATTGTCAATCACGGCCAGACACCCCCCCTCATTAGCAGTCTCTTCCCATGCCATAAGAAATTCCTCTTGTCCCAACCTAACAACATTGTGCCCATCCACAAAGGCACCATCATCCACATCACTGGTCACATCAACATTATCTAAACCCACTTCCAATAAACCTTCCGTAAGGCATTCAAACCTGTTGGATAACGCAAGGAAGGGCCTGGCCGAAGGGTCTAAACTGTGACCCCCAGCACTTGGACTGGCCACTATCGCATTAGATCCCTTTCTCCCCCTCCTCTATTCCTTCACTGTGTTCTCCCCAGCCATATGCTGCTCCAAACAAACCCCCTTATCACTCAGAACAGACTCATGCTGAGGAATGGTGTTGGAGTAACCCCCCAAATCCTACCGCAACCTATTGAACACCTCTAAAACCGTCGGGTTAGCCTGGTTTTTCAAAGCCTTTGAAGTTCTAGACGCATGCATATCCATAATTTACACCTTATGAACCTCATAATAGAAGTCCTTCATCACATGACTCAATGGAGGCCCCCCAATGTTGGACCCTGGAGTCTCTTTGACCAGACTAGTCATCGTACCGACCTCTGATTCCTTACCCGGAGCAACATCCCCTTCTATTGAAACTACCTTCTTCCCCTTACAAGTAACCTCCGATGAAGGAACAAAACTTTTACTGCAAAAGACCCCCAAATGGTGACCCAAACACTTGCACGATGGATAGTACTCTATCCAATTTTCATAAACCACCCTTTTCTTCCACCTGTATTCCTCTCCAATAGAAATCCAAACATAATCAAAGGGAAAACGAGAGGAATCCATTTCAACACATACCCTAGGATTAACCGGATGGCACACGACCTCGGTGTGGCTATCTGAATAGAGATACCTTCCAACGAGGTTTCCTATCATACGAATCATCGCAGGATTCTGAAAAGGAAGAAGAAGGATTGGAAAACTAACATACACCGCCGTAGCTGGAGAATCACGCCCCATGTGAAAATCGAAGGACCACCGCAGTAGAAAGAAATGAAATCCATTGAAGATATGAGGAGCCCTCGACCAAGCCTTTATGAGATCCGCCTCTGATTCGAACCGAATCATGATATGGTTGCTGTCGAGCAAGCCAAAAATCGCCCTTTCATGAAGGTCCCAACATCCGAAAAAAACTTGTCAAACTTATCAACTGTAGACATGTGGTTCAATTCATGGGGACCACCAATGTGGTCGAATGATCCATTAGACTAATTACTTTTATAACATGACTACAAATGTTATTTTGAGTGTGATTTTACCTCACACCCACACGCCCAATGAATCATTCTAGAAGGTCACCCTCCCAATCACTATTCCATGCAATGAATGATTAACATTGGATTTCCAATCAGGTTGGTTGATTAAAAGTAAATTTTCCATGTTAAAATAAGTCATATGATTTATTCAATTAGAGCATTACAATTATATGATGTTACACTAACCACTATTTAGATCACAATTTCTTCATTGTGGACCATATATCTCAACTGAATCAGTTCCACCACACTTAAGTATTGTAACTTACTCTGATACCATTATAAAAATTGGGCCCTATTGAGAGCTTTGAAAAACCACATTAACATTGTTGTTTGATCTTATCTCCCAGGTATCACCAGTGTCCCCACATACATGTGGCCCCCTTAGAGAGGCCCACACATGTACCAAAATGGTTCATTAGAAAAATTAACTCTTCCCATATACCAACACATGTTATTTCTTGTGTGGTATTCCCTCACGCACACACACCCTAAAATAATTCTCATAAGTTCACCCATACCATTCACTACTCTATGAAAAGAGCACTTAATTGTGTAGTTCTAATCAGGATGGCTTCTAAAAATAAAAGCGCACCTTGTTGACATGTATCATATCAATTTGTGTTTTAACCCATTATTATTATGGGAATTCTGATAAATATTCATCATATAATAACCCATTAAATGATATGGGTATCATAAAAATTACATCATATTAATACATTATTATGGTATTTAGGTTTAATGATCATTTCATCATAGGATAACCGATGAAAATAATAGGGTTTTATAATAATTTCTAATGGTGTAAACCAAGAAAGAGAAATAAGTTTCATAAAAATTAGTCTATAAAAAATAAACCATTTAGAAAAATAAAATGAATTTCGTATATAGGTAAAATACTAAATATGTCATTAGTAAT
Organism: Viscum album; assembly: GCA_963277665.1. Taxonomy (NCBI): domain Eukaryota; kingdom Viridiplantae; phylum Streptophyta; class Magnoliopsida; order Santalales; family Viscaceae; genus Viscum; species Viscum album. The sequence continues at coordinate 1,227,155,064 of OY728151.1, forward strand.
GCTAAAATATGTTATCATAGATGGAAGATAGTTTTTAAAGGACAAACTAAATCATTTCTTGAAAAAAATTATTCATTGAAGAATAATTATTAAACAATAAATATTTTAGGAGAAAAATTTATTTGAAAAAAAAACATTTAAAACAAATAATGGAATTTATAAATAAGTTATTGGTTAGGAAATGGAAAAAAATTATTCCTTTCATACATCATAAAATGAGTACTCCTTTAATATTTTTGGTAAAATCCAAATGAGTATTGTTTTGGAAAAAGACATGACTAATAGGATTAAAAAAAGTAATATAAAAATTAAAACATTCGTAAAAATGTTTTTCATAAATCATAAGAAATTAATTATATGTTTTTTAAAACATTTTTAGAAAACATGGTTTTGGAAGAAAATAAATTTTTGACTGAAGATAGAAATAAATTTGGATTCTCTTGAAAACATATTCTTAATAATATAAATTTTCAAAGAGTATAAAATCATAGCATCATGTGAATATATAATGAATAAAGAAAGTATAATAAAAATTTATGCCTATTCATAATGGTTATATAATGATATATCATCATTGGATACGTAATCATTAACAATCTTGATTAAGGATGAGATTGTAACATAAAAATATTACTACTTTGGTAACATTGGATAATTATACACATGATGAAATCACATAAAATGGATCAAAAAATATTATTAGGATAAATATATTCTTGACATTTCTTGTCAAAGGTGGTGTAGATATATCTCATAAAGAAATATAGGTTTATAACATTACGTAAGTATCAAAGAAGGAAAATTGAGACAAAATTCCCTTACCTTAAGTATTGAATTACTTCATACCCATTCAAAAATACTGCATAATTAAAATGTGTTTGTTATACATATTTTAGAGAACAATGTTCATATATATCATACCATATGTGATTTTGTTATTCCCATTTATTACCTATTTTTAACAATTCCATGTTAATTTTATGTTTCAGACACTGACTATTTTTCGTTCAATATATGTTATATTTGTTATATTTTGGGTTCTATTACTTTGATCATGGTTACATCATCTACATAATTGAAATTATTCTATAAAAATAATATGTATTCATTATATATATATATATTTTAATACATAAAATTTAGGGACATGAAATGATTTTCACCGTTCATGGAGATCGTAATCCATACATACGCATGTACATTGTTTTTAATTTTTTTATTGGGTTGAATGAAAAAATAATATATTATATATAATATCATCAAATAAGCATTTTTATGTTATATATATAATAAAAATTATTTAAACACATCGTTAATATATTTTATGTAAGGATTGATTGAATCACATCTCTTCATGATACGATGGTCCGTAGTACACAAGAATAACATTATCAAATTCCCATAAAATGGAAAGAATGAAGATATGTATGATGTAAAAATTAAATAATAATAATAAAATCATATATACAATATATATCTTATGGAAACTATAAATAGGTAATTAAAACCATCATTGATTGGTGATAATGAAAAAAAACTCACAAAAATTCCCAAGGCATTAGTCCGTTGTACACACATATCATGTTTTTGTAACCTATTTAATGGAATTGTGCACATTTTTACTGGTAAAATTAATATAAAAACATATCAATATATGTATGGTACAAATTTTGTTACAAATTCAGGATATAAAAAATAATTTATGTCGTTTTAGGAAGAAGTAAAACAAAAATTATCATTTACAAACATTACCTATTCTTCAGGTAACCTCTTTAGGTTTTCACTAAAAGATTAATAGGATGGATTCTCACCCAAAATAATGAATCCTCGTTGAAATAAGGGAATTTGTAATTTTTTTTATATATTGGACAAAAAATAGGTCTCAAGGATTTAAGAAGAGATGAGTGTGGGTAGCCTTTTATAAGTGCTGGAGATGAGACACTTAATAATTTTGGAATAAAATATGTGCTCCCAAATTTTTCATATGTTAAAAGTGTATAAATTAGAATATTATAGAACCTTAAAGTCTTAATTGTAAACTTATTTCCATCTAATTGTTTTTAGAAAATTATATAGGTTATTTGTAACCCTGTCTTTTTATTTTGACCCCTAGTAAACCAATTGCTTCCAAAAACAGTTGTAATTATTATTTACTACAATTACTATTAATTTTTGTAAAATATTAACATGAATATATTATAAATTATAAATTATAAATATTAAAAATATGTAATCAATTCTTCAATATTATATTGACCATATGTAAAAAAAATTATTATTAATCCCAAAGAGGCGATGAGAAAACAGTTTTTTTAGTGAAAAGGTTCAAAAGATGAAAAATGTATATCCAATTTCAATATGAAATTGATTTCAATAAAATAAATTGTATTAATGGATTTATAATTGATATAATTATACTTTAAATTAATTTAAAAAATAAAATTACATAAGAAATAAATTTAATAAAGATGATGTTTTGTACTAAAATTTAGTATTTCCACTATTACTTTAAAAAGAATATTTTCTAAAAAATACTGAAAAATAAAACAATGATATGTTTTATTATTGTATTTAAAAAGTAAAAATTATTTCTCGAAAATTATTTTTTATTATTTTTAAAAAATATCATTATTATTTTTCACAAATAAACAAAAAGAAGTTTTCTATGAAAAGAGTGTTTTTGAAACACATAACGACATTACATAAAATTATGTATTTTATTATAAATATTTTTACTTTATATTAAAAAATTATATATAATATTTTAAAAATGGTTATCAATATTATAATCAATATTTTTAATAGCTATGCATTAATGGTCTCCATTAAATAAATATATTTTTAATTTATCATTATATTGGTAATACTCTTTATTTCCTATAATGATAGCTAAGCCAATTTTGTGTGTTGAATAAGAATAACATGATTTTTATTATAAACTATGATTATATTGGTATGTTGAGATAATATGATTTTAAATAAATTTTATTTATTAAAAAAATAATAAAAAATATTGGTCTAAAATTACACCACCCCAACAAATTAATTTCTCCCTCCAAATTCGATATTCTTATAGTGCCCAAACCCATGATCCACTTCAAAACTATGCTTTAGGCCAGAGTACAATGAGTCCTTAGGTGCACCTCTCCATACCCAAAAGGCTACAGACTAGCTGCAAGGGTGTAAATATGTCATAGTGGGGTGATTATACCATATGATGGTGACAATAATAACATTCCACATATAATTATATCAACAGAAAGAATTTAACACAATAGATGAAATAAAATAATCTAGAAGTATCATAATGATACATAAGAGTAAATAATAATAATAAATATCATTTACAAATAAAACATAACAAAATAGGTCATTCATAGAACTACACATCCTGTTCACCCATGGACAACCATCATTTGATACATATATAGAACATTGAATACTCAAAAAAAGAAACTATAGCTGGGGAAAAAGAAGCACCATGGACCATATTCCATCCATCCCTTACTAATCAACAGAACATTATCACTAAGGTCTATCTCATGAACTAATCCCATACATGATATCAGAGAAATAAATTTTATATGAATCCCAAGGGTACTGTGTAGGGTGTGATAATAAATCCATATATTCCACCCACACTGTATGGCTTCCATAGATCAATGATTATGAATGTGTATGAAAACAATAAATAATTCACTAAATCACACACATAGAATCAAAACCCAATCCACTTATTTTAAATAGCTACAATCTAGTGTTCTACCTTACTTTACTATCATTGGTAGAAGTATGAACACATGTTCCCAATTATACGTATGGAATACATCCCATCTCTTTTATAAATATAATTGATGTAGAAAGGATACAAGGAATAATGCCCAAGGCATCCTATGATTAATGAAATCCATTTGAATCCTTAGGTACCTCCTCTAAAATATCACCCACATCCACATTCAACCAATCATATAACACAATGTATATATGAAAATTACAAAAAATATGATCTATGTTCCATATACCGTCACTAAAATATTCCATGTTTGATAAACATCCCAACATCTCAAAGCATTATGATTTTTTCCTATAATAAATAATCATCATTATGTCAAAATATGATGTTACAAGGCATGATGATATACAACTCCCAAATTCCAAGCACCTTGACATCAAATATCACGATGATCCTCTTTCTCAAATTGATGGTCTCAATGTAATCGATAGATAATACATCACTATCCACAAGGATTTCAATAATGATAACCCCAAAACATGTAAATTATTTAACACTATATTTCATGTCTTATAGTATATGGGGGCTCCATTACCAATGATTGTTCAATACCTCCTCATTACGAGTATTATCTATTTTCAAACAACTCTAAAAAGAAAGTAGTATAATAAATGGTGGGAAGAAATCACCAAACTACCAAAGGCACATCTTCAGGAACCTCATTCCTCTATGACCATGTATCTAAATAATGATGGTAAACAATATCTCACATCACAAATGCCTCTCTAACATCCTAGTGTCCTCATTGCCTCAAAATGACAACCATGTCGCCTCTACCTAGTGATCATCATCACCCCCTTTATAATTTTATCTGAGCCCTTCTTGATGAACTATGTCATCTTAGTCTAGGTGATCAACATTACCTCAATCCATGTTCCTAGCCCATCATACTACCATGAAACATATATATTTAGGTTTAAAACACTCCACTTAATTTAATAAAAAACCTAGCATAAACTACCCAATATTTTATAAACCCCTGACCAGAATAGAACAATAGTAGTTTATTATGAGCATTCCCATAGGAATCTCACATAATCAATCAAATAATTTATTGAAAAGAATTTAATATATTAGGGTACTTATCGGTCGTACTATACAGTGTATATATAATTTTCCCCAAAAACGTTTTGAAATCATTGAAAATTTGAGGCATCACTTTCCTTGTACTTATAGGTGATCACTATTTAGATATCAAAATCTAACATGAGATGAATCAGAAAAAACAATGGATTGGATAAAAACATTCAAAATAGGTAAAAAGATAATACACTAATTTATAATTATGTATGGAGAGATAAATAGATCAATAAAGTTATAATATTTATTGTTTTGTAGAGATGAATCCATATACATAAACATTTGAACGATCAGATCTTGGATGAAGATGTTGGGATAATGCCTAAGCAGGGGATAAATTGAGGAGACCTCTTCTATATACAGTGGAAAGAAGAAGTATGGAAGAGGAAAAATTACTAATGTAGAGAGTGTAATTTTATTAATTTCACACTTTTCAATGGGACACACTTTTTGGTTGCATCGTTTCGCTAATTTTGTTTGAACCACGCATAGTCCACTATCCAAGAACCAAACAACACATAGTTATGTGAATCGTTTTATAGACCATGCGTAGAACATAAAAATTACATCTTTCAAAAACTACCATGTTTTTCATATTTCTATGCACCCAACCCACTTTCGTTTTCTATCCAAAACTAGTTATATTTAGGGACACATATTTTCTCTTGAGAGGCTTCACGGTTTGTCCAATCAATGTTCCCCAGTATGATATATATTGAAATAGAGTTTCTAGGATCCAACGCACCTAAAACAATCTAAAAGGTTGAACCTCTTTATGAGACTTAAATTCCTTAAAAAAAGGATTGGGTCAATAAACTACAAAAAATTTGTTATTAAGATCATGTGAAATTATGGACCACACACCAAACTCAAAAAGATCAAAATAACCCAAAAAGTCCTTTAAAAAACCCATGATATTTGAGTCTCCCACTTTAACATATCTCATCCTCAATCTTTAAATCATTTCCTAGAGATGGTTCCAAATGTAATCACGAAGTTTATATCACCCTCATGTACCCTAGTAAGGCATATGTCAATTTACTGAATGGTTCTCCCTTTCTTAGGAATTACTTGCCCAATTTCTTCCCAGCATATGACAATAATTTTGATGATCTACCGACCATACCTGGAGACAAATGTTATCACATGAAACACTGCTATTTCAAAACATCACCAAGTTCTCAAATTGTGCTTGTTTGGTATCTAACACCCATCTAGTCCTGTATCTCATCATATGCCTATTTGTACCTATTCCATACATGACACCCATAATAACCTACATCTCATCCGGATCCCATAATCCTACACCTCAATAGATGCACAATATAATATTGAATCTCATATATATATATATATATATATATATATCTATGTGTGTGTGTGTGTATTCCCATCTAAATACCAATGCTTATGCACCTCATATAAATCCAATATTCTAATGACCCAAGCATGACATACATGGACATTACATTTCATTTTCCCAAAAATTAATACATTACACAAATATATTACAATACACCATATTATTTTAGTGTATTTTGAAACATATAACACTTTATTCTAACTTAGTGAATGATCTGAAACATATCCCATAAAGATCTTCCCCTGTAATTTACCTACCTAAAACTTTTCTTTATATCCCGTGGAAAAGATAACATAAATAGGGTGAGATAAAATACCCAGTAAGCGTAAGCATGAAGAACATGAAACAAAAAATTAGCATAAAAAAGTAAAAACATGAATTTTTTTTATTAATATCCAAATCATGAGTAATGAAATAAATCATCGCAATTCGTAAGGCAAAAATCAAAAATGAATATGAATCTTGATATAATATCATTGATATAAAACATTGAATTAAGGAAAACAAATAAACATAGAAAATAATTTTAATATTTCTTAAATATTATTCCCCAGACTATCATAGTGGACAAAGTTCATTACTGAACAAGGTTAACATTCTTTTTTATCCCTTCATTACTGAACTGGATTTACATCCAATTCAAGCCCTTTATTACTAAACTGGGTTTACATGTATTTCGAAAGATGTATATATCATGAGTTATAAATCATTACCAAATGAATTAGAGGGAGATATAGGTCCCCCAAATCACATTATAAAAACCATACATATGCATTCCAAAAAAACATAAATCATTCAACATATCATAACCCAATGATTAAAATGGATTTTATAATCATTATTTAATCATAACATAATCCTTATAAATTCAATGGATTTCATAAATACAATTTTATAATAATCATAATTAAAACATAAGAGTAATATAGATTGTATACTTGAAAAATATTCTTACTCTTATATGAAAAATAATTTTTATTAAGGACTTGAAATTAATTCTTAAGGAAAATATATTTTCTTCTTCAAAAAAATTTTCTTTTATTAAAACACTGCACAATTTGAAAAGAAAACAGTTTATTTAAAAATACCCACGAAAACTTGTTAGATATTCTTCATGAATATAAGGCATTATGAATGAATAAAAATCCATTCATTCCATATATGTTAAAAATTATTCTTCTTATACTTTTTCCAGAATAGTAAAAAAATACAACAATAGAAAATTAACTAAATATTCTTTCAAAAAAAATGTTGTAGAATTTAAAAATGCATAAAAATGGAATTAAAAACAGAAAAAATATTTAAGCATTTTATGAAAACCATTTTAGAAAAAAAGGACATGGATGATAAATATACCTCAGTAAATAATTAGGTATAAACCATCTCAGATAATAATGAGATTGTGAAATTATCTCTTACCTTTGGTCTGTTATTCATTTTTTGTACCCCAAACCCATATATAATGATTTAAATAATGTCATTAAATTATTCTAGAATCATATATTTTTTTAGGATATCATATATGATAATATTATCTTCTAGGTGGTGATAATATTTCCTTATTACTCATAATTCGGTTATTAACTGCTTCATTTTCTCATCAATGTTTTTTCAAATATGATTTGGTTATCCTTATTAGGTCATATTTATATCATTACAAATGATATTAGAATAATATATATATTATTTATTTTTTCTTTACATTTAAATAATAATGATTTAATGGATATCATGTAGAATGAATCGCATCACATCGTGGAGACGGTAGACTATACGTACGCACGAGCGATGATATCATTTATTTAATAATGAAATTTCATATAAGTGTATGGTATATATATTGTTCCAGAATAATTAAGTTGTTATAATAATCATATATAGTAATTATTTCTATCAATATAACCATCCATGTTATTGGGTATTGAAAACTAGATTACACCACAACATGGAGATAATAAGCCATATGTATGCATCCATGGTGATTTAACTTTTCGTAGGATGGATAGAATGTGGAATACAGTAGTTACATATTCTTAATAATATATCTGTATACATGTTATAATTTATTAAATAATTTATAATTGAAACAGCTAATAATTAGTATGTATAAAAGGAAATTATTTATATGAATTGATAGAGGAGATTACCTCTTCTTCGATGAGCTCCCTCTAGATCTTCTCTTAATAGCACAAGATTTGGAATTTTGGGAAAACAAGAACCTCTAGAATGTGATTATGGATGATAATAATGGGAAATAGGTAGGTTATTGATGATTTTTAAGGCTCAAATTGAATTTAAGAGACTAGAGAAGAGATTACCTTTTACAATTGGCGTGAGGGAAACTTTTGGAAACCCCAATAATATTAATTTACAATAAAATAAATACCCATTAAAAAACCTCCAAAATAACCCGAATTAAAAGATGAGATTAGGTATGGTTGCTATATAATCAACCAATAATTTTTTTACATGTATTTGTTTCAATTTATAATTTATCTTTTTAATTACCACTTATTTATTCTATTTAATTTTTTACATGGGTAACAAATAATTAAATATTAAAATAGGGAAGTATGTAATTATTTGATGTATAATATACCATAAATAAATAAGTTAAAACAAAATATACCTCATAATAATTATTATTTATTTTTTAAAAAGTATTAAGATTTTAAAATAAATTAATAAAATATTATTTTCATAAAGAAACAATAGTGTCAAATTTTCCACTATTTCATTCATTGACTTTAAAAAAATTAAGAAAACGCGTAAACTATGAACTAATTATTTTATTATATTACAAATAGGTAAATGTAATACAGATAATTAAATATTCATATCAATTATCACAAATTGTATTTATTTTTATATGTATAATAAAATTTTCTTATTATCTCTATTAATAAAATATTTACTACATCAATTTTGTGTAATTATTTAATATTATTATTTTTTGAATAAAATTTATAAATAAATTATTTTAAGGAATATATATCTACTAGATTTCATTAGAATATATGTATTCAAAATTTTCTTCTGTAAAACCAACATTTATGATGTTATACTTATTAAATTATGAATGCGACAAATTTAACATCACATTAAATAAAATATTATAAGTGTAAAAAATACCTTATATAAGGCTTTAAATGGTCACTAACTAGACCCTTGGATGATTATAGTTGATATATCGACCAATAAGATTGGGTCAAGTGTTTTGGTATATTAATTTTTATTATAATTTTTTTAAATTTATTTTATTTATTTGTCATCAATTAAATAATTTATGCATCATGAATTTATAAGAATTTATTGTAATTATTTATTTCTTACAAATAAAAAAAAATCAATAAATAAATAAAAAAATTTATAGTTTGAATGAGTATTTATTGTCGTATATATATTCGATATAACCTTATTCTAAAAATGATTTTTTTAATATGAATGTCACAAATTTAAATTTTCATTTAATAAAATATTATAAATAACATAATATATCTCAATGGCCCTCAAACATACTAAATAAATCTACATTAGGGAAATAATTTTATTAGGTTAAAAATTACAACTTTTATTTGTTGATACCACCAATTTTTTCATATGTGGATACATAATAGATAAATCCATAGAAAATGACACTTGTGTCTTTCATTGATTTATATATTATTTAAGAAATATTAATGGAAAAGTTTCAATTAAATAATAAAATTTAGATCCTAATGTGTTAAGAGTATAATTAAATTCATCATATAAACTTTATTTATTTCTTTGATAATTTTACTGTAATTATAATTTTGTTTTTAACCTAAATTACTTAATTTACCCTTTACTGTGGTTACAATATTTAACATTGTTACTATTTATATTGGTGAAAAAGAAAAGGGAAATATATACCAAATTTGGACCTCTTAAATATAAATTTGAAATCAATTTTTCAAAATTCAAAACAAAAAATTTGAATAATTAAAATTAAAATAAAATATGTAAAATGTCACAAAGATTAGTATTTTTGGTAAAATTCAATTTTTTAAATAGAATTTTTTTATAATAAATTCATGTATATAATCATTTTTAAAATAACAATTTAATAAAATGAATAATTTAAAATATAAAAATAATCCAAAATATTATTTTAATTTTTAATAAATTTATAAGAAAATAATGTTTTCATTAAAAATCATTATTGTCACTATTTTTCAAAAAAATTAAAATTATCCAAAAAAGAACAAAAATTATACCAATTATATTTTTATATTACACATTGAACAAATAATACTATTATTAAAAAAAATGTTTATATAATTTTTTTTTCAAATAATATTGAAAAAAGGTGCTCCATTAATATTCAGTAAAATAATATTTTTGAAAAAATACTTCTTTTAATCCAAAACATTGATTGTTTTTCTTATATCATTTATAGAAAACATATAAGATGGATTTTAAAAAATATATAGAATATATTACATATATTTTTTTGAATAAAATATATATTGAGTTATTTTATTATTTAATAAACACACATATTTTGCATTAAATAGTTTATCAGAAGAAAGTTAATACTAATCATCCTCCCATTTTAATGACTATGTTATAATATTTTGTTGTTCTATTATACTAGATCTTGTGTTAAATATATTCTATCAAAAGAATTAAAAATATTGTATAACACAAGCTGATAATAGCATTATGTATACCGCAAGTTATGTCTGTGTTGTGTATAACACAATATTTTCTTGGAGTATCATACAACATTAGATATTGAAAAAATTTAAAAAGAAAATCAATCCCATTAAAATATATGGGTGTTACACACATCAAATCGATGCCCAAAATAATTACAAATTCCACACACCTCATATATATATATATATATGTGTGTGTGTGTGTGTCACATAATAATTGATGAAAACTTACTAACCAATGCATAGTTTGTCCAAAAACAGTACCCATGTATTTCGTGTACCAAAACTAGAAAAATCCCAAAAATAATAAAACTTTATCCTGCCCAAAATCATGAAATTCCTCTCACCATCATCAACTCCTTGGCTTTCTTTTCAGCTAATAACTCAACTATTTGCACCGTTCTTGAAGCCGTTATACATGAGTCATGGCCTCCATACAGAGATGAACAAGCTACCAACTGCTGACCCCGTTGTTGGGTACCACTATCGATTCCATGACCTACATGTGTAGATAAATTCAAACTACCAGTTATGGGCATTAATCCAAGTCCGAACTAAGATCTGTTTGTCTTACTTTATCTCTATCTCCCAACTCCCTAAGATGGTTTCCTTTAGAATGTCACCAAATTCCCCATTTATATGCATTCCCAACATTCATTCAAAACCCAATCGCACTGGGGCCAAACATGTCCTAGTGGCCCGTACTAGAAGCACTAACCTAAAGGACAACTCCTCAGTGGTATGATTAAATATCTAGAATTACATATCTAATGAGTCTCCCCATGGACACACTTAATATTTTCTAATACATCACCAATAATATCACTTGATTCTATCAACTGGATCGAACATGATTTATCCATCAGTTTCCCCAATGCTATCAGCTCCTCGTTAATTGCCTCTGGAAATGACATCTTCCAACAGATGTTCACCTAAACCATAAAGTAATTCCTTAATCCATCCTCAAAAAATCACACCCAAGCGATTTTATTTCCCACTATTGTTGTTAAAAAATGAGACAGGTCAGTAAAGTCTTCCACATGGTCTATAAATTAAATATTCCAATACTAGAGATTTCTGAGCTCCAAGTCTGTGTTTACCCTAAACTCTTCTAGAATGTAATTCTTGATGAACCTAGCATCAAAATACTTATAAGCATGTCCCTATTGTATGGTTTTTTATAACTATACATCCAAATAGTTCTTTTCACATCCTCTGAGCATAGTCATCATCAACATCACCCTCTATCCTGTGGTTGTTTGGAGTTTGTCAATGATTGTCTAGACAGAATCGATCATGTTTTATGCCACCAATATTCCACCTTTACACTATAACAGTGGTGAGTGATGAAAATGGAACTCAAGGGGTGATGTATTTCATAGATAGAAATGATCTATGAGCTTCCCTATCAAAACATAGGATCAACCAAACTAGGATCAATATGAGCTAATCCTCTTTTGATGGATCAAAGTATGATATCTATGGTAGTTCCAACTATATCAAAGCTTGTACCTATGGATCATGATCTACCCAAACCTCAAGGGCCTCATACTGACCAACATGGACCTCATTCTGTTGATGATCATACTACACCACATTACAACCCTCGTGATGCTACACTAGAAGTTGTATAGGTGTCATCCCATTGAATTATAATACAATGTTCAAACAACCCTAACAATATGTATATATCAGAATAATGGAATGAAATAACATGCATCACAAATCAGAGCCCTTACACTCACCTATCTCACCCAACAACATGATATCCATCCTCAAGGCCCATTACCTACCAATATTATGGCTTGATTTCACGAATCATCTATCCTTATGGCCCACTACCCACCAACATCAAATTCAGGAATCACATATAATCTAGACTCATGGACCCCTACCATTTAATAATAAGGTTATGTATCAAATATCATCAAAGGTTGCTGAGTAGAATATCACCAAAGAGGCTATATAATAAAAAACTATTCAACTTATTTATTGACACATTAAATAGCTATCCAACTAACATCATCCCTATCTACTATTCTAGAGTCAACCCCATATATAACAAGTATATAGAATCACATTGAATCACATAAACATCTCATTGGAACCACATTCTTTGGTTGAATGAGGAGAATGCCTCCAAAAGATGCCATGTAGAAAAACATAGTTTGGCATCTTCATTGAAACATTAAAAAACCCAACCCCTATTAGCTCAATCTAGGTTCCTAATAAAAATCACAAGAAAACATACATCATATGCGCCTAATTTTATATCATGATTCATAATAAAACCATGATTTCCATACTAAGACAAGGGTCAAAACCCTCATAACAGTTAACCATGACACCCAAGTGTGCCACTGAATGTGGGAATAAAATCAACTATAAAATAACATAGTAGAATAAAAATTTCCCTAACATTGAAGGTTTTTCTATCCCCCATGCCAAGGGCTTCAAAAATACTAACACGATATCTATACCCCGATCAAAAAACATCATATTATCTGGCCTTCTATTGCCCAAATAGTAAGGATAGTAGAAAATAATGTATATAATTCTAATTTAAACCGTGTGAATGACATTGAAATTTTATATCCAAGTCTTGTAACTCATCCAAACCACACAGTCAAGAACCATTTTTATACCACTTATATCTCCTCAACCAGAGAGACACATGAAAACATTCCTCTGAGCTAGAGTACCCCAAGGCCTTAAAAGTGCCTCCTAGTATTCCAAATGATTTTTACTACCAGTGAGGATCTAATGAGGTTATAGTAGGGAGACTATAACCTCTGGTGGTCATAATAATAACAATTTATATATTAATATATTAGCATATGTACCAAAAAATATATATAAAATGACATAATCCAAGGGAATGATAATGAAATATCAACAGAATGAATTATAAAATACCATTTTTAGTAAAAAATATCACATGATGTCAGGCATAAAACTATAAAAAAATGTTTCAAATAGATTACCATTAGTAAAAACATATATATATATATATATATATATATATATATAATGCTCAAATGTAATTAGGAAAACATATATGATGAAAAGGAACCTCCATGGTCTATATTCATTCCCTCAAATGATAGGAAATAGAAAAAAATCTCTATGGTCTAGCTCCAAAACTCTGTCATTTAACTGATATCAGATACATATTGTCAACATGAATCATGAGGGGAATGTGTAGTGTGTGAGTATAAATATCTATAGGCCACCACTGACATGTTCCATTCTTATATCCATTATTTTCCAGGTGTTTGATAATAATAAATGAATCAATAAATAACCTACATTTTATTACCATACACTCTAGTTGTGCTCGACATACAAAAATGAGTAGCTTAACTGCTTCATCCACTATTGGTATATGTATGAACACATTCTCCCAATTATATATGTGTATTACAGATATTTTTTGCATATATATATTTTTAATGGTGATGATACATGGTACAAAGCCCCTGTTAACCCCCTATGAAAGAATTCTTGAAGAAACCTCTAGTTCCACTAATACAATATCACCTAGAACAATATTTTATTAATTATATGACCCAGAATCCATAAGTTATTCCCAAAAAATAAAACCAACGTCCCACAGAACACTTCCCAGTGAGTCCACTTCCACTAAATTACCTGACATCTCAACGAATAGAGATATATGTCCACTAAAAAATAATCAATGTCTTCTCAACAACTAATTCCCTAAGGCATGGTGACATCTATCCTCCCAAAGTCTTAGCACCTCATCCTCAAGTATCATCATGAGCCTCATCCCCCATGAAATGGTCTCTACACCATAAATTGATTCTTCATCTTCATATATGTGTATTTCTATAGAGAGGACCCCCAAACATGTCTGATTGTCAACACCATTACCTAATAATATTATTCTATAGGGAACTCCACCCACAATTAGTGGACAAAACTACATCAATCAATGTCATATCTATGTGAATATGAATCATATTGTGTGTCAACTAGTAAAATATGAGTTCAAGTAACCAAACATCCAAAGCCACATTATACAACACCTCATTTACCTATGACAATTTCACTAAATCAAAATGTTAAAAACCCAATTTAAGTCACATGGACCATACCCTCATACTAACAACATCACCACCTCAAACCGACCACCATATCACCTCAACCAGGAGATCATCATCACTTCATGTAAATGCGAGTCAAGGCCAATTTGACATACTACATTTCCCCAATGAAGGTGATCAACATCACCTCAATCCTTGGACCCAACTTATATTTTTCCCATAGAACACATCCATTAAATTTAAATAATTCAAATTAATTTGATAAACACAAGCATCATAAATTACCTATGCTGATCTAATCCCCTTCATGAAATTGACTAATTGAATTGTAGCATGAACATTCCAATAATCATATCATATAATAAAATTTTAATTTAATTAAATAATTTAATTTATTATTTTCTCTCTTAGTCGAGTCACATGGAGTTAATATAATTTAACCCCAAAAACACAGAAACCCATGGAGAAATCAATAAACCACTTACCTTGTACTCATAGTTGACATCTCTTATGATATCAGCCTCTAAATCATTATGAATCATAAGAAAATGGAATTATATATGAACACCCTAAAAATTGGGAAAAAGTGATCACAAGGATTTAACATTCCATATGGTTATATAATAAGAGAAAAGAATGTAGAAGATTAAATTTCTAACCAAGATGAATCCAAAGCCACCAATAGAACAATGATTAGTGGTAGGATGGAGAGGTTTGGACAATTTCTATGAAAGGTATAAATAGATGATCCACATGAAAATGTGGTGGAAATGATAATAAAGGAGGAGGAAAAATAAATAATGGAGGGATTGATCATTTTAAAACTTTTAATGGTTAACACAGTCTATTCATATGGTCCGGCTAACAATCCACCTACCATGAGGATACCACATTCCAATAACCACACATCACATGGTTAAGTGCATGATTTTTTAAACAATGCATAGATGCTGCGAATTACCTCTATCAAAAACTAGAAAGGCTATCACATGATAATGCCTCCCCACATGTATTTTTTTTAATTGTGTCTAGAACTAAGGGTGGGTAACATAACTTCTCAAGAGAGGTCACAATATTTATGCACACCATGCGCCCAAGTCTATGCTATCACAATATCGTGTTTCTTGGAATTAATGAACCAAATACTCACCTATATGACTAATTTACTTATCAAGGCTTAAAACTAATCCCAAAAAATGTATTTTATTAATAAAACTCATAGAATTAGGTTACAGAGATCAAGAGAAATGATGTCCTACCCAAAAAACACAAAAATATAATATTTTTCTAGAAAACTCATTATTAAAAAAAAATATTTGCATATTTTTATATAAAAATTTGAGGGAAATTATTGCCACATCATATCCAAATTTTCCATCATAACATCCTTAAAATAGTGGTTTCATTAAAAATCACTAACCATGTGAGTGTTTTAATTTTTGATAACTTTTTCTTTATGATCCAGAATTGCTACTAGTTGTTCCTAATAAGATAGATCATGATCTTGAGGTATTACCTCTTAGTTAAATACTTGAGAATTACAATTTATCTACTTCCTTAGGATAGATAAATGTAACAATTAATGTACTTGAGATTGGATTAGTTTATGCACCAATAAATCAGTAACCATCTCGATACGATGAAGAATTTCAAATGGAAAAACATTCTTAGGGATTTTTTTACCATTCTTATCAAATATCATAACATTTTTAAATTGATAAATCCTTAAAAACCATATCACCAACTTAAAATTCTAGTCCACTTCAGCAAATATCATCAAAAAATTTCTACCAACTCTCTACTTCATTGATGTGTTGTTGATTGGCATTGATATTTTCAACCATTTAATTTTATATCTCAACATACAATATATTTAATTCTTCAAATTCATTAAACCATGTTGGTAATATAAATTTATTTCTATAGATTGATTCATAAGTGGCCTCTGAATTATTCAGTGAAATCTACTATTGTAAGAAAACACAACTAGATGAAGGTGTTGATCTCAACCACCATCGAAATCTAAATAATAAGATCTCAAAATATCCTATAGGCATTTAATTTTTCATTTAGACTAAAAATTTATCTAAGGATGATACGTAGTGATGAAACATGTCTCTATATCATGGATACGATAAATTATTCTCCAGAACATTGAGGTAAACCTCATATAAGGATCTAATACAATGGAATATTGTACTCCATGAAACCTTTCCACATCATTAATGTTTATACTCACAAAGTGATTTATAGATAATTCTCATATGATAGTAATGAAGATATTTTACTTAGTGAGAAAATAAATTACCAACCATATATAATTATTCGCAATAGTGGTTTTGGGGAGTCCAATGAAAAAATTTATTATGATGTTTTCCAATTTCCATTCTATTGGGGGTAATTAATGCAACGTCCCCTTATATTTTTTTCATCCAACATAACTTTTTGGCACATCAAACACCAAGATACACACTATATGATATCTCTCATCATTACATCCCACAATAATTACAATATGAAATATTTATACATCTTCATACGTCCCAGATGAATAGGGAATTATGAAAATTGTGATTGGCCTAAAAATTCCTTCTTCAAATATACTCTAGATAGAAAAAATACATATTTATAAACCCATGTAATTCAATAATGATCAATTTTATATTTATGAACATTTATATCCTTATTTTTCAGCATTACATTTTTTTTGCCTCTTTAATCTTCACATGTATAGATGGTTGAACATTTAATTTAGAAAAATAAGACTTTTCCCCTTCATTCAAGATTCCCATATCCTTCCATTGAAAATAATTAAATATTTTAACTTTTGTGATCCTCATCTTGGAAAATATAGAATGATCCTTTCGACTAAAAGAATCATCCACCTTGTTCTATTTCATAGGCTGGTAATGTATTGTGATGTTATAATCATTAATCATCCCTAACCATATACATTTTATCATGTTCAACTCCTTATATGTGAATATATACTATATAATTTTGTGAAAAATATATATTTCCCACTTTTCTTAGTAAATATAATTTCTCTCTTCCTATTATGAAAAAAATTCCACAGATAACTCTAAATCACGTGTTGTGTAATTTTTCACATGAATCCTCAGTTTACATGAGACATAAGATATCGCCATGTAATTTTTCATATAAAAACATCCCAATCACTTCATTAATGAAACACTATATATTAAAAACTAATTTCCACTACAAGGTAATGTAGGAAATGGGTAATGGAATAATATTTTCTTTATTTCCTTGAAAATTTCCTCTCACATTATTATCACATGGAGTTTCTTTATTTTTTTGGAAAATTCCCAGACTAGGCAATGAGATGATTTTTGATTCTAAGGCATAGGGTTCCTAGAACATTTGTTTAAAAAAAATATGTTTTTTGTTGCATGCGCATATGAATTTTCTTAAAAAGTGAAATAGTTCTTAAATGGATTCTCTTATCTAAAATTTGATGGAACCTTTGATCTTACAGTAGTGGTTAAACCCTAGTCATGACCTAACATTGGTCGGCATGAGTCATCTATATAAAAATTCACCAGGGGTGTAACCTTATGTAAAATAATTCGATAAAAGTTATTTTATTTTGAAATCATAAAAAATCAGAAACGGTAACCCAAATTGGAAATTCGACATTATTTTTGAGTTTATAAGGGGTCGTTTTCCTTAGGTGAGGCCTAAAATCTAATAGTGCAAGTCCGTGACAAAAGATAGTTTTTAGAGGTTAACATCATTAAAATATTTTTGAAAGATATTATATTTGGATCTTATGTTATGACCCATTAGATGTGTCCTTTTTTAATTATACATGTTAGAGGAATTCAAGGTTATCATAATAGCCCTAGAATTCTGTTGAGGAAAGTAGATGGAAGAACACTGTTGAAGATGATTGTCAGGGAATCAAGGTTCGAAGATGACACAAACCTCTATTCATTGTCAATGATTAATCCAATTTGAGATAGCATGATGATCTCTTTGTGATTTCTTTTTGGGTTGTTGAAATCAAATGACAAACACAGACCAACCCACAAACATGATGATTTGTAGTTCGATCATTATTGTGAGTGGGATAATTATTGTAGGATTAAATGGAATAGATCATGGTGATTATTCAGCATCTGGTCACTTTTTTATCCCACTAACATGAATGGATCAAGGCTGAATGAACAAGGTCATGTTCTTTTCTTTGGGTGTTCATGTGCTTAATCCCTCCACCCCTAAATCTATCACGATCGTCCCTCATTGAGAAATCTATCAAGGAACCCATGATCCATGGAGCAACGATCTGAGATTGAAGGTTGTGATCTATGATTGAATTTTGGTGGTAATAAGGGAGAACTACTGGAAGGAAGTGGAACACGGTGGAGGGTGAGATAAATGGAGGGTCATTGGTAGTGTAGCCAGCAGTGAGTGTAGTGTGTGGCCTGATGGGAGGCCAATTTTCTATAGGGTACAATGCCATAGTCTAGAAGGACCACATTAAAGGAGGATCCAACAACAACATAGGTCATGGTGGTACACTGATCAAAGACCATGTTGGAGGAGGATCTCAAGATAGTGGGGCTACAAAACCAAGGGTCGGGATGCAGTATCGTCCACATTGAACTTAGAGACCGTGTTTCCCAATAGCACATGACCGAGCTGTGAGCTGATAGAGCTGGACCACATGTTGTGATACATGTCTATTAGGGCGAGACTAGACCAACCAAATCAGGTCTGGTCGGTCGAACAAGGCCAGGTCGGGTTAGTCGGATCGGGTCAGGTTGGACCCGGACCAGATGAGACCCTTTTTTCCAAATTCGACCCATATTTCTAAATGGTTTTACCATTTATGATCTTTTTGTGGTGTTAGGACCCTTTGAATGTGGTAATCCTTTTGAATTACTCTAAGTGAGTTTTTGTGGATGTTGGTTTATGACATAATGGCTTGAGTAGTAGGTTCTCCCAGAACAAGCATGCTATGAGTAGAATCCTACAGCTGGATGTGACTATGTGACATGGGGAACTACATGACCAATCAATACACTATGTACCATTAATGCTCTATGTTCCATTGATTTTCCATGATCTATTAACACTCCATGATCCATCTACACTCCATTCTCCATAGATGTATCAGACGCCATCACCGCTCTTGGTTCCATTGACACTCTGTGTGCCACTGAAGATCCGTGGAACACTGATGATCCATGCACCATTGAACCTCCATGCATATTCAATGCTCTATGTGCTATCATAACATCCAGATTCTTAGAGTCTGGTAGATTTGTAGATAGTAACTATAAATAGTTCTCTTTGTGCTTTAGATATTAACCTATGTGAGCTAACCGTATTGATTGAACTTCTTGGGTTTCCTTTGTGGTGTAGTTTATGTGATTCCTTTATGGTGTACTTCATGTAATTCACAGTGATGTACATTTTTGGATTCGGGGTCCCTATTGAGTATTGTTTTACTTGTCGCTGCGCAGGATATTCCCATACATATCGTGTCTTGAGAAGATGATCGATGCTTTGACCGAGTCCATGGTGGACCGGGGTAGAGTGGTTCTTATAGAGTGTTCCAAAAGACGTGGTGTGATTATGTGACTTCAGAAAGCAATCTATATACCTATAATTAAGGTAGGGTTTTCTAAGGATGAGATTCGGAATCTTGTACATTCCCTTATGGTTGGGCTTATATTATGGCCCATTTCACATTTTTTGTAATGTAGTACATTGTTGTTGATAAATTATATGTATTCATTCTTGTTTAATTATTGTTTTCAGATCAACACTTTTGGAATTGAGAATGGGTGTTTGGGCACAAGTATGTAGGAAAATGACTCCCATTTCAAATATATTCCTACTCAGTGCTAGTCTCCAACCCCTGGCCTATTGGAGGAGGGTTTGAGGTAGTCACAAAACATGCCCCAGGGTACGGGTCATGAAATAGTTTTATTAGAGGAGGTCATTTATTCGAAACGTACCAAGAGTATGTGATATTGGTTTGGGGAAACATTGTATAGTGTTTCATGTTTAGCATTCAGGCTAGGGAATCCGATGTTTTTGTAATGGATGAAGTATCCATAAACCAAGACTCTAATCTATGCATTCAAACTATGTATAAGAAAACAATGGTTTTATGGAAAATAATGGTACATGAAACATATAGGATTGAGTGGATTCTTCATTCATTATTCAATTAGTTCCATATCAAAAGATATACTCTATTGACTGTGGTACATCTTGATCTATTTCTAGAAGACTCTATGAAGGAAGCTAGGAAGGATTAAAATGAATGATCATAAGGATGATTCTCCCATTGAAGATGCGTCAGTTCATAGACCACTACTAAAGATTACACACATGGGTGGTGTAATAGTGATACCACCACCTAGAGATCAGAAGTTACTTCCAATATTACTGGTAGCGGATTCATACAGGTTGACTGTGTTTCATGAGTTCTTGAGGTTGTGACATGCCAGGTTCAGGGGGTTATCCAGACCCCTAGGAATCTGATGATTGGTTGGTGTCCGTTATGCGTGTCTACATCCTATTGAGGATTACTCTTGACTAGATGGATTTACTAGTTGAGATTATTCTAAATATCTCATTTGGGAGATAGTGGAGCATAGTTATCCAAATTATTGATGATATGACCTTCACTTGGATAGACATTGAGCATCTCTTCAGGGGGGGGGGGAGTTTTTCCCTACCATGTCACACTCTGTGCATATATAAGAGCTACTACATCTGTAGTATGGCATCCAGACACTATAGAAGTAATAGATGTAATTTATTGATCCCTCTTGATACTCAACAGATATAGTGTAGTACCCATTCTTCATGGCATGGAACATAGAGAGAAGGATAAACCGAGAGATCAGGGCATCCATGATATCATTTAGCATTCTGACGTATACATTGGTACTAGAGTGACTTCTTCTAGTAGAGATATATTTGGCGGAGAAGACAAGGGAAGTTTGACCTACCAACATGACTCAAGTAGTTGAGTCTTTGTTATAAGGTAGTTTATAGATAATGAAGGTATCCAGGTGGTTCGGATGGTTCAGGGGACAACCCCAAGACATGAGGTCAGTGATGCGAAGCTCCTAAGGCAGACCAAGTCAACCGAAGGACATGCTATGCTACTCGTGCGACGGTCAGGGACACATGGCTTGAGTTTTTTCAAATCACCGTAAAAATGATATGAATATGGTTGGGGGACCACCAAGGCAGAGGTTAAGGATGGAAAAAGTTGTTACACTAGGTTATTAACATAGTAGTGGAGCAAGACAAGTATCAAGAGGTGGGCGATGGTTAGAGGTACTACCACCACCACCCTTAGGTGGTACACCACAGGCTCATGGAGCTCGTTGATAAGGATGATTCCAGATTCAGGTGATCAATGATTACGACCCATGTTCGGAAAAGGTTATTAGTGTTAATATCTCTATCTTTTCCACCCTAGCTACATTTTTGATAGACCTAGGTGCCAATAACTCTTTTATCACCATGACCGTTGATCAAGACTGGAAATTCCAGTTGAACCATTGACTAGATTCCTATACATAGAGACACCTAAAAGATGAGATTAAAAGAACACCCAATATTTCCAATAGTGTTCCCTTACTCTTGGGGGAGAGGGTATTGGTTGGGATCGCTTGGTGGCAGATTCAAGGTCTTACCACACCATCATTGGTATGAACTAGTTATCCAAAGTCAATTCCTAGTTTGACTATTTTTTTCATAGTGTGGTGTCTCTGCAGTGATGGAAAAATGATTTCTTTTTTCAAAAAAAAGGAAACCAAATAAGTGAAGATTGGACTTGCACATATGAGGGTCCAGCTGGTCACACAGTAGTTGTCTAGCATGACCCTCATTGCAGTGGATGAAACAAGTCCTCAGTTTCTTACCATGGTGGATGAGTACGAGGAAGTCATTATGGAAGATGTTTCAGGATTACCTCATTGTAGGGAGGTGGATTTATTAAATGATATGTACCTTAGAACAAACCCAATATCTAAACCTACATATCAAATGCCCCCTACGGACCTTTTTGAGTTAAGGGTATAACTAGAGGACTTATAGTGAATTGGATTCATGAGTCCCAGTGTTCCACCCAAGGAAGACCCATTGTTGTTTTCCAAGAAAGAATATGGGAGATTGGTGTTGTGTGTGGACTTCTGGTGCTGAAACCATAGAACCGTGAAGAAAAATAATCGGCTATCGGGGATTTTTTCCATCTTTGATCAGCTTAAGGGAGTGATGTGGTTCACAAAGACAGACCTCAAATTCGGCTATGATAATCTTCTGGTATAGAATGAGTACATCAAGAAGACATCATTCATATGTCAATACAGACACAATAAGTAATTATTTACGATGTTTGGTGTGAAAAATTTCCAAATATTGTTCATGGGACTCATGAATAGGATATTCCAGCATTACTTAAACCGGCTCATCATTGTCTTCATTGATGACATTCTATTATACTCATTGTCCAATGTGGATCCCATGATACACTTGAGGATGGTCCTAGACACATTCTATGAGCACCATAAATATAGTAATCTATCAATGTTTTAGTTATGGATTCCTGGGGGTGTCCACTTTCTTGGACACATCATTTTAGGGGATGGGGTTTTAGTTTATCCGACGAAGATTAAAGCAGTTCTTGCATAGCCGGCACACAAGTTTGTTATTGAGGTATGGAATTTCATGGGTTTGGATGGATAATATTGGAGTATTTTACATCATTTTTATAGGGTATAAGCACCCTTGATGTCTTTGACATGGAAGGGGATGCCTTTCGTGCTGACAGAGAAGTTCCAAAAGTTCTTTCTGGACCTGAGGCTGAGGTTGATGAGTGCTACCATAATGAGATTACTAGAGGTGGGTATTGAGTATATGGTATTTTGTGATGCATTATAGAATGGTCCTAGTTTTGTCTGGATTTTGGGGTAAGATGTGATTTCCTATTGTTTGTGCTAATTGAGGTAGTATGAGAAGAAATAGACAACCTATAATCTGGAGTTGGCATCGGTAGTCTTCTAATTGATGATTTGACGAGACTACCTGATTGGAGAGTAGTTTATCATCTACTATGACCATAATAGTCTTAATTTTATCTTATCTCAAAAAGATTTTAACTTGAGATAGAGGCGTTGGATAGAGTTACTCCATTACTATGAATTCAACATAGTCTAAACTCCTGGGAAGGGGAACATGGTGGTAGATTCACTCAATTAGAGATCCAGTTCACAACTACTGAATGAGTAATCTTAGTATTTAGCCTCATTAAAAATATCTTTTATTGGTAGATATGATGTAGCTTATATCTAGTTGATTGTGGTTTCCCATCCACTCTTATAGAGTGTTAGGGAGGCGTAATTCGGGGATACCAACTACGAGACTACACATGCTCAAATATCCATGGGGCCTTCCCATGATTAGTATTTAAAAGGTGGGAGGAATTACGTTTTATTAATAGGGTGCATAGTAGTGACAATGACATTATGGGAGGATGTATTCAGGGAGTTCCATACTTCACCATTGGTGGTTCATCTAATTGTGGAAAAGATATATCCGGACCTCTAATATTTGTTCATGTGGATGGGGATGAAGAAGACAGTGGCAGAGTTCGTTTCTCAATGCCTCAGTTATATGCAGGTGTAGAATGAGCATAGGGATTGAGTAGGTTTGACTCAACCCCTTAAGTTACTCAAGTGTAAGTGGAATGGGATATTGATGGATATTAGGATAGGTTCACCACACATGTTCAGGAGACATGATACCATTTGAGTGATCGTTGAATGAATCACCAAGTCAGTCCACTTCCTACCAATCCATGAGTAGTGATCTGTAGAGAGAATGGGATTCATCTATATGCCCGATATAGTTGCACATAATGGAGGGCCATAAATGTCCATATCAGATCATGGTGTTCTCCATACATTTCAATTGTATAAGTGATTTTTAGAGGTGTTTGTGACTCAATTTCATTTGAGCATGGAGTTTCATCCCCAGACTTGCATTATTAACATTGGCTATAGTTGGGAGGACCAACATCATCTGGTGAATTTTTCATATAACAATAGCTACCGGTCCATCATTGGTTTGTCACCATTTGAGGCCCTGTATAGATGACCATGAAGGTCACCACTATGCTGGACATACCCAAGAGATTCCACACTCATGGGTCTAGAGTTGGTATGGGCTACCACTAAGAAGGTGCAGATCATCCAGGAGTGGATGAAAACAATATAGAACCAGTATAAATCATATGCTGACAGGTGGAATCATCCTTTAGAGTTCAATGAGGGAGACCATGTGTTCCTTTTGGTATCACCTCGATGTGGATTGTAGAGATTTGGTCGAGGTGAAAAGTTATATCCGAGACACATCCACCCTTATTAGATTATGACTACAGTTAGTGAGGTGGTGCACCACCTAGATCTACCACCATAGTTGAACTAGGTGAATTTTGTCTTCCATGTTCCACAACTGAGGGGGTACTTGCATGATCTATCACATTTCATTGAGTGGGGAATGCTGGAAATTAATGATAGGGTGACTATTATAGAGTACCCATTGGTGATAAAAGGATCAAAATAGAAGATCCTTCGAGGGTGGTCGATTCCTTTGGTGCGTGCTCACTGGCAACATAGAAATATCTCTTAGAGAACATATGAGTTAGAGGTTCAGATTCGTGCTCAGTGCCCTCATCTTTTTGTTGAGTATCCTTTGTTTTAGATTTCAGGGACCTAAAGCCTTAAGGTGAGGAGAATGTAATGACTTAGATTTTCCCAATTATATTTGTAGACCTTATTTGGGAAAATTCCAAGACTAGTTTCTAAGAAGACATTTGATTTTCATCCCCGAGGTTCCTGAAATATGTTTTAAAAAAAATGTTATGGTTTTAATCACACACTCATGCGTCTTTTTATGAAAAATTGAAATAGATCATATATAGTTACTCATTTCCTAAATCTGAGGCATCCATTGAGTTTAGATTAGTGGCTTTACCCTAGGTGTGACCTAACATTGGTCGGTGCATGTCATCTGTATAATAATTCAATAGGGTCGTAACTATTAAATAAATAAATAAATTAAAATTATTTTATTTTGAAATCCCAAAAACTCAAAAATGGTAATAGGGATTTGAAATCCATGACCATTGTTGAGTTCATAAGGGGTTATTTTCTCTAGAAGATTTTATACATCGACTGTCATGAGTTGTCTACAGAATAATGTTTTTGGACTTGAACATCGTTAATGTATTTAATAATAATATTTTATTTGGATGTTAAATGTCGACGCAATGACATTTTTCTTTTTCATAATAAAAATATAAGTAGAATTAATGGTTATCACCATAACCCTTGAATTATGTTGAGGTAAGGGGAAGGAAACTATCTCCTGACAATAAACGTCAGCAAACTGAGGATCGACGATAACAACAATTTCTATTATTCATCAGTGAGAGATCCAAATCGAGGTACGGTGTTAATCTCTTTGTGATTTATTTTTCCCTTGGTATTATCAAATGATGAACGTAGTCTAACCCATGAATAATTTGATCCATAGTTTGATAGATCATATGGGTGGGATATTTTTTGTGAGATTAAAGGGAATAGATTATGGTGATTATTCTGTCGTTAGTATCTTCATGATATCGTTAACATGAATGGATCAATACTGAATGAACAAGGACAAGATCCATTCTATTAGTTTTCAAGTTCATAATCCCAACCAAAAATCTATATCATTATCCGTGAATTCTATGACCATTTAAACCTTACTCTAATGATCGATAGTTTTTCCCAAAATCTATGGAGCATTGTTCGGAGACCAATGGTTGCGATCTGCGATGACATTGCAGTGGTGCGACAGGAGCACAGAAGGCTGACAGTGACTCAAGGAAGAGGTCATGATGAATGGTGGGCTATCGATAGGGTGTCCATTAGCATGGAAAGTGTGTGGCCTGAATATATTCTACACTATAGTGGAGAACAAAACTGTTTTCCAGTGGGACAGTGCCATAGGAGGATCCCACCACAGCTTAGGCCACAGGTGGGGGAATGGAGCTGAGACTGCTGAAGGATGCGGATTGAAGGTCGCGTCAGAGGAGGACCCCACAAAAGTGAGGCTATTGGAATAGGATGGAAGGGATGTGGTTTCATATATGTTTAATATAGTATCCATGTTGACTGGGAGCGCAAATCTGAGTCGCGTGATAATGGAGACAGCCCGCAGGCGGTGGGCCAGGATGGGCGAACCGAGCCGATGTCTAGTGGACCATCGGGGTGGGCAGGTTCGGGCTGGCCCAGGCCGTCCTAGTCAATTCAAGTTAGCAAAACTAGGTCAGGTCTAGTAGGCAAGATCAGTTCAGTTTGGGTTAGACCAGGATCAGGTAGTACCGATTTTACTAAATTGGTTGTATCATTCAAACTGTGTTTATGTTTGATTATTTTTTGTTTAATTGGTACCATTGCGATGAGGGGGTCCTTTTGAGATACTATAGGTGAGTTTTGGTGGATGTTTGGTTATGTAATATAATCTTGAGTAGTAGGTTCACCCAGAATAAATGCGCTACGGGCAAAATCCTAAGACTGGCTATGACTATGTGTCTTGGGGGACTGTTTGAAGCATTGACACTCTGTGTGTCATCAACGTTCTGTGTACAATCGATGCTCTGTGTGGAATCAATGATATTTTTACAATCAATAATACATTCTCCATTGATGTTCCATGTTCCATCGATGTCCCCAACACCAACATCGCTCCACACACCACTGACACTCTATGCACCACCGATGCACCATGCACCACTGACGCTCTATACACCATTTACACTCCATGTTCCATAGACACTCCATGTTCCACATTACTTCTGGTGACTAAAAAAAAATCTAGTTTCATAGTGACTGGGAGATATTTTGACTACAAATATAAATCCTTATCTTCATTCTTCAGATTTGTACCTATGTGAACTGACTGCATTTATTGTACTTCATGTGTTTCCTTTGTGGTGTACTTTATGTGTGTCGATTGGAGTGTACTTTGTGTAATTATTAGTGGTGTACCTTTTTGGTTTCTGGGTCCCTACTAATTATTGATTTACTCACCCTTACAAAGGCCTTTCCATCACATGTTGTGTCTTGTTCTGATTATCAACACGTTGATGGCGTCCTTGGTCGAAAGAAGCAAGATGGTAATTAGAGAGATGCCAAACAAACGAGGTGTTCTTCAGTGACTTCAGAAAATTGTTTCTATACCAATCCTTCAGTATGATTTTTTGAATATGAGATTCAGGATCTTTTAATTTCCATTTTTGATGATATTTTAATCCTGGCCCATTTACTTTTTTGTTTTTTTGTATAATACTACTTTTTTGTTGTTATCTTAGAGGTATTCTTTCTTTATTACTTATTGTTTTCCATTCAACACTTTTTTTCTTTGAAATGGATGAGTGTGTACAGGCACATAGGTAAATTCCTCCCATTGGTGGGATATTCCTACTCAGTACTAGTCTCCATCCCCTATCCTATTGAGGGTGGGCTTGGGGTAGTATTGGCATGGAACCTAGGGGATGAGTCTGGACTCATTCATTTGTCTAGAGGAACGTAGATTCATTACAATTTAGCATTGTTATATGATTATATATTCAATATTAAATCTCGAGAAACTATTGATATAAAAATATAAACTATGAAAAGTGTTGATCTCAATCAACATGGTTCATCTGGTCAAACATTCAATATCTTATGTCTTTGATTGATCTATTAATTTACTATCTCATAAGATTTTGTGACCCAAAAATGTACATTTTTCTGCCAAAATTCAAACTATGTGAATATTTCATCTAATAATTTCTTCCTAAGGGTCTTCAGTAGAATGATTAATTAGTATTTATTTTCATTCATTCTCTCTGCGTAGATAAAAGTATTGTATATAAACGCTGCACAAATTGACCAAGGTAATCTCATAAATAGTATATTCATTAAATTCTTGAAGATAATGGCAGAATTTGTAATATATAATGTAATTAGTATATATAAAAAGTGTTGATAACTTTTTCATAATTTACTATTGGATACATCTTCCTTATTGACCCATAATTGATGATATCCATAATGAAGGTCAATATTGGAAAAGTACTGAGCTCCCCATAGTTGATTAAAATAGTCATCAATTCATGGAAGTGGATACTTGTTCTTAATTAGTATCATTTTCTTTTCTTGATAATCTTTGAAGGGTTTCATCTTCAATATTTTTGGAACAATAAATAGGTGAAACCTAGGGAGAAAAACATGTATGAAGGAATCCCTTATCAAGGGTTTCTTGTTTTTTCTTCTTCAATTATTACATCTTAATCAAAGTGATTCTATAGATTCCTTGAAACTGGTGTGGAACAAGGTATGATATATATTGAGAACTCAACATCATATTTTGGAGGAAGTCAAGGAATCTCCTCTGAAATGACATCAAAATATTATATCACAATAATAATATCATCAATGTTCAGTTTCTCCCAAACCATTTAATACTTTCAACATTTCAGAATGGGAACTAAGACCCATATATTAAATGTAATATCCGTTGGATGTTAATAATTCAAATCACATTGATAGACGATACAATATTTTATTAACATATCAATTGTCCCATCTCTTCCTAAAAAATTGATGTTTTCTTATGTAGAGAAATATAATCAATGCATAATATGAAATTAATTTTTACTATTGGAAGAATGAAAATATTTGTAAGAAGTATATTACCTCAAATGATAACCAATGAAGAATCATATACATTTGATGTGATCATCATAACGTTTGGGGTTTTAATACAAATTCATAATATAATCATTTTGTTACAATATTTGTACCTTATAAAATTATATAGATATGAAATAATGGTATGATATATATTTGAATAAAAAAATTAGTCATTCTATAGTGGATTATAAATGTTCATTTCACTATGTCATTATCACACCCCTTATAAAAATATTGATTACAAGATACTTCCCCTTTTCAATTTTACTAAGAGATTGATGAAATAGATAATTATGATGATTTTCTAGGTTTGTGAACAATTCATCACAATTCACATTCTTCATACCCTTGAAAAACTGATTTGTTGCTGGTTCATTGTATGCAGATTTCTCTCAATTCATGTTTTTATCTATCTTCTTTCCATAAATTAAAACATCGATTTCTGGATTACTATCCCTTCAAAACAGAAAACATTTATTATTTTCCTTAATTCAATTTCATCCATGATTCATCCCACATATTGAGCATTATGGAAACCTACTATTCATCACTCCATTGTTTTTTATTTCCTTTTGAACTTAATCTTATTTTTTTGTCAAATCCATGAGATTGATATGTAACTCTATAATCCATTTCCAGAATAATAGAATATATATAAATCTCTTCATACATATTGATGTATCTTATGGATAACACACATTATAGACATTATTTTATGCCACTGATGAAATGACCAACCCTACTTATAGGTTGGATGATAATATGTAAAGCATACCACATGATTCATGTAAACGTTTCCTCATAGGTGCCATAATATTTTTCAAAAATTTTCATTATCTCATGAAAATAATTCCCCATACATATAAAAAGAATAAGAGGAACATACATATTGAAAAATATGTTCTCGAACTCACCAAAATACATGGATTCAACTTCATCCATTTTCTATAAATTATTGATAAGAGTCCACCATTGATCCACTTCATCTTCAAACGATAGAAAATAGAATGATATTTTCTTGTTTTGAAAACTAGATAATGGAAAATATGTTTTCAGTGGAATATATCGAATGATCAACATCTAAAGGATAAGTTATTCTCGTAAAGGATGGTGAATTTTTCCTCATGAATGAAATAGTATAATGTTGTTCCCTCATTTGTGAATTTGGATGTATATTATGATTCATTTCTTGGGTAAGTTATGGGAGCATATAAATGATATTTTTATATATATAACCCATTAAATTTATATTATATAGATGGAAAATCATTTCATTTTACATTTTAATTAGCATTAGTGTGGTTCCTTTAGGTTCCTTCCAAGGATTAAAACTAATTTTTTTTAGTGATAATAATCATAACAGGGAACTACTTAATAATGAAAAATATATTATATAATGTCTAAATCATAACAAATTATTTTTTAATAAATGACACCATGGGTTTTTACAATGTAATTCATTTTCATCACCTATTAAATACATTATTATGGTTCATAAAGCGTTAGTTAATTTAAAAACAATATACCCTGGGATTGTCAAACCAGTTGTACAACAAGGCTCATTATCAAGCACCATTTATCAATCGAGACTAGATCAATACATTGTTTTTGGGTTTGTTAATCATAGGTACATTTTTCCCAAGAGACATCTACTTTTAGTATCCCAATAGGTATGTATTTCTACGAAACAACTAGCATTATCCATTACCAAAATAACTACTCATTTTCCTATAATAATACATATCCTTATATGTATCTTTAGACATGTCCTTGGGGATATCCCTAGTGATTTATCATCCTATAATAGAATGGTTAACTAAAAATTTCAACTGATACCAACTATAGTGACCTAGAATTTTCTTACAATGATATTTCATCATTTTTAATGATTATTCATTACATTAAATAATTACATGCCCAAAGACCAAAATATTTTAGTGTCTTTTGTAACATAGATGAAAAATAACATGTCTATAAGTGTGCTACATCATCAACCACTACGTTCTTCCAAAATGGAACCTTTATTAGAAAAATAATATATAATATATATCTTCATAACTATGGGAACCAAAACTGAAGAAAGGGTTGGATATAATTCTCAATAACGGTAAATAAGGGATATATGTAAGAATAACATGAACAATAGGCTATGAGATCATGATCAAAAATATGAAAACCATACCCATTATATAGAAGGTCATAATATTGGGCCATGGAACATTGAATGGTAGTTCATAAAACAATAATCAAAAGATGATCAAAGAACATAATCCAAGAGTTCATAACATTGGAATAAGAAAGGGAACGTATGTAATTATCATTAGAATATAAAACAATTTTCGTATCAGCCATGGTTCACTTCCAAGACGATCATAACAAAACAAATCTTTTACTAAATATGGGTCACTCACTCTTCCTACCCTATCTTAATAATCCAAGTTCACTATACATACCATAATTTTCTTATAGAACTAGGATCACTACCTATGGAAACCCTATCTATATCATGAGATATAAATCATTACATAATATAGTTGAGAGAGATATTGGTCCCAACCATATTATAATAAAATCTGTTTTTATGTATGACACTACATCATAATAATTGATCGTAGCATAACTCATAAAATAAAATCAGTATAATAAAAATTTTATCGTATCATAACATGTTAAAGAGAGACATGTTTCATAATAATTTCAACAAATGATAACCCATGAAAAAAAGTTTTCATAAGCATTTCATCATGGTATAAACTGTGGAAGAGAAATGATTTTCAAAAACATCATACCATCAAAAAAAAAACAATTCAGAGAAATAATATAAATTTATCCTTGGATCATATACTTTTAAAGGCATAGGAAACAGAAAAATGTTTTATCTTATATAGAATATAATTTTGAAAGGATATTTTAAAACACATCTAATGTAAAATAAAATTTCAACTTTGGAAGAATATTTTTGAAAACATAAAAACATTTTTTAAACCGTTATTTATAAAAATAATCTTAAAATTTTATAAAGGGATATCCCTATAAATTATTGGTTATGACATTGGAAAACTACTTTCATTACATACACATCAAAATGATGATTATTATTACATTTTTAGTAAAATTTAAACATAAATTGTCATGGAAAATGAAATGATGTTTCCTTTAACAAAATTTCATAAAATGTTAAATGTGGAATTTTTTTTATAAAAAATAATAATAGATTAATAAACAATTTTTAACACTGTTTTTATAACATATGATTTTGAAATAGAACATATTTTCCAATGAAGAGAGATATGAATTATTATTTTCTTAAAAAATTATTAATAATATTAAGTACTAATGAATAGGAAAATTGTACTATTACTTAAATATATTATGAATAACCCTATTATGATAAATTTAATGAGAATTATTTAATTTTTGGTCTTGAGATATCATTATGGGATACATGATTGAAAACAATCCCAATAAACCCTGAGACTATAACATAAAATCATTATTACACCGTAACATTGGATAATAATAACCATGAGGGAATAACATAACATGGAACATAAAATACTATGAGTATAAATAATGTCCTGATATTACATATAAAAATGTATAAATTTAATTCTCATAAATGAATATATGTGTGTAACATAACATACCTCTCATTGAAGGAAAATTCAGATAAAATTCCATTACCTAAAGTATTAAATTACTTCATACAAATTCAAAAAACCAGAAAAATAAAAATAATTTAATTGTAAATATATTTATGAATCATATTAATATATATCATAATATAAATTATTTTCTATGACTTTTTAGTGAATGTTTATTAACAATTAAATATTATAGATAAGTTTTAGGTTATAACCTCTTTTTTCATAATAGTTTTAATTGCATATTTTTTTTGTTCAATTAAATTAATCAGTGTTACATAATATAAATAATGGTAACCATGATATAAATATAATATATATTATTTATATATGTATTAATAGTTGTGTATAACATTTTTTGATAGAAAATTAAATACCCATTTCATTGATACGGTAGGCCATACATATGCATGAACATAATTTTTCATTTACTTGTTCGGATGAAAGAAATAATTGTAAATGACATATAATATCATTCCAGAATAATTTTTATTTCATATATTTCACAGATATTTATTAAACCCTCCCTTAATATATTGAATTTAAGATTTGAATGAATCACATCACTTCACGAGGTAATAGTTCGATGTACACACAAACAATGTGATCTTATTCCCACAAAATGTAATGTCTAAAGGTATGTGTGATATAAAAATTAAATAATATTTATAAAATTACTTAAATCATATATATCATCTATAAAATACATTACCATGATTATAAATAACTTTTGGTGGTTTTAATGGAAAAAATGAATGACATCAGTTTACGGGATTGTAGTCCTCCGTACACACGAATGATGATTTAATAACTCGTTTAATGAAACTGTGTGTGGGTTTAGGTCATAAAATTAATATAAAAATTATAATTATATGATATTTACTATTTCTAATACATAATAATGATATATAATTTTTTTAGGGGTTTTCATAAGAAATAAAAAATGGTCATTGATGATAATTACCTATTCTTCGATTATCCTCCTTAGTTTAACACTAAAATAATTTATAGGATGCATTTTTCACAAGATAATGGTTCTAGTATGATGTGATGGATGATGGGATTTGATTTAGATAGGTATTGGATTATCCAATGAGGTTTGATATTGTGAATAATAAGGGAGAGGTGGTGATCTTTTATAAGTTGGGGAGAGGACACACATGATATTTTTGAAAAGAAATAATTTCTCCCTCTTTTTTTTATGTAAAATGGAAAATATTAGGCCATTATTTTATAATATATGTGTAATGGACAAAATATGGCAGAAAAATAGTTTTTACACAAGTGCATTGGTTATTTTTAACATTATGTTTTAATTTTAACACCTATTAAACCCATTTTACCATAACTACAATAATTAATGTTTACGAAATTCACTATTATTTTTTGGTAAAAAGTTAATCTGAACATAATATAAATTATGAATTAAAATTATTCTAAATATGGGATATTTATTCCAAATTTAATTCATGTAATTTGAAAAAAGTAATCTAATATTAATTCCACAAATTTGATGAGAAGGAGGGCTTTTAATGTTTAACAGCTCAAAAGTTGACAATGTTTTTTTATCAAATTTAAATATAAAATTGACTCTAATGAACTAAATTGGTTTAATTGATGTATTAAAGGACTAATTATTATTTAAAACAAATTAATAATATAATTTTATAATATAAACATATTACAGTAAAATTTTATTTTCAATATATATTTAGTATTTTCAACTATTTATAAAAAATTAACATTTTCATAAATATCAAAATAATTAATCATAAGTTAATTTTTAAATTATTAATTAAATATAATTTTTTATCTAATAATTTTTATAAAGGTGTCAAAATATAATTTTATAATTCTTCTCAAAAATACATAAAGAGCATGTTTTTGAGAATTGTTTTTGAAACATATAAAGACTTTCCAAAAAATTATATATTTAATTATCTCAATGTTACATTTTTATAATACCATTATAAAAAAAATTTAATATGTAGTTATTTCTATTTATATAACTTAAATTAGTTTCTTGTTTATAGCCGTCACATTTAAATAGCTATATTAGTAATATATAATGGTTTTGATAAAACTATAGGTTGTTTATAACACAAGTTAAGCTATTATTTCTTGTAGTGAAAAAATAACTTGGTGTTGCATATAATGCAATAAAAACATTGAAATTAATGAAACATAATCCATAAAGGAAATTTATATTATTTTAAAATAATGATTTATAAAAACATAGGGTGTCACAAAAAAACCTAAAACCGTGGGTGAGGACCACGATAACCAACTCCCTAAACAATAAGTGAGGACCTCCATCCAATAAACATGAAACCATGGGTGAGGACTACCATGACTATAAACGTAAACAATAGGTGATGAATTCCATGACTAACAACTAAAACTATCAGTGATGACCACTAATATCAGCACTAAATACCATATATATGTATGAAACTCCATGACCAGAAGCATCATCTATATATGTGGAATGCTATGTTCACAAACCTCCCATGTGATTGTGGAACACCATTTCCACCAACCACATAAATATCTATGGAATTATAATTTCACCAATATCATCCATATTTTTTGGAACACCATATCCAAAAATGTCATTCATATCAATAGAACACCATGTCCGTCAATATCTTAAATATTTATGGAATTCCACTTACCCTAATTCCAAACATATCAGAAACCCAATTTTCATGGAAACTCATTTTGACACACAAACCATGAATAAAAACATCAGTACTAAAATGGAGTTTTATCAAAAAAAATCTCAATCATGGATATCTCGAACAACACAAGTGGACCATCATGTCCATCTCTCTCTACCAAACCATCCCATCTCAGCTACCTAGGCTTCAACCATGAAAAATCAACCTTATCACAATGGAATCACAACATAAACCAAATATCAACATCTAAAAATAGAGAAACATAACTACAGATAGACCAATTACAAATCCTATTATTAGGATCTTAGTTCTAAAGACTCATTGAGCAAGTCAGTTCCAAAGAGAACACATGTAACCTTTAAATTCAATAAACTAGAAGCCATTTAGGTTTTTTATATCCATTTGACATCCACTTGGACCTCTTGGTCAACACAAAAACAAATAAATCTCACTCAAAATCCATTGTAATAACCATAATATTTTCCCAATTCCCATAAATTTGGGATCACACATGCTAAAATATAACCACTAAAATCTCACTACCTAATAGGCATCAAAGGAATTAAACCTCAATAAGGATCCGTCCTCAAAACCATACCTCAGCCAACCGACCCTATGTGTAAGGACCCTTGTTGTTTTGGACATTAATATTGAGAATAAATTCGAATGTTTTCTTTAAAATTATTTTAATCACTGTAATGGGTTTTTAATATAGTGTATTGAATGAAATATTTTTTATGACCACTCCATTGGCCTGGAAATTGGGGTTTTACCCAAAGTTATGAGTTTGTTGGAATTCTGATCCATTCATATTTTAGTGGAATAATTAATATTTTATATATAATTAAATAAATATGAAAATATATACATAGGTTCATTGATACATAACATTTTGATGGGCTATCATATATATATTTAGTATCTTCCATTGATTCTAAAACATGGGGGATTTTTTTGTTGGTAAAAAACTCATGTTGGGGGCAGGGGATGTCCAATGCCCCATTTTTTTTTATTTTATTCATGATTTTTATTATTTTTTTCCTTTCTATTCATTCTCCCATAGATTATCTTATATTCCCCTTGATGCCCTCTTTCATCACACAACCAAAAAATAAAATTGGAGAGGTAGAGAGAGAGGGTAATATGGGTGACAATGTGAATCTATGTATGTGCTAGATTGTCGTCTGGGAATTGCGCACCACGGAAATGGGAGAAGCATTGGAAGATTCCACACATACGTAGGTTTTTTTTTATTTTTTTCATTTTATATACCCATAAATTTTCCATTTTTATGTTTTATTCACCAATTGTGATATCATATGTCCCATCGTGATCTGAACTATTGTTTCTGGGGAGTGAACTGGGGTTTTTGGTGTTTCAAGGGATTTCAATTTGGGAAACCCATCTACAGGATGTTTGGTTTAGGGAACACGTGTTGTGTGCTCTTCATATTTTTGGAACATGATATTTTTGAAGCACATGCATTTTATGAGTTATACACACCGTGAATAGGGACTGAACCATGTAGTTGAGTACCCGAGCATTTAGCCTGTGTAAGATGCACATATACTGTGATGTTCCTTGCCCCATGTGGTTCCCACACTAGGTATATTCAAAAGACCTGGTGAGATATATTGACTAGCTTTGTGAGGTGAATGGGAAGCTTCCCCATAGAGGGTACACACCATGTACGAGATAAAAATACCATTTACCTAGAATTTTACTTGCCAATTTCAAGATGTGGTAAAATCCTAGGTGGGGTCTGGAGGGTACATGCTATGTATGATCTTTACATGCCGTGTGATGCTATTTGTATTCCCTATTAGGGACATTTATTATTTTATCCCCCAAGTCAGATTTTCATATAAGTGAAATTATTTCCTAAGGATCCTCTGTAGGATGCATCTTTTTATGTTTTTACATATTATTTCATGAGTTGGATAACTCTATATTCTTACTGTTTACTAGGTTCCCCTAGGGGATGAAATTTCTTACCAGTTAATCTAGTGAATCCCATGTAAGATCCCTTTACCATTATACCAATATGAAAATATGATGTAGGATGATTGTACCTCTTTGTTCATTAGTTGAGAGTTTCATGTAGGAACCTCCTTCTTATGTACCATTCCACGTATCGCTTGTAGGATTCCTCTATTAAATTTCAATCAAGGATCCCATGTAGGATTCCTCCCATCAAATTTGCTTCTATGGATCCATAGTATGATGCCTCGGCTTATGAGTGTTCCATGATGATATCATGAGGGATGAATCTTTATTATTTTTACTTGAGGGGCCCATTGATATTACCATTGTTTTAATGATCCCGAGCTAGTACTTCATGATTAGTATAGATGGTTGAATGTGTCTGCTTAGAACCCATGCCAAAGTTATAAGCCCATGGGGATATGGTTTCAGTGTTGAGATTTTTCAATTAACCATCCTTGCTTATTTATTTTATACATAACAAATTTAGTTCTAATATATTTTTAATAGGTAGGGTCACATCCTATTTGGTGGCTGTTGAGCATAACATGAGGTTTTATTAATTTTTTTGGGATGCTCAAGCATTCTTATTAGGATCATTCTTCTTCATTTATTGGGATGCCTAAATGTTCTTCACCTGGATCTATATTTTAAATCATGTTATTGTTTTTTTATACATATAGGTACTAACTAGTAATTGGTTTTTGAGTATGTATGTTTGATTATTATATTATCTGTATTTATATAATTTCTTTTTTGTATCCCGATTTTAATCCCATGACTCAGATTTACGGGCAAGAATGCCTAGTAATGACCCTTGTGGGTGATCCCACTCAATCATGTGATTAGGATGATTACACCATCCTTTCTTTTTGTATGATATGAGGATGATCACCCTCTCCTCAATCTGATTATTCTCTTGGATGGTTACAATCTCTTGTGTGATAAGAATGATTATGCTCTCCCAGACCAGTTACATCAGAGTGGTGATGGACTTGGAATTACACATTGTTTGATACCCATAATGATTATTCTCATTTGGAAGACATTTAGGATTACACTATCCTTTATTAGAGACCTACATGGGTGGACCTGTAGTGTCAACATTGATCCTTACATATAGATTGGATAAGGGTAAGACCCTTTGGGTTCTTAAAAATTCCAAAATTCATGACTTCCTAGGAATTGGGAACATGGGATCAAACATTGGACTAGATGTACATTGAATGTGCCACCTGACGTCTAGTTCTTGACCATTTACATGATTTATGGATGTAATTTTTGTGAATCCCCTCTTTATAGTGATTATAGGATAGTATAAGAGAATCCAGAGTTCTATGTAGTATCCCGCTATAGTGACATAGCTTAATCAGATACATTTATAGTATAATATGAAGTTGGTATATGATGATTGGAATTATAGACCATGATATCGACTTAATGATACATGACATTAGTGGTACAAAATCCATCTCAATTCACCTACCCAATAAGTCCTGGCTATTTAGATTATGGGACCAATGATCAATTACTAATTGGTATTAGGTTATTTCATGCACCTTACCCATACATATTCTTACTTATGTATATATGAATTCGTTTGGGGCTACACATGTAAGCACATTTAAATATGGACGTCCATTTTGGGACTTCCCAAGTTGACTGGGATCAATGAACCAAGGTTCCATTGAGGGATCATGTTTATTATATTTACTTATCTTTTGAGTTGATTCCCAACAAGGAAGATCATATTTTTTTTCATGCAATTAATATGGCATCCCACCTTTTATTACATAACTTTTCATTATATTTTACAAAATAGAGGATCTTTAATGTGTAGTGTCTTGGAAATGAAGGACATAAAACATGAAAACATAAAACATTCTTATATTCCACTTGTAGGGATTCATAAATGTTCTTCATAAGTAAAATTATTGCATCTCATAACCTGGAGACATACATCAAAGGAAAAGGGTGAGGAGAAGGCCCAGTAAAGAAAGTAAGGTAATTAGTTTACCTGTGAAACCAATAAGAACATGATAAAAAACATAAAGACATGAGAAATGGAAGTAGAGAAATATAATAATAAAAAGAACCTGAATAATAACATTATTATGTGGATACAACATTTAATTTATATATTCATGAACTTATCACCAAGGTTCATCCCCAAGGCGTCCTAAATATTACCAAGGTTATTCACCAAGGTATCGTGAAACTTGTCATCTCAAGAGATTAAATTATTTATCCAATGAATTGGAGTGAAATTAGGGTGAAAAATTAATATGTATTTAATTTCATGTGATCTAAATAGTTCATAATAATTAATTTCATAAATTACCCATAGAGAGTAAAATTAATGGGTTTCACATCAAAATCTTGAGGGTTTTAAAAGTGCTTAAAAATAAGATCATTATGTCATTAATAACCCATTGAATGTGGGTGAAGTTTTTATGTATGTAAATTCCAGAATAAAATATATCAATATTATGTCTTGATGAATACCCATAGAAATGAAATATGTTTGGGTATTCACAAAAATAAATTAAGATAATTTTTTAGAAAATGAGAGAGAGGTTTTGAGATGAAAATTCTACAGCATAACATGGTTTTAGAAAACGTTGAACGGATAGGGGATAAGAGTCAATCACCTATAAAAAACTCATAATAAATTATGTTTACATAATAAAATCAAATAAGTAAATGGTATTTATATTTTAAAGAAATACTATATGAAATTGAATCTTGATAGAAAAGAGAAGATGTGATTTCAGTATCCAAAATTCTACAGCCAAACGACGTAAAGTAAAAATTCAGAAAATTGGTTGATGAAAGAGGAAATGGTCTCTCATCAATCAGACATGAAATGGAAATTAATAAAGATATATAATAACATACCCCAAAATAATAATATGGAAACTAGAATATATAAAACCAAGGATATCACAACATAAAAGACGAGGGTGAATGATTCCCTTACATGAAGAGTTAATTTAAAATCATGAAGGTCGGGACCATGGGGGGCTTGAGGGAACCTTTAGAGGACTCAATGGGAGGTAAAATGACCAGAGATTCATTGATGAAGATTTTTAAAGGAATGGAATGAGGTAATGCCTTGGTATTTTTAGGAAAATTGATGGAATATTTAATTAATTTCTAAGGGACACCTCTTTGTGGTATTTTCTGAACCGTGGGCTTTCCCATGATATTTTACCATGGTATTATCAAAATGGGACAAATAATAAGATATAATACTATTAACAAGTCGAAAAGATTTTATTAAATCAAGATTATATCATTAATGA
This sequence comes from Viscum album, assembly GCA_963277665.1. Lineage (NCBI taxonomy): Eukaryota > Viridiplantae > Streptophyta > Magnoliopsida > Santalales > Viscaceae > Viscum > Viscum album. The sequence continues at coordinate 1,227,196,445 of OY728151.1, forward strand.
TGTCATTAAACACCCGAAACTCAAAACTATATTTTCATTATACTGCGGAAATTCAACTATTTCAGAAAAATCCAAAAAAATCACCCTAACCTAATATCGATGATATGAATTGAAAAATTAACTCCATTTTAGGAAAATAATTTTATAAATAATTTTATTTTAATTTTAAATAAAATCAATCTTTATTCAAAAAACATCTCTAAAACTATAACATGTTTTGTAACACCTTAAAAAAGTAATCAGGTTCCATAAAATTATAGTATAACCATAAGAGTATAAAGTAACATTTTTTGATTATATTTTTTGAAAATAAAATTTCATTCTAAATTATTAAATTAATTATAAAATGTTAAATAATATATTTATGACATACAAAAATATCAAAACATATACTATGATCATTTTTCACTTTTAAGATGTCTAAATTGTATTTATACATTAATGGGTGAAGTTTCTATTTTTTGGGCTGATAATCAATTCATTACTATTTATTACTATTCATAAGGGTATTTTTACTATTCATACATTACTATTCACTAAAAATCATGATGATATTATTAGACTATAAATTTATTTTTGATAACAATTGTAGAAGAAGATTTTTTGAAAATCATTTCACATTATTAATTATTTAAAGTATGAAAAAATATTTTAAAATACCCCTTTTTTCAAAATTCATCTATAATATAGGAACATCATCAAACATTTATCTAAACATTTGAAATTCACAAATATAAAATAATAAGATATAAAATTTTTATTTATAAAAAAGGTTTACACAAGTAACTAAGGTCTCGTTACATAGCCCCCTTATAACACCTGCATAGGACCTAAGTGTATGGTTTTCCATGTTGATAGAATTTTGGGGCGGCTCAGACAAAATTTCCAGTGTGGTAATTTCTATTAATTTGATCTTATCCCTTAGGAAATTTCATTCATGCTTCACATGTTGGAGTTCAACTGGGCTTGGTCCAAAACAAAGCCAAGTGAAGCCACCTCCCTCCCCAAGCTATGACAGGTGAGCTTCGTACGGACCAAGTATACTAGATGAGGCCATCATCTTTTCATTCTCTATTAATTAACCAATATCACTTGTATTTATAAACAATAATTGTTACATTTAGAGTTTGTTTCCAACAGTCATTTTGACTAGTGGTCATATAACAGTCGAAATCCCATGATGTCTTTTAATTATACTCACTTAACTGCTTTTAGGATACTGTTTTGTTGTGTATAAAATAAAATACCACACAAAAGTAGAAAAAATATTTATTCAAAATTTTGGGTCGTTATATTTTTCCCCCATTAAGAAATTTCATCCTTAAAATTTAACTCATATCCTCACAATATAAAAGGTGAGGGTACTTTTTCTGATAGACATCTCTGGTTCCCACATGGATTCTTCACATTTGTGGTTCCTCCACAACACCCTTAACAAGGTGGGTAGTATTGTTGCGTAGAACCTTGTCCCTATGATCAAGGATCTTCATCGGCTACTCCACATAAGATCATTCATGTTCCAGTTGTATTACCTCTGGATTTAGTACATGTGAAGGGTTAGGTATGTACTTCCTCAAGAGGGATTCGTGGAAGACAACATGAAATTATTCTAGATTTGGAGGAAGTTAAAGATGATATTCCCCTACTCCTATGTGACCCATGATTTCATTGGGGCCAATGTTCCTTGGGATTAGATTCCCTTTCATCCCAAACCTCATGACTATCTTCCAATGTGAAAACAGGAGAAATACTTTGTCACCAACATCAAACTCCAAGTCCCTTCGACAGTTTTCGGCATAGATCTTTTGTGGACTCTAAGATTCCTTAATGTGTTGCTGGATGGCATGGACCTTTTCTGCCATATCTTGAAAAAGGTCATGCCCAAGAGGCTTTCAATCACCAGTTTCATGCTTCAAGTATGGGTTCTACATCACTTCCCATATAGAGCATCATAGGGTTTTATTTGAATTCTCGAGTGGAAGATATTGTTGTAAAAGAACTCAACTTAAGGGAGATGTTTATCCATCCACATTTAATTTCTATTGAGCATGTTCTCAGAATTTTCTCGAGTGTTTGAATTTTTTCAGATTGGCCATCAATTTGGAGGTGATAGGTCCTACAGAAATTCAATTTAGTGCTTAGAGAATGGGTGACGACTTCTCTTGAATTTTGATGTGGAAATTGGATCAGAATCAGATAAGATATTAAGGGGAACTCCATTAATTCTTACAACTTCCTTCACGTATATCCTAGGAAAGATGATAAAGAGATAAATACTCCCAATAGAGATAAAATGGGTAGTCTGGGTGAGACGGTCCACAATAACCCATATCACATTGTTCCATTATAAATTCACAGGGGAACAATGATGACATCAATACATATATTGTCCCAAATCCATGCTGGTATGGGTAGTGGTTGCAATACTCCTTTAGGAAGTTTTCACTCTACCTTCACTTGCTGACATACCAGTAACCTTAAAGTGTAGTTAGTAGTATCTCCTCATATTATCCAACCAATAATGATCACGAATGCCCCACTACATATTCGTGCCTTCCCAGATATATAGAGAAAGTATAGTTTGATCTTTATCTATTAGATCCTTCTTTAATTCCAGAATAGATGGAACACAATACCTTGTATGAAATTACATTACATCTTTCTGATCAATATTTAACTCAAGAATATTTCCATCCTTCATAGAGTCAGACTTCTTCTGTACCAAACGATCCTCTTTTTGAGTTTTCTGGATATTCTCTAGTAATTATGGTTGAGAAATCAATTGGGATAGGGTTGATGATGTACCTTTCATTATAATTCCAATGTTCCGTATTCACTAGGTCATTGATCAAAGGATCTATTTGATTCCTCATAATGGAATGAACAACTGGGTCTTTCCTGCATAATGAATCAGCAACTTTGTTTGCACATCTGGGATGATAATGAATTGAAGAATAATAGTGTTTGAGAAGTTACAACCATCTCCTCTGCCTCATGTTCAATTACTTTTATGTGAAAATAAACATCAAACTTTGATGGTCTGTGTATATATCACATTTACCCCAATAAAGATGGTTCCTCTATATCATTAGAGAAAAAATAAATACATCCAACTCCAGATCATGCGTAGGATTGTTCTTCTCAATATTCTTCAAACTATCATGATGCATAAGCAATGAATTTGTCATTTTTCATGTGGGACACACCCAAGACCTTTCTGAGATGAATCTCCAAAAATAACGAATCACTATCCACTTGAGTGAAGAGTTAACATAGGTGTAGTAACCAATATATTCTTTAACTCTTGGAAACATTCCACAAACTCCTTCTTTCCAGATGAACTTGACCCATTTTCAAGTTAACTTGGTTAATGGTTTATAATGCCATGAAATGTTTTTCAAAAACCTCATATAATACCTCTCTTATCCATGTAAACTACAAATATATGTTATTTTTATAGGAATAGTCCACTACAATACAAATTTTGTCTTTTCAGGGTCAACTATGATTCATTCATTGGCTATAATGTGCCCCAAGAAAGAAACTAGTTGCAACCAGAATTCACATTTGACAAACTTTCCCAAAATCCTCTCCTTCCATAGAGTTTTCAAAATATCCCATAGATGATCTTCATGCTCCACGTGAATTTTAAAATATATCAGAATATCATCAATAAAAACTACCCAAAAGTTATCAAGGTAGTCCTAAAAGACTATATTCATCAAATCCCTAATAATAGTAGGTAAATTAATTCAGTCTGAAGGGAATAAAAAAACTCATAATTCCCATATCTTTATCGGATTGATGTTTTTGGAATATCTTATTTATTTACCCTAAATTGATGATAACTAGATCGATTCTAAATTTTAGATAAGAATGGAGCCCCATGAAGTTGGTCAAATAATTCATCAATTCTTGGAATATGGAATTTTTTATTCCCTATGATTTCATTCAGTTTTCTATAATCAATAAATAATTGCATTGATCCATCCCTCTTTTTCACAAATAGAACTGGTGCTCCCCAAGGAGACACAATCAATATGATAAAACCCTTATTCAAAAGATCTTGGAGTCACTTCTTTAACTCCACCAGCTCAACATTTTCCATCTTATATGGGGTCTTTGACATCGAATGAGATATATGTATGAGTTTAATGGAGAACATTGCCAATATTTATAAAGGAGGTCTGGGAAACTCCTCAAGAAATACTTCAACATATTACTGGATTATGGGGACACTTTCTATCCTTAATCTCTTATCTCATTCTTTTCAGCTCTAGAAACACCATCTCCATTAGTATTCTCATGGATCAATGGAAATACTTGTTGAAGAAAATCTCGTTGAACTCTTCCCACTCCATATCTTTAACCTCCACTCATGGCCTCGTGATATAATTAGTTCCCACCACTAATAAGCTTCTCCCTCTAAGTGATAGAAAGCCAGGGTGACCTTCTCTTGATCTAAACAGCGGAGCATAGAAGAGATCTTCTCTATAGAGCTGATCTACTATTCAGAAATCAATGGGTCGGTCGATCCACTAATGGTTGGTTGTCGTTGACACATTAAAGACTCAATAGAATGTTATTACATTCGTGATGAGATCAGTCTCTCATCTTGATTTAGGTTATTTCCCATAACTTGAGTAAGTTTATTCATCATTCGTATGAATGTTTTCATTCCTACATCCATAGGAGGGCCATCAACACATTGTACATTGCGGTCACCATTTGAACGATTCCTCATTTTGCTTCCCATTTTCTAAAAAAATAAAACCATAGTAAAAAACAAATTTAATTTATGAAACTTTTAACTATAATGGATTTTATGTCATAAAATTTCATCCTATAAACAATTACATTTCTCTAGATATACACTTCATAACGATTCATAAAAATCTTATGATTAACTAAGCATACCCCCAAGAGTGTCTTAAACAAGAGTACAACAACACTTGCTGTCGTGTACTAGGATAGCCTGGGTCAATCCCGAAACTCCTTGTTTGATATTTTACTCCTAGGTTTATTTGTTCCAGATCCGCCTCTACCTACTTGTATCCAAACAGGGATGTATTTTCTTGATAAACCACTTACTCAATACTCACCAAAATACCATGAAGTTTTTCAATACATAAAAATTAATATGGGGTTATTTTCAATGTTTTTATAGCCTTATTTCCATAAATAAATAAACTCTATTTTGATAACAACGATGGAATCCCGCCATTTATTACATAACTTTTCATTAAATTTTACATACAGAAGAACTTTAAAGTCTAATATCTTGAAAATCAGGAAAATAAAACATGAAAACATAAAAAATTATTTTAATCCACTTGTATGGATTCATCATAAGTTCTTCCTATGTAATATTATTTCATATCATAATCTAGAGACATATATAAAAAGAAAGGGGAGCAGAAGTCCCAGTAAAGAAAGAAAGGGAATCTCTTTACCTATGAAATCAATAAGAACTTGATAAAAAACATAATGACATGAGAAATGGAAGTAGAGGCATGTAAAAATAAAAATAACTTCAATAATAACATGATTATGTGGCTATAAAATGTAATTTAGACATTCATGAACATATCACCAAGGTTCATCCCCAACGTGTCATAAAAATTTATAAGGTTATTCACCAAGGTATGATGAAATTTTTCATCTCTAGGGATTAAATTATTTACCAAATGCATTGGAGTGCAATCCAGGTGTACCCTTAAAATATCTTCATTTTCATGTGAGCCACATAGATCATAATCAAAAATTTCCAACATATCCCATAGAGTGTAAAATTAATGTGTTTCACATCAAAATCGTGACGTTTTAAATGTTTATAAAAATAGGATCATTATGTAATTTATAACCCATGTAAAAGGAGAGAGGTTTATAGCTATTTCAATTACAGAATCAAATAGATCAATATTATGTCTTGATGAATACACCTAGAAATGAAATATTTTGGGGTATTCAAAAAAATAAAATAAGTCATTTTTTGAGAAAATGAAAGAGAGGGTTTGAGACGAAAATTCTGTAGCATAACATGGTTTTAGAAAAGGTTGAATAGAGAGGGGACAAGAGTAACCCAATTATAAAAAAACCATAATATAGTCTAGGTACAAAATAAAAAGAAATTAGATCATGTTATTTACATTTTATGGAAATATCATATGAAATTGAAACTCGAAATAAAATAGAAGATGCGATTTCTTTTACGAAAATTCAGCAGCCTAAAAACATTAATTTAAAATTAATAAAATTAGTAGATAACAGAGGAAAGGGTATCTCATCAATTGGAAATTAATTGGAATGTAATAAGGATATATAAGAATAAACCCCAATATAATAAGATGGAATGTAGAAGACATAATATAAAGGAAGTCATGACTTAAAAGAGGAGAGTGAACGATTCCCTTACCTTGAAGAGTAAATTCGAATGATGGAGGGTATGGACCATGGAGGGATTTATTTATCTTTGGGAGGACAATGCGAGAGGTAAAAATACTAGAGCTTTAATAAGGTGGATTTTTTTTTGAATGGACTGAGGTAATGGCTTGGTATTTATATGGATAGTGATGGAATATTTAATTAATTTCTAAGGGAAACCTCATCGGTGGTATTTGAAAAACCATGGGCTTCCCCAAGGTATTTTACCATGGTATTGTCCACTTTGGACACATAATAACATATCATACTATTCAAAAGTCAACTGAATTTATTACATTATATTTACATAATTAATGATATCATTAAACAACCGAAACTCAAAACTGTATTTTTCCTATTCACTGAAAATTCAACTGTTTTAGAAAAATCCCAAAAACTCACCCTAACATAATATCAATGCTATGAATTCAAAAATGAACTCCATTTTAGGAATATAATTTTACAAATATTTTTAATATAATGTTTAAATAAAATCATTATTTATTCAAAAAAATCAACGCCAAAACTATAACTTGATTTGTAACACCTAGAAAAATTATTCAAGGTCCTATAAAATTATCATATAAATGTAAGAAAATAAAGTAACAATTTAGGATTACATTTTTTAAAAATAAATTTTTATTTTGAATTATTAAATTAATTATAAAATTGTAAATAAAATATTTATGACAAACAAAAAAATAAAAACTTATACTATGATCATTTTTTAACATTTAGGATGTCTAAATAGTATTTATATATTAATGGGTAAATTTTCTATTTTTTTTTGCGCGAATTACTATTCATTACTAATCATTACTATTCATAAGGTTATGTTACTATTCAAAATTTACATTTCACTAAAAAACATGTTGATCTTATTAGACTCTAAACATCAAACTGATCACAACTGTCGAAGATGTTATTTTTGAAAAAAATTCACATTATTAATTAATTTATGTATAAAAAAATATTTTAAAATACCCCCTTTTCAAAAATTTATCACTAATATCTAACTTCATCCAAAATTTATTTGGACATTTGAAATTCACAAATTTAACATAATAAGATTTAAAAATTTTGTTTATACAAAAAGATAACACAAGTAACCAAGGTATCGTTACATATCCCCTTATAATCCCTACATAGGTCATAGGTTTATAGTTTGCGATGGTGATATAATCTTGGGGGGACTCATACAAAATTTCCTGAGTGAAAATGTCTACCATCTTGAACATCCCCCTTAGGTGATTTCTTTCAAGATACACATGTTGGAGTTCGAGTTGGGATTCATACAGAGAAATGCTCAGTGAAACCAACTTCTTCCCAAGCTCTGACAGAAGGGATTTGTAGGGCCTGAGTCTACTGGATGAGGCCATCAAATCATTTTTCTCTATTAATAAACCAAGATCACTTGTATTTATAAACAATAATTGCAATGATATGAGTTTAGTTTCCAACGATCATTCCAAAAAAAGGTCATTTAACAGTCGATACCCAATGGTATCATTTTAATTATAATCACTTCATTACATCAAGGACATAGTTTTGTTGAGTATAAAATAAAATAACACACAAACCTAGGAAAAAAAATTTATTCAAATGTTCGGGTCATTACACTTAATGTAGCATATTTTATTTGTTCATCATTGTAGCAGAATACTAAGATTATTTCTCACTGGTACATGTAAACCACAGTGTACATGTAGACTTCATATCTTCTATTATTGATTAAAAAAGATTTATTTATTGAGTGTGATGAGGTATAGTGTTTCATGATAAATCAGAGTGGTTTATTTGCATTCCTCTAAAATGGACAGGGAAGGTATGATGGTGTCTTATAGACCAGGTATATGGTCTAGCTAGAAGATATTAGTAGAGCCCTGTACTTTTATTCTAGTTTCATTTTATTTTTCATGCATCTAAATGGTCGGCCCAGTGGGTGACTAGTGTTGCATGTATGACATTCATGGTTGGGCTTTTGTTTCATTTCATTTAATATTATATCATGTTTTTTCAATTAATATCAACTGTAACAATTTGTTTATATACTGATATATTTGATATATATATATATTTACATTGTTTTCTTACATGGATAAGAGAGAATAGTTTCCCCACAATCACAGCCTAGTCCCTCTCTAAAATTTTAACTCCTCTAGCATAATGGGAGGCATGCTTGAGGCCGCATGGAAAACTGTCTTGGAGAACTGGATTAGTGGCATCAGGGTCAAGAAATTACATAGTGGTATGAGAGACATTATATTCCTAGTCATATCTATTGGGGATATGGTATAAAAGAGTATTACGATTTTTTCAAAATCAACATTGGATGTTATACAGGTGCGTCATGAACACATGTTCCTATAATAAGTCCTAGTTACTCAGGCATGCGATTATTTTTCTTATATGTGATGTTGCAATTTTATAGGATTTTAACATTGAGTTAAGGACATGTTGTGTAAATCAGATGATTTATTATATATTTATATCTCTTTAATGTGTGAAAGAGGCCATAGATGGGTTTTGAATCTCAGATGTCAAAGGAAAGAGGCATATCATGCATCATTTTTGGCATTTAGGATTCACATTATATAGGCACGATATTGTGTGATTATTACTGATGATAGAATAAAATAGTCTGAAGGGTCAAGAAAATCCTAAATCGTGTTTTTTTGTGTAGTTTTTTGGGGAATTATACTCAGTTTATCCAAATTTATATATATTTATTTCTGATGGAATACAATATGGATCTATATTGAGGCATTTTGTGTTGAGGATGATGACTTGGTGATCATGCATGGGGGGTGATGTGACCCTAATAGGTAGATATGACATGTGATTACCTTTTTCCCACCCCTTGTGTTGTCTTATTTCCCAAGACATGGTAATCTAGTTGGATCTATAAGTATGATGCTATTGGATACCTGGACCATTCATGTATGCTGGAATTCCAGGGGAATTATTGTTTATGGATACCCAGCTAGTGTCAGTTCCATTTATCTTCTTTGTTAGTGTAGTAACCTCTAGTGAGAAGTTCCTTATGAGGATCCATGGAGAGGATCAGGTCATTGTAGGCCATGTTTTTAGTTTTTACATTTAATGGTCGTGGTTATCATTCCCTTCTTTAGAGAGGTTTTATATTTTGGGATATGTGGTTAAACCTTGTAACCCAATTGTGGGAATTGATATGTATGGCTTGATGGCAGACCTAGAGGCCCATTATTTTGACTCTGATCCGTATAGGTCAATGTCCATTTATTTAAGGAACCCTATGTGAATGAGATTGGACAATTTATTAGATTCATTTTTTGTATAGGGATTAAGGTTATACATTCATTTTTTGATCTAGGAATCATATGTACATGATTTATAAGACATAGTCTTGTTGTTGCACTCATATTTTGATCATAACTTTGTGTTCTAGTGTTATTATTGAATTGATATGAAATGAAGTAATATTTGAGTTCTTGGCCCATTTGAATTGGGTTTCTCCTATTACAAAGGTAATCAAAGCATGGGAAGACTTTTGTGACTAGAATGACGTAAGGTGATTGGATATCAGGGAAGAAATTGTTGTACGGGAGGGGTGAAAAATTTTTAATATGAGTTACAAGAGACCTTCTATATAGTTAAATATTTCATACCTATAACTTGATCAACATGGTTTTAATTGTTGATGACTAACTGGAGTGTGAGTTGGTTTATAGAGGTACACAATTGTTAAGCATGGTACAGTTTAAATCCATAATCAGCGAGTGGATGGGTTTTAGGCATGGATCCTTGATTTGATGAATTTTTGGGGAATGGATGATCATAATTTATTGTTAAATTATTAATGGTCTTATATGTTAGTGGAGAAATTATAATAAATTTGGTTCCACAATATTGTTTACCCATGGATGTACCTAGACATACATGGTTAAGAGGCGTGGTTTTAGTTGTTAGTAAAAGAAAATTGTAGAATGTTTATTATGAAAGTGTATCTAAGGTATATGTAAACATAACTTCATAGAACTATAGTTCACATATATTATATATTAACACTCTATATTTTGACATTATCAGATGTATCCTAAGAGAGTATATGCCCTATGACGATCATCTTTTTCTTTTCAAATTTATTTATGGATTTGGGAAAGTTACCGGTTGATGTTGCATATGAGGAGAGGTATAAGGTTATAAATATGGCGGGGAGTGAACTATTTATCATTTGATGGTTTTAAATCTCATTTCTAATTTAAATTCACATCTTTCATAAGGATTTTGGTCTTGGAATTTTTTTTAAGATTAAGATATGGGTATTCCTATGATGGGGAGTACCAGATCGGTTGTAGTTAAGAAAATCCAATGTAGGAGACAATTGTTAATGAAATGAGACTATTTATTAGATAGTGAAGAGATATTTTTTCAAATATGATTGTGTTGAGGTCATGGTTTCTAGTCATACCACAAGTATTCTCATGGATAAAAGTTTTATGGTGGGGAGATGGTAAGGAATCATGTTTTTACTAACTAGAATTTTGGGTAGAAATTTGAGTTAATTACATTCAGATAATTGTATGGGGTGAATGGTATTTTCCACAAGAATATAAACATAGAAGAATTTCATGACTTGTCTATTTTTCATGGAATATGGTGTCTACCCAAGTAATGGAGTTAGGTGGAATTCTGATATGGTCAAATTTTTGGGGCATAATAATTATTTAATATATAAATAAATAAATATTAATGAGTTCTCTAGGTTATTTTGGACATATCTTTTTAAAGGAGCATAATATTGATATTAAATAACTACCCTTATTCTAGAATTGGGAGTTATTCATAGGAGTGAGAAATAATCATGTTATGTGAAAAACCCACCACATGCCCCATTTATTTTTCTTATTTTTCATTAATATATTTTTATTTTATTACTTATTCCCCTATGTTATAATTTATTCCCCCTATGGTCCTCATTCATCACATGAATGATAGTAAAAATTGTATAGGGTATAGAGATATAGAGAGACTAGAATTATTGTACCGGTGTGATGCTTAGGACACAGTAGATCATCATATTGAAACCATAGCCCGTGGAAATAGGCTATGCTTTGTCAAATTCCATCCAAATGTATAACATTTTGAAGTTTACATCCTATATCTCTATAGTTTTATCATATTCATCTTTCAATCCCCAATTATGTTATCTTATGACCCATTGTGGCCGCATATGTTGTTTTTGGGGAAAAAATTGTGTTTTCTAGAGATTTGAAGTTTTTCTATTCCAAAAAATGCATCTTTAAGGCATGAGGTTTAGGGAACACACTCCATGTGTAATTTATATATAGTAAAGATGAACTAATTTAAGTAAAAACCATGTATGGGTCATACACTCATTGTAGAAGGCTCGACCGTGTAACCATGTACCCATCAGGGTTGCCTATGTAAGGGGCTTATGCCATGTGGAGTACATGACGAAAACCTATGTGAATCACATGATATGTAAAAGTATGTGGCATTAAATGATACAAGGATAGGCCATTTTAAGTACCTAGGTAGGTTCCCCAAGAAGATTAAATTCCATGTATTTGAAAAACACACCATGTACGTGGGATTTTCCATGCCAGGTACATGAACTGGTATACGCTCATGTGGTTCATTGATGGTTCATCCCATGTGTGGTCTTTACACATCGTGTAATCATATTTTACTACCTTTTTAGGGTCTTTTAGTTTTTTATTATCTAATGTTATATTTTCTCATAATAATGGTCCCTTTTGAAAATTATTTTTTATATGTTTTGATGGTAAAATACTTATGGTGTTCTGAGGACTCGTAGGAGTCATTTGGGGCATTTTCTTATCAGAGAAGTTCTTCCACCAGTAGTAGAATCCATTTTCTCCTATGAATGAGGCCCTTTGATCTGAGATGATCTATGAGATATCTCTCGTGGATGATGCCTTTATATATATTCCCCTGATGACAAGTCCCCTATCAAATGTTCCTTCTGTCCAATGAGACTACAAGTTAGTTGTTCTCAAGGATCCCCAGTATTATTAATCTATTTTTTCTTTACCTACTGGATCATGAGTAGGATGACTCAATATTTCTACTGTTACCTAGGATCCCATGTGGGGTGCCTTTTCTTTCAAGCTAATCTATGGATCCCCTTATAGGGTTTCATTACTTGTGTACCATTCAGAGGAACCCGTGCATGATTATTCCACCTCGGTGCTCTATAGATGAGGGGCCCTTATAGGACACCCATTCATCTGTACAATTCTGTGGATTTCGAGTAGGATGAATCTGTGAACATACCATCGAGGATCCCATATACTATTCCACCCTTCTATTTGGCTATGAAGGTTCTCTAGTAGAATTCCATTTCTTATGTTTGTACATATAGGATCTCATATTAGATTCATATTTAGTGTTTTGAATTAAAAGAAATAGTGTGTTAAATATTGTTTAAATAACCCTATTCTAGTATGTTGATTTTGGGTGGAGATAGTAGTAGGTGTAACCATTGACCCCGTGATGAACTTGTAAGACAGTGGGGATTTGGTAGTAATGTAGGATATAGGAGCTCAAACAAACTCACTATTATTTTATGCCTCACATGTTTTTTGCAGATACAACATTGATATCTATAGGATCTTTCTAGTTTGTGTCTATAGAGACTGACATGAGGTATCTTTTATTCTTGTTGGGATGCCTATACATTCTTCATGGGACCCGTATTATTTGTTTATTGATATTACTAGACATTTTTTCGTAGGATCCGGCTTCTGATCCATGTTATTTATTTTTTACTAGAATACGTAGAGGTAAAACATGGGAAATGGATGTTGGGACAACATATTCGATTAATATATCATTGGTATTTCCATAGGTTCTTCCTAGTACCCATATATTGATCCTATGACTATGATTTATGATCATGTAATACCATGTAATTATACTAATGGATTAGAATACTCTCCCGATTGATAATGATGATTCTGATCTCCTCTATTTGGTTTGAGATGATTATTATTATTCACTCAAATATCTGATTACACTCATGGATGATTATGATCTATCTAGTTATAGGTATAATTATGCTTTTAAGGACCTGATACATGACAACAATGTTGTACTATGGGTTTTATATCATTGGATACCCAAAATGATTACGTTCTTCTAGAAGGTAGTGATTATTATGAACTCCCTTATTATATACCTATAGTGGTGGTCACAATGCCTTGAATGTGTGCTATCCTTATATATCTCTAATGTGTCAGACCCATAGAGTTTTCCAGGATATACAACAGATCGAGACCTAGGGCTCAGACATAAAACTTGATTTTCATGGCATGATCATCATTGCATCTAGCTATTGTCCATTAATCGAATTTCTGGATTTACATACCTGAAATAATTTTTCATTGGGATTTTAGGTGAGTACGGGTGAACCAAGGGTTGGGATGAGTATCCCACTTTGGTGACATGGATTTCTCAGACACATTTTCAGATTTTACTAAAGTATGTATATGTCGATTAGGATTGAAAACCCAGAGACATACCTAATGATACACAACATGAGTGGTAAAATATCTTTCTCAATTCCCTTTCATAGGATATCCAGGTGATCTGGATTATGGACCCATGGATTGAATTTTAATTGGTTTTATGTTATTTTTTTTACCATAATGATGAATATTCATATTCATGTATATATGTATAGGTATGGGACTATGTCTGTATAAACATTTAAATATGTACATCCATGGTCACCCATTCCAATTTTAACTAGTTCTTGGACATAGGGTTTGAAATTGGTTATCCATTTATTTTCTTTAAATATATTTTTAATTGAGTGTTGGATAAGCTAAGAATATTGCATTTTAAAGAACATATGGAAGAATGTTTTTTAGGTTCATTATAGGGGTTCTCTAGTAGGATTATTTCTCCCCCCATGCACTTGAACCTCGGTGTAGTAGTAGAATCTATCTCATCTTTTTAGGTTGATAATTGATTGCACGGTGTTTAGGTATAAGGCCAAGTATTGTTTGATTTATTAGAGCTACATGTGTGGGTTATTCTGTTCTGGCTGGTGTAGTTTGATAGAGTCTTGGAGAACAGGTCTATGGTCTGGATCAGAGTTATTTTTATAACCCAATACTTTTATTTTATTTCATTTTTATTCCTATGTTTGTGTTGTTATCCTAGTGGGTTTCAAACTTTTGTATATATTACATAGCTCTTTAGATGTTTATTTCATTTCATTTATTTTTACAACTTGTGTTATATAAGTTTAATTCAACTTTAACAATATTTTAATTTAATGTAGTGTATGATACATAGACATTTCCATTTTATTTTTATTTTGAAATGAGGGAATCATCTCACCACAATCACACCCCAGGCCCCTTCTACTGGACGGAAGCCTATGGCATATGGGGAGGCACACTTGAGGACCTATGGATAATGATCCTGGACCAATATATTAGTGGTATCTTGGATGAGAGGTGGAAATATTTTGGTCCATATACCAAACCTATTGATCAAATCATATAAAAAATCACTCTATATAACTAGGGAATCCCATTCTCATACAGAATGATGTCTCAAATGAACACAGTCTATGTCCACCAATCATTCTTATGAGCCTTACTTGGTTATCATCCCAATTATCATCCTCAAAAGATAAATGATCTAAATTTCTACATAGAAAAAACTTTATCACAATATCTTTTCCACAATATACCTCTTATAAGTCCTCAAAACTCCAAAGGGTTTCGCCACCAATTTAATCACAAAAAAACACTCAAAATGGACTCCACATGTGCCCAATTTCATCACCATTGAGAAAAACCACTAAAAACACTCCAATGGGAATCAAGGGGAGATAAAGGATGTGTACAGAGCATACACAACATGTACTCTAAATAAAATTTATACACTCTGATTACATGACTTGTATTTTGATTACAAATAATGTAATCTAAAACCACTGGTTGGGCTATGTACTTCGACACAGCCAGGGTCACATATGGTCTGGCTATGTACTAATAAATGACCAAGCCGTACCTAGGTTTAGTCTGTGTACTTCTACAAGGACAAACCCACCTTACATGAGGTGCCTTTCCATATACCCATCCACATGGCCATGTACAACAACAAGTCATGCACCGATACTATAAAACATGTGTTCCATAAAATTCTGCATCCAAAATTACCTGACCACATGGCCTTGCACCAATACCCATAATGTGCCACCAATACATGGTTTATAGGTCCAACAGATCTCTTTCACTAAGAAGGAAGAACACAATGTGTGATTTCTTACAGAGCATGTACTGTGATAGGTATTTCCTATCAGGAATCCACTTCGATCCTCTCAAATCCCCCATTTTTCCTTGATTAGGAATAGATCGGCCACCATGGGTTAAATTGTATTCATAATAGAGTTATATAACATAAAAAAACTAATATATGGGGATAAATCCATAAAATTAAAAAAGTTTACAAACTATGTGGTCTATATATAGAAGCTTTTTGTCCAAATCCACTTCTAAAATCCACTACTCCTTGATCTAGTATTGATCTCCTCCTTATATGAAGTATATCGGTAAATCCTCTCAATATCATCTTCTTCAGGATATCATATAGGGGAATACCCTATCACCCTTCTCCAACTATGTGTGGGAATCCCCAAATGGGGGGGGGGGTAATTATTTATTTAATTAATTAAAATCCATTTAAAACACTTATCTTGAATCCAAGAACCTAATGTGGGTTTATAAGTCAACTAAGAAAAACCCCCATTTAAGACTCAATAGGAGAGTCATAATATGAATATGGATCTATGTTCAAAAGATATAACCACCCTAACCCTTGAGAAATGATTAATATTTAGAACCTTAAATATAAAATATCTATTAGAAAGTAGAATGTCTTGGAATTCCACCAAACTCCAATCATAGGGTGAGCAACCAATTCTAGGACTAACTGATTTGTCATGAAATATATCTAAGAACATTTACTAGGGTAGAATATGTAAATATTACTACTAATTTCTAAATTATAAATTTAAATTTCTGTTGAAATTTAAAAATCCATACACACGTGTATCCCTATATTATTACTATCTATGTTAGTCAGTGATGACAAAAATTACATCAGTTCATGATGTAGTTGTCTACTGAACACATGAGCGATGGATTTATTTCCCATTTGATAGAGAAGGAGAATTAAAAATATCATTATATCTACATAATAACCTCCCATTATTTGCGGGATAGTAGTTTTATTATATCAGTTATTTTATGTCCTAATTAATGGGGAATAATGAAGAAGTAAAACAAACAGCTAAGTGATGATTATTAGCTTCTCTTTGAAAAACCTCATTTATATCTACTATTAAGGAATTACGTATTGGTATTTTGGGAATTACAACACCTCTAAAATGTGGATAACGATAATTGGGAGGGGTTTTTGAATGGCCTTTTCGAGTCAAATGTATTTAGAGGCATGAAAAATTGAGTGTATTGATTTCCCTTTTACAAATGAGAAGTAGTAGTTTGTAAATACACAAAACTATTCAATATTGGGATAAACATATCACCCAAGATACTCAACAATAGATATATAATGGAGTGGGGGATGTTAAGGTCGATCTACATCACCAAAACTTTAATAAATTATAATTTGAATATGTTACTCTATTATACTATATGTTAATGTACTATTACAATGTTACTTTTCACAACTGCAAATAATTTTTTTATTAGGGGAAATTTTTCCATTAATCCTAAAATAATGTGATTTATTAGATAAATTGAATACAATAATAATTAATTTGAAATTTATTTTTTTAAAAAAATTAATTTTTGTCGAAAAGAAATCTTAACACAAGCTCATTTAACATGAAAAACCTTGAATTAACCTTACTCGCTTTAAGTTAATTTCCTATCATCACTAATTATTATGAAAAATATTAATATGACCATTTTAAATAATATTTATTAATTTTTACTACAAACATGGAATCACATTTATGAAGTTGAATTCATAAAAGTTTTATAATTTTATATAAAAATTAACTTGCATATTAAGTAAAAATAGTTTTCATGAAATGAATTTTTCAAACATAATGTTGTATTTAATTAACTATATGACTAATAATAATAATTATATGGCTAATAATTAATATATTAATATATATAATCTATAAATTTCATTTAAATATTTTATTAATTGTGGTAATTTTAATTACTCAAAATGGAAAAACACTACACAAGTTAAAATATTTTTTAGAGTAATGCGTTATTAGGTCAATTTTTTTTATAAAAAACTGATATAAAAATGAATAAAATTTAAACAATTATAAAAAGTATAAATAAAAAATATTAATTTTAAATGAAATTAAAATAATAAAGTTACTTTTAAATAACATAATTTATTTAAATGAAATGATAGTTTTACCAAAAACAGAATTTTTCATTATTCATTGAAAAATCACACATTTCAAAAAAATCACAAATTTTCATCCTATGATTAGTTTTAAATTATTATTTAAAAATTATATTTTATTTTTCATAATACATTTTTTTAAATTGGTATAAATATTTTTTTAATATAAGAGTGAAAAACATGAAAAATCATTTTTTAGAAAAATAAATTATACACATTAAAGTTGATTTATTCTTATACCATGACAAAAATATTTGATGAAACATAAAAAAATTCATTTAATATGTAATATATTAATATCATTAAAATAATTACCAATAGTGATGATTTTAATTTATTATAATAGAAAACATAGGGCGTATATAAGTTATTTTTAGAATAACATTTATCTTATTTTCAAATGATTTATATTTTCATTACTAATAAATTGATAACTAATGAATTTATTTTATATATATGTAAGATATATAATTTATATTGATTATTTACGGATATTAATGGGAACCAATTTAATTTCTAGATTATACCAATCATATTTAAATATTATATTTCATATGTTTTTTTGCCTGGGGTTGTGTTCCATATACTCAATCAATCACAAAGTTATTATTTTAAAATATTAGGGGTGTTATAATGAAAATATATTAAAAAAGTATCTGATGAAAAATTAAGAGACTGTTTTACGAACTACTGATGAAAATGTGATTGTTATTAAAATGTGTATAAGAAAAAGATGAAAAATTAAAAAAAGGGATAAAAAATAATGTAAACCTATTGTGTAAAGGGTTTCCATAAATATATAGAGTAATCATGGATGAAATGATTTCAAGATATTCATTATTACTGGCTAAAAAATTATTATTTTCCACTAATATATTGAATCAATTCAGTTCGTACCAAATTGTTGTGAAATATATATTTTCAAATGGAGTACAATAAGTGGAGATTTCTATTGATAAAATGAATGGATTCTATACTATTAAAGATGGGGGTATGTTAATAAGGTTAATAAATTCCATTTATAAAGTCAATCTCTCACTCAAGGAATGGTATTTAGGAGTATTTTCTTATATGATATAACAAAAATGTAACAGTGGAAATCTTTTTGACAGCCATTAAGTTAAGAGAAAATATGTATAATAGACAATAACACTTGAATTTGTGAATTAAATAACATTATAATATTACTAAATGATAAAAATGTTAATTTTTATCCATATATATTTTAAAATAAAATTACCATTTATATTTTAATATTTTTTTAATATTTAAATATTTATAAGAATCTTACATTGACATTTATATATGGAGTAAATATAAAAAAGTGAATCTCAAGAGGTTACAGAGAGTAATGTGTAATTTAGTGAATACTCAAATAGATAGTGAAACAATATTCATGAATTATAAAGATTATAAAATATTACATTTTACTAAATATAAGATAATCATGGGAAGTTGTTGTATATAACAATATCCAGAATAGATATAATTTCTTATATTTTTTAATATAATATTTTAGAATATACTATAGAAAATTAAAATAGAAATTATAATGATAATTATTATAAAATTTAGAGGTAATATTATTTATGTATTATACTATTTTTAACATAATATAAATAATCACGTTTATTTTATTGAAATTGATTATGCTGGATAAATAAATTGTAAAAAATAAACATCAGAGAAAGTTTTTATCTTGGAAAGTAAGTGTTTTTCTTGGATAATTAAAAATTAATGATATTTTAATGTGTTAATGAATTGTGATGAAGATTGATTTATGTTTTTTTAATATTAATATTAGTATATGGTGAGTTTAGTTGGAATATATGTAGAAATAGTGGATGATATTTAATGAACCCATAATTAGTGAAGGAATCCATAAATAGGGGATTATTAAAGATATATTATATATATAATGATGATGGTTATTGACATGGATGTAATCATAATCAATGAATATTTTTGTTGATTGATGAATTAACTATCAATAACATGATCTTTCCAATTCATGTGAAATTCATCATTGTGTTTTCTGATTATAAAAGAAAATATTGTATGTTTAAGTACACTAATATGACAATAATGAAAATAATTGGGATATTATAGAATAAAAAACTATAAGATACCCATATATAATTTAAATTATGAAATCAATAATATTATTATATAGAGGTGAATTTGGGAGGCACCATTTTTAGAAGAACTATATATGAGATTAAGATGATGATTTCAAAATAGCATTAATAGAAGGAGATATATTTATATACAGATACAATACCATAAGAAATGATATGGTTGTATACAAAAGGTTATTTTAATGTTAATGTACTAAGAATAAATATTAAGTTTCATTTTTCTAATGTTATTAGAGTATACATGAAAGAGTATTATTCCATAATCTCACATACGAAATGAATTAGAGAGATTTTTTAAGTGACAAGAAGTATGAAAATTGATAATTCATCACATAGAACTAATATATGATTTAATTTTTTATGTTAAATCATATATGAACTATTTAAGAGTAAATACTAATATATAAAGGAACTATTAATATATGATAAAAATTTAATAGTGTAACCTAAACTAATAAATGTTGAGGATTCTAAAGAAACATAATTCATTGGAAGGAATGTATGGTGGTATAAGAAACAAAAGAAAGAAGAATACACGAAATGAAAAATTTATAATGAATATAGTCCAAGACTAATGAAAATGATGATATAGAGAATAAAGGTCATCGAATAGGATGATATAGATAACCAGAAGTTGACATTGTTGTCGGAGTTGTGTGTGTTTTATTAAAATTAATTCTATAAACCAATTTAAAATACATTATTGATGTTTTAATATAGAAATAGTTGTCAAATCCATGAGATACATATTTATTAAATAAAAACATTTAATGTTTTAATTCAATTTATGGGTGAAATTTCTCTCTAATAAGATTAATATTGAGTTACGAACTGAAGGTGTTTTTGTAGAAAAATTTATGAATCACAGAAGATCAATTGTTGGGGGAAACCAAAAGCTAATAATTTTGAGGATTATAATTAATAAGATCTAAAGTGACATTTAGATTTTTTGTGTGGATGAATTTTGAGATTTCATTAGCCAATGTTTGAAATATGTATGGATAACTGGATAAAACAATGGAATATCAGGAGCTATAGAAGATAATAATTGAATATCACATAACTATTTTATATCGACAATATGTTATTAAAACATAAAAAATAACGTTATAAAAGAAATTTTTTTCTTTTTGAAAATAATTATGATGATATTTTCCTTTTAATCATGGATAAAATATTAAAATCCATAAGTAATAAAATATATAAAAAAAATTCATGAAATGAAAAATATTAATCAATAGTTGAATGATAAGAAGTCATGTTCAATTAAATATTTTCAAGATAATTTAACAAGGATGACTGAATAATTGATAATGTGAGAAATTAGAGGTGTGGAATTCTCAAAGATTATGTAGTTTTTTTCCCATAGGTTTTAACATTCTAAATTGGGTATAAATAGAGGATAGATCCTTTTAGAAAGAGATAATGATTATGTGAAGATGTTGAGGTGACATAGAGAATTTAAACACTACAATAAAAAAGGTAATTATTTCAAAGAAGAGATCCCAACATGTATATTCTAGGATAAAATTTGTAGATGATAAATAAGTGATTCCATCATCCATATTCTACCAAATTATCTGAGTCATTTATATATGTAATAATTACAAAAAATAACTTATGTATATCATACAAATTATAAGATTATTTTATTAAGAAGTCATGTAATTTGGAATCATAATAGATTTAGATGTCATATATATTCAAAAGATACCTATATTTTATAAATATTCACATATATGAAGTAGAAGTCAACTTGGACATACATTTATATTATTGAATTGATCAATCTAATGATCGAGAGAATATGGTAGAAATGAAAGTAGTTGAAGTTTATTATTAATTGGTAGTCAAATATATACCAATTAAGAAGATGATATTACATTGTGATTTAGAGATATCCATGAGAATACTAAATATATTTTTTATGAGGGTTGAAGTAGGTTCATTAGAGATTTGAGGGATTTCAATATAAATAAATTTATAAGAGATAGATAGACAGATGTGTTCGTATATAAAGAACATATTGTGATATATCAAACTATCAAGGGATAGTATAGGGTCAATGATGATACCTCTCTAAATTTTAAGGGTGATACCATCCCACCATCTAAATTGTATGACATAATGGTAATTCCTTATCACTTATTTTAAAATATTTTAATCTCTAAAGATAAAATCAATGTCCCATCCTCAATCTAAACACAGAAAAAATTATATACACGCACTAGGATCTAACATTATAAAAATATTATGTTTCATTCTACAATTACATAATATGATTCATGATTAGTGAATTTGTTGGTTTCTACAAAAAATATCTATTCATCAAAATACAGTATGTGATTCAATCAATTAATGTGGGAAAAATTTTTGTTACAAAACTTATAAAGATTCACCCCTCAAAGTGTAGACATTGCTGATCATTTGGTAACTCAATTAGTATTTTAGTGAAAGGTTAAACCCTTGATTGGATGTATTTTTATATTATTTTAACAACTATACATGATGTAAAAATATGAGTAACTTAGTTAGAATCCTCATTTGATGATTAAGGAAGTTATCTTAGTCAACAACGAAGTTTTACCTAAAATAATGAAAAAATTAACAAAAAATATGCTAAAAATTTAAGGAAAAAATTCATAGAAATTGGGGAAAAAGAAGACACCAGTAATTGAAGGTAATAAATATTGTTAGTTATTTATTATATATTCTT
Organism: Viscum album; assembly: GCA_963277665.1. Classification (NCBI taxonomy): domain Eukaryota; kingdom Viridiplantae; phylum Streptophyta; class Magnoliopsida; order Santalales; family Viscaceae; genus Viscum; species Viscum album. Next base: position 1,227,219,161 of record OY728151.1, read on the forward strand.
ACAATCATCACTAGTATGAATCTGGTCGAAAAAGGAAAATGTATCAGTTCATTTAATCAATTTAATGTATCTAATATAAAGGTTAGGATTACATGAAGAATATTTCAATTAAATTTGTCAATCATATATTTGAGTTTATAAAAAAAATAAATTCGTTTATTTTTTTTAATTTATTGATAATCTATGAAATAAATATTGGTTTATTTTTACACACGGTGAGAAACTATCAGCTAAATTTTCTGATGACAAATGATAGACCTCATTAATATATATATATATGTTATCCCTATAATATGAAGCATTAAAATAATGAATGTTATGATAATATTGATATTATAAAGTTAGTAAATAAATGTTTCATTTATTGCATAAATTAATTGATGAAAAATATTTCCAATTTTAAATTAATGGAAAAATGATAATGGAGATTATCAATTCTCTATAATAGATGATTAAAATTAATGAAGATCATATTATGAAGATTAAAATGAAATGTGAAGATTATGTGAAATGAATTGAAGATTAGAAAAATATGTTAAATATATAGTGACTTGAGATAGATGTAAATGCAAAAAATATTGAGGTAACTCAAGCTAACTATTTATAAGTAATTATAGAATAGTTATTTCCCTATAAGTTTCAGTGTAGTCACAAACATTAAATAACAATAATTCCAATCTAATAGAAAATGTTAATGAATACTCTATTATGTTTTTTGTGTATTAATAGTATTTCCTTCAAAATTATAGGTTATATCATAAATAATGGACATATATGGTTGGATAAATGTAATGAGAAAACCATAACTACATAAAAGGTGGATGTAAGAAAGAGAAAGAATTTTGATCATCCAAAATATATAAAAATAAATATTTCCATATACAGATAAAATATGTTACTCATATAGGATAAATTGTGTAACAATGAATGATACATAAATATGTTATTTACTATATGCATAATGAAATGTTCAGAAAAGGATATTCATTATTTGTAAAAAATTAATTATTAAAACAAAAATAATTCCTATATTAAGGGGGTATAGATGGATGTTAATGGAAATACTTCTAAAACAATGAAATATTTATAGAAATAGGTAATTTTATTTACTTATAATAGATTTCATATATTAATAATATATATATATATAATTGTAATTAAAGTGTCTATTAAGGTAACGAGTGATGGTTTTCACCTTAATAAAATAATCACATACTTTTGAAATAATTAGATCAAAACATTTGAAAAATCAATAGATGAATAAATATGTGTTCACCTTAGGGTGCAATAGAAATGATAAATATAAAATGAGAACTTCTAAGAATAATTTTGTGAAATGTACTGAACTAAAAGGAGTGATTCATTTTTACTATATATAAAATGTTAACATCATAAATTAAATCAAAAAATCCATGAATATTAATGTAAAAGGACGAAATATTAAATAATATGATAAATCATTACCAGAATGAAATAAGACTATTGGTTTAGTGGATTAAATTTCTGAAGAGGAATTTTAAAAGTGTATACAAGATGGCGCATCTAATTTTTTTATGTAGCTTTATGGATGTTGTAAGAAAAATAGACATACTTCTAAAATATTAATGACATGGCTACTGGGATAGATGTCAATGATAAAATAATTACTATAAAATAAATATAGAAAAAATAAACATCTATAAAATTGAGCATTCACATTACTATATAATTTTAAAAGGAAGTTACGCACAATGCGAAAGAAGAAGGTAATAAGATATCAATAATTCCAAATAATGTTCAATTTTTAAAAATTATAAATGAATCATGCATGAAGAATAATCATAATATTAAAGATAATGTGTTCACAATTTATATTTTTAGAAACAATGTTCAACCTTGTTTTTATCATTAATAAGATAAATAGAAACTGCATCATTCATATATAGATTCTGTTTGTTTTCATTATTAACAGTATTGAAGGTGGTACATGTATTCTGGGGTAGAACTGAGAAGCTATGATCACATTATAACCATATAGTATATCCATCATTAAATACATTTATTGAAATAATATTCCATGCTAACAAATATTTTTTAGTTTTAGAAATGATGATTGAGATGGATTGATTTTACCCATTTATGGGGAGATGATATTGAATAATTTTCATATATCAATATCTCATTTAAATATAGAATTCAAGTATGTTATGATATATAGGATTGTATATTTGAATTTATTTGAATCGAAAGAATTGATATTCTAAAAAATTAGAGACTTGACCTCCCAGATTATATAGTTCTTTATTATTTTAATCCAGATTTTTAAATTCAAATTTATTGGTTTTGTCATTGAACAGGTATGATAATATATTTCACCTATCGTTTTATAAAAATAGTTAAATTTATTATTAATGGGAATATATTTATTATCAAATGGAAAGTGAATAGTTACATGAAGGTGGATAACGACTCTTGCGTTTGAATATTTTTAATCTGTTTATTATATTTTATAAAAGGGACATGTTAAAAATATTTTAAAAGACACAAAAAAATATTTTTATATTTAAATCCCATGTTAAATTATTTATTTTAAAATTGGATGACCATGATAATTTATATTATTTTTCTACACTGGTCATTAATCATTTAAAAATATTTTTTATTAATTTGTGGAAAATTAGTTTATGAAAATATATGTCCTAATTCTCTATAATGAATTCGGTTTTACATTTAATTAAAAAGAAGATAAATTTTAAAATATGAAATAGTAGTAGTGATTGAATCCAGAAGATTATGTTCATTATCCATTACTCTGGAACCTTTATACTTATAGTCAAAAGAATGAGAAAATATACATACATACCTTAGGTTAAATTGAATTCAATAATGTGTATTGGAAAAAATACAATGGGGAAGAGTGAAGAGTTAAATTCATTATGAGAAGTTGTATTCTTAATTAGATAAATTTCATATAAGATTTGTTTTGAAAGAAGTGTATAATAAATAATTTAGGATACTTAAAAACCCCAATTATCAGTGATGGATCGCATGGATAATGGATGATTGAAGAGATCATTTAAATATTTGATGATTTTTGAGTTTGGCATAATGGTAATCAAGGACTAGTGTTGATGATTAATGGATTAACTATATATGACTAGATATTATTGAAATTTATGAGAATTCAAACTGGTGTTTTTCATGTATGAAATAATTGTTTAAATTTGAAATTAATATGGGTGATTTTAAAGAATTTTAGTTGAAAATTATGGATGATGAATCTGGAAGATACTAATACAGATGTTTAATAATACAGGAAGTCATATTTGTATTTAGATCGGGATTCTATAGGTACTATTCCCAAAAGAATAGTATTTTTGACGGAAATGAAAGGTATCAATTTATCAATTTCATAAATATATAAGATGAAATATTTATATATTCAAAAATATGACTTCTAGATACAAAATAGTGCATATTAAAGATGATATTCTTAAATGACATATCGATATTGAGATATTTTATATATGAATAAAAATAATTAATAAAACTATTTAGAATGATGATGTGTATATTTTATTGTATATATGATTTTTTGGAGTTTTATAGTGTTTTAGAGTTGTCAATTAACTAGGTAAGATTAAAGAGTTATTTAATTCTCTATGTGATATTAAATAGGTTATACAACAAAATAAATAGTAATATTAGATATAAAAGTGGTGTTTGAAAATATATTGATTATTTGATGTTAAATCATTATATATTTTGGATAATTATAAAGCATTATGGTCTAAATGAATATTCTAGAGGTTGATGTAATAGATGTAAGCAAATTTTCAAGGAAGAAATGTCTATAATAATGATATTCTCAAACCAAGGATGGTGATTAAATATTTAATAATATTATTTGATTATACCAATATAGAAAATAAGAAGATAATGAAGATTTAAGAGATGTGTTTCTGATTATGTTAAAAAATAACAATGAATTTAGAAAAAAATTTAGAAGTATGATAGAAGTAGAAGAAAAATCTAAGTGATACCTAACTATATGAGAATAACAAAGAATGTTTTAAAGTTATATAAGAATGAGTTTAATATTAGATATGATTAATTTTGTGTTAAGACAAAAAAGTACTTCAGAAGAATATATACTAAAATCCAAAATATTGGATGACAATGGGGTATTAGTCGAGTGGTACCTACTAGTTGTACCCATAACACTCCATGGGAATGGGAGCAGGAAAATGTCCCACAAGTCTTGGAAATTATTTGTATTATGAATTGGGATATTCAAATACATTTCTTATCTAGGGAATGTGGTGCACACATAGTCTTGGTTAGGAACCCCCATTTTGATTTTATGGGAGAAACCCACATTTTTTACACGGGGTGTCATTTGAGTGGTGCCTCTTTGTTGTACCCCTCTCTCTCTATATGGGAACTAGTTCATTATCTATTCCCGATAGTCTCAGACACTCTATGTTTTATACATAGGGAAATTAAATTTCATTTCTAAGCTAGGGAATGTTGCTCTCTCTAGGAATTAGTTGGGGGCCCTTTTGGAATTGGTGTTAGAAACCCACATTTATTTACACATCAGCCTAATCCCAATTATTCGGGCCTCTTCCAGTGCATCCATGAGATCTAGAATTTATTTTTTATAGAGGCATATTTATGTGTTATTGTATTCATACTTTAGTAGTCAATGTTACGGGGGCTGTAGTTGGTATTACTCGGTACTATATCTGCAATAACTATTCACCATCGGGCAACTAGTTTGGCCTTGGACCCCTTAAGGCCTTCAGACCACCCATTTTTTTAGGTAGAAAAGGATTACTTTCCACCTCAAGGCCTTCATGCCACTGATGTTCATATGAAAAATAGAAAAATTCTATATTGAAAAAGCTCCATAGGAGGATTCAAAGTAGACAAATTCACTAGATTAGAGATATCATATTTGAAAGAATTAGAGTGTTTGACACTTTCCATTAGTACCGGGCCTATGAATCAATGCATGGGATAACTTTTCTAGAAACCATGAAGCAGTTAAGTGATGATCACAATGAAGACACTAGGGAGTAGCAGTTTCAAGTAGTCAAAGTTTTGGATATTTTTTTAACTACCTTCAGGTCCTGTAATGTGATGAAGATTACATGACATATAATGTTAGAGTTCCCCTTAAATATTTAAAAGGGATATTATAAAAAATATTAATTAAAAAGGAATGTCTTCGGTCCATTAAGGAATAAAATATGGAATGTCATGGAAATAAAAATATATGTATGATTAATAATTCAGAATCTATGAATTATTTTTTCTATACATGGTTATGTTGTGTGCTATAAGATATCATTGGCCAAAGGATATATAATATGTTGATCTAAAGAAGAATAATCCTAGTATCTCAAGAACTGTATCAGATATTGTTCAAAGATAAAAAGGAAACAAAAAAAAAAGAAAACTGATGTGTTTAGATGATAAACACTAATGATATGGAATAATAGTTAATTAAGGTTTTAAAAAAATTGGATGACACTGATCTAATCTTCATGGATAATATATATTGAGATGTTAGCAATTATTAATGATGAAAATTGATAATTTGATAAATATAGTTCAATGAGATGTCAATATGATGTCATGGTCAAGATGTTTTTTTTGGGAAAAATTAAAAAGGAAGGACGAGTATGTAACAACCCATGATTTAAGGATTTTTTTAATTTCATCAATATCTTTCATGATATAAAACATCCATCCTAAACAAAACATGACCTATAAATTTTTAGATATAATTGTTATTACGAAGCTGTTAAAATTGGAAGGTATGAATTTGATTAGCTAATTTACTTTATATATATATATATGCGTGTAAAATGGTCATACTCAGTATAAGTGTATTGATATATTCTTAGTTAGTAATAAGTCAATTTTTAAAACCATTTTATTTTCAAAAATATGTTTTATTCAATGATGGTTTTTTAATTTTTGGGAAAATATTATATTAAATTATCGGGATATCTATAAATTTTGTTTTATATAATGTTATCACTTTTTAAATCATCATATCTTAAATATATTGGGTTTAAATTTATAAATTTTCATAAAAGTTTCATTTTTCAATGAATAATGAAAAATATAGATTTTTACTAAATGATGTAATTTCATTTTAATTATTTAAAATTTAAATTATGTTTTTTTATTTAATAATTAATTAATATATTTTTATTAAATAATAATCTAATTTTATTCTTTATAATGAAATTTCAACCTGAATTAATTATAAATACATTTTTATACTCAATAGATGTTTTTTCTAAAAAATTGTTTTGATTGTGTTTTTTAATATAAATTTATTTACTCAAATATATAGATTTAATATTTAAAAAATGGATTCTATATAATTAATTAGGATTATCAATTTTTTAAAATGTTTCCCTTTTATTTTTTTTCATTTTGAATTTCAACTATGGTAAAATTTATCACCTCTACAAAGGGTTAATTTTCTTAATTTAGGGTAAAATTAAGTGATAAGGTCATACATATTCATCATACATATAAATGGATGATGGTTATTCAATCAATATCACTATACGATTGATTTTTATTTGTTTAATGGTAACATTTCCATTTAAAGTACCTATATATTGTTTAAATTAAAAAATTTACAAAATGTCACTCTTTTAGTTTTAAATATATCATATGTTTTCAAGTAGGAAAAAAATCATGCAGTGATGGAATAATAATATTAATTTTTTCAATTCATAAATTAAATTCAATATGGTAGTTTATTTATAAATTTTAGTTATTAAATATTATCATTAAATTCCTCATGACTGCTAATATGAAATTAATTCAATTAATTGAAAACATAAATGATTTAAAAAATTTATAAAGTTATATAATTCAATTGATATATGGTGTTAATATAATTTTTAAGTTAATTGTTAATTATTAGTTATTTTTGTATATATTATATTCTAATTATAACTTTTTATTTATTTATTTTAAGTAAATTAGAATGTATTGAGTCACAATTGATGTAAATGATATTTCATTAAAATAATATTATATTAAATAATTTAAAAATTATAAAAATCCTAAAACGGGGAAAAAATAATAAAATATGGTTGAAACATTTATCCCTTTTTTATTTATAGTTTAATAGTTACCTTATAAGTTAAATTATAACCCATTAAGAATTAAAAATTCATTATCATGGTTTATGATAAAATGAGTGAACAAAAGGGTTCAACAATAAGATATGGATTAAAAAACTAGAAAAAGATATCAAAATTATATTGGATGAGGTTATTAAATAAATAATACATTATATTCAAATCTATTTACATTTTGATGTATTTTTCTAGTGTTTTTCTTTAATACAATTTAATGTTTTAAAAAATTCCAAAAGTGACCATCACCTAAATTATTAAATGGCATACCTTTTTTATCATCATCACAAAAAATTAAGGATTATATATAAATAATTTTTGAAAAAATAGATTCTTAAATTAAATTCCCATATTCTAGAATTTATATCATTCCTAATAGACCGTCTATATGATCCTTAATTGAAAATATAGAGGAGTTATTTCAATGAAGTGGTAATCTTCTTGAACAATAACATTCTTTTTTTACATCTTCATTTACTACTATAATTATAATTTATTTATATAAAAATAATATCTTTATTATCCTAAATATAAATAAAATTTATTAGGATTATGAAATAACCATTATCCGCCATCATTCCATTAAAACTGTAAATGAAAGTATTTCTCATGTGTATGCATGACTTATCATCTCCATGTAGTGATACAATTCATTTTCCTCCTCCATATCTCATAGATTATTATTATTATGGTTTTAATGTAATTAGATTATTATTTTTAAATAATTATGTTTATGTAAATATAATATCACATCTACCTCTTTTCCATACAATTTTTATAGAAAATGGTAATGTTGATGGGGTGTGTGTGTGGGCTAACACCTCTATGTAGTGTTGTGATTTTTTTTTCGTTTATTTTTTACATGAATTGTCATAAGGATAAAATTAATTAATATATATGATAGAATTATTATTATTTAACGTTTAAATATTATTTTTCATTGTTTTTTTCTATCTAATGAAAGAGAAAAATTTTGTTCAAGCGTATGTACAACCTACCATTTCCATGAACGTTGTAATTCATTTTTTTATAAAATTTTTTATATGATTGAAAACATGTAAAAAATTAATATATATTATATAAAATCATGAATAAAATTATTTTTATTATTTAACCATAATAAAATTATAAGGATAAAAACTACTAGACCAAAAAATTCATGAAAAATGAAGTAGATATCTCCTGAAATATTGATTTTAATAAATAATTGTTAATAAATTGTTGATAAAATGTTATCAAAAGTTAAAATATGGTATGATAAATATAATTATGTTATATAATATAATTATAATAAATATATTTTTATTATATAGAGCTATCCAATATATATGAAGGTTGTCTGACATGAGGTAAGAGATTTTCATCTTAGATTTAGCTTCGTGAGACACATGCCATATTCACCAATGTTTTAATTTATTTCATCTATATACTGACCATGATTAGATAATATTATTTTTATTATTAAATTATTTTTTATTTACATATCCATATAGATTTTTTATTTCATGGACTATATTATTCCAATTTAACCCAAGTAGGTAAGGCTTTTATGGTACAATTTTTTTGTTTATCAGTGATTTTTTGATTTTTTCCAATGATTAGATATTATGATATAAATATAACTGATCTTAGTAATTTTAAACTACTATTTTTATTTCATTAAAATATAGGTTTGAAATTTATTTTTCTTCCCATTAATTACTCTTATCACTAAAAATATATATTTGATGAATATAAAGATTATTTATCTCGTCGATTAAAAATATTTTCTCTCTCATATCTATATTTTCTAAAAATTATTTAATAACTATTTTAATTTTTCCCCAATTATTTTTAAATAAATTTTACAATTTTTTTATTTTCACAGAATGGGTTATAAATAATATATTTTTTTTCAAATGATTTAATTTTTTACTTTTTATATGAAAGTTTAAAAAAATATTTTATGTTGATGTCTACAACATGAAAATAATTTACATCCTTCATGATCAATAAATTATTTTAATCTTCCATTAAAATATTAAAAGGTTATATTCAATGAAATATTTTCTAGATATATTTTGGAAATTTGTATGTGTTAGAAATGTTATTTCATTGTGAAAAATGATATTTTTGTAGTGAAGTTTTCTAGGGACCCTTTAATAGAATATTTCTTTACTAATAACATCCTTTGATTTTAATTTTGAATTAAAATGGATTGATATAATAATTTAATAATAAGTCTATATTTTTTTGGTTTATGATTATTATTATAATATGTATATAAAACCCATTTACAACACATGGGCTGTTCTATGAAATTGTGATGAAAAATTTATGATCCAAAGGAATTTATATGTATGGATTATGATTTTATGGTAATTAATTATGTTAAATATCTCTAATTTATTGTTTACATATGGATAAATTTTGAGTTAAACATGTTATTCAAGATCCTATTTTGAAGTTCAAATTTTCAACCATTTAATTGGTATTATTATCATTAATATTAATCATGGACTTGGTTTTCAGGTCTATAATATTAAGAATGAAAATGGTTTCCATATCTATATGATTAAAAATGGACATGGTATTCATGTTAATAAGTTCATATTTTATTTTTTTAGTACATAAGATTATTCATGGACCTAGTTTCATGTCCATAAGTTTCAGGTTTTGTTATCATTTATATCTCCATTGTTCACCACTATTAGGTTTTTGATATTTCCCATTATAATTTTTACCTTTCCCTAGGTTATGAATAAAGTGAATAATTAAGGTATATCTAAGATGAGTTTTAGTTATGAGGAACTATGTGGGATATAATATAGAAATTTTGTGAAGAAGTTTTTTATATATCAAATCCTACAATTATATTAAATCTATATAATTATTTTCTGGATCAATATGTTTTATAGTTAATATTAATATAAAATAATGTATTATAAAAGTATAAAAATCTAGTTTTTTATAGCATAATTGAGAAAGAAGTAATTTCGATGTGAGGAATTCTTATAGATCATGAGACTATATTAAAATATATTAAGTAGTCCATATATAGTAAAAAATGGATATTTTATACAAGGGATGAATGATGATGATGAATAGAGACTTTTGTGATAAATTCAAGCTATCTAATATGGTCCATAATATCTTTGAGTTAAATAAGTGATATTGATAAGAATGTTTGGAAATATCAATTGATTTTTTCTATTATGTGAGTTTGATCTAAATGTTTTGTAGGAAATTTTATGTATGAAACTTAATTAAGATAATTAAACGATATCGTCTATATATCTTAAGAATTATAAGTAGAGTTAATTCTCAAGTTATGAGTCTTTAAAGTAGAACCAATTTGAAAACTATTTTAATTCAAAATTTACCTCCATCTTTGGAATATTAATATAGTTAATAAAGAATAAAAATAAAGGTAATTCCATATTCTTGATTAGATTATATAGAATATTGGGAGAACAAGGCTGATGTTCATGCAGTTGAGGTTATTCCTCTATCGATTTCCATAAACCTATTGTTCAGGATGAATATCATATATTATGATATAGAGGCATCCATGAGAATACTGAACATATTTTTCATAAGGGTGGAAGGAGGAGAAATGAATATTTTTACTGATTTTAAGATAATAGAATTTTCAAGTGTCAACTAACTAGAGGTATTAAAATATAATGAAACTATATACAGACCTAAAACTATTGGGAGATTGTATTAGGGATTCCAATCCACGAATAAGAAAAAATAATGATATTGGTTTCAAAACAATGGAAGGATAATAAAATTGATGATATAATATCATTTAAATAATGATACTAATTTCATAAATATCATTATATATATATATATATTTAATCCATCAATATGAATATCAATGAGGGGTGGTGGTGAAAAAGAAAACTCATCGCTTGTTGGAGGTAGTAGTCCAAAAAAACACAGAAAGGATATTTCCAATTCCCTTATGATGGAAGATAATTTGAATAGTGTAAAGATATTAATATAATAATATATTAGTATATAGGTGGTAAATTTTTTTTTAATTTTTTTAGAATTTTTATTAAAAAAGGAGGTATAATATGAAATAAAATGAAAATTATATACTAAAAAACTACCTCATATTTAAAGGACCTCCTATATATCTGGACACAACCCTAATTATTATAAAATATTATGTATTATTTTAGAATTTCCATTATTTAATTTTCGTATCATTTAAAGATAATATTTTTATATAAATAATTTATAAATCATATATAATAAATCCAAATTTTAAAAATTGGACACTTCTAATCAGTATCAATTTTCCAAAAATATAAAAGATTTAAAAAGAAAATGTTTTCTTATCCATGATAAATAGTCACATATTCAGACATGGATTCTTATATTTTATTACCCATCTTCAAAGTAATTGAAATATTTTTAAAACATATGAGGATCTCAAAAATATCAGTAAGAGGAAAATAATAACAAAAGAAGAAATATGTTAGTCCATGAAAAAATATAAAAATTTACCTTAAAAAAAACATTGGGATAAAAATAAATATTTTATTACCAAAGAAATTAACTTATATTATGAGTTATTATTCTTAAAAATTTAATTATAAATATTAAATTTTATAAAAATACACATAAATGATTAATTTTAGTCATAAAAAATCAGATTCTTTTACATAAAGTTAGCCTTTTAACCATTAAAATGTTGTATATACATTCTTTAAAAAATATGACGTCTATCATACCTTGATGAATCATTATATTTTCATAAAAGAACATTGAAGTCGTAAATAAATAATTTAGATATCTTGTGAAATCATTTATACATCACTCATATTGTAAATATTAAAAATTAAATAACCATTCAGTCAACTTTCCTACCCAACATATTGGAGGGATTTCATAGACCAACAAATTCTTTGTTTATCACATAACCAATCACTCTTGGTTAAAAATGTTACCACCCATACATGGATTAAAATATAACATCCTATCTATGGTTAATAACATAACCACAAATACATGGTTTATTATATAACAAACCAACATCATAAATAATGCATAAGAACTAAAACATAATCACAACACATAAAAGAATGCACCATAAAACATTATTTTCACCTATAAGATATAATTATTGGATATTGATATATCCCTTTTCTTTATAACCCAATTCTAAAAACTAAAATTTTATAAATAAAGCGAATGTGTAGTTTTATTTTAAAAACACATATAAGTTGAAAATGTAGGAAAAAAATCCAATAATGATTGTGGAGGCGGTACATTTCATTGTTGTTTATACATTAATATAGAATAATAATTTTCTCATTTATAATGAATAAAAAATATTTCTGTATAAATTATATGAACTGATTGTATTTGAAACATTTTAATGGAAAAATATGAAGAACTAAACTATATTTTATAATTATTTTATTCCATAATAAATACATCTATAATTGTTTTACAATATGGACACATAAGAAAAATATTGTGAATGGAATCTTAAGAAGATGATTTTTTATAGAAAGTCCCTTACATAAAATCTTGAAAAATTCTACATTATAAATTCACTGTAAAGAGTGTAAAATATAATAAATAATTACCGTTATAATCAATTAAATAATAAATAAGAATTTTTTGGATACATTTAGAAATACATACACATGGAAGAGAAATATTTAGAACATTAATCATTTAAACATTATAAAAAAGGTTTGATGTTAATGTGTCCCTTTCCATGAGTCCATATAATCTGTTACATAAATTATATTACATAGTAATAAAAAAATGATAATTATTTAAAATATTAATAAATTTTTTCAGGATTATTATTCCTTTTATTTTATCTCATACCTTATTAAACATTATTAGAAAAAAATTTATATTCCCATTAGAAGTTTTGATAGAATTCATCATATATATCAAAAATGAAATTTGAATGTTGGCTATGGAAAAAAAGGTATTATTCCATAATCTACAGAATAATAATATGAAAATATATATAATTTTTATAAATTTATTATCTTTTTAAAAATAATCACTAATGATGGATGTGTAAAATTTACTTTAATACGATCATAGAGATAGTTTTCCTTACATATTCATGAGTAACATATCCATTTTTTCAATGATAATTTTGGATATAATGTATGTAATAATTTATCATTATAAATTAAACATATTATCATAAATAAAAGAATATTTAATTTAATATAATTAAAACTATAATCTATTTGACGCAGTGATAAAAAAAAGGAATCACATAACATTGTAGATTTTGTTGTTCACACGTATGGATAAAAAACATTATCATTTTTTAGTGAATGAAATGTAAATAAATTAAATGACATATTATCGTTTAAAAATTATCAATAGGTTATGATTATAATACATAATCATTAATTCCATCATTATTAATCATTGTGAGAGGCGATGATGGAAAATGGATTACATCTGTTTGTGAGGAGGTAGTCCGCAATATACATGAATGATGGTTTAAATTACCAATCGACCGAAGAGGATAAGGATGTAAGTTATTACATTATAATAATAACTTCTAATTATATGATAGATATTGATGTTATTATATCAACATTGTTGAATAAGTGTTGAATCTGGTGGAAGATGACACAAATTAAAAACACATGGTTACAAAAGATAAGTCTTCTTCTGACAAAAACAATAAGATTTTACATAAATACTTCCCAAAGTATAATTATAATAAAAAAAATATAGTATTTGTTTATATATGAAATTAAGTTAGTTTTGTAGTTAATGGATATAACATCCATAAAATCATACCATCAAATCATATGGTAAAACATAAACACTACATTTCTGGAATTACTACAAATAAATGGAAACCAATTTTATCCATCTATAACATAAAATATCAAAATTAATTATTGGATAAATTATATAACTAATGACCTTGTAGTTTTATATTTTCGTTGAATTAGAAACAATTATTACAAAAATAATGCTCTTGACTTCAATATAGTATCCTTACCACAATATTTTTTTATAATCTATATTAATTCCTCAATATCTCCATTAAAAATATACAAATATGAATCCCCTATATAAATAAATAAATTTTCATATGTCTTCATATCTAACGGAAAATGAAACATAATAAGGGTGATATCTAATTTTTAGTAATGTTAAATATAATAATTAGCAATTGAATGTCATTAGTGAATGGAATATGATAATAAGTGTACGATTACATAATCAAATTTTAGGAACCTTACAAAATTGAATTTATATAGATAAATAGTTTAATCATCAATCATTAAACATTGAATAAAGATTTACCAATTAGTTGAAATCCATAAAAGTCAATAATTTTTAGCAATGATATTTAAATATTAATTAATGGAACCTTTTCTAATACATATCAATAATATATAAAATATTTTGGTACCTTTAGACATCGTTACTATAAAACCCTTATAGAATTCTTTAAATCTCAAAAACCATATGACTAACTTCTAATAAAATTTGATAGAGAATATAATAATTAACAATTTCTTTAGAGCTCTATATAGGTTCACCCATCATATAATCTATATCTTGAACAAGTATGGTCTAAAATGGGGTTGAAACCATAATAAATATCATCCAAGGAAAATATAATGAATAAAACCCTTAAAAACCCTTTTAATCCCATGTTATAAACTCATTTCGATATCAAAATACCATTATATTTCAAAATAGTTTTTCAAAATATAAATCAACTAGAATGTGGGAATGATATATTTTTATTAAATAAAACATGAAATATTATAAGGAAATAAAAAAATCACATTAATTTTATAAGGGATGGAATGGTTAGTATCACTGTAAAAGTTAAAATAGATTTTCCATACATAAAATAATTAAATCATGAAAAAGTAATAGTTTCCATGAAAATATATTTTAAAAAATAATAACACATAAAGGTAATTCTTTGGTAATGTATCATTAAAAACTATTCCTAGTGAATAATATGTGACATCATGGGTTGTATGTTTTGATTAATGGAAATACCATTAACAGATTATGAAAAACATTATTGTGGAAAATATCATTTTCAATTTTAAAATCATTTTAAAAAAATTAAAAATAATAAAATATTTTGATAATTGTTTTCTAAATAACATTGAAATCATATATAGGAATCATAAAAACTGATAATGATTAAGATGGTTGGAAAATTAATTCATTTTATCAATGAAAAAAATGAGTAATCTTTTCAAACAATTTATATCAGTCAAAGGTGAAACATTTGAAAAAATATATGAAAATTTCCTTTCATTTTTTTTAAAACAAGGCCATAGACATTGTAAAATATATTGTGGAAATAAATTTTGTTTAAAAAATAATACTTCTGAAAATATATTAAAAATAAGTTATACGGTGTAAATAGAACATGTGAATAAAATTTATAACCAAATATGAAGAATATTTATGTGATTCAAGAAAATGATATCATAAAATTTACTAAAAAAGGAACGTTGAAGATAAAAACCCCCAAAAATAAAATTTATTGTAACATAAATCATTTTCCACTTTGGTAACTCCTAAATAATAATGCCATGATAGAAAAAAACAAAATTTAAACATAAGTGTCACAAATACAATAAGGTTTAGGATATATCAGGTCACATGGGATGTATATTAACTTCATAAATTATTTTATGTTCATTACATCAATATAAGTCCCAATGGAAGAGAACATTTGACGAATATCACTTATAAGGATCATGTAATTCAATTTATAATTAATGAATTGAATGATTATGGGAAAAAATGTAATTCAAAATAAATAAAGTGTACATATAGAATAAAAAGAGTTATAGATCAATTTACACATAATCATGTTATAATAACCTAAATGAAAATGATTTACAACCCAATGAAATGTAATTAGGTTTAGAATCCAATTACCCCTATTATATTTTATGTCAAAAAACCTTTGATAAAATCATTCAAATTTTAATGTAAAATATCTTGATGTATGAAGGATTAGAAATATAAATTTTAACCTGGAAATTTTTAATATCATATATAATAAATTACTGGAAAAAAAATTTCCTAATGAATAGAAATTGAGACATAATCCCTTACCTTGAGTGATGATTTTCCATGTATGTCCTTTAACTCATGTATAATAAATTCATATAAAATATTTTATTCCATAATCCTATTTAATAAGATTTACCCATTATCCCTAAAACATATATTTTAATTATATTAATGACATATTTAATTACAATATCAATTTAGTATACATCAAGGGTTTTGTGGAAGATTAGTACAAATGTTCAAAATGACATCTGTAGGATGTATGGGGTTAGTTCTGAAATCATTAAATCATATAAAAAATAATATTAATAAAATATTTATCGTTATTATACATAAATTATTATTTTAAATCAGATCATGAATTTTATTAATTTAAAATTCTCAATGTTACATTCATTAACAAGTTAGACCCTACACAGGCACGAGTAATGTTTCAATTTTTCAATTATTGTTGAGGAAAAATTAAATTATTATTTAATAATTATATAAAGGTAATTATATCATGAAGATAATATTACCTCTTTCAATATAGTATAATATATCACCTAGGTGATGATGTGATGAAAAGCGAATCACATCACTTTATAGAGGTGGTAGTTCACACACATACACATACGATGTAATAATATTACAATGAATCTAAAGGTAAGAAATTTAATAATATATTTTATATTAAAAATGATAAATAGGTCATGAAAAAATATATAAACATTAATTATATCATAATAACTATCCATGAAAGGTGGTGGAGAAAAAAAATTACATCGGCCTACGAGGATGCAATTTAAAGTACACACGAACAACGAATTTCATTTCATTTTGATACAGGTTGGGGATTTATATAGTTTATAAACGTAACACAATATCATATTATGATATTTAATATATATATTTTATTATAAAATATTTATTAATGATTATTTTTTTGAGGATGAAGAATTAATAAAATAGAAACTCTCGGTTTAGAACAATTCCACTTTTATGAACAACCTCTATTTCTTAACACAAAAATACCACTAAAGATTATATTATTCCAAAAATAAAGACTTTAGAATGTGTGGAGTGATGTTATTAAGGTATATGGGAATATCATGGTAAATAAAAATGGGTATTTACATGTGACATAATGAGATTAAGAGATTCCATTTTATAAAATTGGGGAAAGGCACTATTGAAATTTATTAAAATATTAATTTAATATAAAATAACATTAAAGATTCAAAATGTATAAATAATGATAATATTTAAATATATTATTATTATGAGTCTAAATAATCCAATAAAATATATTTTTACATATTTAAATTCCATATTAACTATTATTTTTTGGTTTAACCCCCAATTAACCCTTTTTATACATATTATGTCAACACAAGTTTTTCATAATTTAGGACTAGAAAAATACATTAAAATTGTAAAAGGGACATACATATACAATTTTTATTGTAACAAACAAATCATAAAAAATTGCATGTTTAAAATATTTTTAGGAATCTTATATAATTTAATATAATATTATTTATTATATAATACCATAAATATGAATTTTTAGAATTATTCATGGCATTGATTTTAATGAAAAACACAAAAATGAAATTATAAAACAATATTTTATTATATACCCATCCCATTATATTAATTTCAATAATTAATGGATTAAATTTATTATATCCAATTTTATTTCTTTTGATATTTTCAATATTATTTATTTTATTTCATCATTAATATGATAATTGGTGTGTTGGATTACTATAGTCATTAAAGGTGTCTAATTCTATACTAAAAATAAAAAATAAATTATGATGATAAATGTAAATCTTAAATATTTTAAAATAATACTAATAATTGAAAATATCTTTTATTTATCCCCATATTAAATTTATTATTGTTATTAAAAATATGAGTGTCGTATTTTTGAATTTTCATTACATAAAATATTATTAAGGTGATAATCTCACCCAAGTTAAAAAATACCATATAACTAAATCATGAATAATTATTGAAGATACATAATTATATAATAAAATTAATCTATTTTTGATGTTAATTTTATAATACATATAATTTTTTTAACCATTAATTTCTTGATTTTCCCTTTTCTATGGTTACAAAATTCCTGTGGTTAATATTAATATTTTTTTTAAAAATAAAAGCGATATATTTTTAAATATTAAAATAAAAAATAAAAAAATGGAATATATTTTTTAAAATTAAATAATCATAATTTGAATAATTTAATTTAATATCAAGGTGAAAAACATGATGGAATATGATTTTTCAGAAAAATTATTTATTTAAATATAAATTTCTTATAATAAATCAATGTATAAAATTCATTTAGAAACCATAATTGATTTATTTCTTAATAATATAAACTATTAAAATATTAAAACTACTCCAAAATATAATTTTACAATGTAAATACATTAAATGAGAATACAGTTTTCATTAAAAGGAATATTTTTCACTATTCTCTAAAAAATTAATCTTTTCAGAAACATTCAAAAATGTAAACATAATATATTTTTTATATGATTAATGGAAAAATTATATTTATTTAATTAAATAAAATTTCAAATATATTAAAAATAAATTATATTTGTCACAGAAAGAAGTAATAGAAATCAATTTTGAAGAGAACATAATTTTTAACTGAAAAATGACTACAAAAAATTAGTTCAAATTTACATTTAATGAATCAATTAAATAGTATTAATTAAAAATGATTATAAAAAATTCAAAAATAATTTATTTTTATTCATACATACTAATTTAATGGCTATTCTATAATGATCACATTTAAATAATAATATTTTTTGATTCATTTACGCATGGGGTTGTGTATTTTGCACTCTATAAAAAATATTTATTCTTGTTAAAATATCATGATATTAATAAACCACCCATTTAAAATTTTAATCATTGAAATTTTTAATTTTATCATAGTTATCAATTTTTTTCATATTTGGATACGTTTTTTGAAATCACATGTCCAAAAAGTCTTAATAAAACACCCATTTGAAAATAAAGAAAAGGAAGTAATAAGTTCATCTAAAATATTCCAAAACTGGTTTTCTTTAATAGGATAACATAATTTTTAAATGAAAATTAATATATAGAAGATAAAACCAACACCAAATGATAAATTGAGAGTAATAAAAAACATATCTATGAGATAGTTAATTTTAACTAAACAATAAATATATGAAGGGTAAAAAACAATTGATTTCTCATTAAGAAAAATAATATGATAACCTTTTAATTTCATAACTCTTTCCATATATTTGATTAATTCCTTCAACATCTATACTAATTAAATAAGGAAATGAACATTCAATAAAAATAAAATTTCATCATTTAGTCAATTTACACCACAATATCTTAATTTTTAATAAATGATGTGTATTTTAAATGAATTTATTATGAATGAATTACTTACATAAGATCATATTCATTTACAATAGGATTATAATCCATTTTAAATTTCATTAAATATCTACAAAACCATAATGTTCATTATAATGTAACATAATTCCAAAAAATGAAAAAAAATTCATATAAATTAATAATACATTAACCATCAAAATTAAATAGTAATACCCAATGCTCATTTTAAATAATTCCATAAATAACTATTTCATAGAATGATTCAACATATTCTAATACAATATTGAAACCCAAAATCATAATTTTTTTCTCACACATTATTCCATGATATATTTAATATTTATCACTAAATTATAGGAATATAGAAGGAATACCTCCCTAAGGATGAGGGGTTCTATCATCATTACCATAATCTTATTCCTTATGTACTATTTTAGGAATTACCTGAAAACATACATAGGTGAGATTGTAATATCCTATAATTCCATCAATTTTAATTCCCTTCTCATAATTTTTTTTATAAATTATGAATCACATAAATTAACATTTATTGCATAATAAAACGTTTATAAATGATGAATAAATGAAATAAGTTTTGTTCATTGAAATTAATCAACCTATATTGATAGAATAACAACTTTTTTTACATAGAATAGTAACATGACCAATATAAATTGTAATCAATCCAATAGAATAGTATTCTCACCTATTAATGTCTAAATTAAATTTAGGGATATTACAAAGGAAGATAGGATATAATTATACCATAGCATGAATAAATAAATGATTTAAAAATGATAAATTAAGTGTTGGTATTATTATAAAACATAAATGTTTATTTAAAATTATTTCATTAATATTATAAATTAAATGATAATATATTTTCATAAAATATATTCAATAAGAAATATTTAGTTTTCATATTATTATAATATAAATCTATTAGACCGTACATAATTCTTCAAAATGTCATAAATTCATTAATAATTTTAAAAATAGTATTCTTTGAATAAATGAAAATTTTAGAATGAAATTTAATTTTCGAAAATCAAGAAAATTATTTCCATAAAATAAAGATCATTTTTAAATTTTATAGGTTGAAAAATGTCTTGGGGGATATTTTTTGGGTTTATTAAAATAGTTTATTTTTTTAATTTTAAAATATAGTGATTTTTTATATATTACATTATAATTTAAAATTCCTATTTCTGGAGTCATGGATGATATATGAACAATAATATAAAACTCTCCCTCATTATTTAATATTTTTAATTATAATGATTAAACTATCCATATTCTACATTCAAATTATTAAACTAATGAATATAATAATAAAAAAAACCCCTCTTATACCCTATAAATACCAGACCACACCACCTCTTCTCCACAATAAAAAAGCAAAAAATCTTGTCCATTTTCTTCTAAATCCTTTTAAAAATTATCTCCCCACATCTAAGAGATTTTAGTCTCAAAAAAATCCCAATAATAATTTTCCACTATATGTATTCAAGGTGGAAATTTCAAGTGGTAAAACCCTTTTTCATTTTATTTTTATTTAATTTGATTTTCATCTCATCTTTATTCTCTCCTCACCTCCCCTTTTCAAAATGGAATGAAAAATATAATATCTCATATATACTGTAATTATATTATGTTAATGGAATAATCCATCATTAATTCTCTTCTCCCCTCTCTTTTAATCCCAAGAAAACATGATCCATCAGGTTTTAATTTAATGCCTTAAAGGATGAAATTGTTTCAATTTTTTACAACATAAAGACTGTACATAAAACCATTATAATGGTTTAAAAATATTCATAATTAATTTAATATCATTTTTATGTCTTAGAAAAAAACATATATACATAATATAAAACAATAAAACAAAACTAATTTGTGATGATAGAAAACCTGCCAAATTATTCATAATGATTATTAACTGTGTCTTATATAATAAATAATAATCATATTTGGGGAAAATATAATAAATTTAAACTTTTTGTGCATTAATAATGAAATATAATTTAAATTATATGAAATTTTTCCAACATTAAATGATCTTATATAAATGTATACAGGTGAATCGATCATGAAACTATGAAATAGAACACTCATAAATGATGAAATTAAACCCTATAACTCATAAAAATGTCCAGGACAAGACTTAAAAAAATTATAATGAATCAAATTAATTTATAATAGTTTTATGATTTTTTTATTAATTAATATAATTTTATTATCTAGGATACTAATGTGATGAAATCATTAAGATATATGGTAAGGGGATTCTTGAACCCAATTTTAATTCTTCGTGTTATTCATCATTCACAAACAATTTCAATCTGAATTTTCATTTAATACTTCTCAAATATCATTTCAATATTCACATATTTTATTTTTTTGGAAATGAAATTTTATAATATTATTTTATTATAAATTAAATGATTTTACAAAATAACACTATTTTCTAAAAACACATATTTTCCTTCTCTTGAGATTGATTCTTCTTCTCAAAAAATTGATAACCCCTATACCAGTATAATATGCATGTTCTATTAAACCAATATTTACTCATGGTTTAAATACTTATGAAACTCATTCAATTTAATGGGATATTTTATATATATTATTATTATATTTTAAATGAAGAATAAATGATTATGTTAATATTATGATGTGACAAGTGCACCCTGAATTATATAGTTCCCCAATGAATTAGTTAATGTGTTGTATCTCTTAATATAGGATGAAATATGAACTAACATGATGATATATTTTTTCAAAATGATGATGTTATCATTATTCACATATGTTATACCTGAAAATAATGGTGGATTTGTTCACAACCATGTGTAATATTTGGAAACTATGACATGATGTTTCAATTTTATTCATTTCAAAATTTAATTATTTTACCTAATGATTCCTCTCAGGAATATAATGATGAAAAAAAGAATATGTTATTATTATTATTATTATTTTCCCACCCCATTATATATTG
Source organism: Viscum album (assembly GCA_963277665.1). Classification (NCBI taxonomy): domain Eukaryota; kingdom Viridiplantae; phylum Streptophyta; class Magnoliopsida; order Santalales; family Viscaceae; genus Viscum; species Viscum album. The sequence continues at coordinate 1,227,241,760 of OY728151.1, forward strand.
ATTCAGTCTCTTATATTTCCTCTTATTTGGTTTTTGGATCACCCCTTACTTTTATGTATATCCTTAGGTGATTAACTGTACTATGGATAATATGAGGGTGGAAAAGAAGATAGTGAAAATGAATTAAATATATTTTATGTTTTAAATGTTATGATTGGTCCAAATTTTTAGAATACACTAAACCATTGGATATTTGTTTTGTCACACTCTTATATTATTTATGTTCAAAATTATGTAATAGTATTTTAAGAAATAGTAGGTTTTCTATAGATCCTATTAGCGAATGGTATAGTTAATTTGGTAATTAGAGTTAGAGGACATTAGTGAAAACTCATAGTCTGAGAAAATGTATATGTAATCACCAAAAGAAAATTTATTTTAGAAAAATGATAAACATAGGTCCAACAATATATTCTTTTAGAGTTAATTCCACATTGTAAAACAAAACATATTCATGAATTATTGATTAATTTCTTATAAAAACATTATTTTATTTAAAAAATGGTTGGAACTAAGAGAAACCTTTCCAATTTCCCATGTGATGGACAATAAAATGATTTCACAAATGACATCCCTAATGCCATGGTAGGTGGAGTTCAAAAATTTAGGGTAATGAAACTTTTGATGTTTGTTGTTTAGATGGAGATTTCAATCAATGGTGTGTATGGATTAAGGGAACTAAACCGAAGGATGAAATTGAATATATGGAGTGGGAATAAATTCAGAAATTGTTTATTAATTATTATTTCCCCTGAACACATGATAAAAATATGGATATATAATTCCTAGAGGTGAAGAAAAAGAAAGGAGATTCTATCTTGACATACGAAGAAGGAATCGCAAGGCATAAAAGGTACACCTTTAGTTTTATTACAAAAAATAATAGGAATATAGATTGATCTGTTAGTGGTAAAAAACCATAACATTGAATAGATCATTAAATTCATTACTTTTGGAATTATGAATCAGTTGGGACTTTAAAGGCAGGTAATACATTCAAGAAATTATTTCTTAATAATTATTTTCCCCAAAATCATCCAGAAAATATGGATAGATAATTTATAGAGGGGAAGAAAAATTAAAGTGATTCTATAAAAATATATAATGAAGTCTTCACAGGGCATATGAGGCAGAGCTATATTTTTATTACAAAAAATTATAGAAAAATACATTGATCCGTTAGTTGTACAATACCATAACATCAAATGGATCCCGAAATTCTAGACTTTGAAACTTATGAAGATGTTGTTCAATGTGCTCGGAATGTGGGATGTAATTTAGAGAGTGGTCCACTAGATATTGTGATAAGAAACAAATGATAATGCTTCAAGCTATTTGATCTTATGATAATAGTGTAATGAAAACTCAACCACTTACATGTCAAAAATATGGGACAAAACATCATGGTAATTGCCTCAATGGGATAGAGAAATGATTCAACTATGTGAGATAAGACAACTTGAAACATGAATTTCCCTGAGTCATGAGGAAGCTAGAATGTGTGGTAGAGGAATGGAATGAAACCGTTATGGTTCAATGATTCATCTATAGGGATGAAGAAAACTATACTAGTGAGCACACTAAAAATTGAGTCCTCGAGTGTAATTAGATTAAATAGCCTCAAAATCCAAAATACTATAGAAAAGCTTATGAAATCACAACTATTGAGGTGCAGCCCAAAATTGATTTTGTGATAGGTACTCTATTCTTTCATTAAAGAATAGGGAACATACAATTTTATTCTAGTTATACGTATTCATTTTAATCATTCATGTATATTAAAACAAATCAAACACCACCTAAATATATGGAGGTTGTATTATCTATGAGTACAACAAATGGGTAAATTAGGGAATCCAAATTCTATAACTCTACCTAGGTTAATTTTTTTTGACTGAAAATCACAAAAAATATGGTCTTAATTCCTTTGGTATAATTGTATGTTATATTGGGAATGGATGTGTTATCCTAATTCAATGGAAACATTAGTGTTCAGGAATGGAATATCTCTCTTCACAACCTCAACCATCCTTTAATTTGGTATAAGTGTGAGTAAATGGTTGAATCTACATCAGAATCATTAATTTAATTGTTGATATTTTTTCATTATGAGAAAGCATGTCTAACTAAAATGATTGATACAAAGGATAAAATCATGGTCGAATACATGTCCATTGTGAGGGAATACAATGATATGATCTCTAACGAGTTTTATGATCTTCCTCACTACAAATAGGTTGAGGTACCAATTAAAAATATTCTTGGATCTCTCTTTATATCAATGAAACCTTATATAATGGACAACATTGAGTTGGAGGAATTATTGATACAGTTGTACAAGAATCTGGACTAGGATTTTAGATTCTTTATTGCTTCACTATGGGGTGGGTCATCCCCTTTATCAAGAATAATGAAGGATAAATGCACCTCTATATTGATTACAGTGAGTTCATTAAATTCATGATAAATAACAAGTATCCACTTCCATTTGTAGATTAAATTTCTAAACAACTATATGGGGTAAATTATTTCCCAATGTAGGATCTTCGGCTGGGATATCACTAATTAAATGCGACAAAGAAAGATATTCCCAAGACTGCCATTTAGATGAGGTATGGACAGAATGAGTTCATAGTGATGTTTTTTAGAATCACTAATTCTCTTGTAATATTAATGGACATAAAAATAGAGACATTATATACTACCTCTACCAATTTCTGGTAGACTTTATCAATGATATTCAGATATACTTGAAAAGAATATAAAATCATGAAGGGAATTTGAATAATTTGCTAAAGACATTAAGAAGGGTTAAACATTATGAAAATTATAGTTATTTCATGTTTTGGAGGGTGTATGTATCGTTCATTGGGAATTTAATCAGATGAAATGGAATATCTGTGGAGCCTCCCAAGACAAGGGAAATCTAAGAGTGTCCCGGGCCAACATTAGTAATAAATAAATATATTTTTCATGGTATAGATGGATATTACCAATGGTTTTTGAGTAATTTATAATGATGTTCAAACCCATGAAACTTGTTGACCCTTAATGAAGAACAGTTTATCTACACCAATGAATGTGAAGACTCATTCAATGAGTTGAAAAAGAGGGTTATCTTTGCACACGTACTCAAACTATAAAAATAGGGTATCTTTTTTCAGTATAATACAAAATATCAAAGTATGGAATAATATTTTGATGATGAAAAATGATAAAGTGATATCCTAAACCAGATGGAAGTTGAAAATTCATGTGAAAAACTATCCGAGACATGATCCGAGTTGTCATTTATGATCATAGCATTGAAAATATGGCATCATTATCTCTACGGGGACATGTGTGAGATATATAATGATCATAACCACATTTAATATATATTCATATAAAATGATATTAATATGTTCCAACAATGATGGTCAGATCTCAACTAGTGTAATGACTTCTCAATCCATTACTATATTGGTACGACAAAAAAGTAGTATATTCTTTAAGTATAAAGGATACTACAACATTTTAAAAAATGAAAATTGAGATGGATAAAATCATCTATAATTATAAATCTTAGACATAGGAGTCATAAAGTAAAGAAAAACATCAATACAATCACAAATGATTTCTCAAACATCACAGATAGAGAAAAAAATCAAGCTCAAATTAATTATGTTGAAATTCCAGAAAAAGGATGAAAATATGAGAAATGGAAAATCATCCTAATTAAAAATGGATAAGGAATGAGTTTTGATATTTGTATTATGATGATATGTACCATATGATCCACATATATAGAAAGTACTTATGAGTAATGCACATAGATCAACCTTATCTATCCATCCTAACAACCCAAAGATGTATCCAAATCTCCATTAAAATTGTTGGTGGGAAAATATATAGAATGTGATCACTAAATACACATCAATCTTCTGAGTATATCATCTTGTAAAGGATTATAACATAAAGGCTAAGGGGATGACACAACCATTACCCATACCGATATAGAAAGCCAAAAATATCACAATGTCCATGTTCAATGGACATCAAAATACATCAAGAATAAACAATTATATATGGTTTTTTTGGGATCTTCCTAAAACGACAAATCACATTCTCAAAATTGAAGAGGACTTCATACTAGGGTAAAATTTCATGGATATACATAAGAGATGTGGTAAGCTAGCATGGATTACTAATATCTATTTTATTTGTTCAATATCCAAGATTCAACTCCATGTTCTAGAAAATTATCCAACCTGATGTAAAAATTGATATGATATTCAGCACAATCTATTGTCCTCAAACTAATGGAAAATCTAAGAAAACTATTCAAAAATTAGAAGACATGTTGAGTGCATGTTCTATAGACTTCAATTAGGGATGAGATCAATATCTTTCTATAGTCAAGATCCCTTAAAAAAATATATTTCACTTGAGTAATGAAATCAAACCATATGAAGCTCGTTATGGGAAATAAAACTGAACCCTCTCATGTTGAGATTAATTAGATGAACATAAGCTTCATGGACTAAAAATGTCAATGAAATAGTAGAGAATGTGAAAACAATTCGGCATCACATTGATGCAATCCAAATATGAGAATATATCTATGCATTAAATCGTTAATGTGTCCTATATTTTAAGGCTGGAGACATGTTATTCCTCCATGTATCTCCAAAAAAGAATATTATTATATTTTATAAGAATGTAAAGATGAGTCCTAGGTACATAGTCCCCATACATTATTTTTTTATGTAAGACTTGTGTCCTAACTTCTAGAACATCCACCTACCATGTCTCAATTACACAATGTATTACATGTATCTCTCGGCAGGATGTACATACCTGATCCCTCAAATGTACTAAAGTCATTGGTGGTGGTGTAGGATAGTGATATCTCTTATGAGGAGCATCTTCTGAAGATCCTCAACCATAGAGATAATGTTATACAAAATAAGACTAATCTCCAGATAAATGTACAATGGAGAAACCATTTCTAATAATAGGATATAAGGGAACTAGAGGATGTAATGGAGGTGAAATACCCTCACCTGTATCTGTAAAATGAGATTTCAAGGGAGAAATTTATAAAGGGGGAGGACTGTACCCCAGAATTCTATCAATGGATATTCCCTTATTATAATTACTTCCCATAGTATAAATCACAGAAAATAAATTTTATAACCTAATAAAAACATTATAAATCAATATTTATTGAAATAAGTGATATTTATAGAAATTAAGGAACCTATTACAATGGAATAGTAAAATGAATCGTAAAATAGTAACATAAACATTTGGAATAGTAATACATATAATATAATAATAACCTCACCCATGAAATTATGAATAAAATTTTGTAATCTTATGAATTGTAATATTACATAATAATATAATATTATATGTAAATTACTGTTCTTAAATGATAAAATAATTATTCATATTTTTATAAAACATTAATATTTATTGACAATTTTATAACTAATATAATGATTTAAGAGAAAATTTATTTTTATAAAATAGACTCATAAATTATTATTATTTTTTCATCCGATTATAATATAATTTTATGATACCTTAACAAATTTCTCAATGTGTCATGAAATAATTTTTAATTTTAAAATCCGTATTTTGAATATAAATGTAAGGGCCCAACCTTAAAATTATATAATATTTAAATTAGTTAATAATTAACATTGAGGGTCTTTTCAGGTTTTGAGATTTAGAGAATTAGGTCATAACTTATACATAACATATTGAATGTTACATGTAGACACTTCTACTCACTATCCTTTTTTTTTCATAAAACAAAACACTTTAAAACAAAATATGGCATCATTTCATGTTTTAACATCATAACTTTTCCTTGATCCCAGCCATGACTCTTCTCTTCATTATGTCTCATGAGAAAAATTTCAAAACATGATATGGGCCTAAAAATCTCAATAAGGGACACATAATGAAAGAAAAATGTTTGTCTTGAAAAAAAATGCAAACTAAACTAACTTCATCAACAGTAATACTTTCCACCTTTAAGAAGTAGCAAAAACACTTCACTGAATAATAGCTCATTTCTTACCATTTTTATAACCAAAATAGGACCATAAATCCCATAGAAATCAATATATAACATATAAAGGTATCATGGGATATAAATATATTAAATGGAATATCCTTATGGTGTACTTCCACACATATATCTAAATGGAATAGCCATACAATCAAAATCCATACCCAATGCGTTGGAGGTTATAACAAAACCACCCATTCTTGGTTTATCACAGAACCAACCATCATTTGGATTATCACGTAACCACTCATCTTGGTTTATCACATAACAAACTATCAAATTTACAAGTACCATTATACAATCAGAACACATAAAATATTGAAAATATCAACATTTCACTAATAACATTTCATTTTCAATCATTATGCACCCTCTTCATGTCGGTCAAAACCTGTTATTCCCATTTCGGTGCTCCCAAAACTCATTGAGCCACACAGGAATGCTCTTGGGCCTTCACTAAATTCTAAACATATATCATTAGAGTGTTTCAACAAAAAATATTTATTTCTAAATCCCAGTTTGAAAAATAGAAAGTCCAGTAATTATAAAAAAACTCAAATTCCCATTGATTTTCAACTAGTTCAAAAACACGGGTTCTTACAAACACCCCACCATTGAAATTCTCATCCTAATAATCCTTGGGTAAATGATTACTATACCACCCAAAATACAAGGGTCATGATTATTCATTCAAACAGAAACATTATGTATCCAAACAACCAACACACCTCAGAGTACCTATTAATAACATGGAACTTATGCCAAACAAACCTGAGAAAACACTCGAATTTACAACTAAAAAACTAATGAGGTTCTTAACCGAGCCCTCACAACAAAACATAAAATCATAACATTGTATTTTTATACATATGTCTTTAGGTTATCCCCACCATCGACATAATGATTATAATGAGGCCAATTCCTAATCTGGGGATTTCCCAAACATTATAATTTCATTAAAAAATTCCTTCATTTATAATTTTAATGATTCTATTGGTGTGGTTTCAATGAAACTAAAATTACATACATGATGGATTATACCTTTATAAAAAATGAGTACACCAATCGTCACACATGGCATTTTTTGACTTTTCATGACCAAACTAACACTTGGTTATTTAAAATTATTGTGCCTCATAAAAATATAATGGGCGGTCTAGTTGCAACCAACTGGAATTATTACACTTTATCAGTTACATATGAGTCCAATAACATGTCAAGGATAACCATGGAGTCAACACACTAGAGTCCATGGAACAATCCATAGGTATCCCTTAGACTAGGATATTAGGGATATGTTAGTATAAATACAATACGTCCACATAAGAACACTGACTAATCCCTGAGTGGAATATTCTTGAAAGTCTTGTCAGAGGAAGTGACATGTGTTCACATGCATATCTAAGGCACTACAACATAGAAACCCATGTATTACATAAGACTAACCAAAACTCAGAGTAACTCACATATTAGTGAAAACACAGAGAGAGATCACAGAAAAGACAAATTTATTTCAAAATATATCATGGAATATCACATATTATATCCTTAGTGCCTCTTGGATGGCGTCAATATATGAAGCATTTTTATCAATGAGAAAAACACTAAGAGGATTGGAAGGATCACCATAAGAAGAATAGATGAACCCATGTTATTCCAACAACTGTATGAAGATTAGATTCACCCTAAAAACACATCACAATTAACATATCAAAATACTTTAACACATGAGGTGATTTATGATCACTCAGGATAAAAAAATGAAGTCCCATTAAAACTAATGGTGTTTTCAAGAGCTACACCATCAACCAAAATAATTTTATGATTCCAAGAAATCACCGAAAAAAATTTAAAATTAGAAAGCCTCAGTGGCATTCTAACAAAACATACCATTCCCCGATAATCCTCTTAGGATGTGCTCCTTCATCTTAAAAGGGCATATAAACCCCAAAACTGACCTTACACTCCCCACCAAGGGGTTCCATAGCTATTTGAAAGATTGGATGGACAGACTAGACACTCCCAATCTATCTAGATCATAATGAACATAAATGAATGTGTGAAATTCCAAAAACCACGATCACCATATAAAGACATTTTAAATGAATGTTGACTACAATACGACAATCTTGTTAAAACACCAAATACTTCAATTTCCTACTGAGAATTTATAAAAACATTATTCTCAAATACTCAGGTCACTCTACTCTGAAGATGACATGAGAACATACTCAATAGCTCAGAGCTCAATGACTTTACCAAAATAAACCAGTTCATAACATCATTTAAAACACTATGGGTACCATGTATCCCAAAGCATATTACCCCAAGTTCAAAAGTGAAAAATGATAATATTCATAGGGTGTCATCCCAATGAAATCATGTGCCTGATGGATTAGATAGAAAATGGATAAAAATATCATCTCATAAATCCATTGACTCATATGACGATATAATGAGTCATCCATCACTGATAAAAAGTGAGGTTCGCACAAACTCTAAAATATCTCCCCATTTCGGATACTTTTATATCATACTAAAATATGAATAAATTGATTTTCATTTTCACATGGAATTCAATAAGAAATGACCACCCATATGCACATGGGTTTCCTTTAAAAAACTAATAGTCCTATTAGGGTTGAAAACTCCTGAATGACACAAAACATTATAATTGTCACTGTAGAATACAATCCATAAAGCTCTATGGGTGATAGCTCATATAGGCTATCCCATCATGAAGTGTAATAGGTCAACACTATCTATAGGTCACAAAAAATATCCAATATGCTCAAGATCCCCCCATCCATTTCCCATTTCTAAATGAATTATCCTACACATAAACATTCACATCTCTATACCAAGACATTCCACAAGGAATTTGTTTTTTCTTCCCTTTCATGAGGCTCTAAAAAAGGACACCAGTTTAGGTTCCAATTTAAATCCATTTCATTACTTCACATCAACATTTAAAAATATTAATTAATTGTAACAAAAACACAATTACCATTCTAAAAACCAAGGTACATGGTAACTTGATTTAGCTAGATGTTCAAGGATTAACAAGGAATGTCCTATCAAATACATTTTAATTATTTAGTAGTCCTTGAAATTTTTTCCTAAATAATAAATTTTAAATATAAATTTCATTTGAAAAGTATGAAGACATATGAGGGTCTCATTAATCCAGCGTCAATTTTTAAAAAAGAAACCCAACAACAGTTGTTTTACAATAGAATGGACAAACACCATAAAATTTTATCATCTAAGATAACGCTCCAACTGACCTACATTGTTGCAATACAACATTTTAATGTTAACTATCCCACTTAAGGTCAAGAATTAGAAACATTCATATTTATAACCATAACCAAGTATACCATGGTTACATAATATCGCATTCATATGTGCATCCATATAATAATACATAATGTTCCCATAAACCTTACGATTGGAATTTTGGTTGAATTAATCAATACCATTCGACATTAACATTTATCTTTACCAGCATTTTTTCCATTAATAAAATGTATATAAAAATTTAAAAATTTCTAGAGATGGATCTAGGATACTGGTTTTCCTTTTTCCAATCATATGGCACCCATAAATCTTACAATTGAAATCTGTCGATCACTTTGACTACAATAAACAAATTTCAACTATTGGAACCATTTTATCATATCAAGACCATCATGTTATAATAAGTGGTATACCTTGATATGAACATGTCAAGCATAAACGTATGGAATATAATAAAATAATAACGTTACACCATAGGAATTATGTGAAAAATAAACAGTCATTATAAAATATTACCTTAACAGGTACGAAATAACGTTGGGCATCTATCATGAAACACAATCAAATGTACCATGAAACCTACTAATTCTTATAGCTTTCATTCCATATACATGTAATGTGAATTAACCTATATGTGCATAATATGATGCATGCCATGTCACATCCTTTACATTATGGGAAAAGGGTAAAATATCCTATATTTATATAAATCCATAAAGAACTTGAGGATATACCATTCACCCAAGTTTAAATTATATCATCTGTAACATTGAACAACAAGAACAATAATTACCTACACTAGAAACATGGTCATTATCGGTACATGGGGAGATCAGTCTCAATAATACCTATTTACCAAATACAGATGAATTACAGGACTCTTTTATACCATCCTAAAATAGTAATACAAAATGAATACTACATCTAAAAATACTTTGTAATATCTAAGAATGATTAAATAGTAAACAAATAATAGGACCGGTCTCCACATGGCCTCAAGAGCATCTCCCCATATTCCAAATACTTCTAAATAGCGGTGACAATTTAAAGGTAGTTTATTGGGGAGACTATTACAACATTTCTGAAGATTCATAGTTGTAATTAATTTTAAAATTTAAGGAGCATGATATTTTTAATTATTAAATGATAATGCAGTAGAAGAAAGATGTAATATCATGTGAAAATATTCCATGTAAAATGCCAATTCATTGAAAGAATTATTCGTGTCTAAAGGTTCATAAAATAAATGGTAAATAAAAATAATTTTTTACAGTTATGTTAAATATAGGACTCAAATAATAAATTAACCTCAATATCAAAAGGGTAATCCCCAAGATAATCATGAGCTCCAACTTATTCTTATGCTCCTAACTCCTCAGGTGTAAGAAAATTTGGAAAAGCAAAGGTCCATAGCCCTGAAAAAAAGTAGGTATACTCATGTACCAATGGAACATGAGTAGGGTGCGACAAATAAATCATAGTAAGCCAACACCCATATCATTAATACCAATCTAATATGTTCTATGTAAATTTATAATTTTTCAATAATATATATAAAAAATAATGATGTACTAAATTGTAAATTTCCTACAATTTCTAGGATTCCACTTGTACACAAATATGATTAATCAATTTTGATTTGATTATGAAGTCAATGATTTAATAGTCATACAATATTCATTATAACCAAGTTCAAAAGATTACTCAACCCATTGAATTAATAATTCTAATGACTCAGTGTATAGACTAATGTACCCTATAAATATATAATCAATGATTCATAACAATTCCATCTAAAAAGCATAGTCAAGACCGAATCCATGATTGTTGTTCGGATTGGAAAATCACATCATATGAATCATTTCATTAATTATAAAATTAAGTATCTAATCACCATCATGGAATCCCTAATTTAGAATCCAAGTATCTCTCTATGATTAATATGAATCAACACCATACAAGGTTATCCCTGGAGAACCTTTGAGGAAACCGATATAGTTATAGGTGTGTTATAATGTCTTAACAACCCGATTCTATTGTTATGGGTCCTTTAAGGAGACCCAAGTATAAACCACGGCATAATAATCAATTACCTTAGTTCATTCCATTGAATCCCCTATAGGATCCTAGTATCATTGGCATTTAATTGTCCAAATCCCATATGAGCCTATTAATGGAATTTTAACATGAATCCATGTATCCGTTGTCTTATAATACATTAATCATGTGTCTTTACATGGAATAATTCATTTAGATCTAAGTATCACCATTACTATAAACATGGTTCTGAGTATTTGAGGCTGTATAAGGAATTCTAATGTGAATCCATGTGTAACTAAATGTGTATGAGTTAATATGCACTAAAGAATACACATGGAATTCCAATTTGAATCCATCTATCACCCTTAGTTGTTAATAATTTAAATAATTAATCATCATTTAAAAATTTCATTTATACATTTTAAGATCATAACCAAAGGAATTATATAAGAATCACCTCAAAAGGGTTTCTCATGAAAGGACCATCCTTCATGTATTGGCCAATCATTCACTATAGAGGGTGATCCATGATAACAATATTCCCTTGATAAATCAATTAAGCACATTTCATGGTATCAAAATGAATTATATGGGCTATAAATTAAAATTCCATTCAAAAATTGGCAAGGATAATTTCAATATAATAAGCTTATAAGGTTTATCAAGAAATCACGTGGCTTAGTTATCATATAAATCACATGGGATATTCGTTATGAAAATATTCTCATGATTAAATAAAATACCAAAAATCATATAATTATATATATCATCTAGGAATTTCATTAAAAATGGAATTCTTGATTAATCAATCAATGAAATAATAATTCCCATGGATTGTGGTCACTCATCACTTCTGAATTAATTCATTTAACTAAAAATTCAGTATGAAAATCAATAACATTTTCGTTATCCTATGACCAGGGGTTAAAGAAAAAAATGTGGTGTTTAAGGTGAAGATCCATTCAGATTCCATTCAATAAGAAACCCATGGGGTAGTTCAAGCTTAACAATTTGTCTCACATGGCATATAATTGAACCTTAATATCATGGGAACCAATAGATTAACCAACCATTACATTATTACCAACAACTACATAGCCATGTTGTCATTTAACTAACTTATCAAACATCATTTAATAACATAAATGGCCCCATCCACTAACATTCCATATATCAATAAAAATATGAAGACTTATGAAAAACTCAAACCATAACTAAGCATGATAAAAAACCTATAACAACTTTTTTTATGATGACAGTTCTCCTCCATAAATGGGTAAAATTATAAAAAAAAAATTAATATATCAAAATGTCATTTATCAAATATATTTATTTCATTCAAGATTCACAGTTTCATTAATCACAGAATCTAATAATTCAAAATTTTTAAAGAATCAAATAAATCATTCTAAAATTTAACAGGTAAATGATAGGGATCCTGCATCTACACTCACATGCACATACATTACTATGCATATATATATATATATATATCCTTTAATAAAAATCACATATTCCCTTCACCAAGAGGAAATTTGTGTGAGGAATATATATATATACACCTATGTTTTTGAGTGTGCACCATCAAGATGATCAAAACTCCCTTCAATAATTAAAAGTACCATGAAAACATAGTTGGATGGTTCGAAACACCTTGATAAAATTACTAGGAACCCAAAAACACCTAAATATCCTAAATTAATGGTTGTGAAACCATGTATTGGGAATAGAACCCTTACCAAATCGATGGTGGGGAGCCTGATAGAACCCATATGAATCGCATTCAGTAGCAGATTCCATAAAACGAACCAAACAATGATGACATATCATTTTCATGCCATAATACAAAATGGAAATCAAAAAGTTTTCTTAGCCTATCCTTAGGTATTTTGAGCAGACCATATAGGATGATAGGAAGACCAAAATTGGATAAAGATAATGAGGATAGGGAGGGAGAATGCCTTATATCTTTTAATAAGATGAGATCTATGAAGAAAACACATTGAATTAGTAGATAGAGAGGGATTCGAGAAGGGAGGTCGAGCTTGTGGCCTAAGGGGTTCCCCACCAGGGGGTGCATTGTGATTCTCAATGTAGAAGGGTGGTAGGTTTGTTTTATATGAATTTTATTTATTTTAATTTATTTTTTTTGGGTATCACAGAGTATTTTTGATGCACAATATGGAAAATTGTGTGCTAGCCATGAACCCATTACAGGGCACATGGAGCACCGCACATGGCTTTCCCCACATTGTTTTGAAACCATGCGACATCCATGTAGTGAATATGTCTTAGGTGTACCTCTTCCACTAACCATGTGGGTTTGACACTATGTTTTTTAATCCATGCATAGAATGTGTGGTAGCTTTGGTTCACATTAATAATCCACATGATTTTTTATAATGGGCCTCATATTTTCATATAAATCAAGAACCCCTTACATGTCCACTAAGACATGATTTTTGAGGTCCAAAACTATTGAAACTCCTTGAACCACTTGGTAATGTTCATAATACTTCACAGAATTTAACAAATATTAAAATGGGGAGTTCCATGCCTTGGAATTTCATTCTGAATCATGGTTTTTAAAATGACCCCTCTAGTAATTACCAAAAAATGAAATTCCCATGAAATTTTATCTGGTTCCAGAACACAGGTTCTTACAATTCAGGTATTAAGTGGATCATTTTTCTAGGAAGGTTTGATATATATGTTATGTTCCTAGATTAATAGTTTTATTAATATCATATTGATAATTTTAATCATGATATAAGTGTAATATATTTTTTTAGTTGCATATTTTTCATTATAATTTAATGGCCAGAATAAATAGTGAGTTACATTCCTTTATTAGGGGTGGTAGTCAGCACATACGCATGAAAAAATTATCATTCTCTTAACAGGTGTAGTCTTAAGAATATATATGGGGTAATATTTTTATATAATATAAACCATGTCATAAATATATTATATATTCATTATATATATATATCCTTCTAAAGTTGTGATGAAAAACAAATTATAGCGCATTGTGGAGTTGGAAGGTCGTACGTACAAAAGATGACATATTAATTTTCCATTGGATGGAAATTTAGTGGAAAATTATATATTAATATCCAAAATAACATCTATGTATATTTATGAGAGTTAATTTATTACATTAAAATGGATACAAAAAATTTATAGGTTGTATAATAAGAAATGACATTTAAAGGAGTCGATACAGATGATTATCTATTTCGTGAGAAAAAAATTTTTAATTACACATTATGAATATTTATGACTGTCTTAGGATAATAGTTGAAAATAAATACATAATTGAAGGAATATTGGAAGAAATTAGGGTATGTCATGGATGATATATAAGGGTCAAAATTATTTAACCAATAGGAATTGGAGGTTCCAATTTATAAGTAAGGGAAATGACACACTTAGAATTACATAACTGATATTAATTTAATATATATCATAATCATATAAAGTGAATCAAAATATACATTTTTTAAATTTAAGGAATGATAAGGTATAAATACCTTCTTCTAGTAATAGTTATTAATTTTTATGTTTCATTTTAAACCATCCCTTTATGTTTGACCCTCTCATTATCCCCTCAGACCACGACCATGGTAACACATTGTTTGGGCTTTAGGGGACATAAATTAACATTTTAGTTGATATGAGTCTCAATTATAGTCCATCGATTAAATATTATAACAATTTTCAACTGATATTTCCAAATTCAATGTTTTTTAAATTTTAAAATCATTTAATAAATATTTTTTGTTTCATAATATCATTAAATACATTTAAGGAAATATCAATTTAATTTGAAAACAAAACCATAATGAAAATAATTTAATTTTTATATAAAAAAATTTTAATATCATTTTCTTATTTATAATTACCTATTAATTTCATATAACACACAAAAATAATAAAAATAATAATAATTTTTGAGTCATTTAACATGATTTTTCTACTACTTTCAGTGGATCCGTATCATCATTGCATAATCATTTCAGATAATAATTTAGTAACAAAAAAATAAAAATAAATTATCATCATAAAAATAATTTCTTCATATTCTAATTAACCTTATATATTAGTTCCTATCATATTTTTATCCCAATATAACATATAATAGAATTTAAAATCAATAAAGTTAAAATTTTCAATTATCTTTTTCATAAAATAAAATAAATGTTATAAAAAAATAATATGAAAACAATCTTCAATAATTTCTTATATTGTAATTATATTGTTAAAAAAAAGTTATACCATATGATAAATTCAATTTTGGTGTGTTTTTAGGGATATTTTCGTAGTTTTGTCATCATTTTACCACATTAGATATGTAAAATATTAACCATGATTGAAGTTAATAATGACAAAAAATTAAGGGGAATTATTTAGAAATTATGAAACTATTTATTTCGAATAAAAAATAAACTTTTATAGATTTAATTTATAAATGTGGGAAAATTTTGATTTTATAAAATTTAAAGACCCAATGGAAAACTCTTTTTATAAGAATGTAATCCAAAAAATAAATCAATAAAAAAAATAATTAATATTTATACTTATAAGATAAATTAGAATGTTTTTAATAATATACCAAATTATATATTTATATAAAAATAGATATTATAAATTACATTATTTAATCAAAACAAATGAAAATTTTATATAATTTTTTATTTTGCACTATACAGTCAAAAATCATCTTTCATTAAATTCCCCAAAATTTACCATATTCTAATTTTTAAATTATGAAATAAAAAAATTATAATTATAAACTATATTTATCTTATTTATATTTTTTTCTAAAATATAAAATATTTCAACATTTATATGTAAAAATCATTTATAACCATAAGTATCATAAATCAATTATATATAAATTAATAATTATATGATTGTAGAGAATTATATTATATTAATTTTTTTTCATTAATTTATATACCAATTAAACTTAAATATATCTAATGACTATATATATATATAAATTAAAATAATATTTTATTCCCATGTGTTACCATACATTCCTCACTTAAATTTATTAATTTACATCACTCCCATCACATCTATTATATTCCAAATTCTTATCATTGATTCCATAGATCCAATTGGGGGCACAATCATATTGTATAATAATTAGGATAAGTAGTTTATGTTTGTGGTATTTTTTATATATAAAAACTTAGACCACATCTAATTTTATTCGTGTAATTTAAAACAGAAACAATGTAATGTATTATTGTCTATCTCTTATTGAATTATTAAATATCAATGAAGAATAATCATAGTTAATTTTAGTTTCATGTTTTTTTTGTAATAATATATCATAATAAATATTTATTTTATGTATAAATACATATTAACATATCAAGGTGTTACATTCTTGCCCCTATTACATAAATCATGTCCCTAAAATTATAATTTTTTCCATCCAAAATAAATTTAGCATAGTATTAAAATAAAATAATGATTTTATAAATGATATTAATTTTATTGAATATTATGAAACTTATTATTTCATAAAAAAATGTACCTTAATAATACATATACATCTAGTGACATTCCAAAAAGTATAATACTAAAAATCGAAGCTTGAAAAAATGATATTAAATTACTTTTGAAGAATATTTAATTCATTATACAAATAGGCACCCAATGAGATTATTATTTTAGCACCTTCAGAAACATGGAACACATTATTCTAATTTTGTGAACGATCTTCAACATCTCCCATAAATATCTTTCCCTTAAGTACCCAAAACTAAAACCATTATTTAACCCCAAAGGAAAATAAAACATATAAATATGTGAGCTCAAATTCCATATATGGTTATAAGAAAGAAAATTTGTAGGCATATCATGAGAAAAAGGGTATGAGAACATTATTTCGAAAATAAAAGTTCAATCCCGACATATCGAAATTGATAAAAGAAATTTTTTAAAGTTCATGTGACAAGAATCATAAATGAATCAAAAAACATAGTCCATAATATCATATAATTAACATGAGACATGAAATATTTTAATACACATAAACTTGTGAATATGTGAACTTGTATAAACAAAAACATGTTTACTCATTAAATTAATGACATTAAATCAACCTCATTTTTAAACATATAGACATGAAATACATGTTACAAGGATAAAATTATAGACATGAAAACAATGTCCACACATTGAACTGTGAACATAAAATCATGTTCATGAATAACATAAATAGCCCATGGGTTATCCATATTCACCTAGAGCAATGTATGGAGTTATAGGTCCTACCAATCTCATAATGAAATAATTATTATGTGTTTAGAAAAAACCTAAATCATTCATCACATCATAACCTAAGGAATAAAAAATGGTTTTAAAAAATCATTCAATCATAACATACTCGATGCAAGGAAAATGGATTTCATAAATAAAAATTAATAATAAAACCATTCATGAAAAAATATACATGATACATAACCTAATTAAATAATTTTATCCTAGATGGAAAATAATTTTGATAGAACATTACAATTAACTCTTGAGGAAAATATCATTTCTTCTTCAGTATTTTTTTTCATTTCCTAAATTACCTTGAAGTTGTAAAAGACTATACATATTTTGATGATTACCATGAAATATTATAAAGGAAGATTCATATTTTTTTTTATGAAAATAGATAAATCCTTTCATTCCGTATGAGTTAAAAGAAAACATTCTTCTCATACTTTTGTTGGATATGTCAAAAGAACCTTATACCGAAAATAAACAAATATTACATTAATACCATTTAATAAAAATTCACCAATGTGTAAAATTGACATCAAACTATTTTAGATTAATAGAAAGAATAATTTTTAATAAATTTTTAGGAAATACGGACATGGATGATAAATATACCCCAATATATACATACATTTAATTTTTTTTGATAATAATGAGATTGGAAACATACCCATTAAGATTGGTATGGGTTCTTTCATACATGGTTTATCCTCATATATAAGGGTTTCAATAATGTCATTAACTTTTTAATTAATCATATTAAATTTTATGATATCACAAGTGATCATATTATTTCCCATTTATTAAAAACATTATTACTCATCATTCAGGTTTTAAGTAAAATATTTTTATACACATGGTTTGTCTCATAAGTTCATGTTCCTCATATTAGGTTGTTGTTATATAATTTCCAGAATGATATTAATAGAATATATATCATATTTATTTACTCTAAATATTTATATAATAATTATTTAATGAAGATCATGTAGAAGGAATTGAATCACATTGTAGAGACGGTATGCCGTACATATGCATGAGTGAATATATCATTACCTTAATTGTGGAATGGTATGGAATTGGATGGTATATATATATTTATAGAATAATAATATTTTAATTATAATCATATATTTTTATTATTTCCTTCATTCTAACCAATCATGTGTGGTCATGCTGAATAATAGATTACCCCACTGTGTGGAGATGGTAAGTCGTACGTACACATACATTGTGATTTCATCTTCAATAGGATAAATAGATGGTGGAAGTTGGTGGTAAGATAATAATAATATCTTATAATAATATATTTTATACTATATTTATTCCTTTATAATGTATAAAACTCTTCAAGAGGAATTAAAAGAATAAATATTTTTGAAATAATCAGAAGAGAAGATTGCATCTTCTACGACGAGCTCCCACTAGATGTCGAATTTAAGGCACTTGAGTTGGATTTTAGTAAATACCAGAACCTATAGAATTTGAATAAAGAAGATGATAAGAAAAAATTTGTAGGTGATGTTTGATTATTTAGGCTCAATGTAACGTGAAGCTATGAAGGAGGATGTTCCATTTTTAAATTGATGCGAGGGGAACATTTTGACCCTCAAAAAATATTAATATAAAATAAAAAAAAACACATCCCTAAACCTCAAAAAATTCCATTTATTAGGATATAAGATTTTATACATATGTAATCTCATCATAAAATATATTTTGGAGAATTTGTTTTGTCAATTTAATCCTTATCCTTTTTATTAACACTTATTTATTATATTTAATTATCAACAAAGGTAACGAATATTAAAATTTTAAACGGGAGAAATATTGACATATTTTATTTCTGTTATACTATAAGTGAGTAGATTAGATAATTTTCCACTATATAATAATTATTTTATATTTTTAAAATAGTTTTATTAATTTTTATATAATTTAATATTACATTATTTTGTTAAACTATTAATAGTGTCAATTTTGACACTATTCAATTTATTAATTTTTAAAAATATAACGTTCAGATGTTATCATTAAAAAATATTTTATTGTATTCATAATGTATCAAGTTAAAATGTAAAATTCGTTGGATATAATAATTATCTGAAATCATATTAATTTTAAAATTTTCACCAATATTATTTTCATTATATCAGTAAAAAAGTTATTATTACATCAGTTATGTGTAATTATATTATATACTTATTTATTGGTAAAAAATTAAAAAACAATTACAATAATGAATATAATTATGATATATTTTATAATAATAATGATATTAAAATATGCCTCCCAGAAAATCCAATATTAATAAAATTATTTAAAAAATCCTAATGAAGACAACTTTAACATCACCTTAAATAATATATTATAAGTGTCATAATGTTTTCCATATGGTTCAAAATTTCCAATAACTCACCTGATGGATAACAATGGATGATATATACTCTAAATTTAATATTTTTTTCATGTGTTTTAGTCTTTCAATGGTTATTATCATTTTAATAAAAAATATTTTATTGAATTTTCATCAATTAAATAATTTGTGCATTATCAATGTATAATATTTTAACATAGTTAATTTTTTCATAAAAAATAACTATAAATTAAAATAATAAATAAATAAATTCTATATTTAAAATGAGTATATATAGTGACATTTATCTTTTGTACAACCATATTTTAAAAATGATAATGTTATTAAAATTTTAGTAAATTATATTTAACATTTATTTAAATAAAATAAAATAAATGTCATAATTTAATCCAAGTGGATTCCAAAAATCCAATTTCTTCCCACAGATGATTTTTGATGATATAAATTCATCCAATTATATTAATAAAAGTGTTAGTTTAATTTTGTAATATTATGTTTACCCTTAATTACATGATTTACCCTTTTACTGTATTAATAAAAATTACTAATTTTATTATTCATAATTTCAAAAAAAAGAAAGTAATTTACGTTATATAGACCCATTGATTCAAAATATGGAATCCATTTTTTAAAATACAAAACATAAAATTTTTAGTAATAAATTTATAATTAACATCATTGTTTGAATGATAAAATGTGTTTTAAAAGTGTAAACATAGAAAAAGAATGAATTGTTTTTACATCAACATTCAATGTAAAATTATTTCCAATGGAATAATAAATATTTGATGATAAAAATACAATCTATTTAAATTTATAAAACCATTAATTAATATAACATGAACATAAAAATTATTTTGCTGAAAAAATTTGTTTACAATTATAATTTACTATAATTTTATAAATCATCAAAACAAGAATCTTTTCAGAAAAAAATCAAAAATTAATCCAATGTAAATTTATATATCCTTCTTATAAAGAATATGAATTTTTAAATGAAATATAAAAATGTGTCAAAACATGATTTAAAATTGGTGTGCCATAAAATGGTGTAAAAAATAACCATTTTTAAATATTTCTTTTATCCAATAAATTAAATTTATTCCAATATCATATCTATAAAACATAGAATACTAATTTTAAACATGATATGGAATATATTACAGATATATCTCATTAATAAAATCAATCAATAATGAATTTATTTTTTTATAAACACAATTATATTCATTTACATAGTTTTTCCAAAGAATGTTAATATTTTCCATCTCCATCATTATAATGACATGGTTATAAGTAACATAATAATATTATGTTTTTCACTTAAACGCAGTCATGAATGATAACAAATCTATAAAAGGAACTCAAAATTTTATGTAATATAATACCAGATTATTATTATGTATATCATAATCTTAGATGGTGTTTTGTGTAGCGCATGGTTATCTTTGTGCAGTGTACAACACATGAAATTAATGAATTTTAAAAAATATATATCTCATAATAATATATTGGTGCTAAATTCTACAAAGATAAAATTAATTTCACCATCTTTATCCATCTGGTATATTAAAAATTAAAACATGGAAGATTCATTCCCTAAAACTCAAATCCTAAAAATAAATAAAAAAACATATTTTTTAAATGGAATGTTAGAAACATAATGGTTTCCTAAAGTCAATCATAAATGGGATTCCACCTAAAAAAACTTATGTGGAAAGTGAAAATAAAGAAATGGAAGGGAAGTAAAACTATAATGTTATGATGGATAGTGATAGAGAAAATCATTAGGAGAAATCTAACAAACAAAGGCCATAAATCTACAATGATATAAGGGGACATCTGATTAAATGGTAAATGTGGTTCCAAGATAACATTTTGTGTTTCAATATCCATTCCATAGAGTTGAATAATGAGAAAAATACATACTTGATTATGTATAATCTCACCCATCCATTATGCCTTGATCAATATCCACTTCATCTATTATTCCATGAAATGAAGGCGAATTTTCCATTCCATAAGCATTAGCAGATCATGAGATCCATAAATAGAATAACAGGTTATTCCATATAGCTTTTTTATAACAATAATGTTAGAATAATTATCAAATATGAATATGTCCAACTATAGTGATGTAATCATTTAAACTAATAAAACTCCTCAGAACATTAACTTAAACATTCCATAAAATGATAAACATTCAATCCTTCTAAAAACTTGAAATACCAAGAATTAGAAACAAATGATCCAAATCCTCTTAACATTTATACCCCATATCTCATAAGGTATCTTATCATGGTCACATTACATACATGTTAATTACTTCATCATTTATTTTTATTAAATATATATCTAATTCAAAATTTATATCTCAATCCATGTTTTCATCATATTATTCAATAGGACATTAATAATATAAGAATATCTTTTTTCCTTATCCAAACAATATAAACACATTATGTCTTAACATTAACTTAATAATTTGTTTTCTAAAAATTGATGAATCTATTTTCTTGTTTACCAGTATAATTCAACATATATTATTAAATAAATTTGAAAAAACCAAAGTTGACCAATTATTCCATAATACCATAAAAGTGACTTTACAACATTGTTGTGGAATCCCATTACATAAACACTCAATCATTCCACCAATTCATTTTCTTACTCTACATCACCAATAATAATTACATCTAATTTTCATTTATCTTGGATGTAAGAGGTTGTTGATGTCGATCATCATCGATTACCCTTGGGTTAGGTAATTAGTCAGCATAATGCCTCATCACCTTGAACTTTTAGCATTGATGAGTGGGTGTTTGATTTTCATGAGATTTCACCGCATCGAATTGTTTCTTATGTCACTCTGACACTCTTTTTCTCAATCTCAATGATTCCCACATTTTATGCATCTTCTTTCACCTTTCAGTCATTCCCCTGAGTGCTCTTTTCCACTTTTTTGGAAATCAGGAGGTGGAGACTTTTTCTTCAATCTTTATAGAAAATCATTGGATTTTCCATTTATATCCATATTCCCCCTCTTATGTCTAAAACCATGAGAGTTGGAAACATCTATTTGCACTATTAGTGATATAGTATTAATTCTTCATTGGTTCCAAAGCCCCATATGGATAATGACTTTCAGAGACAATGTTTTACGCCAGCAAAGAATCAGTCAATTTTTCTATGAGGTCCAATGATTATTCGAGGAGCATACCTTGAAATTCATCAAAATTTTCCTCCTATCTAGAGATAGATTCTTCATCCTATTGCTTAGGCTCAAGGAATTTCTTCTCTATGTATCTTCATAAAATACAAGGGAATTACTTACTAGAAAATCAACCATTTAACTCTTCCAATTTCAAATATTCAATTTTTTTGATCCCTCTTGTTCGTACAAAGAGTCCACCATTGATCAGAATCACCTTCCATATAATTAACACCCAATATGACCTTTTCTTTTTTAGAACATTGAAGGAAGAAAAATATCTTTTCACTATTACTGAACTTTTTTTCAGCAATAAGTGGATCAGAAGACCCACTGATATAAGGTAAACATTAACTCATAATGAACTTTGTTAAACGTTGTTCATTTTTCAGAACATATTGAAGTACATAATGATTTATAGCTTAAGTGAGTATATTGATCAGATATTTCATTGAATTTACAATAACATTTGGGTTCTCAAAAGTACAATAGTTTCATTTTCCATTGCATTCATCATTAACATGGTTCCTCTAGGTTCCACCCATTGGCATAAACTGAAAGCAATAGTTTTAACAGTACTAATCATACTGGAAAACCTCTTAATAAAAGGAAACACATTAGTTTGATACCTAGGTAATCCATTGTCATTATTAAAATATATGATTTTAGATAATACATAGAATTATCAGTAGGGACATCCCTAGAAATATCCTTATAAATATATCTAGTGAAATCACATAATATTTTCATCTTGGTTTCCAAATATTTATTAAACCTTTTCTCTCATACCAACTCTAACCACCCATGTATTTCATATAAGGATATTAAATTATTGTTTTTTTAAATACATATAACAATATAAAAATAGACGCCCAAAGATCATATTTTCATAGTTTATTTGGGATCATGTAAAACATTATTCTAATTTGTATAATGATCTTCAACATCTAACATAATGATCTTCCCCTTGAGCACCCCTCCTGAAAACATCTCTTTATAACCTATGAAAAATAAATCACATAAATAGGTGAGATATGATGCTCAGTATGGGTATAAGAAGGAAATATATATAAATATCAGGAGACAAATAGTATGGGAACATGATTAAAAAAATAAAAGATCATACCCTACATATCATAAACTACTGAATAAGTCTGTGATAGTTTATATGACATGAATCATATTGGAATCAAAGATAACTCCTAAGATCATAACAATATCATAAGGCATGAAATTGTATAATAAACATAATATTATATCATTATTAACATGAATAAATATTAATTAGGTTAACTCGTTACATTAAGGACATGAAATTGTGACCATTATTATACACATTGACATGAAAAAATAGGTCCATGCATAACATTATGCACATGAAAACTAGGTCCATGCATAGAATTGTAAACATGAAATTAGGTTCATGCATAACATATATACCTTGTGAATTATTCATCTTTACCCAATGTGTTGGATATAGATATAGGTCTCACACATCTCATTCTAAAATCAATCTTATGTGTTCAACAAAAAAATAAATCATTCCTTACATCATAAAAAAAGGATTGAAATGGGTTTACTTAAATATCATTCAATCATAACATAATCCATGAAAAAAAATTGATTTCATAAATTTCATATATATAGTCAATCCATAATAGAAATATTATACTTGAAACATATCCCTATTAAATAATGTCATCATAGATGGAGTATAATTTTTATAGAATATTTGAAATTAATTATAGGGGATAATATCATTTATTTGTAGAAAATATATTATTTTCATAAATTACCATGAAATTTAAATATAAATCAAATTATTTGAAGATAACCTTCCAATAATGTATTATAAGCTCCATGGAAATGTGGAATTGTAGAAATGTAAAACAAATCATGTTGAATATGTAAAAAACAAAACATACATCTCTTACTTTGGTGAGATAAATCAAAAGTACATTGTAATGAAATAGAATATATATTCATTTCATACTGTCTAATAAAAATTCACCATTGAGTAAAATTGACATTAAACCATTGTAGAAGAACAGAAATAATAATTTTGAATAAATATTTAGGAATAATGGAGTTGGATGATAAATATACCTTAGTATATACATGTATATAAGAAATCTTGAATAATAATGATATTGCAATATTATCCCTTACATTAGGTCTTGATTCCAGCGTACGTTTCTGAAACTCTTGTATAAGAGTTTAAAGAAAGAAATTATCTTATCAAAGAATCATAATAATTTTTATGACATCAAAAGTGATCATATTATTAACTATTTTTTAATAACATTTTTACTCTACCATTGGGTATTAAGTGCTTTATTTTTTCCAATGAGCATGTACCCAAAAGGCGGAAGATCCTCCATGATATCCTAATGACCTAGGATCAAAATCCCAGAAAGGGAAGAATTATTGAGTACTGTAGAAGCACTATAATAGGGTACAAAAGCAGTACTTTATAAACGGTTGATCTGTAGCAGCGGTGACACTATAGTGGTTGAGGATATTGTAGTAGGAACTATAACGGTGGCGGTACTATATCAGGTACTATGGAAACTCGTATAATGTAGTAGTAATATTCGCTGAAGGGAAAATTGGGCCTAAAATGGTATTTCTATCATTTTATTTAAAAAAAAATTCTTTTTTGCTTTGGTCTTTGTAATGGGTCTCCCTCTACAAATTCTTAAAGAAGACTTTATTTTATTTATGAAAATGTGTCTTAGACCCCAACCTTTAATAAAATTAAGTGTTTTATTTTTTATTGAATGTTTTTTAGAATAAGATTATGTTATTATTCATAGGTTATATCTGTTTCATTTTCATATAGATAGTAATATAATATATACTGTTTTTATTCATTATTAAATTTATATAATCATGCTTTAATGAAGATCATCTATAATGAATCACATCGCATCATAGAGATAGTAGGTCGCATGTACGCATGGGAGATGTTGGGCAAAAATCCCTCAAGGTATCATTGAAGCATTTTTGAGGTGATTGTGTTTGTTGATAAAATGGACATCTGAGTAGTGATTGTTGACAAAGAAAAACAATGACATACGAATTTGTTGACAAAGAGGATTTCATGGTGGAATGTCGAGTTCAAGAGCTGAGGTCAACGATCCATGTTTGATTCAAGAACGTCGATAAAAGGAATGGATGATCTGGAGGCGGTACAAAAGAACAGATACAAGGTGGCGCCGTTTTCCAGTGTTTTCCAAATTTTAGGGCCTGAAAATCTGCAAATGAAGAAAAGTGTTTTTGGCAAAAGGAATTGCACGCCGAGGACTTGGTGTATAGGAAACTTGCGCGCCATATGTTTTTCAAGATCAGAAGATCAAAATATGGCAAAGTAAAGAGGTTCACGCAAGTTTGGGAGTTGTTCGCGCAAGTGTCTAAAATGACAGGGGACTTACGCGCCGAAACTGGGTCGCGTAGGTGACTTGCGCGCCGTCATGCAGGGTGGTCAGATTGCCTATAAATACTAGACCACCCCTCCTCATTTTCAACGGAGTTCAACACTTTGAGAAATCAGAGCTCCCGTCATGTAGGTGTGGTGGTCGCGCAAGTGGTGAGTGTGGGTCGCGTAGGTTAATTTGTGCGCCAGTAGTTGAAGTTGTGCGCCGGTGTTAGAAGTTGCGCGCCGGTTGGCAGTTGCACGCCAATATTGGTTTGGGCGTAAAAGGAAGAGAGTCGCGCAAGTTTGGAGTTGAGGAAGCTCGAGTCGCGCAAGTGTTTGAGGAGGACTTGCGCGCCCGTTGTGACTTGCGCGCCGATACTTCCACGCCGAGATTGACTTGCGCGCCAAGTAAGGTTTTGTTCCAATGGTGCTTCTCGGACTGCGTGGAAGCTGGTACGTTGCCCGATACCTTCGGTGCAAAGAGATATTCATCTACGGGTGAAAGTTTTACTTCAACAGAGCATCTACACACAGAGGAAGATGCATTCATTCATGCAAATTAAGAGACCTACAGGTCTATAAACTGTGAGTGGATTCCCTTCCAGAGTAGTGATCTTAGGAAGAGGAAGAAGGTGATCCTCTCCACCGGCAGTGAGCCAGAGAGAGAGAAACAGGGAGTGACCCTTGGGAAAGTAGTGAGCTGACCCTAAACTTGTAAAGGCAGTGATCCTAGGCATAGAAGTGATCTAGCCCGAACTTTGTATCCACAACTAGTGAAGATTAGTGGAATTTGGTACGACCAACAACTTGTCGGCGTATGCTCCTTGGACGTAGCCCAGTGAGGGTGAACCAAGTAAAAATCTATGTGTCTGCTTGTTTGCTTCCCTGCATTGCATTCAAAGCATCATCATTATATAAAGAAGTAAAGACATGGTCATAGTTTACACACAAGATAAAACAAAGTGACCCTTGTAATAAAGAGGTCAAGATCCAGTAGGGTAGAAAGAAATTTGAAAAAGAATACCCATACCCTGATTCACCCCCCCTCTCAGGGTATATAGGCCCCTATTGGTCCTAACAATTGGTATCAGAGGGATAGGTTGCTTTTATCAAATATTTTTGCTCAGACTTTGTGTAGTTGATTTGTGTTGATAACTCAGTCTTCTATTATCTTGGTGTTCCATGGCAAAGGAAAAAACATCAAAGAAGAATCAGAAGTCAGGTGGTATTCCTCAGTGCGGAAGTTTTTATGGAAGAAGTGTGATTCAACTAAAGGAATCAAATAGATTGATGAAGGAAGGCTTGGATGACTCAGATAGGGAAAAAGATAGATTCAATCAATAATGATGTTGGTATGAGTGAAGTACATAAAATTCAAAGTGATGCTGAAACCACTGATGATGAAGAAGTTTCAAGGAGGACACCAGTTGATGTCATTAACATGACAAAGGAAATGGACCGGAAATCGGATGAAGAAGTCAAATCTAAAGAAATCCGGATCAAAGTATTGGAGATTGAGGTCAACAAGCTAAGAGGATTAAATCAAAGGCTTATTGATATAGTTACTGACCTAACATAGAAGAATGATTCACATGCTGAAGAACTACAGAAGATGGCTAAAATGAAAGGAAACCAAAAGGCTGATGATTATGAAGAGAGTCAAAAGTCAGATGAAGTTCAGAATCTGAAATCTAAAAATGGTGATCTTGTGACACAGCTTTCTGAACTATTTCATAAGAATCAAAGGCTACAACAAGAGAATGCATGTTTCTCAGAGTCTGTTGTTCAAGAAAAATTGAAGGTAAATGAGCAAAGTGAAGTGGTGGAGAAGATTACACAAGAATTGGAAGTTGAGATGAGTAGAGGGAAGATTCTCAAGGGAGAACATGATGTCCAACTTGAATAAAGGGATATGAAGATTAAAAACTTGGAAGAAGAGCTAGAATCAGTCAAGAAGAAAATGGAGAAGTCTAAATCCAAAGATAATCCCAAGTTGAAGGATTCACTGCACTTATTATTTGATTATCCTTTAGCAGGTGATGATCAAATGAAATCCAAATATGCTACATCAGAAGAGAATCATGAAAAGATTGTATCATCCCAAAGGCCATCCATGTTGGGAAAATCTAGAATTGGATATGATGATCTCACTCCTATGCATGATAGGAAAAGTCCAGTGAAAATATCTAGAG
This sequence comes from Viscum album, assembly GCA_963277665.1. Lineage (NCBI taxonomy): Eukaryota > Viridiplantae > Streptophyta > Magnoliopsida > Santalales > Viscaceae > Viscum > Viscum album. Next base: position 1,227,270,650 of record OY728151.1, read on the forward strand.
ATATGAAAAACCTTGTAGGTGCTGGAGATAAACCTAAAATGGATTTTACAGGAAGAAATGATAGCATGTGATATTTTTGCGGTATTCATGGCCACACATCAAGCTTCTATCCAGATGCTCTGGAATACATTTCAGGCTGTGAAAATATAAACTTTGATAAACCCAAGGATACGAAGAAACATTATGAGAAATCAGAGAGAAGAGTCTCTCAGAGGAAAGCATTCATAAGATGCTATTACTGTGGAAGAATGGGACACACCATGAATGTGTGCCAGGAAGCTCAAGAGCTCAATGTCAGGGGTAGAACTCAAGCTGCATCAACATCTTGGCTAAGAGATGATGAAATGAGGTATGCCTTTAATGGAAGTTGTTTCATATGTTCTAATCATGGGCATTTGGCAAGACATTGCAGCAAGAAGAAGGCAAGAAATCAAAAGGAACTCCAAAGGAGATTCTCAACTCCAGTGGTGTATAATGAGAAATCGTACACTGGGAGAGAAAGTGGTATGTTGAAGAATAAGCATAGAGTTCCTGGAGAATCACAAGGAGCCAAACAAAAAGTGTATCAATCACACTCACAACCGCTCTCTAAGAATGAACATGAAAAAATATGGAAGAAAAAGGGAGGAAACACTACAACTATGAATAAGAAGAGTGCACATTCAATGGAGGACTCATCACTAGTGAAAAAGAGTGTGGTGATTCAGACATCTGATAAAAGGCAGATAAATAAAGAATGAGTTGAAAAATTCACAAGTCATGTGCCATAGAGAGGACTGGAAGAAAAAGAAAAATCCCTGCAATGGTGGAAGAAGCAAGGGAAGATGACAAGAAAAGAGATTCCTGCTCAGAGAAATAATCAAGGAAAATGGAATTTTGGAAGAACCTCAAAGAAGGAAATGAGTACTAGTGGGTCCAAACCCCATGTGATGAGAAAGGTCGGGCCTACAGAATCTACATATCAGAAGAAGACTCAGAATGTAGGTAATGAATGCCTAGTCATATGGCCAGAACAGTTGAAGTTGGCTAGGCAGTTAGAGGAAGCAAGAAAGGAGTGCGATGCCCTCCAAGAAAGAATCAAAGGGTTGACCCATCAGGATCAACCACAATCTTCATCTTGAGGAGTCCAGAAGAAAACCCCTCTCCCTATGTATATAAATTCTATTAACTGATGATTGATGTGTTTCAGGTTTTAGGGAGATACGATCCAAGGGGAAGTGGCATCTAAAGATGCAAAGTGGAAATGTAATATGCTTTAGTGTTTTGATTGACTCAAATAAGGTATCAAAGTTGAAGAAGAAAGGGAGCAACATAGCGCAATAAAAAGTAATTGTGTTACTAACTCTATCTCTTGTTTCTTGCACCGAGTTTCTAACTCAGTAGGCTTATAGGTTTTGTTGAGAGCTCAATGTCGAGTGCTATATGAGAGTAAATGATGCAGCAGAAGAAGAATGGTTATGGGTCTAAAAAGTGGGCCTAACCCCAGGAAGTGTTGCATAACATTGAGGAGCGTTCAATAACAAAATCAGATGCAAGATCCATCAATGAAATGATTGAATGACTCGAACCAGGTGTCATCTATGGAGGGAAGATATGTTGAAGGGGAAGCAACAATAATGAAGCATTTCATGCATATTTATTTTGATCTAACATTGTGGTATCAGATGACTGTTTTTAGGATACCAAGAAGCTGCGAGAAGTAGTAGAAAGAAATGAAGCCACTGAAGAATGAGTCAGTGAACAATTTCCTGACGAATGTGTTGAGAAGGAAAGCAACAAAGGGGGAGCATAAGTAACTAATGCTGATATTAGAAAAGAAGAATCCTCATCTGCACAATAGTCAAAGAATCGAGCTGAGATTAACATGCAGAATATCATTGGTGATTAGTCATGTCTATCTCAGACAAAGAGAATGGTGATGAGACATTTGCACCAGTTGCAAGGTAGGAGACAATCAGATTATTCCTAGCCATTGCAGTGCAAAGAAAGTTCAAAGTGGTTCAGATGAATGTCAAATTTGCATTTCTCAATGGGGTTCCAGAAGAAGAAGTGAATATTGAGAAGCCGAATGGTTTTCTCATTCATGAATATGAGAATAAGGTTTGTCGACTGTAGAAGGCATTGTATGGGATGAAACAAGCACCAAGAGCATGGTACTGAAGGCTTGATCAATATTTTTAGCAGCTTAGTTTCCAGCATGGAGAAAATCCAAGGAAGTGAAGACTCCGGTTTCTACCCAGATGAAATCATCAAAAGATGACAGTGGCAGGGAAGTTAATATCACAGAATACAGGCAAATCATTGGAAGCTTATTGTACTTAACTGCGAAATGGCCTGAAATTGTTTTCGCCACATGCCAACCAGCAAGATATCAGAGCAATCCCAAGGAAAGCCACATGCTTGTTGTGAAAATAATAGATTGGTATATATAAGGCACAGTGGATTTCGGCCTGACATATACTGACAAATCTGATACAGAGTTATTGGGATATACTGATGCAGACTGGGCCGGTTCAGCAGATGATAGAAAATCAACGTCAAGTGGTGCAAGCTATCATGGTGGATTGTGTATTTATTGGCTTAGAAAGAAGCAAGATTGCATTTCATTGAGCACCGCAGAAGTTGAGTATATTGCAGTCATTCAAGCATGCACACAATTATTGTGGATGAAGCAGCATCTTGAAGATATGGGAGTTGAAGTGAACTCTCCGATCGGAATCCAGTGTGATAACTCAAGTGCTATAAATATTAGCAAAAATCCTGTCCATCATTCCAGGAAAACGCACATTGAGATCAAGTATCATTTCATCAAGGAGAAGGTTGAGCAGGGCATCGTGAAGTTTGAGTATGTTCCTACAGAGCTACAGGTTGCAGAAATTCTGACAAAGGCCTTACCCAAGGAAGCTTTTGAGAGGCATCGACTGGCTCTGGGAGTTCAGTCAATTCCCCGCACTTGAAATAGTGTGGATGTGGGACCCCCGCCCCCTCTCTCCCCGAGGTATGATGTGTTTTCCCTAATATGCTGATATGTGTTCTCTACTATGTTACAGACTACAAAGGACTGTCCTTTGGGTTCGTTGACAAAGGGGGAGTAAAGTGTTTGTTAAAGGAAGAGAAAATAGTGATTGTTCAAGGGGGAGACAGTGCGGAGATTTGATAAATCATAATTGATACGGGGAGAAGCTGACAGGTGAATCATCCAGAAAGGGGGAGCAATGAGAAAGGGGGAGTGTATTAAATCTGACGATGCTAGAAGTGATCGATCAATGAATAGATATCATGACAGTTGAGGATCGTGATAAAAGCAGAAGAGTGGTGTTGGAAAGTGGTAATACTATTTCCAAACCAAACATTGGTCTTCCAAAAAATCCATCAACAATTGGTATCAGTTTAGTACAAATTGGTATCAGTTTGGTGTCAACAGTGGATGTCAGATATAAAGTGATTCATTGATGAACTTTTCATTTACTCTTGTTTCTCACGCCGAGCATTGCTCATGTGGGCTTAGAGTATGTGTTGAGTAAATCCTTGATCGCTATCAGAATCGCAATGAGGCGAATGGAGGCTGAAGAATCAACGACATATCATTATTTTGGAAGAGTTGTCAACAAACCCAAAGGGGGAGATTGTTGGGAAAAAATCCCTCAAGGTATCATTGAAGCATTTTTTAGGTGATTGTGTTTGTTGACAAAATGGACATCTGAGTAGTGATTGTTGACAAAGAAAAACAATGACATAAAAATTTGTTGACAAAGAGGATTTCATTGTGGAATGTCGAGTTCAAGATCTGAGGTCCATGATCCATGTTTGATTCAAGAACATCGATAAAAGGAATGGATGATCTGGAGGTGGTACAAAATAACAGATACAAGGTGGCGCCGTTTTCCAGTGTTTTCCAAATTTTAGGGCCTGAAAATCGGCAAATGAAGAAAAGTGTTTTTGGCAAAAGGACTTGCGCGCCGAGGACTTGGTGTATAGGAAACTTTCGCGCCATATGTTTTTCAAGATTAGAAGATCAAAATATGGAAAAGTAAAGAGGTTCGCGCAAGTTTGGGAGTTGGTCGCGCAAGTGTCTAAAATGACAGGGGACTTGCGCGCTGAAACTGGGTCGCGTAGGTGACTTGCACGCCATCGCGCAGGGTGGTCAGATTGCCTATAAATACTGGACCACCCCTTCTCATTTTCAACGGAGTTCAACAATTTGAGAAATCAGAGCTCCCGTCGCGCAGGTGTGGTGGTCGCGCAAGTGGTGAGTGTGGGTCGTGCAGGTGAATTTGCGCGCCAGTAGTTCAAGTTGTGCGCCGATGTTAGAAGTTGCGCGCCGGTTGGCAGTTGCGTGCCAATATTGGTTTGGGCGGAAAAGGAAGAGAGTCGTGCAAGTTTGGAGTTGAGGAAGCTCGAGTCGCGCAAGTGTTTGAGGAGGACTTGCACGCCCGTTGTGACTTGCGCGCCGATACTTGCGCGCCGAGATTGACTTGCGCGCCAAGTAAGGTTTTGTTCCAGCGGTGCTTCTCAGACTGCGTGGAAGCTGGTACGTTGCCCGATACCTTCGGTGCAAAGATATATTCATCTACGGGTGAAAGTTGTACTTCAACAGAGCATCTACACACAGAGGAAGATGCATTCATTCATGCAAATGAAGAGACCTACAGGTCTATAAACTGTGAGTGGATTCCTTTCCAGAGTAGTGAGTTTAGGAAGAGGAAGAAGGTGATCCTCTCCACCGGCAGTGAGCCAGAGAGAGAGAAACAGGGAGTGACCCTTGGGAAAGCAGTGAGCTGACCCTAAACTTGTAAAGGCAGTGAGCCTGGGCATAGAAGTGATCTTGCCCGAACATTGTATCCACAGCTACTGAAGATTAGTTGAATTTGGTACGACTGGAAACTTGACGGCGTATGCTCCTTGGACGTAGCCCAGTGAGGGTGAACCAAGTAAAAATCTTTGTGTCTGCCTGTTTGCTTCCCTGCATTGCATTCAAAGCATCATCATTAGATAAAGAAGTAAATACGTGGTTATAGTTTACACACAAGAGAAAACAAAGTGACCCTTGTAATAAAGAGGTCAAGATCCAGTGGGGTAGGAAGAAATTTGAAAAAGAATATCCATACCCTGATTCACCCCCCCTCTCAGGGTATATAGGCCCCAATTGGTCCTAACAATTGGTATCAGAGGGATAGGTTGCTTTTATCAGATTTTTTTGCTCAGACTTTGTGTAGTTGATTTGTGTTGATAACTCAGTCTTCTATTATCTCGGTGTTCCATGGAAAAGGGAAAAACATCAAAGAAGAATCAGAAGTCAGGTGGTATTCCTCAGTGTGGAAGTGTTTATGGAAGAAGTGTGATTCAACTAAGGGAATCAAACAGATTGCTGAAGGAAGGCTTGGATGACTCAGATAGGGAAAAGATAGATTCACTCAATAATGATGTTGGTACGAGTGAAGTACATAAAATTCAAAGTGATGCTGAAACCACTGATGATGAAGAAGTTTCAAGGAGGACACCAGTTGGTGTCATTAACATGACAAAGGAAATGGACCAGAAATCGGATGAAGAAGTCAAATCTAAAGAAATCCGGATCAAAGTATTGGAGATTGAGGTCAACAAGCTAAGAGGATTAAATCAAAGGCTTATTGATATAGTTAATGACCTAATAGAGAATAATGATTCACATGCTGAAGAACTACAGAAGATGGCTAAAATGAAAGGAAAACAAAATGCTGATGATTATGAAGAGAGTCAAAAGTCAGATGAAGTTCAGAATCTGAAATCTAAAAATGGTGATCTTGTGACACAGCTTTCTGAACTAGTTCATAAGAATCAAAGGCAACAAAAAGAGAATGCATGTTGCTCAGAGTCTGTTGTTCAAGAAAAATTGAAGGTAAATGAGCAAAGTGAAGTGGTGGAGAATCTTACACGATAATTGGAAGTTGAGATGAGTAGAGGGAAGCTTCTCAAGGGAGAACATGATGTCCAACTTGAATAAAGGGATATGAAGATTAAAAAGTTGGAAGAAGAGTTAGAATCAGTCAAGAAAGAAATGGAGAAGTCTAAATCCAAAGATTAGCCCAAGTTAAAGGATGCACTGCACTTATTATTTGATTATCCTTCAGCAGGTGATGATCAAATGAAATCCAAATATGCTACATCAGAAGAGAATCATGAAAGGATTGTATCATCCCAAAGGCCATCCATGTTGGGAAAATCTGGAATTGGATATGATGATCTCACTCCTATGCGTGATAGGAAAAGTGCAGTGAAAATATCTAGAGATAGGAAAAACCTTGCAGGTGCTGGAGATAAACCTAAAAGGGCTTTTACAGGAAGAAATGATAGCATGTGATATTTTTTCGGGATTCATGGCCACACATCAAGCTTCTATCCAGATGCTCTGGAATACATTTCAGGCTGTTAAAATATAAACTTTGATAAACCCAATGATAAGAAGAAACATTATGAGAAATCAGAGAGAAGAGTCTCTCAGAGGAAAGCATTCATAAGATGCTATTACTGGGGAAGAATGGGACACACCATGAATGTGTGTCAGGAATCTCAAGAGCTCAATGTCAGGGGTAGAACTCAAGCTGCATCAACATCTTGGCTAAGAGATGATGAAATGAGGTATTCCTTTAATAGAAGTTGTTTCATATGTTCTAATCATGGGCATTTGGCAAGACATTGCAGCAAGAAGAAGGCAAGAAATCAAAAGGAACTCCAAAGGAGATTCTCAACTCCAGTGGTGTATAATGAGAAATCGTACACTGGGAGAGAAAGTGGTATGTTGAAGAATAAGCTTAGAGTTCCTGGAGAATCACAAGGATCCAAACAAAAAGTGTATCAATCACAATCACAACCACTCTCTAAGAATGAACATGAAAAAATATGGAAGAAAAAGGGAGGAAAAAATACAGATGTGAATTAGAAGAGTGCACATTCAATGGAGGACTCATCACCAGTGAAAAAGAGTGTGGTGATTCAGACATCTGATAAAAGGCAGATAAATAAAGAATGCGTTGAAAAATTCACAAGTCATGTGCCATAGAGAGGACTGGAAGAAAAAGGAAAATCCCTGCAATGGTGGAAGAAGCAAGGGAAGATGATAAGAAAAGAGATTCTTGATCAGAGAAATAATCAAGGAAAATGGAATTTTAGAAGAACCTAAAAGAAGGAAATGAGTACTAGTGGGTCCAATCCCCATGTGATGAGAAAGGTCGGGACTACAGAATCTACATATCAGAAGAAGGTTCAGAATGTAGGTAATGAATGCCTAGTCATATGGCCAGAACAGTTGAAGTTGGCTAGGCAGTTGGAGGAAGCAAGGAAGGAGTGTGATGCCCTCCAAGAAAGAATCAAAGGGTTGACCCATCAGGATCAACCACAATCCTCATATTGAGGAGTCCAAAAGAAAACCCCTATCTGTATGTATATAAATGCTATTAACTGATGATTGATGTGTTTCAGGTTTTAGGGAGATACGATCCAAGGGGAAGTGGCATCTAAAGATGCAAAGTGGAAATGTAATATGATTTAGTGTTTTGATTGACTCAAATAAGGTATCAAAGTTGAATAAGAAAGGGAGAAACAGAGAGCAATAGAAAGTAATTGTGTTACTAACTCTATCTCTTGTTTCCTGCACTGAGTTTCTAAATCAGTAGGCTTAGAGGTTTTGTTGAGAGCTTAATGTCGAGTACTATATGAGAGTAAATGATGCAGCAGAAGAAGAATGGTTATGGGTCTAAAAAGTGGGCCTAACCCCAGGAAGTGTTGCATAACATTGAGGAGCGTTCAATAACAAAATCAGATGCAAGATCCATCAATGCAATGATTGAATGACTCGAACCAGGTGTCATCTATGGAGGGAAGATATGTTGAAGGGGAAGCAACAATAATCAAGCATTTCATGCTTATTTATTTTGATCTAACATTATGGTATTAGCTTACTATTTTTAGGATACCAAGAAGCTGCGAGAAGTAGTGGAAAGAAATGAAGCCACTGAAGAATGAGTCAGTGAACAATTTCCTGACGAATGTGTTGAGAAGGAAAGCAACAAAGGGGGAGAATAAGTAACTAATGCTGATATTAGAAAAGAAGAATCCTCATATGCACAATAGTCAAATAATAGAGCTGAGATTGACATGCAGAATATCATTGGTGATTAGTCATCTCCAGCTCAGACAAAGAGAATGGTGATGAGACATTTGCACAAGTTTCAAGGCAGGAGACAATCAGATTATTCCTAGCCATTGCAGTGCAAAGAAAGTTCAAAGTGGTTCAGATGAATGTCAAATCTGCATTTCTCAATGGGGTTCCGGAAGAAGAAGTGCATATTGAGAAGCCAAATGGTTTTCTCATTCATGAATATGAGAATAAGGTTTGTCGACTGTAGAAGGCATTGTATGGGATGAAACAAGCACCGGGAGCATGGTACTAAAGGCTTGATCAATATTTTTAGTAGCTTAGTTTCCAGAATGGAGAAAATCCAAGGAAGTGAAGACTCCGGTTTCTACCCGGATGAAATCATCAAAATATGACAGTGGCAGGGAATTTAATATCACAGAATACAGGCAAATCATTGGAAGCTTATTGTACTTAACTGCGAAATTGCCTGAAATTGTTTTCGCCACATGCCAAGAAGAAAGATATCAGAGCAATCCCAAGGAAAGCCACATGCTTGTAGTTAAAAGAATACATTGGTATATATAAGGAACAGTGGATTTCAGCTTGACATATACTGACAAATCTGATACAGAGTTATTGGGATATACTGATGCAGACTGGGCCGGTTCAGCAGATGATAGAAAATCAACGTCAAGTGGTGCAAGCTATCATGGTGGATTGTGTATTTCTTGGCTTAGCAAGAAGCAAGATTGCATTTCATTGAGCACCGCAGAAGCTGAGTATATTGCGGCCATTCAAGCATGCACACAATTATTGTGGATGAAGTAGCAGCTTGAAGATATGGGAGTTGAAGTGAACTCTCCGATCGGAATCCAGTGTGATAACTCAAGTGCTATAAATCTTAGAAAAAATCCTGTCCATCATTCCAGGACAAAGCACATTGAGATCAAGTATCATTTCATCAAGGAGAAGGTTGAGAAGGGCATCGTGAATTTGGAGTATGTGCTTACAGAGCTACAGGTTGCAGACATTCCGACAAATGCCTTACCCAAGGAAGCTTTTGAGAGGCATCGACTGGCTCTGGGAGTTCAGTCGATTCCCCGCACTTGAAATAATGTGGATGTGGGACCCCCGACCCCTCTCTCCCCTAGGTATGATGTGTTTTCCCTAATATACTGATATGTGTTCTCTACTATGTTACAGACTACAAAGGACTGTCCTTTGGGTTCGTTGACAAAGGGGGAGAAAAGTGTTTATTAAAGGAGAAGAAAATAGTGATTGTTCAAGGGGGAGACAGTGCAGAGATTTGATAAATCATAATTGATACGGGGAGAAGCTGACAGGTGAAGCAGCCAGAAAGGGGGAGTAATGAGAAAGGGGGAGTGTATTAAATCTGACGATTCTAGAAGTGATCGATCAATGAATAGATATCACGACATCTGAGGATTGTGATAAAAGAAGAAGAGTGGTGTTGGAAAGTGGTAATACTATTTTTAAACCAAACATTGGTCTTCCAACAAATCCATCAACAATTGGTATCAGTTTAGTACAAATTGGTATCAGTTTGGTGTCAACAGTGGATGCCAGAGATAAAGTGATTCATTGATGAACTTTTCATTTACTCTTGTTTCTCACGCCGAGAATTGCTCATGTGGGCTTAGAGTATGTGTTGAGTAAATCCTTGATCGCTATCAGAATCGCAATGAGGCGAATGGAGGCTGAAGAATCAACGACGTATCATTGTTTTGGAAGAGTTGTCAACAAACCCAAAGGGGGAGATTGTTGGGCAAAAATCCCTCAAGATATCATTGAAGCATTTTTGAGGTGATTGTGTTTGTTGACAAAATGGACATCTGAGTAGTGATTGTTGACAAAGAAAAACAATGACATACAAATTTGTTGACAAAGAGTATTTCATGGTGGAATGTCGAGTTCAAGAGCTGAGGTCAACGATCCATGTTTGATTCAAGAACATCGATAAAAATAATGGATGATCTGGAGGCAGTACAAAAGAACAGATACAAGGTGGCGCCGTTTTCCAGTGTTTGCCAAATTTTAGGGCCTGAAAATTGGCAAATGAAGAAAAGTGTTTTTGGCAAAAGGACTTGCGCGCCGAGGACTTGGTGTATAGGAAATTTTCGTGCCATATGTTTTTCAAGATCAGAAGATCAAAATATGGCAAAGTAAAGAGGTTCGTGCAAGTTTGGGAGTTGGTCGCGCAAGTGTCTAAAATGACAGGGGACTTGCGCGCCGAAACTGGGTCGCGCAGGTGACTTGCGCGCCGTCGCGCAGGGTAGTCAGATTGCCTATAAATACTGGACCACCCCTCCTCATTTTCAACGGAGTTCAACACTTTGAGAAATCAGAGCTCCCGTCGCGCAGGTGTGGTGGTCGCACAAGTGGTGAGTGTGGGTCGCGCAGGTGAATTTGCGCGCCAGTAGTTGAAGTTGTGCGCCAGTGTTAGAAGTTGCGCGCCGGTTGGCAGTTGCGCGCCAATATTGGTTTGGGCGTAAAAGGAAGAGAGTCGCGCAAGTTTGGAGTTGAGGAAGCTTGAGTCGCGCAAGTGTTTGAGGAGGACTTGCATGCCCGTTGTGACTTGCGCGCCGATACTTGCGCACCGAGATTGACATGCGTGCCAAGTAAGGTTTTGTTCCAGCGGTGCTTCTCGGACTACGTGGAAGCTGGTACGTTTCCCGATACCTTCGGTGTAAAGAGATATTCATCTATGGGTGAAAGTTGTACTTCAATAGAGCATCTACACATAGAGGAAGATGCATTCATTCATGCAAATGAAGAGACCTACAGGTCTATAAACTGTGAGTGGATTCTCTTCTAGAGTAGTGAGCTTCGGAAGAGGAAGAAGGTGATCCTCTCCACCGGCAGTGAGCCAGAGAGAGAGAAACAGGGAGTGACCCTTGGGAAAGCAGTGAGCTAACCCTAAACTTGTAAAGGCAGTGAGCCTGGGCATAAAAGTGATCTAGCCCGAACATTGTATCCACAGCTAGTGAATATTAGTGGAATTTGGTACGACTGGCAACTTGTCAACATATACTCCTTGGACGTAGCCCAGTGAGGGTGAACCAAGTAAAAATCTCTGTGTCTGCCTGTTTGCTTCCCTGCATTGCATTCAAAGCATCATCATTAGATAAAGAAGTAAAGATGTGGTCATAGTTTACACACAAGAGCAAAAAAAGTGACCATTGTAATAAAGAGGTCAAGATCCAGTGGGGTAGGAAGAAATTTGAAAAAGAATATCCATACCCTGATTCACCCCCCCCTCTCAGGGTATATAGGCCCCTATTGGTCCTAACAGGAGATGATGTCATTACCTTAATATTGGAATGGAATAAAAGTGTTAGAGAATAAAAATATTCTTATAATGATCATATATTGTTATTATTTCCATCATTATACCCATCCATGTATGGTGGTGGTGAAAACAGATTTTTTAAGGTGTGGAGACGGTAAGTCATATGTATTCACGCGTGGTGATTTCATTTTTGTAGGATGAATAAATGGTGGAATAAGTTTGTTCCATAATCATATTAATATATAATAATGTATTTTATACTATATTGATAAATTTATAATGTATACAACTCAAGATATGGATGTATAATTAGAAATAAGTTTGAAAAATTTAGTAGAGGAGATTACATTTTCATCGAAGAGCTCCCTCTAGATCTTCACTTAATGGCACTAGAGATGGAAATTTGAGAAAACAATAACCTATAAAATGTTACTACAGATATTTAGAAGTGAAAAAGGGTTGGGGATTTCAAGCTTTTAAGGCTTAAAGATAATTTATGAAGATGCGAGGGAGTATGTTCCCTTTTAAAATTGATGTGAAGGGTACATTTTGAATCTCGAAAAATATTAATTTATAATAAAAGAAAAACCCATAAAAAACAATAAAAAAATAAGTTTCAAAGATTAGAGGATATGAGGTTGTAATCTCATTTTCTAATAAATATCAGACATTATTTTCTTCATTTTAAACCTTATCCTTTTAATTATCACATAGTTATTGTAATCAATTTTTATCTTTTGGAACAACAATTTCAATATTAAAAGAATGTAATATATATTTATTTGATGTCAATTAGTACATAAATGATTAATTTAGAACATTTTACTATATATCATAATTATTTTATTTTTTAAAAATTGTTTCATAAATATTAAATTAATTAATTATACATTATCTTGATAAATAATAAATATTGTCAATTTTAACACTAGTAAATTTATTGATTTTAACTAATATAATGATAAGATGTTACACTTGATCCAAATATTTTATTTAATATATAAGGGGTGGAGGTAATCTATAATTTTTTGGATATCTTAATTATCCCATATTATATAAATTTTAATATTTTTATAAAATTAATTTCATAATTTAATTATAAAATAATTACTACATCAATTTTGTGTAATTATTTAATACACTAATTGGTTGTATAAAATATAAAAATAAAATAAGATAATGATGATAATTCTTGTTTATTTTTTAATAAAAATTATTGTTTATTATATCTGAATTGAAACCATATATTAAAATTGTTTTATTTAATAAAGCATTTATGTGAAAAAATTAACATCACTTTAAATAAAATATGATAAGTGTCATAATCATTTAGATATGTCTACAAATGGTCCATAACTCTGCCCTTGGATGATTATTATCGATATATACTCGAAAAATAAAATTTAATCTATTTTTTTATTATCTTAATTCTTAATATCTCTTTAATAAAAAAATATTTAATAGATTTTTATTCAACTAAATAATTTTTGCATCATCAATGTACAATTCATTAAATTAATGATTTATTTTCCAATAATTAAATAAAAATTAAAAATTTAAATAAAAAATTTTCTGATAAAAAAATAAATTTTATAGTCAAAATTATCTTCATTATAACATTATTTTATAAAGGGATAAATTTTTTAATATTTGAGTAAGACATATTTGATATTTCTTTAAATAAAACATATTAAATGTCATAATATCATTCTATTAGCTTCTAATGTATAACATTTTGACCGAATAATGAGTTATGTTAAAAAATAGTCATCCAATGATATTTGGACATGGGTTAGGGTAGTTTTATAATATTCTTTTTACCCTTAATTACCTAAATTTCCATTTTACCGTATTAATAAAAATTACTAAAGTTACTATTTATAATGCCTAAAAATAAAAGAAACATATTTACATAATTTGGATCCACTAATTCCAAATATGGATTAAATTTTTTTATAATTAAAAACATTTAAGTAAAAATAATTAACTTAAATTTAATCATGTTGTATGAATGGGAAACAAGTTTAAAAAGATAAAACATTGCAAGAGAATGAATTTTTTTTATCAAAAACCAATGTAAAATTAATGGCAATGACCTAAACTATATTAAATGATAAAAATAAAATATATTTGTATTTTAATACCATTAAATGATATAAAATATTTGTATAAATTATTTCAACGAAAATTGTTGTTTTTAATTAAAATTTAGAATGTTTTTACAATTCATCCAAATTTGAAACATAAAACAAAAATATCAAAAATTTATCCAAATTAAAATTTTATATCCTTCCTCCAAAGAAGAAGTTTTATTTTCAAATATGTTATAACAATCTGTTAAAAAAATTATTTAAAATGGGTCTTCCAACAAAAGGTATCAAAATTGCATTTTTTTTTAAAAATAATTTATTTTTCTAAAAAATTTAATTTTTCTTATATAATATCTAGATAATATATAGGATGAATTTTAAACAATATATTGAATATATTAATAATATTTTTAATTAATATTATCCATGAAGAGTGATTTTATTATTATATAAAATCACTTATTTTTGTTTAATTTTTTTAGAATAAAGTTAATTTTGTTCATACCTGCCTTTATAATGAATATGTTATAGGGTAACAAAATAATATTTATCTGTTTTCTTAATCATGTTCTTGCATGAAATGATTTTTTTTTTTAAAAAAACAGGAAATTGTGTGTAATACTAGCCAAGCATAGTATTGTGTATACTACAAGCTATGTCGGTGTTGTGTATATCATATGGTTATCTTAGTGTAGTGTAAAACATAAAAAATCAATGAAATATAGAAATATATCTTTCTCCTAAAAAATTGGGTTGTTACAATACCATGATATTTAAGCGTTGTTTTATGAATAAGGCTCGATTGTTTTGAGAAAATATTTTATTATCGTGATTGGTATTTTAATAATATATACATATATGGTTTATTTTGAATACATAAGTGGGACTTTAGCTTACATTTATGGTTTCATCTATGTCCACTTATTTCTCTTATCTAACATTAATAAATTAATATTAAGGATAATTTTTTTCTTGATGAATGAAATACAAATATTAACTGACTATAAGAGTCAAAAAATTATAAAACATTTCTCCACCCATCTAAACATAAATGGATAGAACAGTCTAAAATATTAACCATATTTAATAAACCACAATATTATTAAATACTAATTTAATCTCCAAAACCTCTACAATAACCACCGAAATTAAAATTAAATCACTTCTTGTGTAAATGAAATAATAAATCATCAAAAAAATCCTGACCAAGTTGAATAGTGAAAATAAAAAAAATATTGGAACAAATATTCATATTATATCAATTTGTTGATTATCTACAATAAATGACAATCACTCACAAAGTCACGTACCAAAAAAAATAAAATTCTTATTATATAATCTCTATAATACAATAATTTATCACATAAATAACCTTAATATCCATAAACTCACAACAATATCATATATTCTTTCAAAAGATAAATCAAAAAATATTATTTAAATAATACCCTAACATATCATCACAAATTTTCATTTCTCTTAATCATATAATTATCCCAATATTTAATACATCTACTAAAAAAAATTTATCAGTTAGTCATCAAAGGACATTTCAATACCATGGTTTTTTATAACATAATAAATGTTCTAAAAAAATTTATAACCATTTTATTCCATTTATCAATAATATCAGCAATATAAATGATCATATTAACCATAAAGGATTTAAATATCTATCTTCTCATGTCCATGAAATAAAAAAATAACACATCCTTTATGAACCATTTCGAGAAATCATACTAAATCCCACAGTTATAGTCAAATAAATTTATACAAAGGTATATTTAATCATCTTAAAATAACATCACACAAAACCTAAAAAGGTGAAGGTTTTCCATTAAAAATGATAAAAAATATAACTATCGAACCATGAATCTTTAGGGTTAACTTATATCACCACATAATTTCATAGGGTTCCATACCTCCTATTCCCTCAATCTTTATAATGGTTTATAATGAAAATGTGAATTAACATAAGCGTGACCCTCGAAAATGTTTTTCTAGTTATGCAGAATTAAGTTGACTCAATGTGTACTAGAGGTGATAGAGTAAATAATAAATCCAACCCATTAATATTTTTTATCCCAAGTTGAATATGTTCCATAACCACATAAACATACTTACATATCAAAATAAATTTATTTTATAATAAAACCACAAAATCACAAATTTAACTATGTTTTATAATAATAATTTATACATATACTATTTTGTAGAATATATCTTAGGATTATTCACAATATTTTATTCTATCCTATAACTAGTTCCCATGGTTCCTTCTAAATTACATTTCACTAAAATATTAACCCATGATTCATGTATCCCAGAGTCATTTGTAATATAATTATATTGTAAAATGATACCGATCATATTATCCTTTCTAGTCAAATTGTTTTGAAGGCATGGGAGAATAGATACATACAAAACTCTCAACATACATTTTATAATGCGAAACATAATATAACATTTAATTGATGAAATTGTTAATTCATCACATATATCCACAGATTCATTCATAGCTCCCTTTTTAGTATCATTGGGAATGGAAACAAAAAAAAGCTTGAGATTATATGCTCTGTAATGTGTATAAAAATATATAATCTATTTAAGGATAAATAAATCATGAATAATATGCTGGAGAAAAATAATAATCATTTGTTTCATATACTAAATATAATAAAAGAGATATATATCAATTTATGATATAACAACATAAATTAACACATCGATAACAATAACTAGTATCATAAATATAAAACTAATAATACAAAAAACCTAATTATTCAACCAAGGTATTTTGTCATGATATCATAAATATACCATCATGGCCTCTTTCCAAGGCAACATGAATATTTGGACATGCATAAATAAAATATAAAAACTATTTCTTCGTAATGAAACCAACCAAGCATAACATGGCTAGAGTGTGTCCCTCATGTTAATTACAATTTCAAATGAATTCATTATATAAAATAAATTAATAAGAATTTACACCATTATCCACATTAATATTATTATAAAAATTTACTGTTGAAAATGATTATAATTTTCGCTAGTAAATACTTAAAATATCATGATCATAAAAAATCAAGAAAAATAAGATGGTGATAATCATTAGTCTTTATCTGTAGTTAATCATAAAAATCCATGAATGATTTTTAAATAGGTGAAAAATCTCTTTTATTAATACATTATAAATAAATTTATATAAAATTGAAATACTCTATTGTTTTGAAATATAATTTTCCTAAAATATTCATAATATTTATAAAATTAATTTCATTCAAAATTACCCAGCCATAAAAAATATTTTCGTTAAGAAGAACAAATTTTAGGGAAAAGTGGGAAACCAATCTAGAACACAGTTAGACTATCAACCAATAGAAAATTGGCCAACACAGTAAGTAATAGATAATTATATAAATTGAAGTTTATTCCTTTTAGAAATCATACATCTTTGGATACTACACTAGAGAGGTGTAACCTTAGAATTTAAGTCATTATTAAGGAGGTATTAAATGTTGAGAAAAATCATTTCCAAATTTTAGATAAGATCATACATGGAAATATTTTTATCATTGAATCCTCATGAAAAAATTCCTTGTCATTTTTGGATCAGGGAGACAAAATAATTATTATGATTAATTTGAATATGCCTCCCAACCATCCTATGAAATTCCTCTTGTATAGTATTCTCCTATTGTTCTTTCACTAAAAATAATTCATTTCAATTAAAAAATGTTTCACATTAACCACACACCATCATTTAATTTAAACATAGGGAAATAATAGATTTAGTAACATCATTTTTTACAATTCCTTGATCGATAACATGAGATTCACCCTTTATAGATTGTAGTTCCCTAATGTTCTCTACCTCTGCATAAATGTTATAGCCTTTATATATTCTAAAGGGGTTGTGGTGCCATATTTTGAAGACCTTTTGAGGTACCCTGCTTTTACATGAGGATCTAGTAACCCGAGGACTGGGTAAATTAAAATAAAATTTTCTTCTCCACTTCCCCTGAGAGTGTTTAATAAATCCCTATGAATCTATGATAGTGTTCTTCCACTTCCTTGATAAGGATGTGAGATATTCATATTCCATGCTCACCTCTTTGGACTTGTCAGTAGAGTCTGGTGTAGAATCTGTATCCTCTTGAGAAATCTCATGGCTAGGTGGGTTCCCTTCACTAGTAGCCTCTAAACCATTACCTTACTCAAAATTGTCACACTTATCTACCCCAATAACATCAATCCGATTTTGGAATGATCTACCCCTGAGATGATCTTTTTCTACATCAACTGGAGGAGAATCCCCTATGACTACTCTATAATTTTCCCTACTCATGATGCCTCGACCATCCCTCTTATTCTCAATTGTTTGAAATTGGGAACCAATGATACTCGATCTCAACATCTCAACAATGGAAGAGGAGGGAGATTCCTCATTTCTATCACCCTACAAATCATCCTTAATACTCAGATCTATTATTAATCTATTAGAGGTCACTAAAACCTTGGGTTATGAGATGATTTGATGCATCTATTTCTGAATTGATAATAAAAAACTAGCATCTCCAATTTCCAAATGCTCCCCTCATCCAGAGGTATTGGAGGTAAGACACCACTAGAGTGCAATAAGACACCTCAGTGACATCAGTTAGCCTCATGTCTCAAATGACTACATCTCGAGAAAAATAACACCGATGAATCAAATCATACCTATTAGTGCCACCAAATCTCTCCCTCGACCTTAATATATATGGAATTAAATGGGTCCATCAACACATCCACTTTAACACATATCCTTAGATTAACCAGATGACAAATGACATGGGTATGAGAGTTAAAACAATGAAATGATCAAGTATATTTCCAATTAATCATCGAATCACCAGGTTCTAGGATGGTAATTGAATAATAGGTAGAGTAAATCATAACACCATGGTTTGGGTGTTCTGATTCATATCGAAATAAATCATCCAACAAAAAAAGAAAAAAAGGAAACAATCCATAACACGCAGAACCTAAGCCTAGGAACAAATCAAGTCATTATCATTCAAGAACCGAATCTGGAAATGATGCGGGTATAATAACCCTATAGTCTCCCACTATTAAAGCTTCCAAGTCGAGATGACATGCTTTTTGAAGGCATCAACAGAGGACATCTTTTTTCTAAACTAAACAACCAAGGTGAGATCCCAAAGAAACAAAGACCTCGTGAACTCTAGTAGATATATCGAAACCGAAAGAACATCATTAACCCAATATGTGATGATACATATTATTTCTACATAATACATTCATTTAGTAAATGTTGAAACAAATGTAACTTTCAAAGTTTAAGAAAAATGTACCTCCTTCAAAAAAATAACAAGAATACGCACATTAAACATTTTTACAAAATTAATAAAAAATATTATATTGGATTTAGTTTATAATTATAGAATATTGAAAATATTAACCACAAAAATATGAAAATTGATGAAATAAATTCCTTAACAAATATAAGATTAGATTAAATTTTTTATAATTATATGTTTTGGTCATTTGAGTAATTAAAGAATGAAATAAAATGAAAAAATGCAGTCATAAGAAGTAACCATTAGAGAATAAAATATTTATAAATGAAAAATTATTAGCCAAAAGAAACCAAATCCATTACACATATTATAATTTATTTATATATATAAACATCTAATCAGAATAACCTAAATCTCATGAGTACTATAGTCTTTGGAATATTATGTTCATAATAAATCCAAAATAAAATAAAACATTAAATCATTATTTAAATATCTATAATTTTTTCATAAATACCATTGATCCTCTAAAACATCATAAGATAAACTATGGTATAAATAAAAGAATGGGGTGACCAATAAGAACATAATATAAATTAAAATTGTAAGAAAGCACAACATATGAGTCCTAAGTCATAACATGATATCATAAAATACATTTCCCACAAATAATCATATGGATGCTGAACATAAAAAAATAGAATAAAAAATATTATGAAAATATATAAAGATGGATTAAATATATAAAAATTAATAAAAAATATTTCAAGAATCTCTTCTATAAAAGAATAACATGGTGTACATGGTCATATTTACACCCAAATCCCATTAGTGACATCTCATGTGGAAAACAATTAAAGATTTAATTGGACTAAAATCTAGGAGAAAC
The DNA here is from genome assembly GCA_963277665.1 of Viscum album. NCBI lineage: Eukaryota > Viridiplantae > Streptophyta > Magnoliopsida > Santalales > Viscaceae > Viscum > Viscum album. The sequence goes on from OY728151.1 coordinate 1,227,290,361, forward strand.
CATAATAACACATAATTTCATATGTGTAAAGAAATAAAAATCAATCATTAGACATTGAAATAATAATTACCTACAGAAATAAAGTATTAATATAATTTTATCTCATGTTATAATCAATGGAGACTTCCTATGGATTCTAAAGAGACAAAGGAATTAATTATCTATGAAATTCATATCAATGTATGTAATTATAGGTCTTCAAATATGGAATTACATTGGCAATAGAGTCATACAGTAGGTGTTACATAAAATGAATATGTGATATTAATATTCCCTATAGTCAGGTTTGATTTTAATGAATTCCTTTTATAAATGACATTATGGAATATATCACCCCATAAAAAGGGTTGGAATGATATGTATATATTGAATATACATATATAAAGAAATCATATATAATCCATAAAATTAATGAGGGAGAAGAAGTGAGTTATTGAGAGAAAGGCCATTACCAAAATAAGGGTGGTTTGTATAAATCCCTAACCTTATGTATAAACCCATTATGCACATGCACTTATCATCCATTATAACAAAATTAATATTAATAAATATTTAATTAATAACATTGACATCTAAATTGGTTTTAATATAACTTCATTATGTTCATTTTTTAATCATTCATTGATATAAATTGTTTAATCATGACATTCTAGGTGTGTTTGATTCATGGATCTATGGTCGAATCACTTGTGGAAAAATATTTACATTATTATGAAATGGGAAAAAAAATTTAGAAGTGAAATGAAATGGTATTCATGTAATTGTATATATTTAAAAGGTCCCAAATACCCAAATTTTTTCTGAGATTGGGGGCCTTATATTAGTAACCAAGATTTTATTATATGTATAGTTTATTTATGTGATTTCATGAAACATCACAACCTTGTTATGTTATATATAATGTTATAAACATATATTTATTATAGAGTGTAAAAAATATATAATATACATAATTAGTTCATTTTAAACCATTATAATTTAATCAAAACATTACATGAAGGTGGTAGTGTAAATAAGAAAATTATTCTTCCATAAAGGTAGTAAACTACCAAACCATTGCCGTTCATATTGTTTTTTAGAAAAAAGAATAAATTTGAAGAGGATTGATGGTTGTTATTAAATTAGAAATATAAAATTATAATATATATAAGATATTAAATTTATTATTCCAAATTTTGTGACTGAGGAAAATAGAATGTATGAGTATAAATATATCTTGGTGATGTAAATTGATTATTTTTCCTCATAAATGTCACATCATTAAAATAATTCATAAGGAACATGAAATATTTATTTTAGTGAGACTAGATGCATTGTGATATTACAGATATGTTTTATAATGGAATTTAGAAGAAATTGGGAATGATACATGGATTTAATGTTTTAAAGAGAAGTGGTGGTTATGGGTTTTATTTATTCATGGAGAGGGTTGGTTTTAAATATTATATTATTTTGAATATTATTATTTGTCAGGAATATAAAATTACAGATTCTTGTGACGATATATAGTGAGTGGTTCATGTGGGTTCAAAATAATGGGTTCTTATATAATAAATGTCTCAGAAATTAATCTATATATATTATAATGTTAAATATCATATTTTTTTATAATTCACTATAAACCTTAAATTAATATATATTATAAAAATATAAAATATCAGAAAAACCATTTTTACATGTATATTCTTGAAATGAAATTCAATTTACGAGAATAAGTTTCTATATATGTATATGATAAATTTAATTTCTATAATAATGTCATCTTTTATTTCAAAACTACCAATTTAAATATTGTGATCAAATTTCTTGACCCATTCCAAAATTACCTAATTTCTTGTAAAATTATATATTCATTATAAGAAAAATATTATTTAATTTATAAATACATATTTTGAATAATTTTTTTAATATATTTATTTTTATTTCAAAAAAATCTATTAAATGACTTACGATTTACAAGAATACAGAAAAATAATTTCTCAATTAGTGAAAAATTATTCAAGTGTATTATAGTTTAAATATATCATATTTATGTTTCATAGTAATCAAAAATATTTTTTTACACTTCCATAGTTGAGTTTAATATTTCAACGACCATGTTTGTATTTGTTATGGTGATGTTACTATTCCAAAGGTCATATTACTATTCCAAGAGTTTGATTACTATTTAAAAAGATAGATTAATGATGGTTATATGGGTTACTCACTAATAATATACACATAAAATTTAATAAAATCATAATTTAACACTATTATTTATAGAAGTTATAAAATTATTGATTCCAATTATGAATTTTTTATAATAGATATTTTTATAATTTCAAATGATTTTTTCAGGAGTACATTTATTCTTGTGGATTTAGTATATAATAATTTATCAATTTGAGTTATTGTATATTATATTGTATTATACCATTATAATATTTTTGATTATTATATGAAATTTTATTACCTATATTCAATTATCAAATTAATATAATTAATATTTTTTGGGTTTATCATGTGCTCCGTGTTCGTTATATTACATTAATAAATATGAAATAGTTATAATAATGGAAATTCCACTGAAAAAATAATCGTTTGATTCATTTAGTCTCCCCTTATGAAATTTCCACATTGAAACTTCATTTTAAACACTATGGTGCAAATTGTTGTGGGTAATTATACAATATTAACTTCCTATGGTTCCAATGTGTCCTCTATATACATATGGTCACTCTGTATTAAATTTACTAGGTGAGTTATCATGTTTCAAAGAACATTATCTCTATCATCCAAGGTCATCACTGGTTGATCCTCATAAGATTGGTTATTTTATAGTTCTGACATATTATAAATTCATTAAATGTGAAGGATGTGTTATTTAATTCCTCAGTTAGGATGCGTGGAATAATTAATTACAAGAGAATGTTTTTGTGGGGGTGGTCCCCAATAGGCCACATCATCGATGAGATCGAGAATAAAAAGGGTTCAATGTTCCATGTTCTTTTGTTTCTATTCATCCCATATCACATGACTATATTCGATAGAGATAAGTGTATGAACACATTATATATGATCTCATTCATCAAGAATCAATAATTATATTTGTCATATCACTTTAATAAACTTTGAATAGCCTCATTGTGTTGTTGAATGATCTTGATCTCTTCTACCATTTCCTCTAAATATTAGGTCAAAGAATATTGTATTCAGTAACCTTATCCAAATAAATAAGATTTTTAAATTCCATAAAATATAGGGAAACATAAGAAAAAATGTATATTATATATTAGTATCTATTAAAGTATGATAAATCACCTGAGGACGATAAGAATCCCATCATCATTTTTTAGTATATCGCGCATGGTGTCAACATGACTTCCAGTGTTTTGAAAGCCCCCTATGATTAAAACATAGTTTTTTGGAGTGGAATCATAAAAATGTTACTTTCAATTTTTGTTTCATGTTATAAATTATTTCAATAAATTGAGGTAAATATTTTTTTGTCAACCTGATATAACCTATAATGGTATTAGACGTATGTTCACCACTTATATTGTTAATATTCGTGAAGTTTATAAGGATAGAATCCCACTTCAATAGTGTTTAAATTACTAGTATTTGTATATGATACATCAAATCACATATAAAATTATTTCCTTTTCAAGCATTCAATAGACCGGTGAGAAATTCTATGGTGATTTTTCCACATTACCATGTATGTATGAAAAATGGTGGCATCACCCCATAGATTTTTTTTTCGAACCTCAAATGATAGAATACATGTCAAATTGATTAATATTACATGATCTATATATTCATATATCACAAATAATAATTCTTGTAGTTGTAATGAGAAATCTACATGGTCCCAAGGAGAATGGAGGTGGTTGACCTATGTACATCATTCAACAGATCCAAGTTTATCTAAGAATTTTATTGTATATAAAGTCATAAACCAAGTCTTGAAAATAATTCCTTATCAACATATAACTCTATGGATTTCCATTTCTTTATATCTTCCACATTCTTCATGTTTTTTATTTCATCACTCTAAAATCCAATATTAACTATAGAAGGGATTGTTGGAAATCAATTTGTGAAATAAATAGTTATCTTCCTTCAATTATTATTCCCATATCTGCTATTTACACATCCATGAATATTGGATCCTTATTAATTCTTATCATTATTAAGGTTCCTTGATACATTATAAATAGTGCATATGCCACTTTATTTTATTTCACATGGTCTTAGTGGATTGAATACTAATATCCATTTTATAATTATAACAAAAATTAGTAGATCATATTACACCCCTTTTGTGTGAATATATATTTATGATCATATGATCTATACATATATATATATATATACCACACTCCCACCATACATATAATTTCACCTAATTTTCAACATCTTCTCTAACCAACTTTGGATCATGTGTTGGGTAGCTCTACTCCTAAAACATAAACTTCCTTGAGCCATATGCTATCACATTAGAATTTTACGTCACTAAAATTATAATTACCATATTTTTACAATAATTTAATACCAAAAAAATGATCCATATTTGAGGGTATCTTGAGGACTATTGTAGTGATAATTATTTTTTTAATGTTTTTGAATATCACATCACATTCATCAGTGAATAAAAATATTACATCCATCCAAGATAGGTTGGATAATTATTTTTATAGTCGTGGAATGTTCCTCAAAAATCACCAGTAATTCCTAGGTAGTCCATGGAATTTAATAATATCTATTAAATATTATATTATTTCCCACATTTCAATTACCTTGGCCATTTAAGGGTCAATTGATATCCCATATCTAGATGAATAAATCTCCTATAATGATACATATTCCATCCAATACTCACATTTATTACAAATTGAATATAGATCAGCCATTAGTAATTACTATAGAATATTATTAAATGTATCATCATTCTCCTCGTTTTTTTGGAGTAAGTTATAATATCATCCATAATGACAACCACATTGTCGTATATGTTATATCTATAGACTCTATTACATGGTTCCATACTAATTATTATGAAATTATTGATTCTAAAGGGAATCACTATGAACAGAGAGTATCTATAACTTTTTCAAGAGTATTTCTTGGTGATATGTTCAATAATCACCTTCAATTTGTGATATCTCAAGTAGAGGTACAATAGAGAGAAATACATTTCTCATATAGTTAATTTATCAATTCATCTATCTGTGTCATGGGATACTTGTACTTTAATATGAAATTTATGATCTCAAGATAATCAATATAGTGGTGTATTGACTATTATTTCATCATGATGATGATGAAAAAAGCACCCCAATGTGAATTAATCTAGCATATAAAATCATTTTTCATTATTTTTTTAACTGAATCTTCATTTCTACTTACTAAATTTTTTCCATTATGTTGGGATTATTTGATACAGGGAGATATCTATGTATAACATTAATTTATCACTCAACCTATCCTTCAGTAGGAATGTCAAGTCATTATTCATGAAACACATCAGTATATTCACTCAATGTGGGCATGACATAACAAAATATTCTCTAATTAATCAAAATAATTTGACAAAGAAATGATTGATCATGAGAGAATAATATGAACCAATGAGAAATATTTTTAAAATGATAATCATCATACTCTTTAAAGATGTATATATATAGAGGATGAATCAATATGTGAAGAGTTATATCTTTCTCTAGATTGTTAATGTTTTATTTATTTAAGGGTATCTAATCAATTCCAAATATATATAAATCAACATTAATTTTAGTAATTTTTTTAGAATGTTTATTTTAAAAAATGTTACTATGATGTAGTTTTATACTTGTGAACAATAATTTATAATATCACAACTATCAAATTTAAATAACCCGTTATATATTGATATAGTGTTTGAATAGTTCAAAAAAACATACATGATATAAAAGAATTCATAAAACAAAATTTCAATAGTAATATATTTATATATATTATTGAGTGAATAAGCGGCATACATGTCAACATATCCTATTGGGATCCACCTTAACATATGTGATAACATATTCCCATCCATTATCTCTAGGCCTTGATTGTTTTTTATTTTTTTTATCTCACTACCATTATCTTAGTATATTGTCTTATATAAATATAATAATACATGATGCTTCAACATCACACTGAAGACTGAATGATCTTCAAAACCATTTATTCTTTTATCATATTAAGTGGTATCTTCGAATCCCTTTAGTATTGATTAGAATGACTCCCCTCTATAACACCTCTTAATCCATTGTTTTGTATTTTCTTAAATCCACTTTGTGGGTTAGTGGGATCCGTAAATACAAAATACCAAACACAATCTGGCCACATCATCCAAGTGGGAAACCAAATTCAATATTTAAACAAATAATACCCAAATCAACCCAAATCTATGAATTAAAAATTAAAAAGTGAACCTCAAAACAGTAACCGCAATCCACCACGTGCCGCAATCCATCACCATCTTCGATGTCAGTCATGTCGGGTAAACATCCACCACACCATCCTTACCATCAAAAAAGACCATTTCACCATCTTTTCCTTGACAACGCATGCCATCGACCTCAAAAAATCACTCAGGCAACCAGAAACCAGAAATAATTTCATCCTTCACCATGTCTAAAGCAATCAAATGCCGCATCCTCTGCCAAAAACCTCAAATGAAAGCCGTAGGAAAACATCAAACACATCAAGCCATCATGAAATTCTAAACACACCACCGAAACCAAAATCAGTTGTCCCTCCATGAAATCACAAATAAGGAACAAAACAATCTAGATCCAAATCACTCAAACAGAAAATGTAAACAGAAACCATGACCACAAAACACTCAATGCCAATCCGCGTAGGAAGAAGAAACACTGCAAGTCATGAACGTGACCCATCACCGCCTTCACATCCGCCAAAGAGACCATCGAGAACCACCCCAAGAACTCCCGACCAACACCCAAGACAACAACCCTTGGACAACAAGATAGATCTCGACCACTGGATCACACCGTGCCTCCAAAGAAAACCTAGCCAACGAAGGAGAAAAAGGGCGTCGAACGGGCCAGAAAATGGTAGAGAAGCTACAACAACCTAGGTCACAACGGGAACGCTTCCACTGAAGGAGAAACCACCCCTCTATAATGAATTTAATTAATATCCCAATTCCCATGATACAGTTTTTGGGATGTGTTATTCCACTTTTTTTATAATTCTATGTTTTATTTTATTTCCACCATTTTAATTATCCATTGATCATTTTAATGAAAACTCTATTTTATGATTTTCATCTAGGGCAATAGGTCCACTAAAAGTCAACAATATATATCATGATCGTAGGGAAACAATAAGAAATTACTATATAACTGTTAATGTCTGAAATCACTAATTATTTTCAAACAATATTCTATAAAAAACGAAATAAATTATCCAACTTGCATTTAGTATTGATGATGTTGCTTGAGGTAAACCGTAAAATCCTTGAGAAGATTCATTTTTTCTACTCATAGGCATATCTTTCATTTTTATAAGCCTAAGTATCTCTCTCTTAATTTTATTATAGATATGTCAAATAAAATATTTATTGATGAATAGTTTCTTAATCATTCCCATTACATGTAATAAATTTAATATTTTTTTATGTTCTTTATCACTTCCACCACTGATCAGCTTCCACTTCCAAGTCATATAGAGATAATTGGAAATTATTTATCATCAATAATTATCGGACAATGAATATCTTCTCAATATAGGTAAAAAAATTTTAGCTAATGAGGAAATTATAATATCCACTAATGGTTGGAGGCCATTGAAACATAATGAACTCACCCAAAAATATATCTTTCATTGAAGAAGGAGGGAACTTCTGATAATTCATGTTACTTTTCATATCATGAGTTAGTAGAGAGAGTCTTGCAATAAAATTACAATATCCCACAACAAAAAATATAAGTTTTATAATTATAAAATTAATTATCCATACCATTATAGTTTATTTTTTAACAGTTCCACCAATTTCAAGTTATTGAAAAATAAAAGAAAAATGATAGGGTAATACATTTACTAAATAAACATGAGAAATTTTGAACATTGAATCTAAAAACATTTAATTTACAATTAAACCTAAAATACGAGTCTCTATGACTTAATATAGTTTATACATAGTAACACTTCCTATTTTTTAACACATTAACAATCCATTCAGATATTTTATAATGGTTCATTAAATTTATTTAAATTTTTCAAATCATATCTACTGGGAGTTTCAAACTAGGCGTGTAACAATTGATATTTTTCAATCACTACTTAAAATTTTTTTAATAAAAAATGTTCCCTTTTGGGGTCATTATACATAGGTAAAACAATTTAAAAGTGAGATCAACCTATAATATACATGAATTGATATAATTTCCTAGAAACCACTCATTATAATCATCCCCAAGATTCCATAACATTTTCATATACTCATACCTATTATCAAGGTTCATACAAAATACATCTATTTCAAATACTAAAAATAATTATAAAATAATTTGATATAAAATATATAAACTCAAAAAAAAAATACATATAATTAAATTATTTTTAACTTAATTGTCTAATAAGTACATCACATAGATCATGAGACCTGGTGTCTTTTGAATACTAGGTTCATAATTAAAAAAATGAAAATAATTTTTTTAATCCCCAAAATAGGCTCTAAAATCCTATTGAGATCATATAATTCTCTTGGATAACATAGGGAATACATAAATGTTTTTTTTCTTAACAATAATAAGTGAATGGTAATAATAATGAATCCTACCATATATTTTAGTGTTCATGATGTTACATCTTAAAATACAAGGCTAATTAATAATTATATGGATTAATATCATAAAGAACCTGGAATCATTATATTTTTTAATCATAAGTAAGTGGAACAATCATTTAACATGATATAAAAATAATTCAATTTTATCTACTAAGAAAATGTCACATGTTTTATAGAGTACAATCATAGATTATTTCTACTCAATAATCCCATACAAGATGTCTCATGTTACAAAAATATATGAAAATGTGTTGTTTTAATATTATATAGAACCAATCATAACATGTACATGTTTATTTGTGAAACCCAAATAATTAAATCATAAATAATAAACATAATAATTACCCACAGACTGAAATTTGTTACATAATAATACCTCATATCATAATCAATGGATATTTCATAAAAAGCACAAATAGAAGAATGAATTTAATATTATGGAAATTAAAATATTAATAAGAGAGAATAGTTCTAAAAATGGTGTTTATTCAGAAAACATGTCATTAATAAATCATTACATACATTGATTAAGGGATAAAAGGTACCCTTTATCAGGGTTTATCTTAATGAACAAATTTGATAAATGTAGGTGAGGCACCTATCTCCCCATCAGAATAAGGGAAAGTATGATATTTATATATTTAAGATACATATATAAATAATTTATAATTATTAAATAATATATATATATATATATTGAGTTATAGAGATAAATTTCCTAACATAAAAAAATTAGTTCATAGTGATCACATACCTAATCTATGGATTTATTCTTCTCTTGCACTGAACATAATCAATAATCACATTATATTGATTAATTAAATAATTTATAACAATTTCAATTTAAATTTGATTTATTTTAATTTTATTATATTCACATATAAACATTTCATGGATATATAGTGTTTAATTTTGTTCACACAGAGTGTTTATTTCATAACTCCATGGACGGATCAGTTTGGGATAATTATTGATGGTCATCTAAAAATTTACTAAACATATAGATGTGACATACAATAGAATTATAATAACTATAAAAAAAATTAAATACTCATAAATACTCATATGTGTTCTGATATAGGAATGAATATTTTAATAAAATCATTTGCATTATACTATAATTTTATTTTGATTGTTTTAAAGACCATCACATAATACATTAATTTCATTAAATATAATGGACATATATTCATTCCAAAATGTGAAATAATTTATTATACAGAAAATTAGTTCATTTTAATCCATTTTAATGTTAAATAAACCTTCTGTGAAGGTAGAATTAGAAATTGAATGTTCATCAACCATGAGGGTGGTGAAAATACATTGTATGGAAAATGGTTTTATTTTTCTAATAACAAAATATATGAAAGGTGTGGATGGTATATTTTTCATTGAAATATTACATTCCATTACATATAAAACCCTTTATTTATTATTCCATGTTCTATGAGGGAGACAAGGAGAAGGTAGGGGATGAAGTAAATTATGAAGAGGTAAACTGAGAATTTTACCCCTTTAATGTCATTGTTTACCATGGATTAATGTTTCCCAAAGGTAAATTTCAAGTCTTTGAGTTATGTGAAATAAAAAATTCTAGGTTTAATATTTTGGAATGGTTTTAAATAGGTTTATTTTTGAATTTACCAAGACCAAATTCTTCTTTATTGAGAATGACCTTTTTTCATACTACATGTTCCAGTAAAAAATTTAGTATAATGATGCTTAAGAACTCACATTGGACTAGAAAATGGGAGTTTGGACTTAACACAACCTTTTTGGGGGAAGTTTTTCCTTCTCCAAGTCTCTATTATAAATTTATTATATGTTCGTTTAACCTTCATTAATTCCCTAGTATGGTGTGGATTTACCTTGAATTAATAATCAATTATTAGGATGTGTGGATTGAAGAATAATATCTATGTATCAGAGGTTATTCATCAAAATAGAATTTTTATGTATCAAAGGTTCTCCATCAATGGTATCCTATTACGTACTACTAATATATTTTTGGTTTTAATTACAACAATACTGGTTTTCTATCAACATAGTGGGGGAATTATTGATTATATCATCATCCTGGGAGATGATAATTTCATTGAAGTATATCTTCATCCAGGGATAAAGAAATTACTCTACTATATGAAATCATATTGGGAGACATGAATTTACTTGTATTGTATCATCACCTATAGATATTGGTGTTTTTTGGATTATTGGGATCAATCCCATATATGGTATTCCAAAGTATCTTTTTGAATGAAATCAAAACCCACGTAGTTTGGGGTCAATTAAAAGGGAACATCAGACCTTTTAGTGTCATGGGATAAATATGTAACTGTACTGTTTAACATCATTATTGAAGGACATATTAGTGGATAGTTCATAGTAAAATTAGTTTTGAGACTTGATATGAAGCAGTCCATAGGGCCTTGAAGGAATATGAATTCCCAGGTTGAATTAAACACTACCATTAATATGGACCGATGAAAAATAGGCTAGATTTTCATATTGGGATTTGACATCACAGAGGCTTCCTACATATCCAATATGAATGAGAATTGAAGACCCGATAGTTTGGTTATGATAAAACTCACTAATAGAATCCATATGACAGATTTCATTATAGAGTAGTATAGACCTTTTAGGGGATTATGTTGACAATGAATTCTAAAAATTATTCCTATTGGAAAGGGGTTTTTAGAGATGTATCAACTAATGGTGATTTGGAGGCATGTTCGAGGCCTGCACATTAGTAGGGGGACTATAGGATGAAATGCGTTGTTTACTCTTAATGAGGATGCACTGGCAAATTAGTGGTTTGCGATTGGACTTACTCCTAAGAAATATCCCCATTGAGATCAGTCCTTAGTTTTGTGTTCTACATATCATAGTTAAAATAGGAATTAATGTTCTCATAGTTTAATAGATTTCAATTATTGTGCAGGTTCCATGATCACCATTTTTCATTAAACCCACATGAGTCATGATATGTGTGAGAATAATTAGAAAAACAATGATCCAGCAAACCACACAATCAGCATTTCCCTGAGGCATGATACATGTCCTTCATAACCCACTCATATGGGGGAACTATAAAGTAGCATGATAGAAAGATTCTATTGAGGTTTTTATTCTGAAACATGAATCTGAAGGTGGGGATATCATGATTGTGGCCACTCGTAAGCCAACAAGTCATGGACATGTCATGATTGAAAGTGACAAGAAAAAGGAAGAAAAAGATATTATTAACCCCACACTTATCTTTCTTTTTAGTTGGAATAATATGGGGAAATGATTGTGGAAGAGGACTAGGGTATGAAAGTTCCCTCTATTAACATTATCTAGAAATGAGCTCAAGGTATTGAAAAAGAAGAGGTAATTAAGGATAAGGATGTAGAGGTAGAGATGATTCAGACTAAAACTTACTACACAAAAGTCCAGGGGATTATAATAGAAAAAATTCCCTAAAATGGGTCCCATTGTGAGGGAGAAGGATATTATTCCATGATAAATGGAAAATAAATCATATTCCTCACAATCCCTACCTAGAAATGGAGGCTCCGAGACACAGAGAAGATATTGGAAAGAAATAGACATAACCTTGTATCTGAGGCCAAAAACACTCCAATATAGTCCATATTGTTGGGAACCTCTTGACAATAGATATAAAAATCCACATGTTCCCCTAGGATACTATCCTTTTAGTTGGACTAGGGTGGTAATCCTATGACCATGGAAATAAAAATCCCAATTGGATACACATAGGGGTGCCTTTTTCCATGGATTTATAAGGTGTAAGGCCTATGTGTAAGATTCAACATGGTCTATTTTGAACATGGGAGACAAGGGAAGAGTAACCTTATAATAGATTTCATAAATAAGGTCTTAGAATGTTACTTGTGCAAGTCCTGGGTGTAGATTTCTAAAACAGTTCTGCCACACAACAATGAGGGACATGGCTAGGGAGGAACTGAAAATGTTTAATAAATTAAGGTATAATCATTAAATAAACATCCTATTCTGTGGTAAACAGACCTGTAGGGCCACATCCCATGGTTTTGTCACTCTCCTAATAACCAGGGGTCCCCTTTGGTGTCCCAATGTGGGTCTTGGGTAGGTACCTAATTAGGTAGAGGGGACTCATTAATGTGGTTTCATTTTTCGGTAGATCAGTCTTTAGGTAATTGTATTGTGTTTGGGACCCTAAAGGGAATATGAAAAAATATATCCACTTAATTAGATTATCTATTGTGTCTGGGAGAGATGCCTGAAAAATTTCAGCAGACCTAGGAAATGGTGCTCCACAATCAATTCTCTATAGTTTCATTCAATTATTCATTTGTTCAAATGAGGATTTTGGGGTCCTATTAATAGCATATTGGGTTCCCTGCTGAAAGAATGATTTCTTTTCTAGTCAAAGGAATCATTCAATAGTTTTGGTGTCTAATAAAAGTGTTTCCAACTCCTTTGGTCTTAGTATTGGAGTTATGCATCCATTGAAACAAGGTGTGGTCTGTGCGTGTAGTTTGATTTTGGAAATTATATAGGTTTTCCTCATGTCCGATTTTAATTATAACATACTCAATAATTTTTAATTTTTTTCATCCTCCATAATAATATATATTGTATATTAAACTCCCACTTCACAAAAGATTGGAACCAAATGAAGGAGGGTCTAGTTACGAGCATAATAAATTGGGGAATGATTATAAAGGGGTAAAATGATGGATTACGGAGTGTATTCACATAGGAATTTCCCACATGGTATCCACACAAGAATCACCATGCATGGTTCAGGTATATGGTATTAGTGTAGGGATAAAACACTGTATAATGATTTGTAAAAATACCCCTTTTTGTTTTCCTTACTTTCATAGTATTTGATTTTCTCTCTCACCAAGAAGGATGTCAACTCAGATACACCATTCATTGCATCTAAAAAGGTCTCTCAATGTTTAACTGAGTATAAAAACACCTGAGTTATGGTGCTATATAAATAGTCCTTGGTGAGGATTCTAGTCATGGAAAATCATCATGTTTCTTTCATGCATGACTTATGTTGAAGGGGTTGCGAGGGAAACAATATTGAGGGAAAAACAAGGGAACCCATATCAATGGAATTACATTGGAATACTTTTTGTGGTACTTATGTGATTTCATCCCATTTATGATTTTTGGGAATTGACTATGTTAAAATTTTAATATTACTTAGTAAATATTTTAACGTAATGAGGTAATAGGGTTCCCTCGTATAAGATTTCATTGGATTCATTAATTTATTCAATTGAGCAAGCTATTTGGCATTCTTCTAAAATGATCAAATACATTGGGGACAATTATTATGAATTCATTCAATATACTCATCTAGATCTGATTAATTATTTGATACCAAATAAATTTAACGACATGAGAAAAGACTAATTCCCTCTTTAAGGGCACTAACTTTTGGGGGACTCTCATATTCAGGAATTTATGACTTACTTCCCAACATCATGGTTCCGGAATTATATCAACCATCATGAAACAACATGTTGGAAAATGGGTTTTTATATTAAGTAATAAATACTCTCTATTAGCTATTTTTTGCATCATAGTGTCTATACTCTAGATATGAAGATTCATATCAAAGAGTCCATGAATCATTTTTATGACATAGTCTTTAGTGCTTCAAAGATAGGTCACCATTTTTCATAGAATGAAGACTATGACCTATGCTATGGTGGTAGAGCCAGTCTTGAGTTGTTTTCTGAATTTTGGGTATGATTATACTACACATAATTTAACAAGGAGCACCATGATGTTCATATTTATGGGGATATTTGGGTAAGACCAACCATTTTTTAGAATAATACAGACATAATTCCTGCATTACTAAAGTATTGGATTTTTTCATGAAATTACATTTACCAATTTCATGGCTATTTTTTCCTCAAAATTTTGTATATCTACTGAGTCATTTGGGTCCCTAATCTTGTAGAAATGTATGATGAGTTTATCTTACTAAATTAAATGGGGGATGACACTGATAAGATTCAAACATTGGACAAAGATCTCTTCCTGATAGTGAATAAACATTAGAGTAATAATGAACATCACCCTAGGGATGATTTACATGTAAGAACATGGATGAAGGATTTATTCGAACAAGTATGAAAAGTTTGAACTTGTAGGTAGCCTACTATAGTGAACTCTATTGAAAATCGGGGAGCATTTAAAATGTTTTTGGCCCACATTAATGAAGGGTGTGTATACGAATTGGGGATAAAAGGTTAATCCCATGATTGATGTGAATATTCCCTTAGATGGATTCCTTGATCTGTGGAGAAGCAATTATCTTATCTAAATCTGTATTTCTGGTGGCAAGGGAAGGCTAGGGACTTCTGCCATCACATCCAAATTAATATATGAGAATTTCATTGAGTTTTTTCAATTGTTTTAGAAACTATATATTACTATTTATTTAATAAATACAATGGCAAATCACAATGTAGAATTGTGGGGGATTTTTAGGTGATTGGGGGGATGTATTGAAGCAAATTTCATATCATATTGAATTAATTGTTTAGATAAATCCCCAAAAGTTGTTTCAACCAACTTGTTCAGAATGAATTTGGAATTCATTCTTCGAACATGAAGCTAGATGATCCACTAAAGGTTTTGGATGTATCTAGAGACTTTAACTTATTTCTATATGGTAACCCAATGATTAAATAATTTATCAATTATGGTATGAGGAACAATCATGATATCATTCAATGACATCGTATAGGTAGCCTATATTGGAAGTGAGATCATTTGGGAGTCAAAAAATATTTATCTGTTATCATTGAAGTTTAAATGTTTTCTTCAATCATTTACCTTCCCCCTACGAATGTTAGAGAGGAAAAATAATTTGATAATAACCTGACAGTCATAGATCATGATGGATCTAGAGGAATCTAAAATTTCAATTAGGCTGCCTCTATTAGAGGCATCAATTGGACTAGATGAGGGTTATGCCAGGGATTGTATCGATTCATACACTCAAGGGGAATTTAAAAAAATAATTAACCATGATGAGGACATGATAACTCTTGGTCATGGTATACATGATAAAAAGGCCCATTACAAAGATAATTAATTTCTTCTAGAGCCTTCAAAACATTATCGGATAAAGTCCACCATGCATGATAGGGTTAAGAAGATGACACCTCTAATGCTAAGGCGGTTTAGTCAACATTGTCAAAGGATGGCCCCAATCTTATCCCAACATTCTTAGAAAAGATAATGGATGTTTATTGAGGCATCCCATTAAAATAGTGTCAAGTCTTATATGAAACTAGCCATATTGATGACAAAATATGTGTTTGTCTTAGAAATCCAATTTTTGGAGATCACGATTTGTGATGTTATCGATGCATGGGAGTTTTTCCAAGAAAAATGATAAATCCTATAGTTGAGAGACATCAGAGAACCCTATGATATCATATCTATAAAATAATTTGGATGAGGTAACAATGTAACTCAAAGATCGAGAGGATTTCATATATGAAACCTATGATTAATTCTTAGATTCAAAGATAGTGTCTAACATAGTGGACCCACGAGTGATTAATGGGGTAACTATTCATCATATGGATAAATTGGACCATTACGTTTACCCGGACTACATATTTATATTTATTATTTTTCCTTCATCATTTTCCCACTATCATTATTCATGTGGGGATTTTTATATTACATCCTCAAATTATAGAAGGGGGAGAATGATTAGTAGTTGTAGTGTTTGTGTCACTGATATATAGTTCCGCTGGTTCCCCTATTGAGGTAGTGAATGATGTCCCTGGGTCCCTAGAGATGTCCTTATGTATGATGATCTTGATATAAATGATGGTGGTGGTAACACCATGATCTCTACCTCACGTATATTTTGCATATAAGATTAGCACATTCACTTTGCTATCTCAAGAGAGTAAGTGAAAGAGATAACAAATGTTAGTCTGATGAATATGTCAAAATGATTCTCTAAGATGTAATATGACATTATATCTTTCCTAACTCACCTTTTTGACCATGGTTATGTTTTGAAAAATCTTAATTTTATTTCTATCTTCAAGGATATGCTGCTAGTCTGTAGAGGATAGAGGAGGATATTATAAGAGAGGTATAGGTGCATACTGATGAATTTGTTAAACTGATGGATGCAGCATCAAAAGATGTGAATTTTTCTTCTAGTTTTTATGTAGAGTGGGAAGAGGTTCATGGATAATTTAGTTGAAATCATTTAATTTTCATGTACTGTTTTTGAATTTTTCTTATTCAATATATTTCAAATTAGTTACTTACAATAGAGGACCCTATAGAAAACATTGTTGATCCCATTGGATCCAAAAAAAATATGATGGGGATCTTAAAGTGTTTGATGATGTTTTTAATTATAACATTGACACTATGAGGGATAAAAATTCAATTTTTTTGAGTAGTCAGTAGAGGTCATCGTTGGTAGAGACAACTCGATTTCTCAGAAACCTGGAAAGAATACCCTTACTGGTGAGGATGTTGCAAAGATTAATTCCATTTATCATGACATGTGGGATATACATAATTAGGGAATTGATATTCCATGTTCCATTATGGATATTGATGATTTCATCAAGGAATTGGAAGGACATTATTTTTTTCCTCCTTTAAATTTCTTCCCACATAGTACATTTTCAATCACATTGGGTTTCATATAAAGGCCCAACATGTATATATTTGTCCATAAAGAATGTTTCAATGTCCCATAAGGAACTATTTATTCAAATCCACCATACTATTCCTATAATAGGATTAATATATGATAATACCTAACTTTAGTATTGTAGAGGATCTTTTATTTTTTAAAATTATATGACGTAAGAGGATTCCCATCATTATGTGATCTTGATAATGAGATTTGACGACGGGGTTCTTGAGATGTATCGATTCTGGATATTGATCCAATAATAAGAGATTTTCATAAACAGTTTTGAATGTTATATTTCCCATGCAACTTGTTCATAATATAATGTTAACGAAAAATTACCCTTTGATATTCAGTGTCTTGAACATCTACAATTGGTCTTGAGATGTGGCCTTCTATGCCAACTCTTCCAACATTTGTATGTGATACTTGAGCACCTTCAGAGGGAGTCAAAAAAGGTGGCTCATTTAGTGAAATAATCCCAAATTATGTATCTCCTTTTGAATTTGGTTTTCAGTTTTACCTAGGCATACATAAATCATTCCTCCCTACATGTCTTCTCATTTGGTGAGATATCTAGAAAAAAGTTTATGAGATTCCTCTGATGATATTCCATCATAAAATAACCAAATAACATTCAAGCATTCCATTTTTGGATATTTCATGTTATATAATCATGAGATTCATGGTACAGTGAAGGAAATAATTCAATGAAGGTAGGAGGAGCACTGGTCACAACCGGACATGGTACAACATGTTAACTAGTTTGGGGAACTTAGAATTGTTGTGATTCGAGCTGATTTTAGCCAATCCGTAAAGGTGGAGGACTTCTAGGATTTCCTTGATGCTAGATCTATCCAAATAATTCACTTTGATGGAAAATTAAATTCTAAAAGGGAATATATAGTTCAACATCACTAATTTATGAATGTTCCTTCAACACAAAGGATAGAATTGGTGATGATGAGCATGAAAAACATCATAAAGTGATGAAAAAAAATTCTGTGAAGGGATAATCTTTTTGAAGCTACAATAGATGCACTGGGATAAATTCAAATTATCAAATACTCAAATTTAGGGAAATTGTAAAATTTGGTGGAGTGTCTCTGATAAGCTGGTGTTCCTTCATGTTTCAAAACATAAATGAAAAAGGAGTTCTTAACATCACTTGTGTCTTCATCCCAATTCCCTTTCAATAATTCTAGCATAACATTGAAACTGATTTTCATAAAAAAAATTCTATACATTTGTATCCACATTGATAATGATGGGTAAAATTGAATAATTTTCAACTAAGACATGGGGCATAGTAAGAATTGTCATGTTGCTGCTATTGTTGTTTGATGAAACCTACAAAATATCTCTATTTTGTGTCATATCCCTAATGTTTACCTAATCCCAAAATAAAGGAGAAATTGTGGGGAAGAAATGGATTTTTCTTAGACCCCCCTTCTTGGTTTTCATCATAACAAGATTCTTTGACTATTTATTTTTACCCCTTGACATTTTTCTGAAACCGTTCGGAACAAAAGTCCAGAGAGCTAAGACTCATTTTTTTCCAGAATCCTCTCTATGTGGTTTCAATCTAGTGAGTTCATCATCTCTTTTCATGGTTAGTTTTAAATTCATAAAAATCATAATAATAAAGATATTTTTTAATGTCGAACATCATTGACCAAATATTTTGAAATAATAACCCAAAAATAGATTATGAGCCACGAATGTTTTAACATTCTTTATATATCCAATGGGGATTCATGAGCCACTATTTTTTGGTCCTATACCCTAAAACATGATATTATGGAATTGAGTTATCTTTTATGAATGATGTTACCAGTACATCACACTAGTGCAAAACACTTATTAACGTCGGTTTTTATTGATTTTTGACGTCGGTTATAAACCGACGTCTTTAAAGGTGACGTTAAAAATAGAGTTTTCGTGTCGGTTTTCCAAAACCTACGCCAAAAATAATTTACTTATGAGTTTCGGCATCGGTTTTCTATAAAACCGACGCCAAAAATCCAGTGGACTCGGTTTTCGACGTCAATTTTTTATAAAACCAACGTCGAAACTGGAGTCGACGGGCTTTTCAGCGTCGGTTTTCTAGAAAACCGATGCCGAAAATCGGTGAAACTTGTATGTTCGACGTCGGTTTTATAGAAAACCGACGCTGAAGAACCAATTTTCGGCATCGGTTTTATAGAAAACCGACGCCTTAAGTCATTTTTTTCAAAAAAAAAATTCGGCATCGGTTTTGAAAAAAACCGACGCCATAAATAAATTTTTTTTATAAAATAATTACAATTTCACTTCCAAAATAATCAAAACCCCTGAAAAAAAACACATTATACAAAAACAATCAAACAGTATTTTTGCAGAGGCACTTGAGAGAACTCAAAGTAAAGTAGAATTAAAATACACGTACCTGAAATATTAGAATATACATACCTCAAATCTTAATCAATATACATACCTCAAATCTTAATCAGACTTAACAAAAAGTTTGAAAAAGTAGATTGAATATGAATCATATCAGATTGGGAATAAGACTGTGAATCATTGAATTCCTACAATAATATTGAATGATATGAAATTAATAAATAGAAAAAAGTGGCAGAAAATATATAAAAAGATTAATACAACTAACCTTATGAAAGTTAGTAGTTTCCCCAGTTGTGATTATCTCGTACATGAATCGTAGAATATAATAACCACATTCAACATTTCCATTTTGACGATGACACTGCAGTTATAAAACATTTAACTAATAATAAAAACCAATATATAACAAAAATATAAAAACTAATTACCTGTACGTCCACATATTTGATTTTTGTTGGTTTCTTTTCCTTTGTAAAATGTTTCCATGAACTGTATTTTTTTATATAAGAACTAATAAAACTTGTGTAAACAATTAAAATTAAACATAACAAACTTATAACAATAAAAAATAACTTACCTGTTTAATAAGTTGGAAAATGGTTTACACACTTTTCCTAATAAAGAGCAAAACCAATATAAGGTGCATTCAATTGGGAAAAATACGCCTAACATCCAATGCCCCCTAGAATACAAAAATTTCACAATTAATGACATTATAATGATCATTAGTTCAAAATTATGTTGATGTTCTTACTTATCAAGAAATGGAAAAAACCAACACTGAATCTCTGTTTGTGATAATCTCTCAGATATATATTGAACTCTTTCATCATTATTCACATGTTTGACTTCCAAGGAAATGTACTCTGGATCTATAAAACATTAAATTCTGGTAGTTTCATTTTGTAAAAGAATCCCGTGTAGATACATAATTTAAAAAGAAAATATAGTTAGTCAATGACATAACAATCTTTTCTTAAAGAAATAGAAATTCAAACGTCAATTTACTTACATGGAAAACAACTGCACCACATTCAGCCCGATCTCTTCAAAATTAACTAAATTCATGATATCTTCTTTCAGTATTCTCAATTGATAATTTCTTCCAAATATATCGGGCGTCATCCGAAACTCATAGATAAAATTCAAGGAAGAAGATGACTCAGATAATATTTTCAACCAATAAGAAATATCAGAAGTATCTACAGCCGACTTTTCTTGAACATTTTGTTGCATTTGTACAGTTTCTTTTGCTTTCAGATAATCCTATAAGTTAAATGTCAGAAAACATTATAAGTAATTTGGAATCATTTGTAATTAATATTTAAAAAAACACATACCTCGTGTGAAATATAACGAATAAGGGCAGTTGGCCAAAGTTAAAAATGGCCCATACTTTCCCCAACACTGGTGATCTCCACAATAGGAAATGGTAGTAGAGCAGTAGGATCTATAATAACAAGTACTGATACTCTAACCTGACCCATCTGCATAGGATGATGATGTACCGAGTCCCCCCAAAAAATACACCTGTCCTAACGAAACAATATGTACATGAGGATCTCCCGTAAAAAACTCACAATATAAGGCTTGATCCGAGGGAGGAGGTGGAGGCTCAAAGTTAGCAGGTGGGGCAGGGTAGTCTGGGTGAGCAGGCTGAGAAGGAAAAAAATGAAAAGGGTATATTAGTGTTTAAAATTTATAACATAGAAAAATTGATTAAAAATTAAATAAAATAATATACCTCAAAAGGTTACGCAGACGGGGCAGGGTAAGCAGATGGGGCAGGGTAGTCCGGGTGAGTAGACTGAGAATGTTGAAAAACGAAAAAGTTATATTAGTGTTTATAATTTATAAAATAGAAAAATTGATGACAAGTAAATAATATACCTCGGAAAGCTGCCCAGACGGGGCTGGGTAAGCAGATGAGGTAGGGTAGTCCGAGTGAGTAGGCTGAGAATGTTGAAAAATGAAAAAGTTATATCAGTGTTTATAATTTATAAAAAAGAAAAATTGATGACAAGTAAATAATATACCTCGAAAGGCTGAGAAAACTGTTACTGTCTTGACAAGTGTTATAATAAAGCCTTCTGTACTGCTGCTTGAATTTGATCACCCATAGACCGTTTCATATTATGCAGCCCTTCTTTTAAGGATTCGATTTCTGGGTCTCTTGATTTCTTACTCTTACCAAAAACCTTCCGAATACTAACACTCACCTGATATCCTCTAACACGGCCGGGGTGTTCTGCCTTTCCCAAAGCAGGGGCTAGGATATCCATCCTACCCTCAGGGATAAAAGAGCCCTGTGTCTCTTGGTCCTGAAGTTCATCCTGAAATGAAAAATAAAAAATTTATATTTGTGTTTTTAAATTATAAAAAAGGAAAATTGTTAACAAATAAATAATATTTACTTATAATTCTATCAGCCACTTGATGAGCTTCATCTGTAAGATATTGTTCATTTTTTTTCTTCTTTCTTGTTTCCATTTCTCATGGTAAGTGGGAGGAGATGGAGGACCATACTGGACCTCTTTTGAACCACTACTTGATCAAGCTCTTAATGCTTCAAATTTTTCTTCAATCATTTTATGCTCTAAATACGAGTACCGTCCACGTGATAAAGTATGAGGGTATACGTTTTGCAACTGGATCTCCTGATGTGATCTCCTGGAGGCCTGTTACATAAAAATAAACTACTAAGTAATAAGGAAAATAAAGCATAAATTTTAAAATATAAAACAATTACAATACCTGAAATTTCTCTTCCTGACGACTGTCAACAAATCGCTTCCATGTTTCTTCATCTATATATGGATACTTAAGACATGGGCTTTCAAACCTTCTCTTTCCAAAAACATAATTTTTTTTTCAGTTTGGTTTTAAAATCTCTCCATCGAACCGCCGCTAAAGAGAGATGACTTTTCCTAATTTCTTTGGTTTCCTCAAAATTGAATGTCATCTGTAATTGAAAAAATTAAATACGTCATTTATACTATATAATATTAAAAAAATGAGATAAAATAAATAAATAAAGATATTTTACCGTCACGGCCTCCCAAAGATGTTGTTTTTCCGTCCTTTCCACTGACTTCCAATCAGGATATAAAATACTAATCCTGCAACGGCTTTGCATCGCTATATAACTGACAAACTGAACTGCATTTGGTCCAACTTCATTATTATTATCATCAAAATAGATGTGTGCTTTGTTATCATCACAAGCAAGTGATAGTTTTGGTAAACATGTAATACCACGTTTACCAACTAGAGAACTTGATTTTTCAGTAGTAACTGGAGAAGTCTCCTCCGCCGAGGACGCATCAGTAGTCCTGCAATTTTTTTTTTGTAAATTAATAGTTTTATTTTATTAAATAAGTATATTACTGAATATTTAATAATATGTAAAAATAGATATACCTCGGTAACTGCTCCTCTCTATCTGTATCTGACATTGCTACTAGAAAGTGTAATAAAATTTTGTGTACTTGCATATCATTAGAAAACTGAATAATTAGAAACAAGGAAGATAAAAATAAATATGTAAAAATAGAGGCATTAATTTGTAATTTTTAAAAATAGACACAAAATATAAATATTTACCAGAAAAATTTGGAGACTAATTTGGTGTTTTTCCACATGCCTTCATCATGATCGGTACGTACTGCATGCACTATGTCTGTCTTCTATTCATTGTAATCATCTGAAAATTGCGTAATAGATGAATAAGGATCATGTAAATCACTAGCATCATCAGAATCATCCTCATCACCCAAATAGTATCTTTTCCCTTGCAAAACAACTGACCACTGATCATTCGATGGATCAATGACCTAAAATACTTGTTTTTCATGTGTCGCCATGATAAATGGTTCCTCATTGTGATTAAATCTTTTCAAATCAACCAGTTTAAACCCATATTCATCATGTTTCATGCCACTATTACTATCAAACCAATTACACTTAAAAAGAGTGACTCGAAATTTAATATAATCAATTTCCCATATGTCTTCAGTAACTCCAAAATATGACGTTGATGCAGAAATTGGGTTTTTATCTTTGCCACCCGAAAAATTCACTAGTTCAGCGAATACCATCACACCACTATTCTGAATGGTACTCTTGTCATCCAGGTTTTTTGTGTAAAATGTGTAGCCATTGATATCAAAACCAGACCAAGTGATCACATTAAGAGATGGTCCCCCTTCTAACCACTTCAATGTTTCTGATACAAATATATCTGGGGTGACTTTCTCTTTAAATCATGAAACAAATGTATTCTTATGCTCAATCATCAACCACTTTTCATTTCTTTTCTGATATCGTAACTTTAATTCAGCAATATGTGAGGATATATATGGTTGAACCTCATCTGTGTTGTTCAAAATGTATAAATGTGCTTGCATCACTTCATCACGTGGAATGAATTTACCTTTAAGCCTCGAACACCTCTACCTTCTCTATCAACTGTCATATATCGAGATACAGGGAGACCAATATGCTCCACCTCATTCAAATAATCAGTACAGAACTCAATCACCTCTTCTGATACATATTTTTGAACAATAGAGGCCTCTGGTCGATAAGGATTTTTATCATATCCTTTCAAAATTTTCATATATCTTTCAAAAGGATACATCCATCTTAAATAAACAGGCCCACATATTCTTATCTCATGCACCAAATGAATCAATAGATGAACCATTATATCAAAAAATGTGGGTGGGAAATACATTTCTAGTTGAAAAAGAATAAGAGTTGCTTCATTATCAAACACATCTAAAAAATTTGGATCAACGACTTTGCTACAAATGGATTTAAATAAATTACATAACCTGATGATTGTCTTTCTGACAACTTTTGGTAATATACCACGCACAGCTACTGGTAGAATTTGTTGTATCAACACATGGAAATCATGTGATTTCATACCTATTAATTTACAATCCTTCAATGACACAAAATTATTCACATTTTAAGAAAAACCGCTGGGTACTTTAATACCATGAAGACACTGACAAAAATTCTTCTTTTCAATCTTGCTTAATGTGTGACAAGCCGGAGGTAAATATGTTTTGTTTCCTTTCACAACAGGAGCTAACTCCAAACGTATTCTCATTAATATCAAGTCCAATATAGCATTTAATACATCTTTTGTATTTCATTTTATGTCTAAAAAAGTTCTAATCAAACTATCACATATGTTTTTCTCAACATGCATAACATCAATGTTATGTTTTATCTCTAAAAATCTCCAATAAGGTAGTTCGAAAAAAATAGACTGCTTCTTCCAGATATGTTTTTTTAAACCAGAAATTTTTCTCTTTCCAAATGTCGAATCAATATCTTTCACTCTGTCATAATATTCTTCAGCTAACAATGGTTGAGGGGGAAGTTGTATTCTTGTAAACCGTTAAATGATTTTTTCAATCTACGATAAGGATTATCAATTTTCAAAAATCTTCGATGTCCAATGTACACCATCTTTCTTCCATTCTGCAATTGATAATATGAAGTTTGTTCTTCCCAATTGGACATGATTTATGTCCCTTAAAACTATATCCAGATAAGTTTCCATATGCAGGAAAGTCGTTTATAGTGAACATTATAAAAACACGCAAAAGAAAATACTCTTTCTTGTATGCATCGAAAACATTAACACCTTCCTCCCATAGCAGTTTTAAATCATCAATCAATGGTGTAAGATACACATCAATATCATTTCCTGGCTGTTTTGGTCCAGAAATCATCAAGATCATCATAACATATTTTTTCTTCATACATAGATGTGGAGACAAGTTGTAAAGTACCAGAAAAACATGCCATGAACTATGTTGGCTACTGAGGCTCCAATATGAATTCATTCCATCAGTACACAATCCCATTCTGAGATTTCTAACTTCACTTCCAAAATCATGAATTTTTTTATCAAAACTCTTCCACTGTGGTGAATCGGAAGGATGACGTAAGTTACGATCAGAGATGCGCTCATCTGAATGCCATCTTAACCTTTTTGTATTAATTGAATTTGCAAATAGACGCTTCAAATGAGGAATTATTGGAAGGTACCAAATTGCTTTAGCTGGAGTTTTGAATCTGGTACCTAAAAATAAATCAGAATTGAATTATCAGAATTGTATGCTAAAAATATTGGATGATATCATTGGAAAGTAAAAAATTGATTTTTCATAAGGTTACATGACATCACCTGAGAATGAATCTGATTTGACTTTCTCATTCATTTTATAGCGCGATGTCCCACATGTAGGAAAACTTGATAAATGTTCATTTTCTTTCCTATACAGTACACAATCATTGGGGCACGCATGTATCTTTTTATACCCCAATCCCATTAGGAATAATATTTTCTTCGCCTCATAATTGGAATCTGGAAGACTATTGCCTTCTGGAAGTAGCTCTTTTAAAATCTCAAGTAAACTGGAGAAACTTTTATCACTCCACCCATTTTTTTCTTTTAAGTTAACTAATCTCAAAACTGCTGATAACACTGTATATTTACTGCAACCTGGGAATAATGGTTTCTCAGAATCTCCATACAATCGTAAAATAGTTGGTGTTTTTTCGATGGTTTCAACACCTAAATCATGAATTAATTCTTCAATACGATCCTCTGCCTCATTATGAATATCTTCATCAACATTGGATGTTGAATTCTCAGTTCTTTCACCATGCAAGATACAACATGTATAATTAAGGCTAAAACCATAACAAATGAGATGATCCTTGATTTATCTGGAGTTTAACTTTCTCATATTTACACACTTCACACATGGATAGAAAATCAAATCAATATTTTGAATATGTCGTTTAGCAAATTCCAAAAAATTATCAACTCCCTTTTCATATTCACTAGCAGTTCTTCGTAAATAAATCCAATTATGATCCATTAATACCTGATATCACAATATAATTGATGAATATATTAAAACATATAAACATTTAAATATCTATCAAATAAATTGTAAACAAAAACATATTCCATAAAAACTATTGATAATCAGATAAAAGATATCAGATATGAAACACGCTTACAAATAGAGTAAACAGTTTATTTTCATATTATATACATGTGTGTTATATTGATATTATAATTTAATTATAATATCATTCTTTTAAAATTTATTAGTTCATTTTACATAGTTGAAATATTTCGATGTTTCATGTGTCTAAAATATTGAAGAGTACATTAATTTAAAGGAAGAAATAAGTTAAATGTGGGAGTACATGGAAATATATATAAATTATTAATAAATCTCAATTCTTTATTGAAAGTAAAAAATATAATTGGTTGTTTTAAAATGTAAGATATCAATCAAAATGGGTGTAATGTAATTTTATAACTTCAATCACAGTTAATTCAAAGTCACTGATGAAATAAAATATTCACATGTTAATCCCAGATAACACAACATGACCTAAATGATAAATATAGATACAGAAAAACAGGAGAAACTACAACCAAAACACACTAAGTTCAACAATAAATAACACAATAAAATTATTTTTTTGAAGAATAATTAATTAACATGGAAGAGGAATTAAAAATATAGTTCTTAATAATGTAATGAAACATCATTTTAAACTGAAATAATGATAATACAAACAAAAAAACCGATGCGGAAAACCGACGCAGATTTTTTTTAGTTTCGGCGTCGGTTTTGGAAAAAACCGATGCCGATAATTTTATTTTTTTTGATTTCTGTGTTGGTTTTCATGAAAACCGACGCCGAAAACCGATGCCGAATGTTTTTTTAGTTTTGGCATCGGTTTTTTCCAAAACCGACGCCGAAAATAAAAACCGACGGAGAAATTTTTTTTAAATTATTTTCCGCGTCGGTTTTATTAAAAACCGACGCAGAAAATATGTTTATTATTATTATCGGCGTCGGTTTCTTGAAAACCGACGCGAAACATCATCGGATAATTGTTTTTGGCATCAGTTTTTTGTAAAACCGACGCCATAAATTCCCCACACATACTATTCGCGTCGGTTTTTAGAAAACCGACGTTATTACGACGATGTTAAAACCTGTATTTCCACTAGTGTCAAAACCTTATTTTGTGGGAACTTTTATTCAAGGACAACTAGGGCCTGTTCAATATAGTTAAATAGTGGAATCCATTGACTGAAAACCTAGATTTAAGGGATATTCAATAAAATGATAGTAGGGGAACATACCAAATAAATAGGAAAAATATTCCACAAGAATTTTTATATTATATTGTAGGTGGTCAAAGTTTATAATTTTGATTTCTCAGGATCGTTTTAGTTGGTTTTTATTAAGTGATGAGTTTTAGGATTAATGGAATATCTGTATTGGTGTTTCCCATGAATTTTAAATAAATCCTATATGAATTAATCTTAAGTGTTGGAGGGTAAATTTCATTTAATAACCAATTTCATGGGGAAGTACCCTTTCTAATAGTTTTTAAAGCATCATACAGTTTAATGTCTAGTGACTAAGACATTGGCTGTGTTGTTTTACATCTTATAGTGATATCATTAATCCATATAATCTGTGCAGAAATGCGTTTCCATATTAAAGTGTGAGAGGATAATGTTGTAATATATGATTTGAGGATTCATGTATTTGAAAAGTTGTATTGGTAAAAGGGATTATGGTGGTAGATGATATATTTTTTGAGGATCATGTTACTACTGATTGAAAATCCTTCGTTGTGATTTTTTTATGCAAGGAAAACTAGGTAATTTATTAAATATAGAACCAATGGAGTAATTTGAAGAAAACCCATTATAGGGAATGTTTTATGCCGGTCTCATGAGGACATGTAATACATTGTTAGGAATAGCATCACTCATGAAATCCGACATTCTATCACAAATGTATTATGAATATTTATGGAGATTTAGATTTCACCAAGCACACAGATTGGTTTTAGGTGAAAAGTAAATAAATAAAGAAGGGGTATATCTTTTCATTATTTCCAATGAATAAAGGAATATGATTTCTATAGTTTGGGCCCAAGCTGTGGGTGTACGATGCATGATGTTTTATGTTATATGAGTAGGACCCTAGAATTAAGTAAAAGAAATATGAAATGTGTTCAAACATCCCAATGTTATTTTTTTATTCAATGAATACATGAAGCAGAAAATTGGAAACCACAGTCTTGGAGGATTTCATATCTTAAGAAAGAAACCATGAAAAATATTCAATGGATAACCACTGAATTTGAATTGTGGGTTCCATGATATCATCATCAAATCATAAAGTGAGAGAAGGGGTTATCAAAAAGGAAATATTTCCACTATTTCACAATCTCATTTTTGGAAAACTGTATGAATTGAAATCATAGAAAAATATTGTATTATCAAAAAATGGAATCCTTTGGCGGAAAATCCCATTAAGAGGGTCATTTTATCCAAAGCCAATTGAGGCATATTAAAACATAGTCATGAAAAAGAGCACTATAGTATTAGACATTATGCCACTGGATGCCAAGGAAAGATTATGAATATCTAAAAGTGATCAAGATTAGGAGTATGATGTGGGTAACAGACATTTAAAATAAAAAAAGAAAATTTATGGACCAATATAGTCCTTGAGTTGGAAGTCCCTTGTAGAGATCTTGACTAATACATGGGGGATTGGAGACATTCCCCTTGTTGTTTTATGGCTAGGACTAGGGTTTATGATCTGTACATCACTATGTATCTCATAATAATGAGAATTAGGCCACATGATTTTCTTGTAGAATATTACAGTTTATCATTTGGTGGTAATGACGTGGGTGATTCCAAAGTGAAAAGGAACATCATGGCTGGACTATGGTGTAGGGATTTGGAATCACTACATATCTTGTTAGTGAATCAATGAAGGAATACGTAGTTGTTAGAGAAATCATGTAGTTTATTTTCAGGTTATGAGGACATCTTGTGTAAATTTAATCGTCTTTTAATGAAAAACATGATTTCTCTAATGTGAAATGGTATAGCATACTCATGTGTGGAAGTCCATTACACAACTTTTGATCTTACATGGGTTGTGCTCGGCATGAGAAACAAGTCACGATAAATTTTCCTTTTACAACACATGGGAAACACAAGTGATGGATTCTAGAATTTCGATTAGGTGGTGACAAAGTCATGAGATAGGATATAGGCATCACTACATATCTGATTGAGATGAAAATAAAATTGTACATCATTTATGATTGTCCCATGAAATTGAATTTCTTTCGGTAAGGATGAATATGAATTGATGTGGAAGGGTGGAAATATTAGGGTTGAACCAGGGTTTAAGACCAAGGCATCATTGTGAATTCAACTGGGGAAAGAATCAAGTAACACTAGGTTCATTGGAGGAGATTCTTTGTGCCTGTTCGAATTCATACAAAGAGATTAAAGGGGATTTTATGGTTTAAATTTGGTTGAACGCAAGATTGGAGATTCAAGAATCCCAATATATCTCACCTAAATGAGAATCATTCCATATGTTTTTATTGAAATGTTCCAATGTAGATATTATTCTAGAATATTGAAAAGGAAGGATTTTTTTCTTTAAAAATCACATCGTGAGCCATGATTTGAAATATGAGCATCACTACACATCTAATCATAATGTAAATCAAGACACATTTAGTTCCTTAAATATTCTATGGGTAGAGCGAATTTATAAATAGGGAAAATGGATGGGATTTAAATATTTTCATGATTAATGGATGTTCCCAAAATATGAGCCATATGTGTCATCATTCAATTCATTTTAATGATAATCAATCCATATATTGTGGAAATGTTTTTTTTCATATCTAGTTCATACATAAAAAATGGGGGAATTATCATTATGGTCTTGGACAAACATGATATTAGAGATCCATGTGTCACTACATATCTCACTATAATGAAAATAATGAAAAATGTTCTTCTTCGACATATCATGTAATTTAGTATCATATGGTGAGGTCATTGGCCATGAAAATTTTCATCATCTAGTTAGGATGTCCAAATGTTGGAGATTATACCTGTAAAGGGGGGCCTAACTATAATTATGGAATGGAAATGATGTAATATGGTGTTAAACATTGTGAAACCTCTCTTTTTTCTCCCATGACTACCAAAAAGGGATTCTCGACCAACTTAGGGTTTAGAGTGATGTTATTGGGACATATATGTGAGATGAATGACAATTATTAAGGGACTAAGAGGGATATTTGAACTCGTGATACACTAGAGGTTACTTAACATCAAATGAAAATAATGATAACCCAGAAGTTTAATGTCATTAGGTATGGAAAATGGGAGTATTGGAGTTTTAGAGTCATTATACTGGGACCTTATGTTTTTCTATTTATACTAATGTGACAAAGACATTATGTCAGGAATTTTATGGTCATGAGACAAGAACATTCTTTAAAATTTGTTTTCTAGAAACTTGTATGGTGGTTGTGTAACATGATGAAACATTTCATTAGGAACCATGAATTGGTTTAGGTGATAGAGAGTTCTCCATTCCCTGAGATTAAGAAATATGCTCCATTAAAGAGGAAATTATTTGCAGAATAGGTTCTCTCCCACATCAAAAACTTCTTTGGACAATTCATTCCTGATATCATTGGATTCATAAAGACCAAAAAAAATATCCATGATGAATTAACAGAGGTGTAAATTCCTTTTTAATGATAACTTAATTTGATAATGATATACCTACAAGTGATCAATTCTATGAAATATATTTTTATTCAGTCTCTCCAGTTCACCCAGTCATTTCTAGGATTGTTCGACCAAATATAGATGGTCATAGATAGAAATATAAATAGATGTAAATTGAACATTTATTGTACATACTTCTTTTCCATAATACAGTGAATACGGGGCCACTCTAATAGTAGTATGGGCCATAGACCAGTATGTCCATAAATCAAGAATGATCTTTTATTTCCAATACATATTATCACTATCCAACAGTTTCTGAAGTACGTTCGACAAGGTCTTATTGAAATCATGTATCCATCCATCATCTACTACATGATTGTGGCTCGAATGTTTGGATCTGATATTGTATTCATGATAAATTTTTTTCACCTCAATGTAATAGAAATCGGTTCCATTTCCCTTCATTAATTTTTGAGAGACACCAAATCTTGTATTGATGTTATCATTGATGAAACTATCAATTCCATTTTCTCTGAATTATTTGATGGGGATTTCATCATCCCGATTGGAGAAGAAATCGGTAAAATGATTCATGTAGTTGATCTTGTAGGTCATGAATGGGGGATATAGCCCAACTACATCAATTTATCACATCCGAATTGGCCATATGTTCTTATCTATATGTGGATAATCTATATTGGATGAATGAATTCTATAGGCAACTAGAAGGAATGAAATTTCATTTTGAATTCCATGAAATCCTATGTTATCTAATTCCAAAAGTATCCAAGACTTTATATTTGATCACAAATCATATATCCTGACAATAGGGTACTATAGGCTCCTATATGTTCCTCTTCAATCACAACAAATATCTCATCTCCATCAACAAATCTTTGAAGGACTTTGTCAGAGCCTCAATTCTTGAGGAATTTTGTGTTATTTGGGCCAGAATAATGAGTTATGTTATTTTCTTTCCTCTAGATATTCTCTCATCCAATACAATCTTGTGGGATTACTCTATCCTAATGGTTTTCAAAAATCAGTATCATCCATCTTAGGGTATGGCAACATTTCTAGGGGATGTGACCGATTTGATTCATATATTCTATCCTGGTCTAAAAAAGGTGTAAAAATTTTTCCTTGGGAAATGATAATGAATATTTCATCCATATTTGTATATGAAAAAGTGAAAGTGTCATTTTATAATTTATTTTACCGGGCATCCTATGATCATGATACATGAGTAAATGTGGGCTCTGAGTGAAATTCTTTAATTAACCCTCAGACATAGTCATATAGGGGAATTAGATCATCCATTATGTAGTGTAATTATCATTGGAGAAGAAATCGGTAAAATTATTCATGTAGTTGATCTTGTAGGTCATGGATGGGGGATATAGCCCAACTACATCAATTAATCACATTCTAAATGGACATGTGTTCTTATCTATATATGGAAAATCTATATCGGATGAATTAATTCCACAAGAAACTAGAAGGAATGAAATTTCATTGTGAATTCCATGCAATCCTATGTTATCAAATTCCAAAAGTATCCATGAATTTATATTTGATCACAAATCATATATCCTACCAATAGGGTACTATAGGCTCTTATATGTTCCTCTTAAATTACAACCAATATCTCATCTCCATCAACAAATTATTTAAGGACTTTGTCAAAGTCTCAATTCATGAGGAATTTTGTGTTATTTGGGCCACAATAATGAGTTATGTTATTTTCTTGCCTCTAGATATTCTCTCTTACAATAATATCTTGTGATATTACTCTATCCTAATGGTTTTTGAAAATCAGTATCATCCATCTTGGGGTATGACAACATTGCTAGGGGATGGGACCGATTTGATTCATATATTCTATCCTGGTCTAAAAAAGGTGTAAAAATTTGTCGGTGGGAAATGATAATGAATATTTCATACATATTTGGATATGAAATAGTGGCAGTTTCATTTTCTAATTTATTTTCTCGGACATCCTATGATCATGATACTTGAGTAAATGTGGGCTCTGAGTGAAATTCTTCAATTAACCCTCAGACATAGTCATATAGGGGAATTAGATCATCCATTATGTAGTGTAATTGTCATTGATCTATTTTAATACTAACTCAGTGTCACATTACAACTCCATGTAGTTCACTTTTATTTGATGTTCCAATTTTAGTCATGCACTAAAATACTGATACTCCACCACATTATTGGTATATACTTCAGATAACAGGAAGTAATATATAAAAAATTACTTCCCTTGGGAGATATTTACAATCAATATCCATTTATTTAATATAGGTTCTTCCATTCCATTTCCTGTAGGGATTTTTGACGTACTATCAAAATAAATTTCCCACATTTGGCGGTCACATTGAATAGTGAAAATCTCATCATCTGTAAATTCAATATTTAATGACATTGCTTATGCCGATGGGCGTTCTTCTAGAAAATCTACCAGGGCCTATCCATTCACTACATTCTAAGGTAACGAATATATGTCAAACTACTATAATATAACTATCAATATACCTATTTTCCAATTATCATAGGATGATTGGGGATAAATTTAAGTATATTATTGCATGGAACCATGTTTTTATCATGGTGTTACAAGTAGTTCCTTAGTTTATGAAATAAGAAGATTAATGTTAGAAAAATCATCTCATTATCATAATCATGAGTCTCAACATTTATCATGGTTCAAATGAGACAATAATTTTTTTCCCATTCCCAACACCATTCTATTTAATAACGAATTTTTTGAGTGAATGCACATGGGACTTCATGTATAGAATGAGTGTCATTTCTTAAAAAAGTACCATCAACACTGATGGGATGAATACTTATTTATTAGGGGTGTAAAATGATTCATGTAAATAATTTTGCCATTGATATGTTATCCATGTATTCATTAAATTGGTGATGGGTAAACCCTTTCTTAAATGGAAAGCTATAAAGCACTCGATGAAGTCCAAGATTCCATAATTTCCTCTAAACAATTATTGATTTCAATGAGGTGACATGCTATCATAGCTCTCTGAAGGAAATATTTAGGTTAGTCATGTGGTCATAACAGTGGTGAGAAATGACCTCTATATCACCAATTTATAAATATACCAAATTACCTAAGAATTATTTTATTATGCGATAAAAATCATGTTGTTATGTGGCACCGACATTCTTCAAGTTCAATGGAATTACCTGAAGGCAGAATACTCCCTATAAGGATTTGAAATCATTGGCCACATCATCTTTTGGGGACAAAAATATTAGTTTATACCTTACAAACCATCCATGTATGAGTTGAATTGAAAACTAGATATTACATAAATAAAAATATATATGATTGGGAAATGGAATGTTTATTTATGATATTTATGATTTAGAAATTATAAATTGATGTAGACTATGATCTACTCATTATTATTTTTCATCAGGACAATGTTGGAAATACATTTTGGATACTGTACCTATCGGATAAAATCATTCTTGATGTGTTTCTACACACCAGAATCAAATTTGGAGGTGTGATTCTGGTGTGTCCTCCTGGATGACTACTCGTATCCCTGATGATCTTCTGGAAAACAAAAAAATAGGTGTCCACCTAGGGAACACGTCTTGGGATCACTAGGTAGTTACTAGAACAAAACTTGTTGTTCCTTATAAATGGTAGTATATCCCCCTTGCTCTTCAGGATTTATATCCCCACTAATTAGATTGGGTCATCGATCCCCTTTTGTATCTATATTTATCCCTCTTATTTTATCCACAGTGGGGAAGAAAACATCATCAAATTTTATAGGGGAATATCTGAGGTAATATTCTTATACATATTCTTCATGCTATAATTCATTATCATCTTCCAATCAGTCATGCGGTGAAGCAAGAATGTATTAGTATGGAGGGGAATCTCCATTTGGATAACTTGAAGACGAATCTACTAGTACAAGCTAAATCAATGGTGAGGGGGATTTTTGCTGCTCTAAAGATAGGATGGGGGGTTGAGAATCAGAGTCCATGCATTTTTCTATCAGTGTTTGAATCTCTTCCAACCCATCAAAAGAAACAAATATTTTTGAATTTTATTGGATGTAATAGAATACGTTTCATCCAGGGTTCCATCATTGTTTTGAATGATGTAAATATCCCCTAAATTTTTGGTATTTGGTTCTCATGACAGACATTACGAAAGTCAATGAATGAGTGTCTGAATTCAAGATCATCCATTCAATCTGATTATTGACCAAAACATAATATTCATTTAGCTTCTTGGAAGGGCGAGTTAATATCATCTCAATTCCATCCATAGAAATGATCCAAGTAACATTATCAACTGGTAATTGGTTTCCTCCTCTTTGATATAATTCTACATTAATTTGAAATGTCTCATGTGATTTAAATGGGTCTTTGTTACCATATAATGGCCCACATTGACCATAGATGAAATATTTCAGACCCTGGATATATGATGAAGGAATTACCACATCTGGATGCAACGAAGGTCTTCCCCTAAGTACATTGAAGTCTGTATCCTATCAAAAAACCATAATATTTGATTCAAATAGAATATCCCTAAACTATGTTTTGAGTGTGATCTCATCATGGTTATCCTCATCATTATTGTCCTAAACATGTAACTTCATACTAGAATGAGTAAAATGATATTTATTGAGACCCACTTATAAAATTTCTAGACCGGAATGAGGATGACTACTATTACATTTTCAAGAAAGGATCATTAGATATCAATGTCATTTATTAATCATGATATATACAAGTCTCTGAAATGTAATTTTATGAAAACATAATCATCATGGTCCATGAACGAGATAACCACATGTATTTCTATATGATCATTCTATGCATGATATACATCCACTGTAGAAACCTCAACTTTAAACTTGTTAGGGATTTAAAATTCCTTGATAATTTATTCGTTGAGGCCATTTGATGGACTCATGGCATCCATGACTGATATTTGTCATGGAATTTGGGCCACATGCCTCAATACATCATATATCTGATCTAGAGGTCTCTGATTCCATGAATTGGGATGCTATTTTTTATGAACATTAGTTTTCGATTTTCTTAATGTGGATGAACTAATTATTAGTGCAGGATTTAGACACAATTATGTTTTATGTCGATTGGGATAGTTGGTAAATCCTACCCACTAAAGAGGTGGTGGTTTATTATATATCCTATTTTCAGTGATGATCATGTTAGTTCAGACCCCATCATTTGTGGAGGAAGAACTCTTCTATTCCTGTTAATCACACTAGAGATAATTCTCATGAGTTTCATCTAAATTTATATTTCGAGCAAGCGTGTGGTTGAGGTAGTGACTCCTTTGATGACCACATCATCCAATATATCTTCAAACTTGACAAACACTTCCTTAATTTCCCTAATCATGTATAGGGAAATCATAATCAACATTAGAAAATGGTGAATAATAAAAATAGAGCCAAATATCAAATCGTCATCTAAAGAAAATTCCGCCTGATGGGTTGACTCTTGTTTGACCATTTGGCAGGGCAGTGCCCATGTTTCTGGGAATGACAAATTGAAGATGGATAAAGTGAGTTATATCTTTTTCCTTGACATGAGTTCATCTTATTTTATTTTATTCTTACCCATTTTTCTATGTCACTTTTTAGAGGATTTCCCTTTAGAGGATTGAGCTATTGATGGAGATGGTTGTGCTGTAGTGGAACCAGTAGAGGGTGTAGATGGATGTTTCTGGTGTGCATGAATAACATTTTTGTCTGGTTGATCATTTTTATGAGATTAAACTCACTAAAATTTTGTATACTCTTAATTTTTTACATCACTGCATTCAACATCATCTTCTAGATTAGTGGAAGATACATATTCCACCTGAGTAGGTGAAATATTTATCATTATTTTCCAAGATCCCACCATCTTCTGTGAGAGGTATATGAGAAAATTACAATCCTATATTGGGTTCCCTAATATTTGGATGAGAGGAGAATAATTTTGATGATCATATCCATCTACTATATTTTTTGTCACATGATTCGATAACCTGACTATGTTATCCTTGATCTCCTTTTTGAAGTAGTTGGGGAATTGTTCATTTCAATGAGAATAATCATAGTGTTTCATCTCCTAAAACTATTTTTCTTATGATCTATTTTCATCATCCAAGTTATATAGTAATTTTTTCTAATTTTCTTGAGGCTATGTAATATTATATAGCGTGGGATTTAATGTGGGAGCTGTTATAAGTGGATGTTTAATTATAACTGTATTAGACTCTAATTTTCATGTTATCATTCAATGATTTGATGAAATTACATGGGATTTTACCTCAAATTGTGAAATTGAGTCCTATAAATTTTAAGAAAACATGGATGGATCCCAAAACCCTCATGTTTATTTTACATTGATCAATGGTGTGCACAACTCATCATGATGATTCACTACACATATGGGCAACAAACCCTCCTAATGAATTGGATGGTTTAAGGAGTTTGTCATCCATTTCCACTGAGAAATGAAATCTTAGACCCTTTAATTATATTATTGAATATATATTGTTAGATAAAAAAGTGTTGTCTTATATATCTTTGAGATGAATTGGAAAAGGAAATTTTGATTGAGGTCTTCCAATCTAGTGATTGACCGACACTGCAAACATATTCACAAAATGAAGGATAGGCCATGTAACTATTTTGTAATGAATATGAGCTTTAAATCCTCCAATGGTTCTAGGGTAACCATCATGGGATCAAAATGATATGATGAATTAATCAAGTGGTCCTAAGTATCTCCCGATTCATTGATGATTGGAAATGTGGGATTCCTAATTTTTTTCAATGGGGAGTCAGATCCACCAATTCAAGGTAAGAATTCTTCTCTCATTGTATCCGTGAATTTATATCCTCTATAAATTTCAATTGATCCATTATTGACTGTATAGTGTTCATGAGAATTCCAAGAATATTAGGATGCTAAGAGACCTGAGAAGGTGCAATGGATGTATCCAAAATAGGTGCAGTTACTGGGGCCTAAATGGGTGAAGTGGTTAGTAAGACCAATGGGGACAAAATTGCTTTTATATTCAATGGGTATCTCACATGGTGCATCATTGTAATATTGTTTTTACCCAAATTTAGTTTCACATGAAATTTAGGGAATTCACCATCTTCTTTTGTAGGCTCGAAATATATTAGTGTTTGGTATCCAGCATTGAGAGGATGCTCCATGTCTGCTTCAGTTGACAAAAAAACTCTCTTTGTTGAGGGATGCCAACTTGAAGTGTAGTTTGAGGATATTCTCTTTGAACACACCTATTTAGAAGTATGACAAAGAGTAATTCTACATTAGTTCTCCTCTATTATTTATTCTCTTCATCTTGATGAGAGAATAATGCTTCCACTGAAAGGGTGATGGCCTCTTTTATAGGGAGGTCATACGCGATATAACCCTTAATTTTTTCCATGATGGGTTCCTTTCATGATGGAAATTATGTATTATTTTAGGGAGTTCCCAATTCTAGGAAATCATCTACCTGGGATTATGCACACCTCCTTCATTCATTTGGATGGGGAATCCATTTTGAACTTGAACTTCTTCTTCAGAATAATCTAAATTCACCACATGTTCTACATAATTTGGGTGGGTAGAGTTTATGAAGATAACTATTGTGAAATTAATTATGGTGATTATATTATTTTCCTTGTGATACTATCTTCTAATGAACCCTTAACAAGAAATTTTACTATCCTTTTACAATTCTATAGGATTATTTAGAAGAAAGTAAATCAAAGGGGATATTCACATAGTTCACTCATTTCTATTACAAGTGATAGTATATGATTAAGAGATGTGAAAAATTTGGAGGATTCATTCTATAACATCTTCCAAAATCTGGAGAAAACTGATCCTTGTTGAGGAGAGGACAAATACCATGAAATAACTCACATCCTTTAGTGCTAGAGATGTTTGTGTTCTAACTACACAACCATTTTGGCCTAATTTTCTAGCTTCTCGGGTTTGTTTTAAGAAGCATCCAACCCCTGAAGGGTGTGGTTCATGATGAATTACCATGGATGATACTACCATCACTGCACTACTAATTTTATAGGGTTTTGATTGAACATGGGAAGGGTGAATCATTAGACACAAACATGAATCAACTATCTCAGAGGATCATTATGATATTTTTGAAATTTTCACTATTCTATGGATAACATCCTATAATACGAAAGCGTAATTGATATTCTCATAATCATGATTCAAAATTATTTCAATATCCTACACTATTCTTTCTTGATGTTGGTGAGTGTGAGTTGGGGCCAGTCCTGGCTAATAATATTCTATTTAATGAATAGATTCCTCTTGGTGGAGATGTCCTTAGGCTATGATATTTCATGAAAACAACTTTTTTGTAATATTATGTGATGAGAGTGTAGTGAAATGACGTTATCCATGTGCACCCCAACATCTGATATGAACAATTGGTGGGGAATTTGTGATTAGCTATCACAACCTCCTTAATGAATTGAGGAATTCTTGTTTAAGGGACCCTTGTATTGTATCAATATTTGACTGTTGGTAATACAAGATATATTCCTTGTCAATTTAAAAATATTAACCATTTATTTATTTAAAATTATTTTGATACTCATTATAGTATACTTCATTTTCATTTAGCTAAAAATGTGTTTTTCTTTTGTGAGGTGGATTTAAGGTATACAATATTTCACTAACACATTTGGAATTTTATATTGAGGGGATTCTAAAGGATAGAACATGAATGGTATGTTTCCATTAGCCATCAATTTAATCATATTTGGACGATGTTTTTCTTCTTCAACCAAAGGTTTCTCGACCTGTTCTGACTTGAGTGGGATCTTCCCAATTATTTTACCAGAAGTAGTGCGACTAGATGAGATTTAATTTTCTATGACTGAAGGCAAGTGACCTAAGGCTGGTTTGGAGAATGACCTTCACCTTGGGATATCTTCTGATTGAGAAAGTATTTCTCCTTCCACTAGGATGGAATTTGAAATGACTAACATTTACTCCTATGATCATCATGATATCAATGCTTTATCATCAGTACATTAATAATTAGAGAATTCAAATGACAATGTAAAACACTAATGTAGTGATATAATTTTAAGAAAACACCATCACGAGGAGTTTCACCATGGTGGATTTCAATAATGGTAGTATCCTTTTACTACATGGTGTA
Organism: Viscum album; assembly: GCA_963277665.1. Taxonomy (NCBI): domain Eukaryota; kingdom Viridiplantae; phylum Streptophyta; class Magnoliopsida; order Santalales; family Viscaceae; genus Viscum; species Viscum album. The sequence continues at coordinate 1,227,331,156 of OY728151.1, forward strand.
TTCTACCACATAGAGGGTCATTATGGATATCATCAAGAGATAGGCTCTCAAGATCGAAAATATAGATTCCATGAACCCATAATTCACGTTGAAGTATTATATGAGGACCTTTGAAATTACTCATACTGCTCCCATATTTCAGTAATAGGAGGGTATAATCATGAGATGTTATTGATAAACATATGATGGCTTCATGAAATCATGTGTTAAGGGAAGCATGACCGTGGATCGGTTCTTGATTTTCTTCAATGATAACTATATACAATTTACCAGGGCCACATGTTGGGATATTTGGTTTTCATGGTAATGTGTTTATAGCTACCCTACAATGTCCATTCGAATAGGCTTATGGCCTCCGATTGGAGTGGATCAGTATTTCTGATCTAGATATACGTATAATGTGGGGTAATTATACCCAATAACTTTCCTGGATGAGAAAATATGCATATATATTCTCTGGGGTGATATTATGTTGATCCACCCCACTTGTGGGGATAAAGTTGTGTGTTCCTCCCTCAGTTACTATTATCATCTTCGTGATGATGTCATGACATGTATTTAGGATGTGGGAAGGGATTTTTGATTTCCCTTTCACAATTTCCAAGACATTCTTGGAAACATCAGTTGTCAGGACAAGCATATATTACTAGTCCACATTTGAAGTAGGGGTATGTGTATCCTTTTGTCCCCAATTTCCTTACAATGTATAATCATAATACTAATGTGGGGGGGGGGGGGTAGAAATATATATCATTCCCTTGATTATTGTTGGGACATTTTGAATGACTTCTCTGAATTCTACCTGACGAGTCTACTTTCGGGAATGGTGGGTAGAACTGGGTTTATCTTTCTACTCTCAGTACTACATCTGATTAGAAATGTGGGATTCCTTTGAAGATTTAAATAGAGTCTACTAGAAATCCTAATGAATGCAAACTTGTGAATTTTCCACTGCACCATTTTTCCTCTAAATTGAGTTTGTGGGATTATACAGAGGGGATAAAATGTGTGATCTGGAAACTTGATGGCCTATTTTCATCCCTATTGGGACTTATTGTGATCCAGAGTTTGAATGAACTGGGACAAATATCTAAGTACAACCACATCATCTTGTTGAGGGTTCACATCTGTGTGACAGTGGATACAATAATTGTAGGAAGGAGTAATTTAAAAGGACATGTGTCTCTTGGATGATTCCTTATGTTTCCACTTGATCCACCTCATTGTGTTATAGGAGGGAATGATTACATTTCAATTGATATTATCTAGAAATAGTTGAAGATTGGGATTGGCTCTCCCCCCCCATGACCACCGATCATCAATGTTCAGATGATCATGTGTTCTTTGTAAGATGGTGTTTTTTTGGGTGGACTCTAAAATATTGATCATTCTATTTTGATAGTATCATTAGACAAGTGATTTTGTGACCCATAATTGAGGATTATTGGTTTATTATTGTGTGCATATAGAAGAAAATGATCTCGAATGAATAGTAGTTTGAGCATTTGTTGGGGAATACATGAAAGCAACATTGGATCAAAGGGAGTTCTGAAAACAAATCCCTAGAAAAACACAATCTATAATTTTTTATCAATGCATCATCTCAAATACATGTTTGATTGATTTTATTTATTATTCCTCATTACCATTGAGAGTGATAGGGGCCTAACATGTAGGTGACACCATCATCTTAGTTAAGGATTCACGCCTACTTCACCATTTTTTCTTCCCCATGAAATCAAATATTTTAAAGTTCGATTGATGGGTTTTGAGTTCTGTGTGATTATTCACACTAGGTTTTCAATTTATGAATGGTTTCCAAAATTTTTATTGTTAGAATAAGAAATATTAAATAGTTCAATATACCTAATGAACTTCTTTCCAAAGGTAAGAACATGTTATGAGTTTTGGAAAACAGATATTAAGAAATCACATTGGTAGAGATAATGAGAGTTCAGTATCATCCCACCCTTTTTGGGAGGAATTATTTCATACTCAGGGGTATCTATAGATTTAAAATATTTTCATGAATTGATATTAAGTATATCATCGTCCATAGAGAATAGAATTTCTCTAGAGTATATTATCATCCTGGGATAAGGGAGTTGTTTTTATTGTTGGGATCGAACACATAGTTGGTATTCTACTGTATCATTGTGAAATAAATCAGAAACAACATTGATTGGTTCCTATTAAATAGAAACATAATACATTTTATTGTTATTTTATAAGTATCTTACCATATAGTTAGATAACTAGTTGGATAGACGTCTAGGAAGAAGATTCAATGTCACGTTTGGGGAGGGACTTGTACTAATGTGGCCAAGGAGAACTAGATAGAATATGAATTCCCATTTTAAATTAAACTATAACAGAAATTTGGTGTGTAGAAAAAAGATACTGATTTGGAGTGTTTGGTTTGGACCCCATGGATGCTTTCAACACATCCCATATGAATGTGAATAAAATAAATTTTAGTTTAGTTATGAGTAAACTCAGCTATAGAGGACCTATGAAGGATTGTCTCACATGGGAGTATTTACCATTGAGTGGATTATGTTTTGGATAGCTCTTGAAAAGGATTCCCATAGGAAAGGGTTCATGAGAGATGTATTGAATCATGGTGATTTGGAGGCTTGTTCGGGGTTACACCAAATGAGGTGAACAAAAGGCGAATTGAGGTGCTTACACATGAGGATAATGATCTAGTGAAATATAAATTTGGGTTGGGGATACTTCTATGAATGATTACCATTGACGTCAAAGATTGGGTAGGAATCCAATGCATGACAATTAAAAAAAAGATTCAGTGTTATTGTAGTTCAATATATTGAAATGATAATGTGGGATCATGATCATCATTATATTATAAGCCCATGTGGGTCATGTTATGTGTGAGAAACAATATGAAATATAAGATCTATAAAACCACACAGTTTACTTTGTTTTGAGGATGGATATATATCCTTGGGAACCCAAACATATTGGGGAACTCTGAAGGATGGAGAGAGGAAGATTGAAATGAAGGTTTTATGCAAAATCAATCATCTAATGGTGTGGAATCCATGATCATGGCCTCTAATAAGCCCAAAATTCAGGGATGATTCATGATCAAATGTTTTTTATAAGTGAAAGTCAATAAAATGCAGAATCGGACACATTTCATTATCCACTGATGGAAGAGGATGGGGTGATAATGGAGGAAGAGGGATAGGGTAAACCAATTTCCTTAATTAAAATATCCCTAAAATGAATCTAGATTATGAATAATGTAGCTGGAATGAAGGAGAATGATGTGAAGGTAGGGAGGATAATGATTTCAACCTCCTATGAAAATGGCTAGGGGCCTACTACGTGAGAGATTCATTTAAATGGTATGGTAGAAATGTATGAGGATGTCCTAAAATGATGAGTGGAAAAGAAAGAATTATCCACACCCTCTATAATATTAACTATGTTATCTGGGTCTCAGAGATGAGTATGTAAGGACATGGTTCAAAACCTTACATCGAAGACAATGAACTCCCCTAAAATGTTCCTAGGGTATGTATCCTCTTATCCATAGGTAAACTAATCCACATGTTCCTAGAGGATCCTATCAATTTAGTAGGACCATTGGAGGAAACCTATGACCATAAAAATACAATTCTAAGTGGGAGACACTTTGGAACGACTTTTCACATTGATTTTATTTTAGGAGAACTCAGTGGGAGTTTCAATATAGTCCCTTCCTAATAAAGAATAAAAGGGGAGAAGAACCCTTCTTTTAATATCATAAAGGAAGTATTAGAAACTGAATTTTTCAAGTCCTTAGTGTTGGTGTGTCTCACAGGTGTGTGACAAAGGGCCTAAGAGGAACTAAAAATGTTTCATGTAGGTGGTATAAGAATATGTGAAGTTTATATGCCTTCATATACGAACAACTGGGGAAAACATCCTTTAGTTAGGCTCTCACCTAAGCACCCTGAGTCTCCTTTAGTAACCCGAGATGTTACCCATGTAGGTCCCTAATTAGAAAGAGGGGCCTCACATAAGAGGCTTCTATTTATCATATATTAGTCCTCATGTAGTTGACTTATGTTTGGGACCCTGAAGTGACTTTTATTTTACATATCCCAATTAATTCAATCTTCTCTTATGTTTTTTATAGATTCCTAAATATTTTTGGGGGACTTGGGATTAGGTTCTGCAAAATCTAATCTCTAGGGTTTTTTTCCCATTTTTCATTTATTCAAATTAGGATCCCTTCATACATATTTATAGGAAATTATGGTGACCATTTAGATGGAGGTTTTCAAAAAAGGTCCATGACTTAATTTCATGTCAATGGTGTTCGGGGTAAGGGATTTTAGCACATTTGTTATACACAGGGTTGTTGTGCGGACTTTATAACGTGCATGGACCTGCACATGTATGTTTCGTTGGGAATTTCCTTTTAGATTTCTTCAAGTCTCGCTAGAATTTGATCATACTGAAGAGATTGTTAATAATCATTTCATGATCCTTAATAAAAAATAGTGACTAAAGTCGCCTCCTTGAAAAACACTTTAACGCTCTAAGAAATGTCCTTTTGGAGAGACCAAGATCACTATACTTTTCAATAGATTATTGGGAAGGGAATTGGGATGAAATTTGGGGTCATATTGTTATTATTTGTTTGGAAAATAATGATTAGTGTGGGTTGGGAGTAATGTTCTTTATAAGTGTAGAATATGGATATTTTTCAATATTATATTAATTAGTTAAATATTTTGGCTCAAGAATAACAATATTATTGATTATTATTACTATATATAGTAATTGGTATATGTTATTTTGATCCAAGGGGTTATTAAATAGTCTATGTCTAAAATATTTATTATAGTGCTTATAATGTTAAATACAACATTTTACCATATTTCATTATTAACCAAGAATTTCAACTACATTAGAAAAATATAAAATATTACCCAAATATATTTTCATCAAAATATTTCTAGAAATTAAATTTATATTTTTATATTAATTTTCTAAATATAACCCAAATAATTTTTAAATATCATCATCATTTATTTGAAAATTAGCATTTTTAATATTATGATCAATTTTGAAACCATTAGAAAATTACTTAGTGTCTCGTAAAAAAATATTCTCATTAAAATAAGAAATCATATCAATTTAAAATAAAGTTAAATATATAAATTTCATTTCAAATAATATTAATTATTAAAATTTGAAATTAATTTTTTTTACAGAAACAAAAAAAATAATTTATCATTTTCTTAAAATTTATTTACAAGAACCATGGTTTTAGAATATCACTTTTTCAACTAATAGAATTTAGAAATATTCTTTTACACTTCTAGAGTTGAGGTTACTATTCTATTATTCATGTGACTATTAGAAATGGTCAATTTATAGAATAGATATATGATTACATTTCAGATGGTCAGATTTTTAATGGTCACATGGGTTCTTCACATTATATAAATACATCATATTTCATTCATTTTTATTAACATATATTTTATCTTAATTATATACACATTTTCATTCAAAATATGGGTATTATATGTAACATCCCAGGTAAATAAAGAATAAAGCATTTTCATATTTATTAATATTTGAAAATTAAATATTAATTTTACTTTAAAGGGGTTGTTATGTTCGATAGCGTACCCTATACGCAACAATGAGTTTCTTTGAAATCTTACGTTGCATACTAGTAATATAATAATATTATTTAAAATGGTAGTTAACATGTAGCCGTTGTATTGGCGGGAATGAATATAAATAACTAGAATATGATTATAGTTGTTTTTTAAATGTTTTTACAATTGTCCAATAAAAGATAAAGGCTTAAAATAAGAAAAGAATTCAATTTTAGGCATAGATACTCTAATATTCACTAAAGGTCGACTTAGCGCCTTTTCATGGAGAACCTTCTTTAAATATATTTTTGGTCACTCTTATACTTTCTATTGGACCAAATAAAACTATTCTTTAGAATCAGGACATCAAAATTTACTTGGTGTAATTTTTTGGTATTTTTCCGATAAAGTTCATTTTTTAACGAATAGTGAAAAATGTCGTATTTTAATTCAAAACCACTTTTTAATATAATATATTTATATGATTATATTATCTTTTTAATTGGTTTTAGAATTTAATTAGAATATATTTTTACCATTTAATCCAATAGTGTTCATTGGAATTAATTTCACTTTGAAATTGGACTTAAACTAGTGTCAATATTTTGATATATATTGTTTCATAAAAACATGCTATTTGTCATGACAGCAGGAATTAATTATTAAATTAATTAATGTAACTTATATGATTTTAATTTTTTAAAATGGACATCATTTTTGAAATCATAATATCAAATATAGCTAAGGGTGAAGTTTTCGGATTTTTTTAAAAAACTTCAATTTTTGATGAATAGTGAAACCACTAAGTGGTACTTAAAAAAATGATTTTTTGTTTAAATGAAAATTTACCACCTTTGTGTTTTGAATTTCAAAAATACGACATACATTGTTTTCATTAGGAAGTAAAGTTTGGTTCAATGGGATTAAAATAATTTTTTGGGTGAGTAGTAACTTTTATGTTTATTAATCGCGATTAGAGGTAATTAGTGTAGTTTGAGGTAAAAATAATGTTTTAATAATATGAAATGACCTAGACACATGTCCTAAACTTATTGTATGTGTAATGGTAGACCAAGAAAATCCATGGGTCAACTTTGGGACCCCATGGATCCACTTTGGTAGGAAAATGACAATAATAACTTTTATTTAATGTTAAAATAAAAATGTCACAAACATGAGATGTTTTACTAAAAAAAAATTTAAATGGGGTTATACAAGTAATAATCTTGACTATAAGTATTAATTAGAAATATAAAAATATTTCATACATCATGATATTTTTTTTATAATTTTTATACATTAAATAAATTAAATTATTAATGGCACCATGATGATGCAGCGATTACCTCATTATTTAACGATTTAAATAAAATGAAACGATAATGTAAAATCTGAGACCTAAACTTGTCAAAAACCTATTTTATGGGTGTATTTCGAACCCTTATCACCTTAGCCTCTAAATTTATAATTGTGGGACCTTTTTTTATCCGAAAATCATTTTATAATAATGTAACCTTTTATAACTTTCCAAAAAGTGCCTCTCCTATCCTCTTATAAAAGGCCCCCACCTCTACCTCCTTACTCACACCTCTCAAGCCTTTGGTTCGGCCAAGATATACTCATTTTTTCTCTCCACATACCTCTCTTACTACTTGAAGCCTCACCATTGGGCATAATCCTTTCCATGGAAGCCTTTGAGCTCAAATCGAAAAGAGTTACCCGATTTAAAGGTAATGTCTTCCCTTGTGTTCTTTTGTTTTATTTTTCCTCTTGAAACCTCTAAAATCTTTTTATTAATTTATTTTGTAACAAAAAAAGTATCTTCAATATACTAGTATGTTTTTATGAGAAGTATTCGAGCTACACTTACACACAACTTCGTCTAATGGTTAAAGAACATATTGTTTTTGTGGATGGAGAATTGTTGCCTCACGAAATGATGATTGTTCAATCTTCTCTTAACACCATTAATGGTGGCCATTATGATGTCACTATATTTTATATATGATATATATGGTATTTATGTTTTCTATATTCTTCTGAATTTTATTTTTTAAACATTCCTTTATACTTTTCATGTTGTGAAAATGAAATAATTTCATACGAGGAAGTGTGGACTACCGCACCCTCAAGTGATGTGACTCATTCATGCAATACATGGAATGTATAAAGAATGAAATTAAGGAACATATTTTACATATATAACATATATATTATACTGTAATTATATTATATATATCTCTCAATTATTTTTAATTCCAATAATATGACAAAGAAATGAAAGTAGCGTTCATGCGTACGTACGGACTACCGTCTCCATGAACGGTGCATTTCATTTGTTTTTATCTCCAAATGTTATGGAGTAGTATAAAATGAATATTTACTGGATATATATGATATTTAAATCATTAATACTATTCTGGAGATTATTTACTTATAACTACATGGACAATCATTTTCAAACAAGTTCATTTTTGACTCATGTACCAAACATCGAAAAAAACGTCTGATATGAACTAACATTATTATCCAATTATTATAACATTATAATATGTGATATGAACTGAATAATAATCTTTAAAATATTTCCTTAAGCAATTAAAAATTGACCAAAGTTTATTATTCAGGAATATAAAGAAACGAACAAGACAAGTCAGATTTGAGGTAAGGGATCCTACCTCTCTCTTTCTTTTCAAGTACTCTCTTTTATGTCATCCCTTTATGCTCCATGTTCTTATGTTGGAAGAAGTTATTTTATATTCATCCTACTGTAATATTTATGTTAATATTATGAGATAACCTCTATTTCTCTCATCAATTCATTTAAGATGTTTTAAGTGGCGCCGTTAGGCTGCCGAATTTTTGTAAAGGATTCTTTCACCCTTCTCTTTTTTTCAAAGTTCTATTTTCTTGTCAAGTCTTTTAAGTTACTTATTCTTATGTTGGGGTATGATATCTATATCCATCATAATTTCCGTTTATGTTCATATGATGAGATACCCTATTTTATCTCATCAATCCGTTTTTTGATGTTTTAAGTGGCGTCGTTAGGCTGCTGAAATTTCGTAAGGGATTTCATATCTCACTTTCAATTCCGTGAGATTTCCATTGTTCACCACTTATTTATTACATGTGGTGTATTTTGTAGTGCCATTTCATATATATTATCATTTTTATATTCATGGTATTATGTGAATCATTTGGTGTTTATTATCATTTTGTCATACGACTCGATTGATCACAATGAGGTAAGGAGTTTTTATCTCACTTTTTGTTCCCGTGAGATTCATGCTACTTGTCCCACTATTTCTTTTTTTGTGGTGTATGTACTGCTCATGATTGTATTATTTGTGTAATATAATTTAATTTATGGGTATTTACATATTCATTGTATGACCCTTCTTTCATGGGGTGTACGTTTCGAAAGTTACCCAAATCGGTAAGGGAACTTCATTACCCAATTTCAATTATTTGGGTTAAACTTGTACTTCTTGAATGTGTCGTCCTATGAATATGTGTAAATGACCTCTAATTGTTTTACACTTAATATCCACTTATATTTGGTGTATTCTTCTATCAAACATAATTATGTAATTGATTTATCCTTAATCAAGGGATACCGTCTTTGTAAGGGACTTCATTTCAATCTCCTTTCATTGAGGCATATTTTGATTTATACAAAACTATATTTTATACGGTGTATAAACCCCTTTGACTTTTACTTTTATTCAAAAGGAATATTTTTATACGAATCATTTTAATAAACTACAAAAGGAATGTTTTTGTCTTACGTATGCGGCGACAACGATTTCTTCGCCGCCGTGAGTATTATTTGATCTTTGGCTTTCTCAAGAAGCCGTAATGTTTTTAAAATAAAATAAATACCATATAATCTTTTATGTATTTTGGTATTGAAAATGGTTTTGATAAAGGATTATTTTATGTCATTATATTTAAATGACATATTGTGATTGAAATGTGGAAATGTTATCATTATTTTATATTGGTTTTATGTGTTATAATTTTATAATGGCACTTGGACTTTTGACGGGTGGTTACGTGATAAACCATATGATGGGTGGTGCCGTAAATACCAAGATGGGTGGTTATGTTATAACCTCCAATGCATTGGGTATGGAAGTCGGCCGTATGGCTATTCCATTAAGTATGTGTGGAAGTCGACCATATGGTTATTCCATTTAAGTATGTCTATATCCCAAGTTACATTTATATGTTATGTGTTCTTTACATGGGTTTTATGGTACTCATTTTGGTTACAAAAAGGTAAGAAATGATTTTTTATTTAGTGAAGAGTATTTACTACTTCATACAAGGTGAAAAGTATTAATTATGATAAAGTAATCATGATTTACTTATTGTTTTGAAAAACTAATAGTTTTCCCTTTTTGTGTATCTCTTACTGAGATTTTTATGCTCATCCCATGTTTTTGAAATTTTTTCCATAGGACTTAAAGATTAATAGGATCAAGGATGGGATCAAGGAAAGACATGCTATCTAAAAACATAGAACTAGACATGTTTCTTTTTAAGAGTTTTTATTTTATAAAAAAATGGAAATTGAGTAGATGTGTCTACTTTGTAATCTTTTGAGATGTAATAGTTATGACCTAATTTTATAAAACTCTAATCCTGAAAAGATACTCAATGTGAATTATTCATTTAATTCAAGATTAAGTAATGTTTAAGGCCGGGGCCTTATAGTTGGTATCAGAGGTCGGTTTAGACAACTTTAGGAGTTAGAAAATTGTTAAATTATAAATTAATTTATGTTATGATTGAAATTATATAGAATTTAAATATTACCATGTTGCTTCGCCTAAGATATTTCTATGTTCATAATGGTTTTCCGTAGAGGAAACAACGAATCTATGTTGGTACGACATCAGGAGGAAGGCAACCTTCCAAATCAGCAACCCGAGATGGTTGGAATTGGAACTGAACAATTTGTTGCAGTGATGGCACAATTGACTCAAGCTATAAAGGGTGGTGGTATCCAGGCACGAGATCATCCAGATCAACCACAGAGGAACATGTCAGTGGTGGAACATTTCATGAGGCAACATCCCCCATCATTCAGAGGATCATCTGACCCTGTGCTAGCTGAATGGTGGACTAAAGCACTTGAGAAGATTTTTGATGTCATGGGGTGTTCGGAACATCAAAAGGTTAGTCTTGCTGTTTACCATTTTGAAGGTGAATCAGATCAGTGGTGGTCGATGATTAAAAATATCAGGGATAGTGATGAGATTGATGATCTTCACTGGGATGAATTCAAAGGTATGTTTCTTGAGAAATATTTTCATAAGGTGGTTCGTCTTAGGATGGAAAAACAATTTCTAGAATTGAGTCAGGAGGATGACTCAGTGGCTGCTTATGAAGCAAAGTTCACTCGACTGGAAAGGTATGCTTCAAAATTCATACGAGATCTTGATAATAAAATCAACCGTTTTTACTCAAGGTTAAAGAAAAGGTATCGAAGGGATTTATCTTCTCATGAGTTCAAAAGTTATGAAAAACTTGTTCGATGTGTGGAGAAGGTGGAAATGTAGTTTTTCGATGATCAGGTATTCTTTGACAAACGACATAATAAGAGGTCCAGTTGGCAGGAAAAGGGGATGACTTCATCAAATAAGCAAGGGGTTAAGAAAACCAAATATCCATCCTGTGATAAGTGTGGTAAAATGAATCCTGGAGAATGTTTATCCAAGTCTGGAAAGTGCTTTCGGTGTGGTAAGTCTAGTCATATTGCTCGTAACTATAAGGAAGATGATCAAGCAGGAAATGAAAAGTCAGTGGTAAGACGTTTTAAGTGTAATGAAATAGGTCATTAAGAATATGAGTGTCTATAGAAGAACTCAACTGGGGGAAAGCAGCCAGACTACAAGCATAAAGGGGTGGTGAAATACTTTGCAACTACTTCAGCAGATGTTGGGCCATCGAATGAAGTAGTATCAGGTACACTGTTTGTTTGTTCGGATTATGCCAATGTGTTGTTTGATTCAGGGTCTACACATTCTTTCATTTCTAAGAAGTTTTATAGTAAATTGGAAATTCCATATCAAGATATGAATCCTAAACTTATGGTAAAAACACTCGGAGGAAACGTTGATACAAAAAGAAATTATAATAACCTTCCTATCCTTGTGTGCGGAAAGAATCTACCTGCAAACCTTATTGTTTTACCTATAGTAGAGTTTGATGTTATTTTGGTCATGGATTGGCTTTCTTTTTATCATGCTAAGATTAACTGTAGAGCTAAAATGGTTTCTTTTCAGAAAGATTTTCAGTTTGTGTACAAGAATGAACCCTTGATTTTGATAACATATCAGGAAGTTGAGAAACTAGTAAAATATGGAAATGAATGTTACCTTGCACATATTTTTGAAAATAAAGGAACTGTTCAGATTAATGATGTTCCAGTGGTAAATGAGTATCTTGATGTTTTTCCTAATGAGTTTCCTTGTATTATTCATGATCGAGAAGTTGAATTTACTATTGACTTAGTTCTTGATTCTAATCCAATTTCAAAACCCCCTTATCGAATGGCTCAAGTTGAACTTTTAGAGTTAAAGAACCAATTGCAATAGTTATTATATAAAGGTTTCATTCGACCTAGCACATCACCATGGGGTGCTGTTGTCTTGTTTGTTAAAAAGAAAGATGGTTCAATGAGACTTTGCATTGATTATAGAGACTTGAATAACATCACTGTTAATAACAAGTATCCTTTGCATCATATCGATGATTTGTTTGATCAGCTCCAGGGAGCTCAGTATTTTTCAAAGATTGATTTGAGGTCAGGGTACCATCTGTTGAAAGTAAAAGAAGAAGTCGTTTTGAAGACTATGTTCCGTACTAGATATGGCCATTATGAATTTGTAGTTATGCCTTTTGGGTTAACCAATGCACCTACTGTATTCATGGACCTTATGAATAGAATTTTCCATGAGTTCTTGGATAAGTTTGTGGTTGTTTTCATTGATGGTATTTTTGTGTTTTCTAAAAGTAAAGAGGATCATGAAAGTCATTTAAGGGTTATCTTTCAAACCTTAAAAGAAAAGAAACTGTATGGAAAATTTATCAAGTGTGAGTTTTGGTTACAACAAATTTCTTTCCTGGGTCACATTGTTTCAAAATATGGCATAACTGTTGATCCTGCTAAAACAAAAGTTGTTGAAGAATGACCAAGACCCAAAAATGTAACCAAGATCTGTAGTTTTCTTGGTTGGGTAGGTTACTACTGAAGGTTTGTTGAAAATTTTTCTGTGTTATCTAGTCCAATGACTAAGCTAACTCGGAAGGGTGTTAAGTTTATCTGGATAAAAGAATGTGATGATTGTTTTCAAGAACTGAAAAGAAGATTGGTGAATGATCCGGTTTTGGCACTTCCTTCCAGGAATGATGAGTCTGTTATCTACAGTGATTCTTCATTGAAAGGACTTGGTTGTGTCCTTATGCAGAATAATCGGGTAATTGCATATGCTTTACTTCAGTTGAAAACTCATGAAGTAAATTACCCTACACATGACTTCGAATTAGCTGTTGTTGTTTTCGCTCTAAAAATTTAGAGGCATCATTTGCATGGAGTAAAGTGTGAAATATATACTGATCACAAAAGTTTAATGTATATATTCACTCAGAAATAATTGAACATGAGACAAAGGAGATGGCTAGAATTAATCAAGGATTATTATTGTGCAAGTCATTACCATCCGGGAAAAGCAAATAAAGTGGCTGATGCTTTGAGTCGAAAAAGTAATGCTTCATTAACCATAATGCGTTTGGAACGAGATCCTTTGGTTTTTGATTTGATGAACTTTGGAATAGAAGTTTTTTGGTTCAGGAAGTTCTTCTATTTTGTTTTAGGTATCAGTGAAATATTCTCTATCAGACAGAATTAAGCAAGCACATAAGTAAGATAGTGAGTTACAGAAAAAGGTAGAGTTAGTTCAGAAGGGTAAGTTGCCTGAATTCAACATTGACAACGATTGTGTTTTGAGATTTGGGAAGAGATTGTGTGTGCCTTGTGATCCGCAGTTGAAGAGAGTGTTGTTATGTGAAGCTCATAGTTCCCCGTTTTCAGTTCATCCAGGCAGTACAAAGATGTACAGAGATCTGCAGGAGTATTACTGGTGGGATGGAATGAAAAGAGATATTGCTGATTTTGTTGTGAAGTGTTTGCCTTGTCAGTAGGTTAAAGCAGAGTGGTAGTTACTGAAAGGGATGCTTCAGCCATTACCAGTGCGAGAGTGGAAATGGTAAAATATATCCATGGACTTTTTTGTGGGATTACCAAAGACATCTTGAGGTAATAATGCAATCTGGGTTATTATTGATCGATCGACTAAATCTGATCATTTCCTTCCTATTCGAGATACTTTCTCTCCAGATCAAATTTCTCGATTGTATCTTAAAGATATAGTAAGGTTGAATGTATTTCCCATATCCATTGTATCTGATCATGATCCCAGGTTTGCTTCTAACTTTTGGAAAGGCCTTCAGAAGTCGTTGGGTACTGAATTAAATTTTAGTACAACTTTTCATCCGTAATCAGATGGGCAGTCAGAACGAACAATTCAGACATTGGAGGATATGCAATGTGCTTGTTCGATGGATTATCAGGGAAGTTGGGACCAATATCATTATTTGGTTGAGTTTTCTTATAATAACAGTTTTCATTCCAGTATACAGATGTCACCGTTTGAGGCATTATATGGGAAGCGGTGTCGAACTCCAGCTTTCTGGGATGAAGTGGGTGAAAGGAAGTTGATGGGACCAGAATTGGTAGAAGAGATGGCATAAAAAGTTTAGTTGATTCAGAAACACATGAGAACAGCTCAGATCAGACAAAAAAGTTATGCAGACAACAGGAGGAAGGATCTATCTTTTGAGGTAGGTGATTATGTTTTTCTCAAAGTTTCACCGTGGAAAAGTGTGATGCGATTTGGTAAGAAAGGAAAGCTGAGTCCAAGGTTCATTGGACCATATGAAATTTTGGAGAGAGTTGGATCAGTTGAATACCGAGTGGCTTTACCTCCGAGTTTATCTCAGGTACACAATGTTTTTCATGTTTCGATGTTGAGAAAGTATATGCCAGATCCATCTCATGTTTTGAGCCCAAATGTGGTTCAGTTAAAAGAGAATCTCTCTTATGAAGAAAAACCAGTCCATATTCTTGAATGTAGAGAGAAAGTGTTGCGGAATAAGGTAATTCACCAGGTAAAGGTTTTGTGAAAAAACCATATAGTTGAAGAGGCAACGTGGGAATCTGAAAATTCTACGAGGGATAAATACCCCCACTTATTTTGGTAAGTGAATAAAATTACGAGGACGCAATTCCCAAAAGGGGGGAAGGATGTGACATCCCAGGTAAATAAAGAATAAAGCATTTTTATATTTATTAATATCTGCAAATTAAATATTAATTTTACTTTAAAGGGGTTTCTATGTTCGATTGCATACCCGATACACAACAATGAGTTTCTTTAAAATCTTAAGTTGCACACTAGTAATATAATAATATTATTTTAAATGCTAGTTAACACGTAGCCGTTGTATTGGCGGGGATGAATAGAAATAACTAGAATATGATTATATATGTTTTTTAAATGTTTTTACATTTGTCCAATAAAAGATAAAGGCTTAAAATAAAGAAAGAATTCAATTTTAGGCATAGATACTCTAATATTCACTAAAGGTCGACTTATCGCATTTTCATGGAAGACCTTATTTAAATATAGTTTTGGTCACTCTTATATTTTCTATTGGACGAAATAAAACTATTCTTTAGAATCAGGACATCAAAATTTACTATGTGTGAAGTTTTGGTATTTTTCCGATAAAGTTCATTTTTTTAAAGAAATAGTGAAAAATGTTGTATTTTAATTCAAAACCTCTTTTTAATATAATTTATTTATATGATTATATTATCTTTTGAATTGGTTTTAGAATGGAATTAGAATATATTTTTAACATTTAATCCAATAGTGGTATTTGGAATTAATTTCACTTTGAAATTGGACTTAAACTAGTGTCAATCTTTTGATATATATTGTTTCATAAAAACACGCTATTTGTCATCACATCAGGAATTAATTATTAAATTAATTAATGTAACTTATATGATTTTAATTTTTTAAAATAGACATCATTTTTGAATTCGGAATATCAAATATATCTTAGGGCGACGTTTGGAGATTTTTCTAAAAAACTTCAATTTTTGCTGAATAGTGAAACCACTAAGTGGTACTTAAAAAACTGATTTTTCATTTAAATGAAATTTTACCACCTTTGTGTTTTGAATTTAAAAAATCTGACATACATGGTTGTAATTAGGAAGTAAAATGTGGTTCAATGGGATTAAAATAATTTTTTTGGTGAATAGTAACTTTTATGTTTATTAATCACGATTAGAGGTAATTGGTGTAGTTTAAGGTAAAAATAATGTTTTAATAATATGAAATGACCAAGAAACATGTCCTACCCTTATTGGATGTGTCATGGCCGATCAAGACAATCCATGGGTCAACTTTGGGACCCCATGGATCCACTTTGGTAGGGAAATGACATTAATAACTTTTTATTTAATGTTAAAATAAAAATGTCACAAGCATGAGATGTTTTACTAAAACAATTTTCAAATGGGGTTATACTAGTAATAATTTTGACTATAAATATTAATTAGAAAGATAAAAAGATTTCCTACATCATGATATATTTTTTTATAATTTTTAGACATTAAATAAATTAAATTATTTATGGCACCATGATGATGCAGTGATTACCTCATTATTTAACGATTTAAATAAAATGAAACGATAATGTAATATCTAAGACCTACACTTGTCAAAAGCCTATTGTATGGGTGGATTTCGAACCATTATCACCTTATACTCTAAATTTATAATTGTGGGACCTTTTTTATCCAAAAATCATTTTATAATAAAGTAACCTTTTATAACTTTCCAAGAGTTCCTCTCCTCTCCTCTTATAAAAGGCCCCCACCTCTACCACCTTAACCACACCTCTCAAGCCTTTGGTTCGGCCAGGATCAACTCATTTTGTCTCTACACATCCCTCTATTACTCTTTGAATCCTCACCTTTGAGCATAATCCTTTCCAAGGAAGCCTTTGATTTCAAATAAAAAAGAGTTACCCGATTTAAAGGTAATGTCTTCCCTTGTGTTCTTTTGTTTTATTTTGCTTCTCCAACCCTCTAAACTCTTTTTATTCATTTATTTTGTAACAACAAAAGTATCTTCAATATACTAGGATTATTTTATGAGAAGGATTATAGCTACACTTACACACAACTTCGTCTAATGGTTAAAGAACATACTGTTTCTGTGGATGGCGAATTGCTGCCTCACGAAACGATGATTGTTCAATATTCTCTTAACACCTTTCATGGTGGCCATTATGATATCACTATATTTTATATATGATATATATAGTAATTATGTTTTCTATATGATTATTAATTTTATATTTAAAACATACCTTTATGCTTTTCATGTTGTACAAATGCGATAATTTCATACGAGGAAGTGTGGACTACCGCCCCCTCAAGTGATGTGACTCATTCATGCAATACATGGAATGTATAAAGAATGAAATTAATGAACATATTTTACCAATATAACATATATATTATACTGGAATTATATTATATATATCTCTCAATTACTTTTAATTCCAATAATATGACAAAGAAATGAAAGTAGCGTTCATGCGTACGTACGACCTACCATCTCCATGAACGGTGCATTTCATTTTTTTTTATATCCAAATGTTATGGAGTAGTATAAAATTAATATGTAATGGATATATATGATATTTAAATCCTTAATACTATTCTGGAGATGATTTACTTATAACTACATTGAAAATCATTTTCAAACAAGTTCATTTTTGACTCATGTACAAAACATCGACAAAAACATCTGATATGAACTCACTTTATTAACCAATTATTATAACGTTATAATATGTGATATGAACTGAATAATAATATTTAAAGGAGTTCCTTAAGAAATTATAAATTCACCAAAGTTTATTATTCATGAATATAAAGAAATGAACATGACAAGTCAGACTTGAGATAAGGGATCCTACCTCTCTCTTTCTTTTCAAGTACTCCCTTTTATGTCATCCCTTTATGATCCATGTTCTTATGTTGGAATATTTTATTTTATATTTATACTACTATAATATTTATGTTATTATTATGAGATAAATTCTCTTGATCTCATCAATTCATTTAAGAATGTTTAAGTGGCGCCGTTTAGCTGGTGATTTTTTGTAAAGGATTATTTCACCATTCTCTTTTTTTCAAAGTTCAATTTTCATGTCAAGTCTTTTAAGTTACTTATTCTTATGTTGGGGTATGATATCAATATCCATAATGATTTCCTTTTATGTTCATATGATGTGATACCCTATTTGATCTCATCAATCCATTTTTTGAAGTTTTATGTGGCGTCGTTAGGCTGCTGATATTTCATAAGGGATTTCTTATCTCACTTTCAATTCCGTGAGATTTCCATTGTTCGCCACTTAGTTATTAAATGTGGTGTTTTTTCTACTGCCATTTCATATATATTATCATTTTTATAATCATGGTATTATTTGAATCATTTGGTGTTTTTTATCATTTGGTCATACAACTCTATTGATCACAACGAGGTAAGGAGTTTTTATCTCACTTTTTGTTCCTATGAGATTCATGCTACATGTGCCACTATTTCTTTTTGTGTGGTGTATGTACTGCCCATGATTGTATTATTTTTGTAATATAATTTAATTTATGGGTATTTACATATTCATTGTATGAACCTTCTTTCATGGGGTGTACGTTTCGAAAGTTACCCAAATCGGTAAGGGAACTTCATTACCCAATTTCAATTATTTGGGTTAAACATGTACTTCTTGAATGTGTCGTCCTATGAATATGTGTGAATGACCTCTGATTGTTTTACACTTAATATCCACTTATATTTGGTGTATTCTTCTATCAAACATAATTATGTAATTGATTTATCCTTAATCAAGGGATACCATCTTTGTAAGGGACTTCATTTCAATCTCCTTTCATTGAGGCATATTTTTCTTTATACACAACTATATTTTATACGGTGTATAAACCTCTTTGACTTTTACTTTTATTCAAAAGGAATCTTTTTATACGAATCATTTTACTAAACTAAAAAAGGAATGTTTTTGTCTTACGTATGCGGTGACAACGATTTCTTCGTCGCCGTGAGTATTATTTGATCTTTGGCTTTCTCAAGAAGCCGTAATGTTTTTAAAATAAAATAAATACCATATACTCTTTTATGTATTTTGGTATTGAAAATGGTTTTGATAAAGGATTCTTTTATGTCAATATATTTAAATGATATATTGTGATTGAAATGTGGAAATGTTATCATTCCTTTATATTGGTTTTATGTGTTATAATTTTATAATGGTACTTGGACTTTTGACGGGTGGTTACGTGATAAACTATATGATGGGTGGTGCCGTGAATACCAGGACTGGTGGTTACGTTATAACCTCCAATTCATTGGGTATGGAAGTCGGCCGTATGGCTATTTCATTAAGTATATGTGGAAGTTGACCATATGGTAATTCCATTTAAGTATGTTTATGTCCCAAGTGACCTTTATATGTTATGTGTTCTTTACATGGGTTTTATTTTAATCATTTTTGTTACAAAAAGGTAAGAAATGATCTTTTATTTAGTGAATAGTATTTACTACTTCATATAAGGTGAAAAGTATTACTTATGATAAAGTAATCATGATTTACTTATTGTTTTGAAAAACTAACAGTTTTCCCTTTTTGTGTATCTCTTACTGCGGTTTTTATGCTCATCCCAAGTTTTTGAAAATTTTTCCACAGGACATAAAGATGAATAGGATGAGGGATGGGATCAAGGAAAGACATGCTATCTAAAAACATGGAACTAGACATGTTTCTTTTTAAGAGTTTTTATTTTATAAAAAAAATGGAAACTTAGTAGATGTGTCTAATTCGTAATCTTTTGAGATGTAATAGTTATGTCCTAATTCTCTAAAAATCTAAACTTGAATAGATCCTCAATGTGAATTGTTCATTTAATTCAAGATTAAGTAAGGTTTAAAGTCGGGCCCTTATATTATATTATTAATATTTTAGCTTATTTTTACACTTTTGTTCATGGATTTAGTTTGTTTGGTGGATTATGCAAATCAAATCTATTATATTTTTGTTTTTATTTTTTTATAACATATTTTAATATTTTCAATTATTTTATGAATTTTTATTCAATAATATAAATATTCAAATTAAATTAATGTTTTGTAGGTTTTATCTTATGTTGAATGTGTTTTATATTATAGTATAAAATAATACACAATTATAAGGTGATAAATTACATTGATAAAATAAATGTCCATTAAAAATACCAAAATAAATTGAAATGTAATCAATTTGAAAGAATATTGAGATTGTGAAATAAACCCTTACATCTGGTCCAATATTCTCCATATGTTATTTTAATAAAAATCATAAAAAATTAAAATTTATAATAATAATATCCAGAATAATATCAATAATAATATTCAATTTCATAATTCCATATGTGTTTTACTTATAACCTAATATCACAAGTTCATTGACAATCATTCATTATCATTATCATTTCAGGTGTTAATTGATTTTTTCATAGATGTTTTGATATATTTTTATGAAACAAGAAACATGGGGATATTAACATAATATATATAATGTTAATAATGATTTATATGTCATTTATATTCATTATATATGTTTAGAATCATTCATGAAATGTGAACATGAATTATAAATAGAATCAATTAGTGGAGGTGGTAGTCAAAGGAGAGGTTGTAATTTTTTATATGGATAAATTGTAAGAATACACATAGTGTCTTATATTTTTTTAATCCCAAATAAGTCATTAATATATTATATATTCATTAGATACATCATTATAACCATAAATGTAATGGGGAAATGAAAAAACCAATAATAATGCTATGTGGAGAATGTGGGTCATACGTACAACTCAACAATGTATTAATTTCAAATTGATGGAAAGGAGGTGGAAATTTTTTTCCCATAATATTAAAATAATGGTACTCTATTATGTATTTTATGTTGGATAAACTATATTTAATGGAATTATAATAATAAATAAAATTTTAATGAGTATCTAAAGATGATTTAATATTACTATAGAGACCTCCATTGGAATACACATAAAACCTCCATAAGATTGTCTTAGGATAAAACTAAAATCCCAAGAACATTTTTTATAATTATAAAAATGTATTGGGGTTGAGATATAATGAGAAATTTTTTTAAAAAATAATAAGAGTAGGTTCCATTTTTTATGAGTTGTAAATGATGCACTTGGAATTATGTAAATGATTTATGTACAATATTAATCATAATAATGAAAATTGAAACCAAATAGACATAATTAATATTTTTGGATATTTAAACTTCTAAATAAATTCATCCAATAATATTAATATGTGTCTATGTTTAATTTTAAAACATATATTTTGGTTATACCCCGCCTGTTAACCATTTTAACACTAACTAAAGAAATATATTTTTTTTTTCTTTATAGATTATAAATTTACATATAAGGTAACAATTTAATCAAAAATAGTCATGTAAGGAAATTGAATGAAATTTCCAATCACAACAATATTATTTAATTTTGTTTTAATTTTTAATCATTTAATTAAATAATGATGATCATAAAATATTATTAATATCATATTTTTACTATTTATTTATCTTTAAATCAATGATATAAACATGGTAATGGAATTTAAATATTAAAATAATTTCCATCTTTTATACATAATATATCTATAACAAAAAATATGAATATTACAATTCATCCAAAAAATGATAATTTTATTATTTTTAATGTAATTTTTTTATTATTATATTTCATGTAGGATAACATTATAAATTATTCAAAAATACCATATTTTATTATAACAACTTGAAAAATTAAAAAACATTATTATCAGTAGTTTTTTATTAATAAAAAAAAATATTTTATGTTAAATCATAAAATATTTTATCCATATTAAATCATATAATGGAAATTAAAATCATCAGGGTGACATTTTGTATTTCACATTTTCATAAAATAATATATACGTTATAATCATAAGAAAGAGGAATGAAATTTACATATTTTCAAATCTAGGATGGATTGGGTTTAAAACCACCCAAAACATAATATAAATAATGTTTCATGGATATTTTAGGACACATATCATAATTTAAACCACATATTTCATGTTTTACTAATAATACAGGGAAAATTTATTTTGTGGATTAATATTCATAATTACATAAAAGTAAGGGGACTTATTTTGAACTTTTACTATCCTGCTTTAAAATATTGAATAAAATTTTCAATTTCCAATTCCTATGAGTTGAATAAATCTACTTTCGGGTAAATAATGAAATATAAGAATAATAGTTTTTGATGATCATATTTTTAGGCCAAAAAATGAGGTTATTCCAAAATATGACATAATTATGATTCATATATGATTAATTTGACTATTTATAATTAATTGAGGATTATATTAAATTTAAAAAAATTCACAAACCTAGTATTTTTTTTTGAATTTCCATGATTATTCGAATTGTATGAATGTTTTCAAAAAATCAACATTTTTTACTATGCACTCAAAAATCAAACATTTTAGAAAATTTAAAAATACTTTTTTTAATTAATCATTTTATGACGAGTAATGTTTTATTTTTTTACAAATCAATTTTTAAAATTTGTATTTTTCTTTTTCATCTAAAATATGTCAAAAATTATCCTTTATATAATTTTTTTAAAATTTTACTTGTAGTTAATATATTTAGTATAAATTAATAATTATTTGAGTTTTGTGAATTATATATATTTTTTTATAAATTATCATAAAATTGTATATAGAATAGACAAAATTATAAAAATTTCTATATATCTAACTATGATATATATAATGGTTTTATATACATTCACTATATCTTTAAGATTAAAATGACATTCCCATATATAAACTAACATGGTTCATAGAAATTTATTCATTTAATTCACTCCCATAATTTCTATTAAATAACTAATTCCCTTCCTTGATTTTATATATGCTGTTTGGGAAAATGAATTCCTGAAAAAAATGAATATAATTATTTTATGTTTTTTATGTATATATATATGTGTGTGTGTCTGTGTGGGTGGCTGGGATTGTGTTTGTGTGTTTCTATTTACACTACTAGTACTTTTCATCCTGATATTTCATATTGTACTGTCATAATGTATTAGTATTTATTGTAATATTTCATCTCTATTATCGTTTCAAAGTTATTTTTTGTTTGACATTTCATGTTTCAAATGCTATTAAAAAAGATTTTCATTCAAAGGATATATATATATTGAAATTTTGGGGTTTTATAATTAGGGTTCATGAATCTTATAGATAAATAGGATACAATTTTTTGGTATCACAAAAATGGTATTCTTTTTCTTAGTGGGTGATTTGAACTAGGAATATAGTTTTTCTATCTTCTAGTATATTAATGAATATTCACTTGATCAATGTCGCACATAATGTCTCATGGAGTGCGGAGGAATAATTCTGGGCCATTGGAGTAACCCCTTCACTCATTCAGAGAAGTAATTTTAATGTACATGTGTAGTCCTTGATATTTTATTTTAGTTAATGATATTGGGTGTGATTTAGATACATGGGTCATGTATATATGGTTATATAGGAAGAAAATTCGTAATATGATCATTGTTGGTTAGGCTAGATACCATTGTATATTAACTTTTCAATTACTATTATATATATAATGACCGGTTTGGTCTCCATTAATTGACTTTGGTTATAGTAGATCTATTAATCTATTTTACTTACTCTATTATATTGATGAAATATATATAATGATTTAATACTTTTGTTTTTTTGGCTTAAGGGGGAGCCTCATCGATATTAGTTTATTGTCTATAGGTATTTAAAATTTTAGTTATAACTATTGATCATTTTAAATTTTTAGTAATGTTGGTCATGACCGTCATTGTTTACATTTGAGAGACTAGTCTTGAAAAGTTTCATTGAATCTCTATTGGTTAGTCAATTTCCTCTAAAATATGGGGACTTATTCCTATGGTCTTGTGGATCCCCTACTTAGGTGTCATATGTGTCATCTGATTCAATAAATTATAATATCACATACCCTAATCAATACACATATATTATCCATATACTCCTCTAAAACATTCATTATTTATCTTCTTTATTTTCCTTATCCATCAGGATTTTTCAAGTGCATGGGACCAAATATTTTTAATGTGTAATGAAGTTATATAACTTGATCTAACTTTATATTTAATGATTCACTGAATTTGTTCAACATTTATATGGTAGGAAACTCATTATTTATACCATGTATTAACTAATTATATGAATTTGATTCATAATGGGTGTATTTATCATTTTTTATAATTAATTTATTTTTTTATTATTAACACAAATAACAATGATTGGTTTGATTTTTGAAAAATGTGTAATTAATGTGGGTTGTTTATTTATTAGTGAGATAAATTATTTTTTTATGTATTGAAAAATTATTATTATATTACCTTGACAATTTATAATATAATAATTTATATTTTGGGAAAGGCATTTCATTCCATGAATAAATATTATTTATATTTGACTTATAATTAATAATATTTATATTATGAATTTATGGGAAATATATAGAGATGAAGTATAATTTTGTAATGTTAAATCAATTCCATTTAAACATAAATACTTCTTTTGTTTCATGTTGAAATAGTTATATAATACATATGATTCTCTCAATATAATTTCATATTTATGAAAACTATAAATACAAGAAACAAAATTAATCACATTTATATCTTCCAAATAAAATTATAACAAAATTTTAAAAATGGTCACTATTTAGATAGATCCCAAATACATTATTACAGGATTTAGATAATACTAACTTTCCTTATGTGTTCAAAACCCTCAATATGGTTTTAATTATCCAAAATTAAGATCAACATATTTTTAGTAAAACCCACAATAAAATAGAAGATATAAATAATTAATCTTGAAGGTCTAGAAAATATTATCCTATTTTATCATTTATGTTTAGCTAACTGCTATTATTGAATCGTATTGATTGATAACATTTTCTCTAATGTATAATCAACTACTCTCTATATTATTTTTATGAAAATATTCTCCATCTCTAATTTTCCAACTCTCATAGAATTTTTTTAAATCCTGATATATCTCAAAATGATCTTTTACAAAAAGAAAATGATATATTCATCTATATTTCATCTATATATTCATATTTACCTTCCAAATTAACAATTAATAATGGTTAAAACCCCTATAAAATCATCATTAATGTATGATCTCAGGTTTTCCTTGATGTATATATCATTTATTTCTAGATAAACTCTTATTACATTTACCTTTTTGGCATAGAACCTAAGATGGGATATAGTATGGTTGGGTTGTATTGGGAATACAGAGGTACAAAGCTCTGTACTAGCTAAAAGACAACAACATGATGTGTAATTGGATTACAGGACACATAATGGTCTAGCCAAAACCATTTAGGGTAGGAAATTATTATTCCATGGGAAGGGGAAATGATAATTACATGACATGAAATGAAATTACACATCATATAATTGCCCAACTAAATTTTTCATATTAATTGAGATATAATCATATATTTTTTGGATAGAATCACACCTCTCCATATTTTATGCACCTGAGAAACCATAAAGTGACTAGGGTATGGTTTTCTCTTGGTTGCATATCCAGAAACCATTTCTCCAACCATAGGTATCATTATAACCTCACACGTAAGATCTTTATACCCTTATACTCATTCTTTATTATTCATAACAACATAGAGACTATTTTGGTTTAGGATCATATGATTAAATTTCTCATTCATATTCTTGTATGTAGATTTTTTCTATGAAGAGGTGCATTTGGAAATTGATACATTAATAGAAATCTACTATAGAGATATGGTGGGTGGATTATACTTTTCATTTTTCTGTCAATGCATTTTATAGATTTAAACCATTTTTTCAAATGCTAGAGTTTTCTTCATGAGAATAGTTTTCAAATGTTAATCTCAAATAGATGAAGTAGATCATGTTAGAGATGCCCTTATGTTCCCTGAGATGCGTTGGTGGTTATTTTCCCAAATCAGATGCCACCAAAGGTATGATACATACCTTTTCTTGGTTTGGACCATTGATAAACTACACAAGGGATTTGTATTAGAATTTTTCGTGATTAAGGAATATCATTTGTTATTTAATGAGGTTGGTTTACATGCATAAGAGGTGTTCTGTCTCCTTGACTTGTGTTACAATAATATAAAATTATTAACATTATTATACTCGTTGAATTGAATTTTTTAAAGGAGTTGGTATATTCATTGCTTATTATTATATTTCATTAATATATTTTCTTGATTAATTGGTGAGTATATCCATTTGATGTGTTAAGTGGGTAATAGTGATAATGGGTTGGCAATACCCTTGTGGCCTATTTTAAATTAAATGGATTATATGAGAGGGTATATACATATATATTTTAATCAAATTTTTAATGGTAGGAATGCAAGATAGTTTACGTATATTACATGGACACCTCTCTATCGATTGACAACATGGTATTGGATGCCTTGGTTGAGTATGCACCTTGTGATATGATTCTGTGGAATTCTATGGGCTTTACTAACCCTCATATATATATTTATTGGAATCATGTATGACATGTGAGTAAACATGGTCATAGGACTACAACTAGTTCCTATATCGAGTTTCCATCGAGATGGTCTTGGAACTCCATGAGAATACCTTAGTCTTCGACAACTTGGATCCAACCCTTCTTGGTCTAAAATTCATTATATGGAAAGGGTGTGAAAATGGTGATACAATTCATTATATTTCATGACTATGGGATATATGACATTGGTTGTATAGTAAGACTGTTGTTTTTTTATATGGCTTTCTTGTATAGAAAGGCTGTGTGGACATGATATAGAATGATGTACGTTGAGACCATGTTGTTTGTTTATATTTCTTTTAGCATCATTATTAAGAGTTAACACTTATAACAGGAGTCTTGAAAGGTTGTACAGTATTACCTATTGGAGTAGACATATGCAATGGGAATTCACAATTATGTTACTACTCACACACACCAGTTTATCTTATTGCGTTGTTTTTCATAGAACTATAAATATCATTGGTTGAAACCTATAAGGACATTTATCTCACATCATTTTTGGGAATCCATGTATATCCAAATAGATTATATGGTTGCATGTGATGGTAGGGGAAGGATCCCTAGTAAAGGTTGTTGATCATTTCTTTGGATCAGGGGAGCATGGGACCATGTTGAGTCATGTGATGTTATAGGTACTTTTTGGTATTTTACTCATTTTGGATACTTTTATGGAATTGTATTTCCATGTACATGACTTGGATATTTTTTTAGATACATCTATCAATTTCATCATTGTACACGACACATCACTTGATATTTCTATCAATCACTTTTACACATCTATTGTCTGATTACTCTTATGCTTCTATTATCTATATGTTATTGACGTCTCCAGTGATATACTCTGGTAATAGGCCATAGTCACCCCAATATCACAATTAGTCCCTCACTACTAGTTGGAAGCCTATATCAATTGGGGAGATGAGCTTGAGACCATGTAGCCAAGTAGCCTTGAGGCACTATTGAGTAGCATCTAGGTCCAGGATGTTAAAAAATTATTTTATAGGATGTTTAATTTCTCTCATGATTTAATATTTGAAAAAATAGACATGTATATGAAAAAAATTTAATTTTTTAATGAGTTGTTCCTGGGAGTAATCACTCTTATATAGGAAAAATCCAAATTACCTTGAATTGAATTGTGATTTTCTAGATGTTGATGATTATAGTAGATTTTATTTCAGTATTTGGTGAAAGTAATTAATTTTGATATTATTATTGATATGATTGGGTTAAATTTATATTGAAAATTGATTATATTAGTGTATTCCATCTCATCCATCATATAGGCACTTGTTAGAAATAACATGCCATGCATTATTTCATTATATCTTGGATGCATTACTCAAAGAATGTTTTTTTGGATAGGTGATGTGATAGTTTCTTATTCTTTTGTTGAATAATCTATCCAATGAATAGAAACCTGACATAAATAATCATTGAATATGGTGTATGGACCCTTATATACTAGAAAATGACACACCATTTAAATTAAATTGTTATGTGAGTTTGATATGTTTGGAGTATATGGGCATGAATTTTATATTGGTGAGGGGTTATGGGCTCTTAGGAATAAATTCATTGTGGAAAATGTGTTAAATCATTTGACAAGGTGAATGTTAAATGAAATGAAATAAAAAATAGAGACATTACCTAGACCCAAATTTTGATTGGGAAAGAGTTAGAGTTTCTAGTGTTTTGCTGACTATTAATTATATAGTACTGGAATTAGGAGTTGGTTGTGGGTTATAAATAGGTTTTAGATGGGTTTTGACATGTACTATGATTTCGAGCTATGACATTGATATCATTCCCTTTTATGATGTTTGTTTTGGAATTATAGTGATATGGCACCATGATGACCTATAGTGGTACATTGTGAGGGAGGAAATTATCACACATTAGTGGTGGTAGGGTATGAGCTAGAGGTTGATCCCCTTTTAATGTCATATGTTTCACTAGTGGATATTTTGGTCATAGGTTGTGAGGCACAGTTTTACTAGCACTTCATTCAACATATGAAAAACATTCAGTGGGCACCACAACCTTCCTATAATATGGCTAAGGTGACACATGTTTTCAAGCAGTAGTATACCCCTACATTTTCTAAGGATGGTGGTCAACAAGTTGCTGATAAATTTCTTGAGGCCATTTTAGCTATCTTCAAGTTTATAGGGATTCCTCTTGAGAGGAGGGTCTATCTCACCACATGGAAGCTATGTGATGTAGAGAAGTACTGGTGGGACATTCTGAACCAGGAATATGGGATATTATATATTAGTGAAACTATATTCTAGTCTCTCTTCATTGAAAAAAATTACATTAAGACACCGTGGTTAGATAAGGCTAGTGGGATCATGTGTCCGGAGCAGTGTGTAATGACAATTATGGAGTACTCAACACACTTTATTGATTTGTAACATTTCCCCTGATGTGCCTTGTTGATGAGATATCTAGAGTGAGGTGATTTTAGGAAGGTCTCTATATTTATATTAAATCCTAGGTTAACATGTTCTAGTTGACTTCTATCACTAAAATTTTGAATAAGTCACTAATTATAGAGTGGAACCTTAGATAGGATGGGGGAATAGAGTAGGGAAGCACTATTACTTGACCAAGAGGATCAACATCATCAGGTAGGAAGCATGGTTTTGAGGCTTCCCTCATGATGAAAACTATTCAAGCTATGAGTACTGGTATCTCATGGGTATTTCACTATGGTGGGAGGAGAGGACACATGACAAATCAGTGTGACCACGACCTAGTGTAGTGTCAAGATTTCCACATGATAGGGTACATGCATTGGGTTCGTTGGACCTTCCATTAAACTGCAAGTGGTATGGGGTATAATCGGACGCTTGGTTCAAGAGTAGGGTCATTAGCTCTACATTAGGAAGGGTGTTTGAGTAGTGTAGGATGATCAGGGTGAGGCTGTAGTGGTTGTGGAAGAGGTAGCTGGATGCTAGTAACACATCGAAATAAAATTGTACCTACTACGGACAGTGAGGTTGTGTCATAGGGCCATGGTAAATGCTATTTCTATTCTTTATAGCATTACCCAAGGAATGGGGTGATAGACCATCTGCAGTGAGAGGTATGATCTAATTATCCTATACTATTTTATCATATCCTTTTGATACTGGTGCATCCAATAGTTTAATATTTTCACCTATGGTGAAAAACCATGGGATTGTTGTTTGGTCATTTGAGGGTGTTTTGACTCTAGATACACCATTGGGAATTGAAATATTTGATTTATGTTAAGGTAGTCAGTTCCGATTTTAGGTAAGTGGGTGTCACTTAATCTAGGACCTTAATGTCCTCTATATGAAGGTGTTTGACATCCTTCTCAGGATGCATGGGTTGGTATCTTATCAAGCATACATTGAATTCTATCAAAGAAGAATGAATTTAAAATTTCAAAAGGGTTTAGTGTTTACTCATAAGGGTGATATGGATGTATAGGAAAACAGAGCTGGACCAAAGCATCATGGGCTGGGTGGGATGAGAGCCTAGACTTCTTGATTGTTTGCATGATCATTGAGTGAGTTAGGTAGAATTTTAACCAATGTTTGATAGCTTACAGAATGTCTTTATGGATGAATTTTCTATGTTATCCTCTAAGAGAATTAGATTTTTCCATCGAGATAGTGTTAGGTGATGCACCAACATACATTCCTCCTTATAAGATTCCTATTATAGAGTTGCAGGAGCTCTAGATAAAACAAGGGTATTTGGATCCAAATGGATTTATTCAATCTGATAGTTATCTGGGGGTTTCTGAAGTCCTTTTTTCAAAAAAATAATATTGCATCCTTATTCTATGATTAGATTATCAAAAAATTCACCAGTTGATGGTTGAAAGCTGAAATACCTTTCCATATATTGATGATATATTTGATTATCTTCGAGGAGATTTTGTGTTCTAAATTCTTTTTTCATGTCTAGATATCATCTGGTGAGTTTTCGACCATCAGACAACCCTGTACAACCATTCGTAGTAGGTATAGTCTATATGAGTATATATTCATGCTGTTCGGTCTCACAAACATTCCATTGGTATTTATGGACTTGATGAACATAGTGTTTTACCATTACCTATATTCATTTATGGAAGTTTTCGTGGATGATACATAGTTGTATTCTCAAAATATGCATGACCATGACAAGAATCTTGTGATTATTTTGAATACATATAGGTAGCATTAGTTATATGATATTCATACCATGTTCCTCATTTTTATAGATCAAACTCACATCCTAGGTCTGATCATCATAGAGATTGGAGTATCTGTGGACCTAGAGAAGGTGAGAGCTATAGTTTCCTGGGAACATCAGATGAATGTTTTCGACATATCCGATTTCTTGGGGCATGCGGGTTACTACCAAAATTTCATATAAGACATCTCATATTTAAAAGAGACATTGATGGGATTCACTTTGATGGGTGTGATGTTTTTATGCTCAGATTATTAAATGATAGCCTTTTAATAGCTAAAACAAATAATAACATCAACATGAATCGTGATACTGTTAGAGATGGGAATGATTTACACTATATTTTTCGATGCATCAGGTATCATGATGTTGGGAGTTTAGATGTAGAGATATAGATTCATGGCATATGGGTCTGGGTAGCTGAGGCCACAAATGCATAATTACCTGATGCATGATCTCAAGATATCATTATTTGTTCACGAATTTCCATATTAGTGATAAAATTCACTAAGTGAAAGTTTTTTTTGTAAGAGGACCAAAAAATCCTTAGGTATATTTTTACACAGCATGATCTGTATCTAAGGTAGTGGAGGTGGGTTGAGTACTTACAGTACTTGGATAATGATCTTGCCTTCAAGTCTGGTAAACAAAATTTAGTGGCAGATGCACTAAGCATGAGGACTCAGATACAAGCAGTACAATAAGAAAATAGTGAGTGGTAACTTATGGCGCTGTTCATTGAGATACATCTGGAGGTGAATGAAAATCAAAGAAAAAATTATTTATCATCCATAGTTGTGAACTCTACCCTACTGAATGTTTAAAATATGAGGTAACTTTAAGATATTGAGGGACTAGTCCTATGATCATATGTGGAAGGTGAGGATCCACATCTTGGATAGGCAGTAGGAGATGATGAAAACATGCCTATCGTTGAAGTTGTTGTGTTCTAGTGGATATACGTGATGAGTTAATGTAGGAGTTTCATGAACCAACTTAGAAATAACACCATGGAGTCACCAAGATGTACTTGGACTTACATCATCAGTACTGGTGGCTGAGTGTGATGCATGAGGTTACTAGTTTTCTTACAAGGTGTTCAACCTATATGCAGTTGAAGGCAGAACATCAGTGACTAGCAAGGATTTTAAATCAGTTACCTATTTTGGTATAAGGCCCTGGCCTTAAACCTTACTTAATATTGAATTAAATGAATAATTCACATTGAAGATCTTTTCAGGTTTAGAGTTTTATAGAATTAGATCATAAACCATGAATTACATTCCACATTTAAACAAAGTGGTTACATAAAAGATAGTATTCATTTTTACCCATCAACAGAAACATATTTAAAATAAAACATTGATTATTTCTGACACTTCCTTGACACTATCATCATAACATGCACCTTTCCCTTGACCTGTGCAAAACATTTCAAAAACAAGGGATGAGCATAAAAAGCTCAGTAAGGGATATAAAATTACGAAAATAAAACATTAGTCCATGTATGAAATCATTATTTACTCATAAAACATAAGCATTTTAACATACCTCATCAAATAATGAATAAATCATAGAAATCAAATGACATAAAGGTAACTTGAGGCATTCATAACATTCTTACGTAGGGAGTAACCCTCTTGGTTACGTTTGGAATACCCATCACAATATATTCCCTAAATATCTTCGGAGAAACCTTAAAGTTTAACTCCTTCGCGTTACCCAATGAATTGGAGATCTATATCGGGCTCACCCGCCCACAATTTATCACGAAACCACCCCTCTTCATAATAATGCCCAAGAACCATAATTATATCACATAAAACATGCATAAAGGAAACTTAACATTTCCACTTTTCAATCACAAGATATCAATACAATGCATTGATATAAAAACATTATGAAAACCATTTTCAATACCAAAATAAAATAAAAGTAAAACATGGTATTTATTTTTCATTTTAAAAAAGGTATGGCTTGTAGAGGAAGCCGAAACTCAAATAATGGTCATGACGGCAGAGAAGTTGTTGTCGCCGCATATGTACGACAAAAACATTCCCTTTTGTCATTTAGTAAAACCCTTTGTATAAAAAGGATTCCTTTCGGATAAACGTAAAAGTAAAAGGGGTTTATACATCGTATAAAAGAAAGTTGTGTATAAAACAAAATATGCCTCAATGAAAGGAGATTGAGAGGAAGTCCCATACAAAGATGGTATCCTTGGAATAAGGATAAATCAATTACATAATTATGTGTGACAAATGAATACATCTAATATAAGTGTATATTAAGTGTAAAAAAATCATAGGTCATTCACACATATTCATAGAACCACATATTCAAGGAGTACAAGTTTATCCCAAAGAATCAAAATTGGGTTAAGAAGTTCCCTTGCAAAAATTTGACAGCCTAACGGCGTCACTTAAAACATCAAAAAATGAGTTGATGAGAGATAAAAAGGGTATCTCATAACTTGGACATAAAATTTACATCAATAAGGATATATAAGAATATATACCAACATTACAATATGTATGTTAAAAGACTCAACAAAAAAAGTCTTTTAAAAAGAGGAGGGTCAAAAGTTCCCTTACCGACTTGGGTATCTTTCGAAACATACACCCCATGAAAGAAGGAAAATACAAAATTGATGTAAAAAATCATAAAAGAATTTATATTACACAAATATTAGAATAATGGGTAGTACATATACCACTCAAAGGAAATGGTGGTAAAAGTAGCATAAATCTCATGAGAATAAAAGCGAGATGAAAAATCCCCTACAAAAACTCGGCAACCGAACAACGCCACTTAAAACTTACAAAAATGGATTGATGAGATCAAATAGGGTCTCTCATCATATTAAAATAAAATTTACAGAAATAGGAATATAAAATAACATCCCAATCATAAGAAATATGAGCTTAAAAGGAATGACATAAAATAGTGTACTTAAAAAGAAAGAGAGGGGTAGGTTCCCTTACCTCGGGTCTGACTTGACTCGATCGTTCTTTAACCTCCTGAATAATAAACTTGAGTTAATTTCTACTTGCTTAAGAACCTTTTTCAAGTTCATTATTACTTTTATATCACTTACTACCATTCTATGAACACTATGTAATTATTTAAGTTAATAATGGTCGTTTGGTAGATCATTGCTACTTGAGTAAAAAACAAACTCTTTATAATTACAAGTTGTTCATGTGGTAAAATATATATTATATCCAGAATTATATTCATTATGTAGATATCATATATATAATATATATCCATTATATAAATGCATTTATAATATTACATAACATTTAGAGGTAAGAAATGAAATGCACCGTTCATGGAGACGGTAAGCCATACGTACACATGAACGCTACATCCATTTCTATTTCTTATTTAATGGAATTAAAACATAATTATACATAATAGTATTATAATTCCAGTATGGTATCATATATGATATCATTAAATCTATCCTTTATACGTACCACATATGGTAATAACAAATCAAATCACTTTGAGGGGGCGGCAGTCCGCACTTCCTAAAATGAAGATATCGTGTTTAACCATAATGGAAACCATAATGGTATGCCATAAATGAAAAATACAGAAGCTTAAGTAAACCATAAACATATTATATATCATATATAAATATAGTTACATCTTAATGGACACCTTTTAGGGTGTTAAAAGAATATTGAACAATCATCGTTTCGTGAAGCAGAAATTCACCATCCACAGAAATAACATGTTCATTAACCATTAGATGTAGGTGTGTGTAAGTGTAGCTTGAATAATTCTTATAAAAACATCCTAGTATATTTCAGATACTGGAGTTGTTACAAAATAAATTAATAAAAAGAGTTTAGGGGGTTGGAGAAGCAAAATAAAACAAAAGAACACAAGTGAAGACATTACCTTAAAATCGGGTATCTCTCATTGATTTGAGCTCAAAGGAATCCTTGGAAAGACTTATGCACAAAGTGAGGCTTCTAGGAGTAATAGAGGAATGTGGAGAGACCAAATGAGCAGGGGTTGGCCGAGCCAAAGGCTTGAGAGGTGTGGGTAAGGTGGTAGAGGTGGGGGCCTTTTATAAGAGCAGAGGAGGGTCACTCTTGGAAAGTTACAAAATGTTACTTTATTTTCAAATGAGTTTCGGGTTTTAAAGGTCCCACATTAATTTATATCTAGGATAAGGTGGTAAGGGTTCGAAATATACTCATCCAATAGGTTTATGACAAGTGTAAGTTATAGTTTTAACATTATCCTTTCATTTTATTTAAATCCTTTATTAATGAGGTAATCGCTGCATCATCATGATGTCATAAATAATTTAATTTATTTAATGTATAAAAATTATAAAAAAACTATCATGATGTAGGAAATATTTTTATCCTTCTAATGAATATTTATAGTAAAAAATATGACTTGTATAACCCACTTTAAAAATTGTTTTAATAAAACAACTTATGCTTGTGACATTTTTATTTTAACTTTAAATAAAAAGTTATTTATGTCATTTTACAACCAAAGTGGATCCATGGGGTCCCCAAGTTGACCCATGGATTGTATTGGTCGGCAATGACACATCCAATGAGGGTAGGAAATGTGTCTAGGTCATTTCATATTATTAAAACATTATTTTTACCTTAAATTACACTAATTACCTCTAATCGCGATTAAAAACTTAAAAGTTACTATTCAACAAAAAATTATTTTAATCCCATTGAACCACATTTTACATCCTAATGACAACCATGTATGTCGTATTTTTGAAATTCAAATCACAGAAGTGGTGAAGTTTCATTTAAACAAAAAATCAGTTTTCAAACTACCACTTAGTGGTTTCACTATTCATCAAAAATTGAAGTTTTTCAGAAAAATACAAAAAATTCACCCTAAGCTATATTTGATATTCCGAATTCAAAAATGATGTCTATTTTAAAAAATTAAAAACATATAAGTTGCATTAATGAATTTAATAATTGATTCCCGCTGTCAAAACAAATAGCGTGTTTTTAAGAAACAATATCTATTAAAAGATTGACACTAGTTTAAGTCAAATTTCAAAGTGAAATTAATTCCAATGACCACTATTGGATTAAATGGTAAAAATATATTCTAATTTCACTTTAAAAACAATTAAAAAGATAATCTAATCATATAAATAAATTAGATTAAAAAGAGGTTTTGAATTAAAATACAACATTTTTCACTATTCATTAAAAAAATGAACTTTATCGGAAAAATACCAAAAATTTACACAAAGTAAATTTTGAGGTCCCGATTCTAACTAAGAATTTTATTTTTCCAAATATAACACATAAAATTTTCAAAAAGTGGATTTAAAAGAGGTACGCCATCAAAAGGCGGTTAATCGACCTTTTAATGAATATTAGAATGTTTACGCTTAAAATAGGATTCATTCGCATTTTTAATCCTATAACATTTATTGTAAAAAGTAAAAATATTTGAAAAACATATATAATCATTTTGTAGTTAGTTCTGTTCATTCCCGCCATTACAACGGCTAGGCGTTAACTACCATTTAAAATAATATTATTTTGTTATTAGAGTGCAACGTAAGATTCCCAAGAAACTCGTTGTTGCGTATTGAGTACGCCATCGAGCATAGAGTCCCCTTTAAATTAATATTAATATTTTATTCAAAAATATGGATAAATATGAAAATTTCATATTCTTTATTTACCTGGGGTGTTACATCCTTCCTCCCTTTTGGGAATTGCGTCCTCGCAATTTTAAAATTGGGCTTGGAAGCTTCATTGAAAATCCCACATCGAAACAAGAGTCAGTAAAACTATCACTTTAAGATAATGGGATAAAAGTAAAAATGTCACTCGAGTTAACCCATACTAGGATTCCAAGTATGAAAATAGGGATATGGAGGAAAAAAAAGGGTCATGTTCTGATGGAGAGTGATAGTAAACATGTCTAGGAGAAAGTTAACAACAAGAAAATCACAAACTTGTGATGGGTTAAAGGGTATTTGATTCCCCAGTAGGAAGAAGTAATAGACAACATTTTTGTTTTATGTTAGTTTTCATTGAGGATTTTATTTATGAGCTCAACTAAAACATAAGTAAGCATACTTAATTGTCATGTTGACTTTCAACTTTTACTATATTTCTTACACGAACTCATATTTTCTCCAAAAGACGAGTATTTGGGATGACTTGTTCACATTAAGAGAGCTATTATCAACTTCTAGAGAATCACATAATCCACAAAATAGAACTATATACTTCCCATGTCTTTAGACCTTAACCAAAACTAAAACCAAAAAGGTTAGTATGAGTTCAGATAATACCCAAAAGGATAATCCTTTATAAAAAAACTCTATTCTTAATCTCCAAAATTTGTCAAACAAAACACAAAGTTCAACAAATTCCATTCAATAAACATATATCCATAAAATTATACAAAGTAAACCAAACTAAGATTGAAACCCAATTCTCTAAAGGATTTAATCACATAGTCTCCTAAGATAAATTTTAACATTTTTCTCCAAAATAACATCAGTTACTCTTACAGTCTCATACGAAAAAGTAATTAACCTAATCACATATCCTCCATGATAGGCTAATCATTTCCATCGATAAACAAAAATAAACTTACTCTTAATTCATAAAATCATCTAACTAAAAAGAATCATTCAAAATAACTAGGGAATTCACGTAGTCCAGTGGTAGGCAATAAATACCAGTTGCACTTTGGTTGTGGGTTCGATTCCCGCAGCTTCGTCCGACGCGACTGGTTGTCACACGGTCTGCGTGTTTTCCCTTTTCATAAACTATAAAATTTTATAACATTCCTCAAAAAGAGATAAATTCATCAAAAATAACCATAACATATTTTAACCACAAAGGTTATCTGATAACTTCCATTTTGCAACCCAAAATGTATTAACCAGTAATTGCCTCAAATTCAAGGATCATATAAACCCAAATGGTTCTTTATAACTATATCCACAAAAGAAAGGATAAGTATTCCTTGAATAAA
Source organism: Viscum album (assembly GCA_963277665.1). Lineage (NCBI taxonomy): Eukaryota > Viridiplantae > Streptophyta > Magnoliopsida > Santalales > Viscaceae > Viscum > Viscum album. Next base: position 1,227,368,912 of record OY728151.1, read on the forward strand.
ATTTTCATATATCAAACATCAAGGTTATTATAAAAAGTCTTTTAATGTAACCCCATCATCAAAAGAGACTTAATACATCTAAGAATTTCACCATCCTAAAATCTACCATAACTCTTGAATCCCTTAAATGATGACTTCTTACTCATTCAACATTCTTCATGATCCATTAGCCATTCCTTTTCAACTTATTATGAAATACTTCTTTCCTACAAATAAAATCACGAATCATATCCTAAGATTCCAATAATAGGAAAACATATGTGAAGAAATAATCCATACCTTTCATTCTTCATTGTTAGTTTCTTCATCCTCAATCGGAATGTAATTAGGTATTGGTAAATGAATATTTGTACGATCTTGGTGACCCCATTCCCGAAACATCTTCGTAGGACATGTGTTTTCATAATGACCATGCACACCACATTTAAAACATTAAATTGATCCTTCAGAAAGAACTTCTTTCCCTTTACTAGAGTCAACTAGATGCTTCCTTTTTCCATGACAGGTTCTTACTTTATGACCTTCATTTCCACATCTATAGCATGTTTTTGTCCCTTTGAAACATTTTTCTATGTGTTTCTTTCCACATATTTGACACATAGGTTTTTTAACATACTTACCTTTATGATTATTACCTGAACTTCCGTAGAGTTTAGTTTCTCGCATATACGATGCCTTATAAAAATCACAAAGGTTTAGGTGGTCAATCATGACTCCAGATAGTTGGTTGATGATAACCACAAGAGTTCTCATTGCAGCTCCCATATCATTCAGTTGTTCTTTCATAAAAACGTCACAGTTTTCTTCAAATCCACTGTTACTTTGGTGCCTGCTAGATCCAGCAATTTACTAAAACCAAAAAGGTCAGTGTGAGTATATCAGTAAAATTATCAAATAAAAAAGAGGAAGATAAACACCAAGATATACTTATCCAAGTTATCTCAAACTCATTCTTACTTTCAAAAAAAACGATGACTCCATCTAATATACTAACCATTGTGGTTATACACAACTTGTCACTTTTTTATAAACAACAATCTAACCTCTAAAGTTATCTAAACTGACCTCTGATACCAACTATAAGGCCCATTCCTTAAACCTTACTTAATATTGAATTAAATGAATAATTCACATTGAGGATATTTTCAGGTTTAGAGGTTTAGAGAATTATATCATAAACCATGAATTACATTCCACATTTAAACAAAGTGGTTACATAAAAGATAGTATTCATTTTTCCCCATCAACGGAAACATATTTAAAATAAAACATGGATTCTTTCTTGACACTTCCTTGACACTATCATCATAACATGCACCTTTCCCTTGACCTGTGAAAAACATTTCAAAAACATGGGATGAGCATAAAATGCTCAATAAGGGATATGAAAGTATGAAAAGAAAACATTAGTCCATGTAAGAAATCATACTTTACTCATAAAACATAAGAATTTTAACACACCTCATCAAATCATGAATAAATCATAGAAATAATAAGACATAAAGGTAACTTGAGGCATTCATAACATTCTTACGTAGGGAGTAACCCTCTTGGTTACGTTTGGAATACCCATCACTGTATATTCCCTAAATCTCTTCGGAGAAACCTTAATGTTTAACTCCATCGCGTTACCCAATGCATTGGAGAGCTATATCGGGCTCACCCGCCCATAGTTTATCATGGAACCACCAGTCTTTATAATAATGCCCAAGAACCATAATCATATCACATAAAACATGCATAAAGGAAACATAACATTTCCAATTTTCAATCACAAGATATCAATACAACACATTGATATAAAAAAATTATGAAAACCATTTTCAATACCAAAATAAAAGAAAAGTAAAACATGGTATTTATTTTTCATTTTTAAAAAAGGTATGGCTTGTAGAGGAAGCCGAAACTCAAATAATGGTCACGGCGGCGGAGAAGTTGTTGTCGCCGCATACGTACGACAAAAACATCCCCTTTTGTCATTTAGTAAAACCCTTTGTATAAAAAATATTCCTTTTGGATAAAAATAAAAGTAAAAGTGGTTTATACACCATATAAAAGAAAGTTGTGTATAAAACAAAATATGCCTCAATGAAAGGATATTGAGACGAAGTCCCATACAAAGATGATATCCTTGGATTAAGGATAAATCAATTACATAATTATGTGTGACAAAAAAGTACACCTAATATAAGTGGATATTAATTTTAAAACAATCAGAGGTCATTCACACATATTCATAGAACCACATATTCAAGGAGTACATGTTTATCCTAAAGAATCAAAATTGGGTTAAGAAGTTCCCTTGCAAAAATTTGACAGCCTAACGGCGTCACTTCAAACATCAGAAAATGAGTTGATGAGAGATAAAAAGGGTATCTCATCACTTGGACATAAAATTTACACCAATAAGGATATAGAAGAACATATCCCAACATTACAATATGTAAATTAAAATACCCAACAAAAGAAGTCTTTTAAAAAGAGGAGGGTGAAAAGTTCCCTTACCGACTTGGGTATCTTTCGAAACATACACCCCATGAAAGAAGGACAATAAAACATTGATGTAAACACTCATAAAAGAAAGTATATTACACAAAGATTAGAATAATGGGTAGTACATATACCACTCAAAGGAAATTTTGGTAAAAGTAGCATAAATCTCACGGGAATAAAAGTGAGATGAAAAATCCCTTACAAAAACTCGGCAGCCGAACGACGCCACTTAAAACTTCCAAAAATTGATTGATGAGATAAAATAGGGTCCCTCATCATATTAACAAAAAATTTATAGCAAGAGAAATATAAAATAACATCCCAATCATAAGAAATATTAGCTTAAAAGGAATGACATAAAAGAGTGTACTTAAAAAGAAAGAGAGGGGTAGGTTCCCTTACCTCGGGTCCGACTTGAATCGATCGTTCTTTAACCTCCTGAATAATAAACTTGAGTTAATTTCTACTTGCTTAAGAACCTTTTTCAAGTTCTTTATTCCTTTTATATCACTTACTACCATGATATGAACACTATGTAATTATTTAAGTTAATAATGGTCGTTTTGTAGATCATTGCTACTTGAGTAAAAAATAAACTCTTTATAATTACAAGTTGTTCATGTGGTAAAATATATATTATATACAGAATTATATTAATTATTTATATATCATATATATCATATATATCCATTATATACATGCATTTATAATATTACATAACATTTAGAGGTAAGAAATGAAATGCACCGTTCATGGAGACGGTAAGCCGTACGTACGCATGAACGCTACTTCCATTTCTATTTCGTATTTAATGGAATTAAAACATAATGATACATAATAGTATTATAATTCCAGTATGGTATCAGATATGATATCATTAAATCTATCCTTTATATGTACCACAAATGGTATTAACGAATCAAATCACTTCGAGGGGGTGGTAGTCCGCACTTCCTAAAATGAAGATATCACGTTTAACCATAATGGAAACAATAAAGGTATGCCATAAATGAAAAATACAGAAGCTTAAGTAAAACATAAACATATTATATATCATATATAAATATACTGACATATTAATGGCCACCTTTGAGGGTGTTAAAAGAATATTGAACAATCATCGTTTCGTGAGGAAGAAATTCACCATCCACAGAAACAGAATGTTCTTTAACCATTAGATGTAGGTGTGTGTAAGTGTAGCTCGAATACTTATTATAACAACATACTAGTATATTGAAGATACTGGATTTGTTACAAAAGAAATTAATAAAAATATTTTAGGGGGTTGGAGAAGCAAAATGAAACAAAAGAACACAAGTGAAGACATTACCTTAAAATCGGGTATCTCTCATTGATTTGAGCTCAAAGGATTCCTTGGGAAGACTTATGCCCAAAGTGAGGCTTCTAGGAGTAAGATAGGGATGTGTAGAGACAAAATGAGCAGGGGTTGGCCGATCCAAAGGCTTGAGGAAATGTTGGAATCATGCATCGAATATTTTAAGGGATATTTGGAGAGGCACATTACCCTAGTTGAGTTCTCCTATAATAACTATTATCAAGAGACGATACAGATGGAACCTTATGAGGCATCCTATGTTAGTCCATGACAGCCTACCATGTGTTGGTTATAGGATGATTATGTTATTGTACTGGGAATATGTCTTTTACAAAAGACTTCTATGGTGCTCTTGTTTATTCAAAAGCATATTGATATTGTATAGTCTTATCATAATTCTTACGCTGGTCACCGGAGACGAACTCTAAAGCATGAGGTTAAGGAGTGAGTTTTCTTTCTTGTTTAACCAAGGTTGGGATATAGACGGATAATGATATATGGTAAACATTTTCCTTGATTTTTCAGGCCATTTAATAGTCTATAGAGATTTAGGACAATATACTTTTAGTTGTAGTTACCTCATAGGTAATATTCCATTCACAACATCTTCCAAATATCACAGTTACGCCACATTCATTTAGATCTATCTCATGATTTTTATTCCAAGGGGGTTTATATTTAATTTTATGCAACCTTTGATGAGAATCTGATAAATATCATTAAAAGGAGAAAAATTTTCTCTGAGGTCATCTAGTTCCTCTAGTATGGGTGCTATGGAGTCACTACCGTTTATAAGATGAGAAATAGTACCTGGAGGCCAATGCACTTGATTAGTGAGGAAGTTGTTTTCAAATTAATCATAACCATTATTGAAAAATATATTTGGGGAAAATATCATTAAGGGGGGTGATTGTTGGATAAAAGTTTTTATATGTAGTATGGATCTTTTCTTTCTAGATAAATGCATGTTAAATTTCAATTTTGGCTTACACCCTAGGTCAACAATGAGCTGGTTAGGTTGTTTTGGGATATAAGAGGTTTGAAAGATGTGTACTAGCTTTAGTGAAGCTACACAATATGTAATGGGATTACATGCCATGTACATCAATTACACGATGTGTAATGGTCTAGAAAATACCATTCCCAAAATATAATTATTTTTCTCAGATAATGGAAAGCTGATCATTACACAATGTAAATAGAAATTGTACATCGTGTAATTTCCCGACATTGTTTTTACCAAAATTGGTAGGTGCCTCTATTTTTCAAATAGAATAACACCTCCCCATATTTTATATAAATGAAAAAACAAGAAGATACAAGGGTAGGATTTTCTCTTGGTTGTAGATCTCAAATCTAATTTATCTACTGTCGGTCACGTTGGAAATGCGCTGGTAATATCATGATTCCTTTGTACTGATTCTTAATTATTAATAACAACGACTGTGTTGTTTGGATTTAGGCACACATGACCTAATTTTATCTCCTATATCAATTATTAATATTTCACATAAACCAAGGATAATTATTACATGATACTGGATGAGTATTCTACTACACTGCCACTATAGGTAATTTATAATTTTCTTTATGTTTTTGATGATTTCTAATGATATTGAACCTTTTGTCTTCGTTAGGAATATTTGGCATCGGACTTGTTTTTAAATATTAACTTAAAATATATGTATTAGTACATGTAAGGAATTCCCATATGTTCTGTAAGATGCATGGGTGGTTGGTTTCCGCAACCATAGGCCTCCCAAGGGGTGATCCATGCCTTTGGTTTGGTTTTGACCATTGATAAACTGTCCATGTGTTTTTTTTCGAGTTTCCCAATTTTAAAGAAGATTATTTGTAATTTAATGTAGTTGTTTTACATTCACAGGGGATGGTCTTCCACTTTTCTTTTCTTTACCATAATATTCATTGTGCAACGTGATTAGATGTCTTGAATATAATTTGTTAAACATGTGTGGTATACTAATTAGTTGTTTGTTTATTGGTGAAATGGATTTTCATGATTAATGAGTGGGTATACACATGTGATGTATTAAATGGATAATAGAGATAACTGGGTGTGTATACCCATGTGGATTGTTTTAAATGAAATGGATTGTAAGAGTGGGTAGACTCCTATGTATTTGAATCATTTTGTAAATGATAAGGCAACGTGATAGTTTAAATAGATTCCGTGGATGGCACTCCATGGAGCTGGAACATGGTAGTGGACACCTTCATTGAGTATACACTTTTCTTCTTGATTCGGTGGGATATTTTGGGCTTTCATACCCCTTGAATCTACCTTACATGGACTCATATAGGATGTGTTGGTACACATTCTCCTTGGAATCCAATGGGTGCATATACTGAGTTTCTATCCAGATGCTCTAGGGACACGATGAAGAAGCCTTAGTGTTCAACACAATGGATCAATCCCAAAATGGCCTATAATTTATAATATTGAATGTACATGGAAATTTGTAAACAGTTATTTATATGGAATGACCGTGTGATATTATAATTTGGTTGTATGATAAGGATGTGGGTTTTTGATATGTCCTAGTTATTAGACAAGACCATTTTGACAGGATATGGATGGATATATAGTGAGGTTGTGTTGTTCGTTTACATTTCTCTTAGCTACACTTTTATGAGATAACACTTGTTTTAGGGACTCCTGAAAGGTTGTTTGGTATTACTTGTGTAGGTAAACTATGCCATGGGAATTCAAACATATATTTCTTCTCACTTACACTTGTTCTGACTATTGTATTGTGCTTATGGGAACTGTATAGAGGATTCGGTGGAAACCTATTGGGATGTTTATATCACACCCTATTTGGGATTCTGTGGTGTCCCAAAAAAATTATATATTTGTAGGTGATGGTAGGGATAGACACCCTTGAAAAAGTTATTGATCATTGCTTTGAACTAAGGGTGCATGGGACCAAGCTGAGGCTTGCAATTATATTTGAACTATTTATTATATATATTTTTATTTTGGATACCTATATTGTTTTGTTATTTCATGTACCTTTTTTGGCAATTTTATTGATACAAGTATCATCTAAATCATTTTATATATTTCATCTTTTGATATTTCTATCTATTCCAGCTATGTATATGTTGTCTTCTTGTTTTACTGCTTCTACTATCTGTATGTTGTCGACATTTACTATGATATACTCTAGTAATAATTTAATAATAACACCTAGAATTTCTCAACTAGGTTGTCGCCTTTTGGAATTTGGGGATATGTTCTTGAGGCCATGTAACCAACCAAATCAAGGCACTATTTAGTGGCATCTCAATTCCAGATATTACAATTATTATCAAATTAAAATTAACAATTAATGTCACCAGAGTCAACATATATCAACAAATAGGAAATAACAAAATTAATCAACATAAAATTAAATTACACTATATTCCATTAAAAATTCATAATGATTTTTTTATAATAAAAAATATTAAAAACTATACTAAGACTATGAAATGAAGTTAAAAAGGTAATTTTATTATCATTTTCTAAATCAAGAACCATAGATTATTTTGAATTAAATATCATGGTTTATTCTCGCCTTAATTTCATGAAAACCATTTGAAGAACATCATATAAAATTTTAACAACTCTTTTCACATTTTTTCCTTACTCAATTAATAATACATTCAATAATGAAATTCATTCTTCCTATTGATAAAATCATATAGGAAACACTAGATTTACCTTGTAAACCTATGTATAAATTATAAAAGTCATGTAGTTTATTTTATTGGTTTAATACAATAATATAAACACCATATTAATTTAAAATAACCAATTAAATACTTAAGTTAAATATTCTTCCCCATAATTTACATGTATTCTATCTCTATCTCGTATTAATTGGTCAACCCCAATTGTGTTTTCCAAAATTGTTATAACATTTTTTTTCTTTAAAACACTATTATTTAAACATTCAAAATGATATGTGAATTTTTTTTGTTGAAAATAATCCAATTTTCAATATTAAAAAGATTGTTTTTATATGAATTTTACTGACTATAAATGATAAGATGTTTTGTGTCCAATTTATAATTATTATATATTCTACGAAATTATTTTATTATCCATTACATAGTTAGAATAATTTTTATAATCATATTTTTTATGTCTTCACAACTCATTTAGATAAGTCATTTTTTTCACCATCTCTCTATTTTTTTATCATCTCAATAATTCTCTTATACTAATTTTTCTAATACACATAATACATGAAATGAATTATTATATTGGATAAATTGTATTCCTTATTGATTTTTATAAAAACACCATCCATTATTCATATTAAATATTTATACATCTTGATTTTAAAAAATCTTTTCATTAAGTATACATATATATGAAATCAAAATCATTTATTCTAATAACACATTAGGTAATCTCCATGTATGAAAATGGATTGAATGTTGTTTTTAGTGGTTTTAAGGACATATTTTTCTATTTTCCATGTGACTCCACTTATATATACATATATATTTCTCCATACCAATTGGTAACACTCAACCTTATTTTTATTCCAAATAAATTTTCATACTGAACTACTATCCCTACATATATTTTTAATATTTTCATTTCACATGAAATCATATCCTCCTCCCATTTATCTCAAATTCTGTTCCATTTTCCCATATGATATAAATCTTCAATTCACCCCCACCCTAATAGAGAGTGAATCTTAATATTAATTATCCCAAAATATTATTTTATGAGATTTTTTCATTCATTATCCCCTCTACTTATCAATAATTATCAGTCGATTAAATATATTGGGGACTGATGTATTCCCTTTATTCCAAAAAATTAAATGGGAATAATGAACAGCTAGGTTCATCTTATCATTCACACACACTTCTTTTCAAATTTTATGATTCATCAAATTATGGACTTGGGTTTCTCATCTTCACTACTTCTTATTTGTGTGTTTTATTAAATGAAAAAATTTAGGTTCTCAATGGTTTTTTTATATATCATTGAATTTGAATTTATAAAAGGATAATTTAAAAAGTGTTATTAAACATAGTTACTATAGGTGAGAAATACTATCTCTAAAATATTTTGATTATTATTTAATATTAATCAATTCAATACAAATTTGTGAGTGGTTATATAAATTTTTTCACATATACATATATAATAAAATGTCCACTTATTTCATTTATACATATGATATATAATTTATTCAAAGGTATATATAAATTATATATATAGATTTCCAATTACCCATATATCTCCCATTATTTATTTCAAGAATGTCTATTAATTCCCCCTAAATTTTCAGAACACATATCAATTCATATTCTATCATACCTTTAATATATTGAATAATAATTTTTCATTTTATAAATTTAATTTATTTTGGTCACTTTGGAAGCTTATTTATTGACATATTTAATATATACTAGTTATTATATAAGATTAAACAGATTATACTACAAATTATTTAAGTATATTATTCTGAATTCATTGACTTTCTATTTTAATTTTTTTTTGAAATGTATTATTCATTTCAATTGGTCTTGACTTTTATTTATTTCCATTGCATAACATTTTTTAAACCTTCATAGTATGTTTATATTCTGAAATAAATTACTCATTAGGTCCTTTGAAAACATGAAAATATATTAACATGTGGTCTCACTAGTCATGAACATTTTAACTTAATTTCTAAATATTTTAAAGAACTCCTTGAAAACTCATTCAATTAATCAAAAAAATATGACAATTTTAGCGTACAATATTACCATACATTTATGCCCACTACTTCTATATACATATTCTTTATGATTAAATAATTAATATTTAAACATTAACTTATTAATGTGCATATAAAATGGTTCATATAGTTCTCATGAAACTTAATCTAGATTTTACATCATGTACATAAATATAATGACCTTTCTATCAACACTATCAAAATCCACACAATATAGTTTCCTGATATAAACATATAATAATTCTAAAAACCCATTATCGAAGTATAACATCACATCCATTATATGATTTTATACATTCATTAGATAATAACGGACTTGAATTATTTAACTTATTCCCTCATAACAATTGAGGAAAAAAATTTATCAATATTTACACCTTTTATTTAGTACTACAAATCTTATAATGACATATATTATTTTTGTATCACCTTGAGACAATCATTAAACTTTTATTGTTTGAATACAAAAATAGAGTTGACTATATTTTTTATCATAGACACTATAAAAAGATCACATGTGCAATTAATATAAATTTTTTCACGTTCTTCTTTATTTTGTTGACTATACATTCCAGATTCAATATTTATTTTAACAAAATGGGATCAATAAAAAATATTAAAATTTTCATTATGATGTAATTAGGGGTTTTAATTAAATGATTTATTATCAATAAAAAATTCCTCTTTATTAATTCCATATTAAATTCATTTTTTCACAATATCACTTTGTGATGGTACTTATCAATATTTATTCATCACTTATAAATGAACAAATTAGTCATCATCATCAGTCTTGGAAACCTCTTTAAATTATTCTTTTTACCCCTAGAGATTCATTAATCATAAAATAAGTACATTTTTCTACATTAACCATAGTGATATATAATATTTTAATTATCTATTGGAGATGTTTTTTAATGACCTTGTATTTTCATACATTGAAATTACATATTTTTATGAACATTTATTACATTAATCAAACATACCAATAAGGATCGTAAAAGTATTGAAGCATTTGAAATTTGAAAACATAAACAAATGCTTCATATGTAAACAACATAATCTCCCAATATGTCCATCATAACTCAAACCTTAATAGAAAAATTATACATAATACATTACTCCATAACCTAGGGAAATGAAACATAATAGAGGGAGATCTCATATGCTCATATAGGGTAAACAAGCGATATACATAATCATAAAATGAAAAAAAGAGGAATAAGAACATGATTATAAAATTTCAATACCATACTCTGCATAATATAGATCATAATATTGGTCATGAAATAAATATTTGTAGTTAAAAAAATAGGAATCGAAAGGGAATAAATGAACATGAGCTATTAGAAAAAAAATAGCATAAGCCATAGAGTTATGGCATATACATATGAAAAAATAGTTTCTATTGATGTAAAGGCTCACTAACAAGTTGATAATAGTGGAATGGGATAACTCCCCAAACCATTATTGTATTCATGGATCACACTCACGAATATCATAGTATGAAATGTGACTTAGTAATCTAGTTCTACACCCTTTATATTCCTATATTTATCATGTGATTTCAATATTAAAGAAATGAATTTGAGTCTATTTTAGATCCCACACATAAAATTATATAAATCTTAATATTTTTTCAACAATATCATAAAAAATCATCATATTATATTACATGAAAATATTATATATTTTTAATAATTACTTTAGATATTAAACCAGGGAAAAGAAATGGGTTTCTAATACATTTTAGAATTACATAACCATGGGAAGTGTAATGGATTTATAAAAATATCAGTATCATAATGATAAAAAAACTAATATTGATTATGGATGATAAAACATTATCATAACCACAATAAAACAATAACAACACAAATGTATTTTTATCATTGATGAATACAAATTTAATAAAAAATAATCAAAACATTTTTAAGAAAATATCCTTTCTATTTTGAAAACATTTATTGATGAAATAAAAACATACTGAATATTATATAAAAAGTAGTTTTAAAATATAATATGTTGCTTTAAATTTATTATTTAAAACATTTATTGTTCATGTTGGATGAAAATTCTATTTAAGTCATACACATTAAAATAATTATTCATTTATCATTTTTGGTAAATGTATAAAAAATCATATAGAAAATGAAAATATGATTCATTTTAAACAATTTGTGAAATTTTAAGGAAGTGTATAAAATAATTTGAATAATGATAAAGTAATTTATAAAAAAATCATCATTACAATAATTTTGTTAAACGTTAATAATGAATAATTTTTTTTGACTTAATAGTGAAATAAATATGATTTTTTATAAAATTATTGTTTTGAAATCATGATTTCATTGATTAGGGAAAATGTAGGGGTTACATGCATTACAATAAAATAAATATAGAAGAAGAAAAATCTTGAGTTTTTTTATATATGGATAGTAACATTTCATCATTAGCAATAAAATCAACAAAAATACTAATAAATGATGAGATTCTAAAAACAATTTTACATATTTGGTATCTTTGGAATCCTAAGAACCATTAAATAATTACATAAAATGAATAATTAAATAAATTTTTAATAATAAAATTCACAATGTTAAATTTAAATGGTATGTATGCACAATACATAAAGAAGTTTTGTTCGTATGATAACTTTTGTCCCAAAATATGCAATTTGAGATAAAATCATCTTTTCTTAAGTCATGATATAATTAATATATATTATAACCTCCATTATAATAAATAAATGATTATCAATACTATGTTAAATAACCATGACAATATTTATTATATCATATAAGATTAAAATATGGATTCTTATTACCTTTTTTTAATAAATTAAAATTAAAATCAAGTTTTTTCATAATAATTTCTTCATTTTCCATGAATATATTGGTTTTCTATTTATGATAATTTTAATTTAATAGTTTTTCCATAATATCCATATTTATAAAAATTATATAAATATAAAATATATTTTTATTATAATTATATTTTTTATAATATATATATATTTAAGGAAAACAATTCATTGAGATGGAAGGTCGTACCTAAATAAGAAAATTGTTTCCATATAATAAAAGGTGAAAGGAATAAGAGGAAAATAATATATTTCCATTAAATAATGATTTTTATGTCATATATATCACATATATCTATTTATTTCATCCTTATTACCTTCAATTAAAAACATTAGTTAAGAAAAAATCACATTTTTTCACGAAGGTGGCAGTTCACCAAGCATATGAACATCATTATTTTATTTTCTATATAATTAAATATAAGAATATAAATAGGATATTATAATATCCTATGAACTAATATTTCATAAATATAATATTTAATAATTATATTCATTATTATGCCATCCGTGATAAGTGATGAATTATCATGATTTCCATCAGTTCGCGAGGAGATAGTCTTTTGTACAAATGACCAAATGTTTTATTTCATATTTTATGTTTTTTGAGATGGTTGTAGGTCATTTAATTAAGATATGATAATATGAGTATTTATAACACACTTAGGATAAAATATGTTCATGGTTTAATAATATTTTATGGAGATGGAAGAAGTATGTAATAAAATATTTAGTTAAGAATAATACATGTTCATCAATCAAATAATTTTAGATTGCTCTAAAATAATTTACTGTATGGATTAATGACCAATAATGGATTTTTGGATGAGTCATTACCATTAATTTTATTATTTTGTTAGTTATTTAATGAAACAATGGGAATTTATGTGCAAAAAAGAGTATATATGGATGGCCTTTTATAAATTCGGGAGAGGACACACATGCAATGTTTAAAAGGAATGAATTACAAAAATTGAATTCTCATTCAAAATAGCTTCATAATGGGACACATTGGAACCATAGATGATATAAGGTAATAATATGAACATAAAATATGAATCAGACATGTTTTTGATCATTTTTAATCCTTATATTTTAATTTAACATCCCAAAAAACTCATTTTCCTCTAACTGTTATATTTAATCTTTACTATTATTACAAGTCATTATGGTAAAAAATTTAGTGGAATATATTAAATAATATTAATTATGAAGAATAAAAATAATGAATTATTTTTTCCTAATTACATTTATATATTCTAATAAATAAAATTAAAACATAAATAAGAAGACAAGAAGAAAAAGTAGTTTTTCAATCAAAAAACATTCAAAGGTTTAAAATATTTTTATATCAAAATTCAATATAAAATTGATTAAAATGGGATATATTGATTTAAAAAATATAATTGATCTAATTTAACTTCAAAAAGAATTCAAATTCAAAAATTATCCCTTTATATTTAATAAATTAAATTGTAGTTTCTTACCAAAATAAGTATCATTCACTATTCCTTGACTAATTAGTATTTTATGAAAAATACCCAAAATTATCCTTAAGATATTTTTCACATGTTCATTAAAAAAATAAAGTCAATTTTCCTAAAAAAAACATTTTTTAATGTTACAAAAGATTTTATTATTATTCATTCTAATAAAATAAATACAATTTTTGAGAAAATTGATTTTTGAATCAAAAATAATAATTTACGAAAAATTAAATACATTTTTTTTAAAAATTATTTTTATATAAAAAAATTATATATAATTTTTAAAACATTTATTTAAATAAATACCATAATTTTTAATGGATATATAATTTTTTTCAATTTAAATATTAATTTAATAATTGTATTTCTATTCGTTAGAACTTTTTGTTGAATGTAGCTTAAGATATCACAAAATAAAATTTAATAGCAAAAAATATTTTATTAATCATCATTTTGTTACCATATAACCCAATAAAAAGGAATTTATTTCCAAAAATCATGTTACAATTACACAAAAAAATGAGGATTCTTTAGCCTCATTACATACAAAGGATCCCATGTAGATTTTTCAAAATGGTTGTCTTCAACAAAACATTACAAGTGGAGTAGTCATGTTTGGTATAAATTTATCTACATGATCCATAATATCAAACAATTATTACTAATTAGATAAATCATTATTTATTGGTAGAAACTCCTTATTTAGTACAAATTAATGGCTAGGTAGGTGCTTCCTCAAGAGGGATTCCTATTATGCATTTTTAACTTGAAGAGGTTCGGTTGAAGCGCAGACTAATATGATACCATCCAAATATGATGAAGAATTTCAAGGTGAGAAATAAACCTTTTTATATTTTCCATTTATTCCTAAATATTTTAAATATCTTCCATGGATAAACTAATATAAATATTTTTTCACTAAATTCAAGTTCCTGACCACATCAGTTATTATCTACTGAACATTTCTATCGAGTTTATACCTCCCATGTTTTTTTGTCAAATGGGTCTATCCTTATATAAAATTAATTTATCAATATCACGTCACAATATATTTCATTCCCCTAACTAATTACATCATTTAGTGCCTCTGAACATATTTATAAATAGGGAATCATAAGAATCAATATGATCACTCATGTAAAGTTTATTTTTGTACGAAAACACAAATATAACAACTAGAAATTCAAAAAAATGAATATTTCCTTTGATAGAGTGTATGAAATGAAACACCATGCTTAGTAGAAAATATAACAACCCAATATACTATGATTTAATTTTATTTAAATAGATTCAATCTTTTCAATATCAGTCTTTACACGTAATAATATGT
This sequence comes from Viscum album, assembly GCA_963277665.1. Taxonomy (NCBI): domain Eukaryota; kingdom Viridiplantae; phylum Streptophyta; class Magnoliopsida; order Santalales; family Viscaceae; genus Viscum; species Viscum album. The sequence goes on from OY728151.1 coordinate 1,227,384,177, forward strand.
TTATCTTCTATTTCATGCAATAATTAGTTTAAAAAACATGACGTGTTATTAAAATATTATATTTCAATATGATAATTATACCTCATATAAAAATTGGTTGTTAGGAAGAGTAATTAATAAAATATGAATATTAATGTTATTTAATGACTATAATTAAAGTAATAAATATTAAAATGAAAAAGAAATGTTTTCAGAAAAACAATATTTTTCTAAAAGACGATTTAAGCATGTTATGAACACATAATTTATAATTATCTGTAACCAATTTTAGAAAAGTTAATTGAAAAAATATAACAATTTTAAATCATAATAATAAAATTATCTTTTGGGGTGTTTTTGAGATTTTTCAAAAATATTTCATTTTTCTATTAACATTTTAATATAGTGAATTATAATTGAAAAATTCCATGTATTTAAAAATATTTATAATTTCATATAATATTAATAATTGGTATTAATGTATCATTAATTATATTTTATGTCTATTAATACAATTTATGTCATTGAAATAATATTGATTTTGATTTTTTGATATAAAATTATTTTAAACATTTAAACATTCTATTATTTAAAAATCACTTTCTCAGAGTGTCTATGAGATTAATTTTAAATTTAATATTTGCACTATTGTGAGTTTAATATAAAAAAATTAATTCCATTTTTGGAATCAGAATAATATATATTTTTATAATAACTCTAGATTAATTTTTTGACAAAAAATGAATAGTGAATACTAAAAAAATTATGGTTAAGATAATAATGTATTTACCGGGAGTTAAACTAATAATGTAAGGGTAAAATCACCTAAAAATGTATAAAACACCTACTTTATTGAAATTTTTGACCATTTTTCTTCTAGTATTAATAGTGAACCACTTTGGAGGCCTTTGGAATGATGAAAAAGGGGTTGACAAGGAATATTTTTAAAAATTTGCAAGTGTTCCACTCAATATTTTTTAAAAAGGCCACCCAATATCCTCCACAAAATATTGTAAATTGTTTTGTTTTAGAAAATTGTGGAAACATGTAATTCTAAAATCCCTACCACATCCATGAATACTTATTTTCATTATTAATTAATCCTATTAAGTGTTTTTGGACAATCTTGAAGATTATACTTGAAGAAGATATAAAAATTTTCAATGAGTGTTTTATTTTATTTATTCCTCATCATTATTAAATTCGTTTTAAACCGTTATGATATAATATAATTATCCTCTTAAATATAATTACACGTTTCTATAAAAATATAATAACCTATAACCATATCCTCATCCATAAAATTAGTTTAATATCATCATTCATGTGTACAGTAGACTACCACCTCACGTACTGATGTCATTTATTTTTTCATCACCACCACTCGCGGTTACATATAATAATGGATATAATGTATATTTATGTAATTTATAACTTAATTATACATCAATAAACATTTAATAATTTGTATATTTATACCTTTTCCTATTTTATTTCAAACGAGATATCATAACATCACTCATGTGTTTGACAGACTACCACTTCATTAAGCGATGAGATTAATTTTTATTTAATGCTAAATATGGAAGGTAATATGGATGATTTTAATGAAAATACATTCTATAGCTAAAATAAATATGATATTAATGACATATTTATCATTATAGATAGATAATATATCATTTTTTCTTACATTGACAGATGATACCATCATTTGTGTACATGTGGACTACTGCCTTCCCGATGGGATATCATTATCTTCTATCAACAAAACACATGAATTATATATTTAAGGAAATTTAGATAAATAATATAATTTATGTTATATAATTTTAATTATATAAATATTAACTATTATATATCATCTTTCCAGAATGATCACTGAAAAATAGAAACATGACTGAAGTGTGCGAACTATCTACCATCTCCATGATCGTAACATACTTAATTTTTCAAAAAAACATTTCATGATTATTATTAAAAGTATAATTTATTTTTATAAATTACAATAATGAAATTATTATTATTATATATATTATGTAACTTTATAATATTTGAATGAATCAGATCATTCTTGATGAACAATGCTTGAGAACATAAGGGAATTAATCCGAACACGATGAAAATGATTAATGATTATTAAAAAGTGGAATAATATGTTATAAAAGGTTAATATATGATACTATAAATATTATTATTGTTATTTTATGTTTTATAAATATTTTTAAACCACTATACAATACTTTAATTTATTTAAAACAAAAAAGATGCACGAGGAAAGATATTACTAAACAAAATTTTCATTCACTAGCTTAATCAACATCATCACTGATTATGTCATTTTATGATTATGTGTATAAGTAACATTGATAATTTTATGTTATATTTCCTTTTTTATTGGGATTTAAATAAGTTACACATATTCAATTTATTGATTAATCCCCACTTTAATGATATGACATTTTTAAGGGAATTAATGTCAATTTCCCTTTATTGAGGAATATTGTAATCGTATTCACCTTATTTAGTTAATTGTGTATACACTACAACTTTTACCCAAAATATAAATAAAAATAAATTATTCATTTTTTGTGTTTTATTTTAAATCAATTCATCTAATGGAATCTTAATTAAATGTAACCACGTTGAAAAGAATTTCATAAGCCATTTTCTTGTAAATGGGGTATATAAATTTGTCACTATATTTGATATTATTAGATTATGTGTTTAATTAATTTTAATTATATTATGTTAAAATTACACTTATTTTATTTCTATATATTTTTTGATATGCAAAATCTATTCACTAACTAATTCTAACATCAATGTTATGATCAATTTAAGTGTTTACATCATAATATCATTCTCATCGAGATTGTTTATTCATAAATTAAATTTGAAGGAAATAATTTTGTCATAATATAAATAATCACAAATAATTGTATTATTATATGGTGATTAATTATATTTTAAAATAATAGTACCAGTTTTAACTGTTTTGTAATTATAATAATTGAGAAAAAAAATTTAGAAATGTTTACTTCATTTCTCACTTCAATCAGAAAGATGATTTCTATCAAAAAAATTTTCTAAAAAAATTAAAAAATATATTCATCCATTTAAAAATGATTTAATGAATCCTTTTTTACACGTTTTCAATTTTCATATTAAGTTTTTAATGAAATATTAATTTCATTTTCAAATCATTTTATGAATTTCTTCTTCTGAAGTAGTGATAGGAATATTTTTTTAACATGAACAAAATAAATAGAATTTTTTGCCTTCATGAAAAATTAAATATTTTAATGATTCATTATACATTTCCTAATTTATATAAAAATAAAATTATTTAAATATTTTAAGTAATGTTTTAGTATTAAATTTTATTTTAAAAATTAAAATGTTATTTTCCTCTAGAACGTTTTTAGAGAAATTTTAGGGTATTTATATTCATAAATCATAAAAAATTGATTTTACATATACTTAGTTAGGGATATATTATAATGAAACCATACTTATTATACCTATAGATGATTTATGATTATGTTGAACAAAGAGAGTATTGAAATTTAATTCCATGGTTCATTTTTCAAGTCACTAACTTTAGCATTATATACACACTTTTCTAGAGACAATAATTTTTTCATAAATCTCAATATAATTTATCATGGATATATTTATTAACAAAAATATTTTATTTCTACATATGGTGTTCTAAAAATAAATTTATTTGTTTAAATGGGAAAATATTGATAATTCTGTATTCTTTACTGAATACAAAATTTTTGAAACTAGTCACTTAGTCATGAATTAAATCGATTAATTGATACAAGAAGAATGATTTAGATATGAATTGTTGTGTCGGGACCTGTAATATTTATACCCTCGATGATTAGGTTTGTCTCATGACACAAATATCAAATCCATAATTAAATGGGGTTTTTCGGTTTTTTAAATAGACTTATGAATGATATTTTTAGAATATATATCAAAATTCTTATGATCAGGGTGTCCAATAATTGTGAATATATTTTATTAGGAATTTAACTATTAATTTCTATGATATATTCAAATTATATAATCTCTCGATGTGTTTCATTCATATTTTATTTATTAAAGGGCATGTGTTTTTAGTTAGTTACGTTGACGAATTGATGTCAACATATCTAATTATGAAAAAAAGTAATTTATTAAATGAATTGTGTGTTCAATTATTTTCCATACCATATTGATTACAATCAAAGATATTTTTGTATTGATTTTATATATGGATATATGTTTTTCTCATATTAAAGATTACATGAATTTTTTCATCAATTATTTATATTTACATATTCTTAATTTTTATTAGTTCATGATATCTTGCACTATACATCACCGATTCTTGAATTTGATATTATCATTATTTTGTTTTCATTCATAGGAATCAAAGAAGTGACATATAAAATATAAGAAGAATATTCTTATATTGAATAATGGTATTAATGGAAAGCAATTTAAGTAATTTGAGTGGAAAAAATAATATGGGATATATGTATGAATCTATTATACAAAGACTATAAAACATACGAGTCCTTATATATATGATTCGTTGAAACTTTTGAGAATGTAATAAAGAGGATGCCAAATACATGCTTCTGGGTAAAGGGTGTATGTGATTGGTATCATATAAATCGTAGAATAAATAATAGAAACAAAATTTTAGAAAACATATATTAGAGAACATAATAATTTGATAAATTTGGATGATAATTATAGAATAAAATTCTAATGTTGTTGTATGTTAATGATTTTTGGGTTTTCCCTTAAATATATACCTCACTAGATACTATAGTTAGATGTGGTTTTTGAATGGTGCATCATAGTGGTAATAAAACTGCAAAGGGCATATATGTTTTGATATAATCGTCATCTGTTTAATGAAAATTACAACTAATAAACTCCTAGTTTGACACATCATAGGGATTTAATTATGATAAATAAAATTTTCTTTACCATTAATTATAATGTATTTGAATAGAATATGAATATGAATTACATTGGTAAAACATTATGTGACATAAATATTATAGAAGGCATTTTAGAGGAATGAGAAAATGATTTATTGTTGAAAATAAAGGCCATAAATTAAACAATTATTGATAGAAAATGTATATTTTCATATAATAAAATTTATTCATCAAAAATGATTTATTTATATTAATTTTATAACTATAGAGAACTTGGGAATTATCCATTTTGATTACTTATTTTAAATGATAATCCCAAGACCATGAAAGGATCAATGTTGAAAGAAAATGATCAATGTAGTTATATAATGAGAATCAAAAAATATATTATAGAATTATTCCTATTCATTGTATATTGGATTTAAGAATAGTAAAATATAAATGAACTTTTTTAAATTTTTTAATAATATATGTCTTCATTAAAATAATTTTTATGAATACCATCGTGGTGTTATAAATTTATTATTGATCATAATTTCAATGTCTACAACACTACTTACAAGTTTTAATGTGATGGTAGTATACCATGATTAATGATATTATAAGAGAAATTAATAGAAATTATATGTTTTATGGGAAAATTTATTTTAATAATTTTGACATTAAATTTTATAGGCATAACGTTAAAGTTATTAATATCTGTTTGTGTCAAATGATCGTTAATAATATTTCAATAATATATAGTTAAAATTGTTATATTTTCTGATAAAAACATACATTGAAAACCTTAGTAATATTTTATTTAATGATTATTTATATTTCATGTAAGTACATAATTTTTTTTTGAACATTATAGGAATAATAATAATATATTTTATAAAAAGGGAAACCCATATGCTAGGTTACCACACAATGTGTCCGACAAGGCTATAGGTAATTTACCACCAACTGAAAGAAGATAGCGGCATATCACCAACCATTAGCCTATGTGATGTCCTAATTAATATGTAATTTTTTTTAGTTATAAAGTTTAAAAAAATTATAATTGATTAACTAGTGGAATTACATTTAAAGATTAGGTTTTAATATATTATTTCGGAAAACTAATGTTAACCATATTTTTTTTTGAATAAAAAAACTAGAGATAGATAGAATCACTTCACACTCTTTTATGAATCATATGACCCAATTAAACTTATTTCTTTTTGTGCGTAAATAAAAAAATCAAATTTGGATGTTAATTTCATTTATTAGGAGATAAAATGTAAACTTTTTCATGCACAACCAAATAATTATTTCGTTCTTATGAAATTAAAAAAATATTATACTTGTATAAATAATTATATTCGGACATATTAAAATAACCCCCAACTATAGGAAATGAATATTAAATGAAAAATATTTTATTCTCACCTCCATATATTATTAATATGATACTGTTTTAACTCATCACATAATTATGGATTACGAGTAATTAACATTAAATTTATTTCATAATTTCATAAGATCAATTACCACAATCACTCCCTATAATTACTTATGATTCCCATCAATGTCCAAATATTCAGTTCCCACCTATATTACCTTATGTGGAAACCTATTTTTGTGTTATTAAATATGATCATGGTACCTCCATTTATCTCGTTTGAGGTGGATATTTTATTAACAATTTTATTATATCCATTTTTCAAAAATGTTATTTTAAATTATCAGTCCCTTGATTACTTAGAGCAGGTGTATATTACAATGGTGAAACAATTTATAGAAGGTTGAATGTTACACCCCTAATTTATAAAATATTATCACATTATTTGATAGAATACATGTCTAGAAAGACCAAGAAAATAATAAAATATTAACATAATGAATTTATTATATAGATATTTTTAAATAAATTCGAAATGATCTTGTGCATTTATTTCACACAACACTAGGTTTATATTTCCTTAATCATAACACCAACTTCAAAAATAAAGATTTCATATTATAATTTAATTATTATTATTACAATAATATACAAATTTAAAAAATATATTGGGTTTTAGTATTAATCATTAATTTGTGAGAATTATAGTTATCAAGTTATTTAAAGTAAAATTAATATCTTTTAAAAGAAAATGAAATATTTCTAGAAATATTATTCATATAAAATATTGTTCAATCATTCTTTTCACAAATAATTTAAAATAAATATTTAGTAAATTTATATAATATATTTTAAAAAATAGAATAATTATTTATTTCATTATATAAATACCATCTTATGATTATATTTTTTTTATTTTTCTAAAATAGTTCATTCTATGATAAATATATAAAAATAATGTATTTCAAATGAAAATTTCAATTTTGGTAAAAAAATTATAATATTAAATTATATTTTGAAAAGTTTTAAATTAAAAATAGTTAAATATTATATCAGTTATACCAATATATTACATTATAATAATTTGAAAATTTAATATTGATATAAAATCACTGTATACATTAGATGTATTCTTTGTAAACCAGACTTCACCTCGCAAATGCGGGATTAATTGTAAATTCGATTTTGGATGTTCTATGAATTTAATTTAGAAATATAGAATTCATAGAATGGAATATTAATAATTTAAATTCTATAATATGTTGAACTTAATTTTTTATAATAATTAATAGAGAAACTTTAAATATTATTTATCATAATTAAGGTAAAAAAGAATTTTCCAATGGTCAAACTAAGACGACAAGGATTAAAAATTGCATACCAAATAGTAAAAAAAATCTTTGGGTGTCCATATTTAAACAATATATCTTATTGATTTGATTATATCCCATTTTTGCAATCCTTTTTGTGATATAAAAAAATAATGATTGATTATTTTGAAAATAATTAACTATGATCTAGTCACCTCACATATAAAATGCCACTCCCACTCCACTCCACTTCACATTTCAAAATACATTTTATATATAAAAATAAACGAAAAAACAATTTACCTTACTCTATATACTAATATTATAATCATTTATTTTTATTTTAATCCTTCATAGGAATCATTCTATTGGAAACTTGATAATCATATCCAAAGAAGAGGTAAAAATCATCAATAAGTGTTTTTATTTGTTCCTCCACATACATAAATTAATTTAATAAAATGATAATAAAATATAATATTTATTTATATATCCTAATATTTTATTATAGTAATGAAATGACATACAAACACCTCCACTTATGTCTAATGGTTTATGAAATCATTTCCCAAGTGTATAGAGGACTACCTCCTCAATATCTAATTTAATTAATTTTTTAATTACAAATGCTAACTATTAATTTTAATGATGTATCTAATGTATATATGATATTTATAAACTAATTATACCTATAGATACATTATATTATATATATAATTTTACATTTACATTTCTTATGGGAGGTTGTAAAGTCACTCTTGTGTATAGAGGGCTACTGGCTTATGAAGCAACGTGAATAATTTTTCACTATCTATTTACATCAAATGTAATAAAGATAATTTTTATTACTAAATTTTATTTTAATGAAATTATTATTATAATAGTTACATAATTTTCATACATTAATGATAACACATCATTTTATTTCTTATACTGAAAGATGACAGCATTGTTTGTTTCCATATGGAATGATTCCTTCAAGAAGTGACTGACTCTCATTTCATCAGTACAACACATTGATGACATATATATACATATTTAATGAATAAAATAGTATATATATATATATGATATTGTTATCCTTATTTAAATATAAAATATTACATACCTTTATTCAATAATTATTATTGAAAAATGGAAATGTTATTTATGATTACAGATGGCCAATTTTCTCCCGGATTGTAACAAACTTCAATTATCATTTCCATATTTAATGATTGGAATTACAAGTATAATTTATGTGAAAATATATATGATAATTATGTTGTGTTATTATTTTGGATATTACAGAACCATGTAACGTTCACACGAACCAAATCATTCATCATGATACATACATGAGAAAACAAGGCAATTTACACAAAAAATAATAAAAAATGTAAAATGTTTATTAAAAACTGGTTGATAATATGTTATAAAAGGATTATATGTGATATTATAAATATTAATTTGGTTATATTATAAGGTTATAACATTCATTAAAACCCCATATTGATGGTTCAAGAATATTCTCTCAAAATAAATCCCAAGGTAAGGGATTTCATAACTCAATTTCAAATCATTGGGTTTGACTTATACTTAATTGATCTTGTCCTGCTAAGAATAAAAATGTGATGACCATTGATTATTTTTTCATTCTACTTTTTATGATTATTTACATATTATTTACATAATCAATTCATTTTTTAATCCCTAAAACAATTATTCTATGTTTATATAAGACCCTATCTCAATTTCTCTTCATTATGTAATATTATAATATTATAAACCCAATTTTTTATATGGTATATATAATACCCATTTGAAATATTATACCATTAATACATAATTAATAATTTTAATTTATTTAATATGGTTAATTATTTCATCTAAGGGGAATTGAATTAAAATTTACCATATAGTAAAGAATCTCATAACTCAATGTTTTTCACTACGGTATATTACTTCATATTTGTATTTAATGTACTATGATTGTGTATTTAATGAAATTTAATTACCTTATATTTAATTACAAAATGTTTTTATGGATTTACTATATATATTCATAAAATATTAATTAAATAATTATCACATTAACATTGTGCTCATTGTAAGGGTATATTTCACAATATCATTCTTATTTGTGTTATTTAGTCATGAATTTTACATAAAGGAAAATATTTCATTAATATCATAATAAAAACATTTAATATTATTATTTTTTATATATTAATGATATAATCACGTAATAGAACAATTTTCTTGACCTTTGGTATATAAAATTATTAATAAAACATTATTTATAAATCCAGATGTCATTTCTCTATTCGATCAAAATTTTGTTTTCTTCCGAGACCATGTTTTCAAAACATGTTTCAAAAATAATTTTATCTTTTTAAAAATGAATTGTTAAATATATTTATACATATTTTTAGTTTTTTAAAATATGATTTTAAATTAATATTCATGTTTTGTTAAAAATATTCATGTATGTTTTTTAATACAAATGTTAAATAGACATTTATTTTAATGTTTATAACCTAATCTTAATTTCAAATAGTCATTAACAATAAAATGGTTGAAAGATTCCATTATATTTTTTAATTAACATGATTTTTGGAAATTATTTTCAAAATATTTTATGAAAATTTTATAAGACAATTGATTTTGAAAATTAATAAGAGGAATTACTTAAAAATGTTTTTAATGATCATTTAGGGTATTTTTATTCATCAAGGATAAGATCCATTCATTTTACATATACTACCCTAGGGATATGTTGTATTAATACAATCCTTTTTCTCCCTCTAGATGGTTTATGATTATTTTTATCAAGGATATAATTGAATTTAATATCCATTATTTATTTTTGTAGTCAGTTACCTTCCCATGAATTATTCATATTCTTATAGAGATAAAATTTCACATAAATATCAATTTTATTTATCATGGTTTTTTTATCAGTAAAAAAATTTATCATTTCTGTATATTGTCTTATATATTGAAATTTTTTGTTTAACTGGGGATATCTTCAAAATTATATATTCTTTAATTAAAAATATATTTCATGATAATACACATTTTCTATTAATTAAATTGAATATTAGACATATGAGTAATGCTTTAGACCGGTAGTGACTAATGGTTCCTAGTATTATATAGACACTAGATGAATTAGTAGGTATCATGAAAAAAATATAAGTAATTATTAAAGAGTTTAATAAATTTAGTTTAGGAGTCTTGAAATTTCATTATGGTAGATGTATTATGCTTCCTGAGATCATAATGTCCAACTATTTAGATTTTCCTTCAATAAAAATTAATTTATTATTTTCCATGATATTTTTACATTAATATTATTTCGGGATGAATTTAATTCTAATATTATTTATAAAATAAACCATGGTTTGATAGAATTACCTTCCAATATTTATTATTTCATATATAATTTTGATATATATTTATTTGATAAATGGTATATGTGTTATTTTATTTACCATTGAATATTTTTTATTATCCATTAGATATTTATATTGATATTATCTATAGATAAAATTCATTCACATTTTATTGATTCTATAAAACACGTGATTAGTTTTTACCTTTTAATATTGGTTATTTTTATTTAATCAAGAAATATTCTATTACAATTGTCCCTTATTGAGAATTTTAGATGACCCTTATTTTACATCATTTCCAATGAATCCATGAAGTATACCTCAAAAGATATGAAATAATATAATATTTTGATTAATAATATAGTAGAATAAATATGTTGTATTTACTATAACCAAATGTAATATGGGAATATAGAATGTATCTAGTTTACCAAGGATACTAAACTATTCAGTACATTGATAAATTTTCCTTGTTTCTTATGCCTATGTAATAAAGAATACGTTTTCTTCATGCTATTGGGGTCAATGTCTCTACATAAAATAGAGGAATTTATTGATCCTAAAAATATTTAAAATCCAATTAAAAAGTTCTCAATAAATCATCTTTGGATTTTATTTTTTAGGTTATAAATTCCAACTATATGAGAATAATATACATTCATGTAACTCAACTCTTTATCTATACCATGAAGAATACATTATGAAAACATCGAGGTAATCTTTATATCCTGATATGACACACTAGAATGTGGCACCCCATGAAACCATACCAATTCCATAATTTATATCCTAGAAATTTAGTATAATGATAAATATTCACAAATAGTGATGGCGTTTTTTGAATATTTAAGGAATTTTTCAACACCCCATACAATATTTGTCACATTAAATTTTTGTGGATTCTGATTATAAAATATATGTTTATTTTTTCCCTTTTCAATTATATTATGAGTAATGGATTTAGAATCACCTTTAAAAATTTTCACTTATATATAACATGAAAACATACCAAGCATCGATATATAAGCATTACAATATATCTCTTCTTACCAACCCACAAGAAATATTCTTTCAAATTTCTGTACATCTTCATACATCCATGTTGAATATATAACAAAGAACTAAAAGTGTCCTCTGTCAACTCACTCTCAAAATTTGTAATGTTGGAATAGATACACAATTCATACACCTTGACATTTCATCACAATCACGGTTAAACATAATAACATTTATCAACATTTTATGCTTCTTTATATCATCTATCCACACCTAATTAATAATCACTTTAATATATAGTCAAAAACTGTATTTTGACGGATAATATTTATCTGATTCCTTCAGGATTTTTAGATCCATCATTAAAATATCCAAAAATATTGGATCTATTTTTATCCTCATCAAATATATTCAAGCCTAATCATTTCATCTCAAATTATTGGTAACCTTTTTCTCTTTAACAGTATGATAATGTATTGATAATTAATAATTTTTAATGATCTATTACCACCACCACTAGTTCATGTTCAACTCATTATATGTGAAAGTGTTCTTCAAACATTTTTTATCAGTATATATATAATTCCTTTACACATAAATATTATGCCCTTATATATTTAATATAATACATAATGTCGTTAATTTGAAATAATGAGTTTGGTAACATTGATCGCGGACCATCATTTTCCACAAGGAAAAAGGTATTACAATGTCATTATGTATAAGATGGAATCATAGTACCGTCCAAAATACATAAATTTTGATTATATACCTTTTTCCAATAATGGGTTTTGTAAAAATAGGTAGAATAACTAATTTTCTCTTTAGTTTCTTTAAATTTACCTCATATTCATCTATCTAAAAAAACATAGCCTCTATCTATATAATCATGTTGAGTAGATTATATAATCATACTGAATTCCCCTTAAAACCTGATAATATCTAATGAAACCAAGAAAACATCAAATCTCATTCACAATTATTTCTCAAGGAAAACATTTATTACATTCCGTTGATGGATCCACTGATATATCTTGGCATGATATCATATGACCCAATAATAAATCCTTTTTATCCAAAATCCGAAATTTCATAATTTTTTTGTATAATTAACCATTAATCAAGGCATTTCATACAATTATCAAGTGATATTCATAACCACAAATTCTCTTTGAAGAGATAAAAATAATATCTATAGATAATATAAAAATAGATCAATGTAATCACTAATAACTACATTCATTAAATCAATTAAGATAGAGGGATTATTTGTAAGACCCAATGGCATAATTATAACATCATAGATTTTATACCTTTTATGAAATTCTATATTGGGAATATCATCTTTATTGACCCAAAATTGATGAAAACTAGAATGGAGGTCAATATTATAAAAGTATTGTGCACCATACAGTCTATAAAATAATTCATTATTACAGTGTAGAAGATACTCTTTCCTGATTGTGAGCTTGTTCGGCACTATATAATTAATTAAAATCTGTATCATTCAATATTTATTTTACACAAATAGAAAGGGTTCACCCTAAGGTGACACACATATCCTAATGAATCCATTTTCCTGATTCTGTTGGATTTTCGTCTTCAAATAATTCAATTTAGTTGAGGGTATTCTATTGGGGGTCATTGAAATTCATGTGACATTATGATTGGGTTTTATTGAAAAAATTACACCACAATTGAGTGGAAGACTAAGATTCCATTCTAGAAAAGAATCATCACGCTCTTGTACAATAGGCATATCATCGATGTTTAATTTATCTCCAACCATATTGGATAAATTACTATTTAAATTGGAATAATAACACATACAATGTACATGATTTCCCAAAAAATGATCAGATTTTTCATCGTGATGACATAAAATAATGGGGTGGTTTGAAAATAAAATTTGCTTTCCCATAATGGAAAATATAATGTGACATTTTTTGATGAATCCAAACCATTCTTAAGACAATATCAAATTAATCCACAGGAATAAGGACACGATTATAAGAATCAACATCCCACAAACATCAATCAGAGTGGAATCATATGCATCAGATGTAATCATCATACTATTAGGGGGTTTCACAACAAATTCTATGTCTAATAATGGAATTAGAATATTGATACCCTTATAAAATAATTATATATAAAATAATAGTTGATTCTTGATTCAAATAAGACATTATAAGTTCAATAGTGGTTAATATTTTTAAAATGTAAAACTTATTTATCACACCTCATATTAGAAATAATGATCTAATGATATTTACCATTATCTCTCATCATTATAGGTTTCTAACAATGACGCTTATCCATAAAAATTATATTTTGGCACTCGTTAGCATTTCCCCCAGACAGCATGCATTGGAATACTATATTATGGGTGGTTCAGTCTATAGAGATTTATCGCTATTTTCATAAATAGTTTTCTTAATCCCCTTACATCATAATTTTATTTATAAATAAGATTCCATTTAAAATGAACAAAATATACCAGTTCCCTTATGTTAGTTTCCTCCATTTTTAATACCTCAAATAAAACATGATGAAAGTCTCATCCACTCATCCCTATTGTTCATAATGTTCCCCTTGAAATCCAAGACCCTTTTCTTATTAAAACCTAATGATTGATGGGTAACTCTAATATCCATATCCCTCATGAGACAAAATCAAATTGTTTTTTCATAAATACATAATTATTTAAGGGATAACATTGTTAAAATTCTTGTTTTAATCCCATAATTAATTTTTAATACTTACAATATGGTTTGGATGATTATTTCAAAATCATACCTCACATTTCTTGTAAAATTTACCCCATGGGTACCAATGGATTCATCATCCTTCAAAAATAATTCAATAATTCCATTCATATTTTGTTATGAATAATTTTAGGGATTAATAATTGAAAAAATAGCATTTTATACTCATCCCTCTACATGAATTTATATTCATATTTTTGGCATGTATTCTTGATAAAAATATATTATTGATCTACTTCACCTTCCAAATAAAAGACATAAAAAATGAATTCTTCATGGGTCAAAGAATCGAGAATTAAAAATATACTTTTAGTGGTCATGATCCATTTTTTTAAACTATAGGATCAATTGGACCACTAAAATTTCGTCGTTGTTTCCTCATGGTGGAATGAAAAAAATTGTTTTCCATCCATTGCACGTATGGATGTTCCGAATGATTAAAATCATAGGATTTATTTTTGAGGATATAAATGATATTTTTCATTATATATTCCATAAAATAAAGTTATTTAGGTGAAAAATCATTTCATTGTACATTTAATTCATCATTAATTTTGTTCATTCTTGTTTTATTGAGTAACTGAAACCAAGAAGCATAGTGTGAGAAACAATACTTGTAGTGGGAAAACAAAAACTATTGAAAAAATATAGGAATTATAAATATTGAGAACATGTTTTATATAAAAAATACTTAAAGATAGTCCTAGGTTGTTAATGTTAGTCATTCACTGAATTCTTCTACAATGGATCACTATGAAAATGTAAATTAACCAAATAATATCCTCTAGGTGTGTCATGCTGGGTGGGTAGTATAACCCATTTTAATTTACTAGGTAACTCTCTAGTCAAACCTAAAGTGATTTGTTTCATATTTTTTCTCCCATGTTACATTTTTTCTAGATCTAGGTAAAATTTTTGAATTAAAATATGGATGTATTTTTATGAAAATCACATAATATATTCCATACCAAATCATAAGGATGTTACTCTACACATAGTATTATCCTCAAGGTTTCACTAAGTTTTCTCGTCATAGTTTCTAGAGGATAACTAAACCTATCCTCTTATCACATCTATAATGTCCATATATATTTTCTTAAATAAATATTACATTATTATTTATCAATTATTATATTAAAAAATGAAACATCTGGGGTTCGTAATGTTATATTCTTTTAGGAAACAAGGAAATATATAAAAATTATTATTTATTAGACTACAATATCAACCACTGTGTTCTTCATAAAAAAACCCCTTAGTAGTAGAATAAAAATTAATAAATTTATTTATAAAATCAAGACAATAAAAATAAGAGAGGGTGATATCAGATGTTTAATAAGGGTAAAACAAGGATATAAGTAAACATAACAAGAGTAGAAGGGTGTGAGAACATGAGAATAATATTTGAGAACCATAATATGCACATAAATATTCATAATCATTTTTCATGTAATATATATATTAATTTGAAAAGAAATTAATCATAAGGTAATCAATTGACAACATTCATGGGAAAATAAAATGTAATATGACTAGAATAGATTCATAAAAATTTGCACAATAAATCATTTCCATTTTACTATGTGGATCTAGAGTAGGTACACAAAAGATTGGCCAATGATGATTCTCTATTAGGGTACTCGGGCTGGTCTCAATATTAATTACATGGTCACAATTAGTGTGAAAATACAATAATTTTACAACCAAAAATACTACGATAAAGTAATCCAAGTATTTGTGGAACCACATAATCATTTATACATGAAAATAGAAGAAAAATTCATGAGATTGAACAAAATAACTAGGTACTCATTCAGAACATACGTACAACATGAATCTCTAATAGGAATGTCTAATGGCTTGACTCACACCTCATGACATTCCAATCATAGGATGATATTTGAAAACACCACATCTCAATGAAGATGGTCAAAGAGGTCATCTATTCAAAGAACATTATATTTTTTTGGACCATAAATATGATCAACCATCTGTAATCCAAGAATATATGAATGGTCACATCATCCTTATATGGTTAATGTATGGGTGAATCCCATGTATAAGTAATGGGCTAAAATAACCATTGAAATTAAAGTCATCTAACTTCCTCTGGAGATCCTGTATCTCAGTAAGAGCAATACTATACGAAGTAATGGGTAGTGAAACTACTCTTAAAATTGTCTCAATTATAAAATCTCCCACTCTCTTAGGAGGTCAAAAAGAAAAATCCTTAATAAAGAAATCCCTAAAATAATATACTACTAGAGGGAAATTTATCCTTAAGAAAATATTAGTCTTCTATGAAGAGATATCAAATATGTGTGGACGCACCACCTAACTCATTAATCTATGGGATATCTCTACTAGCATGGATATCCCACCAACCCTAATGTAGATTTATTCTCCCCTCCACTAATATAAAATGTCCCTTCAACAAATTTAGTCTATAAATGTGTTATATAGTACAAAACAATCTATCTTGATAATAAAATCAATGAATTTCATCTTGAGAACAACTAGTCCCCACAAGAAATAGTCACTGACCACCTTAATGGAACGAGCCCTATATTGGTGTGTTCCCTCTAACCGTACTCCAAACTCTATATCTATGTTCATTACACAACAATAGTACTATAATTATATCCCAAGTTGTTTCATGATATATAATAAGATTAATGAGAGTGATGTACATATATCACGAAATGTAGATACTATAGTTGTGGCACATAAATATATGTTTTACATTAGATTGTCATATGACCTAATCCTTGGTTATCGGTTGTAATTCATGCTATTGAACTGATCCACGAACCTATGAAATAGCATTACTTCCCTGATCAAAACTACTTCACTAGCACTGCATGTGATCAAGATTCTGGAATCCATGGAACAAACTCCTCCCTAGCCAGTCTTGTTGCTGCTACACCAACTCACAACTTGATGCGACATAAAAGATCCTGGTTCAAAAGGTGGAAATGGTGTGGAACCACTTACTTTTAAAGTTGATGGAATGGTTAGAGAGAATATGTGAAGGTTCCCCATACAGAAAAAATACTAACACTCCAAAGGTTATATATCACACTAAATCTCCAGGTTCCCCTTTCACCAACACTCGTGAAAAACCATTGAGATCTTAGTATGAGTACCCTTTATTGCACTTCTCTAACCAGAAACCTAGTGGGATCGATTCCTACTCCATGAATAACTACTGGCATACCTCAAAATATATCCTATATGTCTGATACTATCACCATATCTTAGGTTTCAATCATTTAAAAAGTTACAAATTAACTTTTTAAAATAATATAGGTAGGTAGAAACTATTCACCAGATTACAGATGGGAAACTGAAGACCATCCATGTAGAAAATACTTTACGAAATATAATCTCATGATAAAAGCAGCTCAATGCACTATAACTCAGCGAAACATGTTGAATATTCCATAACTGACATACAAGAAAACTTGAGATGCATGAATTATATGGATCGATCAACACTCACTGTATGAAGAAATAATTATTCATAGAGAGAAGTTTAAAAATCATCACATATTATGCCTTAATTATGACCATAATGATTAATCATATCCAACTAGTTCTTGGTTGAATATGACAACCTGTATATATCAAACTTGACCCTCTACATTGGAGGAGCCACTAGATGCTCAATGATAAAAAGGGTGACCTATAGACTAGACTCGAAAGGCTATGGGAAAAAATCCCATGAGAGGGTAGGGTATTATAATATAAGAACTATTGATTTAGATTATCCATCATAGGTTTTGGACATGGATAAAATTTCACGGAATGCATCAAATGTGAGAGACATTCACGAATCTCAGTGGAAGATCCTATATATAGTGTTGTGGTTCGTCCCTCAAATGTAAATCCTAGAGGTATGAGTCATTTCTCATGTTCCACTACACCTAGAGAAATATCGTTTCCACCCTCTGGGAAGACGACATGAGGATTTCCTGGTAACATTGGTCTACAAATTCCAAGAACACACCACATAAAAATCATTAAATACATTGATAGAAACATTAGCCGAAGTTGAACATAATAAATTGGATCACTAAACATGAAATACTACCCTAACTACCTTCACTGAAAGAAATGTATTGGTACGTTCTCATGAACATGTTTCATGGGTTCCATTAGATGAGGTATCAACTATACCTTGATTTTATTTTAATCACAGCCAATTCATTATTTTTTTTAATTGATTGGTTCAGTCAATTACCTTTTTAATCCAAAAAATTTGGTATATGGACTTCTAACCATTATATTATTGAATCTATCCCTAAATTTTATTGTTTATATTTTCTTATAAATTATATGTATCTTAATTTAAAATATTTTTTCTATCCAAGTGAATCTAGCCCCACACCCATTGTCATTGAGATTAACAGCCATTTAATTTCTAATTAATGGATTGAATCTGTAAATAACTCATTTAAACCCATGGGGGTCCATACACTTCATTAATTAAAACAATCATTCAATTAATTACATAAATGGACTATAGAACATGAAATATATATATATATATATATATGTATATGAATAAAGTCTCACTCAATAATCACATGCATATGAAGAAAATTCAAGTAGTGAAATACACCTTTATGGCTTGAAAATATGCATAGCATATGAATAATATGTTCCTAAGATGATTCATGTAATAATACACCTTTCCCACATATCATCAAGACAACTATGAAATGAGATCCTCAATCAAAATTATAATTCAATAAATGATATAGCACTTGATTCCCTTGATAGTGATATGATATCAACTATAATAGGGAAAACCCTATCCACAATTGTAATTCATCCAACTGGGAATTTACCCTGATCATGGTTTCATGATTCCCACACATAACTTATAAAAAACATAAAAGAGTTTTATAATCTAAAATATAATGTCTAAAAATAGTTACTCATGAATGTAACATCCTCTGATTCTACTCTGTGACATCCCAAAACCAGATGCCACCGACGATTCCCCCTGATCAGTTGGATATATGGCCTCAATAACATCTTCCCGAATTCCTGAGGCTTTTGACATGCAATGAGGGCCTGATGTGTTTCTGTGGGGAGAATATACCCTTTTTACAAGAGCCTAAAACAATGTATGAATATAATAAAACATTATATAAGTATCAGAAGCAATCGAAGACATACATGGCACAAAAAAAGAAGACTGGAATATTAAATAAATAGGAACAAATGACAATCATAAAAAAATGTCGATGATGATATCCCATATATCAATAAATTATGAAATCAGAGAGACAAATAAGATGATATGAATGAAATAAATAATTAAAAAAATAGAACCAAATTTATTCCTAGTATCCTGAACTCCATCTCTTTCATCTTCTACTGGCTCTAACCTATGAAATAAGAAATATGGTTTCGGAAGAAACATTCTTCAATTTTTCCACACATGCATAAATATAATATTCCTTATTAGTAATGGTTTACAGATATGGTGTTATAGAAATCATAGTAGGACACTACCAATGTTTTCTATAACATCATGTTTGTGCATTATAAATTGATACAGTCTAAATGAATTCATATATAAAAGAATGTAAGTAAAGTATTGTAAATACCCAAGTACATTCCTAAGACATTGGATTTTTTATGAATTATTAACATGTTCATCAATCAAATTATGCACTAGTTTAAATATCAAAGTCATTATAGTTATAGAAAACACTGACACCACCTCATGATAGTAATAGTAAAGGATTTAATATGTATGAAGAAATGTTGTACGAATATTTTTATTGAAAGAGTTCTAAGGTAATAACCAATACATCCAGGACCTCCTGGGTCACAAACTCAATTGTAAATCCAGACTGGTTTAGGGTAAAGTGTGTAAGACATGTTTAATCATCCATGGAATTCCACATTAGTAATGATATAACATAGTCCAAGGAATACATCCTAGGTAATATGAGATGAGAAATAACTAGTCCCAAAGAAATAACCAAGGATCCTCTTGTCTATAGAGGCCCTGAATGATCCAACGAGTCTATCCAAAGTATTAAATAGTAGTAAAGGATGGATACAAAAATCTCATATTGGGGGTCCTCTAATAGAAAATGATTAGTTTACAAGGTGGGTATCAACAAATGATACTGACATCCTTTAATCTGAATGGCATTCATTAGTGCTCAAAGAATTTCCAGGAGAATATAGAAGACAAATCTAGTGTGACCACTCCTATAATAATTTTAATCTTCATATTTAATTAGGAACCATAAAATTGTTTCATTTAATTTTTCCATGTAGTATTCATATCATATAATAAAGTAGAGGTTCAATCCATGACATTATTTAGTGTGAGAAGGCCATGGGGTAGAAAAAAATTATGATAATTCACTTACTTCATAGCTATTTCCCCTGGCCCATTCCACTACCCTCCACCATAAGTGGAATGGGGTTTTATAGAAATAAACTAAACATTGGATTACTATAATTAGGAAATTTCATAACTATAAAATATACATTCGATTTAAATTTTATTCTCATTACATAAATTTTTCACTTATGTTAGGCATGTAATGTTAAAGGAACAATGAAAGGATAATAATGAAAATTCATCATTATTATAGTCATTTAATTATTGAAGGATTACGATTAGGATGTTCAATCTCAAGGAACACCTGATCGGTGGCTCAAACAAAAAAATGTTGTCAAAATAATATCTATGGAAACATGATACTTGGGGTTGTCAATATTCTAGATGAACCCACCAATGATGAATTTAATATATTGAATGGGTCATAGAATAAGGTTATAATGTCTACCAGAAATGAATATAAATTTAGTAATTAATGATCAATGAAAATGCTTTTCCAACAAGTCAATTTTCTAAAAACTAAATCACGAGGAGTGAATTATAGACCACCTATCTCATACTCATATGAAACTCCTCTTCCACTATTATCCTATATTATGGACTTGATTTGATGTTATCTAAATAACAAATCAATGTCCATAAATTCGGGCATATGAACTTATATCTAAATAGAATCATAAATAGGACGAATAATGATGAAACATTTAAAAGAAATTGATATCTTCCAGGTTTATATCTAAAAATATGAATGATGATGTAATAAGACTCTATATGGACCCTATATCCAAAACACTAGAATATATTTGAAATTGATAAAACATGATAAAATAACCAAAAATGTTGTTTAGAGTGGAAATTAAGGATAGAGGATTGATTTAATATATTATTATGAGTGTTTTGGAAATTTAACCTATAAAATATGCATCTTATTATTTGGCCCCCTGGTTATCCTAATTTTAAACAAAACATGCATGGTCTATAGTAGTAAAGGGGAACCCACACTATTAGGTTTCGTAGTAGTGGAAACTATTCACCAACCGTACAAAAACCCTCTACAATGATTCTATAGCTTTTTTCGCATAGTCATGTGCCCCAAATCACATGGTTATTAAAGAATATTTACCCTCAATATTCTCAATTTATATCCCCATACTATTAAACCTAATCATTGTTCTTACCTCATATTTTTAAAGAAACTATGTGACATGCCTTTCTAAACCCTAAAATGAGTTATTGTCCTCAAAAAAGCATTAGAAATCTTGGATTACTTCACAAAATCATTGGGATTCTATATTAGGTCCATGAGAGATAATTAGAAAAAAATTAAAAAAATCAACCTGATTGAAAAATTGGGTTCATATAATTTGGTAGCAGTTTTCATGGTAATGATATAGGTTCAAAGATATTCTAACTTGTTTCTAAAGAATGATGATTATAATGTTTTACTGACTTTTTAATTAGTAATATTGCCTTATTTCATTATTTTATGAACATTTAATAACACATGTTGTGTTAATAATAGTGTTTTCAAACTTCTGATTTATACACACACTCTATCAAGGGAATATTTTGGTTAATGAGTAGATAATATGGATGGATGTTTGAAATGTTAAAAAGGTCTTTGTTGTTGATTGTTTCTTTCTATATGGGTTGAATCATGGAGATGTGACTGATATGACCTTTAAGAGTAGGGTATTATTTTTACCATTATCAACTATTAAATTTATCCATATGAATTTCAGTTACATTGTATCCTAAATTTACAATTTTTTTTGTCATTTGGTAGTTCATTTTTATTTTATTATTTATTTTATATATTGTCTTTTACATTCCAATTATTCCAATAATTTTTTTATTTGTTAATTTATGTGGTATTGAAACTCCATAAATAAGGGGTATAGTATTAAAAATATGTTATATATAACCCCATTTCTAGTTATAAGACTCTAAAATAAGGGGAGGTACAATTAGGTCTAGTAAACAACCCAGTTTGGTTATGTTTTGAAGTACCATATTGATGAATTTTAATAATATGTATCATTCGATCTCATGTTTTCTTTTATATTTCCATAATATTTGGGAATGTTGGAATGGATACCTGGATGTGTAGTGACATAATAATGAGACTACACCAAACGGTTACTAACCCACATACATGGAAAAATCCTAGTACATAGGGAGGGATTGTGGTTTATGTTTTCCAACTATTACGATTGACATTCTGTCACCGTGGGTGATTTAAATTATGTTCTACATTATTGATTGTTGAGATTTATACTTGTGGCATGCTATAACACATGAGTATGCTTCCATCATGATAGATACACAGTGCAATGAATCTAATTTTCCATATATTCATTTATAGGGTTATGTATATTATTATTTCATATATGTGATATGATAGTGTGAGAATCTAAGTATCAATGACCTTAGAATTCATATTTGAAGAATGATAGATATCATAATGTGGAAAAAACAAATATTTAATGAAAATGTGTGCTAAATCCCTAGTATAGGATTATATTAGAAATATGAGGTGGTCGTTGTGTTCGAAGCATGGTCTATACCATAATCTTGACATCAACATTATTGTTTTGGGTAATTGGTCTTGAGAAACTTCATGGGTGAAAAATTAATTAAATCTAACTATATTTTTTAAATTATTCACTAAAAATTATTAACTAATATTATATCATTTTTATGTTTATTTGGAAATTTTATAGTATTATCCACATAACCCTACAAATCGAGAGAGGGCATTAGAGGAGTTCGTGATGAATAAAAAGAGATCATATTTAGATTGGTGATCGTTTCCAAATCAGATTATGTGTTTATCTCCAATGATAAAAAAATAATCTATTGTTAACCACTAATAAATCCAAAAACTATGCTTGATGATTATTTTGTGTGATTTGAAACACTTTATTTATCTTGTTATATGATTTCATTCGTGCATCCATAGATTATTTTATTTATATTTGATTTTATTTATTGTAGTTTTGTTTTTTATTTATCATTTCCCTCTCCATTTACCAAAATATTTTACAATGAATCAAGGATATTTTTTTACTTTGATTGATCTTAACACTTTATTGTTAGTGGATTTTTCAACCATTTAATCAATTGTTCAACATGTGTAATTACATTATTCCCTGTTTAACAATCCCTATATTGGTGTGACCTCTCCTTCAATTTTCCCAGCTGTTTTACTGGGGTCATTACAACACAAAAGTACAATATTTCTAGCCCAAGGTGTTCCCTGATTTATAAATAGATTAAATATTGTGTAGTACATGTATCATGAAATGAAGATACTATAGTGGAGGATACTTGAATAATTCATTTTACTTTATATAGTCATATGGTTAAATCCTTGGTTATTAGTTGTAATGCATGCAACTGACCTGATCTGTTGTCCTAGGTAATATCCTTCCTACCACGATCAAAAATGATTCACTAGCACTACTAGTGATCAAGGGGATAAAAACCATGGAACAGACTCCTCCACACCTAGTCCTATCTGTGATATACAAACCTGCCAACTGATACGATGTAAAATATCCTGATCCCAAAGGTGGAGTTGTTGTGGTATCTCTTCCATTATAAGTTGGTTGAATGATTGGAGAGAATCTCTAAAGGTGACCCGTATAGCCAAAATCATGACACTACAAAGGTTATCAATCACACTAAGTTACAAGGTTCCCCTATAATCCCCTCTGGTGACATAAGACAGAGATCTCAGAATCGGTACCCAAGCTCGCACCATCATAACAAGACACCTAGAGTGATCAATTCTAACTATTAGAAGAACTATTGGAATACCTAAAAATTTAACATATATGGATGATACTATCACCATAACTTAGGTTTCACCTAGTTAAGAGATTCTAATTAACTATTCAAAATAATTTAGTTATGAGGAAACCATTCACCTGAATATGAATTAGATACCGATGATCATAATTGAAGCATCTAGTACGTGAAATCTCATCACCGGATAGAAGCAACACAATCCTCCATTACTAAAGGAAACATGATGAATATTCCTTAACTAACACACAAACCTACATGAGAAGCATGAATTTTCTGACTTGATCAACACTCAATGTATGATGAATTTAGTAGTCATTGAGAGATGCATGAAAATCAGAAGATATCCTGCCCTAATGGTGACCATCATGGTTACTTAAGTCTGAGTCATGCTTGGTTGAATCATAAAACATGTATATAGAAAACCTAACCCAAAACTTTGGAAGAGAACTAGATGATAAATGAAAGAAAATGTGTCATATAGGAAAGAATCTGTAGCCTCTACACAACCATACCATGATAGGGTAGGAGGATATTAATGCAGGAACTCATGAGCTAGATTAGACATTATTGGTGTTGGACATGGAAGAAAATGCACAAACAATATTAGAGGTGGTAGACCTTCATGAAGCTCAAAGGATGTTCCTAGATCAGGTATAATAGGGTGTCCCTCAAATGTCACTCTTAAAGGTATGAGTCATAGCTCAGGTCACACTACACCGGGAGCATTGTCGTTTACACCCTATTGGTGCACGACATGAGGATTTCTTGGTAACATTGTACTAAAAATTCAATGAACACTCCTTTGAACAATCATTAAATATATTAATAGCAACACTAGCTAAAACTGAACATAAGAAAATGTATTACTACCAATGGAATACTACCCCAACTACCTTCATTGAAGGAAATGTATAGGTAAGTGCTCAAGAATAAGTTTCATGGGCTCCATTAGATTAAGGATCAACTATACCATTCATATCATTTAATGGAATCCATTTCATTATTAATTTTTTTTTATAATTTATTGTTTCACTCTGTTACCTTTTAATCATGAAATAGTTGTATTAAGAAATGTAACCATTATATTTTAGAATCCATCTCACACTTTTATAGTTTACATTTTCTTATAACTTATATGAAACATTATTTAAAATTATTTTTCTATCACAGTAAATCAGGTCCCATGTACATTTTCACTGATATTAATAGCCATTTAATATACAATATATTGATCGACTCTATAAATAACTCATTTCAACCCTTGGGGGACCATACACATCATTAATTGAAATAGGAATTCACTCAATCACATCAAAGGACTATGTCACAAGGATCATATATATATATATATATAATGGATCACTCAATAATCACTTGTATATCAAAAAAATTAAATTAGTGAAATACACTTTTATGGAATGGAAATATGAATGGCATGTGAACTATTTGTTCCTATGATGATTCTTCTAAAACTACACCACCCTCATATCATCGATAAAATTATTAAATGAGATCCTAAATATAAATAATAATTACAAACATGACATTACATGTGAGCCTACTGACAGTGATATGATATCAACTATAACAGTAAAATCCATATCAACAATTATAATTTATGCAACTAAAAATTTTCCCCAATCATGGGTTCATGATGCCCACCCATGAATTATAACGAACATCCTAGAGTTCATAATCTGAAAAACATTGTCTAAAAAAGTTATGTGTGAATGTAACTTTCTATGATACAACTTTGTGACATCCCAAATCCACATTCCATTGAAGGAGCCCCGAACTCTAGGGGATATATGTACTCAATCACATCTTTTTGAATTCAACAGGCTTCCAAAAATAAATGAGGTACTTAGGTGTCTCTTTGGGGCGAATATACCCTCCTTACATGAGTGTAAACCAATTGATGAAAATAATACACCATTATATAGTTAATAGAAGCAATCTAGGAAATTCATTGCACAAAAAAGTAGATAAGAATATTCAATAAATATGAAATAATGATAATCCATTATAAAATATGATGAAGATAATTCATGTATCAATATGTCACACCCAGACATTGCACTGCATCATGTTTCTAAATTTTATTTTTATCTTATAATTTTATTTTCTGTGAATTATTATTATACATTTTATATGAAATTTGGGCCGATCCCGATTGGGGTTTTTTTCTTTTGTGTTGATAAATGGGCCTTTGGGCCCTCATTGCATCCAGTACACCATGGTCGAAGCCTTGCAACCTCACCTGGGTCACCACGCGACATCGCCTGGTTCACAGTATGACCCACTCGATGTTCAAAATAAATAAATAAAAGAAAATTTAAAATGAGGATAAAGTAAAAATAATTTAATGATTTAAAAATATTAACAAGGATAATATTATTATCATGAATAATAATATTATTAATATTAAGTTTTTATTATAGAGTTTACCAATATCAAGTTTATTATTATATGATTATTATTTGTGTCATATTATTCTTATAATTATTATTAATATTGTTAATATTCATATTAAAATTATTTTTATTTTTTTAGAATTTTTTAGGTTTCATTATATATTGTTTTCATTCTTTCTTCGTTTTTCCCTCTCTTTTATTTTCCTTTTTTCTCTCTCTCTTTTCCCTCACCCTCCCTTTGTCGTGCGATACCCCCTATGGAACCCTAACTACACTACATTCTTCTTCCTTTGGTCCACCATACCCCAGACATCCCATCCTCCTCCTTCACGCCCGACCTACCCTCTCCCCTTGTCGCACCACCCTGCTCTTGACTGGCCTCCATGCTTCGCGGCACAACCTAGTTTTTCGGCAGCTTGAAACAGCGCCCCCTTCTTCCCTAGCCTCTTGCTACGATGGCCCGCACCGACTATCCCATGGAACCCATATTCTCGTCGCGCTGCTCACCACCCTCATGGCCAGCCGCCATAGCTGACCATCCCTCTAACAACTCGCGCCTCGCTACCATTTCAACCGACCAATCCTTGGTGCCTCAACCTTCCTCCTCCCATGACGGACCCCTCCCTATCCAGCCCACACACTCACTTTCCTCCTCCCTTGCGCTGTGACCCTACCAACTGCCAGACCACCTACTAGCCACGATCTCCTCTTGCTGGCCGACAACACCCCCGACAACACCTACAGTGCATTTCCATCCTTACGCGTGTGCCACACCCACTATAGATAAGTGTCTCTCCATCTGAATTGAGTTTTTTTTCAATGGGGTTGAGTTCTTATTTAGGGGTTTTAATTTGATGTTTTTGGTTCAAATTCATGATTTTGTGTTCGGGATAGGTTCCTTGTAGTGTAGAAGGCACGTGATTGAGGTTTTACGCTAGAATTTGAGGAATTCACTTCAATTTTCGAGGATTGACGATGAGGTAGGTTGTTATGTGCATGAGTATTAATTGATAAATTAATTATATTATTTAATTAACTTAGAATGATTATTAATTTATTAGTTTGGTTCATATTTGATTTTACTTAAGGTTTACTGTGTTCTGACATGTTTAGTAGTGTGTTGCATGATATGAGTATGTTTTGGTGAGATCAATGTTGAACTGATTAATTGTTTTTTTAAAGAATATTGTGCAGTTAATTTTTTAGGGAATACAAATGGTGCAATTGTTGTTTTAGTATTACGTTTGTTTTATTGGTTAGAAATGAAATTTGAATGAGTTTTGGGGTTTAATGACATGCAGAATATCTTGAAATTGTTTGTAAAATGTTTCTGGCAGTTCATTTAATTATAGAAACGGTCGTTTTAACTATGTGGGTGGTTTGGTTAATCACGTGTGTGATGTATATTGGGTTCCTGAGGTGGCGATGTGTGCGTTTGGTTATGTGAAGGGGGTTTGGGTCGGTCTAGTGTGTAATTCATTGTTTGTCTCTCAAAAATTTATTTATGAAAAATATGGGTCGATTTATTAAATAATTATTAACGGTGAATGATTGTTCTTGTTAAATTGTGTGAATATTTTGTGTCTATAAAGTCATGAGACATGGGTGGAATTTGTTTAATAAATTTTGTTAGTGGCATTTTTTATAATGAAAGTGATTTCTTTGACATTGCAGTTGTTTTAATTCATCGCGTAACAATTGCAGATTTAGTTTTTAGATATTTTGATTGCGCGCCTTATTTCAAAATTGTGTTTACATGTGTAAGTGGTGGTTAGTTTAGTGGTGAGTGTCTTTTAAATTATCCAGATGGTTTAGTTGAGTATATAACCTATGAATATTATGTCTTTATATGATTTTGGTGTGTGTATGGTTTTAAAAGTTGGTTTGGCTATGAAAATTTTGATATTGAGTGCATAAATACCATGTTTGCATTTTATGAATTATTGTGACATGTGACATGAACTTGAAACATGTTTGAGAACAAACCCGGAAGCCCGGGTAGATAGGAGGGTGGACTAGACTAGTGGGCTAGTGTTCCAGAGGTGACTCGACCCAATTTCACTTATAGGACTGACAATTACAACACTAACTAATCATATGATTTACTAAGGGTCATGGACCTCTAAGTCACATTTTCCGAGGTTCATGGAATTTAGAGCCATGTTTTCTAAGGGTCGTGGCCTTCAAATCCATGTTTAACCAAGACATTAAAATCTAGGGGCCTAAGCTAACTAACACCCACTAGGCCTCAACCATATTTTCTGCTCATTGGATACATTATGCTCGTCAGTGTGACACATTGGTTATTTTAAAACGATAGTGTATGTGTTTTAATTTAATTTGTTCTGTTTTAAACTGTTGTCATTAATTCTGTCTTCTTTTGAACTATTCATGTATTTATTTATTTTCATTAGTTAACATTGTAAATGTATTTATCAGTTAATAATTATGTGTGGAACCTTTTTATTTGGTGACATCCTACTGGGCTCTTGGATCACACCCTTCATACACCATTGGGGGTATGTAGAACTTTTTCTTTATGTATTCCAGGTTGTTGCATTTTGCTCAGCGATGGTGGTTTCGGTCATTGGTGGTCATCTCGTGTAGGTTGATGTTTGTGGAATTTTGATGGTGCACCTCTATTATTTCATAAATGTTTGAGTTAGAGTTAGTTTCTTTTGTTGTCGTTTATTTTTGGATATTGGATCAGGTAGTAAACCTTTAAATTTGAATTTAGTTTAGAGGTCTGTTTGGTTGTCAGTTCACAGTTTTATTTTATTTAACTTGTTAGTGGTTTTGTGTTTACTATTTAAGGAAAGTCATTCCCATGTGTAATATTTCAATTCCTGGGCACTTGGGCCAGCATGTGGGGATTAGGAACGCCCTTAGAGCCATGTCGCGGACCAGGTAGGGCACCGGGTTGGATGTCATCCTGGCCTGGTTTGTGAAAAAATGGTTTCATAGGTGGTTTTTCCTCTTGGGTCATGTTCTTTTGTGATATAGTCACGATAGGTTGGAGTTATGGTTGTTGGGACTCAACGTTCTATCTACGAGCAAGGTACCTGGCTAGCTCACCTCGTGGCTGGACTCGATTTACCAATGTAAGTTGAGGTCAGTCTAAATCATTGGTCTATGTGGTAAATCATTTTTAGAGGAAATTAAATGCGAGTAAGGTCAGTGTTCTCAGTGATCTCGCATGGTCTAGAAAGCCATGTGGAGCCGGGGACACTGTCTTAGAATACCCTCTATGGAGGTGGTGTGATTGGCATATGGAAACCAACAATATATTCTAGTCACCCGCTAACACAAGTTTTCTTTTGAACTGTCCCTCATTTCATTGTTTTGAAATTGTGAAAATTTTATTTTTATGTAAAAATGATTTGGACATTGAAAATGTATAGAAATGAAGCACATTAAAAGGGAAATGATGTATGATATTTGAAAGGTGTGGGTTGAATATTTTAGTTTCGAAAAAAATGGAAAGGTTTGGTTTTGATCCTTGGTGTTCTCATGGGAAACCCCATGCATGGGTGTATATGGAAAGATGAATGGTCAATGGCATGAGAATATTAATTCCTGTATGGATATGAGGTGGGTACCGGTTTTTCACGAGAACATGCATGTGCGAGGACCATGGGACACAATTAGTGTTTGTGAAACCCACCATGTTTTCATATTTTCAAAAAGTATTTTTAAATGAGAATTCAATGTGTTAATAACCGGTGATTTTGTGGTCTTTCCTTGTGTTTCAGAAATATAGGATGTGAGGAGTTTGAGTAGAGGATCCTTTTTGGATGATTTGTGTCCTGATTTTGATCTCTTATTTGTATGTTGGTGTGTAAGCACGTAGTTAGTGAATTCTTTTGAAATGTTCTTTGGGAAGACCTTACAGTGGTTCCCACTGCACGTTTAGTGATAACTTGGGATATTTCATGGTCATTGGACTAGTTTTACTAGGTATATGGTTTCCTTTCATAACTAGTGTACTCCCCCATAAAGCGTTAACATTCGATTAATGTGCAGCCATAGGTAATTCACCGTTGGCCAACCCTCCAGTTAATTAAAGCAAGGAATATCCCTTTTGAGTGACAGTGTAAGTGTATTCCTTTTTTCTTTTCAGTAAAGTGGATACTCTTGCAGCAGGATGATAGGATTGAGGGAAATTGATAGGTTCTTTGTTCTCTTTGAGTTTTTTTAG
Organism: Viscum album; assembly: GCA_963277665.1. Taxonomy (NCBI): domain Eukaryota; kingdom Viridiplantae; phylum Streptophyta; class Magnoliopsida; order Santalales; family Viscaceae; genus Viscum; species Viscum album. The sequence goes on from OY728151.1 coordinate 1,227,415,723, forward strand.
TTGTTGGGTATGAAGTTTGACATCGTTGCGTCTGAAGGTTCCCCCCTTTGAGCGATGATAGGAATTACAGTAGGTAAGGGTGATGACAGTTTAGAATTATCAATGTTGACCAGTGTATTGAAAGGCTTGTAGTTCTTTCATCGGCTGCAAAAGTCATGTTTGTTGACATCTTGAAGTGAGAGTTATCCGTGATGATCAAGGTTGGATTTCATAGAATTCTTCGAGAATCCCTGTTTTCATAGGAGTCAGCCCACCTGTGGAGATCTAATTTTTCTGATCAAAGCCGAGGGTTTGTCGTGCGGATTTAATTCTTATGTTTCTTGGTTAAGGCGATCATGTGATGCATGTGCATCATCTAAAACCTTGTTCTGGAGGACATGTCGCGAGGGAGAAGTTGGGTGTCATGGTGTGTTGGGTTTGATGGTCTGGGTCGGTTGCAGTGTGGTTGCGTGTGGCACCAAAAATGAGAAGCTCTATTCGGGAGTCATCAATGCCTGATTGCAAGGCATAAGATGCTTCAAACAACAGGGTTGCAGCCATAGGTCTCAGAGTGAAGCTTGTGTGTGGTCCGGAACCCCCGGAGTGTATGGGAACCCACCTTTATTTTGGTCATCGGCATTGAAATCTAATGGAGTTTAAAATGTTTCCTATAACTGTTTGGTTCCAAATGACCCATTAGGGAGTGTGAGGTTTGCTGTAGATATGAGGATTCATGGTTGTCTCTTACCTTAATGTCTTGGGGGTTTCATCCCACCATTTTTAATCACTTTTAGTTGAACTTATACGGTCTGTTTGGGATAATTTGTCTCAGAGTTGAACGGTGTTCATCCAGGGATGTTGAGATGTTGGATTTTCTTCGGTTGTGGTTTTGACACCCGGGTAGTTGGGCCCGACCATCCCTGCCCCTTGTGGTGGGGTGGTTGGTCAATCTTAGGAAATTTTCAAAGTTCATGTATCTCTCATTAGTCTTAATGGTGGGGAGTCCGACCGGGACTCCTCGTGTCAATTTTTTAGTTTCGTCTTTGGAATCAGTAAGTTTCTAATGATGGGGATCCCTTTTGGGTTTTCCCCTCTTGGAATTTTTGTTCTTTGTCTAGATATGGAATGGTAATAAATGATAAGAGTGTTCTTTGGACATTATTTGACCTTGTTTGTTCATTCTAGACAAATGTAGTGGTTTTCGTTTAATAGTGCTATAGATGTTTGGTCTAGTGAAGTTGGTTTCCATGGGTGTGAGAGTTCCTTTCTATGATTAGTCAACTGAAGGCATTCTAGCTCTTTGGGGCTGGAAACACATATCAAAAAGTCTTTTTACAAGCTTCTTGAAGTTTTTTATTAGTGACTTTCACTGGGCACAATGATTTTTCCTCTTTTCGTTTATTGATTATGGGGATCCTCTTATAACCTTAGTGGAGTATCAATTTCTCTTTGAGTCTCAACCATATTTGTGGCTTTTTGGGGATAAAAAGCTTTATGGTGGAGAGAATTGTCACACCCAGACATTTCACTGCTTCATGTTTCTAAATTTTATTTTAATCTTATAATTTTTTAGCTTATTATTATTATTATTCTTTTTATTTGAAAATCAGGCCAAGCCCAACTGGGTTTTTGAGCTTTTTCACTGATAAAAGAGCATTTTGGCATTGATTGCATCCAGTGCTCTGTGATCGAAGCCACATGGCCTTTCCTGGGTCGCCGCATGACATCGCCCAGTTCACCGTACGACCCACTCGATGTTCAAAATATATAAATAAAATAATATTGAAAATGAGGATAATGTATAATAATTCAATGATTTAAAAATATTATCCAGAATAATATTATTATCATAAAAAATATTATTATTGTTTTTAAGGTATTATTATAGAGTCTATCAGTATCATGTTTATTATTATATTATTATTATTTGTGTCGACTTATTATTTTAATTATTATTAATATTTTTAATATTCATATTATCATTATTGGTTTTGTTTATGATTTTTTATGTTTCATTATAATTTTTTTTCTTTTTTTATTTGTTTTCCCCTTCTCTTTTCTTTTCCTTTTTTTCTATCTTTTCCTTCACCCCTCCCTTTGTCGCACGATACCCCCTCGAAAACCCTGACTACGATGCCTTCTTCTTCCTTTGGTTTGCTACACCCCAACCCTCCCTTACTCCTCCATCGCGCTGGACCTCCCCTCTCCCCTTGTCGCACCACCTAGCTCCTAGCAGGTCTCCATGATTCACAGTGCACCCTGGTTTTCTGGCTAGCTCGAAACAACGCCCCCTTCTTCCCAGGCCTCTTGCTACGACGACCCGCACCGACTCTCCTCAGACCCCTTATTCCTGTCGCGCTGCTCACCACTGTCATGGCCTGCCGCCTTATCCTACCTTCACACTAGTGACTCAAGTTGCGCTACCATTCCGATCGGCTTATCTATGGCGTCACAACCTTTATCCTCCCATTCATGACCCATCCCCAGCTAGCCCCCTCACCCACTCACCTCCTCCCTTGCGCTGTGACCCAACCAACCGCTGGAGCACCCGCCAGCCATGACCCCCCTTGTTGGTCGACAACACCCCTGATGACACCTCTGCTACATTGACCTAATTTTTCACATGTTTCACCACCCTCTTAATAAGTGCATCTTCATCTTCTTTGAGTTTTTTTCAATGGGTCGGAGTTCTGATTTTGGGGTTTTAATTTGATGTTTTTGGTTCGAATTCATGAGTTTGAGTTCTCTCTAGGTTCCTTGCGGTGCAAACAGCGTGTGATTGAGGTTTCCCCATAGAATTTGAAGATATCACATCAATTTTCAGGGTTTGACGTTGAGGTAGGTGGTTCCGCTCATTAGTTTTAATTGATAAACTCATTTTATTATTTAGTTAACTTATCATGTTTATTAATTAGTTAGTTTTGTGAAAATTTGATTTCACATAATTTTTAGTGTTCTTTGATGTGTTTTTAGTGTGTTGCATGAAATGAGTATATTTTTTGTGAAATCAATGTTGAACTAATTATTAGTTTTTTTTAAAAAAAATTGTAATTAATTTGTTGGGGCGTGTAAAGGGAGAAATTTTTGTTTTAGTATTGCGTCTATTTTCATTTAGTGAGAAATGAAAATTGAAAGAGTTTTTGGTGCTTAATGACATGAGTAATATCTTGGAATTGTTTGTAAAATGTTTCTGGCAGTTCGTTTAATTATAGAAATTGTCTTTTTAACTACGCGAGTGGTTTCTTTAATCATGTGCATGATGTAGATTGGGTTCATGTGGTTGTGTTGTCTGCATTAAGTTATGTTAGGGGGTTTGGGTCGGTCTTGTGTGTGAAGAATTGTTTTTTTCTCAAACATTTATTGATGAAACATTTGGGTTGTTTTATTAAATAATTATTAAGGGTGAAAGATTGTTCTTGTTATATTGTGTGAATATTTTTGGTGCTTAAAGTCATGCAACTTGTGTGGAATTTGTTTAATAAATTATGTTAGTGGAATGTTTGAAAATAAAAGTGATTTATTTGACTATGCAATTCTTTTAATTGGCTGTGTAACTGATGGAGATTTAGTTTTGATATATTTTTAGTGCGCGCCTTATTTCAAAATGTTGTTTACATGTGTATGTGGTAGTTCGTTTAGTGTTGAGTGCCTTTTAAATTGTTTAGATGGTTTAGTTGAGTATATAACCTATGAAGATTATGTTATGAAATGATTTTGGTGTGTGTATGGTTTTAAAAATGGATTTGGGCATGCAAATTGTGATTTTGAGTGCGCAAATACCCTGTTTGGATTTTATGCATTAGTGTGACATGTGACTAGAACACGAAACTTGTTTGAGCATAATCCGGGAAGATCGGGTAGCTAAGAGTGTGGAATAGACTATTGGGATAGTGTTCTAGAGGTGACTTGAAACGGTTTCACTGGAAGGACTGACAATTGAAACACTTACTAAACATATGATTTTTTAGGGTAGCGGGCTTCTAAGCCACGTTTTCTGAGGGTCGTTGCCTTCTAAACCACATTTCATCGAGACACGAAGATCTCGAGGCCCAAGATAGATAACACCCATGAGGCCTCTCCTATATTTGGTTCTCATTGGTTACTTTACAGTTGTCAGTGTGAAACATTGGTTATTTTAAAATGTAAGTCTGTGTGTTTTAATTTAAGGTGTTCCATTTGAAACTATTTTCTTTAATTCTATTTTCTTTTAAACTATTAAAGAATTAATTTATTTTCTTTGGTTAACATTGTAAATGTATTTATCATTTAATAATTATGTGGGGAACATTTTTACTTGGTGACGTCCGACTGGGATCTTAGATCACACACTACATACACATTTGGGTGTTTGTAAACCTTGTTCTTTGTGTATTCCAGGTTGAGGCATCATGCTCAACGATGGAGGTTTTCGTCATTGGTGGTCTTCTCATGCAGGTTGATGTTTGCGGCTTGTGGATGTTGCACCACTCTTGTTTCTTGAAAGTTTGAGTTAGAGTTAGTTTATTTTGTTGTCATTTATTTATGGATGTTGTCTCAAGTTTTAAACCTTTATATTTGATTTTCTTAAAGGGTGTGTTTGGTGGTCAGTTCATAGTTTTATTTTATTTTACTTGTTAGTGGTTCTGTGATTACTATTTCGGGTAAATATTTCCCATGTGTAATTTTTTTATACCCGAGCACTTGTGCCACCTCCTGGGGATCAGGAACACCCTTCGAGCCATGTTGCAGACTGGGTTGGGCACCGGGTCAGATGGCGACCCGACCAGGTTCATGACATAATAAATCTGAAAAAATGGACCAATAAAGAATAGAAGAAAGATATAAAAAATTTGAAAAAAGGAACCAAAACTATCCCTAGTATCCTGAAAACCAGTTCTTTCATCTCATACCAGCTCAATCCCAAGAAATAAGAAATCATGTCTCTGAAGCTACATACTACCTTTTTTTTAACACATTCATACGTATAATATGCCTTTCTATAAATGGTTCCCAGATAGGGTGTTAGTGAAATCATATCAAGACAATAAAAAGGTGTCCATAACATCATATATGTGAAATATAAACTAACACAGTGTGAATGAATGGATATATAAGAGTAAATATGTAGAGTACTGTAAATACCCAAGTACATGATTCAATCATCGATAGGTGTCTGAACATTAATTAAATTCTTTAATTTACATAAGTTTAATTTTATGTATCTATCTCATGATAGGCATAGAAAAAACTAAAACCACCTAGTGATAGTATTAATAAGTGTTTCAAGATATATCATGGAATGTTTTATTAATATTAAAATTAAAGGGTTATATGGTAATAACCAAGGCATCCAAGACCTCTAGGGTCACCAACTCAGTTGTAACTGCTGCCTGGCTTAAGGTAAGTGTGTAATACAAGGTTAGTCATCCATGTAATTACACATTAGTTATGATCTAACTGATTCCAAGTAATACATCAAAGTTAATATGAGATGAGAAATGGATAGGCCCAAGGACATAACCAAGGAACCTCTCGTCTATAGAGTCCATACCAGATCCAAGGTCTGTATCCATGGTATCATATAATAGTAAATGGGGGATATGAAAATTTCATATTGGGAGACAACTTATAGATAAGGATATGTATCAAAGGTGCGTCTCAATAAAGGAAACAAACATCCTTGAATCAGAATTTAATCCATGAGTGCTCAAGAAATTACCTCAGAAATCTAGAAGATAAATCGAATCTGACCACTCCAATAATAATTTGAATCACCATATTTAATTAGGAACCATACAATTATTTAGTTTAATTCTTCCTTGTAGTAGTCGTATCATTAAATAAAGTATTGGTTCAATCCTTGCTTTATTTAGTGTGACAAGGAAAAGGCGCATAAAAACATAATTATAATTCACTTAATTCATACTCATTCCACTTATTCCATTCCACTTCCTTCCACCGTATGTTGTAATGGGTGCTAAGGAATGAAACAAAAAATTGGATTACATCAAATAGGAAAGGTCATACCTATACAATATTCATTCCATTTAAATTTAATTTCCATTACTTAAATTTAACCCTTACCAGAGGCATGTCATTTGAAAGACATAATGAATGGGAAATCAAACTAATTCATCCTTTAAATAGTCAATTAATTAATTAAGGATTACAATTAATATGTTCATGCACAAGGATCACCTGATCGGTGGCTCAAACAAGGAAAAAGGCTACTAAAAAGAATATTTACGGAAACACCCTACTTGGGGTGGTCGAAATTCTTGATGTAACAACCAATGATGATTTACATATATTGATTTGGTCATAGAAAAAGTATTTAATGACTACATGAAATGAATTTAAATTTAATAACTGATGATTGATGAAATAACCTTTCCCCCATTTCAAATTTTTAATCAATTAATCTTGAGGAGTGAGTTATAGAGTACCCATCTGATAATTGAATGAATATCCTCTTCTAGTGTTAACCACTTGTTTGGCATTTATTTAAAGTGATCTAAATAATCGATCAGTGCCCGGAAAATGGCACATATGAACTTGCATCTTAATAGAATAATAAATATGAAGAAGAATGATGAAATATTTAAAAGGAATTGTTATCTTACTAGTGCAGATCTAACAATATGAATGATGAATTAGTCATACTCTAGATGAACCATTGAGAAGAAACACTATAATATAGTTGAAATTGAATAAAAGGTGAGTAAATATCCAAAAATGTTGTCTTGAATGGAAATTAATAAAGGGGTATTAATATAATATATTATTATATGTGTTTTCGTAATTTAACCTAAAAAATATACATCATACAATTTGGCCACTGGGTTATCCAAACCGCACACCAATGGGGAAAGGTCTATAGTATGAAAGAGAAACCCACACCATTAGGACACATAGTCAAGGAAACTGTGTGTCAGCCATACAAAACCCCTCTACAATTTTTAAGTAGTTTATCGCATAGTTTTGTGCCCCAAATCACATGATTTATTAAAAATGTTCACACACTGGATTCTCAATGTATTTACATTTAGTATTTAAAATAAAAATTTGTCCTACCCCATAGGGTTTAAAAAACTATGCGACATTCCCTTTTCACCCTAAAAATGGAATATGGTCTCCAAACAAACCCAATACACCCCTGATTCCTTCATGAAATCATTTGGAATCCATATTCGGTCAATAAGAGAGAATTAGACAATAATTAAAATAAACCACACCTGAGTGAAAATTGGGTTAATAAAATGTGGTATAAGTTTTCTTGTTATTCTATAGGATTATAGATATTCTTGTATGTTTCAAAATAATGATGATTGTTATGCTGTATTGACATCTGAATTATTAATATTGTCTTATCGCTTTATTTCATAAACATACAATAATACATGTTGTGTTTATGAACAATGTTTTCAAGATTCGTATTTGTACCCACACTCTATTTAGGCCATAGTTTGGATGTGGAGTAGATTATGTGGATGCATGTTTAAAAAATGGAAAAGGACCATGTTGTTGATTGTTTCTTATTGGAAGGGTTGAAGCATGGATATGTAAACTACATGGGTTTTAGGAACAGAGAATTATTTTAATCATTATTAATTATTTAATTTATACATAAGAATTTTAGTTACATTGTAGCATATTAGTAAAATTTTTTTATCATTTGATAGGTCATTGGGATTTTATTGTTTTCTTTATCTATTTTCCTTTATCATTTCATCTATTCCTATAACTTTGTTATTTTTTAATTTATGTGGTATTGAAACTCCATTATAAGGGGTTATAGTATTGAAAATGGGTTATATATAACCCCATTACTAGTCGAAATCATCAATCATATGGGGAGACATAATTTAGGTCTACTAACAAACCCATTTTGGCTATGATCCGAAGTGACTAATTGATGAATGTTACAAATATGTATCACATAAGCTCATGTTTTTTTCTATATCCTTACTATTTAGCAGTGTTGGAAAGGATACAAGGATGTGCATGGAACTCATAAAGAGACTGTGCATGAGTGTAACAAACACATGTACAGGGAAAAATCCTAGTGCTTAGGGAGGGATTGTTGTTTATGTTTTCCACCTATTAATATTTACATTATGTCACCATGGGTGATTTTCAAGTTGTGTGACATTTTTTATTCTTATGATTTATACTTTTGGCCTACTATAGTACAATAAGAGTATACATCTATCATGATAGATATATATTGTAATGAATCATATTTTTCCAGGTATTCTTTTATAATATTATCGATATTAATCTCTGTTATATATGATATGATCGTCCGAGAATCGATGCCTCAATGATATATGGATTAATATTTGAACATTTTTAAATATAATAATTTGACACTAACATAGTTATAATGAAAATGTAGGATAACTCCCAAACATAGGATTATATTATAAATCTGAGTCGGCTGTTGAGTTCAGAGCATAGGATTTACCTTGAGCATGAAATAATCTTCATTGTTGTTGGGAATTGGCCTTGAGAACCTTCATGGATGAATAATTAATGAAATTTGACTATATTTATTTAATTATTCATTTAAAATTCAAAACTAACAATTTATGTTATGTATGTTTCTATGGAAAATTTTATATTTTTCCACATATCCCAACAAATTGAGAGATGGAATTAGATGAGACCATGATGAATGAAATGTCATCATATTTAGATTGGAGATATTTTCACAATCAGAGATTGTAGATCAATCCAAAGACAAAAAAAATATTATGTTATTCATTGATGATCAATCCAAACACTAGGAAGAATGAATTTTTTTTTGTGATTTAAAACCACTTATTTATCTTCTTATAAGATGTTATTTGTGCATCTATTGTTGATTTTATTTATAGTATACATAATTTTTATTTATCAATTACCTCTTCATCCACCAAAATATTTACCAATTAATAAATGATAATTTTATTATTTGGATCAATCCTAACATTTTATGGTTAGTGGATTTCTCCCCCATTTAATAAAAAATTCATCATATGTAATTTCATTGTACCATGGTTTGAAGAAATCCCTAGAATTCAAAAATTTAATGGATGTCCTTCAAACATTAATCTTCAGGACAGGTTGCGATATATTGATATCAAAGGATTAGGTTCATTCATAGGACTAGTGTCTGTAAGATTGGTATGAGTCTTCAGGAAATAGTATTAAGATTTATTGAGTTCATCTTTTAGCTGTGGGACCCCAGAGTTTGTGTGGAGGGTGATGTATCTATACACATAAACAATTATCAGATACCATTTGATGTGTAACATGTATACAATGGTTATAAGTTACAAATTTTAATTTGATAATATTGTAATGGGTTATGGTTTCCTACTATGTTATGAGTCATCTCCCCATAAATAATGTAAGATCATGGTACAAATTGTTTATAACAGGCTTCCATTATGAAGACATCCACTAAAGATTTCACTAAAAGATAATGTTGAATATCCAGTGAGAGATAATTCTTTTGTTTAGGGGTTCATACCATATATTATACAACCATCTTTTTTACTGGATATACCTCAAGACACTGAGAAGATGTTAGTTCTAAAAGACATTGACGAGGATTTATACAGGCTGAGTGCACCACATGAGTTTAGAGGTAGTAACCTCCTAGGTTTCAGGGTGGCCTTGACCCCAAGTGACTGGGGAATATGTAGAGGTAGTCAATTGAGTTTTCTAACTTATGAGAATTCCAAAAAATCAAATAGAGGCCACCACAGGTAGCCTCCTTTATGGATATTCTGGGAAATATTGGATATTTATGAGTCATTTATAAAACAAATAAACTCTCTCCTACTAATACATTGAGTGTCTCTTAGGGATAGATTTTTACCAAGCCACCTTGAAATTTATGTGAATCCAGGAACATCATCATCAGTAATAGATAATTATGGAAAAAGAGGAGTTTTCATTGACGATTATTTCTCTCTCTATATATTACATGGATAAGGTGTGTGATACATTTTTTATGGAACATACCATCATGATATGTTGAAATTGATATAGCATAGATATTTTGATATATATTATCTTTTTTACTTAATATGGTGTTTTGGAGTATGCATTATTGGGGGAGAGATTCCTAGAAGAGTAAAATGAATAATGGGTGTTAGTAGTGGGAAAATAACAGTTGAGACATTGGTAGCATGTATCCATTCGAAGTCGTTGAGATCTGAGTGTGTTAAAAGATTTAGTAGATGATCCAAGGAAAGATAATTGGCATTTCATGTGTAACACCCTGAGTTTATATGATATTTTTTTCCAATATAATAAAATTATTTTATGTATTACATTGAAAACTACACCAGTATACACATTCTTTTTTTGAGTCATCATATTAATATTTTGATACATGAAACAATGAGATTATATTTTTATTAAAAAAACACTATATCCGAATTTTTCTACACACAAGACTATGTTTTTGAAAACTATAATATATTATTGATATAATTATTTAATATTACAGTTATCGACAAAACATTATAATTTTTTGAATGAATACAATAAAATAACATATGTAAATATATAGTTCTTTTTGATTTATTATTTAAATATCAATAAAAATAATATAAGGATAATTTATTAAAAAATAAATTTTTTCGAAAAAAATAGTATCTTTTTTAAAGACAATTTTATTATTCTTGGCAAACATAAGATAAAATTAAATTTTACAAAAATCTGAAAAAAAATTAAAAATTAGTTCATTTTTTAAAGTGGACTATAAAATTTATCTTATGCTGAATTTATTGTATTTTTTTGAAGAAGTATCATTTCATTAAGAATTGTGAAAATAATAAATTTTAGTTGAAAAGACCCTTTTGAAAATAATTTACAATTGTAAAAACATTTTTATGGGGTTTTAATGTCACATACTAAAAATTATAATGATATAAATCCATTGTCGATAATTGGACTCATTTCCTTATTAAATATTTATATCAAAACATGGTAATATTTGGAACATTTTTACTATAAACCCCTGATTTCTAATCCCATCTATTGGATTTATGTAAATCATATTTTTAAAACATTAGTGAAATTGATTTGGAAAAATGGATTCCATATTTAGAATAAAAATAATTTATATTATCTAATATGATCATCAATATTTTTTATCATAGTTATTAGTGAATATAGATAAAATTAATTACAACAATTAATGAAAAAATTAGTTTACTTAGTGGTTTAACTTAGAATATAAGGTGTATAAATGATCCAAAACATATCCAAAAACCATTTTCATGAATTATTTAAACCCTTAAACCATTGGATATAATATTAAGAGTTCTTGGGACAAATTAAAATGATTTTTACCCATAAAATATGTTAATTAAATTAAAATAAATTTTTTTACCTTTATCCCTTTGAATTTTTATAAAGATTTTGAATATGGAAAAAATCATAGAACCAGTTATAAATTATATTTTAAATTCTAAATGAATTATTTTATTAGGGTAATTCATGTTAATTTATTATATATTATATAATTACATTAAATACTTTATAAATGAATACACAATATTTACTTATTAGATAATAAAATATAACTAATGATACTAAAAACATTAAATGTGAATTTAATTGAATGAATTATTATGTTAATTTGTTTTTTAGATGGATATATAATTTTACATGTGTATGAGCCCTATGGATCCAATTTTAATTAATGTGTTGTTATTTTCATCAGATTTAATTGAATGAAAAATGTTAAAATTGACATTAAAGTCATTATATAATAAATTATTTTTTTAGTTGGTATAAAAATACTAAAATTATATATTCTATAAATTGATTTGAAAATATTTGTACATATTAAATAATATCCATTCATGTACCACTTTGTATATTATAAATAATATATTCTTTGATAAATATTAAAAACAGGTTAGCACAATTACAAGTAAAGCAATTTTTTCACGTTACATGTGCTTGTGTTAAAGATAATTTCCAAAATACTAGGGATTTATAAATTTGTAAATTAGAAATAAAATTAATAATATTTTACTATAAATTATTTAATATTTATGCCTATAATTTATTCTTAAAAAATAAATTAAAATGGATATAAAACTAGTTATATAAATTAAAACCCAAAATCGTAAAATAACAAAACATTTATTACTAGATATTAAATATTTTAAACATGTGTATAAATATTTGGTGGAGGTCTTGTAAGACCATATAATCTCTATAAAACATTGTTTATCAGTTTTTAATTCACTTTATTTATGCTGATCTCTGAATAGTGAATAATTTTGAGTATTTACAAGAATGCCATCACTCCTTAGCCATAAAAGGAACTCAAACTATGAACTTATTCACACATAATAATCAATTTGGATCATACATAAATTAACAAAATATCTTATTAAATTCTCAAAAGTCATCCTATAAAAAATAATGATGGTATGAATCTAACCAATAAAGTCCCTTGGGTCAATCAAAAACAATATACTCGAATAAGAGGTAATATTCATTAATGAATGTTTTGTTTTATTTCATTCAAATTCCCCTAAAAATAAAATTTTTATAATTATTATATTCTTACCTAAATAAAATATATATATATATATATTGTTATGTTAAGGGTGTAACCTATAAAAACACACACATCATACAAATTGTCTATGAAATCATCATTCTTGTGTATGAAAGACTACCTTCCCATGAATAGATGTCGTACATATTTTCATTACCACCATTCATAGTTGAGAATAATGTTGTAAAAAATGTTTATAAAAAATATATATTATATATATAATGTTATTATTATTTATTAATTTTTATATCATACATAAAAACATTATTTCTATTTTTAGGAACATATTAACTTTTCTCGTGTGTAATGCGAACTACAACCCCTCAAAGAATAATTCTTAGTTGAAACTATACATGAAATGTATTGAAGATTGGTTTAAGTAAATTTGTGATATATATGAAATAAGTAATATTATTTATATATTACATAATTAATTTAATTTTCTATAATTATTCAAAATATGAATATGATAAAACAATATCCATTCGTATCTACGACCAACCGTCTCCAAAAAAATTGCATTTCATTTGAAATTTTAATATTTCATAAGTCGTTATACATAAATATATAAATATTATATATGATATTTAAATCATTTTTTTAATTTTAGAGACTATAGAATCAAGATTAAGGTAAGAGGACAAAAAATATTAAAAATATAAACAGAAAGGAAAAACAAAGAAGACATGACCCATAACGTAACATTAACGTGAAATTGATTATAAATGGGTAACAAAAGTTAATATAAAATTAATATATGGTATGTTATAAATTAATATGGTGTTTTGATAAATTTATAATAATCAAATATTTATTATACAGGATAGTTGAATAAGTACAACCGAAGTCAAGACTTAAAGTAATGGATTTCACACACACTTTTTTACTTTTCTGAGATACATGCTATATTCACCACCTCTTTATTTTATATGGGTTATATAATTTCCATTAATTTATTTTAAAGAATATTCCCCTAAATGATATTTTTAGTGACATTTGCTTTTGAATATCTCTTTTTCCTGGGGATTATTGTCTTAAAGATAACAAATTTATAATGATTTTCTCTCAATTTTCAATATTTGATATGAATGTTATCATATGAACATATATTCTTTAAATATTTATATATATATATCCAAATTGACATGTAATATCCTGAATATATCTATCCATGTGATATTTTATGTTTTTTCATCTTGGAAATTATGATTCAATGTTACAAATGTCGTAATAATTTTATGTTATAATTGATTGTTAATGGGGATTGTTTATGAATATCCATCCAATATGGTAATATTTTGATCAATATCTCAAATATTATCATTAATTTAATTATTACATGGTTATTAATGACATATTAATGAAATGTTACAATTTTCCAACTAATTGGTACAAAACATAATTAATTTTCTTTTTAATTTTTTTTATATATATCTCTTGAGTAAGAAATTTGTCTTCTTCAAAATAGGGGTTTCAAAAAAAAATATTTTTTTCAATTATGTTTTATTATTTATTTAAAATTATTTTTTAAAAGAATTTACATTTATAAATTTACTAAATTATTTTCAAGTATTCCTCAATAAATTTTCAATGATATTTAATATGAAAAATGTTGTCAACAAGTTATATATTAAAGAAGGATTTATTCAAACTGTAAATGATATTTTAATCAAAAATTTTTAAATGAAATTTATAGATTTCATTATGGGTTTTCAAATATGATTTCAAATATATTTATTCATAAAATTTTTTATGTTTTTTAAAGTAACATTCAACGAAATGTTATTTTACATAAGAAATGTCCCTGATTCACTTTTATTATCATTTTCCTTATATGATTACATATTTTAATATAAATTTATATTTATTATAGATATGATCCATGGACACCATTCATATTTATTATTTATATGGATTATAATTAGGATAATTTTTTTTTGAAAAAATAATTGTCTTCCTTGGGTTATTCCATTATTAAATGATTATGAATCCCACTTCTTTTCATGGGTTAAACTAAAATGAAATGATTATGAAATCAATATCTTCTACATGGGTAATTAATTGATAAAATGTTTATAATACCCAATTCATTTCATGTGTTGTGATGTGATTTATATTTATTATTTGGCACAAACATAATTATTTTTCTCATTATGAGATGTGTGGGACCTATATCTCTCTCTAATTCCTTGGGAAAATGTTTATATCAAATGAGATTGATTATAATATAATGTGGAGTGAACTTAGTACAGTAATACAAAGATATAATGGAATGTTATCCTTGTACAATTATATAGTAATGGAATGGGGAGTGAACCTAGTTTAGTAATGGACTTTTCCATCTATAATGGTCTTAGAAGTGATCACTGACTAACTCTGAAATGATCTTATATACTTATCTGTATTCTTAATATTTCATTTCTTATTACAATATTAGGATCACATGGATCATTATCTTTTATTATTATATTATTCAAGTCTTATGAACAACTTATATTTATTCCATTAATCATGATTATGATCATTGATAATAATCATATTGTTTTAAAATGATATGATCATTGTATGATATCATTTTTTTCAAGTTACAATTAAGTATATATTTTCTTTACCTATACATCACATCAAATATCATCCTTTATCATGCTTTATTTCCTCAGGTTATGTTGAAATTATTTATTTACGGTATGTTTATGATGTGTACTAAATGGGAGTATATCTGTGGAAATAATTGAAGATCATTCTCCAAGTTAGAACTTTGTGATCCATGATTCCAATGTCACTAAACTATTATTTTCATAGTAATTGTTATTTTTAATGTGATTAATATTTCAATAAAATATAGTAATATCAATGTATGTGAATCATATGTCACTATTGTTAGAATAAATTGAAATGTTTATTTAACCATTATACATTAGTTTGCGAAAACTAATAGTGACATCCCTTGGGATATTTATAAGGATAACTCTATGGATGTCTCTATGGATATGTATAAGGATGGGTATAATAATAATAATAATGTCCTTGAAGTTTGGTAAAGTATTAGACAAATTCATTACAATAAATTTAATTCTGGTTTAGATAATAGATGTGGATGTTGTCTTCCTCATATTTACCTATGTGTAAAAACCCATGAAACCTCTACAATGAGCTAGAATCAACTAGGAACTGGTGCACAAAAAAAATTCTTTATTGAAAAAATAGTTTGAAACTTAGAGAGTGTATGATTTATAAAGTGACAATATATTTGTGAATAATCAAGAATGATTTAAAATGAACATGACTATTAATAACCTAGGATAATTTTATGGTTTCATAATATAAAAATAAGGTGTCATTATTTATAAATATTATAGGTGATTTTTAATAATTTTGTGTTTACCCAGAATGATGTTTTTCTAACACTATTCTTTTTGGTTTTAGAAATTGGTGGTAAATTGATAGAATTAGGGTAACATGGAATGAACTAGAAAATTTTCTAATGATATGTCAAATTGGATGTTGGTGGAAAAAACATATTGTGATAATTTCATAATTTGAAATCATGATATGTGATTCACAACATGAAATTCAGTCATATTCTTAACACATCAAATATTAGGGACATGGGATTTTTTAAAACATCATGTGAAAATGAACACATATTAATGATGGCTTGGGTTCATTTATATTGGTAGGTGGGAAGAATAACCGGAGAGAATATCTCAAATGGAGGGATGCTGTAATCCGTTTGGGAAAAAGGTCTATGGAGTGAGAAATTTTTTAAATGTTCATTTTCTTATCTTTTGAGGACATGGTTAGTACCAAACTCAATGACCAAACCGAAAATTTACTTATAGTCCAGGGAATGACCTGTTTCGTGGAAATAATTTAAGTGGAAGTATTGAAATATTTATTTATTTGGATTCAATAATTATATATTATAAAATATATAATGTTTTTTCATTATTATTTTTGATGGATTTTAAAGAATATGTTGACTGGTTCTGATGAGCACGAAATTTGATTTGATGAAAATGTTATATTTTATGGAAAAACATGATTAAAAGAAGGTAAAACATTCTATGTTCTAAATATTGAGAAAATGTTGTTTAGATTTGATAAAGAGATATGGGATAAGAATAAAATAAATTAGATAATACAGATTACCATGGAATATATTAATAATTGGTTGATAAAGTGGAATATTTTAAAATGGTTAGATTTTATTGCAATTTGGTTTTTATGGAATATATCTAATAATATTTAATTTAATGAGAAAATAAGAATGAATTTTTTCATAATTGTGTTTTAGTAAATTAGTTATTAAAAATATTTTAATATAATACATGATTATGTTATTCCCATATTTCATATTTGAAAATCAAGAGCTAATTTATGATATAAAGAGGATTAATGCAGAGCTAATTTTGAGAAATTGTGACACAATCATTCTATCATTATGAATTTTCATCATTAAGAAGGATAATAAGTGTTAACAATTTTTGAAATGGTTTTTGATTAACCATGAATGTTCTTTTAAATACTAATGTGACACAATATGGATATTTATCCAAATTGGATAACTTATGCTATCAATTTTTTTATGATGACTAATGATAAAAAAATGACTTATCTTTTAATTTATGGATCTTATGATTCATTACTACTTTAGAAATTGGAAAGTAAACATTATTACATGGAGTAAGATATAATGTAAAAATTGTTCATGAAACAACAAATGTATGAGATTTCTATTTAGAAATGGAATAACTTTAAATAAATATATCTCCTTGTAAAATTGTTCTACTATAAGAAATAGATCTTAAACTAAAGTTTTATCCTAGTACCTTAGATTATCACAGATTTATCATTTACGATGAATCAAATTGACCCTTAAATCATCATAGATTTATGGTTTTATGGTTACTAACATTCTTTGGATCACCCACTTTATTGGGATCGGTGTTCTCTATCACACACTATAATTATGAATACTTTAGTTCCATATCAAAATCTACACTTCCCAGCTATGTTCAACTACGTGGAAACCTAGTTATGAGTTATGTTGGGTAAACATTATGTTTCAAAATTTTCATTCTTAGAGGAATTTTTATCATTCATTTTTATGATTTTTATTTCTATGAAATGATTTTTAAGTATTAAAACATTGATGAGCAACATGATTTTTTTGGGAAAAATTCAGTTTTAGGGGGAAATGTAACTCCATGGTTTTAAATAATTTTTTACTAAAAAATTAAAATTAATTTATGGATTGTGTTTCATTCTACAAGAAGATAATATTTCATTATACAAAACACAATATTATGTATTCTCTAAATGGAACACTAAATTTATATAGTCACAAACAAAATATGATGTTTTCTTTGTGTTACACAAAAGACTCAGTTTTTTCGAACAAAAATATAATATAGATATTATTATTTAATATATTACTTATGAACTAGATTTTTGAGTGCTGGGAATGAATATTATTAAATTAATTTAGAAAAAATATATATTTATATCATGTTTATTAGTGACAAATTTATTATAATGAGTTTAATTATTATTTCATAGAAAACAAATGTTTTTCAGAGAAACATCATCTTTTCCAAAATATTGTTTAATCATACTTGGTTGATATAAATTAATATTAAATACTACCATATCAGAATATTTCTTGGAAAAAATAAATGAAATTTTTGGATGAGTAATATAAGATGATTCTTTTGTTCATTTTTTTTAATTTTATGAGATGTTTTATTTTTTATGAATAGTAAAAATACAAGATTATAATTTAAAAATACCATATCTTTTAAATAATTTATAATGGGAAAATATATTTAGAATTTTTTATAAAGATAAAATTTTTCAATTGTACATATATAATTACAATTTATGATATTGGACTCATCCCCATAAAAAATAGGTTACAAAATAATTGTAAACATTTGAACATTTTCACCTTAAACACCCCCTTTCTCATCAATTAGATAAGATTTATTTTAATAATAATTTTATATGATTAATTAAAAATTGGGTTTACTTATTTATTTGTTTTGGAATACATGGTTTAAGAAGGACCCAACAATTGCCCAAAACCCATTTTCTAGACATATTTCAACCCTTATAAACTTGTGATCTAATTTTTTGTGTTTTTAGGTCACATATCATGTATATTTAACCATATAAAATATTATGTAATGGAAATGAAAAAAATGTACTATTATTCATTTTAAATTATATAATGTTTTTAATACGGGAATAATCACATCAGATTATTTATAAATATATATTTTTTAGATAAATTATTTTTTATCCTAAAAATTAATTTTAATTTTTTAGAGATTATATAATTAGATAAAATTTTGGAATAAAACTTACATATGGATTATTTTGTTAATTATTAAATAAATCAAATGATATGAAAATCATTAAATGTATTATAAATTTATTGATTTATAGTGTTAATTTTTTTTGTATTTTTATATGACATGTTAAAATAGTTTCAACATAATGGACTCAATTTACATTAATTTCATGATATTTGGTTAATTTAAAAGAAATGAATAATATAAAAATTGATGTAAATGACACTTTATAATAAAGGCTATTTTATAAATTTCTTTAAAATTAATAAAAAAATATTTATCTTGTAAGGATACTTTTGGTTACTAATAAATATCATTTATTGTAAATTAATTTATTTTATTAAAACGAATATACTTTTGTTAAATAGAAAAAACACAGTTAGCATAGTTACAGTCAATACAGTGTTTTTGGAATTACATGCACTTATATTCAAGTTAATTTCCACCACACATTGGATATATACATTCTAAATTAGATATAAAAATTATAATAAATTATTTCAAATTATCAAATACCTATCACACTATCATATTCATAAATACTAAATTACAAATGTTAAAAAACTAGTTAACATAATGAAAAACCAAAATTGTAAAATAAAGAAACATAGGTGTTATGGAATGAATTGTTTAAACCATTGGTATAATTTTTTTGGTGGTGTGGATCCACCATATAATCCATAAAATCCATTAATTATTTGTCTTTGATCCATATTATCAAATTATGACCTCCCAATACAAAATAGTATTTATTTTTTACAAGAATTCCACTCCTCAACTTTTAAAAGGTAGTCGCTCTCCCCAATTTGTCACATTTATATTTCCATTTTACATTCCAACAACCTTATAAAATCACCCTTATACATATCTAAACTCATCCTAGAATCCATACATTGGGAATAAATCATGTCAAGGATGAACAGTGATGAGAAACAAAAGATACCCAAAGAAGTGGTAATCTACATCAACATACGTTTTTGATTTATTTCTTCCTCAAACCCCTAGAATTTTTTATATTATGATTATAAAATATCCTTAACATATTATGCATACATAAATTATTTTATTTTAAGGGTGTGACTTACAACCACCCACACTTCAATCAAATGGATTATGAAATCATCTTTCGTGGGTATGATGGACTACCACCCTTTGAACAAATGTAATTTTTTCCATTATCTCCTTCCAAGGATGAGAATAATAAATGAAATGATATATAAATGTTATATATATATATATATGATATTAACGATGTTATTATTATTTGTTCAATTTTATATTACAAAAAACAATATTATTTCGATTTTACGGGAACATAATAACTTTTCTCGTGTGTATGGTAAACTACTGCATTACGAAGAAATGTGGTTTGTTCATACTATATATTGAATGAAAAAAGGATGTTTTAAATTTTTTTGATATATATGAACTAAATATTATTTAGTAATTTTAATATTTTTCATTTAATTTACATTTTCCCATCCCATCAAGGAAGTGGAAAAAACATTGTCAATGAGTACTTCTGGCCTACCATCTCCATCGACGTTGTATTTCATTTACTATTTCTATCATTTAATTATTATAAAAAATACATATATACTAATTATATATAATAACTACATTATTTTTATCATTTATTATTTTATTCAAATAATTATTAAAGAAATAAGAACAAAAATATAACAAATCAATAAAATATGAGAGGTAAAGAGGTTATTACCTGAACCCTAACATTAACATAAAAGTAATAATAAAAAAATAGTAATAATTAAAAATAAAATAACAAATGTTATTTTATGAATGGATATATTTTTTGTAATATATGTATAATAGTATTATATTTATTCTATAAGATGATTGAATTATTACAATATAAGTTAATACATAAGGAAGTGGATTTCCATAATTCATTTTACTTCTTTGAGATACATGCTATATTCACCACATAATTCTTTTATGTCGACTGCATACCAACAATGAATGTATTTTATGATGGTTATCATAAAATTTATTGGAATTTACTTATCCATTTTAGTATAACTCTTTCATGGGGTTTAATGTTCAAAATTTGACAAATAGATAAAATATTTTTGTCTTAATATGACTTCTTTGTTACATATATTTTGATATTAACATATAATATATCATATGATATATGATTAACCCCTTTGAAATTTTATATCAAAATATTATATTTCCACATAATATTTTATTTTATATCTTATTTTATTACTTCCCTGGTATTATGATTTAATATTACCTATGTAGTAATGATTTTATTTTACAATCTCATCATTTATTTCGATTGTATATGATTATGTATACCATGATATAATATTATGACCAATATCCAAATAATTATAATTAAATTTACTATACTCTTTCTATTTATGATATCATCATTTAATTTGACCATTTTCCACTATTTGTTACTTTAAATAATTAATATATTGTTTTTGTGAAAATTCTA
Source organism: Viscum album (assembly GCA_963277665.1). Lineage (NCBI taxonomy): Eukaryota > Viridiplantae > Streptophyta > Magnoliopsida > Santalales > Viscaceae > Viscum > Viscum album. The sequence continues at coordinate 1,227,437,084 of OY728151.1, forward strand.
ATTTACGTCTCTCTTCATTCAGAAATCTGTTTTCTTCCAAAACAATGTTTTTCAAATTTTTTTCCAATAGTATATGTTGTATTGGGGTTAGTATAGTATCATCTTGTGGTCATAAGTATTACATATCATCACCACAACCACTAGGTGGACCACACTAGGATCACAATGCTAGTGGTCAGGGATGAGGATAGTTGTAACCTATGAAGTCTGATAACCTCGTGGATCTAGGGATGACATGAAGTATTATATGTATATTTTTATCCTTTTTTATTATTGATATATATATGAGAGTTATTACATTCCCACTACTTCTTTGTATAAAGACATTAAGGTAGTAGTTGATCCTTCGTCTCAACCCTTGTTCTTGGAGACACTAAAAGGAAGTGACTCGGCGATCTCATACATCTGAAGACCATGTGATCTATTGAAAGTAGGTGAGATTATTTCATGGGATAACTAGATTTCAATGATTAGTATATGTGATGACTTTTTATGTATGTACTTTATTTCCATAGTTCATGACCAGATTGAATGTTTTAGTACGATTATCAGTTTTTTCACAATGATAGGATGTTGATTTATTTGGTGGGTTAAAATGAATTGTTGGAATAACTGATATGAATATTATTATGAGAGTTCATATAATTACTATCCAGCTGGACATCAAGACTCTTGTAGAAGTGAATTTTTTGTGTTGCAGGTATTCTTTAGTGGTGGAAGAGTAAAGATACACTTTTTATAAGGATGTTTGAGGCTTAACTCCCAAATAACATCTATACATCTACAATTACTTAAATTTTGAGGTGACCCTGTATTCTAAACCAATATATAAGATATAACCCATAGTGCATCATGTTCCAAGGGTACTGTTATATGACATAGATGATATGAACATTGTGAGACCTCATGTTTCCCCTGGAAACCCATACTGTTATTACCCCATAAGGAGTTCTTGTGTTTCCAGTTATATTTTTATTATCAATATTTTAACAAGGTGAATATGAAGAATAATTATCAAATACATAAGATATATGAATTCTTATATTATTTGTGAGGAGTGGGTTGGTTCATAGTGATTGGCCTCATGTTGAGCTACTACCAACTATGAGTGCAGGATAAGGATGTACCAATGGTGACATTAAAATGATGCTATAGAATATATGAGTACATGGTGATGCACTTTGGTGTGATGGAAACCCCATTAGTGTTTATGAGACTCATGAACATTGTATTTTTTTTCCTTTCATAGATTGGTTCATCATTTTCTACATTAGTGATATCCTAGTGAATTCCTATTCTGAGGGGAATCATGTGAGATATATTATAATGGTCATGGAAGCACTCGAAGAGGAATATATTTATATGATGTTGATTAAGATTACTTTTTTGCATATGATCATTCCACATCATTGGACACATCATCAAAAAGGTAATATATGTTGTGGAATTGATGAAGGATGAGGTAGTTCTAGATTTAGAGCGATATAAATGTGTTACCATGCTGTGATGTTTCCTTGGGTTGGTAGGGTAATATCATAAGTTTTTTCCTGATTTCTATATATTGATAGAACCTTAAACAACATTGTCCCAAAATGAAAATCCTTCCAGTTGGATGGAAACATGATATTATTTTTTCATGGTTTGGGGGAAAACATGTATAGGATCCCCATTCAGTATATTTCTAATGTAGGGTGTAATGAATGTACTCTTATGAGATACCCCAGGGATTGGACTTGGTTGTGTTCGAATGAATAGGTTGTCAATGTATTGTCATGGATCTAGGAGGTCGAGATCGCATGAGTTGAACTATGTGACCCTTGATATTGAGATCACATTGGTATAATTCAGCATGAATATGCTGATATAATATATTATGGGGATCATGGAAGAAGACACTCTCAATATGAGATATTTTTCTCAATTATTAGCTCAGGAATCAGAGAATATAGCCACATTGATGTTTCCCTTAGTTGAAAATTGTGGTGCTTCATATATTCAATTCATGGTTGTTACCCCAATGGTATTTTGGTTTTCTCTAGAATTTGGGCATCAAAATACTTATTGTGAGAAATTTTGAACTCATATATCAACTAGATGAGCTCCATATAGATATAATGATTATCAGGATCATGTTATATTTTTTTGAGGACAAATAATGGTAACATTGATATTTTGGGATGTTGTGGTGATGGAGAGTCACATATCCCCATTGGATGTACTTCATGGTGTGGAAATGATTTAATTGGACAATATAAATTTGTTTTGGATTCTTGAAAAGAAGAGTTTTATTGGTGATATTTCCCTCAGCTCCTCACTTTCCAAGATGTGAAGGATGGACACCTTGTATCAACGGGTTTAGCTCAATGCCTTGACATTCCAGAGTGGAAGTGGGTTGGGATATCCATTTAAATCATCAAGGGGACACCATATAATTATAGGAAAAATGATTTCATCTAGGTGATCACAGAATAAATAACTTTGTCGATCGAATTCATATACATTCAAGCATAGATTTTAGCAGAGTCATTGGGATGATTGTATGTGTAAGAGATAGTGCAACATCATTGATTTCACCCCATGATTATTTTATACATTGATTTTGATTAACATATTAATTATGGAGGGATCGTAATGTGTCCTTTTATAATCAATTATATTAGAACACGACATTTCACCTCTAGATTGAGAATAGAATGAGTTGACTATTTAGGTCTCTGTGGACATGATATGCGATGGCATGCAGGATTTTGGATGTAGCTGGGATGAAATCCTACACATGGTAATGTTTATGTAAAACAAATATCTACCATTACATCATATTTATGGAACAACTGAAGGAATTCAATAAGTGACCCTCTGTGTCACAATAGTGTTGTATTTATCATGTTGAGTCAATACCCATGTTCTAAGAGTTGGTGTGAGTTATTAGAGAGAAGGTGAAAATCAGCTCGAAGGTAATGTGGAATGTACATAGACCTCATATGTTTTACGTGAACCAATGACTGAGAACTATTGAGATTCGAGAGGGACGCCATGATTTCCTAAGGTTATCACCTTATTTTTTATTTTAGATATTTAGAAGCAAGGGATTTTTTTCACATTCATTAATATCCTTTTAATGAAACTTCATAGAGAAGTTGGGGTTGCATACCACTAAGATCTACTCCTATATTTTACTTGGTACATTTCATCTATTTTGTGTCACATCAGATGAGGTGTGTGAAAAAAAAAATTACATGATATTTGTTGGTGCGAGTTGGATATAAAGGATAAAGATACCTTTATTATTACTTAATAGTGATCGAGGATATACAAGAGATGATCCTTTATGGGTGAGAATTTCCTATATTGTGCATCTAGTGGTATAACAAGACTCTTTAGAGGAACACCTAAGAGCGAGATACCAAGATGCGATCCCTATACCATCATATGTTGGGTATGATTTTTATTTATTAGGAACAACAATCCCAATGTTGGGGAGAATATAATGAATCCTATTTTTCTATTTATTATTTCAAAGTTTTATATGGACTATTATTAAAGCCATGAAATGAGATGATGTGGGAATTTTAGGACTAATGATCGTAGAATTAATAATTGATTTTCTTAAATTTATCAATATCATGTGAATATATTGTTTCTATAAATATAGAATAACTACCAAAAAATAGTCTCGGATGGGAAATAGGAGGCGCCCATTCTGCTAAAAAAGATTGTTTAACCCATGGTGTGACATTATATTTTTAGAAGCCATACATTGGGAAAGAAGACCTTTTTGGGAGAATATATAAATAAATTTATTTATATTAGTTTAATTATTCAATTAAATGATTAAATTAATAGTATCCTACATATACAATATTATGGAAAAAAATTACTTTTAGACACATAACTCTAAAATTTGGATAGGGGGTTGGTGGAGGTAATTGTGAATGACATCGAATCAGATTGATACCGAGGATCCTTGGATTATTAAAGTTCATTGGTGACACTAATAATGAAAATAGAGGATCATTAAGAATCAATGATCAATCCAAATACTAGTAATAATACATTGTTTTGTGTTATTTACAAAATGTTAATTGTACTAGTTAAATGCAGATCAATTCAATGAAAATGAATTGATTCATGAATTGATGTTTGATTTTATTTATATTTTATTTATTGTTCATTGATTACTTCACCATTCATTTATCTAATTATTAAGAAACAAATTATGGAAGAAAACAGAAAAAGGATTTGGTTTATTCCTCACATTTTATGTTTCATAGATTTATCCCTTGTTTCTTCTCATGTTCACTGTATTCAACCCCATTAGATCATGGTTTGATGAAATACTCAACCTTAGAAAATGTCATGAATATTATTCAATGCATCAGATCTATATAATACGTCCAGTCCATGATTGAGGGTGTGATCAATACACAAAAAATATGGAGAATTATTACTGGCAGATCTAGTTGAATGATTGTACATTTTCATTCCATTTTGACAAAGAACTCGTATGGTGTGGATTGAGAGTGTTTTTTCGAGTATATGTGAGTCTAAATTTGTGGGATCAACCATTGGATGATTAGATTGGATTCAGATAGATGATTTAATGAGTGATTTACATTGATTGTAATGTATAAGATGACATGGAGAAGAACTAGTGGGTTCTTGATAAGTTGGGATTTCATGGCATGCAATGTATAGATACACATCATATTGGACCCCATGTGTAGCACTAAGGTTCCAATAGAAAATAAATTATCACATGAAATGTGACACTTAACACATACCATGTGACCCAAATTGGAGGCACACCATATATCTTAGTTGATAAAAATGAATGGGTAGGTTGAAGTACATAGAAAAAACTAGAGAACATGGTAAATGTAGTACATGGATATGTGTACATTGTCCAGTACATGGGAATGTGCAGTAGTACACAAGAACAACCATATGACATATGAATGGTTAATGATGACTTCTAAACTTGGTTTACATACACATAATTGTCTTGTATTTTTTGTACATTCCATTTGAGGTACCACCACTTGGGTAGACCCTGTGTTGGCTAGACACACATTGTACTACTGGTACATGCCTTTTACCAACATTGATCTTGTTTGTAACCCTTCAATTAATAATTTTTACAACATAATTGGTTGACTGTTTCTCATTCATCCATCACCTCAAGGGTATAGTGCATCATTGAATCTTTATAACATGATTTTGATCCACTGTAGAGGATGATTCTTAGATATAGTTTTTGGTGTTGCATCATGAGATAAGAATGTGATCATATATCATTATTTTTTATACACCTAGTGGTTTTTGGAATCAGAGTGAACTACATGAATTCTTCATTAATCCTCTATTTATAAGGTTTTTTAGTTAGGTTTTTGTAATTTTTTGTATACCACCTTCTACATAGAGTGTTGATCCATATTGGGTATGTAGTGTCTCCCAGTGGTCTCAGGTATGACCCCTATCTATGTATCAGGATTTTTAGGGGAAAATGATCCTTCTTGGGTGGGATCCAATGATCATAATCTATTGGATTATTTTCTCAAATTATATTATTAATTGTTGAGTTTTGTCTCTATGAAAAAACATGTCCTCAAGGATTCAATTATAATCCTATTACTGGTAGTTTGGTTGTGACTTCCTAGATGTTTAGTGACTTTCCCGGTTTATCTGGGTTTTATTTATAAAATAAATGATAAATATTTGTTATGAGATTACTACTTTGGATGCTATTTATTTAGATTATTTTGTGTTTTCCTACTATTTATTGTAATACTCACCCCTTGATGGGCTCTGCCAGTATGTGTTATTTATTATTTATATGAAAACCCAATTGACTTTGTTCTAGGAGTACAGGGAGCTATTGAAGGTTATATTGACCTAGAATGACCAAGGTGATTTTTTGGTGGTGGAATTGGATAGTAGTATCATCTATTAGATTAGGTTGTACTCTCAATATTTTTTATGGTCTTTTATTTGGGCATTTTACCGCCTTTAGTATGTTAATATAGTACTCTAATTGTGGGTTTATTGATGTATCCATGCATTGGTTTTACTTAAAAATTATATGATCATGGAGATGTTTGCATGTGTACATGTAAAATTGGATAATTCCTCTCATGTGTGTGATAAGTTTACTCGGCGATGACCACTGTCCCCTATCATATTAGAGGGGGTCTTGGGGTAGTCATTCTTCGGGCGTTATTATGTTAGGTCATGATATTAATGGATATATATTGACAAGAATTGTTCATGATAGAGAAATATTTATTATACATGATATATATTCTAGTATGAACTATGAAATGAGATCAAAATTAATATTGAATAAATGAATAAAATAATGTTTATGATATATAAATTGATTTGTTAATCCAAGAATAATGATTTCACGAGCTAGTGGTTCTCTAGATTTATCACTGGTAGGGGTCGAAATGGATGTTATCTACTGTTCTGAGAAATATGACTTTTTAAGAGATAAATCCACAAAATCATCATTTAATATATCATTATGATAAAAGAGATAACAATAAATTTTACACAAATGAACAATATATTCCTTTATATCATGAGGAATATATGGATATTTAAGATGGTTATAGCTTTTTAAGAGTCAAGTAATCCTTGTAATGAGATACTGTTTGAACTATAGCTTGGTTGTATGAGTTGATAGATATTTTCATCTACTACACATGACTACATTAAATGTTAAAGGAGCCCATGGGATCCCAAATTCATGGTTTAGTCATTTTAAGAGATCATTATGCACCTCAAGACACACATAGGTAGGAGGAAGGATATTTTTTGTACATGTTTCATGAAAAAGACAATATTTGTTGGGACACTTTAAAGAATCATAGGAAGAATGATTATTTATTTGTGAAGGTCATTTAGATGATGTATCATAGAATCATCTATACTAATATGATGGTAAATGATAACTATGATTTTTTCATGCAACTGGTGAATGAAAAAAATTCAATGATGTACTATTCAGAATGAAGAGTGACTCACGTCACTTTCCTCAATAATTACCAGCTAATGGGATTTTCTTGTTGAAGAATTTATGGGATAGGGTATACTATAATATCATATCATTGGTGAACATTTCTCTATTCAGTTGAATGTAGGATGTGACGAATTATTCCCTCATAACATAAGGTAATTTAAGAGAGGATACAAAACGAAGATAGGAAATTCAAAAATGGATGACTATGTGCTCTTCTAGAGGTATCATAAGTGCATATGTAACAGTTATTTCTAAATAAACCATAGGTAGATATATGAGAGACGATATTTTAAGTATCATGATTTTTTTTCTTTTTGAATGATACTAGTGTGAAAATTTTGGAGTCATGCAGCCTCATTGTCTATACCCTTCTTTGGAGTTAAGTTATTGTGAGAGACAAGGATATATATAGTGGTTTTTTAGGGGAATATAGTTGTATAAAATTGGTATGGTAACAATATAGTTACTATAGTATGGGAAGGACATAGTTACCAATGAATATTAGTATCTAGGGTTTCACTATACATTCAGGCTGAGGTAGGTGATGTGGGGATCTAGTGTAGGAGAAGTAGTAAAATGTATATTGAACAATACATTAGTGCCATACTAAACCCTATGGAATTGGGGATTGTCATCTTGACACTATTTTATCTACTTTTTCTAGTTTGGATATAGGATCTTCTACATCCATAATAACGATTATTCAATAATTTATCATATTGTTCATTTTGAATAATATGGGAGCATCACATTCCTTTATATATACATTTATTTGATGATGATTTATATTTTTATGGATATCTTGAATGTTTTCATGGTCATTGAAACACCATTTGGAGTAAAACCAATGACTATCAAACTTTTCAATGCATGGTCTCAAGAAATATGTGGTTACTATTTCATTTGTGATTTTTTTGAAGAAATGATTTTTTATTTTCTTCTAGTTATGGATTTTATAGTTCAATACCATGATAATATTATATTCAACTGAAGGACATTTCCCTTTCTCTCTCTGGAATGTTCTAATAATTTCTATTAGGGTGATAGGGATATTTAAGTTAGCCAAGTTGGAACAACATTGTATAGAATTTTTTTCTCATGTCATAAAATGAAGGTCTTTCTCTAGATAATAGCGAAATAAAGCCTAAATATCATCTTATTGTAGACTATTATTATAATTTATATACTATATATTTCAATGTATTATATCCTCAGTTGGATATTGAGATAATTATCAGGTTTTATTGGATATTACATCAAGTTTGTATCCCACCATACTAGATAGAACCATTAGAGAATAATGAATTGAATGTTCTATTAAATGATCTGGAATCTAATGGTTATATATTGAATAATTTTTCAACATGGGGTTTATCCATTATGTTAACCATGTTTAAAAATAGGACAATTCATATTGTAGAGTACTATCAATGTTTTAACTAGATGATGGTAAAGAACCTATATTTCATTCTGTATATCAACAAACTATTAGATATGCTGAGAGGTTCCATGATTTTCTACATGAGGTTTATGTACCACTAGTTTAGGGTGAGACCTGAGACATACCTGAACTAATTTTTAGGGTAAGTTTGGTATATATGATTTCATAGTGACATCATTTTGTTAGATTAATTCATTATCCATGTTCATTTCCATAATTACTCAAATCATTCATATATTCATATATAAGTTTGTGGTAGGTTTAAAAGCCTAAATACTATCATAATATCATTTAAAAGATAATCATTTCCATTATCATGAATTCTTACTGAGTACATTGAGTGATCATCTATTTTATAGTAAAATATCTAAATAATTTTTCATTATTGATAAATATAACTTCATAGACCATATGGTCTTAGAGGCTATAGTGGTAGTGGGCACAGAAATGGATAATTATTTTCTATTGTAATAGTGGGCCAAAAATGTCATTGGGATTATATTTTTCCTAGGATTATTTGATTTTTACTAGTAGGTCATCACATAATTATATCAAATTAAATCTCTTATGATTGAGTGGACCACAAAAAGGCTGATATTAATTTGGTTAGATTCTTGTGGGGGATATTTTCATGAGATAATGCATATAAAAACCTCAATAATGATCCAGAACATAGATATTATAGTAAAGACATATACCATTTACTATGATGCTTTTGGAGTTCGACATAGACTAGTTATAATGCATGATATTTGAGTTGTTGTTTCTATCTCTAGAAAACATACACCACATAAGAGGAATTATCCTGATCATTATCAAGATATATATTTAGTGGTGCATACTGAGAGATGAAAGAGACGCTACCTTTTGGGAAAGAGGTTTGGGGGTGTATATGGCCCACAAGATCCTTAAGTATATATTTTTCTCAATGAGACATGAACATTTGGTAGAGGAGGTGGGTCACATATCTAAATTATTTTTAATTAGAGCTATCTTGTACACCATGAATGTGAAATATCACATCCAATGACTTATGATAGAACATGATGATGTATTATATTCATGAGTCATATAATGAGTGGTGGATGATGTCACTCATTGTATGCTTGCATCAATATGTTCACGAGTCTCATAGATGAGTGGCTTTAGCCTTGACATATGTTATATAAAAACATTTATACTAGAATCAAAATTTAAATTTAATCCAATATGGAGGTCTCAGTTATACGAGATATATTATATGGTGTGGAGTCCCTATAGGGATGATGCATTTATATATAAAATACAAATATTTTATGGGTCTGAGTATTGGTTCATATAAAATATTTTCAATAGATGGTTAGAATGTTACATCCATCATTATGAGAATTCCACCCAGTTATATTAAAGATATATTTTGATATCCATATATAGTACTGGTGGCATTGATTGAGAAAGGAGGTTATAAAATTCTTGGAGATATTTTTCACCTATTTGATGGTAAAGACTGAAAATCATAGGCATTTTGGGATGTTGTTTCCTCTTCCCATTTCAGATTGAAAATGGGATGATGACACTTTGGAATTTTTTATTGAATTACCAAGGTTAACTTGTTGGAATGATGAAATATTGGTGACCAAATATATAAAGATAAAGGTATCCCTCTTCTTTCTCATCAATGAGTCCTTCACTATTCTTCGTATGGAATTCTTTATGAATGGGAGATTGTTCAGTTTGATAGTGTATTGGTGATCATTAGTTTTTATTGAGATCCAAATTTAATAAATCGATTTTAGCATGGTCATTATCAAGCATCAAGGTTATAGGTTTTACATAGAAAAACATTTCATCCACACACTGATGGTAAGACTAAATGTAGTATTCATATTACATATGATAGGTTATGATATTATATTTTGGATTTAGGTGGTTCATGGGAGTATCATATGAAACTGTTAGAGTTGTTGAATAATAAAATAATTCAATAATTGATCTGTATTGTACAATTTGAGGATTTTTATGTAAGTCTATTCCGTTCCACTCTCTATTTGAAAGAGGTTGATGATTTAGTGCCTCTTGGATGTAGTGTCATATCGAAGATATATTATTTGGTTCAATTGATAATGAAGTGTTTATTGTCCATAAATAGTTGGAATAAATTTTATACTAAGAGTGGATATGACATCTAGAGAATGAGGCGTGTCATCAATGCTTTCTTCAGGTGTCTCCTATTTTAGGGAAATGTCATATCAAGAAACATGGGAACTAGTACCCAGGTTTTTCGGACCATTTGAGACCGTTGAAAGGGTTAATCCCATTGCCTATTGATTTTTCCTTACATAGTGATATGGATCCATGAACTATATGTCTTATGTCACATTATCATAGATATATTTTAGACCCTTCTCATGTTGTATACATTGAATACGTTTTCCTTGGTGATAATGTTCACTTTGAGAAGAATATTATAAGGATAGTGATATGTAGTGATAAGTATCTATGAATAATTTACATACCTATAATTCGAATACATTGGTAACATGGGTGTGTTTAAGAGGAGATATGTAGAGGGATAATCTGATATGAAATCATATATATTGAACATGTTATTTAAGACACAATAGTGATTTTATTAATAGGTTGTGGACAAGAGGTTATATAGTTTGGAGGTTATTAGATCCCTTAATTTCTATTTATTCCTTTCTTGAGTAATGGTTGAACCTATTTTTTTCGGTTTTATTATATTATTTATACCACTCTGGTGGCACCTTTTCTTTGGGGGATAAATTTTTTAAAAATATAATAATATAATGTTTTGGGATTTTGATTTTTTTAATTATTTATGTCTATGATGAAATGTTTCAAAGATATTACAAGGGTTATCTATGGTTATGTTAATCATTAGATGTTTGTTGAGATTTCTCAAACGAATCAGTGTAGGGATATATCTTCCAGACTCTATAACATTTTGAATTTATTAAACAGCATGAACATGTTTCTATGAATATTCCATGAACAAGTTTAGAGTCTAAAATAGTTATAACAAATGATAATAGATAACATTATGGAATATTTAATTGATTTTATTTTAACATGAGGTGAATTATATTTCATTGTGCTATATAAATAAATAAATTCACATCATGAATGTGGTTCATGTCAAGAATATCTCTGAAACAGTGGTTTTAAACCATATTATGTGTATGGTTTTATTTTCTGCCTCCATTGAACCTACTCTCTCTAACCAAATAGAAGCTCAAGGTGATATTACCGAGATTAATTCCATTATGAATTAGATAGTTAAGAATTTAATCTCAGATGACTTCATTCACATTGGTTTCCACTTAATAATTATATATTATTCATTATCATGGTATGATCTCTTGACCACTATTGCTATAGGTTTAGATATTTAGGTTTATATTATGTATGTTTTCCATCTGACATCCATTACATTCATTTAACATTGAGGTTACTTTTTATGAGTGTTTAGTTGATTGATAGATTAATGTAGTCGTACTATAACAATGGCATGGGGTAAATTTTAAAATTCTCAAGTGCGTAAAATATTATGTGATTAGAATGTCACAACATAAATGTTAACTATCATAATAATGAATGATTATTACCAGGTGTTTTTCCTACTCCTGAGATCCATTCAGATCAATTAGTTTAGCTTCCTAGTTTGGGGACACCCATAGGGTGATAAAATTCATGATCAATAATGAACCGGGTATTGAATTTAAATATGAATTTACCTAGCATGAGACAACTAGTGATTTCCTATGATGGGATCACTTTGGAAAATAACAAAAATGATTACATAAATGACTATTGATACTTATATATGACATGGTTGGTTACACTAGAATGTTAATGGGTTAATAAATAGCATGGTGAATAATGGTGAATTGAATTATATAAGGTAATTGGATGAATTGACCATTGTGGAATAGGATGTAATGTTGTGTTATTATATACATTATGACATGTGTTATATCTTATGATGAAATTTATTATATATAGGGCTTGTCCCGGTTATAATAAAATTCATATATAGAGGGTATGACATGATTATGAAGAAATAATTATATAGAAGTCGTTCCCAATTATGTTTAAATTATTATATAGAGTCATTATACTTCTTATGTAGAATTTAGTATATAAAGAGAATATCACAATTACATAGTACGTCTTATTTTGATTATCTTTATTTTTCATAAATAATTATATAGAGTTATTTTCATGTTTTTGAGATTTTTATAGACTTATGGATGATTTTTGAATAGTAATGCTATATGATTAGAGATATTCATTCATGGTTCCAATGAGAGTTCATTATTATAATGTATTAACTGATTAAAAAAATACTCCATATTTATCACTATATTGATGAACATACTATCAAAATAGTTTTATTAAACATGGTGGAATTAACCAATAAGGTTGTTATTACACCATATTTCTTCCATAGATTGGTATATAATAATATTACAAGTTTCTATGTTTTCACAAGGTCAAACGACCTTTTTTGATGATTGTATTCGGAATGATGTGTTATTGTAGGGAGACATGGCTGATGTGGGGTTTATAAATACCCTAACCCCAATAGACCCAATTGATTATTTTATTAAATTTTGTACTATATCAAAGATATTACATTGAAATAGACTGAATAGTTTACATGTTTTGGAAAAATTAATTACTTATATAAATCCTACAACACGATTTAAAATAATACAGACTATAGTAGAACAGTTGGGAAAACACATATTCATTAAAATTTACACTAAATATCAACTATAATTTACATCATGATATCATAGAAAAAAATAAAATATAAAAAAGGGGTGATGTTAGATTCTTAGTAATTGTATTCATACAATAAAATCAATCGTGAATAAATTAGAATAAACATTAAAGTAAGGTGAATTACTGAAAACAAAAAACAAATTAAATATAATCTTAAAAATAATATAGAAACAATAAATTATAATAAAATAATTCCATATAAGTAATTTCATATATATTTTTCTAATTCAATAATCATAATGAAAATTTTGAACTAATATCATAATGTGGAAATGCATAATGTCTTACTTCATAGACTAAATATCAAGCCATCAACGAAGACACCATACATAAATGGGTAAGGCTTCAGCCAACTCCCAATGTATTTTTCCAATTATACCTACTGATGAATCGATGGGATAATGTTGTCCTCTCCAATACCATACTACATATAATGTATTCCTCATATAAAAATGGTGAAACAAAAAAACATAAAAACTTGTATTGAAAAACATGAATACAAAATGCGTATACACTAATCATAAACAATGAAATGATCTAAAATACCACATCCCTAATAAAAATAATAAAAAAACCATCATTAATATTTATTAGATAGTATCATAAGAAATCATCATCAATTAAGAATTATATCTAACAAAGGATGTTGACAAATATGAACATACTCGAATAAAATCATTAAAAATTAATTGATAGAAATACTATTTTTATGATTTTGTTAATTAAAAATCCATTTATTTATGAAATCAAACAATTTATTTGAAAATAACATTGTAAAAATGTAATGTTTGTTTCAAAACATTAAGGAATACGGATGAAAAAATATATTTAAGTCCCATATGTTAAAAAAATAGTACATTTGTAATTTTTTCTAAAAAGTCATAACGTACCTCATTTTGAAAATGAGAAAATGATTCCTGGAAAATTATTTTTAATAGAAGTTTATCATGGTAAAAAAATAAGGAAACAGGATAATATTGTTGTCATTTTTGAAAAAAATTATGAAATGTGGACATGGATGAAAAATGTACCCTGATAAATAATTAAACATTAACAATAGTGAATAAAAATGAGATTGTGAAATAACTCTTACATTAGTTCTGATATCCTCCATACATGTACATCATTCCATTATATTAGTTTTAAACATATTAATAACATATAATATATTCAAATTAATATTTTTCAGATCATCTATTATAACCAAATTAAATCTTTTAACTTGTTTATTAACAATATTGTGTTCATTTCACTATTTTAGGAGTTAATTCCCTGTTTTCTTGTGGTTCGTTTTTCCAGAAAGACCCAATTATCTTTAATATGATATAATTTCATTTTATCCAGAATAATATTAAGGTAATAAATATCACATTAATTCATTATATACATTCTTATAATCATTTTGTAATGGTTACAATGGATAATTAATCACATCACATCATAGGGACAGTACACTTTATGTACACGCGAGCGACAATATCATACCCTTAATGGAGAAATAAAAAGGAAGAGTATAGTTTATTAATTTTTTAAGAATCAATATATTTTCTTATTTTTTATATATCTCTTTTATATTCACCATTATACCCATCCATGTAATGTAGTGATGAAAAACATAATACATAATGGAATGGAGACTATATGTTATATATATGCACGCTCGTTGGTTCATTTTTTTCTAGGATGGGTTAAATGGATTTTGTGGTTTTCTACTAACCATAAACAAATATCAATATATATTTTATACAGTATTTATTACATTATAATTGATACAAAATGTGAAGAAGATGTAGTGGAATAAATGAACATGAATGAGTTTGACAAATGATTACCTCATCTTTGGTGGACATTCTTTAGATATATTTGTAAACGATATAGGGTTGGTATTTTTGTAAGAAATTGTTCTCTATAACATTTATATGTATATTTCCAAGAGATATTGTTCAGGTTTTGTGGATCTATAACATTTAATGTGGTGTGATGAAGTGAGGGAGGAGGTTCCCTTTTATAATTGAGGTCAGGGAAAATTTTGGAAACTCTCAAAATATTATATTAATATAAATACATATCCAATTACATAATGATCCAAGGTGAGTTAATTTGATTCTAATATGATGATAGGGATAAATTGTAATGAAATATAACGTTTATACCATTTTAGGTCACATTCATACCATCATATATTTTATTAAACCCTTAATTACTTCATTTAACTCTTTACTAAATGACAATTGTGTTTACTTATTAAGGGGTAATATAGTTACTATGAAATAAAAAAATAACAATAAATGGATAACTAAATACATGTTAAACGTGATTTCAATAATTTGTATGAATTTATTATTTTATTAAAATTTATATCATTTAATAAAATATTTTTTAATTGAATATAACATTTATGAAAATTTTGATATTATTAGTTACATTGGATTTTCCAAAATAAAAATTGACACCATTTCATCATATGTGAGAACATGTGTTGGTTATTTCATGTAATTCCTTAGTAAATAGATATAGAACAGATAATTTACAATATTAAGACTAGGTTGAATTAGAAAATGATAATACACTGTTCCAATTCATTATAGAATTTCAAAAGGTCTGTTGTACATGCAGTATAGTTTTATTTACTTTCCCAATATTATGATACCCATACATAGAGAAACCTTCACGAAATCATGAACTCCTACTTAGAATTACACATCCATTCTTCAATTATTTAAATAGATCTTTTTAAAACATTTTTATTTTTTGGTTTTTTTCAAAAAATTCATTACATTCAATATTGTTTCATCAACATATTTTGGGTCAACAAGCTTCCTTTCCCAAACTTCATCCAAACAAGTTGGTGTATAGAATTTATTTACATATTATTATACATAAAATGCCATTTGAAAAATTAAATAGAAGTTATTTTTATAGGAAAATTTTACTAAGGGTTAATATTGATCCCATTTACCTTGAATAGAATGTGAGTAGGACCTTAACATTACTTCTAAATTTTGTATAGCCCTTTTTGACTTCTCATCAGTTTGAGGTTGACATGAAATTCTCAAAAGATGTTCAATATCAAGGTCCTTTTTGGGCCTTTTCATGAATATCTATATAAAATGGGAATGTCGATCAGAATATATAGATATATGTGCACCATGATATCTTAAAAAATCATTAATATAGATTTTTTCTAGAATTTCAAATGGTAAATATTCTCTTATAGAAAAAAATGAGCTGATTCAGTAAGGATTTCAATAATAACCTATATGATATCATTTTTTATGGGAGTCCTTGGTAGTCCAATGAGAAAATACATAATAATTCCATCCTAGATACACATAGGTATAGGGAGAGGTTTCATAACTTTATAGGATGTTGTCTCTTTGCTATTAATTATTAAAAAACCATACATCTTGACACATTTTCAGCAATTTCTCACTCCATATTATCCCATATAAAATGTTCCACCAAATCTCAATACATCATAGTTATACTATGTCATATAAAAATATTAATGATATGAGAATCATCCAATAATTCCCTTTTAATTTTACATATTGAGGAAACACAACATCTCTTTCCAATTATCAAAACAACATCGTCATATATGAAGACTTCCTATTTTCTATCACTCATAGATTTAATTTTCATTTTAAAAGAATCATCATCAGACTAGGAACATTAATTATTATCTAGAAAATATGGTTGGTCAACCATTTAATAGAAGAGTTATGTTTACCATTCATTAATAACAACAATATACATCATTACATGATCCACAAGAACATAATACCTTTAAATCATGATTTTTATCAGAGGACCATGATCCTTACATATGATGGAATATTTCACCTTATTTCCATCCCTATGTGGCAGTGTATTGAGACATAAAAATACATGAGTATCTCAATCCATCTCTTTATCCTCATATTGAGTTATTTATGTGATCATATATATTTCAAACACTTTTGGGTTATATAAATCTCCCATATTTGGAATTGTTTTAGTTTCTCCATATCCATGGAGAATATGTTACCATAGATAACACAATATCATGTTTTGGATAGTTTTTTTAGGGATTTGTAAATTTCTTGATGCTTATTCAATAACTCTATCATTCTGCATAAGGACTCCACCATGTCATTTCCTCAATGCATCAATATAAATCACTAATCCACTATTCCCCAATGGAAAATTCATCATTGTAAAATTGACCAATATTCTATTCAATTCTTCAAAAACATTCTTCACATTTTTTCTATAAAAATTTATCCCCATTAACTGTGAAATTTGTCAACATTTTTTCCCATCAAGAAATTTTTTGAATGAAACATCAACAGTTTCATGTGATGAAAATGAAAATAAGTACCACAATATTCTTATTAGTGAAACCCATTTCGGTTTTTTCATTGTCTTTATAGGGTCAACAGATATTCCATATGTGTACATAATATGGCCAAGGAAATAATTTTTTCGAATCTAGAATTTACACTTTGAAAATTTACCATATAACTCTTTTATTCTTAGATTCACAATAATGATCCAAAAATGATTCTCATGGTCTTTATAGATTTTATAAAATACAGAATATCATCAAAGAACTCCATAACAAAATCATAATGATAATACGTGAATAATTTGTTCATTAGTTTCATAAAAAGGGTGAATCAGTCAATCCAAATGGAATTACGAGAAAATAGTGATGTTTATACCTCTTCCAAAATCCATCAAAAAAATTCATTATTTTTTTATAGATAAGTGATGATATCCATTATAATGGTCAATCATGGAAAAAATATTAGATCTCTAATGTTGATAAAATAAATCTTTAAGGTGATTCAGAGGATACTTTTTCATTATTGTAATAGAATTGATATCCCTATAATCAATACAGAACCTCAAGGATCAATATTTATTCTTAACAAAGAGAACATGGGCTCCAAATATAGAAAAACTAGGGAGAATAAATCCATTTTTACCGAACTCATCTAGTTGGTTATTCAGCTCCACTAATTCTATTGTATCCATTCTATATGGAGTCCTTGATATTGGCGTATAATTAGGAATTAAATAAATATAAAACAAAATATCATGATCTGGAATTTTTCTATGTCACTCTTCTAGATATAAATATATACATATGTTTTAGAATGTAATATAATTAATTTTAAGACTACATTCATCTTCCCTATATGTCGTTTTCTTTTCCACCCTATGAATTTCCTCCATTAGAGCTACTGGGGTGGATCCTGATTAGAATTAGATGATGAATCTTCTTCTCTAAAGATATGGAATTCAATATCATCATATTTAATCATAACTTCCATATTATTGAGATAAATTTTAACATCATAATTTGAAATCCATTCCATACCAAGGTTTATATAAAAGTTAAATGAATGTATGCTTATAAGGTTAACATGTAAATCATGTTTGTTTGTCATAAAGGGGACTCCACTACACATCATTTCTATAAGGAGACATCCCATAAGAGTTTTGATAGACAAATCCTTTATTAATTCAAATGGGAACTATAATATTTTCCTGGAAAATAGGGATAATTTAAAAGAATGTTGTCATAGATAGTAAAAAAGATTGTTATCTAAATTAGATTATATGATTAACGTACATTCCACCACATCATTAGGGACGTGAACCCTATTATTTATGTTCATGTATGTTTATCCTATCTCAATTGGACCCTTCTAGGGAATGTTTTCATTAATGATTTGAAAAATAATTTTCATAGTGTCCAATGTCTTGATAGTTAAAACACGCCACATCACTGACTTCATACATTCACATTTAATTCATGTGATTTGTGGATTTTTTCTACATAATTGTATCAATATCCCATCCCTAACAACCCTGATCCATGAAATTTATTTAAAAAATTATTTCATGATAGAAATTAAACTATTCCCTTTTTTCCCAACCCTTATTTCTTTATACAAAGTGTTCCATACCCCTCTTGATCTCTTGATTTTCCTTCCATTCCAAAGACATAAAGAATTATTTTTCCATTTTGATATCACGTGAGGCTAAATAATCATATGATGAGGATATTTGTGAGACCATTTACCTTTTAGAAGAAGGGTTTAACATATAAATGAATTAAATAATACTGATCATTAGATTATATATGTATTCTATAGGATGTATTGACAACCATATAAATTTGGAATCATATTTGGAAACACTCTCATACTATTTTTACAACAGATTGATGAATTGTTTTTTCAATTTGGTATTGTTTTTATTGAGGGAAATTTTGTTCCATGAAGCATTCCTTAAATTACTTCCATTCATTGTTTTCATTTTTTCTGACATCATGTTTTGAATCAATGACCACCATTAGTCCACATCTCAAGAGAAAGAAAAAAAATACATGATAACCTTATAAATTTATATTCTTACTAATAAATGAAATACCATACCTATGAAATAATACATTTATTGGATTAAAATGGTTTTCTACTTTTATTGATAAATGGATTTTGTTATCACAGGAAGTGATGTAAAAGTTTTCCAAGTTATTGAGGATTAAGATGGTCTATACGTGTAAGGATGTTTCACATATAATAATTCAATTATCCCAATACGGTTATATGTTTTTCTAAAACAGTTGCATCACCATTTCCAATATCATTATCTTTCATAGGAGATGAATCAATATATGGATTATGTTTGTTGATATAGTATAAATTCCTTTCATTAGTCACCATTTCTAAATAAAAACATACACTATATTAGGTTATGAATCATAATGCATAATTTCTAAATAATAAAACTCATAAAATAAATTGTTTAAATAGTCATAGAATTATAAGATTTTTTACATTTGGAATATTCTCAAATTCCGTTATAGGGTTACATTTCACTAAGATATATTTTTCTAACTAAAATAGAAAATGTTTTTACTAGACATCCACTAGTACCAACTATAATTACCTCTGAACAGATTATAAGAACGTTAGTGGTTACATTATTACGTTTTTACTAGGTAGAAGCAACGAAATACCAAAAAAACCACATAGTATTTTTTTAGGAAAACTAGTTACATACAAAAAACATACTAAATAACCTGAAATAAAATAAAACATAGTATCTCAATTGAATGGACCCCTATAGTTTAAGCTTTACCCCTTGTATAAATCTTAATATACATATCAGAATCCAAATAAAAATATAAAACATTATAATGGGATATGATAAGATGCTTTGTAAGTGTATTTATTCCTCAAAAACTACTTGAATAATGAAACAAAAACATCAAGTAAATGTGACTGAATGATGACACAAACCATTTAAACACAATCATGAGTCTAATATGGAAACAATTAATTCTAACATAAAATTCCATTGTATGTAGTCACATGGATATTCAAATAATAAAATAATAACATGGAAAATAAATGACAAATCCCATAATAAGTGAACTCCATATAAAATAAATAAAATAAATATTGTCATGTATTATTCCATGACACTATACATAAACAGTAAAGGCCCCAACAATCATCCAAAATAATTAGATCCATGAGGCCAAATGATGCATAGATTGAATATATTAGGCCCAACCGATCACTTACTCAGTGAAATTCGTTACTCATATGAAAATGGGGAAATATAAATAACATAACAACACATATTGAAAAACTAGAATACAAAATGTGAATACGTAAATCATAAACCATAAATGTTATCAACATAGGTCATCCACAACAACCTAATCATAAAAAATTCAATAAAAATTGTATATAGAATCATAATAGTTAAACCTAACTCAAGCATATGATCCATCAAATTATCTTCACATTGATAAAAGTACTCTAATAAAATCAATAAAAATTTATTGAGAGAAAAATCCTTTTTATATTGATAGGATTTGATAAAATTCCACACAATTATAAAATAGAACATTTTTTGAAAATATCATTGTAAAAATGTAATGGAATACTCAAAACATTAATGCAGGAGGGTGGTGAAAAATACACTTATGCCATATAAGTTAAAATATTTGTTTCATTGTACTTTTGTCCAAATTGTCTCAAAGATACTCCTTGGAAATAATTGGAAAAATATTTCCTACATATAGTTTTACAAAAAGTATAACATGTGTAAAATTAGTTTAAATATTTTTTATATAATAGAAAAAAAATTTAGATATTTTTATATAACATAGGAATGGAACATAAATGTTTCCAAATAGAGACATAAGCATAAAAAATCCAGAATGATAACGATATTGTCAAATTGCACATACCATATAGGTGATTTCGACTATGAATGTTTGAAATTCTTATATATTGGTATTAATCATATTATTATATTATAATATAATATTATTAAAATTTATGATATTATATATGATCCTCGTGTTTCATTTTGTTACCAGTTTACTGAAAATATTTTATTCATTTTCTGGTTTCGTATGATAATTGCAATGTTTTTCTATGTTTGACCTCTCTAGAAAGTCCTTGTTCTGTTGCACATGATAAATATACATCATCACTTTTATGATATTAGGACATAAATATCATATGTGTTCATTATATACAATCATGTTATCATTATTTAATTGTTATCATTGAAAATGAATCATATCACATAATGGAAATTGTAGGTCATAGGTACCACGAGCGATAGAATCATTCCCTTTATGGTAAAATGTTAAGAAGGTGCATGGTATATTAATTTTTAGATTCATTATCTTTTCATATTTGATTTATTTATCAATTATTTAGTTCATTATAAAATTCCATTCAATGTGGTTATGAATATAGATTTCACTATGACAAATAAATGCTAATTCATATGTACGTATGCTAAATGATTTCGTTTATTGTATGTTGGATTAAAGGTAAAATATGGTTTTTCCATATTCATAAAAACATCACAGAATATATATTAAATTTATTTATTAATTTATATTATAAATAACACATAAAGTGGATGTAGAAGAAGATATTATCTTGAAGGAGTTGGTAAAAATGATTACATCTTCTTTATGGTAATTCCTATAGATATTTTAATAAGGGGCATAAGATTGGATTTTTTGTATAACCAGGATATCTAGAACATGGATAAATATGTTTGGAGTAGATATGGAATGTTTTGGACTAGTTAATAGGCTATAAGTTGTGCTATAAAGTTAGGGAGGAGGTTCCCTATTATCATTGAGGTGAGGGCCAATTTTGGAAACTCCGAAAAATATTAAATTAATATAAATTAATTTCCTATATAAAATGGATACAAGTTAGGTTATTTAGTATATATGATAATTATTTTTCTAAGTAATATAAGAAAATAATTTGTATACTTGGTTAGGTCACATTATTACACTTATATTTATTCAATCAACCCTTAATTAATCCATTAAACTCTTACAGTGACAACATGTGTTTTTACACATTAAGGGTTTATATAGTTATTATAAGATTCCAAAATAACAATAAATGGATCATTTATGACATTTTAAACCGTATCCCATTCAGTTTTTTTAATTTATAATTTTATGAATTTTATATAATTTAATAAAATGTTAATTATTTTAATATAACATTAAAAATATTTTTGATAATATTTATTTCGTTGACTTTAAAAAATCAATAAAATAAGATATCTTATAACCAACACATAAAATATATAACTAACATGTATTAGTTATATATAAATATTTGGGATGAAATTAACTGATTAAAATATATTTATTTCTATTTTTCTGTAATCATTTCAATAATATTTACATTAGTGAAATAATTACTACATCATCATTATGTCAGCCATTAAGGTAAATATTTATTTTTTACTAGTATAAAATTAAATAACATGATTAAGATAAAAATATTATAAATAAAAATATTATTTATTGTTGAATATATGTAATGAATTACCACTTATTAAATATGTAATACTTATTTAAATCATGAGTATGACATAATTGGCATTTCAAAATATAAAATACTATATATTGAATAAAATCATCCATGTGCCTCCATAAAGCTATGAAATCCGAAAAATTACAATTTATGTAGAGTATATCTATTCCAAAAATATAGGACTATTGTTATATTAATTTTAAAATATCTATACTATTATTTTTAACACTTAATTTCAATATTTACCCTCAATTGTGGTAATTGAAATTACTAGGATTGTAATTCTTATTGTCTAAAAAAGGGTCCTAGTTACAAAATTCTATCTATTTGATTGAAAATATAGAATAATTTATATATAATTCAAATCATATAATTTTCATAAAAAAATAATAAATTAATCTTTAACACGGGATGGAGCAAGGAGTTTTTAAAAAATGATCAAAATGTCGAAATATTTTTTATATATAATCTTGCTATGAAAATAATTAAAATGACTTAAATTATTGTAAATTATGTATATTTTAGCTATTTATAAATTAAATCCAATTTAATATTGTATTTATTTATTTAATAAACTATATGAAAATGTTGTTCTAAAATAAAATTCTTAATTTTTTCATTATTTATAAAATATAAATCATATTATAAAAATTCCAAAAACATGACCAATGTAAATTTTGATATATAGAAATAAATAATAAATCATATTTTATCATATAGAATTTACAAAAGTGCCAAAAATTAGTCTAAAAACAATTTATCCACTAAAAGGAAATAACAATTCCTTTAAAAAGATATGGAATTTTAATGCATAAAATTTGATTCTTTATTATATTATTCCTATAAAATAATTTCAATGAACGTAATAAAATTAAACATATAAATTTGAATAATATGCTTAATATTAATCATTTCTGGAATTTTAATGCCTTGGTTACAAAATTCTTATATTAATTTATTATGATGCATTTTAACATGATGTTGTGTGCAATGAATGATATTAATTTTATTTAAAAAGAAAACATGCAGTAAATTTTTTGGGTGTTGTAGGGTTCGAGATTGGGTTTTTTTTTGAGATTTTATAATTCATCTTGGTATTTTTTCTAGACTAATATTTTCATCACTTTTATTTATATTGAATCATATCATTACATCATTACCTTATTGTAATTGGACTATACAATTGAATTCTATTATTTAAGATATTTTCTTTATTGTATTATTTCTTATTTTTTCATAAATTTGATATTTCATTATTTAAAATTTATTGAAATTATATAAATATGTTTATAGTATTTCACCTATTTTTTCTACACATTCACTTCTAATAATCAGGATCTATCATATATGGAGGATTACATGAGATCTAGTAACTAGCCCAGTTTTCTCACATGTGAGACTCTGAGAATGGGGGATGATATAATTGTAAAATCAGAGTATACTCCTTCCACATCACAAGGTTTAGTGGAGCTAAAATAACTGAGTCAAAAATCATTCTCTACAAAAAGTATCTATATATGGTTATTATTTACATATTGAATCTCGTCTAATAAAATTAAATATCCTATATATAAGGGAAAATTTCCAATTATTATGTAGTTGCCTCATGATAGTTCTTTTATCATCCTAGTTCATGGACTCGAAATGCACTTCCCATAAGAGGTTATATTCCACCCAAAAACCCTAAACCATATTTTCTATTTAGGAATATGATAAATCATAATTAATTATCAATGTGCGTGTTCTGATGTGATTATAGATGAATTTATAAATTATCATTAGGGGCCATATATATCAAATGAAATATCATAATATAATCACTAAAAATACTAGAATAATATTATTATATTTTAAGGAAAATAACCAATTTATTTAATTAATCCATGAATCAATCCAACCATATCATCCATATTATCTTTCCAGAAAACAACCCTATTTTTATAACCATGGAAGTAAAATCAAATAACCGAAGACAACTAACATGATATCACATCCAATATCTCCTCAATGTAATTTCACCAACTATGAATAATCAAACCCTATTTATCACATGAATTTCTCAAAATATATTTGTTCTTGTATACCATAATAATATATACTGTTTAACTATTTTAATTAAATCCCACACAAACTAATCTACCTAATAAACCCATTAAATTAATCCCTTATTATCTATGAAGACATTAAAAGATAGAAATTATTTATAAACAACACGCACAATATTCTAAAAAACCAAAATATCTTTATGTTTCTACACTCAAGCTCTCAAAAGTTATTATATTATACTCATTATATATTCTGATGATTGAAGGAAAACCTACCCTTGAATTAATTATTCTCACCAAGATGTGTTTAAAAATTTAACTATAATTAAACAATAAAAATTCAATGATTCTTTACAAATAACATTTAATAATAATAGATATATTCTAAATTCAATTTCTTCCTAAACATGACTGATAATAATATTTATAGTCATGGAATCATGAAAACATCATAATTAGAATAAGAGATAATTATTGTTCAAAATTATAATGAATGTGAACTAGAAAAATATAAAACAAAATAAATATGCTAAGAAAAATAATATAAATTATTTGAAGGATTTTATTATTAACAAACAATGGATGATATAATCTAGAAGAAACATTTTTATAAAAATTTATTATATATAATGTTGAATGATTTATAGGATTCATTGATGATATTTTTTTCAAGGATAATCGTCATACAATTGTATATATCAAGGGTAAGTTTTAGAAATAGTGTGATGAGGTCTATATTTTTTGTAAAGTGAAATTGTAGTGGATGTGGTCCTTGGGGTGCATACATAAAATTAGGAAATAGTGATAGAATATACTCTATGTTTTAATAGATGGATCTTTCATGAAAATCGATCCCTATGTAAAAAAATCATATATTTAAAAAAAAGTGCATTATAACTTTTCATATATAAATGTAAATTAGTTATATAGGATGGGTTATGTAACATATATAAAAGTTATAATTTGAAATACATTTCAGGACAAGAAATGTTTATTTTTATCTCTTTATTCTATAGAGTATTCAACTGAAAATTTATTACTACAAAAATTCGTGTTCTTATTATCATGTTTTTGCTATATATGAATAGTGAAACTAGGTAGCTAGAGTTATCTATGTTATGAGGTAATTCTTTATTTTAAATTTTTACATAGCCAATATGGTTATAGAAATGCTATTAAAGATTCAATGATCTATATGAGTATTAATGATGATATTTTTTATAAATATCTATAATAATGAGATATTATATTTGGAGGAAGATCATCTAACCATGTAACGTTCATATCAATAATTTTTTTGGTGATACAGTCAACCACATGATTCACCTATCGATAATAATGTGTTATAATTTAGTTAAGTCCAGGGAGAAAACTCATGGTTTCCAACCATCAATCTATCATCCTATATTATAGATGAGAAAAACACTTTTATATAGCTCGAAAAATAGTGGTAGAATTAATTTCAATCCAGAAATAATTCCACCCATTGTATTTAAAAAAAGAAACATCATTGATCACATTAATTATTTTGGTAATTAATTACTTATTTGATCCACATGAACTATAAAAACATCCTATAATCTATCCTCTATAAACACCATATCCCACACCATATCCAGATTTACTAGGAATACATTTCAAAGAACAATAAAATTTAATATTTTTTGAGTTCTAAAATTAAGAAATATAATTAACTTCAAATGAAATTAAAGATTTATTGTAGTTTTATACAATTCCTAGTCTTCTTAAATTAGTAAAACCATGAATTAAATTTTCACAAAAACCAGTTTTTATCAAAATGGATTTATTGTTAGATGAAATTAAATTAACTACCATAGATTTTATGCTACAATTGTATTTTTAGTATATAAAAATACTATATTCATTAAAAATTATATGAATCTTCTATTCCAATGAATCATAAGTAATATTAGTCAGCGTTAATGATAGTGAAAATGTACCACATTGAATCATATAACAAATAAATTCAACCATTCTCATTAGTATTTCAAAAAATTCAATGAACACCTTCTATAATTATGATTCCCAATAGTAGCTGAGAAACAGATTGTTAGTGTAGGCCCAATGCAGGATGCATAGGAAACACATGTAACAGAGAGAAACACCAAACAGTTCTTTGATAAAATCAGTAGTTATTTGATGATGTGCTGATCTCTTTGTAAGATTAAAACACGGGGGCCTAATAAATTCCTTGATGAATAACTTATTATTGTAAAAAAAATAATTTTAATTCATATTCCCAAACTAATAATACACATGATAGTTGAGATAAAAATATTTAACGATTCCCATATAAGTTCATATAGCCATAGTTTGAAGTTGTAATCTGTAAAAATTTCATTATCCCCATTCTATATATATTAGGGGAGGTTACTCAATGAAAATATTTATTGTAATATGATAATTCAACATAGAATACAATGGATTATATTTTGATATCAAAGTATTTCCTATCTAATTATCCCTCATGATCTTGAGATTTGAGTTCCTATTGTAAATTCATCAAGAGATGTCCTTGATGTAAGAATAAGATTTGTTAATTGTAGAAAAATGTGTTCTATCCATTTCAAAAGTTTTAAACTACTTCAGTCTCTTTATAAATATGTATTTGGGAAATTCCAATTACATAGAGATACAATTGATCATATTCCAAGTGAATCAAGGTTGAATAGAATCATTAATGTTCTAAATGATCTCGATTAAAAAGAAACCACTCTATAGTGATTTAAAACGTTTTTTTACAATTAACAATGACCATATTCTTCTTGTAAAAACTACCAATACAAAAATATATATATTTCATTAATTTTGTTTAAATATTTCTAAAATGGGTTATCTATAATCCATGGAGAAGTGCACCATCTTAGATATAATGGATAACATGAAAACAAAAATATGACTATGAATTGAGAAATCATTTCCCTTCAATGATGTCCATTGGTTTTTAATCTAATCCACATCAATGTTAATGTTACCACTTTTTTACCCAAAATAATTGACATCCACGATAACAAAAGGTGTCGACACCTCTCTAAATCCCATTCCCAGCAGAATTATAAGCCACCAACCAATAATGAACCCATTTCAAAATTAAATGAATATTTTATCCCAAAATATGAATTTTGTAGAGATACCTTATTAATGATATTTCATTTACTTAAGGTTCTAGAAGGACATCATGGTTACCTGATAGTATATAATTATTTCATTTGAAAAGAATTAAATTTTCTAGAGCAGTGAGGCATTTGGAGGCATGAATTGGTTTGAGATTTGAATGATCTACCATCTGATTGAGGAGATGACATATGGAATATTTTGAAATTGAAATTAAAAGGGATACAAGAAGCTCCATTAATCTAACCACTTTATAGGACTTTGTGTATACAATGGGGGAACCACAATTGATCACAGAAATATGGGATGATCAAAAGGTAGATTTCACCCATCTAATAAATGTTTTTTTGAATGCATAATTATATAGAACATTATAATGAAATTTCAATACATGGTATCAAAGGATATCATGATATAAAGAATTATAGTAGTGTTTCCACCCATTTTAGACGTTCTTTGAAGTTTTATGCACTCATAATCCATTACAATAAAATCAGGGATGAAGATAAATTTATAAAAACAAAACCAATTCAAGGATATGTTATTATTAGAAATAGAATCAATCCTATTAGACATAATTTTTCTAATAATCTTATAAATCATGTAAACTTGAAAAATTGGGATAATAATTTAAATCTAAGAAGAATTATCA
Source organism: Viscum album (assembly GCA_963277665.1). Classification (NCBI taxonomy): domain Eukaryota; kingdom Viridiplantae; phylum Streptophyta; class Magnoliopsida; order Santalales; family Viscaceae; genus Viscum; species Viscum album. The sequence goes on from OY728151.1 coordinate 1,227,466,044, forward strand.
CACTTTAGTATTAGAGTGATAAATTGAGTATTTTACCCCAGATGGATAAAACCATTCACGAATAATGAGGTAACCTACATGAAAATGACTACCTGTGTGACATACCAATATCATTGAAAGTAGAAATTAGAAAATCACTATGTTATTTGAGAACTACTAGGATTTAGACAATATATATTATCCATGAATACAAATTCAAGAGGCGTTCTAGTGAGTATAGTGTTCTATATAGGGATGAATTTTTTTGGAATAATTCCATTAATCAATTCCACCTCAATACCCTTAACATTAAACACATTTGAGTAATATAAAATAATTTGATCAACTAAAATTTCATTATCCCAATATATATTTCAATAAAAATTAAAACAAATAAAGTTTCTTAAAAAATTCCATGTCCACTGAAAGGATTCGTAAAACATATAGATTTTATCCCTGTCTATGAGCCATTTGATTTTAAATTTCTATATTTGAATCATTTCATTCAATGATAGTAAATAATTCATCTCATAATAGAAAAAAAATATCTTAAGAGAGATTAGATATGAAATAAATTTAGGTATTAACATCCAGAACCTATTTAATTATTTCATAAAAGGGGAAAATTCCATTCCAATTCTATTTAATGTATCTATACTCATTCCCATAATAGTTTACATTATGAGTTCAAGTTTCAGAATACCTAGCATATCATCATTGCTGTAATACATATCACTTCAAAAATTCTATATAATCCTATCACAAATATTTGTGGTATTTCCAAAAAATATATATAATTGAAATGGAAGAAGAAACATCATATATGTAGTCACAATACTTTCAGAAAATGGGTTAATTTTCATAATTACTCATTGGATGATTATTACTAGAAATAGAATCTCATATTATAGTATACATAATATTTCAAAAAGAACAATCACACATTCTAGAAATTGTTTTATTCAGATGTGTCATGTAATAAGTATATTTTTACCTAAATGGTAAATCTCCACCAGATCCATCACCTATATATAGGCCCTGGAAACCTTTAGTTATATTGAGGAATACACAACTATTATTTTTTCACTAGGGTATAGGATGGTGTTGATGTCCCCATATACTAGCCAATAATCACAAATTCTTACAATAATCATAATAACTTCCTTCCATTATCCTCATACATCATGGTATCTAATTTTAGAAGAAAATAGGGAAGAATATGTGTAGCTCAATGTGCTTGAATTTACAATGATATTGTGAAATTCATTTGAAAAAAATTTCCAATTGTGGAAAAATTTGATGAAAGTTTACTTATAATACAATGGAATGTATGCCTATATAGAAACTAAAAAATAAATTTTATTCAACATAGAATATAAGACATTTTGAGTGATATGTAAAAAATATAAATATCAAAAAGAAAATAAACAATTTAATATTGGTATATTTTTCAAAAAAATAAATGAATGTAATTTCATGTAAATCCTCTCCTTTAATGTTAGAAATGATGTTAAACATATATTAATGAAAGTCATAGATGAAAAATAATAAATAAGTGGTTCTAATGGATGAATTATAGGTACTAAATAATATATTGAAATAAATAGTTGTTGGTATTATTTGATTGAGTGAATCTAGTTATGGAAGATATTTATAGATTCAAGAAACCCAAAATGATAATAAAATCATAATTTTTTGTCTTATATGTTTGAAAACATATTCTATTATAAAGGATTAAATACTACATAAAATGGATACATATATATATATATATATGGTGATGTTATATACACTTAAAAGAACAATTGTTGAATATGATATGATAAACAATAAAGATTATATTTCATGAAAATAGATGTATTAAAAAAAACCTTAATGTTATTCTTGAATTTAATATTGAAGCATGACCCAAAAAATATAAGGTAAAAGAAGGAATTTTATTATTTTTCTTATATTTTGAAATGTAATAGTAATGATCAATGTTAAAATTACAATTTCCTAATTTTGGTGTATAAAATATTTCCACCTTGCTGTTAGGTTTCCCAGAATTTTATAAGAAAATAATGATAATGACATTGGATAAAAGAAATCATATTTGGGTGTGAAATAAAATATCATTATGAAAGATAAATTATTAAACAAGAAAAATTTTAATTTATATATTTATTTTAGCTTAGATGAAAATTAATTGAAATAAATTGATAAATAAGCATACCTATTTGAAAACGTTACTGTGGTTATTATATACAAACATAAAGTAGATGTGAAATTTGATAATGTGATGTTGTTTTGGAGGTAAATGTTTTCTTAAATGTGTGTATAAATGATACACATTAATTAATAATTTCATGGATATCAAAAAATAATAAATCTAATGGATTATTTTAGGTTTTAATACACTACATAAAATAATTACAATAAAATAAATAACATTTTACTATAGATATTGATAGGATTAAACATGAATATCCAAAAAACACCAAGAAGGATGTTCAATAAAATTGATAAATTTATGATCATCCTCTAATAACTAGTCGTTTGACTAAATCAACTAAATATAGAGTCAAAACCATTGAGGAATACATTATAGAAACCAATGTCTATTAATTAAAGTTGAAACAATGGGAATGATTATTGAATCATGGAATGAAATTAGAAAGGTTTATCTTGCCATATAAGGATAAAGTAATGAAAAATAATCAATATCCTAAGGAATGGTCTCATGTTTTAATCAATAAATATTTTCTCACATAAATTAAAATATAAATCAAGATTTATTATAAGAGAAATTCAATCATGATCTAAACAATTATTCAAGATCCCAGTCATTGGATGAAGAATAATTGGGGTGATACAAAAAATGTGAAATGTATGTTAGAAAAATATTAAAGGAATATAAAAAGACACTAAATAACATTAGTTATTATTGCAGAATTATAAGGTATACTAAATTTATGTCTTCCAAAGCTAAAAGAAATTTTAAGGCACAATGAATATGAAAATAGATGAATAAAACATCATATTAATGGTTTTTATTCAAACAATAAATTTTTCCAGTGTAATAGATATTAACATAAATACATTTCATTCTGACCAAGAACGTATTGGATTTTGATAGAGGATACTATTAGTGGATTAGGATATCTACTATTGCATTAATCAATTAGGTTAATTTTTTTTGAATCAATTTAAAACTATTTATGTGAAAGTCGATAATTTACACATGGAAGAGGAACCGTCATTCTCACCACCAAAATAGGATCTATGGAATACATATATGAAATTGTAAATGGTTTAGAAGGAAACATTTATAGTGAATTATTTTAATAAAAAAATTGATCCAATATACAGATTATAGTTAGTGGATTCTCTACCCATATAAAATAATCGAGTACCTCTTCACTAGAATCATGTATGAAAAAATAATTTTATAAGACATAAAAACTATATAGGGATGGAGATAATTTCCACATTTAAGTTAAAAAATGTATTTCAATAAATTATAACATATAAATATTTTTATTTTATGACCATAGAAAAAATATACCAAGTGACAGAAATTTTTTTAAATTTGGGAATGTAATGAAATTAAATTAGAAGACATCAATCATCCCAAAAAATAAGATGGAGATATTTTGAATGGAAAGTTCATGAAAGGAAATATCTACTTCATTTGTGGAGAAAATTTCATTGGATTCATATTAATGGATGATTAGAAAATATTTTGGATAAAATGGATTGGACAAATAATACAAAAATCCTTGGTTTTATTGATAATTCATGAAAAAACACACTAATGTAGTGTAAATATTATAGAGGAATGTGATGAGGAGATGAGTAGTTTAGAGGGAAATTGTGGGGTTTGTGATGATATTGTAAAATAAAATAATGACCAGGTTTACAGTGACTCATGCTTCACTTATATGTGTATTAGATAATTTTTGATGAATATTTAGAACATTAAAAAATAACATGGATGGGGCCCATAATAGTTAGTGACTCTCGCTACTTGGAACTTATACCTCATTTTATTGAATGATCCTCGACATCTTCCATAAAAAACATCCACATTAGTCTTCCTATTAAAAACTATTCCTCATAAACTGGGGAAAATAAACATAAAAAATGGGTGAGATCAAAATATTTGTAAGGGTAGATAACGAAAATACATAGAAACAACATGAACATAAGGTTACGAGAAAACTAGCATAACATTGGAAGACCATACCCATCATATTAAACATCATACACATGAGACATGAAATAAATATTTTTATTAAATAAGTCAAGAATCATATGATAAACAATAACATGAACCATGTGATCATATCATTTTAATAATACATAGAATTTGTGGCAATCACATAAACATAGAAAAAATTATGTCAAGGAAACTGACTAAGACCTTTATAACATTATATGATTGGGAAAATCAAATATGTAACTGATATGGGTTTGGGATAAAAACATGTGTAAACTATTATATTTTGGATTGGGATGAAACCCATGTACCCTCTTAATTTCATTCTTGGGATATAACATTTATATTAAATTATTTTCATTCTTGGGCTTCAACCCATGTATTTTCTTATTTTCTGGATTGGGAAACAACACAAAAAACATCTTCATTTTAATATTGGGATGCAACCCATGTACCTTATTGTTTCTGGGCTTGGGCTACAACACATATACCCTTTAATCACATAAACCATTTATCAATATCCAATGGAATTAATTGAGATATAGGTCCCCCAACCAAATAATGAAATCATCAATAGATGTGACAAAAGATAATAAAAAATGCTTCATATCATGACACAAATAAAGAGATGAGTTTAATAAACCTAATATCATAACCCAAGAAATCAAATGGGTACCATAAACATTTCTTCATATAATCACATATAGAAAATAGATAAGTCTCATAATCATTTCATAAAACAATGACTCATTAAAAGATGTTGGTTTTCACATAATATAATTCATGGGAGATAAATTGGTGTCTTAAATAATAGAAAAGTACCTAAATAAATACCCACCAATAAATATATATTATTTAATTGATTTTGAACTATAATTAACACTTGATGATATTTTTTTGAGTTTTAGATATTTTGGAAAAACTCTTACCTAGTAAACTCATTCATTAAAAGTGCACACTTATATATAGAATCCATTTTTTTCACCAAAGTAAACCCATTAAATAAATCATGATTTTTTTTCAAGAAACTTATTCAATACTTTCGTCATGGAGTATTCAATTTCATTACCAATATTAAGACCTAAAAAATTGTTAAAACATGAGATGAACACAAAATATCTGTAATGTGATTAAAAAAGAATGAAACAATTAGTCTTGTTAAAACATGGTAATCCATTTAACATTCTATGTGAGAAAAAAACAAAACATTTTCAAATGAATAAAACTCATACTATTTTAGTAAATAAAAAAAATTAACCAATATAAAGTAATTAAAATTCATTTATGTGACTTAGAGAATCAAATACATAAAACCCTTTCAAACCTCTTGAAATTGAGATAACCTTATATTCATCTTCCATATTGTAAATCTATAATGGGGATCAACCTTCCTATAAGTTATATAGGGATTACACATGAGAAATTATGGGGCTCAATTATTCATATAATCTATAACGGGATCACATGTGAGCTATATTGAAGATCAACCCTTTGTATAAGTTGTTTCTGGCTCACCCATGAGATATAATGGGGATCACCTTATATATAAGCTAGATCGGGCTCACATTATTTATATAATGCTCTAGTAACATTAAAAAACACATTAATCCCAAAACCCTTTAGAAAAGCTTTTCTAACCCCATATGAAAATAATTTTCATATAAAAATATCATTTTCATTTAAGTACCCATTTTCAATACCAAGATACCAAAATAACGGATTTTTTTCATTTTAAAATACAATAAGTATTATAGAGGAATCCAAATATCCTATAACGGTTATGACAACGAAGAATTCATTGTCTCCATATACCTTAAAAAACATTCAGTTTGTCATTTTGTAAAGAAAGTAAAATTATTTGAATAAAAAGTTTTATTTTTGAAAACATTTAATGAAATTATATATAGACATAAAATTTCATGTATAATACTTTTACATCCATATAAATTAAAATGTAAATTAATATCATAAAGAAAATATTTTAAAATTAAATCTTCAAAGATTCATGGTGTCTGATACTACACTGAATGTTTAAATATTAATATCCATGAATTTATACATTAAAAAACATTAAATTTTATTTTAGAGGTAAAATATGTATATAAAATGTCATAATGGAAGTATATAATCCTTTTAATCGAATTAATATGCATATTATAAAAAAATGCCTAAATAAAAGGATATTGAGATGAAATCCATTAACATGATTCTGAATCATCATAAATTTTTTTTATACTCTAGAAAAATATAATTAGTTTAATTTATAGTTTCTTGAGAACCATTATCAATTTTATTATCACTAAATAACATCATATAAAAATTACTTAATTATTTAAGGTTATATCAGACATTTTGTCAAAATTCGGTACTTTAGTCGAAAATGAACATGGCGTGATGTCAATAAACTATGTGGTCATATGACCATAATATCCAGAATAGTATTCTTTTCATAATAATCACTTAATAAATTTTTAGAAATTTTTAAATAAAAATGGTCATTTATGGTATAAAAATGAAAAATTTTATAATTATGGAGATGGTAGGTCGTTCAAACACCTGAGTTACACTTCCACTTTTCAATGGTCATTATGTAAATAATGAAATTTTTATTATTTATTTAAATAATGATCATAATATTATTAAAATCATAATAATAATTTAAATAAACTGGAATATATCATACATGTGATGTGTTGAATATAAATGATTCATGTCGCTTCGTGGAGGTGATAGACCACACATACACACGAACGAGGTTATCAAATTTATTTGGTATTTAAAGTTAGAAAATAATAGAAATATTAGTCTTTTAAAAAGATAATTATTTCTATAATATCATATATAAACATTTATTCAATCATTATAACCATTCTTGATAGATATTAATGGAAAAAAATATTTGTTCGTGGAGGAGATAAATCACACGTACGCACGAATGATAGATTCATTTCCCATTTAATGGAAGTGGATAGGGATTTATGTGATGATACTGACATAATAGTTTATCATTATATTTAGGTTGTTGGAGTTATTATTTCACCATATATGGATGATATTTTAAGGATGTGGAAGAGGAAATAAAATATAAATACTTAAATAAAACTATACAACTTCTATGGTTGATCGACTTTCAAGAACATCTTAACACCTCTATGAAGGGATTTTTGTCTAATATTAGGACTCTAGAATATATGTAGGTATTCTAGGAACTAGTTTTGGTAGTAATTTGGAGAACAAAAAGTCTATTTTTATTGTGAGTGTTAGAGAAGAATGGGAACATTTTATAAGGGAGGGGAGAGGCACCCTTTGAAACTCTATAAATTAGAAATTAATATTAATTCTATTTCTTTACATATAATCCCGAAATCATTTATTTATAAGATATAATTATTCTGGGTCGAATACTCATCAAAAAATTAATATGATACAAGATATTTTTTTAATCCTTATCTATTTGGTTTTACCCTTATTTAACCCTTTTTAATCTTACTAAGATATCATATTATTTAAACTTTGTGTGTAAATTTAATTATGATAACATGAAAAAAGGCCAGAAAAAGAATAATTCATGAAATATTAGTACATATAATAACTATTTTTTGGAATATTATATTTTTCGGAATTCTTCAACATTTAATAAACTATATTATATTTTATGTTTTGAATTATGTCAATTTTGAAAATATTCAAAGTTAACATTTTTTTAATATTCATAAAAGCATGATTCCTTAAAAAAATACACATTAAATCAATCTTAACATGTTATATTCATCCATAAAATTCTTGGATGATGTCAAATACTTAAAATTGTATTTATTTTTATATTTATTATATCATTTATTTGATTATTTCATTAATAAAACAATTATTTCATTATCATTATGTCATAATTAAATTTAATTATTTAATATATAAAAATTATAAATAAAATAAAATTATTTATTTAATCATTTTATATTTATAATCACTATTTATAGTTTAATATTACTCTTATATAACCCCATTTAAAAATTAATATACTAACAAGAGTCATGTTTATGATAATTTTTTCATTATATGAAATTAAAAGTTATAAATGTCATAATCACAATCAAGTTGCTTCTAATGGAAATTTTTTTGTAAAAGGCCTGTCTTTGTCATCCATAACTCATCCAACAATATTAGGAATATTTTTATTGTATTTTTGATATTTTTATAATATTATGATTACCCTTATTTACCGAATTTAGCATTTAACTATGGTAAATAAAATACAAAAGTTACTAGTTTCTGAAAATTATTTTGATTCTATTAAACAAAATTTTTATATTGATTAAAACCATGTATGTTATATCACTACTGGAAATTAGATCTTTCCCAACGCTTCTATACCAACGGTTTTCAAAAACCGTTGGTATAGTTCCCCTTTCCCAACGGTTTGGCCAAACCGTTGGGAAAGGCCCCCAAATTGGCCACTTTTCCCAACGGTTTGGCCAAACCATTGGGAAAGGCCCTCAAATTAGAAACTTTTCCCAACGGTTTGGACAAACCGTTGGGAAAGGTGGACCTATCCCAACGGTTTGGCCAAACCGTTGGGAAAGGCCCTCAAATTGGACACTTTTCCCAACGGTTTGGACAAACCGTTGGGAAAGGTGGACCTATCCCAATGGTTTGGCCAAACCGTTGGGAAAGGTCCCCAAATATGCCACTTTTCCCAACGATTTGGCCAAACCGTTGGGATAGGTCTACCTTTCCCAACAGTTTGTCCAAACCGTTGGGAAAAGTGGGCCAAAATTCAACATCCTTCACAGAATGAAAATCAAAACCAAAGACCTATACCAACGGTTTTAACAACCGTTGGTATAGGTACTTTCATTTTTTATCAGACCTTCGTACCGAGAACATTATATAAATCAAAATTTAAAATATTTATGAGAATACATATATATATTTATGTAATTATGATCACAAATGTCATGTTAGGTTAGTGGTTGAGTCGTTCAATTATAAACGAGGGGTCCTGTGATCAAATCCCAGCGGATGTTTTATTTTTGGAATTTATATACCAACGGTTCCATTATTGTTGGTATAGATTTCATATTACCTATACCAACGGTTTCCAAAACCTTTGGTATAGATTTATCCCAATGGCTTACTTGGCTACGGTTCTCCAAACCGTTGGTATAGGCTATACCAACGGTTTGGAGGCCTATACCAATGGTTCCAAACCGTTGGTAAAGGTTAGTTTTCCAGTAGTGTATTTTGAAAATTCAATTAAAATATGTGGAAAAATTAAATATAAAAATATCACCTTGTCGGAATGAAAAAATTTGCTTGAAAAAGAAAAAATAATCAAAAGATCTACATGTTTTTATTTAAATTTTCAATATAAAATTACATCCAATGACCAAAATTGGGTTAAATGATAAAAAAATAATCCAAATAAACAAAACATAAATAAAATTCTAATATTTCAATAAAAATAAAGTAGAAGAAGAGTAATTTTTAAATAAAAATGCAGTATTTTTCATTATTCATTAAAATATGATTTTTTCACAAAAACAACCAAATTTTAACCTAGATAAATTTTAATGTCCCACATACATAGAATATGGTTATTTTTGTCAAATATAACATATAAAATTTATAGAAACTATTTTTAAAATGGTTTATACATAATTTTTTTTAAAACTACCTTTTAAAATATTTTACATATAAAATTGGAATTATTCTCGTTTAAGCCTCTTAAATATCTGTTTATGAATGTAAAAACATTTAAATACATGTGTAAAAACGATATAGTTTGTTTTTTTATTCTGTCCAACACAATAACTATGATTTAACTACCATTTCGAAAAATAATATTAATAATATATTATTTTTCGGTTTAATTCATTCATGTGTGCAACACAATATTTTAGAGGAACCCATTATTGTGTGTCAGTTACTCTATTAGAAAATCTATACCCATTATTGTAATATTAATATTATAATAAAAAATATAAATAAATATGAAATTTTTTTCCATAATTACTAGGGATGTTATGTCCTTTCTCCCTTTTTGAAATTGTGTCCTTTCCATTTTAAATTTAGGCTATCTAACATCATTGAAATAACACATCAGAAAAAGAGCAAATAAAACATCCAAATTAAAAGTATTAATGTGATGTTAAACTATCACATGTGTTATCATGTTGGAAAATAATTATACAGAAGAAAAAATTACTCTTATAGACTATTAGGGAGTGATATAGAACATGATCGCAAAAGGATAACAATCGTAATACTATATATATGTGAGTGGTAAATGTATATTGATTAATGTAATAATGTAAGGGTTTTTAATCAAGATAATTTTCATAGAGTTGAATAATTCTATTACTAATGGGACTAATAGCTTTAGGAAATATATGTTCATTACATATAGTGATTCATCCATTAATCAAATTCCACCACAAACTCATGTTTTTCTCTAAATGATGTGTATTCAAGATGGATTTATCATAGTGAAATTTCTATAATCAACTTATAGATAATCAAATTATCCAAAAAAATATAAAATATATAGTTCTATTATCATAATATATTAACAAAAATTGATATGGTTAGTACAAAATAATATAATTTCCAAAACAATTAACCATTTTATAAAGAAAAAAAATTTATTATCCAAAATCCAATAGTAATATCCGTGGTCAACATAGACCATTCCAAAATAACAATCCTTAAATTTACATAAAATAATGAAAACTAAGACTGAAATCCAAAATTCATAAGGATTTTATCACATGGTATTCTAGGATAAATTTTAACATTTATCTTTAATTAATATACACTCTCCATAATTCATTATACCAAAATTAATTAACATAATAACATATTCTCTAAGATAGTTTAGTCATTTCAATAAATAACCCATGTTTTCATGTGTCCATAATAAAAATCATAGATTCTTAAAAAATATTAAGAAACCAATACTCCTCAATAAAAATCCCATATTATTTTATTTACCTTAATCATATAATATTTCTAAAAAAGTGAACATCTTTTTAAATAATACTGATCAGTTAATAAATTTCAAATTTTAAGGATAACCATTTAATAAAACCAAAATTCCCAAAATCATTTAATTATTATTCCATCAAATAATTTATCTAAAATTAAAATTCATACTATGTAGGGACTTCACATAAGACAGTGGCATGCTATAAAGTCATGTCACACATTGGTTGTGGGTTTGATTCTCGTGGCCTTGTTTAATGTGATGGGTTGTCACACAATATGTTTTTTGTCCATTTTTCTAAAACTATATAATTATTATATCATTAATTAAATGATATAAAATACTAAAAAATAACCAATACATGTTTTAACAGTAATGGTTATTCTACACATCCACTTTTTCATCCCCAAAAGTAATAACCCTGGCTACCTCAAAAATAAATATCGTTAAAATTACCTATAATTACCATGAAATTTCATAACATAAGAATCAAAATGTATTTATATGATATTTATCTTATGATAAAACTAAACATAATAAGCACATATGATATCCCTATTAGTTATGAAGACAAACTAATATCTAAATTTTTCTAAACCTCTCTCTGAAAACAATGATAAGTATATTTCCTTAAAAATAATTTATTATAGTGTTTTTATAAATAATTCACATTTGAGGATATTTTAAGATTAGAGTATTAGATAATTAGGGAAACACCTAATTTATAAAACTCTTACATTAAAATTGGACTCTTATACACTATATCAAATTTTTTAACAAAGGAAACCCTTTTAAAATAAAACATGATTTCTTATAAAGAAACATCATCAATACTTTCATCATGGCATATTATTTGTTGTTACCAATCTTAAGACGGGTAAAAAACTATTCAAAACATGGGATGATCACAGAAGCCCGGTTAGGGACATAAAAATATAGAATGTTAGCCTTTTTAAAATATGGTAACCCATTTAATGTTCTTTGATGAAATTAAATAAAACATCTTCACATAAATAAAAGTAATACTCTTTTCTCAAATAAACAAATAAAACCAACAAAAAAATTAAAACTCATTTAGATGAATTAGAGAATCCTATAAAAAAACCCTTTAATACCTCTTTCAATTGTAATTAACAAATGGACGACTTCCAAATTGGAGATTTATAATGGTGATCACCCTTTTTATAATCTATATCGGGATCTCTTATGAGCTATAATGGGGATAATCCCTAAATATATGCTATAAATAGCACACACATGAGCTATATTGGAGCAAAAACCATCGTATATGCTGTTTCAGGCTCACCTGTAAGCTATAATGGGGCCCCTCCATTCATTTAATATATATCGGTCTCACCCATTGATATAATGATCATATTCGATTTCAAAAAACATGTTAATCACAAAACCCTTTTGAAAAACACTTCTTATCCCAGATAAATAACCTTTTCATTAAAGAGTATGATTTTCATTTAATAATAAATTATAAATACCAAGATCTTTAAAAAAGGATTTATTTTTCATTTAAAATACTTTAATACTTATAGATGAATACAAAAAACAAATAATGATTATGGTGGTAGAGTATTCATTTTCAACATATACATTAAACCGAAACAATTTTTTTGTCATTTTTTAAAGATAGTAAAAGGCATTGAATCAAATGATTCCATTTTTTAAAAAATGATTGAAAATAATAATGGACATAAAATATATTTTATATTACTTTTTATCTATATAAATATATATATAAATTCATATCATGAAGAGATGTTTGGATAATAAAATATTTACACATTCAAGGTGTCCCACACCACTTAAAACATTTAAATTTTAATATCATTGATAATATACATTTAAAAAAACATTTAATAACATTATTAGAGATAAAATGTGGATATGAAATTATGTAGTGGTTGTACAAAAACCTTATAAAAAATAAATGTGAATATTATCAATAAAATCGCCCAATTAAAAGATTTTGAGACTAAGTCCCTTACCTTGAGTCCGACTCATCATGTAAAATCGTTATATTCATGAAAAATAAACATAGGTTAATTTATACCTTCCTAAAAACCTTTTTAATGTTTATTATTAATTTTATATCATTAATACAATATTATAAAAATTATATAACAATTTATGTTCATATCAGACGTTTTATCGAAATTCATTACTTGTGTCCAAAATGAACATGGCTTGATGTCAATTGTCCATCTGGTCAATTGTCCATTATATCCAGAATAATATTCAATAATAATAATAATAACACTAATACATAAATTATCATATATAAATCAATCATCACTTTAATGGTACAAAAATTTAATAATGTTATAATCAAGGAGATGATTGGTGGTACGTATGCATGAGTAACGTTTCAACTTTTCATTGGTCGTTATGGAAATACAGTAATTATTATTTTATCGTTAAAAAATTATCATAATATTATTAACATCGTAATAATAATTTATATGTACATATATATATATCATAAAAGTGATGTGGTGATTAAAAATGATTCACATCGCTTCGTAGAGGTGATAGTTCAAATGTACGCACGAACGATGTTATCATTTTTTTCATCATAGATAATAAGAACATAACTAAAATATTATTTTTTTAAATGATAAATATTTCATTAATATTATATTTATGCTTTGATTCCATTATTTTAACCAGTCTTGATTGACAGTTATGGAAAATGAATAATACTGGTTCGTGAAGGTGATAGTTCATATATACAAATGAACGATTAATATTATTCCAGTTTAATGTAATTTGAGATATGTTTAGGTGATGATATTATTGTAATAACATATCGTTTTATTTATAATACTAAATTTATTATTTCATCATGGTTGTTGGATATTTGAAGGATGAGAAAGAATAAATAAAATATAAACTCTTAAAGAAAATGATACCTCTTTTTAGGTTGATAACCATTGAAGAACACCATAACCCCTCAAACAAGGATTTTATGTCTAATTAAAAGAATATAATCATGGGGAGAAATTTTAGGAAGTGTTTTGGGTAGATCATGGACAAATAAAAGTTCTTTGGGAATGTCAGTATTATATAAGAGTTGGTGCATTTTTGTAGGAGAGGGTAGGGGTACCCTTGGAATCTCTTAAAATATTAAATTAAAATAAATTCTGTTTATGTTCCAAATTGTCCCAAAATAATTTATTTATAATATAAGATAATTTTGGGTAGAGAACCTAATATTAAAGTAAATGTAGACATGTTTTTAATATATTTTAAACCATATCATTTTGATTTAACCCTAATTCTACCTTGTTTAATCTTACCATACTATGATGTTATTTTCATATTGTGCTTTAATGTAATTACCATGACCTGTAAAATGAAAAAAAGGGTAATTTATGAAATAGTATTAATTATCCTAATTTTTTTACAAATATTTTATTTTTAGTAATTTTATTTCATTTAATAAACTATTTTATATTTTTTGTTATGAATTATGTCAATTATGACACTATTGATACGCTTTTTTAAAATAAAATCCTAAAACCTTTATTCCATCAAGAAAAATACATTAAATAAATATTAACAAGTCATATTAATCCAAAAATATATATTATGGAATCAAATATTTAAAAATATATTTATTTTAATCATTATAATATTATTTATTTTATTCATTCATTGGTAATGTAATCACTGCATCATCAATCTGTCATATTGAAATTTTAATTTTTAATATCATAAAATTATTAATAGAATACAATGATTTCGGTAATATTTGTAGCATTATAATGAAAAATTATAGTAATGAATATCACTTATATATACCATATTAAAATTGTTTATTTATATGAGTAATGTCTATGATAATTACCACATTACATTAAATTAAAAGTTATAAATGTCAAAATCAAAATCAAGTGGCTTCCAATGGCCAAATTTTCATCCCCTACATTTTTTGGGTTGTCCATAACTCAGCTAATAATATTATGACAATTTTTAGGGTAGTTTTATATTATTATATTATTATTTTTACCCTATTTATCTAGCATACACTTTAATCGTGGTAAAATAAATACTAATGTCATTTTCCCCTTAAAATTATTATGATCCCATTAAACCAAAAATTTTCATTATTATTACAAATAAGTAAGTAAGTATTTTAAAATTAAATTCACATAAGTTGAAAAATTAAATATAAAAACTATTCCCATTTTCAGAATAAAAAATGGTTTCTTAAAATAAATACCCATTTAAAGATTTACATGTGTTTATTTCAAATTTCACTGTGAAATTACATCCACTGTCCAACATAAGATTAAATGTTAAAAATATAATCTAAATATAAATTAAAACTAATTATAATAATAATATATCTAAAAAATTAAATTATATGAATAAGGTAGTTTTGAATTTAAATGCAGTATTTTTCACTATTCATTAAAATATGAATTTTATTAGAAAAATTCAAAATTTCATGAAAAGAAAATTTTGATCGTACTATTAAAATGATTAAGTTTATTTTTTGAAATATATTAAAGGGAATTTTTTTCTCATAGCATGGCTGACACATAATAATGGGTTTCTCTGAAATCATACATTGAACACAAGATTGAGTTATACCGAAAAAATACACTGTTAATATTATTTTTTTAAATGTTTGTAAATGATTAGCATTTATAATGGATGGAATGAACAGAAATAACTTTGTTAATTTTAAACATGTTCGTTAAATATTTTTACATTCATCAAATAAATTTTAGAATTATTAAAATGAGAATAAACTTAATTTTTTGAATAAAATGCTTTTAAAAGGTAGTTTTACCATCATTTAATGGATAGTTGATCACCATTATAGAGAAAAAGTATTCCTGATATAGGTTATAAAAAGGGTGGTCCCCATTACAGATCTCTAATTTAGATGTAGACCATATGGTTTTTCCAATTGAATAAGGTTTGAAATGTTTTTATGTTTATAATTTTCTAAGTCACATAAATAAGTTTTAATTGCATTCTATTTGTTTTAGTGATTTTATTTGAGAAAAAAGTATTAGTATTATTCATGTGAGTATTTATTTCTTCATTCTCTCAAAAAATGATAAATGGGATAATAGGATTTAACTAGACTAATGGTTTTTTTCTTTATTATTTCCATTAGTGTTCATTTGTGATCATCAAATGTTTTAAAATGTTTTTTACAGGACATATGATTAGTAAGGGAAAATATGATTCCATGATGAATGTATTGGTGATTTATCTTATAAATAAATCATGTTTTATTTTAAAAGGGTATCCATTGGTGATTTTTTTGATACAGACTATAAATTTACACTTGTAATATATGAGTTTACTATGTAAGAGTTTTTCCAAAATATCTAATACTATAGACATAAAAGATACTTGAATTATAATTATATATGAAAAAACTAGACTTAGATACGTTTAAGGTTGTGTCACAATAAAATCTAAACCTTAAAAATATCTTATTCTAGTGTTTTTGAAATATAAATATTATTTGAGAATCTTTTAAAATTAGAGTTTTAGATAATTAGGACAAACTCTTTCATAGTAAATTCATAAATTAATAGTGGAAAAATATAATCAGTATCCAGTTTTTTCACCAAAGGAAACCCTTTTAAAATAAAACCTGAACTGTTTTGAAGATTCATATTCAATAATTTAATCATGGAATTATATTAATCCTTACCAATCTTATGACCTATCAAAAACAATTTAAAAAATTGTATGAGCTCAAAACCTCATTATGGGACATAAAATGAAAGAAACAATAGTCTAGATAAAACATGGTAGCCCATTTAATGTTCCTTGAGGGAATGATTCAAAACATTTTCACATGAATAACACTCATAGTTTTTGTTTAATGAAAAACATTAAAACCAAATGAAATAAGTTAGAAAACATTTAGGAGACATAGAGAATCAAATAAATAAAACCCCTTCAAACATCATTCAATTACAATACCCATATGTTCGAACTCCAGACTGGAGATCTATAATGGGGATCACCCATTGTATAAGCTATATGGGGCTCACCCATGAGCTATAATGGGGACCAAACCATCATATATGCTATAATGAGCTAACACATGATCGATATAGGAGCTCAACCATTCATATAAGCAATATTGGGCTATACCATTAGATATAATGGAAATTAGCCTTTCGTATAAGCTATATTGCCCTTACCCGTTTCATATAATTCTCAACTACCATTTAAAAAAAACACATTCATCACAATATGCTTTTGAGAAACTTTTCTAATCCCATATGAAAAAAAATTCATATAAAAATACAATTTTCATTTATAAACCCATTTTCAATAATATGATAACCAAATAAAGGGTTTATTTTCCTTTTCATATGTATTAAGGCGTATTGTGGAAGCCAGATATCATATAATGGTTTTGGCGGCAGAGTAGTCGTGGTTTCCATATATGTAAAAACAAAAAAACATCATTTTTATAATTTTTGTAATGAAATTAAAATGCTTGAATCATATGACTACATTTGGAAATCAAATTATTAAATTAAATATAGAAATAAAATGGCATTGATAATCCTATTATATCCAAATAAATAAATATTTAAATTAATATAACGATAAAAATATTGGATAATAAAATCATTAAACGTTCGTGGTGTCTCATACCACTTTGAACAATTAAATTATAATATCCATAAATTTAAACAATTAGAAAAAATATAAATTACATTAGTATACATAGAATATGGTTATGAAATTTCATTATGCATGTATATACGCTATATAAAAGAATAAAGAGGCACATTGTGATGAAATGCCTCAATGAATGTATATTGAGACGAAATCCCTTACCTTGAGTCTAACTCATCTTGTACAATAATTATTTTACTTAATAATAAAAATAGGATAATTTAAACTTGTATTAAAACATTTTTAATATTTTTTATATCTTTTATAACACTTATTACGTGGTTTTAAAAATTTCATAACTATTTATGTTTATATCGGATGTTTTGTTGAAATTCGGCACATTAGTCGAAAAGAAAATTAGATTTATATTAATAGTACATGTGATCAAAAATAAATCATCACTAGAATAATATTAATGAAATAATAATCTCATTAATATATCAAATTATACATTTTAAATAAAACCAATCATTCATGGAATGAAAAGTGAACAGTGTTATACTAAAGGAGACAGAAGGTCGTACGTACACATTTGTAATATTTCAATTTTTCATTGATCGTTATGGAGATAAGTTCATTGTTATTTTAATTTCCCATAATAGTTATTATATTATTCAAATAATTAAAAAAATTAAAAAATAATTATATATATATTACATGTGATTTGGTGAATAAAAATGATTCACATCACTTTTTGGAGGTGATAATTCACATCTACATTATAATGAAGTTATAATTTTTATGGGCGTGGAATGTAATAAAAGAACAAAAATTTAATTAGTTTAAAATGATAAATATGTCATGAATATAATATTTAAGCATTTAATCCATAATTATAACTGGTTAGGATAGACAGTTATGGAAAATAAATTATATCTTTTCGTGGAGGTGTTAGTTCACATGTACACACAAACGATTAATTCATTTCCCATTTAATGGAAGTGGAAATGTATTATTTTATGATATTACATTATAAAATATTATTATATTGGGGATACAAGAGTTATTATTTGATCATGGATGGAGGATATTTGAAGGATGAGGAAGAAGAAAAAAAATAGAATTACTTAATGAAAACGATACCTTTTATTCAGTTGATCGCTTTTGAAGAACACCATAGAAACTCTAAAATGGGTGTTCATCATAAAAAAAGGACTCCAAAACATAGGGAGGGATTATAAGATGTATTTGGGTATATTTTTTCCAAATAAAGTTTTTTTTGAAGTGAGACTATTAGATAATAGTGTGTGCCTTTTTATAGGAGAGGGGAGGGGCACCCTTGGAAACTCTTAAAATATAAAATTATTATAAATTTAATTTCGAATCCAAATGGTCCCAAAAAAACGTAAATTCGAAGAAAATATGATTTTGGGTCCAATAATGATATTTAAATTAATATTAGTCCAGTTTCTAATATTTTATAATTCTTATATTTTTTGTATAACCCTTATATTACCCTTTTTAATCTTACTGTGATATCATGTTATTTACACATTGTGTGTTAATGTAATTACCATAACATGTAAAAAGACCAAAAAAGGTGTCACTTATCATATATTAGGACTTATCAGAAGATTTTGGTTGAATTTTATATTTTTATTGATTTTATTATATTTAATAAACTATTTTATATATTTAAGTTATGAATTATGACAATTTGGATAGTATTCATAGTTGAATATTAAAAAAATCATTGCATCATGATTAAAATGAAAAAAATACATTAAATAAATCTTGAATTTTAATTGTAATCTATAAAATATGTTTACAACATCAAACATTTAAAATTAAATTTGTTTTAGTCATTATAATATCAATTATTTGGTTCTTTAATTAATAAAACAATCTCAACATCATTATTCTGTCATTATTAAATTTAATTATTTAACATCTAAAAATTATAAATAAAATAAAATTATGCTGGAAATTTTTTATATTTATAATTAATTTTTATAGTTAAATATATCACCAATATAAACCCTATATTCGACAAGTTTTAGTAATAACATTCATGTTTATGATTATTTTTTCCTTTACTTTAAATTAATAGTAAAAAATGTCCCAATCACAGTCTAATGGCATAAAAAGAACAAAATTTAATACCTAGTGTTTTAATGATACTAAGTACCTCATCCAATAAGATTAATAATGTTTTGGGGTAGTTTAATATTATCGAAATATTATTTTTACCATTATTTACCTTTTTTTACTATTTAACTATGGTAAATTAAATATTAATGTACATATTCACCAAAAAATAATTTGATCTTATTAAAGAATTTTTTTATGTTTATTAAGACAATTTATGTTATTTTTTAGAAATTTAATTCACATAATTGGAAAAATTTAATATAAAAATTTATCATGTTGTTAGAATGAAAAAAATGGTTTAAAAAAAAGTAAAAACCATCAAAAGATTAACATGTGGTTATATCAAATTTCAATTGGAAATTACATCAAGGGGATAAAATTGATCTAAATTATTAAAAAATAATTTAAATATACACTAAATCCAAATCAAATTATACTCTATCGATACAAATAAATTATAAGAAATTTAATATTTGAAAAAATTCCATTTTTTTACTAATCATTAAAATATGAATTTTATCAGTTTAATACAATAATTTTAACCAAAGTACTTTTATTTTCCCACATCCAAATAAAATGTTGATTTTTTCAAATATAAGATATAAAACTGAATAAAACTAAATTTTAATAGTGTACTCCATCAAAAGGTGGAAACAGTACCTTTTAAAAACATTGTATGATTAAAATTGGATTTATTATCATTTTGAGCCTCTAAAATTTATTTGATGAATTTAAAAAAATTTAACAAATATTTTTAAGCATACTTGACATGAAATAATGGGTTTTTATTAAATCTTACATTGCACACATGACTGAATTATGCTATAAAATAACATATTATTAATATTATTATTTTAAATAGTAGTTAACACATACCCATTGTATTGGTGGGAATGAAAAAAATAATATATATTGAATTTTAAATTATTTTTGAAATTTTTTTCCATTAATCAAGAAAATATATAGGCTTAAATTGAGAATAAATATAATTTCACACATAAAATACCTTATTTTTCTAAAAAGTAGTTTTACGCACTTTATATGGGGACCCATATTAAATCATCTTTTTCTCACATTTATATCTTATATTTTAAAATATAAACATTTTATTTGGATGTGTGACATAAAAATTGATTTTGGTTGAATTTTTGGTATTTTTCTGATACGATTCATATTTTAATTAACAATTAAAATTAATGAATTTTAATTCAAAACTTCATTTTCTTCTAATTTATTTGTATTATCAGATTATCATTTGAATTGGTTTTAAATTATATATAGATTTTTTTTAATTTAATCTAATTTTAGTTGTTGGATGTAATTCCACATTGATATTTGATATAATCACATTTCAATTATTTGATGGTTTTTACATTTTCAAAACCGATTTTCTCTTTTCAATAAGGGAATTAATTTAAAATTTAATTTTACCACTTAGATGAATTGAATATCATAAAGTATCATATATGGTAATAATAATTATGATAAATGTGGTTTAATAGGATGAAAATTATTTTTCTTGAATTGTATATTTATTATTTTATTTACAATGGATAAAGGGTAAATATCTTAAATTAGGGGGGAAATAATATTATAATAATATAAAACTACCTAAAACTTGTCCTAATTTTATTATAAAATAAATTTATGATAAATAAAACCCTTCAGATACTAATTTTTACTTTTTATGCCACATGTGTGTGATTATGACTTTTAATACATTTAATTTAATGTAAAAGAAAAAATATCAAACACATTACTCTTATTAATAAAATAAATTTAATATGGGGTTATATAAGTGATATATTAGTCTATAAATAGACCATAGAAATATATTTTGATTATGGAAATCATGGTAAATTATTTATAATTTTTAAAATATACATATGTAAATACAATTACGACACAATGATGATGCAATAATATATTTATTAATTAAAAAACCAAATAACTGATATTAATAATATTAGAATAAATATACTATTAAATATTTGATGTCATACATGAATTTTATGTATGACTATGACATTTTAGTATTTATTTAATGTATATTTTCTTCTAAATCATGTTGTTATGATTTTTTTTAAAATATTCATGTACGTAGAGTGTCAAAATTTCTATAATTCAAAACATAAAATATAAAATAGTTTATTAAATGTTATAATATTCCAAAATATCAAAGATTTATATAAATGGTTAGGATATTTATTAATATGTCATAAATTAAACTTTTTGGTTTTTTATAAGTTATGGTAATTAAATTTACACACAATATGTAAAAAACATGATATCACATTATGATTTAAAAAAGTAAAATAAGTGTTAAACTAAAAATATAAGGATTCAAAAAATATATAAAACTTCTTTAATTTTAATTTTATGATAATTATTCATCCCATAATAATATTATCATCAAACTAAAGTATTTTTGTCCTATTTTTAATAGAAATTTAATTTATATTAATTTTATATTATAAGAGATTCTAAGGGTGCCCCTCTTTTCTATTAAAAAATTGTACCCTGTCATATCTAATACTCAAACAACCAAAGCCTTTTCAATCATCCATGCTAAGACCAAAACTCTCCTCAAAATTCCTCCCCATATTCTTGAGTAATTATTTTAGATAAAACTTCCTTCATTGAGGTGTAAAGGTGTTCTTCAATGGCGAGAACTCAAAGAAGATATATAATTTTCTTTAAGTATTTCTATTTTATTTATTCTTCCAATTACATATATTATCCTATAATAGTGATGAGATAATAACTCCAGTATCCGCAATATACTAATATGTTATTATGTAAATATCACCACTTAAATACATCTCCACTTCCATCAAATGGTAAAATAATTAATTGTTCATCAATATGTGTGAAGTATCACCTCCACAGACTGATCTAATTTGTTTTTCATTACTGTTAATCAATACTAGGCATAATAATGGAATCAATGATAATATGATATATTGACATATTTATAATTTTAAAATAATAATATTTCAATTTTTTTATTACTTTCTATGCACGTATCAATTATAGTGTTGCTCATACTTACGTGTGAACTATCTCCTCCATGTAGTTATATGAATCATATTTATTCACCACATCCATTTTTTAATAAATATAAATATATATAAATGATTATTATTATAACGACACAAATCCGAAGCCCCTCCACTGGTGCCCCGTACCCAGTTCGCCACATGACCTCAAGCGTGTTTCCCTAAACTCCAGAGGCTGTCGACTAGCAGCGAGGGCCATGATGAGTCGGTGGGGGAAACTATACCCTCATTCAGTAAAGTATATAACGGAAGAACAACCAGACACAATAACGGAAACAATAAACAACATACAACAACTGAACTGAACAACGGAAGAAATATATAAAATAATAATGATGCAACATGGTACATGTGTCTATGAAAAGCAGTAAACAAACCAACGAGCTGGAGTACAACTAAAAAAAAGTGCAAAAGAAAACAAAGTAAACTCTTCATCATCACAAGACACGGCTCAGTCCCATGCGCTTCAAATCCAGTGCAATCAAGAACCTGAAGTAGAAGGGCACTTGCCCTTATCTATACCTCCAACAACATAGTCTGCTTGGGCCCAAAGCATGGCCCAAACAGGGTGTGAGATACAATCCCAGTAGGCAATCACCCAAAGATTTGTGCCTAACAGTCAATGAATACAAGTCAAGTAAGAGGGAAGGAAGCAGTAAACAAAAAATCACACAATGACTACAATCCACATTTCTAACATATAAAGTACACAAGTAAACAACCAGAAACAAGAAGAAAACAGGTAACCCTCTGGGTAGCTCTCACATCCATACCCCTATGGTTCAACCTACAATTACTAGCAACCCTATAGGAGGAACACACAGTCTCACCCCTCAGGTCCAGCTAAGAATAGACTCTCTGAGGAAGCACTCACCATCAATTCTCCACATAGTCTAGTATCGTGCTAAAGGCTCTCTAGGGAAGCACTCAATGTATCATTCCCCATGTGGCTCACGTCGAGGAACTACAGACTCTTTGAGGAAGCACTCATCATCAATTCCCCATGTGGTCTCGCATCATATTAAAAGACACTCTAGAGAATCCTTTACATCCATTCTCCATATGGTCTACTACACTAGGTTCCCAACGTCCTACAGGAAAATAAACATGCTCAGTGCTCGTGCAACGTCCATGTAAACCTCAAAACTACTTGGATATCAATCTAAGGCTCAACAACATAACAAAGAAACAGTTCCACTATGCTAAAATTAGGCATGGAAACTGGAGAAATGCCAAACTGTCCGAACAAGCATATAAAACATCCATTGTACAGTAAAAAATACCATAATCACAGACAAAACATCTACTCTAGCAATCAAGGAAAGAAGGAAATACAACAAGGGAAAAATAAGAACACGCAATACCCCATTCAAGGGTATTGGTGGAATTGCACAAAATACTCATCGACATTCTATAGAAAGGCACAAACCACCTACCTGGATGCTAGGGGATCAAAATACTTGAACCACGATGTCTGATTCTCCCTAGAACGTCATAGATCTGAGAAAATGCACAAAATGTTCAACCCTAGATATCTTGAGGAGGAAGAAGAATTGGAAAACAAGGCTCAAGAATAAGGAAGAACTCACGGTTGTGCTTACAACGCAATCGATAGAGCTCAAATTGGAGAACGGATGGAGGAAAGGTAGCTCGGATAAGATCCACGTCCATACAGTCGCTCTCGGATGAAGAAACTGGAGAAAAAGACGTTTTCCTCAATTAGGCGCAACCCCGGTCCACTTAATGAAAAAACAAAAGTACAGGGCATGTACTTTTAGAGTACACAACGTGTACTAGGTTTTTCCGTACTCTTCTAAAATCGGTCTCCACGTCACCCTTACACACTGTGTGTGTGGCCCGGACATGGCCAGCACACAGCTTCGAGCGGGAAAAGTGTACACGATGTGTACTCAGAAAGTACAAGATGTGTACTTCAAAAATTTCCAGAAAGTTTATTTTTCTCAAAAACTCCATAAAAATGAATGGCGTAGCTGAATAAAGATCCAAGTTCTTACAAACTTCCCCCCTTAACAAAATTCATCCCCGAATTTCCCTAGCGAGGCGTAGAAGAAGAAACCCTGAACAGCTTCGGCCACTATGATCGTACATCAGCCTCCCTCTCCCAGGTCTCGTCCTGTACTCACCCATTCTTCCATAACAGCCGTACAAGAGGGATAGACCACCAATGAAGAACTTTCATACTACGATCGACAATCCGGATGGGATGCTTTTCAAACGACACATCCGCTTCAAGCTCAACCTCCTCGAGATGAAAGTCATGAGACATGTCCGAAAAGTAATGTCGGAGTTGAGAGACATGGAAGACTTCGTGCATGGACCGGTACCTCTGGGGTAGCTGCAACCGATAGGCAATCAACCCAACTCTCTCCACTACCTCAAACGGTCCGACGTACCGTGGTGAAAGCTTACCCTGTCTCCGAATCCTCTTGTGTCCCAACCTCCATACGACATGAAAGAAAACATGACCCCTGACCTCGAACTCCAGAGGTCATCACCATTGATTAGCATAAGACTTCTGCCGAGACTGTGCCGTAGCCAACCTCTTCCGAATCGGCTCAATCTGCTCTGAAGTCTCCTGAAAAGGACAAGGTCCCAGCAAGGCTGCCTCTCCTACCTCCAGCCAGCACAAGGGTGATCAGCATGTCCTACCATACAAAGCCTCGTATGGTTCCATATGAATGGTCCCCTAGAAACTGTTGTTGTAGGAGAACTCCACAAGAGGAATATGATTCTCCCATGAACCTCTAAAGTCTATAATGAACGCTCTCAGTATATACTCAAACACCTGGATCGTACGCTTGGACTGGCCATCTGTCTGGGGATGGTATGCCGTACTCAAAAGTACCTGTGTACCCAAAGCCTTCTAAATTCCCTACCAAAACCGAGAAGTAAAGTGCGCATCCCTATCTGAAACAATGGAATCTGGAACTCCATGTAGTCAAATGATCTCTCTGATGTACAGTCTTCCTAGATAATCGACACTGAAGGACACCTTGATCGGCAAGAAGTGAGAAACCTTCGTAAGTATGTCGATGACAACCAATAAAGTATCGTTCCCCCGAGGTGACCTCGACAACCCGGTCACGAAGTCCATCGCAACATTGTTCCACTTCCACTCTAGAAAGGGTAACTGCTGTAAAAGGCCTGCTGGTCGCTGATGCTCCGCCATCACCTGCTGACAAGTAGAGCATCTCATGACAAAACTGGCGACATCTTTCATCATACCTGGCCACCAGTACTGGAAATGAAGATCCTGATACATCTTGGTGACACTAGAATGAACTACCCAAACTGAGGAATGCAAATCCCGCATCATCTCCTCACATATGTCTTTCGGCACCCATACGCATCCCTGGAAATGAAAGATCTCATCCTCGCCCACTGTCCATCCAGGAAGAGGATCCTCTCCTAACACACTCTCCCATAGGACTAATCCTTCCGAGTCTGATAGTTTCCTCATCCGTACCCGATCAAGTAGTGTAGAGGTAACAGCTATAGAAGATAGGAAAGTCTGTCCCTGTCTGTCGTGCACCTCTAGATGCATCTCAGAGAACAAATCCATAAGCTGACACTCACTGCTAGCCTCCTGAACTGCCTGAATCTGAGTTCTCCTACTCAATGCATCTGCCACTATGTTTCCCTTTCCCAGCGTATAGGCAAGATAGAAATCAAAAGACTGAAGATACTCGACCCACCTACGCTGCCACAGATTCAGATCACACTGAGTGAAGATATACATGAGACTCTTGTGGTCAGTGAATACCAAAAAGTTCTCTCCCAGGACATAGTGTCTCCAATAGTGTAAGGCATGGAAAACTGCTTCCAACTCCAGATCATGCATATGGTAGTTCCTCTCATGTGGCCTCAACTGCCGAGACCCATACACAATTACTCCATCTCCCTGCATAAGCACAGCTCCTATCCTAATACCTGAAGCATCACAATAGACTCTATAGCTCTTGCCTAGTTTTGGAAAGACTAGTATCGGTGCCAACGTCATCCTTCCCTTTAGCTCCTAAAAGGATGACTCACAAGAATATGACCATAAGAACTTCACCCCCTTCATGTTCAGACCTGTCAAAGGTGTTTCTAGGCGTGAAAAGTCCTGAATGAAGCGTCTGTAGTATCCGGCCATCCCTAGGAAACTCTGTACCTCAAAAATGTTCTTCGGCTGCTCCCAGGAAACTACAGCTCTCACATTCTCTTGGTCCAAAAATACTACTGCCTATGAGATGATGTGACCCAAAAAGTGAATTTGATCCATCCAGAAGTGGCACTTCAAGAGTTTAGAATAAAGTCGATGCTCTCTTAGTTTACTCAGAATGATCTCAAGATGTGTGGCATGGTCGTGTCGAGTGTGAGAGTACACCAAGATATCATCTATGAAGACCATGAAGAAGGAGTCCATGTAAGGATGGAACACTCGGTTCATCAGTTCCATGAAAACTGCAGACGTGTTCGTTAGACCGAACGGCATGACTGTATACTTGTATAGACTATACATGCTCCTGAAGGCTGTTATAGGTATATCAGATGGTCTAACGTGCAAATGATGATAACTAGACCTCATGTCGATTCTTGAGAACACCTAGCCTCATCGAAGCTGATCAAAGATTTCATCGATCCTCAGCAAGGGATATCAGTTCTTGACCGTCAACTGGTTCAGTTTCCGATAATCCACACAAAGCCGAAGGGTACCGTCTGCCTTCTTCGAAAAAAGGACAGGCAAACCCAAAGGAGAAGTACTGGGTTGGATGAAACCCTTTGCCTGAAACTCCTCCAACTGCTTCTTGAGCTCCTGCATCTCAGGTGTATCCATCCTATAAGGAGTAATGGACACCAGTTCTTCTCCTGGAACGAGCTCAACAGAAAATTCTACCACACGCTCCAGAGGAAAACCTAAAAAGTCCTCTAGAAAGATGTCCCTGAAATGATCCAACACTGGAGGAATGTCCAACTATGAAGTCCCTTGATCATCCAGATAAAGACTAGAAATCTGGGCTATCACCCTTCCTAGCCCATGATACTCAAGTCCTACTCGGCTCTCCTGAACATCCCATTCACCTCTATGATGAAAACATTCACCCTCTGGTGAAACGAAACTCACTCTACGGCGATAATAGTCGACGAATGCCTGGAAGGGAACCAACCAGTCCATCCTGAGGATGAAATCATATCCTATCATCTCTAGGACATAGAGATACCATATGAAACGATACCCTTCAACCTGTAGAGGGCACTATATACACTGACGTACACTAGATGTCCTTGTCCTAAAAGGTGTTTCTAGTGTCAACAAGTTGGCAGAAGAAAAGATGCAGAGCCCAAGGCTCTCGACAACAGCAACAGAGATAAAGCTATGCGTAGCCCCAATATCGAAAAGAGATGAAGATAAAACTAAGGCTACTAAAATCGTACCTTGAACTGTAGAAGGGATGGGATCCTTTTCCAGATAGGTTTGCTCTATGGAAAAAGAATGGTCTGAACCGCGGCCCTGCGCCCCTAGCTGACCACTCTGAGATAATCATCCTTACTGGTACTGAGGGGCTGGTGGCTGACTGCCATGTCCTCGACCTCCACCTCAGCCCGAACGGCTAGAAGAACACCAATTCCCTGACTAGTGAGAAACTAGTGGTGCTGCTCCTGAACGAGGAGTCATGGAAGAACCCCGGTTACCATCTACTGGTGAGAAAACATAGAAGAAATGCTGAAGGTGACCAATCTTGCCGTAAGAATGGCACTCCACGGGGTCTCTCTGGTATTGTGCCCTCGTGTGCCCTGACCGACCACACTGGAAGCATACCACCTGGCTGCCTGATGATGCATCTCGCTTCCTCGGATCACCGCGAGTAGACTCTCTATGGCTCTTCTTGCTGTCATCTCAAGGAAAATTAGCTCTGGAAGCAGAACTGCCATGGATTGTAGCTCCGAAGTCTCTCAGATTGCGCTCGGCGATCAGTGACTGGTTGACGATGGAAGTGATGGAAGTCAACTAGAAGATGTTCAGCTATGAGCGGACCTCCCTCTTGAGACCATCCTTGAAATTCCTTGCTAAGAACACCCCACTCCCATCCTGGATGGGTGTGAAACATTGCAGATCGGTGAAACGAGAGAAATACTCCATGACAGAAAGAGTACCCTGCTCTAAGCTCATGAACTCACGGGCTCGATCGGCCGTCAGGGTGTCTGGGTAGAAGTAGTCATAAAAGATGCATTGAAAATCCTCCCAATACATAACCTGCTGATGACCCGCCTATGAGATCACGTACCACCACCTCTTGGAGGAGTCTCGGAGCATGTAGGTAGCGAGCTTGACCCACCTCTCTAGAGGTGTCTCCAGATGCTCGAAGATAGTCAGTATGGATTCCATCCATGACTCTGCAGCCCGAGGTCCTCCTTCCCCCGAGAACGTGGGAGGATGATACTACTGAAAAACTCGCGTCAAGTCTTCCATAGTCAAGGTAGGAGGTGGTTTTCCCTGAAATATCTGCATCATCCTCATAAAACCTTCCCTGAACATCGCATCAGCGCCTGCAACTGGTATGACAGCCGGTGCCAAGGCCGACCCGACTGGAGGATCGGTATGAAGTCCCTGATCAGCCATATCTGGAGTCTGATCACTTCCTGATGACAGATGTACAACCGTAGGACTTCCTAGAGGCATATCTCTGAAAGATCAAAAGCACAACTTAGATTAGAAAAACAAGGACATGAAACACAAGAGTAAAAAACGAGAACAGGGGAAGGAAAACACATAAGTTTACAAAACACGACTACATGGCGTGTCTTCTTAAGACACTGACATGGGCGTGTACCCCTGCCCTATAGGTCGTGTAACACCTCAAACTACACGGCTTGTTGACCCAAAACACAGCGTGTACTTGAAAACTATTCCCCTACCCGAGTCTCTTTACACGACAAACCCACACGGTCCGATTTAACCCAAGACTACACGACGTGTTCTAAACAAACACAGCGTGTACTAGAGAAGGCTTCAGCGGACCATGTTGTTAATTACACGGCTGTCTACACGACTGGACCATACACGGCGTGTTTCGAACAAACACGGCGTGTATATGTGAAGGTGACATTGTCCCGTGTTGTTCGTGACACGACCGGGTACCTAAACAAGACTACACGGCGTGTTCCGAAGACAACACAGCGTGTCGAAGAGAAGGTAATGTCGACTCGTGTTGTTCGTGACACGACCAGGTACCTGGACAGAACTACACAACATGTTCCTTTTCAACACAGTGTGTTCTACCCGAGCTTCCCTGATCCGTGTTGTTAGTGACACGGCCGGGTGCACAGCTCCGAACTACACGGCGTGTACCTAGCATACATGGCGTATTCCTGAAGTTACTCTCATGACACCATGTTTCTGCTCACACGGTCAGTGAAATGGCCTGAAAACAACACGACGTGTATCTGAAAAGTACAAGCCGTGTATTCTGGGTTTTTCTTGGCAGTAGCTCAGAAACTGCACAGAAGCCCAGAAACACTGAAAAAAAGGCAAAGAGGTTCCAAATTCCGATCCATGAGGGCCCATACTCTACACGAATCAAAGCTTGGAATCTTCTACAGTCATAGAAAAGAGAAAACAGGATCCTGATCCACCAATTTCGGATTCGGGAGGGCCCATAACACCTCAAGAATCAAAATTTTGCGTTCATTTAAGCAAAGTAGTAAACAATCAATCATCTAACAAGGCAACATCGATTCTATCAAGCATCTATCACAACATCATGCATAATCTACAAAAAGTCTATCACAAGAGCATGAAATCACTAATGCACCCTAGATGGCATGACAAGAATGCATGGCATGTGATTTCTACAGGTGTCTATATGATTCATGAGATGGAATACCCTCATCTCATCGGGTTGCGACAGAAATAGAACCACAATTGTCAAGAAAATAACAACACAAAGCATGTGAATCACTCTAGGTGAAATTATATCAACCGTAAAATCACAAAACCATCAAACTGCAATTAACGAGGTAGTATGTATTTTCCCTATACATAAGTTAGATACTCCTGAGAACAGCTTAATACAAAGTACTGAATTCTTCTGATCCCTGGCTAAAGTCTCCAAATAGTAAAGCAAGAGAAAAGAACTCATTTGATACCACATTGTAATGACCCGAACTCGGAGCCCCTCCACTGGTGCCCCGTACCCAGTTTTCCACATGACCTCAAGTGCATTTCCCCAAACGCCAGAGGCTGCCGACTAGCAGTGAGGGCCTTGGTGAGTCTGTGGGGAAAATATGCCCCCATTCGGTAATGTACACAGCGGAAGAACAACCAGACACAATAACGGAAACAATAAACAATATACAACAACTGAACTGAACAGTGAAAGGAATGTTTAAAATAATAATGATGCAACATGGTACATGTGTCTATGAAAAGAAGTAAACAAACCAACGTGCTGAAGTACAAATGAAAAACAAAGTGCAAAAGAAAACAAAGTAAACTCCTCAGCATCGCCAGCCACGGATCGGTCCCATGCTCTTCAACTCTAGTGCAATCAAGAACCTGAAGTAGAAGGGATATTTCACTTATCTATACCTAAAACAACATAGTCTGCTTGGTCCCAAAGCATGGCCCTAACAGGGTGTGAGATACAATCCCAGTAGGCAATAACCCAAAGATTTGTGCCTAACAGTCAATGAATACAAGGAAAGTATGAGGGAAAGAAGCAGTAAACTCTCTGAGGAAGCACAAAACAGAAATAAGAACAAAATAGGTAACCCTATGGGTAGCTCTTATAGCCTAACCCCTATGGTTTATCCTACAAGTACTAGCAACCCTCTAGGAGGAACACACAGTCTCACACCTCTGGTTCATCTAAGAATAAACTCTCTGAGGAAGCACTCACCGTCAATTCCCCCTATAGTCTCGTGTCATGCTAAAGGCTCCCTAGGGAAGCACTCAACGTCTCATTCCCCCTGTGGCCCACGTCGAGGAACTACATACACTCTGAGGAAGCCCTCATTGTCAATTCGCCTTGTGGTCTCGCATCGTATTAAAAGACACCCTGGAGAAGCCCTTACGTCCATTCTCTCTATGGTCTACTACACTAGGTTCTCACAGTCCTGTGTGAAAATAAACATGCTCAGTGCACATGAAAAATCCATGTAAACATCAAAAATACATGGAAATCAATATAAGGCTCAACAGCATAACAAAGTAATAGTTCCACTATCCTAAAACTAGGCATGGCAACTGGAAAAAACACCAAACATGCCAAACAAGCATAAAAAACATCCAGAGTACAGTAAAACTACCATAATCCTAGGAAAAACATATACTCTAGCAATCAAGAAATGCAGGCAATACAACAAGGGAAAAAAAGGAACACACAATACCCCGTTCAAGGGTATTGGTGGAATTGCACAAAATACTCATCTACTTTCTACAGAAAGGAACAAACCACCTACCTGGATGCTAGGGGATCAAAATACTTGAACCACGACGACTGATTCTCCCTAGAACGTTGTAGATATGAGAAAACACACAAAATGTTCAACCCTAGATAACTTGAGGAGGAGGAAGAATTGGAAAACAAGGCTCAAGAAGAAGGAAGAACTCACAGTTGCTCTTCCAACACAATTGACAGAGCTAATATTGGATAACAGATAGAGGAACGGTGGCTCGAAGAAGATCTGCGGCCGTACGGTCACTCTCGGACAACGAAACTGGAGAAGAAGATGTTTTCCTCGATTAGGCATGACCCCGGTCTGTTTAATGAAAAATAGAAAAGTACACGGACTATACTTTTAGACTACATGGCGTGTACTATGTTTTTCCATACTCCGCCAAAATCAGCCTCCACGTCACCCCTACACACCATGTGTGTGGCACAGACATGGCCAGCACACGACTTCGAGCGGGAAAAGAGTACACGACGTGTACTCAGAAAGTACACGGCGTATACATAAAAAATTTCCCAAAAGTTTCTTTTTCTCAAAAACTCTAGAAAAAAGGAAAGGCGTACCTGAACGAAGATCTGGGTTCTTACAATTATGTTTTCATTATATTATTATTCTTATATAAATAAAAAACAATAATTACCATATTTTCATAATGTCTAATAAAAATGGAAAGGTTACTCATGAGAATGTACGACATATCATCTCCATGATTACAACTGTCACGACCCAACACTACTCGGGCTCAAGCCGCAACTACCCCAAGCCTGCCTCCATAGGCCAGGGGCGGGTGACAACCGCCGAAGGCTAAACAACCTAGGGAGGCCTTTCCTGAGTACCCGTACAAACACACACAATACACTCAATGAAAAAGTGCAGAGTAAAAGTGAAACTGCTATATATAAACCACCAAATGTGCATCAACCTCTAATCAGTACAATGAAAGTGCTGAAAGAAAACAGAAAAGAAAAGGGGAAGAACACGAGCCCAACTAGAAAAGTGTTACAATCTGGCAACAGGTGAACAAAAAGTAAATAGATGGAAGGGTCCCCCACCTGGAACCCGACTCCGACCACCGCAAGCGGTCCATGCTCCTGAACTCCTAAGCTCCACTAAAGTCACGACCAACCAGTCCGTCGTCTGCAAGGTCACACCAAGTGTGGGAAAAGCCCAAGCAGGGGTGAGTATAAGAATACTGAGTAGGATAACCTGAATGATCGAGGGAGCAATAAAATAGGTACCGAAGGGTGATAAGTAGATCGAACATGGGAAAAGTAAAGGAGAACAACCAAAAGAGCAGTAAAGAGTACAGTAAAGAGTCCAGATCAGCCCAACAAGAGGAAATAAGGTAGACTCGTCCAGACACAAGGAGCTGGAAATGGTGAGAAGATGAACTTCTCGTCGAGTTTTTTCTATATATAACATGAGAGTAGACTCGTCCAACCATGAGAAGATAGACACAGAAAGCACATGGCATACCCCACGCGTCATCGCCTCTCTTGGAGGGAGAGTAACCAAGCCCATGAAGTGGGTACTGGAACAAGGTATATACATATTCATATGATAAATCAAGAATCCCGAACAAGGTCATAAGGGGATCTCTATCTGGTAGCTCATCCTAAGAAGTGAGTAGCCAACAGTCCCAGAAGTAAACACCATCGATCCCCATCATCCCGCACATCTGCCCCGAATTGCAAGTCAAGGGCTCAAATCACCGCATCTTGATACTATCTGCTTTGGGTGGCACTGACTCACCCACACAGTTTTATTTCACGTTACAAGGACGCATCTCGGTGGGGAAAGTGCCCCTCGTACTTGAGAGTTTCAGGTGAAGTCAAACCACACGTCGTCACTGTCACATAGTCAAGAGGTATGCTCAAAGTCAAAGCTGTCACATCACTGACATGTACAAATGAGAGTCCCGCACCAGTAGTCACGGAGTAAAGCCATAGACTAGCCTAGTATAAAAGACCGAGTCTGAAATGTCAACGGGTGACCCACTTCCCAGCCCTGATGGAGGGTAAACCCTAACAAGATATTGGGTGACCCACTGCCCAGCCCTGTTGGAGGGTAAACCCTAATACATAATCGGGAGACCCACTGCCCAGCCCCGCTGAAGGGTAGACCTGGAATAAGTCAACAGGCATCCCACTGCCCAGCCTTGCTGGAGGGTAGACCTGTAACTAGACGACGGACGACCTGTAACACCCTAATATTTTTTGAGAAGTATATTTTTTTATATCTTATGTTCTACGCAACATCAAAGGAATCATTCACTACACAAAAAAGTTGCTTGGCTTTCTTTACACGTATTCACAACCTTCCACATAACGTGTGTTGTACGAAATACCGAGTTTCACTAAACAACGATATGCTATTAAAATATTATATAAGCTCGCCGTGATGAATAGTAATACCCACTTTTTGAAATTTTATAAATTTTAACGTTCAAAATGGACTTCAATTTTTGATTCAGAATATTGAAATGAACCTATGGTGAAATTTTGGTATTTTTCTGAAAACTTATATATTTTGATGAATAGTGAAAATTACTAAATTTTAATTAAAAACAACTTTTTTAATCAAAATAATAAGTAGTGATAAATTATGAATTTGAGTGGTTTTAAAGTATATTGAGAATATATTTTTACCATTTAATACAATGTTGGTCATTGTACATAATTTCACAATTAAACCAGACATAAACAACTGCAAATATTTTGATAGATATTATCTCTTAAAAACACGCTTTTTGTTTTAACAACGGGAATTAATTTTAAATCAATTTCTGCCACTTATGTATTCTGAATTTGGAAAAATAGATTCCATATTTGGAATGAGGATGTCCAAATTGTGTAAATAGGTAACTTTTATTTTTGGACATTTTGAATAATTACTTCGGTAAATATTTTATTTACCGTGGTTAATGGGTACATCCTGTAAATAAGGGTAAAATATAATATTATAATAATACTAATTTACACTAAAACGTGTCCTAACCTTATTATATGAGTATTTACCGACCGTGGGAATCCTTGAGTCAATTTTGGGACCCCTTTGAGCTACTTTGAAGTGATAATGACAATTTGGATTAATTAATTTAATGTAAAGACAAAATTGACATTAACAAAAATATTTTAGTAATTAATTTTTATAAGGGGTTATCTAAATTATCATTATACTATAAATATTCATTGGAAAGATAAAATGATTTCATATATGATGGTATTTTTTTATAATTTTTAGACATCATATAATGTAAATTATTAATGACAGAATAATGATGTTGTATTTAACTCATTAATAAATGATTTAAATAAATAAGATTATAATGATTAAAATATTATACAAAACTTGTCCAATTATGATTTGATGATTTTATTTAGACCATGAGTCATCTTAAATTTATCTTTAATTATTTTTGGACCTTTTGAAACCGAAGATAAGTTTATAATAAAATAATATTTTCACACTTTACAAAAGAGCCCCTCCTCCCCCCTTATAAAAGGAGACCACTTATATCCAATTCATCACACCTATAAAGTCATTTGGATCATCCAAACTCTACCCAATTAATCTCCCTACATCC
The DNA here is from genome assembly GCA_963277665.1 of Viscum album. Taxonomy (NCBI): domain Eukaryota; kingdom Viridiplantae; phylum Streptophyta; class Magnoliopsida; order Santalales; family Viscaceae; genus Viscum; species Viscum album. The sequence goes on from OY728151.1 coordinate 1,227,502,082, forward strand.
CTCTCCACCCCCTAGAAGCCTTACCTTAGGTAGAAGGCACTCCAAGAAGTCTTTTTGGTTCAAACCAAAGGAAGTTACCCAAATTAAAGGTAACAGTTTCTCTTAAATTATTTTCTTTTATTCTACTTCTCCGACCCCTAAACTCTTTTTAATCCTTTCTTTTGTAACAACACCTATATCATAAATATACTAGTATGTTGTTATGATAAGGATTCTAACTACATTTACACGCACCTCCATTTAATGGATGAAGAACATAATGTTTATGTGGATGGAAAACTAACGCCTCACGAAACAATGATTGTTTGATTTTCTCCTACCGCCTCTCATGGTGACCATAATAATGGAAATTTATTTATATATGATATATATTATGTTTATTATTTCCTTATGCTTCTTTACATCCTGATTATGTCAATACTTTATGGTTTCCATAGTGGGTAAATACGAAAATATCATTTGAGTAAGTGCGGACTACCGCCCCCTCAAAGTGATGTGATTCGTTAATGCCTTATGTGGGATGTATAAAGGATAGAGTTAATGATATTATATATTATATTATACTGGAATTTTAATATACCAATGTATCATTCTATTTTACTTCCATTAAAATAATAAATAGAAATGAAAGTAGTGTTCATGCGTACGTACGACTTACCGTCTCCATGAACGGTGCATTTCATTTCATACCTCCATTAGTTATGTACTATTATAAATACATGTATATGCTGGATATATATGATATATATAATTTATAAATCATGAATATCATTCTGGATATAATGAACCTCTGACCACATGAACAACATGTAATTATAAGAAGTCCATTTTTGACTCAAGTACCGAATATCGACAAAACGAATGTTATTAACTTAAATGGTTACCTAATGTTTATAACATGGTAATAAGTTATATAAAAGGAATATTAAACTTGAAAAAGGTTCTTAAGAAAGTAGAAATTAAATTTTGTTTTTTATTCAGGAGATGAAAGAATGGTCGAGTCAAGTCAGACACGAGTTAAGGGAACTTCTTAACCCAATTTCTGTTCTTTGGGTTGATCATCTCTTTATGTTTATGTCGTTCTTTGATTATGTGAGAAATGAATTTTTATATAATATCATGTTTTTATGCTTTCGTTATGTGACCTTAAAATGAATACACATAATTGATCTATTTTATTTACAAAAAGTTTTTTGTAAGGGTTTATATCACAATCTCCTCATTATCCGAGGTTGTTTATACGTAATTATTTACTGGGACCTCTTTATCATCATCATCCATGTTTCTTAAAAATGAATTTCAAAACATTTTTACTATTTTACAGAATATGGGTTAAAGTCATTTATACCCTTTTTTGAATTTTTTATAAGAATTTTATAAAGGAATATTTACGACCTTTTCCAAACAAGGACCCTTTTAACCTTTTTGATAAATTAAGGTAAGAATGTCTTTTTTTTAACTTATATGGAAAGAATGGATTTTTATGATTTCATAGAACATTATTTCCATGAATCTTCCTCTAAATGTTTTCAAGTTTATTTTTAATCAACTTCTTTTACTTTAAAATTATATGACATGATAAGAAAGATAAAATGTTTTTGAAGTAGAAGGATATTTTCCTCAAGAATTGAGTTCAAGTGTTTTATCAAAATTATTTCCAATAAAAGATAATATAGGGTTTTGTTTCTATCCCTATTATTACATTGATATAATTATGTTGTGATGAAATTATTTTTATGAATTCCTTTATCTTATATGAATTTTTTATGATGTCACGATGTTTTATAATCCCATTTTTTATTACATGGGTTATGCTATGATTTATGATTTTGTGGCACACATAAGAATGGTTTCAATATGAGATGGGTGGGACCTATATCTCCCTCCAATTAATTAGGTAAAGATTTATATCTCATGAGATAGACATGGCTGGAATGGCAGGTTAATCCGGTTTAGTGATACATGACTGAAACGAGGAGTGAACTTGGTTCAGAAATTGACTTTTTCCGCTAGGATAGTCTTGGAAAGGAGTCTTGACTACTAAGAAATGCTTCTCTATGATTATGTTTGTATGCCACAAAGTTTCATGTTTTATGTTATGATTGTTGGGATTACATTTCACTACTATTATTTATCCAATATTATGATATTATGATCTCTTTTGCAGGTTAAGATTTTAAAAATGTTATTTTATTATGAATATGATATGATTGATATTTCTTTTGTTTACCCATACTGAGAATTTGATATCACCCTTTTGTATGTTTTCTTTTCCCCAGGTCAGGAAGAATGATATTAAATAGGATATGCCAAAAAGGGACTCTAAATATGATGAAATAAACGGGAGACAATGTAGATGCTTTATGAACCAGTTGTTATGTTTCCCAATTTTTAAAGGCACTTTAACTATATGGTCCTTTCATGGTTTTGTTATATGTTGTAATAAGTATACTTCAATTCCGAAGTAATAACAATGTATGTAAAGTATGGGTCATTATACGACCCACTGCCCAACCCTGCTGGAGGGTAGACCCTAAGGGGTCGTCAGGTGACCCACTGCCCAGTCCCTACTGGAGGGTATACCCTAAGAGTGTCGGGGGACCCACTGCCCAGTCTCTACTAGAGGGTAAACCCAAGATTTCAGTGAGAAACCCATTGCCCAGTCTCTACTAGAGGGTAAACCCGCAGAAGTTGATGAGCAACCCACGACCTAGTCTCTACTGGAGGGTAAACCCAGAACTACTCTGTCCATCCCTAATGGATGGTACAACCCTGGTCAATAGAACTCGGAGTGGGTATCGTGCAACCACCCAACTCCAGAACAAAACTAGGGGAAACCACTCAACCCTGCTGATCTAAACCATTGTGGAAAGGAGGACCCTCTATGTCACGAGAGTTCAAAGGTAAGGAAAGCAGAACATGACACGCACACGGGGCCCACACGACGTGTGGCCCCAATCCAACTCCAACCAAGTTCACAAAATTTCTTAGGTACAAACAACCACATGTACCTCCCAGCGTTCTCGCATACTACCGGTGTATGCCACTTCTCCATCACAAAGGCTAACATGCACACAGACCCTAACGTCAATGCGACGACGTAATCGTATCAACTCCAACTTGCCACCTCAACGGCTGAGGCATGTCCAACCACAACTCTTCAAGCACTACTTCACTCACATGGGAGTGCACGTGATCTCACGCCAAGGGTTTGCTTCCGAACACAGCAAGAAGAACTGCCACCGGAGCACCTTTCATATTTCCACATTTAATAAGATCACGTAAGAGGCTCTGCTCGCCTGAACATATTACACCATTGTAATCCTCATGGAAAAACACGCGAGATAGACTACTTACTCACCCGAAATGGTCAACCAGTGAAAAGAAGTACTATTCACCATAACCAGGTCCGGTGGGACCCACAACACATCCCTGAAAAAGTTCGGGCGAACTGCACCATCGCAACACTCTCAGAAAAACATGTCAAATTGACTGCTTACTTGCATGGAACAGATGTCCGTAGAAAAAGATGCATTTTGCCGTACCGCACACAAGCTGTGCTACGTGGGACCCGCATCCCGGTCCCGAAGCACAATGAACGGATCACACCGCTGCGATCATATCGAAAAAGTACACAAGTTGGAATATTCACTCGTGCAATACAGACACCCGGTGATAAAGCTGGAAAACACTACCAACTCCCATAATGGCCCTCGTGGGGCCCGCACCATCATGCGTAATTAAAGCGGGCGGATTGCACCATTGCAATCCCCTCAGAAAAACACCCAAAGAAGACTGCTCGCACACCCCGAACGGATGTCCGATGAGAAAGTCGCTAGATGCTTCCCACAGCTCGATGGACGGAACGTGGGACCCATGCCTCAACTCCATTTTTGGGGCCCAAAACCATACTAGAAAACTCTGGCTCGACGCCAGGGTCACGAAGCCACTGACGGCACTCCATTCAGACATCGGATGTGTCCGTGCCGTCCAAAACAAGAATCCCCAGAAAAACGTCAATTCACAAAAAGACGCTTCGTGCTTCCAAGGCCCCTTGTTTTTTGAATTAAAAATTCCCTAAACCATCTCAAAATGTCTGCCTTTAAGCGAGGTCCGCGCTTCCACTAACAGCACGCAAAACGGATGCCCTTAGTTCAAGATACGGGTGTCCGAAGTTGGTGGGGAAAAACCCTTTGGGTCGGACCGGCCCACGTCGGCGGGCGCTCTGAGCCCGCGGCCCGGCCGCTTCGTGGCCCGGTCTGCACAGCCGGCCCACGGCCCAGCCGCGGGTCTGGTCCCCTCCGCCGCGGCCCGCTGGCCGTGGCCCGCTACCACCGACCGTGGGACGTGGCCGATCCTTCCACGTCGAGACCTGCCTATGGTGGGTCTTGGTCTCCCGCCGGGGTGGCGCACCACGACCCCACCTCCCCCGCACCGGTGAGGCACCGCATGGCTGGCCGGATGATCGGCCTCCTCTACCGCCACCAGATGAACCCGCCACCACCGCCTCCTCGGACCGGAGCCGCGCCGCCCTCAGACCTCGCCAGACCGCCCTGGGTCGCCGAAAAACACCCAAAAACCCCCAAAAACCCGCGGATTTCCATGGATGGTTGCGATCACCTCAGATGTCGGATTATCAATCCTAAATAGGCTTCGGGAAGCTTATGAAATATACTACGCTTACATGGGATTTGATCGAAGATCAGGTAGCAATTCAGCACTAAAATTTGGTTTCAATGTTTGCGAGAATTTAAAAACGTAAACAAAACCTTCTACCTGCAGGGGCGTAGCCCGAAGCTTCGCGGGTGGTTCATCGGCATTGTCGCGCCTTGCCGAAGCCGCCTTTCCGGAGTTGTGGAGGAGAGGGGAGGAGGTTCCTCCCCCTTTTAAGCTCTTACCAGGGGAGGGGAAATGAGGGAGAAGAGAAGGGGGGGGGGGGGGTTAGGTTAATTATATAATTTAATTAACTTAAACACCCTCCTGTGGCCCCGTAACCGATCTCTCGAAGGGGTCAGGATTAAGCCTCCCCTAGGGTAAACACCACCTCTAAAGCACAATGGCTATCTTAGAATTTTATTCTAAGGCCCCATTAAAAAGTTATAAAAACAACGCATGGGGCTGCTAAATTACGGAGACGCCCCCAGGGCCATTTTTCACTAACGGCCCGCGCCCGTGAAACTTACATCCCTCATAGGGTAAATGGCACACTCTGAACTCAACGATTACCTTTGTTATCCAATCCGAGCCACCTTTTAATAGATACGTGAGTTATTCCATTGAATGAATAATTTATTTAT